>CM060480.1:12231823-14631823 GCA_030544235.1 Lepturacanthus savala
GTTCAATCTGTTAAGCAATTCTAACAAAAGGGCTAAGTAATATGTTAAGATAAATCATTCATCAGCAATCAACAATTATCAGCATATTGTTAAGCCAGATACAACTGAGCAAATGGTTTCGTAAATATTTGAGAGCTGAATATGAAATCCAGTTAACCATCTTACCATGTGTCATTTTTGATAACAAATATTTTGATTTATTGTGATATCTTCATATCATCACTTTAATGCACATATAACTGTTTATTTTATGTGCTCCTTTTAACTTGCATATTCAATGATGCTATTAATTAACGATATGCTTGCAATTGGATGTGTGTATTTATATATATATCATATGTGTATGTGCCTGTATTATGTAAAGTGTGGGAGCAGAAAGCAGCTCAGCAGGTCTTATCAATGGGCCAGATTAACATACGGAGAGCCCTAAGCCTGTGTTCAACCATGCAGTTTCACAACATGACTCTGTTTGTGTATATGTGTGTGTGTGTGTTTATGTATGTGTGTGTATGTGTGTGGAAGTGCGTTTTCCTGCATGCACACGATCGTACGTGTGGCGGTTACTCACATGCCACTTGTCTGTTCATTGCACATAGCATTTAGCATTTATTGTACACCAAGTGGAATAGAGGGCCCTGTTATACAGTGGAACTGAAAAAAACAATTGCAATTTTTGTTGTCAAACATTCTCACTTTAAATACAGGCAAAGGCAAATATTATATGGTAAGTCCATGCCTGATTCTCAGTTAAATCTTTCCTATTAATTGTCCCGTCTTACTTCAAGGACTCGGTTTAATTGAATGACAAATTAAAAGTGTCAGCCGTCCAGTGTATAGTGGTGTAGCACAGGTGTCTTTGTAGCCAGGAGGACTAGCAGTAGGCTGCCCTGTCCTCCTCACTCCTGCCTTGTTTATTTTTAACTCCTAAATCTTCTTAGCCCTTAATTTCTCTACCTCTCACTGTGTGTGGTTGTGCATCGTGTGTCTGTGCGTGCCTCCGTTATTGTTTGTGTCACAATGTTCTTGTTTTTCTGCCTATGTGTGATTTGTATGCCTCTACGTTAGCAGTGCCTAGTCAGATTGTTTTGCGTGTGGGGTCGTGTGCGTGTGTATGTGTGTGTGTGTGTGAGCATGCGTGCACATCTGGGGCCTGTCGGCTTAGCCAGCAAGGATACTCCCTCTCCGGGCTGCCGGTGGCTGACGGGATATCCAGCCATGCCGGGCGTTCGGTCACTGTGGTGATTTTGAGGGGAGGGTGGGCGTTTGAGCCCATTCTAATGAAACCACCCCTGTACATGTGCGTCTGTGTGTATGGCTGGGACCCAACCGTTCTGTGTGTGTAAGAGGTGAGTACCTGTTCACACACACTCTCTGTGTCGTGCTATTTTTAACTGCTTGACAGCTTAACACACGCTGTGTGTATGTGTGCTATGGTGGAGGGGATGACTGGTACTGAGAGGTGAGAGAGAGTGGGGGAGAGATGGGAGAGAGATGTGTTTTTCTAAGGTAGAAAAACAAGCTGTGTTTGTCTGAATATTAATGTATGATTAATGAGGGAAAACACTCTGACCGCCCTGATTGAAAAGAGAGGTGATTGTTGTTCTTTCGTTTTTTTTTTTTTTCCTCATCTCCTTCTGGCCATTGAGGTTCAGATGAGGCTGTGGAGTGTGTTTATGCGTGTGTGAATAGTGTTTCTCTCTCTCTTTCTCATACAGACACACACATGCACACACACATATAGAGCATACATATTCCTACAACTCAGAGCATACAGGTTCATTTGCACAATCTGATGTGCTGATTTGAACTTAAGTGATTTCAATTCAGATTTATTTGATTGTTAGCTAAACTAATAACCTTGATTAAAAAAAAAAGAAGAAAAAAACTGATTTGTTAACAGCTATTTGTATTGTGTAGATCAGACATCAGATATTAGTATTTATTAGCAACACTCTACAGTATGTAGTTACATTACATACAGTCAGTCATTTTCTATACCTGCTTATTCCTCATTAGGGTCGCAGGGGTCTGCTGGAGCCTATCCCAGCGCGTTACGGCGAGAGGCAGGGATACACCCCAGATGGTCGCCAGCCAATCGTGGGGCACACACACCATTCACTCACACCTATGGGCAATTTAGAGTCACCAATTACCCTCAGCATGTTTTTTGGACTGTGGGAGGAAGCCGGAGTACCCGGTGAAAACCCACGCAGACACAGGGAGAACATGCAAACTCCACACAGAAAGGTCCCAGACCCAGAACAAGGAGATCTTGAACCTGCGACCTTCTTGCTGTGAGGCAACAGCGCTAACCCCTGCTCCACCGTGTCGCCCTACATTACATACAGTATAAGAAAATTAAATGTATGTTTTAATATTATTGTAGAAATAGTTAGAGATCTGACTTAAATGCCGTTTGTCATTTTCAATATTCATTGTCTTCTCTAGGTTAAGATTTCTTCAGTGTTAATTGTTCAGAAGGTTGTTTTGGTCTCTCTTCCCAAAACAAACAGAAAAAATGAAATTATTAAAAAATGTAATTATTATACTTAGATGAACTGTCCTAAGTAATGTATGGTTTTGTTGACATTGTTATTAGGAGCAGGAAAACCTATTCAAAATAGTGAATAACGTAGTGCTGATGAATAAAATGCATTGCTGTTTGAAAATAACAGTAATTAAAAAAGATTAAAATAAAACCATAACAAATAATAATATAAACAAAATAGTTCCCAGCAGATGAACTACTATTACACCTTGATTTGTGAATAGAAACAATTTCTCGAGGAATCTACAGTAGAATCAAAACATGTCATTATTCGTGCCAGTTTATCAACATTGTGATAATGAATGATCAGAGTTATCTCTCTGTTTCTCTGTTTGATGCTTTCATCAGCGTGTGGTTGGTGAGGAGTTTGAACGTCAAAAGGCTGGGGTGAATACAAACTAATTGAAAGATTTCCACGCAGTGATTTCACTTTGAGGCACAGCCTTCTTCCTGTGAATGCCTCCTGCCTTTGTTTATGGTTCAGAGTGGTAATTTAGCCTTACACTTGCACTTGTCATGGTTAGCAAAGGCCGGGCTGTGATGGTTGTGCTGCTGTTGCCTCTATTAGGGGGCACTACTCTTGGTTCTTTTGATTAGCTCCAAAGGAAGCCAGCCCAACTGTCTTCCATTACTGCACCCATTACTCTCTTCTAAATGACCCAGCTTGTTTAGCTTGAGCTGAGATAATAAATGCCTCCATTTTCAGTTCGCCTCTCCTATTATTTATCTTTCAAACATGGCTGAGTGGAAAGCGGGAGAGGGGCTTTTTCTATTGACTAGAAATGATTACCACAGATTTACATTCATATGATCTTAATTTTATTTCGGAGTTTCCAAATGTTCATTGAGGGATTTTTGTAGGGATGATGGGTGTAAAAGTCAAAGTGCCCATGTTATGTTGCAAATTCAAGAATTGCCAGGGTCCGAAAGGAATGGAAATCTCTTATTGTCTTTTGCAATTTCTTTCACAGTTGTACCACTCAGGACTTATGGAGCGTGGCCAGATGTGAAGTTACTTGAACCAGCTGTCTGTATTTATGTCTGGATGGTATGCTGGTGTGCAGTATGCATGGATATAGAGTTCAATTCTTCACCTGTTGATGTATGTTTTTAAGGGGATGTTGGTGGTTGTCATTCAGCACTCTCGCTTGTGTTTTTTTTTTCAACTTTGTGAGTTCTCTGTCAGATAATTCACTTGTCTCTTGAAATAGAAAGATTACACTTCACTGACTCCATGTATAAAGCAGTTAGAGTGTTGCTTCCATATATTATGGTAATTTGCAAATGTACATCTTTTTTCAGTACCAGCAATAGCCACAGAGTGGCAGTGTTCTATCAGAATTTAACTACTGTGACAATTACGTACCCTAATCCAAAGTTATGTGTGATGGTGCGCGCACACACACACACACACACACACACACACACACACGCATACACACATACGCATACACGCTGAGAGGCATAAATCTGGGCCTAATCGACTCTCCCCAGCCGCCAGGTCTCTGTAGACCCAATAATAACAGCCGCACCACTGGTCTGTTCCTGCCTAGTCCTGACCTGCTGCCAAGGGCGAGCACACACACACACACACACACACACTGAGATTTTTACTTGGAGATGGCATATCTACTTTCATACGTATCGTACTGCAGATTTGACTTGGTCCTTAGGGGCTCTGGATAGAGTTAAGGCCCCTACTGTATATGAAGACATCTCACTCTGGATCAGTATGACTAGGTATGTAGTATTGCTCTACTGTGAAGAACATAAGGGCAAAGCACTTATGGCTCCTCGGTTTTTCTATAGTATGACTGGCTTCAGAAGTCATGCTGCTGTTTTTGGCAGGCTGTCTCTGTCTATCCCCCCCAAGTCACTCTCCTGCTCTCAAACATTGATAAAACTTCAAAAATTTTTTACTTTTTCAAACTTTCTAGCATGTTAGTTAAAAGCAGAATCTCATGTCTGCAAATCGGTCTTTTTTCATGATCCCTTTCCTGCTCTTTCTTTTTGCTCACTTTCTCATGCCAAAGTTTATTTCAGTTTTTGTCTTCTCTTCCCTCATTTCTTCATGTTCTTGTCCATCTTTGGTCCAGCCATTTTTCTCGCTCTCTGTCATTTTAAGACTGATATGCTATCTGTTGTGGTTAGGTTAACTGGTGAAAAGCTGGGCTCTTTTAGGGCTCCATTCTTGATTGGCTACTTTCAGCCTCTGCTAATGAAGCCCCCTCTCGACTAACATTAGCAGGCTACTGTAAATACCATCAGCAAAGACACACACACACACACACACACACACACACACACACCAATGCTCCCTTCTCTTCACCACACCCCAGGAACCACATACTCTCCACGCTCTGTTGATGTCCCAGAATGTTTGAGCGGAAAAGTTTATCGGGACAAAATTACACCCCTTAAACCTTCTCCTCACCCTCTCCCACCCCTCCCTATTTCTCAGCAAGGCTTTGATTCTCTAAGATCAGACTTTTGTCTTTTAAGTCCTTTCAAGCTATTGAGCTGCAAGGCTCACGTTTTCACATTTGTGGCAAGCAAATGGGTTTCTTTTTTTTTTTTTTCTCGCCTTTTTCAGTCACTGATGGAGAAGGGATGGGAATGTGATTGATGAATGTGTGTGTGTAGAATCTGATCACGTTCCTGTCTACGCATGGTCTACATGACACCATTGCCTTCAGGCTAGAATTGAACTTTCTGACCGTATCCTTCTCTCAGGATGCCGGCACTTATTGCTATAGTGTTACTTTTGATCCTATTCATTCCATATGCTCAGTGCTCTGACACATGTGGAGCAGAGATGACAGTCTTTGATGACATGCTCTCTTGCAGGACCCCCCCCCCTCCATTTAGAGGGACACAACAGTTTAAAAAAAACACTCGTTGTTGATAATATCCACACACTCTCTCAGATAAATACTTAAATGTGAAAGGGCAGACAAAAGAGACAGACAAACACTCACTGTGACACATTAATACACTTATGGTCAGTAGAAGATTAGGGTTGTGGCAGCAGTGGGCATGCCAGTCTGTGGGAGGCATGCTCTGACAGCAATAATCCCCTCCTTATCCACAACTGACATGGACAAGAGGATAAGACCCTTGTCTCCTCTTATTTCAACCACTGGAAGAACTGGGAAGCATGAAGGGAATTCGTGAAAACCTGTTGCCACAGTCTCCCTCCGTGTCTTCCCTTGCTTTTCTGCAGCCAGTCCTCAGACTGATATAATGTAATATTCATGAATACTGAATGTTGATATTTTTTCAGTTTCTCTCTCCTTTTTATCCATCTGTAACTTGGAAATGTGTAACTGTCCCTCTGGTGAAAGACATGGTTTCGCTTATTGTTCACGTCCTTTTCATTTTCCTCATAGGCACCATATATTAAGCACGAGTCAGTGTGTGGGTGTGCGCTTGCATGCTCGTCTGTGTTTTTGTGACCCTTTTGTGTATCATAATTGGTTCTTTCCATTTAATGTGACATGCATTTGCATTTCATTGAATTTTCTTAACCCTTGTTGAACAGGAAAACTCCACCGAGCATTTTGCCCTTTTCCAGTGGCTGTCTACACAGTAACACAATCAGGCAACTCCATACATTCATCCCTGGAGCTTCCTAGTATTACAATAGCCTTCCATTGTTGACCATTCAGCGCTGGGCCACTGGAGCAATGTTGAATGGCTTACTCAGAGGCATCTAAGCAATTCACTTTTCCACCTCCTGTTTATTTAAACCCATTTTAGTTACCCCAGTATTTCTATAGCCTCTGGTTAACTAAAGCAGTATGTTTTTTTTCATTGTTGCGACACTTATACCTGCACAGACAAAGTGAGGATAGCAGATGTCTTTCCTTTGCAACCAAACTCTAAGTCTACAGGTAGATGCTTTTTTCTAGGTAGATGTTAACTTAGCTTTGTTATAATTATTGAGCTTTTTGTAAGTAGTGAATTTCACTGTAATATTGTTCTTTTTCCAAAATAGACTATAATACACAACATGTTCCCTGTTCATTAAGTAAATTTAACTCTCTGTGTGGCAGTAAGGGCGTGGGGTTGCCCATTAGCTTTAATGCGTGTGTGCTTTTGTGTGTGTAGGCACAGTCGTAGGTTGGTGCGACCATAAATTATTGATAGGAGAAGCTCAGCGCATGTGCTGGCAGAAAGTGTTGCTAAGCAAGAGCTTTAGCCTGCCAGAGACATCTGCGAGAGAGACACAGAAAACAAGTGAGATATAAGAAATGGAAAGATGCAGACTGATAGAGACCGATTCAAATGACCTATAGCTGAGTGTGAAGAAAGACAGAAAAAGCGTGCACGGAGTAATGAGAATCGAGCACCTGCTGCTAGAGACAGACAAAAAAAATCCTCTGGAGAGCATCAAACCAGGAAGGAGCTTTAAGATAATAGGAAAAGTATATTTGGAAAACAATATTTATTTAGAGACAGTAGAGGATAATGCAGGATTTAAAAAAACAAAACAAACATAACTTAAGAACAATGTAGTAACGGTCAGAGAGATAGGAACTGGGACTGATCAGACTGATCAGTGTATCGTTTTACCGTCTCTGAAGCCGTGGGTGTTAGGGAGTGTTAAAGATGATGAGCCGCCAGGCTTATTTTTACCGGGTCCCTCCCCAGGAGCTTCACCGACGGAACCAGCTCCAGGCCGATCCGGCCAAGACCAGGACTCTGCAGACTGTCATTGACATGAAGGTAGGATTTGCTGTGAATCTGGAATCATCAAGAGCAGTCAGTCATCAAGTACTAATGTGCTACTGTTGATGGTGAGATGAGAATATATCGCTGTAATATATCAGTTCTCGGCTTCATAGATGTCAGCGTTGTTTGCTGTTTATAACACCAGCTGCAGAGATTGTGTTAATCTCCAAACAAATATGAGATCAATGAGTAGGCGTTGTGAAGAAAACGAAAGTCTGGTGTTTTGCGATCTTGTTTCAGCAGTGTCGGTTTGCCCTTCAGTTGCAGAATGTGTTCTGGTTAAGTTTAATATCAGCCAGCAAAACGTAAATTATCGATGAGCACCGCTTTAATGTGAGCGCTAGTAGAGGACATGGCTCAGTTGTAAATGTAGACACAAACATACATGCACAAACAATTTAAGAAACATTGTCTGAGAGCATTTCCTCGTGTCTGTATGGCAGCCATACCCAAGTAAAGTCCATTATTGGCCCATGCAGAGTTGAGCACTTATTCAATTTGTTTCAAATGTCACATATGGAAGCTTTCACTCTCATCTCAGTCCTTTGAAGTCGTCAGAACTGTGAAAAATGTAGTTGACTCCACATGTGTCTGCGTGCACACCCACACACAACGCATATTCAGTGTTCGTTCAGCAAAATGCTTGCTCCGAAAGTGTCTCCTTTACAGCAAAACCACAGTTATTTTTCACACATACTTTGTGATTTGTCTGCCTATTAACAAACTGCACATGTGCTATACTAGCCCAGGATACCCACGGTGGTTTTAAATCCATTAAAGGAGCCAAATTAAACCTGACTGTATTAATTAGAAAAGGGCGAAACAAACAGTGCAAGAAGGATTAGACATAATAAGGTGCGAGCGAGTGAAAGAGACAGAGAGATACAGTAACTCCTTGGGTGGGGCCGACAGTGATGATGAAGAGGTATTTTGCTGCATTATCTCCTGATTTGCTAATCGCGTATTGATGCAACTGAGGGAATTCTGCATGTTCTTTGTCCTATTGCGCATGTGATATTGATATTGATGTTCCAGTGACTGCATTGTTTGTGATGCTGCTTGTCTCTAAGTAGTGTATATTTTTCGCTTTGTGATTACAGAACACCTCCCCCCCTTTCTGTTTTGATCCTGACGTTATCTGGCAGGTACAGTAATGAGTGCTGATCTCTTGATCCTTCTGTGAACTCAACATGGGCTACACATATACAGCATTTGTGTTTTCCTCTATCCCTATCATAAATGCCTCCCTGGGTTAGAATGTACCATCATGTAGTTCATGTTAAAGTGTTTGAATCTTGTTTTTGCTATTACCTTCTGTATTTTCTTTTGGTTGTTTTTTTTTTTCCTTTCTCTGGAGCAGAAAAGCATCAGTTATTAAATACAAAGCATAGATTATCATACAGGAATCAATATCAAGCAATGGAAATGATTCTATAATATGTATTGTAGTGTGTGTGTGTGTGTGCGTGTGTGCGTGTGTGCGTGCTTTGGGGTAGGTGCTTTTGTTCAACTAGATGCCTGAATGCTCCATTTCGTCTGGTTTTGGAGTTAACAGTGAAAGTCAACATCCTTGCATATACTCTTTATGTGTGAGTGTCTCTGTGGCTCATATACTACATATAACCATATATTCATTCCTGTTTGCATGGTCTATGTGAGCCTGTGAGTTCAGGATGGTATATTCAGCACCATGTTGGAGGCAGGGCTGATGTCAGAGGATGTAATAGAGGTCAGATGTTTACATGTTGCCTGTGGTTTGTGCTGATGGCATCATGCAATCTGCTTCCATTTATTCAATTACCTTTCTCTTCTCTTCCAAGGTTTAGCATTTAACGTATGTCTGAACCCATGCAGCTAAACAACCTCAGGACCTGTCCATGACAGACCCTTCCATTCCCTCATAGATACTGCAGAGGAAAACTTCTCGGCTGTGCACACCTCCTTGCCTAGATATTGCCTCTGTTTTTCCATGCTTTCTTGTCAGACATCGGGCTGTACATTAATAGGCTATAATCTAGATTATAATGAGTATGCTGTTGGGGCTGTTGGTGCTATTTCTTGATCTTGTTTTTTTTCACCTTACCACATTGTAAAAGGGTTATTTTGTTTCAAATCACCTGCAGTTTTTATTTATGCCATACAGTTATAGTTATAGTCATGTCAAGTTTATTTATATAGCGCATTTCATTTTGACAGGCATAGAGTCAATGTGCATTAAGATAAAAATGCAAAAAAAACAAAGGCAAAGATCATATAACGAAAACATATGTCTATGTGAAAGATAGAGCTGCCAATTATCTTTTGTATAGCCTCCTTGAATTGATTGTCTGAGCTATTTCATGCATGGCGTTCCTTGACAATAAGTATAAATTGCTAGGAATACATTCTCTTCCAGATCAGCAACATCTTGTCCACCTCTTCTCTCTCTGTCTTTGGGCTTTTGTGCAATGTTTATTTTAGATTACTTGTTGCATAAATCACTATGTAGATATATCATTGTTTAATCAATGACATGTTAGACTGCAAAGCCCTTAAAGTCAAATCTGACTCGTTGCGTGCCTGTTATTGGTGGTGCAGGACACCAAGATCTCATCCCTGGAGAGGAACATTCGAGACTTAGAGGATGAGGTCCAGATGTTAAAGACCAGCGGCCTGCTGCACCCTGACGACAGGCAGGATGAGCTCAAGCAGGTGGAGGTCTACAAGAGCCATTCTAAATTCATGAAGACTAAGGTAGTGTCTCTGCATGCTACCTGAGACGACGCCTCACTGCATGACCCGAGTGATGCATGTTACGTCTTAAAACTTAACAACTGCGTGAGAAGCTGGAATGTCTCTTGTCTCCATTGCATGCTCATGAGGAACTAAGTATATGGTGGGAGAGATCTTAATGCCAAACTGCATTACATCATTATAGTATACTCGGTCTTTTTTGGCTGCTTTATTAAGGTTCTGATGCTCCCGTGTTGCATGAAAAAACTCCTACTCTTCTAAATGTATTTATTCATATCGAGTTTGGTCATAATTTAAAACATTTCAAATGTTTTCTTGCTTCCCCATGACGTTTTTATATGCCTTACCTACATTACATCAGTGATGAGCAAGCATTGCCCTCTCAACTGCTAACTATTCAGAGGGAACTGACACAGGCACTGTATCAACTTTCAGTGCACTGTGTCTGTTTACTGCCCTACCTTTAGCGAGCAGAAAGATGGTAAGAAAGACCTGACTTGGGCCCTGTTCAGGCCGCCAGTTCAAATTTGACTTTTGTCAGATCCAAATTGAATCCAGATTGATTTTAGAAAGTCTGAATAGAAAAAAAGAGCATGAAATCTTGAGGCTTTTTTTTTTTTTTTTTGCAAATCGGATCCAAACCACATTTTGAAGTGGTTTAAAATGTGATTCCAATCTCATTTCTACAATTACATCTCAATCTGGATGCTCTGTTGCTCGAATAAGATTCCACCTAACACCTTCTTCGTCAATGGCAATGCAGCACAAAACATCGCATCCAGAGTGAAAAAGGGGAATAAAAACTTGTACAACACTATCAACAAAGTTTTTGGTAGTATGGAAATGGCAGACAATATGGAGATATACTTTGCTGCTGGAAATCCACATCACCAAGCGACATACTGTACTGACGCCTATGTCGTTACCACAGCAAACGAACCGGATAGGTTGGTAATGTCTGGACACACAAATCCCAACTGATCACTTGCAAATAACAGTATGGACAGTATGAGATCTGACTTGAGAAACAAATTGGCTTTGCCTGCAATCTGAACAAGGCCTTAGGCACAAGCTTACTGGTTTATCCATTGGCACACATACACGCCGGTGCAGCAGATTGACATGCATGCACATGCACATGCACACATCTACAGGAGGCACGCTGAAGAATGTCGTTTAAAGTTTCAGAGAGTTGCTAGCTGAGTTTCCATGATGGCTGAGGCTGATGAGAAATGCTCCATGTGAAACTGTTTTTCTTTTTGGTTCATTAATGGTGCTCTTTGTAGAGCCTGTTTGTCATTGCATTGGGGAAGTTCCTGATGCAATCATAAAAGAGATGTTTTTATGAATGGGGCCCTGACAGATGAATGTGAGCTTACAACGACAGAGGAAAGAACTCTCTCCTCACCCGTACTGACCTGGGATGATATACATCACACAATGATGACCCTGGCCCGCTCTCCCATGTCTCATCTTTCTGCATACAGTCGCACAGAAAGACACCACGCACACGGACATGCACAGGCACACAGATTCATTCTATATCCTTGAAGTGTTTAGGGTCCTGGTCTTTCAACAATGGTGGTGACTGGTGTTGAGGCAAGACAGTGATCAGAGAAACCAGAGAGGAGAGCATCCCTGTCCTCTCTGGTTTCCGCTCTGGGCTTTGATCTACTCGAACACTATAAAGTGGCTTCAGAGAACATGGAAATGTGTTCAAGTATGATAAGTGGGCATTAGAGCCTGTGAATTTATTTTTTTAAGATAATCATGTTTTGTAAAACAAGCCTCAGAAGCCTCAGCTTTTGGAGGAGTGTGGTTGAATACACAGCCAGCTGGGGAAACCTAGACAGTTTTGCTAGCTGGCTGTGGACCACAGTTTAGCGGCATGCTGTCTTCTTGTCTTTGTGTCTCTGTAGGCGCAGGCCTTGTCACCATGTGTGTCTTCCATCAGACCAGCTCCCACCTTCCTACTCCCCACCCAACAGCCCTGGATCACAGAACAAGCAGAAGTACCCCTCTCATTAGTCCTCATTTGATTCATAATACTCTCATTATTTTTTAGTCCTTTCCCTACCCATTTCCTGACTTCTTTATCTCTGTCCTACCATTCTCTCACTATTGTCATCCCTCTCATTTTCAGCTGAGTCCCCTTTTGGCTCCTCCTCACTTTTGGCCCCCTGTTTCCTATTAATCTGTCGCTCTTCTCTTTCTTCTCTTTTCCTCATTTACACTGTGACTGGAGATTGATTGGCCAAGCTCAGGTCCAGTCAAAATTCCCCTCTCATGAGGTGAACCCTGCTCACACAATTAGAAAAATCTCTCTCTGAATCAGCTTTGTGCATTTTTGGCACCAGTGGACAGATGGCAATCTTCTGCACATAGCTAGCCTAAGCATAGAAACCTCCCTCTGTTAGTGCATTTGATTTCCTTTGTGGTTTTTCTGACCTGCTCTATATTGCTTTCCTTAAAACAATGTGTAACCTGTCAGCCATGTGAAGGTAATATTGCTCCCCATAACTGTCTGTCTGCATGCAGTTTCACCCTTTGGCTTTTTTCCCTGGTGTATCCATAGAATGGACGGTAGAACTTGGACTCCCACGAGTGAGAGCTAATAATGTAGAACTGGGTGATAATTCAGTATTGTCATATCTCCTAATAAATGTATCATCACACATGTAACATATTGCTGTATTATAGTTTACAATGTCATGTCTCAATGAATTATAACAAGTCAAATTTATGGAATCTTAAATGTAAAAAAACCCTGTTTATTATGGTACATTTTTTTATTTATCTTTTATTATACAGTATGTAATGTTTTACTGCAGTATGTCATTTTTTTAATGCTGTCATAGCATTTAAAATAAAATCTTTTGTCTATATTGCCCATTACTATATTAGAGAGTGAGTCCAAACCTGATGCATTTAATATTATGTCTGCTTTCAAACCATTTGCTTGTTACCTCATTGTAAATCAGTATCCAAACAGTACACTGATTTAAATTTAAATTTAAATAAATTTAAATTTTATATCTAAACTATGTGTTCTGCATGCATAAGTATAAGCGACAATATTTTTTTTGTGTGCATGTGCAGAGTGTATACATGTGTGGTCGCTTTAGAGAAGATAATAAACTAATTTCTTTCTTCATATTTTATGTGCATTTACACAACTTTGATATTTTAAACATTATTTCAAGATGTGTGTTTGTTATCCTGAGCACAGAGGATTTTTACTCAAAGGTTTTTGCTATCTGCAAGAATATCAGTTCACTCAATGATGGCTAAAAGGTTTTCATAATAAATATCCTTGTGTGTGTGTGTGTGTGTGTGTGTGTGTGTGTGTGTGTGTGTGTGTGTGTGTGTGTGTGTGTGTGTGTGTGTGTGTGTGTGTGTGTGTGTGTGTGTGTGTGTGTGTGTGTGTGTGTGTGTGTGTGTGTGTGCGCGTGCGCGTGCGCGTGTGTGCGCGCGTGTGTGTGTGTGTGTGTGTGCGCGTGTGTGTGCGCGTGTGCGTGCGCGTGTGTGATTGTCAGATAGAGCAGCTGAAGCAGGAGCTGAACAGGAAGGAGTCAGAGATGCAGGCCTTGCAGACCAAACTAGAAACACTGACCAATCAGAACTCAGACTGCAAGCAGCACATTGAGGTGCTAAAAGAATCGCTCAACGCCAAGGAGCAACGGGCCAATACACTGCAGACAGAGGTCAGTACACACACAAACATACGCAAACATACAAACACACAATCCACAAAAATGTACAAATACTCACAAATACACCCACAAGGATGCAAACATTCATCTGGAGGCACTGAGCCACTCCAGCTTTCCGAAAAACACTTGTTAAGATACACCCAGCCTCAAATGAATGAGGTTGTCTGAAAGAGAAGATGTCAGTAGATCGCTACAATAATAGGTGGTAAGGAATTTAATCAAATTAAAAGGATTAATTAATGATTTTAGTGTGCTGAAATCACACTAAAATATAAATGTTCCTGCATTTATATTTAAATGTTTTTTTAATGGCTAATTTCTTTTATGAGTTATTTGTAGTCTAATATCGGCACCTTTACAGTGATGGAATTGTAAATGTGTGCCATTTCTGAAAAACATATGGTCATCCTTACAATACATATACAATCTGTTTTTTTCTGCCGAGGGTTTTCACTTTCTGTTTTTTTTAATAGACCTTTAAGTGGGTGGAATATATGTTTTTGCGTGTGGCTTCCTTAGTCCATCGGTGGGCTTGTATGTGTGGGCGAGTCAGAAGGTTGTAGAAAGCTGGCAGCTTTTCCTTCTTCATCTTTGAAGTCTCTAAACTCTTTGGCTCTAATGATTTTTATCACTGCTGTTAGGGATGGAGGCGGGTTGTATGTGGAGAGACGGAGGTGTGTATGTGTGGGGTTATGAAGGCGAGGCGGGGAGCATTTAGCATTTTTCTCCATCACTCTCTAGACTTGGAACTGATACTTTAGATCTCTTTGTGTTCAGCAGTTGAGAGCAGCTTGCTAACTATGTCCACTCATCATTACAGGAAGCAATTTGGGCCAAAATTAGGCCTAATTGTCCATACATGTGCAAGGAATTTTGGCCCTTGCAGTTAGCCGAATACATCATACTTAAAGGAATTGGTTTTCAGTGGGTGGTTTCGTGTGAGTCCATGTTTTTGTGTCCTACTGAAATGGCATATAAAGAAATTCTGTTGTTTTCACCCATAGGTACAATTTTATGGGGAACCCCAATAGCCAGCTATTTTTCCCATGAGTGAACACGTGTATGTGTTCCTGTCAATATGAGTATGTGTGTAGGTGTGTGTGTATATTTATGCATGAATGTGTGGGTGCATGACAAGGCAATAATACATAATTGATTATAATGCTACCGACAGAGGGGACATCACTGTGCCTTCTTCTAACTTCTCATAAGCATTCCAGCTGTAATCGGATCCGACAGTCCAGGTTACCACAAACACACACGCACGCTCATGTACACACACAAAAAACACATGCACTGTCAGTGGTGATTGTGCGATTCTCATCTCAAGTCATGAGAAGCTTTTTCCTGCCATTGAAGTGGCATTTTCCCCCTGTTTGAGAAAGGCTAGGGTTTCCTCTTCTAAGTGGGCAAACCAGGGGATGAGTAAGGCTATTTAGGGCATATGAGGCCAGGCTTGGCCCTGCATTCCTCTACTGTCTGTCAATCATTTGGCTTGAGAGCTGAGCCATTCTCACAGGATCTCCCTTCTCACCTCATTGCGTCCATCCCCTCATATTATTACTTCATCTCCCTTCAGCAATTTGTTTCAGATGTCCCACATCTCATTTAAAATTCCTCAAGAGCCCCATATTTCCGTTTTGTCTCACTCATGACTACTGGCTCATCATACCTATTCCCATGTACTGTGTGTGTGCGTGTGTGCACAAGGTGAGTCTCATCATGAATGACAGTGATTGGTGCACAAAGGCACAAAGGAACAGTAATCTACTCCCACATGCATCTCAGACCTGCAGCATCATCTCACAGACACTTGTCTCTAAAAGCAATTCACATCATGGATGGGACTGAGAAGGGACTGGCCAGTGAACAGAGCAGGCACTGTGAACAAGGGAAAAGAGAAAATGGAAGTGTATTTATTTGTCAGTCAAAGTTAAGGACAGCTTCCAAATGGGCGTGATTGAATCCCTCTCCAGATAACAGAAAATGTGGAAAATAATGAGTGTGCACTTGTGTGCGAGCATTGTGAGTCCTCAGCCCACGTCTGTGGAAACTTAACCCTTTAATACAGTAGGTGTATGTCTCTTTCCTGCCCCAATCAGGACAATGCAGGGTTGTAACTATACTCCAGTAGATCGGGTAACCTATCAGACCTTCCTGCATATTTAACCAGCCAGAGACAGGAACAAACCACAACCATAGTTTTCTTTAGGTATGTAATTTTGAAAATTGAATTTGTGATATAATAGGCTAAAGGACACTGATAAAACTTACAGGAATTATAAGTTTCACCAAACATTTAAGCTGCATTTGAGAAAGTTGAGAAATTACTTTAAAAAGGTGCAACATACCTTAAGAAGGCATATCTGATTGCAGTGACAAACTTAGACATGTTTAACAGTTTAAATATTACATTTCCAAGTGTTTTCTTTTTTATCTTTACAATCTTTTATTCAAACAAAATGTGATACTTGACTCGCGGGCAGTTCTCATTGCAAAGCGTGTAGATCCTCTGATATCTATCCAGGCCTTGATATTTTCCTGTGACCTTGGAAATTCTGGAGTAGCTAACCATAAAGTTAAAAATAGCCTGTCTATAATTTTGGTTTTCATACAGTATGGTGTTTTTCCATGGGCCAGAGATACGACCACATTTATTTAGTATTCTGCTTTACCTGGAAAATCCATAGTGATGTGAGTTACACAAGTTCAAGGTCCCATACCATGGTATTGCCATTTCCATTGCTTTTTCTTCTATAGAGAAGGTATGTGTTGTATAAATACTACACACTGTATGGGAAAATTCACTCAGCCTTGTTTCAGAAACTTTGCTTTAAAACTTTGCATTCACAGCCATTCCGATCAGCCAATCAGATGAGAGGGCCATGGATATTAATGAACAGACCAACATCACCCTGTGGTTTCTAGAGCATTAGAGAGAAGCTTAAGAGAGAACATTTAAAACTGTAATGAGATGATTTTTTTGTACTTAAAACTGCAAATGCATCTTATTAGGGATATTAAAATAATTAAAATGCTGAAAATTGCAGGGTATGGGACCTTTAGGAAAATAGCTGCATATCACCTGAATGAGTTTATTATTATTACCTTCTAGCATCCTCCCCAAAAAGCCAGTAATTCTCTCTATAACTGCAATGCAAAGCAGGTTAACAGCCAGCTCCCCATAATGCTGGTGTTTCGATATGGTTGGTGTCTTTATTTAATAGTGTATCCCATTTTGAACGGTCAAAATATTTGCAAATTATATATCCCATATAAGGGGCGACACACTGCGACAGGGGTTAGCGCTGTTGCATCGCAGCAAGAAGGTCACAGGTTCAAGACCTTGGTCTGGGACCTTTTTGTGTGGAGTTTGCATGGGCCTTGGCCAGCACTGAATGGGCTTAGAAGGAGCTTCTACATCAAGCCAGTGGTTTCCTGGAGAAGATTGCTGCTGATGATACACCTCAACACCTTTCCTGCTTTCTGGATCCTGCTTCCCACTTAAGGCAAAAAAGGGCCTTTGTGTTAAAATGCGCTTCAGAGATTTATGAAGACGTATTATACACACTGTGTTCTCTGTGTGACCTGCCTTTGCTGTCTGCTTTAGTTGTAATTCTAAGTTATTGCTTTCAATAATTTGATGCTAGAATTTATGTTGTATTTGATGTCTTTGGCAGATATTTGGTAAGACTTTCATTCTGTGAAGGTCGATATGCTTTGGTTTACATATTCATCACTCGAGGCGAGCATTTTGCAGGTGGCCACATACTCACACAGGGGAAATCCAGGCTCAAGGTGCAACTCGGTGTCTGAGTCAGGCTCATAAATAACACTGTGATGTAACATTTGATATTTTGTTTCTCACTGAATGCCAGCTGAAGCAGAAGTGACAAGCCCTCAATGCACGTGTTGCAATGTGGCAACATGTCTGTGTTTACAGAGTACACACTCTGTGGTATTTCAATTTAACTTTGCTCAGATGTGAACTCAAATATCTTTTGTTCTCTTTCGTCGCCAGCATTTTCAGTGTGCCTGCCAGAGGACCTCCACTGAGTTTTGATTCTGAGGTTGAGGTGTAATGACTCAAAGAAGATATAAATGACTCAAAAATTACTCGCAAACTTCAGCCATAGAAACACTGACGAATAGGGAAAACAGGAGGGAAATAAAAAAAAGAAACTGGAGTGGGAGAGGAAAAGATGGAGCAACAGCAGGAAGAAGTGAGAGAATAGAGTTACTTGATGGATATAGAAGGCTGTGGGCTTTTGTCAGTGAATGATGCGATGGTATGGGGTGCTGTGGTCCCTGCTGGACTATTTTTGTTGATCTTTCCTTGTTCTCTTTGCTGATTGATGGTTCATATAGGTAGTGAGGCGGAGAAAAGATGTGGTCTCAACCTGGTTACACTCCACCCTGCTCTCCCCCTGCTGTGTTCTCTCTGTCATTCTTTCTTTCTGCCTCATTCCCTTTTGCTCCCTCTGTCCATATTTTCTCTTCCCTCATAATATCTGCCTCCCATCTGTCTTTCCTCCCCCAGTTTTCATCTCTTCTGTCCATTCTCATCCCCCATCTGTTGGAAACCACTGCAACAAAGGTTGTATGACGAGGTAAATGTATGTGACAACCTGATGAACTCACTGGAACTCATTGGTCCTGTTTTGATCTGAACCCTACATTTAAACCCTGGACCTTCAGTGATGGGTCTATCCCACACGACCTGGCCCCAGCCATTGCAGACCAAATAATGTAATATTATTATATTATATAATAAAATTATATTTATATTATATAATATATAATATAATATGACCTCATATGAACTTCACTGACCACGGTCACCATTTTCAGGCACAACATCATGCTTCCTGGGGTGGTGCGGTTTGGGATGCAGTGTGAGCAGCAAAGCATTTGGGCCCCTCAGAACAAACATGGCGCGGTCCAAAATAAAGCACGGTCTGCAAGTTCTTCAGAGGCCATGTGGAAAAGCCATAAAATGGAGATATAGGGGTCAGAACAGGGATGAGACTTTTAATGGTTTACACAGGGAACGAGGTAAATATGTGCATGGCCGAAGGAGCGGACACACCCGAGTGTGAGAGGATGCATACGCACGTTAAAATAAAAACACAGATTAGTGTCGCTGTGGAAAAACACGTACTGCATGCTTCAGCTCAAATGATGCGTTAAGTTTGAGGACATCTAAGGTAAAATTCCATTTTGGGTGATGATTTATTCCTCTTTAAGCAGCGTGTGTGTTCCAATTTAACAATTTTTTTGCATTTTCATACATTTTGAAAATAAATGAAACATTCTGTCACACGGATGCACGTACACACACACACACAAATGAGGGCTTTGCTCTCAGTTAGTGGCCGGTTAGACAGCCAGAGACAATACACCGCTTTCTTTTTGTTCAAAGCTTCTCCCTCCTCAGGGTCACCCTGCTTTGCTCATACCACTTAACCTCTAATTTAATACACAGTGTAGGAAAGTCTGCTGTTTTTGGTTTTCGTTGTTATAATCGTTGGCAAGCTCCCCTTACAAGTGTGAGTTTTTTGAGTTTGGACCTTGTATACTTGCCGTAGTTGATGTCATACCTCCTGAAGGCAAGCTCCATAGCGATACTGCACAGTTTCCATGGGTGAGTAGGAGTGGATGCCCGTTGTGCGCGTTCATGCACAAGTGTGAGTCAAACCTCCTTTTTGTTAGACCACCCAATATTGTTTGTATAAATATTAACAGATTTATTATTAGTCCAGAAATTGTGCCTTTGAGTGCTTTATGATTGTAATGCGTTTTAGAGTATAGTCATTTCTATATGACGCAAAACCAATATGTGCTATATATCATGCTAATATATCTTATTTGTCTAGTTTTCATTATACGTCATATCTTTGAGTAATTCTAATTCTTTGATTATTATTACATAAGCACATCATGATTGTAGTCACGTTGGTCAGTAGTCACGTTCACCATGCAGCCTTTTTCACTAAGGCAGTCATTTTTTTTGGTCAAAACAGAGTATTAACCACATAACTGTTAATACTGTACTATTTTTAATGTAGAAAACACAAATTTCTTTCATGTATGAACCATAATGTTTAGGTTTAATATACCCAGCATGTTTATTTCACTATTCCAGCAAATATTAATGTTATGTTATGTTATTGAAGAATATACAGAATTTTAATTTTTTCTGTTTCTTTTAGAATCACATATGTGATGTATTTACCTGAATAATTATTACAATTTACTGTGGATTGAACTCTCCCCAACCCTGTTCTTAAAAAAGCTATCAAACCAGCATCCCAGAGATTGTATTTTTATTATACACATATATTGACACACACACACACACACACATACACACACACACACACACACACACACACACACACACACACACACACACACACACACACACACACACACACACACACACACACACACACACACACATATAATTAAAAAGATAGACTTACACAAACACGTAGCACCACAAGAGAGAGACATGTCAACAGGAATCTGTACAGTCTCTCCTCTCCTCTGGCCGCTTTTCTTTTTTGCGACTCCAATTCTAATCAGCACAATGGATATGTGGATTTAGTGGATTTAAATAAACAATGGCTTTGAGGAAGTACTGGCTTTCAACCTTAAAGGGGTGTTAACTTCATCATCTGGTGGACAACTGTTTCCTCTTGTGGGTATAATGGACATAAATACACAATCATTTCTACACAGTTCAGTGGATGTATATACAAACACCCTAAAAGATCAATTTATATAAATGCTGAATAGAATTTATGAATTTATTCTCATAGTCTCATGTCATAATTAAATTCAATTTATTAAAGTATTAGCATTTGTCCTGAATGTCTTAATAATAAATGATTGAATTGTTTTGCAGTGTGACCTGTTTTTTTGTCACAGTGAAATCGAACAAAATGAACAAGTGAACTGAATTTCAAAAAGAATCAGTCAGATTCCCCTAGTCATTAGTCAAGTGTTTATAAGATATGATGTGTCATCAACAACCCTACCATTTCATCAGGTATATTCATTTATCATTGAATCTTTTCAGCCAATGCAGTCTCTCTGCCCTTGCTGACTTTTGGAATATACCTATGACTGAATTCTTTGTTGCACCTGACAGAATGACAGACACATAACATGCATATACAGTTTCACTTGTTGCCCAAGCAGAAATCAAGCTCATTTCAGTGCACCTACTGTACTGTCGTTACTGTACTGCACCTACTGCACTGTACTTGCGGACCTGTGTCGATCTCCACATGTTTGCCAGAGTGCCTGTTCAATGTGGCTTGACAGGAAATAGATTCCCTGGAAACAGGATGTAGCAACTGGCGTGGAGTGCTGGAAATGATCAGGAAAAATAATCAAAGAAGGAGCAAGTGTTAATGAGGGGGAACGCCTGCAGCGTCTCTTCCTTTATATGTGCATGTGTGTATCTTGTGTGTGTGTGTGTGCGTGTGCGTGTGCGCGTGCGTGTGTGTGTGTATCCATCAGTGGCGGAGAAGGTAATGATGATGGATGGAGGGCGAAAGAAAGATTGAGGCAGCTGTGTGCTGTGAGGGTTAGCATGATGGTACTAGGAGTGAGTCCCCTACATTTTCTGTGTCATGCATCCATTCACTAGTATAATACCAAAAGTGTGGCATGATTGATCTCCATGATTCGGTAGAAAACATTCATTCATGTTGATAAAGGTCCTTTTGTCGGCAAATCCTGTATGTGCATATACACGTGTATGAGTCAGTGTCCTCTATTCTTTTTTTTACATGTGCGTTTTCCTATTTTCCCTCTATAGCCTGTGGGCAGACAGCTGTGTTGCCATGGTTTTATCAACAGATGTTGGGAGTGTACAATGAGACTGTGCCCCCGCACTCCGCCCTCCAGCCCCTGCTGTGAGGCGGTTTACATCCGCTTATTATCCCGAGCCGGGCCTAAGGTTATCCGTCCATTATATGATTCCTGATCAGAGCTCTGACTGCCGCTTTATCCCCAGCTTTGATGACACACCTCAAATGACACACTGCCTAAGCCTCAGGACAGGCTATGTCCTTCATTTCCGCACAGATCAGCCCCGGTGTCGTCATGTCTGGCCTGTCCAGCTCAGGTGAAGAGAAGATCTGCCGCGTGCATGCGCTTGTTAATACAGCGTGTGCGTGAGGTGAGAGGACTCAGAACCAGCTTTTGAGGAAGCCCGATCTGCACTCGGAGGTTCTGCGTGAAGTGCTTCTCTCTTCGTCTTCCATTTGACGCTGCAATCTCCACCTGTGCTCATGCACACGCGCATGCACGCCAACATGCATGAATGCGTTCATATGAAAAAAATCCCGCTTCGGGCTATCTAACCTCACAACCTTCAACGGCCTCCTGACAACTTCAACCTCCCGACATCTATTGAAAGTTTCTATTACCTCATCAGGAAACTATGGATCATTTAACGCCACTCCTTCACACATCTGTGCGAGGAAAAGTTACCCATACTCAGGTGCTCATATACCATCTGTAGGAGGCAGTACAGTTTTTACTTATTTACTGTATGCATATGATTTTAATGATCTGAATCGGCCAAGTATTCATTCACATTTTAGCAATCTTTAATATCACAGACATTAAATAGTGTAAGAAAAACTAACTAGCTGTTTGAACTCAGTAGTCCCCATTCGTTCTTTCTTCTTCATCATATGTGTAATTTTTCCTCGAAAACTAATGAAAAGTTATTTCAATGATTACAGCTGGTTTGGGAGACCTTCTGGTGGTCTGGCATTATCTTAGAATGGAATCGCCTCCGTTTTTTTGTGGCACGACCCTGACTTTGCAACATTTTTGAAAGGACGACCAGGAATTAGTCGAATATTATGTCATGAATTTAGATGATTAATTCCACAGCACAGCCCTTTAAATAAATTAAGTCTGCCTTTCTGCTGTATTTATACAGCCTGGCTGGATATCATACCGCCAAAGAAGTAAATAGCCCACACAGCTGTGTGTAGTGTTCCGCAACATCACCGGCAGACCTGAGTTCAGATACAGATACACTCCACCAGACCCATTCTTGGGAATTCCAAACTTTCCAACGGTGTTGTCATGTAAAGTCACATTTTTAACTGATTTGAACAGCAGCACAAAATACGAGTGAAGCTCATGGTGTGTGAAGATCGGAGTTTGGGAGAATTTTTTGATCATATTAGCAATGGTCTCAACCTACTTGTCTACTGGGCAATATTTGCCTTCCAAGTGGGTGAGTGAGAGTGCAACTGTTACTGTGTTCATCCCCAGGCCTTTGCTGTGGTCTCCCCATCGTCTCTGGTTCTGCCGTTTTGACTGTGGTCTGCTCATATAGTCCCTGTGTTGTTTATTGCGGCTCGGAGCCGACGTTGGGCCCGATACCTTTGCAGATTTGCCTGCCAGAAAAACTTTTATGATGAAATGTGAGGCAGGAAAAAGGGAGGTGAGGACAAACAGAGACGTTGTTTTCTTTAAGCCTCTGTTTTACTTTGCTAACCAGTGTCCAGAATCCACATTTGGCTGTCATTGCAAGAATGAAGAGAGGAAGTCACGGAGAATGAACGTGTGTTTATGCATGTGTGTGCATGTTTCCGTGTTTAATTGCAGGTACATGCATGTGCATGTGCATCCGCGGGTGAATATGCGTGTGTGCACGCTCAGGAGCAGTATTAGGTTTGTGACTGTATTTGTTTAAAGAAATACCACGTTTTGCCAAGGATTAATAGTTTTGCAACCACAGGATCTTGAAAACATATCAAGGTCATTTTTTAAAATGATATGGTGCTGAGTGAGGAGCTGGAAAGCCCGAGTCTGGTTTTGGGGGAAGATGGGGTGATATAGATGTGTTTTTAATTCATCTATCCAGAGGAACGCCTCAATGCACTCTCCTGTGTCCCATGTGGATATGAACTAGGCCCCAGACTGGACAGTGGGAACCTTTATCTCGCCTCCTTACCTCTTCTCATGCATTAAACAAAAAAAAAACAACTAAATAAATACATGAAAAACGTAATTGCAAAACAGAATATCGTCCCTGGTGTCCAATTCACACACAATTCATTATAAGTTCTGCCCACAAATACAAATCCACACTGAAACAAACCTGCAAATTCACTGTCGGAAAACGTGGGCCTGTCCCAAAGACAATCTGGCCCGAGGAACTGAGGGATTTCTCGCACCGTCACATCACTCTCTCTCCGCGGGACCTTCACCTTGAAACAGCAATAGGAAAACTCCCGGAGAGTCTGGAGCACGGCTGGAGGGGCGGGGTGTTGAGAGCACGGTAGTTTTGGCGCTGTGAGCGAGAGAAGTGTTGTTGGAAGAAGACATTGAGAAGAAGGGGACTGGGGGGGGAGAGAAGGAAATTGGAGAGGAAATTGAAGGAGAAGAGAGAGGTTAATCACCCCGACTTGTTAGCTGTTATCTCAGCATGTGTGCCAGCTGATAAAGCCATACAGTATTTCCTGTAACAAACCCACTGATGGAGTAGTGTTTTTAGCCAGCTCAGGAGCATTTGGTGTTAATATGCTCAAGACAAATGCTCAAGAGTATCCACATCATCTCTATCCACCCCTCCCTCCTCTCTCCATCTCTCCCTCCTTGTTTTTTGTGTCTGGCAGAGGTGAGTTCTTTAAGCGGGTATTAGCAGGGTGTCTTTGTAGTACTATCGCAGCTTAGTGGGCCAGTGCAGGTGAGACAGCAGGGATTTCCTGTTAGGCCTCTCTGCTACATTCTTGCTAAATTGCTCCTTTCCAGGTAGGGTTGAAGGGGAGGGGGGTCTCGCTCTCGCTCCCTTTCATTCCGTTTGATACGCACGGTGACAAACGCGCACGCACACACTCATGCAAGCAGAAAAGAAGCATCAGCACTAACATACTGTATGTTCAAAGGATTAGTGGTGTGTGTATGCCAGTGTGGAGCAGGGAGGACAGAACAGGGCTCAGTATTAGACTCTGGTTGTCTGCCAGAGGAGCAATATGAGATAAATACTTCACCATCTTACACCTGGGGGTCCTGGACTCTTATGCTACTACTTGAGAGGAGCCCTCTGTGTGTCTGCGGCCTGCATGGTGCACTCTTACTATACACATGGAGACACACACATACAGGCAGGTAGGAATTCACTGTGGTCCTGCACAGCCAAACCTTCTCAGTTGTGTTATATGCTGTATATCGTATATTTCTGCATTGCTGCCCACAAGTGGATGTTGTTTATATAAGTTAAAAAAAATAGCACAATGTGAAACACAGAATTAGTAAAAGTACAAGCATGGGTATGTAAAACCTCCCCGGTATCGCTTGTCATCGCTGTGAAATTGCCTGGAAACCAGTGCTGGTATAGAGTCTGCTCTAAAGCACAAAACTACCCCTCCCAGTAACATTACAGATATATATATATATATATATATATATATATATATATATATATATATATATATATATATATATATATATATATATATATATATATATATATATATATATATATATATATATATATATATATATATATATATTTCTGTTTGCGTACAGATCAAACAAACAAGAACATATTCATTAGTGAGTTCTAGGGGTGTCGGTAGGTGTATGGATGGAGGCGAAAAGCTGTTTCCTCCCCTGCTTCCAGTACAGAGCGGTACTGTGTAGATCTTATCATCTAACTTGCAGAAAGAAAAAGCAAATACGTGTATTTTTCCAACATGTTGAACTATTTATTGAACCTCTAAAAAGCAAGTGTTGCAGCTGTTTGAGGTGAACTTTAACTATCTTATAAACTGCCACGTAGTTTAATTTACTGTATATGTAATGCGATCATTATATGTTTTTATATGTCACTGTCAGTACAATATTTTCCAATGTAGTGGAGTATAAATATGAAGTAGCATAAAGTTGTTACACACGACTAACGTACAAGTGAACTCTGCAGATTACTTAGCTACTTTGCTCCCTACACGCTCTCTCCCTTTATGGATCTCCTTAAGTGCCCTGTGAAATAGTTGAGAGATGAGTTGGAGAGCACAACACAGTCTGTGCTCTAAGCGTTTTCACACCATCCCCTTTACCCAAGTAACGCTTGTTAAAATGCCTGTTAACAAGCCTTCCCTTACTGCTTCCCTTTATCAATGTGTGTGTGTTTCTCGAAATCACATTCAACACACATGCACACATTAAAGTTAAGTTCATACGGGTTCGCTCACGGCAAAAAAAAAAAAAGCGCTGGAAATGTAATCAGGTGTTGAAGAGCAACAGAGGAGCACAGCTGAGAGTGTGTTTCTGTGCGTTTGCGTGTGTGTGTATATGTGTCTGCACGCACCACTCCAGGCAGTGCACCGGAACACTGATACATGTCCAATACAGAGTTTCTGGACTGAGCTCCGATATCACTCGTCTCATTGCACACAGCCAGATATGGAGGATTTGAACGTTTGAATGTGAAGGGTGTGAGCGGTCTGATCCGCGGCAGCACTGGACCCATCATACACGGCGCTCTCAATAACAAACGATGGGAGCGGGACGGGCTCCAGCCTCTCCATCTCTTTCTCACACACACGGTCCACAGTGGTTCATATAATGGACATTAGGTCAAAGCTGAACTTTTATTACTTCCAAATTTCAACAAGTAAATGTGTCGAGACATTTCTTTTTTTTTCCCAGCACTGAATAATAACATCTGGGCCACCTGACTGAGGTTTCTTTTTCTACCTGTCCGTCTGTCAGTCAGTCTATCGCAAATTACTTTCAACACCTTCATGTCTGTCAGACAAACCTAAACTAAATTATATGAATATTGGGTTACATTGTATCACCCCACTCTGAGTCTGTCTACAAGTCAAACTCCCTTTTCTTCTGCCCGTTCGCGTTACTGTCTGACGTCCTATACACACTCAATGTCTTATCTTGGCCTGTTCTAGGTAGATGCTCTGCGGGTGCGTTTGGAGGAGAAGGAGCAGTTCCTAACGAAGAAGACCAAGCAGCTGCAGGACCTGACTGATGAAAAGAGTACGCTAACGGGAGAAATCAGAGACATGAAGGACATGTTGGATGTCAAGGAGAGGAAGGTCAATGTCCTACAGAAGAAGGTAATGGGCATTCAACTGCTTCCATGATAATGCCATATATTTCTGCACCATTGTTGCCAGACATGTCAATCGAGTAGTTTAACATCTTTCAGCTCAATGTTTCTGTTTTCCAGCTTTACTGTTACTGTTACAGCTTTACTTTACTGTTTTGTCAAAACGCACAGCTCTCATCGACCTTGATTCCAACTGTGACTGTTTTCAAACCCACGGAATTGCCTAACATTAAATATTTTCATAGAGCAGTAAGGCCGTTGCACATATAATGCCAATTTATAGTGCACCGCTAAAGCATATTGCAACATAAAACCGTGTACAAAATTATTTTTTTTTATTTTTACCGTCAATAAGAGCCCTGCGCAAACAGATTGAGGTGTTACAGTATGTTTGTGAGTGACAAGCACAGTGTGTTTTTAACATAGTTGGCGCCAGACCCGTGTTTTGGTAGCGGTCAATGCTAACTTTGTGGAAAGTTAGGGGTATTTGGCCTTAACTTTATTCTAGATGGAAGTGGCAGATAGAGATGTAAATTAAGTCTTCTATCCTGCATTGGGTTTTAGCACCAGTAGTTTGTTCTCTTGTTCTGATGAGAGAGATGATTGTGTGAAAAAAAAAGGATCACATATCCATTCCATCCGGATTCTGGGGACTTTTGCGGAGGGCAAATACTTCTCGCATTCTTCCAGCAGCGTGCACGGGAGCTGTATTCTTTTTCCTTGACAGTTTTCTCCGAAAGTTTGAAACATGTCACAGACGTCTATTTTGCTGTAAAAGAGAGAGAGAGAGAGAGCATTAAAAGCACAAGCTTTCAGTACACTGCTGAGCTCTGTTGATATATTTTGACATACCAATTTTTTAGGATAAACACACGCTTGCTTTTTCACTCAGGTAATGAAGTCAGATAAGTGGCTTGTCACTGCAGTGGCTCTTTCTGTTAGAACAGCAGCACAGGAGCTCCAGCTCAGTCATCATCCATCGCCTTAAATATTTCTTCCCCAGTAGTTTTTCTTGGCAGGGTTATGGCACACAATAAATTCTCTTGCAAGTAATCTTGATAGATGTATTGGACATATACTGCCATATACTGTACACCTGCTCTCCCTCCCATACACACACGCGCGCGCACACTCACATACACGCACACACACACGCATACACTCTCATGGCATGTTTTAGAGGCCTTAATGACTTTTATAAGGTTAGCTGTTTAGACAGGGCCTGTGACCACCTGTGGTGTGCATGTTGGCAATTCCTCTATAGACTAATTACGCACACATAAAGGTCCCTTCTCAACTTCCATGTTTTCTTTCATGTCCTCAAATTAGATCTCCCACTCTCTCCTCCCACTCTCCCCCTTGCTGGGTTTAATGAAAAAGGGCACCAAAGGTCATATGCAGTACCATCCATCTGCATGTACGTATTTGCGTGTATGTGTGCATGCATATTGTCAAATGACTTATTATATTTATGTGTTTCTGTGTATGATGTCTAAACATGGAACATGACAGACCTCTATGCACCCTATAGTGTGCGGTGTTGAACCCATAGGCTGTGTGAGGCACTTCATAAGCAGATCAAGGCGTCCCTCTGCTTACTGACATGTCATTCATGCCTACTTCTGTTTTTTTCTGTATTTGGTAAACTTTTTTTTTCTTCTACCGTCACTTATTTTATCCCTACAGGGGCAAAAGTGACAAATCAGCTTTGATGATCCGTAATTAATACTTTTTGTCCAAATCGTAGCAAAAAGTCTCCTTTTAAATGTAAGTAAACAAATAAAACTTTATTTATATAGCAACTTTTTAACATGGATTTCAAAGTACCTAACAAAAACAACAAAGTTCAAGTTTGCTTCGACTTTATTAGTACCCGGTATTAGTACACATTATTAGTACACGGTTTGTTCTGCAGTATCAAGAGAGGGTGTCTTATAATACTCATAGACAAATAACACAGGATAGGTACAGAGGACAAGTTAAAACAATATATAATGATATACAATATATATTATGATATATAATGATGTATAAATTGATAGAAGACAGATGGAAACATTAAAGCAGATAGGTGCTGGAGTCAATGGAGGACAATGGAGGATACACACTCAGTTTTCTTTGGGGGGCAGCAGATTGTAACACAGCAGACAGGGTTTTGACAGTTGATTACAAATGTTAGTAGCTCAAATACACTCAAATTTATGAAAGTTATCAGCAGTGATATGTTTACAGTTAAAATGATTGCTGAAGGCAACAGCCAGACCCCCACCACGGCCGGGGAACCTTAGTGAATTCAAATAACTGTAGCCAGGAGGGCAGAGTTCAACTAAAAGGCAGTAGTCCCAAGGTTTTCAGCCATGTCGCTGTCAAAACCAAAAAATCCAACTTAAGTGATGAAATCAAATCATTACTGATAAATGTTTTGTTTGGCAGAGAGCTAGTATTGAATAGAACAAATTTATCCGGAGCAACAAATTGTAGAGATTTCTTATGACTAATGGAGATGCAGATCAGGTTACAGTGATTAAGTGTAAATGTGTGAACAGGGACGCATTTCTGGGGACCAAAGGTTGCGATGACATGGATCAGTGAGACAGGTTTTGCTTGGTGTATGGATTCACGACCGTCAGGCAATGAAAGCCCAAAGGCCTTTCTTGAGCCAACTACAAAATACAGTACAGTACAATACATTATACGTTATTTTTGCCTTCTCAGTGAGAATCAGCTCTGTATTGAATTGGTGTATTAGCTGAATACCTCCTGAAAATATACAGTATAGGCCAAAAGTTTCTCATTCAATGTGTTTTCTTTATTTTCATGACTATTTACATTGTAGATTCTCACTGAAGACATCAAAGCTATGAATGAACACATGTTTATGGTGTTATGTACTATGTAAAAAGGTGAAATAACTGAAAACATGTTTTATATTCTAGTTTCTTTAAAACAGCCACCCTTTGCTCTGATTACTGCTTTGCACACTCTTGGCATTCTCTTGATGAACTACCAGCTTTATCAATCAGGCTATTTTGAAGAAACTACAATATAAAACATTTTTTTTCACTTATTTTTGTTAAGTACATAACCCCACATGTGTTCATTCATAGCTTTGATGCCTTCAGTGAGAATCTACAATGTAAATAGTCATGAAAATAAAGAAAACACATTGAATGAGAAGGTGTGTCCAAACTTTTGGCCTGTATTGTATATTTCAGATTTACATCGAGGTGACTATTGTATTCCATATTGATGATACTCACCAGGCGAGGTTAATTGGTGACTCTAAATTGCCCTAGGTGTGAGTGTGTGAGTGAATGGTGTGTGTGCCCCCTGATAGACTGGCGACCATCTGGGGTGTATCCCTGCCTCTCGCCTGTAATGCGCTGGGATTGGCTCCAGTTCCTAATGAGGAATATGCGGGTATAGGAGATGAGATGATACCCAACACCTGTGAAAGTTCTGTAAAATGACATTTTAAATGATGTCTTGCAAATGCAACTTGTTTCAACCAGTTCTGTGATGAGTTGTAAATTTATTAGGGGCGGTTGCCCTTCAAACACAAGCTCAATATGCAGCAAATGCTGCCTTTTGACATTCATATTATGATAAAATATGAACCAGCAAACATGAAATCCCTTTTTTGAAATTTAACATATGCTGCCTGTGTTTGTTAAAGGGAGGTGAATGCTGCAGTTTTATTCCCATCCTCACACTCTTCACTCACTCAAACAAAATATAATCAAGTGGGCTGTTTGGAGCACTTTAGGCCATCTCAGATAGCACATTGTTCTTTAACAACTTAGCTCAATGTCTTGGAGGCTCAGCTGTATTTCATCAGCTTCAGCTGTAGTTTGTTTTCTCTCATCTGTACTTCCTCAGCTTTGAGTCGTGCGTCACGGTAACATTAGTATGCAACGCGTTAGCAAAAGCGAAGGAGGGTTGTAGCCACCTGCAGTGAGAAATGATGAAGAGATAAAGACACAGAATCAAAAGTTGATGATTGTTTAAAAAAATGTCATACAATACAGACTACAGAGCGTTTAGTGTTATTAAACTAGTTTTGATCTTCACTCAAAAATGTGGATTGTAATTTACTGGGATCAACATGCTGTTTCCAGTTTTTATAGAGACTCCATCTTCAGTAGAAAGTACTTCCAATGAAAACTGTTCACAGTGAGGCATGTGGATTACCCAGAGCGAGCAGGACATTGTTCCTGGAAAGTGATGTTGCTGTACATTTTTCATTGCTGGGAGCACCACAAATAACATGTAAAATTCCATTCATCCCGATTGTATTTGGTGCCAGAAAACATTGCCAAATATACAAAAATTATATGTGTTTCTAGCTACCTCTAGAGGATGTGAGAAAATATGTTCTTTGCAATTGGGGTGAACCAAACCAATAATGTTTAAATAAAAATAACAATTCCATGATTGTATTTCTAAAAAGTTGTTTTGGTAATTTTGTACAAATGGAATTCAAAACCTCATTTTAAATTGTAGTCCATCATAACTAACACCTGGGTTTATGTTAGTTACAATTTAGGGAAACGCATATCACTTTCCTTTATAAAGGAAATGTGTCCATCCGTCTCTACGTCTTGTATACCGATCATCTCTGTGTGATTTATTTTGGAACTTTCCAGGTTGTAGCAGTTGTAGGAGCCTGTACTTTACGAGACGAGACAGTGGAGCTTGGCGTTATAACCTATTTCCTTCCTAATTTCATACTGTATAAGTCGGTGCATTACAGTTTTAAAAGAAGGAGAAAGATGCTTTGTGTTTGAAGTTCTCCCAGTGCTTTTTCCTCAGTAAATGAAATTCACGGTGGATCAGCTGAATTTGAGCCAGTGGAGAAACTATGAGAATTCCGTATAATAATGATTAAAAAAAAAAAAGATTCTGGGCACAGGTGCTGCTTTTGTGTACATGCCACAATGGATTTTAGCTCAGATCCTTTAGAAGTTGATTGAGTTGCAGGTCTCCTCATAAAATGATCTGCTTTGAATGAGTCAGATGAACACAGTTCATAAAGCTATTAATCTTTTATTTATGTTCCCCCACTGATAAAAAGATATCTATTCCAGACGCACGGACACACGCACACACACTCACACACAGGCGCGCACGCTGATGTGTGTCATCTTCCTGGACGGCTTTGGGTCTTAAAATGAGTTTTCTATCTTCACCGCAAACAAGTCCAGTTACTCACCACTAAGCGTGTGTCGGTGATAAATGACTCAGGCTGATGACAGGTCAGCTTGTGTGTGATAATGTGTTTCTGCCCTTTTCTGTATGTGTGCATGTGTGTGTATGGGAATATGTGTTTGTTTGTATATAGAGTTGCACTCATTCCAGTCATATGGAATTGGCATTTGGAGAAATGAGAGGAAAAACTGTCTGTACGTGGGTGTAATATGAAATGGGATGGAAGAAGTTCACTTAATGTAAATAACAACAGGGAGTCTGTTTGGTGCGTTAAACTATATTTTATGGAGCTTACATTACTCGTACATTTCTGTATTCTTTGTCCAATCAATCATACTTGTCTCCGCTGCTCCTGTTTCTTTAGTTTACTTGTCTGTACTGACTTTTAATTTCTTTTATTGTCAGTGATAAGTGATTAAAGAACTTGACTGAACACGCACACATTTTCAATTTAAAGACATTTAATGTTTTCTTAGACATATTTATGTTCATCAATATAGTTCTATGATAGAACTTACAGTACAACCATACTTGCATCTGTTAGACTGCTTTGAATTTGAACTTAAAATTAGTTTTACCATCATCTGTGTTTGAAGTGTGAGACTTCTGGATGGTAAAGTGTCCCTCTTTGGCCCCTCTTTGCTGCTGAAATAATTATTTAATAGAGCAAGTGATACTTTACATGTAGGAGAAATGTCTCCCAGATTGCTGAACGAAAACGATACAGATAGACACGTGGACAGTGGTATCTGAAATGGCCCTTTTCGAATTGATGCAAAAATGCAGAGACTGCTCTAAATTATGCTACGTATCACTCATTAGTGCCCTATTTTCTGTCTCGGGTAAAGTATGAGGATTGTTATCTTTACCTACGGGCCTCTCCATGGACAGTCACCATGACTTAATAGCACGGCACCGTGATGTCGTCACTGTAGTTTGAGCCATAGATTGATCATAATAGTTAGAGGCTGAATTCAACTAAAAATAATGAGCAATGAGGTTTGTGTGGGCATTTTCGGTCTTACGTATCACAACAAAGAACAGTGGGAGCTCTGTTCAAGCCTTGGTCTACACGACCATGACCAATGCATAATGATGCATTTATTTATTTATTTTTTCATTTTTAGTTCCTTTTTTTTTTTTTTTTTGCTTTCGCTGAGGGGGTAGGGGGTGTGGGAGGTACACACACGCAGAGACGGTTGTGGTGTGGTTTTGGCATACATGTGTTATTCATGTTCAAACATTGTGGTCGTCTCAATCCATATTCATGCTTTTAAAAAGCCTAGCTGTGTGCATGGAAGTATAGTATCCCCTATCATGTTCCCTCCCTATAGCAACCACAGACATGGAGATTCAGTTACGTCTGCTTTGGCTGCTTTGGGCATATGTATGTATGTATGTTTGTGCATGTGTGTCTATATAGAAAGATGCCCTGTACGCCACGGCCTCTGTTAGTTGTGATAGTGTCTAGCAGGTGCCCCCCTAGACTTTCTCAGGGGGCCCTGCTGTGTTTCAGTGCACCCTCTGCCGCGCTCTTTCAGCACTTGCTCTGGACTTCTGTCATTGGCACGACTAGGGCTTTCATTATGAAAAAAAAAAGAGAGAGAGTGTGAGTGTGTGTGTGAGAGAGATGAATAGAGATATTCCCTAGCCTTCTACATTTCCTTTCTTTTCTCTTTCCCACTTCATTCCCTCTCTCTGTGGAGCAATTGCTCTTTTCTCTGTCCATTTTTCATAATTTTATGAGCTTTCACTTTTGTTGAATTACGCTCCATTTTCATCTGTCTTGTCAAATGAACAGATGCACGCTGTCTAATTACCGCCTCCTGTTAACATTGTATTAATTTTAGAAGACAGCTACGTCCATTCAGGCTTTTGCTGGGCCTTATTTTCCCAAAACAACCTTCAGTGCTCCTTTTCTCTCTTTTCTCTCCCTCCTCCCACATGTTTGACACACAGCCCCAAAACAACAGTGGCACTGTTGAATCTGATGCATATGGATAGCGAGGGGAAGTGCTGCTTGTTGATAGAAAGGAAAATGTTAGTCCAGCATTGGCACAGTGTTTATTGTGTGTGCATGTGTACTGTGTATAGACATGTGTACGTTGCTTACTGCTTTTAGAGTTTGTCCAGATGCAATCAAGACAATGCTCACTCCCTAATTTTAAACTCATTCCAACACAGTCATATAAAAAGTGTTATCACTTAAGCATTTTTTTTTATGTCCAATGCCACCCCATTACAAAGGTAGTTGTAGATTCTTGATTGTATATTCTTTGGTCGGATACTGATGAACTGGGAAATATGGCATAGTTTGGTAAAACTACTTAAAAATGTATTGGCACTGAAGTAAAGCATACTCAGGCTTAACCAATGCTAACACTAATTAAGATAGCAAGGATCGAGGGGGAGTGAAGATACATTTTATGGCGTATGTATCTCAGGTGAGTGATAGTGTGTATGTATGTGTATATAACAGATGTATTTCTCAGAGATCCTTATAGATAATTCTTAACCGTGTGTGTGTATTTTCCCTGTGTGTGAGCGTGTGTGATCTTGATAGATCCGTGATGAGGCCACCAATGCCTTTCATCCTAATGGATTCCATCTGACCAATCACAGTGCAGAGACATGGCTACAGATAAGCCCGTTGGAGCTGGGGAGGTTCCGGTAAACAGCCTATGATAGGCCCCCCTGTATCCCCCTCTGCTCCTATCAGCAATCAGCCGGGGTTAATGGTGATAGCCCGAGGCTGGCTGATTGGAGCCAGGCTACACATCAGTCAAGGCAAACCCTAGTATTGGGCCATATGTCAGACTCCAGCTATTCAAGTCCGACCACAACACCTGCACTTCAATTCAAGAAACCAGACGTGTTTGATGACTTCCCCACTTGATGAAGAACTTAAGCCCGACTATATGCCGTTGATGACACAAGCCATAACTCAAGCTGACCTGTTTCGACCTGACCTGTCAGCAGTCCAGAATTACTATTTTATACTTTAACATGTGAGACAGGCACTTCACTTTCTGTCTAACCCTCTCAATTGAAAGTGGGTCACAGTTTGACCCTTTGTCTCCCAGTTGAACCATATTACTGTACACTGTATTTGACCTGTGTGACCGAGATCACTGTAAAGGGGCCAAGGTAGGAAGCTATAGGCTGACACACAGCTGCTGTGGTCCACACCGTCTTTCTTTCTTTCTTTCTTTCTTTCTTTCTTTCTCTCTTTCTCTCTCTCTCTCTTTCTCTCTCTCTCTTTCTCTCTTTCCAGATCAAAGCTTGGCCGTTCCCTCTCTCCAAAGCACAGAAAAGAATTAATACTAATGGTGCTGGGAGCAGAGGAATAAAGCGTCAGGGTAATTACCCAGCAATCACTGCAGCATTCCGCAGCTGAGGGGGGGCAAAGATAGGGTCTTGAGCTTAAAGAGCATGGACGTGGATCAACTTGGCCAGCACACACACGCAGACACACTCACACACACACACACAGCCTAGCTTGCACAAGTGCAATCTGTCTTCATTGAACACTTCTTGGTCTGCAGGAGTCTTGCCCTGCTCATTTTGCTCTGTGGTCGAGCAGGCGGAATCTCTATGAAAACAACCCTCGTTTTGTCTTTCTTGCTGCTTCTCTGTCACAGTCTGCGTGCATATCTGCATCTGTGTATGTTGCGCGTGTGTGTGTTAATTTCTAATTGATATGTATGAATGCAGCGAAGAGTCTGTGTGTGAATGACTTTCTGGCAGAATGTGCATGGAAAGGGGGGGAGGATGTCTGCTTGTCATATGTGTACGTGCTATATGCTGCGCCCATCGCCTGAACCTGGCCCAACATTCGTGATAATAATCGCAGCCTGATTGTGTCTGTGGAAACAATATGAATTTAATTGATGGCGATAATTAAGGTGCATCTGTAGTTCACACTTCTAAATACGTTTGTACATCACTGTGATTAAACAGTCAAACGTGTCCTATACAATCATAAATTATTTCTTTGTTTTTGATAAGGCAGTTATGTCAATAAAATAGTTGTTGAGTTTGCACTCTAACCCTGTATACCCTTCTGTGTAGTGTTTTATTGTATAAAACTGAGAGGTGAGCTTTTGAGAGGGCATCAATGCTTTGTTGCTGGTTGCTGACATTAAAAAGCAGCAGACATGCAATGTTATAGTAAACAGTACAATGCCTCTTAACCATCTTGGTGATGACAGCAACTTGCAATCTTGGGTATTTCTTTTGTTGTTTGCATTTCAAGTTTCTATAAATTGGTAATTTGTTTTTAAATTATACCTTCTTGTGAAGCAGCAAGGCGAGTGCCTTGACAACTAAATAACGTGTATTTGATCTGCAGAACAATGTTCAATTTGAAATTAGAATTATCTTTGCGGATGGTTTTGCTTTTCTTTATCTGACGTGTCTGAGGTTGTGCCATAAAGTTAATTCATCATAACATTTAGGTTCTGTGATTGCACTTCCATTTGAGAATTTGTTAGGATTTATCAGTGTGTCAGTTGCATGTATAAGAAAGTTGTATAATTATAAGAAAAACCTAAAACCCATTTATGAAATTTGATCAATGGATCTCATTATGTGTATTTCTGTGTCTCCCGTATGCTTTGTCTGCCTGTTTGCTTAGATGTGTGATGATGTGTCTCTGCGCATGCATTCAAATGAAAGTATGTGCAGAATGAAAGTTGGGCTGTTGTGAGACTCACAGGCTTTTGTCATAACCGCTGTGAAATCCATGTTGCTTTCATTGGCAAGTTTGACCTTATTTTCCCTTTGGCTGTGACATAGGCGAGGGCCTGCCTATTTGTTTCATCAACACTGGATATGCCCGGTCCTTTTGGGTTGGAAGGCATGGGCCGTTTGGTATATCCAGCATAGCAGCTATGGAGACACATGCAGGCACGCTAGCAAAGATGCAGGTACACACAGTGGGCACAACACATGGTTTAGTGCAGTTGTGCCCTTTCCTTCTCTGCAGGCATGTGTTGGCCAAAAGATCAAAGGAGCACTTTTACTTCGTTGCTCCATTTGCGGGGAAAGACTTTGCGAAAGACTGTTTCACAATACCGAGGTTCATCAATAATGTCTCACTCGAATTGAGAACCGCTTCAGACCATGTCTACGCATGAATAATGAAGGCCTGACTGCCTTAATACATGTAAACGTACACCTTTAAACAAAGGCACGGCATATTAAAACCACATTCATTAAAAAGTCTTCATGGGACAACAATTTTTAAAACCGTTAATTTACTAATGCATTGGCCACATGTATTATATAACCATGAAATTGATGCCCTTTCCTCCTCTGCAATTACAGTAATAATTAAAATATTCACCTTAAACTTAATTTCCCAGTCCTGGCTTACAATGGACTATATACAAACGATCTGTATTGAAATGTAACACTTTTGGCTTTCATGGTTTTTATTGACCTGGCCTATAATGATCACTCCCACACACAATTACTAATGTCATGTCAACTTACAATTATGAAATAATTGACCTCTGTCATCACTTAGAGTGGACTGTTTCACCCTCATTTCTTGAAAGTATCCCACTCATGAATGTTTGCAAATTCATTGCAGCGAGTCTCTCATCTTGGGCAGACAGATCAGGTGATCCTTGTCCTCCATCTGTTTTCTTATTTTTCTTCTGGTCTGTTATTCTTTTCTTTGCATCAGCTGCTGTGACGGTATTTCGTCTTCTTTTTTACCTGAGCCTCACTCTGTATCTCAGGGGGACACAACATTCATCGCCTCGGTTAGTGTAGCCATTTTTTTTCTCTCTTATCTTTTTTATTCTCTTTTACTATTGTTGCTCCTGAGGACACGTTACAGACAAGTATTCTTTTTTCTAGCTTCCGCCTTCTCTCTTATGCGTTTCTTGAAATGGTGGTGTGACAATAAGCGGATTGCTTATAGAGGGAAGGCGGATGTCAATTTTGGCTGCCTCTAATTCACAAATATACACATGGTAGATAGAACAAACCTGGCTGGTGTACATTGGTCGTGCATCAAATGGTAATTTTGGTAACGTAAGTAAGATCATTTATGTGCAGCCCTCTGATAATATAGTTTTTAACGAAAAAGATCAAAAGGCAGCATAAATAAAGACATTTACTTCTCCTCATTTAGAAAAGTGTGGATTAATTCAGAACTTGAGTGTCATGATTAATGTATGGTGGGGGGTACTATTCAGTACCTATCACTTGTTATTAATTGTAATTTTTCCTAATATTTCTATGCTTAGCTGCTACTCTTATTCAAAGCAGCTCATAATGATGTAGCCTGCTATGTGTAATAAGTATATGTAAGACATAAGACATGTCAAATCTGGAACTATTGTTTTCACATCTCACAGCTACACAGTTCATTTATGCTGTCCTGTGAGGGCCAGTATGCAGGTGTACAAGTTTAAATTGTCCTATGAAGACAGCATAGATGGGTGATCGGTAAGACGAAACGTAACGTTTACAGTTTGAAACAAATTCTCAGGATTTGTGAGGAGGTGGATAAATGCTCCTGCCTATGTCAACAAATTACCACACGGGGGCACTAGCTTACACAGTATCAGCGCCTGTACAGTCTGCCGACATTCAGTGTTGATCTGTTTTACAGGCAGAGATGGGGGTGAGAGGTGATGGGGGGACAGGGGTTAAATGAAGTGCAAGAGCACCCTCCTCGCACCAAAAAGGTCACTGTCTTCCCTGAGCTTCATGACAAACTATGTTTCTCTTTGAAGAGCTACGCCTGACAGCTCAGGAGCAGGAGGAAGTTTATTATTCTGGGAATCATCAAGCTGCGATGGCAGGAGGTTGGGCCAGTATGCAGGTGTACAAGTTTAAATAGACTGTAACACACGCACGCTGAAACAGACACTTCCACACAAATAAAATCCCAAGAGTAATCTGTACAGGCTTTACGTGGAGAGCAGAATGTGACTATGGAGCACTTGAAGTAGCAGTATGATATTTCCAGTTTGTAGTTTTTCATCGTCTTTCTGTTTGACCTAGATTTCTCTGGGGAAGTACACGCTGTGTTACTACATATTGTTCAGTTTGCGGTTATTGTTCCACTGTGTATATTGGTGTGTGGCTTTCTGTTTGTGCGTGTGTGTGTGTGAGCACTCTTGTGAATGTGTACATGTATATGTCAGTGCCAGAGTCTCTGGGTTTTTACAACTGTCCCTGTCATATTTTCAGAGGCGATGACAAGCGTGGAGAAATTAGTTTGCCTTTCCGAAAGGGCGACCAATTATTGTTTGGTATTTTTATTGGTCCACAAGAGTTTTAAAAATACAAATGATTGTATTTTTATGGTGGTCACGCTCCACACTGGTCTCCTTTGTGTTCTGCAGAAATGATTCCTCCGGAGGACATGGAGTTCTAGTTCTTAGTTTGGAAGGAAGACAGACGGGTCGACCGGGTTTGTGGTTCTTCTCCGGAACAAGCTGCTTTTAGATCACGATTTTTGCCAGAGACACCGCGCCTGATACTATTTCACTAACCTCTCTTCCATTACATTAGAACTTGGCTTGTCCTAATCATGATCATACGCTACAGATTGCTACCACAATGCAACAGCAAGACTCCCAATTAAAACTCACTGACCAGTAAAACTGATTTTGTTGTAAATTACCTTTTTAATTTTTTTTAAGTGTATGCCTCATTTTGAGAGTTTTTCCAGTGAAATCCTGGTTTCAGAATAGTAGCTAAATAATGACGTCAATGATGACTTCCCGATTTGTCAACGACCATTTTGGAGAAGCTGTTGACTCGTTAAAGAGTCATGAAAGAGTACTTTGCTGTTCGGCTTGGAGCTACAGCGGTGGATGGCATGCGCAAAGTCAAGGTCAGTGAAAGGTAACAGCGCATCAACACTCCCACTTTTTAGGGGAACCTGGTCCACTGCTATCAGCAAGTTGATAAAGTTATCAGAGTCAAAACAGTAAGGCCATAAACAGTGGGGAGCCATGTGTGTGGGAGGTGACTGAGACAGGCGTCATCGTTCCTCATGAGGATACACACTCACCGAGACAAACGGTCCACACCGCAGTGCCTGGCCCAGAGAGTCATGGTAGCTGCCTAGTGTAGGTGGTCTGCTACGGCAGGAGGTGTGTGTGGTTGGAGAGTGGGATGACATATGCGCGGCGGTTTAATGATAAAAGCCTCTGCAGATGCGTGTGCGCGAATGTGTCTTTGTGTGTGTGTAAGAGCGATGCGGGAGTATAGTTCAAGGAGCCTCATACACTGAGAGATAAAGTGAATGACTGCTGTTCTCATCATAACAACCAAGCTACTGGAAGGGAGCCCCAAAAGAAAAGACCTACGGCTGCCCCTGCGCCTCGCCTGTCCACAAACGGCATTACTCTTCGGACGCTACGTTGGGCTCTGAGAATCCTGACGGAATTCCTTGCCCTCTTTCCCATATCCGTGACTCACATGACTCGTTCTCATCCGCCGATACAAGCTTTAAGTCGTGTTTAACGTTTTTCTGCGCAATTTCACAGAGAACCGAGCGACGCGGCTAAATATTTCATCGGGGGGTTGTTATTTTGTGCGGCCCGGCCAAAGCAAACTAAAGCCCGGTGAAGAATGTAATCATTTATCTAAGACCAGGGCCGACATGCTCAATTTGACCTGAAATAGGGTCTGTGGTGCCCACAGGGACAGGGAGCAAGGGTGTGCATGAGTACGTATGTATATGTTTCAGTGTGTATTTAGGAGAACAAGGTATGTCAAAGGCTCTGAGCTGCCACAACTAGAGGCCAAAGCGAGAAATTTGGTTTGTTTGGACTTCCTCCTGTGTTTACTTATATGGGGAGATAAGCATGTTACAGCATTGGTCTGGTGTACTCTGTCAGCCGTCACCAGCATCCAATGATGTGGAGATTGCATAGACTATAATGTGTGTAGTTTTAGCACTCAAGTAATTGCCTACATCCCTAGGAAAATAGGAGAAAAGTATCTCTTCAGCCCATTCACCTAAAATCAAAGGAGAGAAAAAACGAGGGAACCCATTTAACAATCAACTTTCCCATTCCGTTTCTCTTTTACAGTGCTCTTCCTGAAATCCCATTTAACACACCCATGGTAATCATGAATTGCTTTGAATTTGATCCGAGTATGGCAGTGTGAAGTTTTCCCATCATTCCCTGAAGGGTTTAGTGTCCCTTAGTGCTCGTGGACTGACCTACTAAGGCCTTCAGTTCGGTTGTGTAATGACGGTCATTAACCTATCAAGATCTGCTGAAGGGTCCTTGCCGCTTTTTCCCACCCCCTCCTGCCACTTTCCCTCCATTGCCAAAACCAAGATGGCTCCTTAAACTCTGGGCCTTGCACTCCAGGGAGCAGAGAACACCAAAGTCTGCACTCTAATTGGATTCATTTGTAAAATAGCTGTTGAGATTTGAACATTATCTATCTATGTACCCATGACTGGAATGCAGCTTATTCTCCTCACAGGGCATTTTTGTTTTACCATGTCACCATTTCAGTTAAACTGTGGTCTCTCGATGACCTGAAGTGCTTTTCTTGTTTTTATTAGATTCTCATGTTCATTAAATAATGATTTATTTTCGGCGCATATGCCTTTCTTTTGCACAACAAAAGCCCCGATCTAAAAAAAAAAAGAGGACGACTTTGGTTAAATGTGGTATTAATGCTTTGCAGCAGTGAGTGAACGGTGCTTTCTGTCTGAATCAAAGAGTCGGAAATTGCAAAATACAGTAGATGCTATATGTTCTCAAAGAATCTCAGGGAAAATTTCCAAATTCAAATGCTTTTTTTTTCTGATACGTGCTCTGACATGGGTTCTGATGATATCAATTTACAATTTAGAGGAATGCAGAGCGTGTCTGGGGAAATAATGATAAGCCACAAGCAAGTCACCATGTCCTGTCACCAGATGTGCTCTGCCTTTGTAATTGATTTATAGACATCTTGAGTCGCATTGCATCGCACCGTGCCGTACTCCAGCCGCATCTGCTAGTGTTTTGTTTGGGACAGCTCGGAGCATTTTGTTTGTGTGTCTTTGTGTGTGTTTGTGTTCTGTTTTGCGGGTGTTCATCAGATAAAGGCTGTTGAACACCACAACTGGCTATTACACCACCACTTCAGCGACATGAGGTTAGCCACAGAAAGGCAGATGCAGCTCCTTAAGTCAAGCGTTGAATTAACTCTTTAGTACAATGCTAAACTTTTACTGAAGCTGATTCGGTCTGACTGTCCAATGGCTTTGTTGGTTACACATCTTCACTAAGGCTGCATTTGAAACCACATACTGTACTAGCAGTATGTACTGATTTGGTCAAAATTGTAGTATGTAGTATGCTGTAGTATGTAGTAGTCTAGTACGCCTCACCCCAGTTCTAATATTTGTTGTTTCGAAGGCTAATATGCCACTTTACAAAGTTTTAATATTTTTTTTAGGCAGTCAAATAACCATTTAGATTCCCTACATGTGGTGAGTTTATATGAATAATACTTATTAGGAAATCTGCTTGGAGGACTTTGGGACATCTGAGCACATGCTTATATGATCTGCTGTCCTGCCGAAACCACCGACACCACAGTGAACCATAGCATCATGGGCTGGTGATGGCGCTTCTTTTCTCTCTTCCTGCTCGCTCTCTGTGATATTAGTCCAAACCGGGCCTTTGGCTGCTTCCAGACAGAAAGTTGGCACTGCTGTTGTCCTTATTTCTGTTTTTTTATTTTGTTTTGTGGGCGTACGATTGTACAAACAAACGTGACCGCTTGTTAGATTTCATCTGTGAGACCAATACTGTATCATAATCCGATGGAGACGTCTCATCCAGCAGTAACTCGCCAAAGAGCCACACAGATCATGTTCTCCCACGAGATGATGACGGATGCTGGTCGGCTGGTCATCTCAGAAGTCGGGTTGCTGGCAACGGAGATGATTGGCTGGTCCCGGCCAGCGGTTCCAAGCAGGCAGATCTTCACATCTCTGAAACTATCATAGTAAATTTCAAATTGGTGTTATTTGGATAAGCTGACTGTATTGGAAATATACACAATTACATAATTGTTTGAAAAATATTAAGTCTTTATAAAACACCATGTTAATTGTCTTAAATAGTGGAAATGTCACAGATTTGAATGGCTTTAAAATCTAAGCTACTGCTGCTGGTGGTGCATTCTGGGATTCTAGTCTGTGTGAATAATTTGCTGAATATTCCAGATTTTATTGTTCATGTAAGGTATTATGCAGTATATATTATGTAGTATCCAGTATAGTAGTATGCAGTGTGGTAGTATGAGGTTTCGAATACAGCCTTGGTTTTCTACTTAGCATTAGAATACAATTTTTCTTCTTTTCTCTTAATGGATGCAACCATAATTGTTTTGACCCCAGCCTTACAGTAGAGGCTTTCATTGCAGCTCATCTTTGAGATGCCATGCCGGAATGGAAGACATTACTGCAGGAAATTGGAGAATGCAGCCAGTGGCTGAGCACACCATTCAATGTCTAGATTCATCTCCTCGATGAATCAGCGGTCAATTGAATCATTTCTCTTAGTGTTTTTTTTTTTTTGAGGGGGGGGGGGGGGTCTCCAGTCACAATAGATCCAGTCAGGTACACTGTGCTTCTACTATGTTCAAGTTCAGCCTAAATTATTCCGGTCTTTGATTGTTATGTATTCATGTATGCGTTCATGTTGCCCATCAATGTGCTGCTAATACAATGACATCTTTTTTGCTGTCATTCTCTCTCCAGATAGAGAACCTGTTGGAGCAGTTAAAGGATAAGGACAAACAGCTGACTGGGTTGAGGGAAAGGGTCCAAGGCCTTCAAACTGACTCCAGCAACACAGACACGGCTCTGGCCACACTTGAGGAAGCATTATCAGAAAAGGTAAGCAGCGAAGCATGTGGTGATAGGAGTGAAGAAGGCTCTCTTTACAAGACTAGGTCAAAACAGTATATGGCTTGACTGTCTATGAAACAATAAGCATGTTTTCTAGATTTTTTTTTTTGTCGCCTGGTTACCACCAGACATAGATATCACCAGCATTTTTTAGGTGTTGGTTGTACTTTAAATTTAAGTACATTTATTTGTATGGCACTTGTCATACAGTTCTGAATTGAGGTGTTGCATGCAAAAAAGATTTTTAAAAAAGTACATTTTGGGTGTAGATTATGTTGTTGTATGATGGATTGAGTTAAGTTTTATATATAATTTCTTTACCCACAACTGAAAAAAATAGTTTTAATCCAGAAACTCTCAAGTGAATCATTATTGCTAAGTGTAACTGATCCAATACAGTGTGATTCAAGTTCTGTCACTTTTGCATTATTTACTGTGGAGACAGAAATGCTTTATTTTGAAAAGACACTAGACACTTTGCAGTTTGTAGGCATTGATAGTAAAAACGGAGACTCTGTTCTCATGTAAATGTCACATTACACAAACAGATGTTTGTATAAACAAGCATTTGTGAATCCAAATGGTTACTTGGGAAAAAAATTTAACTTGACAAAGTGGCTTTTTTTCCGTTCTACTATGGTTGGTAAATATGCATTTAATGCTCATTTTGTGCCGCAAGTGCCTGTTGGCATGACAACTGACATATTGTTCTCCTGAATCATTTTAAAAGAGCAATAGACAATGGCGAAAGTCAGTCAGCCAGTCAGTGCTGTGTTCCAACCAAATGACAATCCACAGGATAAAGAAGGTAAAGACAGAGGGCAGAGAGAGACTTAAGTTCAGGTTTGATTTGTTGAACGCTAAGTCATAAAGATGACTTGTGTGAAGAATAAAGCATGCTATTGACACACAGCCACATGTGACACAGAGACTAAAACTTGTTTGTCATACTATAATCACTTACTAAGTGAAATCATTAGACCATCACTCCATCTGGAACAGTCTGGAAATTTGTACCCATTAAGGCACATTGGAGCTTCTGGAAGCTCGTGGAGGGTATAAGGCTTAATTAAGTTGCATGCTTTGCTATGAGTCACTGTCATAATTTACTGTCACAGTCTACTAATTTATAGACCTTGGACCACACTAGATGAGGTTCTATCTGAAAACAGTGAGGGAAAGAAGGAGGCACAGGGAGAAGGGAGGTCTAAGGTGAACATAGACAGAGGATTAGTCTCTGTCTGTAGCTATGCTGAAGATAGGGAGGGAATGATCTATGGAATAAGAGCATGATATAAGTTTTTGAAAGGGGGAGGAATGAAAGTATGGAAAAGAGAAATGGCAGGAGAGGCACAGCTCTGAAGGAAGAGATGGCCTCAGTATTAAGGGAGGCAGAGGTCAAGGAATGCAAGGGTGAAGGCAGAATACAAAATGAGTAACTTCTGCAAGACATTTGAAAGAAGAGAAAGAACAGAGCTGCCCAGAGAAATACAATTTGAATGGCTCTGACAGGGATGAAATTCACTAAAAGATAACACATCCATGAAGATATAGAGAAACAAAATCAACTGGGATTGTAACATAAAGAAAGAAGAAATAATAATAATAATACAAATGCATGTGCTCTTCCTCTTCCTCAAGATTCTAAAGTCATAAAACATTGATGTTTATTATTCTGAAAGAAATGTCAAAAGTAAAGACTATATCAGAGAAAGAAATAAGGCCTCTGTAATGTAAAATTGTATATAAGAATTCATTAATTCATATTACTTGGTTTTGGATATCTTCTGACATTGTGGTAAATGTTATTATCCCAAGATAGTTTTTCATTTAATCCACTATTTTCATGTGAATTTTATGTATATTGCATTTTTGTTTCTTGTCAGGCGTATTATTCCAAAGGAATTTAAATATTTTTTGTTCAAAACATTTAAAGGAGGATGCCTTTGGGGAAGGAAGTGACATTAAGAGAGAGTGTAATGTAATCTTTATAATCACATAATTCTCCTTCTCTAAGGTACAATGTTTTCAATTATTTCCATTTTCCATCCAATATTTGTCTTTTTTATATTATCTGCACTATGAATAGCCAAAACATCTATCAAACTGTTACTCTTCTTGAGTTGAGCTGGGCACTGTAGGTTGAAATCCATACCTCTCAATGGTTCTTTCTCATAATAGTGCATTTTTCAAGTTTGACTTCAATCAAGATAATTTAGAATTGTTTATATATCAAGCATGAGGGCATCCATTAAAGATTTCTTAGGCTGCAGGAAAATGGTCGCATCATCTACATATAATATTATTTTTGCTTATTACCCATTTAGTCTTGAAACTATTATGCATGAATCATTTCTTAATTTCAATGGCAAGAATCTCAATGCAATATGGAGACACCTCTAACATGTGCCTCTAACAAATCTCAAAGATCTCCAATGTTTCATAGAAAAGAATCATGATAATATCCCTATGAATCTTGCTTCAAGACCAATGTGGTGATGCCTTTTTTTTTGTATGTCTGATAATAGTTCCTGAGCGAATGAGAAGTTAAAGGATGTCATCGGATGATGAAGTATATTATTGGCATCCAGTAACTAAGCAGACTTGCAGTTCTCCACATGAGCGGATGAACTGGATGTTGGTCATAAACATTCTGCATTTGTTGTTTTCTGGCAACATGTGAGAGCAGCTGGTCTCCATAAAAGCCTCACCTCAACACTATAGAGCTAGCCAACCGCCACTAACACTAGAAGATGAATGGCCTCGCTGGCCACTGCGGTGTCATCGCACAGGTCATTTACTAAATAAAACCTCATTGATTTTGCTGTAGCCGCTTTCGAGAACCACGGAAAATACTTCTCACTCGGACAAAATGTAACGCTGATGCAAATTCTTGCTTTGAATAATGGCGTTTCATTGTTTTTTTGTTTTTTTTTGTTCTGGTCTACACAAGCTTTTAGCAATGTGTTTATGAATATGGACTCAAGGTTACAGAGTGCCAATGATTTCTAATTGGAGACAGGCTTTCACACAGGGCAGGTTTGATCATGACCATGAAGATGTCAAATTCTCGTCTGACAGTATATACACACTACCCTGGACTGACTGGCTTTATTTCAGAGGGGCCTTCTCCTTTTGTTTAGCTTTGTTGCATGTTTAAAAGTTGTTGCTAGCACAAATTTGTTGGTACTGAATTCTAAAAACAACAAAAAAAAATTTAAATGTCTTTGGCGCTGCAGGCTAAAAAATGGTTTCCAATTTATATGTTTGTTTGTATGGCAGGCTAAAAGATGGATGTTAGTTTACATATTCCTGGCACTGGCTGCTGGTTATGAGTTTATAGAGTTCCCAGATAGGACAGATGTGGATGTCCAGCTGTACTGCTCGTCTTTCAGTGGCTGCCTCATTTTGATGTGTTTATGTGTTCCACTGTACACATACTGTTTATGAGTGTGTTTCTGTCTTTGCATTTGTTTTTTATGTATTTCTCTATGCAACATTAGCCTGGCTTATTTGCGACCTGGCGTGCCAAGTCTATTCTCGAGTTAGAAAAGATTCTATTCTACGCTTTCCTTAACAAAATATGAGCGCTGTGTTTAATATTCAGTTGGAACGACACTTGAAAAGAAATAAACACCGCTTGCAACATTTCAAAAGGTGATGTAAAAACCTGGTCAAAGTTCAAACTATTTCAGCTCTGAACATTGCATCTCAATGTTTTTTCAGTGGTCCGGGGGCAGATGTAACATCTGTGCAGCCAACGAAATTTCCTTGATTAAAAATGAATGTCTTTTTACACTTTAAGTGCTTTGACACTGATCATGTGAACACTTTTTTAAGTGGAGTCAGACTCAAGGTTGCGTTCTTAACAGATATGAACCAATACGTGTGTGTCTGTGTTTGTTTGTCTGTCTGATGAGGCTGTTTGCTCATATTATTTCCTTTGATTGCGTTGGATTTTTTTTAATTGAACCGCACTTAATTCATATCAATGCAATCAAGCATCTTTTACTTTGCGCTCCCAGATGTCAGTCGATTAATGTCGGCCGATGTGTGTTTATGTGAACGTTCTGTGTGCAACACATGGTCTTGACACAGCACATAGATGTTTCCACTTAAAATGATTTTTTATCATCTAAATTTGTTTTTGTTACCGACAGACTTTGAAATGAATAGCATAATGGTACAATAAACTGTAAATCTCTTTTTCTCCGTCGGCCCATCTGTTTACCCAGAAACCACTTCTGATGCAGCCTACATATAATTCAGCTGTGATGAGGAGAACGTTGGCGAGCTTTTCAGACTGTGGTCAACACAGGGTGTGTGTAATGTGTTTACAAGAGCGAGTGTGTGTGTTGCTAATCACACACCCTGTCACAAACCTGCTCTTGGAGCCAGTTGCTAGCCACAGTGCTGTGGTTCTAATTAACAGGCTCGGGCACTGTGCCCTCGCCGAGCCCTGTTTTTTAGTGTGTGTATTCCTGTCTGTGATATGGTATGTGTGTGTTGCGTTGTGTTTACGTGTGTTCCACACTTAAATCTCATAGAGGCAGGTTTTATTGTCACATCTCTTTCTCTAAACCCCAAACATCCTAGAGATATTGCATAATGTGGGGAAAACACCCAGGACCTATTAGCCATGTGGTCTCTCTCCCTCTCTTTTCTCTCTCTCTCTCGCCCTCTCTTCCAAAGCCTACTATGCAGTGGCGTACTATGCCAGGTCTAGTTAGTGGCTGTATTTGTGCAATTACCCAGGGGTTTAAAGCTGCCAATCATGCGGCGATGCCACATCGTAAAGCCGCGTTGCTGAGCTGTGCTCCGTGCCTAAATAAACACCTGAATAAACACCTTGATAATCACTTCAGTCCACACCTAAACACACACATACACCTTAGCGCACACCTACTACACACACCTTGCATGCTCCGCCACCCATGGCGTGGACTTGGTCTCAGGCCAGTGCCCAAAGCCTCCTGCTGTCCAATGCGATTAGAGAATAGAGAAAATTATGATATGAATACTCCAAGTCTGTTATCTGTAAGCAACGTAGAGTTAGGTGAGGATGTGATCTATGATACCGTCCAATCTGTTCTCAATAAATCTGTCTCTGTCCCTCAAACCTCCAGTTCCTTCCTCCTCTCTCTGTTCTACTTGGCTCTGATCTCTCGCTCTGTCCCTCGTATTATTTATGACAGTGTTATTTATGATGGCCATTTATGAGTTTGTCTCTGGCCGCACTTTGCAACACATGCTGTTGAGCCTATTCAGCGAGATTGCATTGCTCAACAATTTCAATAACGATAGCGAACACCTACCTGTATATCAGACGGTGCTGGCAATCTGTTGCACTTTAAATGTGAACTTGTATGCTTTTATTAAATTTACAGCTATCTAGGCATTTGCCATATTTTTACTCAAACCTCTCACCAATTTATTTTTTTTCCTACCCATCTCACTATCTCAGGAGCGAGTGATTGAGAATCTTCGGGAGCAGAAGGAGCGGGAGGACAGGGTTCGGCTGGAGGAGCTGGAGCAGATGAGGAAGGAGAACCAGGAACTGAAGGAGAAACTCTTAGCTGTACAGCCCCAGAAACTGACCCAGAGTCAGCCTGCTAACCCCGTGCTGACCCAGAACCAGAGGCTTGACGGAGAGGTCTGTACGGGGAGGGGGGGTGTTGCACAATTGTGTGGTCAGTAACATCTGAGGAACAATGGAAACACAGCATATAAAGGGAGATAACGTTAAAAAGCGCCTGTGTTGCGCTGTTGCGCAGTTGTGCTGTGTATGTGTGTGTGGTCAAGTGATATTTCATTTCTGGTTATTGTTGTAATCACTTCTTAATATAACATGAAACCTGAATAATCCAAAAACAATATAACACACGGGTGAAACAGTGCACATGTTGATACAAGCACTGTACACACTGGAGATTGTTAGTCTGGTACGTGTGTGGACTGCAGACAAACAGCCATCAATACTTCATCGTCATCCACATCATAACAGACATGGACATATTGCACAACCTGTGCCAGAATTCTAATGTAATCCCAAGACAAAATTAAATTTCTCAGACACCATAAAACAAATAACCAACACATTTCTCGGAACCGTTTACCGTTAAAAGCTTCAACCGATCATCACAACACTTTATAATTATTATTATTTTTTTTTTTACCGTACAAAAATAATTAAAAGAATTTACTTTTACAAGCACTCTGCAGTAGTTGTAATTTGCTACTTGCACCCTGTATTTACACAGCTAACATATTCAGCAATAGTAATTCCACTCTCCTACCTCCCTGTGAGCATCCACACTATTGTTAGCAGCTCGCTAGTAAAGGGCCTGCCTGCACTTTGTCCCACAGGATACAGGGGTGAATTAAGAGAGAGTGATTTATGGAGGTAAAAGATCCCTCTATCCCTATTCAGGTGCCAAGTGAGAGGCCTCGCTGTCTTTTCTCTCTCTCCTTTTCCTCTCCCAGGCTTACAAGCCAGGACAGACTCTCGTCCTGCCAGGATTTATGAGAATGTTTTCTTTTATACTCGTAAAAAAGCGTACACACACACATACACACACTTCTTATTCCCGTGAAATGATATGTTGTTGAACGTTGATGCGGCACCACATAAAAGCGACAGCAGCTCAATAAGTCTTTGTAGGGAGCAGATTCACACTCCCGACAGAAGTGTTGCCATAATTGGACTATTTTACGTACTCAGCAGCAATAAGACCTGTTATGTAAACTTGCAGATTCTTCAAAAAGACAGATGATGTTTTTGTGCTTATATGAGCCTGCGTGTGTGTGTGTGTGTGTGTGTGTGTGTGTGTGTGTATATTTGCGTGAGTGTCGAGTGTTCGAGTATGTTGGTGCGTTTGATCCTATTGTAGTGCAGTGGAGTGTGACAGATTGGTGAGGCTTTAATACTCAGTAGGTCAGAGGTGATCTGACATGCTGCCTGAGATTATTCTGATCAAACTGACCTACCACACACATATACACACATACACACGCGCATATTCAGAGCCTCAGTGTCCATCAGCCAGTGTGATGTGATTCGATACTGACTGCCACGTGTGCTTTTAGGTCCTGTAAATACCGGAATACTATTGTTCTGTCATTGTGAATCGCAAAATCCGGTGGGCAGCAAAGACAACACTGCGAGCCACTAAACAATGGTCATTCATGGACAGGGCAGCAGACATAGTAGTCATCTTCCACCTCAGGCTGAAAACACACCTTTTCAGATGACACCTCAACAACTCACGCTGTGTCTCATTTCTAAAAAGACAAAGGGTGAAAAAAAAAAAAATTGATCGTACTATAGCGAGCCACTATGGTCGCATATCATTTAAAGATCCCATATTGTAGAAACTGAGATATGAATTGCTTTTTGATTATAAGGACGATGTAGGTGTTATATAAATACTGTCCCATGTTTCAGAATGCTCAATTCACAGAGATATGTAGTATTGAGAAACTGCACCTTAAAATAATGACTTTGATACAGAAACCACAAAAAAAACCATCCACAGCCGTTCATATCAGCCAATCAGTTAAGAGGCTCGTTTAGAAAATGGACACAAAAATTACCTGTTTTTTTACAGATCCAGGGAGAAGCTTGAGATTAAAATCATCAAATATCAATCAAATACATCCCAGGAAACACGTATATAGATATGAAATTGTTTAATGTTTTCGATTTGGGGGGTTAGGCTTGAGTGCCCAAATTAAAGGTTGCTTTGGACAACACAAATACAATACTGTGTTTTGCTCTATGAATTTAATCCGGTTTATACAGAAACTACACAGAAACAGCAAAACATGCATAGTTGCTATGATAAATATCCTCACAAAAATACTACTACAAGTATATACTGTATTATAATATATTATTTCCTGCAGATGTCACAAACATGATATACAGAACATGTTTTAGAAATGGTTACTAAAATCTAATAGTTATTTTAATAGTATTTTAATTTTACTGCCCTTGTTAGTGTCCTCATTTGAATTTTTAATATAATATGGAAAAAAAATGGAGAAGTAAGCATCACAGCAATTTTCTTCTCAAACATATGTAGAGTTTATGTTTGCAATGAGGCTGTGTACTCACAGTGGCCCACTCACTGTATCCTGAGATGTTTGTATTACCGACTCAGTCAAGCTGTTAGCGGAGCTTTTTATGTTGACCTCAGAGCTCTGTTGACATCTCTGCATCCTCATCCACTTCCCATAAAACAGTATTTGTTGATCCCAAGGTTAATAAAGGACTTCTGGAACTAAACACGAGCCCTTCAAAGAGAAAACAACGGTAAAGAACCAAAGGGAAGGCAGTGACCTTTCCGATGTGGGTCAGATTAAAGGACCAGTGTGGAGGATTTAGTGGCATCTCCCGGTAACTGAATATCACTCCCTTGAACTGTCGCTTTTCTGAACATGTGGGAGAACCTACCATGGCCTTCAGGTGACAGGAACTGCTTCAAAAACGATATTAGCGTCTATGACTGCATCGAGTAGCTTTAATATTCTCACATCACAAAATGGTTAAATGGTTCTAGCAAGCACCATTAACGACTTATTATGCATCTGTCTCTGTCTTCATCTTCCAACTGGTGCATTTAGGCCATCAAATCCAAGCTTCAGTGTAAAAAAGGGAAAGGCCTTCTCTAGAGTAAATGTTTGCCTTTTTATCTATTAAACAATACTTAACAATTCCTAGTTTCAAATGATTATACACAAATGAAAACATAATTATGAATATCATATTCTATTTCTACCAATAGAGGCCTCTCAGTCTTACACACTATAAATCAGCGAAAGGGAGCCACACCTTAACTGACCCGGAGTCCTTTTAAAAAGACAATTTCGTCTTGTGTGTCGAAACCATTTTTCCTTCTGCAACCCAGCCTTGATGTAGCCTCTGAACAAACATTAAATAACCCAGTGTGGAGCCTGCTAGCCACACATATTTAACTTATTTGTAATATTTACACTTCAGAGAAATTTCCAGGAATGATAATAATAATTTCAATAACCATATATGTAATTTTATCTTTACCAGGCTTCCCCCTCCTGTCATAATATCACTAATTCCAGTTGGGCCCGCCATTCTCTCGGACTCGCTCTGACTCTGCTTTCCTCTTGTCTGTGTTTTCCTCTGAAAGAACATAACAAACTCCGCTCCACTTAGGCCTAATGCATTTTCTTCTAGCTAAGATTGGACCTGATGTGTGTGTGTGTGTGTGTGGACGAGTGCATGAGGCTAGGTGTGCTCGTAATAGGGGTGAGGGCGAGGTAAACAATGACTGCGCTCTCCGTTCCAGAGATTCAAGTGTTTCTCTTTTTGCGCAAGATTTAATCCTTAGTGCGGGCACATACAGAGACAAAATTAGAGGGCCCCACAAGGTCAAGTTGTGTTCATCAAACACATGAGCACACACACAATACAATAGAATAGATTCATAGTTTGTCATAATGTCACCACTGGTATTTTGAGTGGATGTTAATTTATATTTAAAGATTTAAAATATTTTGCTGCTGAGCTACGCTCTCATGAATATCTGTATCTGAAATACAGTACAATCCTTTAGCTGTGCTACATATTCCATGCCTAGAGCTCTTTTCCACATGTAGGGGACAACTTGAGCATCTTGTTTATCTGGTGGGTTTGTTATAACTGGATGGACGCATTTGTTCACATTAGTGAGTGGTACTAGTTAACACACTCTCCTTGGGGTTTTTCTAATGGACGGTACCAGATTTATCTAGAACTGACAATGAATTGTACTGTGTGTGTGTGTGTGTGTGATTGTGCATGTGCGTGTTCACTTGATGATGTTTAAACAAGTGGCCTCAGCTGTCTCAACAAGTCAAACATCCTTTGCAAACACAGCAGACAGAGAGAGGTAAAGACCAAGAGAAGAGGGAGAAGTCGAGAGGAAGATAATTCTAGGTTAGAAACTTCCTCTGGGATATTTTTCACAGAGAAGAAAGAATTCATCAGCGTAACTCGGTTTTGTTTTGTTTTTGTTTTTTCAACATTTGCTCAGGAAAAAAAAAAGAAAAAAATTGAGATGTTTGGTGGCCTCATAAAATCACAGCCAAACATAGGGAGGCAGTAATTTCATAATGATAATGACTGAACTCCAAACTCTACATGAAGGGCGCCCTGGGGAGGCAAATGATAGAAGCAAACCACAGAAAAGCAGGCGAGGATGAAGGGTATGGGAGTGGATGAAGGAGCAGATTGGCTCTACTCGAGCTAAATTGCGATCCTAACCATATATTCAAGATTGACTTACCTTTCCAAGGCTACATCTGAATAATTGTCAGTGTCCATTTCTTTCAATTTGAGACAATTTTAGGACTATCTTTTTTTTTACTCACACCATATTTCTCATTTCCTTTTGTTTTCTCTTGTTCACTCTAACATGTAGCTGCCAGCAAAAGTAGATGTGCTACCGGCAGTGAGCCCCACGGTAGGTTTTCTATTATTTTCTGCCTCTTGTTTGTGTGTGTTCATGTGGAGGCCTTTTAAGGATGCTTGGTTTGTCTCAGCACTCTGTTGCCAGACTCAGCTCTACTTTAATCTGTCTGAGCTGTATTTTGTCACGCTTAGCTCAACATTCATTTGCCCTTTGTCATTTTCATCTATCCTTTTGAATTCTTGGCTTTACTTGGTCAGCCCGAGTTGCACCATCAGCCTGTTTTTTTTTTTGTTTTTTTTTTGCACTGTCAGCCTGAACTGTGCAGTGTCAGCCATTAGCATGCAAATGTATTTGCATTATGCCAATGTAATGCTATCATACTATGCTAATGGATTCGGTCTAACAGAGTTATGTATGTAACTTATGAATATATGTATTGTTCAAGTATTATATGAAGCTACAGCTTCATTATCTTGGTGCCTATTTCATTAGGCTAACCCTAACCCTGACCAAATTAGATTAACTAATTCAATTTGCTGAAAGTTTTAAAGAAAGTTTTTGTCCGGTACTACTTCCAAAAAAAAACAAAAAAAAACATGTATCCCACACAGGGCAGTTAGACAGAAATGTTAATACAACTAAAGCAATTAATACAACAATGGGTATTCAAAACACAATAAATACTAAACTTTAAAGGTGTTGACAAAGAACAGCAAAGACATATGGATGTTGATATAAGACAACTTGCAGTGTAAACTTAAAATTCTACTCAGTCTAAACTGGTGCCTGTATATGTGCATTGATAGGGAGCTAATAATAGCTAATTTAGTATATTGTGGCTACATAGTATGTGTCCTGTCTCCCCTCCAAAGACCCAAAACACGGAAGAAGCAGCAAGGAAGTGTCCAGACATCACAGATCGCCTGAGGCTGCTGGAGCAGGAAGTGGCTCGCTACAGAGAGGAATCTGGGAAGTCTCAAGCTGAGGTGGACCGACTAATGGCGGCGTTGAGGGACGCCGAGATGGACAGATCGGGCAAAGAAAAGAAAACCGCTGACCTTGAGAGGTGAGGGGCAAAAATCCGATGACATTTCTGTTCATCATGAGACACCACCTGGGTGTCCTCAGAGAGCAGTGTCCTTTCCAAGTGACCGGATCTTTGTAAGATCTCAATTCATTCCTAAGTGCTCTATTTATAAAGGAGTAATCCACAAGACATAAACTGTCTAGATTGTGTCCTCCCAGCACTTGAAAACACTTCCACGCTGTCATGCTTTTTGCCTGATGTAATCTCAAGAAATGCATGAAGTGACCGGTGTGCACACGTTGCTTATAATGATTTGTCATTTGTTTTTATGTGTCAATGTTTGCAGACCTGTGTAAGTAAATACTAAGTGTTGCTGTTAAACATACCACTTAAATACTGCCAACACTGCCTGTGGCCATTACGCTTGACATCATACCCTGACTATTCGGGTGGTTTCAAATTTTCCCAGGTATAGTTGGAAATTAGGGAAACTTTGGCTTAAATGTGATATCCAGGAAGCTCAGATTTTACCATTCCACCCGGGACAGTAAATGTATGTTACATTTACAGCAAACAATCACGTTCCTCATGCCTGTCACAGCGATAAAGGCTAGACTTTTCAAAAATATATTTCCTGATTTAAACCACTGGAGATGCACAGCGTGTTACGTTGAGTGCTTAAAAGCTGATTTACGTTACGTTGCTCTCACGAGTGCCTCCTTATCACATTCCACCTTATTTCATATTTTGTGCTTTCACGTATGAATGTGCACACTCATCAGATAAATGGTTTGTTTCTGTCTTTGCATGTAGTCGCTATAAATTCACACAGTAAGTGTGTTTGTGTGTGTTTTTTTGAGCTTGCCAGGCAGCTAGCCAGCGGCATGCCAGTGGGAGGTGGTGTATCCAACCTAGACACTGGCTGTTTATACTGCTCTGTTTATTACTGGCACAGTGCTACTCAATTATCATCTGATTTATGGATTGGCATGATGTGTATATGTACCCAAATGAGTAGTTGTTTAGCGCCAACGTAGAGGTGCTGTGCGTGTAAGTGCGTGTGTGTGTGTTTGCTTTAAATGTGTGTGAATGTGGAACAGAGGCAAAGAAAGGTATTTTTTGTGTGTTTTGGTGGTGCATGTGGGTGAATGTGTGTCTGTACATAGCGTGTATCTGAGCTTATAGTAATACTTGTTTGTAGGTCAGCATCTATGTAAACTGACAGTGGATGGTGGTGGATCTCCTACTGTAGAGTACAATGAGTGTAAAAATGTACAATACATGAAAGAACTTAACGCACATTAGCCCCTTGATGTGTATTAACACCAGCTATGGTTCTGGATGGTTTAGAATGAATCTGGATGGGCTGCATGTACTGGATCCAACACAGTTTCCTGCCTCGTTCATTACCCATTTTACAGACTCTCCGCTTTGGCAACGAAACCACGTGCTGACTCAAACTGTGTGGGAAAGCATGAGCATCAAGTGTAATAAGGATACGGTGGCTCCCGCAGAGTTTGTTCACACAGTCTCCTCTCTGTTCCTGTGTGTGTGCATGCGTAACGCCTCTACTGTACCTCCGCCGTACATGTGTCACACAGTGCGCACCTGTGTTTTGTTCCTGTGCAAAGGACAGTTTGGGATCAAGTGTCGAAAAAGGTTTCTTTCCCCTGAGCTTGTACATCTTATCTAGGCGTCTGTCCCATTAGTGTCAAGCGGTCGCCCCTATCTGTCTGCCCCTCCCTTCTGGTCAGCAGGCGCAGGTCAGAGGTCACATGCAGGTCAGCAGCAGGTTATCAGAGGAGGATCCAGTGCAGCCATACACTGCCACTGTAAGCTTGAAAACTATTCTAATTACAAGTTTGAAAGTAATAGTATGTGTATTTTTATTGAACATGTCCTTTTAAATAAAACACAAAAAAATTGTCACAATCTATTACTGTTTGTGCGTTGATGAATTGAACATGAAAAGGTCAATTTACAGACATCAGAGTCTGTGGTTTACAAATCGATTTGGACAAAATCAAGAACAGAATGAGCAGAACAAATGCACCAAAACACAACCCATAAACAAAGCAAATAACTAAAAACCAAAAATCACTGAGATGAAGTGTTCAGTATTTTGTTTCTCAAGTTTTTCTTATTTTTTTTTAAATTTAGACAAAGTATTTGCATGTTTTCAGTTTATCACAGCAATTATTCTACAGAATGAAATCTGGCTCTTACTGGTGTTGTTTTTTTTTTTTTATATGCAGATTGCTCTTAAGATGTGTTTACCAACCCCTGGATACTAGTTGCTGTTTGCTGATTTATTACTCTGTACGAGATTTGGATAGTTTTAAAAATCCATCCAAATCTTCTGATTATAGTGCTTTTTATTTGATAAAATGATCTTATCAGCGAGAGTTCTGATTAAACAAAGTAAACCCAAAGCTAGACATGTGTGTATTCCACATGTGTGTGTCTGAGCACATGTGGCATATGACTGGATGGATGGACGAACGTCTCTGTGTGCTGATTGGACTTCTGTGATCTGAGTGTGTGAGCGTCTGGGCAGGAGATGAATGTCTTTTTAATCAGAGTGTTTCTGTTGGAACTCGGTCAGATGGCCTATTAACCACTATCTGGATGGGGAGAGCGAGGAACAGATGAGGAAATAGACACTTTCTCATCCAGTTGGCAACACAGCAGAGAGTGTCAAAGATGAATGTGGCCAGCAGGTCATTGCAATAAATACCTTCCAGCACAGGGGAGACTCTCTCACAGCTCAGATCTGCTAGTGATCTACACTTAGTTATAAATTATAACATTCAGTAGTTTATGGTTGGTGGAAGTGTAACTCCTCGCTAATCTGAACAGGCTCAGTGGAATGTGTCTGTATCAGTGCACAATCAGCTGTTTACACTGATACTAATAGTCTAATTTGTTAAAAAGAGCTCTGCGAGCCATGGTCACTGATCTTGTGGAACATATTTTGTAGATAGGGAGGACTAAAATAGAAGACAATTAATACATTTTGTGGCCTGACATTCAAGGAGTGAAACATTCAATACAGTATACAGCAAATAAGTAGCACTTTGAGGGGATCAGGAATAAGAGTTTTAAGTGGTTGTTACATTCAAGCATCTGGATAAAAATTCATACTAAATTCAAAGTTAGAAAGCTGCCTTATTTTTTATATTTTTTATACATTAAGTGAATATGAAGCCTTGTTCCATTTTTTTCCTTCACTCCTTTATTCATAGCTATATATTATTGCTGTAAATAGTGGAATTCTTATACTCTCCTCAGTTCTGTCCTATAGTTTGGATGGTTTCTGCGGTGATGTGGGGGCTAAACTTTGAATAATATATTAGTCTCCCGGTCTGACCATATCACAGCGACTGACGTGGTAAGAACTCTGGTATGTAAGGGAGGGCTTCAGGAAAAGGAAGGTGTATGTATGTGTGCGTGTGTATGTGTGTGTGAGAGTTTGCGTGCGTGTCTGGGGTGAGACTGAGGAGAACGCATGCTGGGACTGGGATTGGCACGGCTCTGTTGGCTGGGAGGAATCGGCGGTTATTGGCAGACAAATATCCATACACTCACAAACAATCATTTGCGCACACATAAACACACACATACACGCACATATCGTTTTGGGCCTCGTTCCCACGACCACAATTAAACTCCAGATGTTGAAAGCATCAATCTTTTGAAAACACACACACTTTATGCATGCACACGACCTCCAAAGTCTCTGTTTATAATATTTCAACATGAAAATGTTTGCAAACAGTGTGCATTTGTGTGCGCATCTGCAGGTGTTCAGACAATTTGAATGGCCATTTTCAGTTGGAACATGACCTGTCAACTTCCCGTTTTCCTACAGTAATTTAGGCATAGAGGAAATGTTTCATAACACATTAAATACATAGACAATACCCCGCTTATCACACTTATATTTTAAGCATGTAGTCACCCAAACAGACGTCCTTATGGTTTCACATAGTGAACAGTGGGACCCCTAAAACGTTTATCAGCAATAAACAAACTTGTACTGTTTGGATCTCTCAGCACGGCATCAAGACAAAAACGGCATAAAACTTCAGACTCCCAGTGTTGAGCCAACTACACATTCATAGTTCCCCTTTTTCGTTTCTTGCTCCTCACTCCTTTTTCCAGTTATTTAAGATTCATATCTGCCTTCTTATTCCATATATTGCACAACCCTGCTGCTCTGGTGCGTCTCTGTCTGCTTGAAATCAGAGGATTTTGTTCCCCTTGTTGTTTATTAAAAGAGAAGAGAAAGGGACAGAGCAATAATTAAGTTATGAAAAAGAGATAAAAATCTGGATTTTTTTTTTTTTTACTTAAAAGGCTATTACTCCATTTATTTTATTTTGTTTACTCAGAAAAGGACAACTAAGAATGTCTTTTCCAGCAACACCCCACCTAATATTCATAGTTTCCCACACTCTGATGTGGTGTGACCGCAGCTTCCTGTTGTTGGCCCACTCAGCAGCTCTACCGGAGCCATTCAGTTAGTCAGAAGCAGCCCTTGATGGAGGTTAGAGGATCATTCATTCATTTATTTTTCATAACCGGTATGGAAGTAAGTTCTAAGTGAAGTAAGAGAAAAAGAAAAATACTGTATTAAAGGATAAGTTCACTGTTTTTTCAAGTCTATACTAAAAAGAGGTGCCAAAATGAACACTGACGTGACATGTTTTTGTTGCTGTAATCACGTCTCCTGTTTGTACTGGCCATTAAGAGCCTTCTCTGTAATGCAATATCAATGTAAGTGATGGGGGTCAAAATCCACAGGCCTCCTTTTGTGCAAAAATACATTTAAAAGTTTACTTGAAGCTAATATAAGGTTTCCGCCGTCCAATTAAAGCAACATCTTTCAAAATGACTTTTCGGTGCCAATTTCCTTTTTTTTTTTTTTTTTTGTCACGATGCTTCCACTGCAGTTGAACAGGACAACAAGCGCATTGAAGAAAAAATAACCTTTTTTGTTTTTTTTACTAAAAAGACTGTAATGCTGAAGCCTCATATCATCTTCAGATAAACTATTAAATAGGTTTTTGCTCAAAACGAGGATTATCCTGTCCACTATCATTTACAGTGGAAGTGGATTTGGAAGGGATCATCTAATAGTCAGTGTGAACAGGAGGAAATATTACTTGTTTCAATGTACACATGGGCACCATATTGTTTTATGGCACGTTTAAAAATGATGAACCTATCTTTTAAAGGGGTAATGGAAAAAGGGAGTGAGAGCAATACACTATAGAGGGAATGCTGGAGAAATATGTATAAAAGAGATATACATGGTAAAAAAAAAAACAAAAAAAACAGCTGTGCTTTGACAGCCAGAAATAAAACGGAGCTGCTTATGTTGGAAGGTGGATGTGTGGAGTGCTCCAGGTGGAAGAAGCAAGAGGAAATGTGAAAAATTACTTATTATGCTCAGTTTAGGAAATGGCTGGATTCATGCACAGTGCTCTCTCTCACACGCTCACTTCATCTTTCTAAGAAATGTCCCTGCAATAAAATACTTCTTTTCCCCCATGAATTTGCTCATTTCTGTAATCAACAAATTACAGTCCTCCGTCCCATTTTCCACTCACATGTGGCCCAGCCCGTCTTCCACTTATTCACACTTTACATGCCCTCATAGGGCTTCACAATGGTCAAAACACTTACTTCATTTTGGTTCGATGTGGGTGTATCAGCTATCAAAAGGGACCAGCGTGTCCGCTGGTTTATACACCTGTGCCAGTAGCAGCTATGTGTGATAGCTGATATGCCCTCATGGCAAGTTTGTTCTCCATGGACATGCCTCTGGGCTTATAAAAACACACACAGAAACATCAAAGATGAGAGTATAAACAGATTCTTCTCCTCCTCCTTCTCGCTGTGTAAATATCCGCGCACATGTACATATGTGTGTACTTATACTTCATTCATAATAATAACAGAATTCAGTGACAATCTTTATTTACGCAGCAGCTTTTCAACTTCCACTCATGAAAATGATTAAAAAAAGACCATAAAATCAACAGAAGAGTCATTTAAAAAAGGAATAAAGTAGTAAGCTAGAGACATGAAACGACAGGTCCAATAAACTGACCAGCTATGTGTGTGCGTGTGTGTTTAGTGAGGGGAGTAATATAAGATGTAAAAACAACAATATAAATGTTAAGCACTCCTCTCTTCTGCTGTCTTCTCCTATTATAACAAATTTCCTCAAATACTTTGGAGGTTACTGTTGAGTGTGTATGTGTGTGGCTGAGTCAGTGTATTAAATGGATTCCTAATCTTGTTGGGTATAGTTCAGATCAATTGCACACCAACATAACTCATAAAAGCTCACACACACGTTCGCACACACACACACACCAATCTAAGGGCTGTGACAGCAAATATTTGCCCACATGTGGGGGCAGCTTGTAGGTTTTGCCCAGAGTAAACACAGCAGTGTGGATGTGGAATAATAATGTGGCGCGTTTTAGCAGCTGCTTGGTCACAGCCTGTTTACAATATTGGAGGGTTCTCTTAAGCGCTAATTTGTCACTGTCAACTTTTCTTGCATTTTCTTTGCATTTAAAAGGGAAAAAAGTGTGAAGGCCAAATTGGGAGCTCAAAGAGTGTGTTTTGATTCTATTTTGAGAGTGTTTGTGGGGAGATGTAGTTTCTTTGTAAGCGCAGCTGTGTGTGTCTTATGCTCCATGTGCATGGGTTTTGTGGGTTCATGTGTGTCTACCAGTGAGTGTATTTGTGTTTGCATGTTTATGTCTTCATGAATATTTCTATATACGGAACTGTGCAAAAGTTTAGGCAGAAGAAACCTAAATCAAATCAACATTTGGTGTGAGCGCTTTGACTTAAAAACCGTGCCAGTTCTTGGTACACTTGCACACAGTTTTTCAATTTTAGGTAAGTCAGTGTCTATCTCATGTAATTTTAGACTTCATGATTTTGAGGTCAGGGGCCAGTTGCGCAAACCACCTTTGCCTCAAAATAAAATTGCTTACACAAAACACTGTTAGGACTTCTCCTTAAGGTGCAAATATATGTATATAGCAACAGCCAAGCAAAAACAGCCGATTAAATTTCTTCTTCAATATATTTTTCTCCAGAAGCACACTTTTTTCCTTTAAAAACTTAGTTTTTTTATTGTTCTGTCTTTTCTTCTGCTTTAATCTCTATAGACTAACCTTTTAAGAAAATAACAGGTAAAGTGATTAAAGTGCAAAAATTGCAAAATAATCCCCCAAGAAACTGTAGAATGTAACTTCTGTAAAGACTCTTTCAATGCGGTAAATACCTTAACTTTTTTTTTCTTTAGCTAAGGCAACCTTTTAAAGTATTCTGCGCGAGTAAATCCCTCAGGTAGGGAAAACATAAGTGTCAAACTTTAGCAGGAAAAGAAAAAAAAACTTAAGGTTGCTTTATGTAACCGGCCCCAGGACTCTGTGGGGGCCACACCATCTGTTGCAGGACTCCTTGTTATCGTTGTTGCTGAAGATAGTTATTTATGACTCTGGCTGTATCTTTGGGGTCATTGTCATCCTGCAGAATAAATTTGGGATGGATCAGGCATGTCTCTGATGGTATTTCAGTATGGATGAGAATCTAAACATCTAAAGTAACTAAAACTTTTGCACAGTATTTAACATATTTTTGTGTTTGTGCCAAAGTTCTGGCGAAGTAAATTTGGTAAATTTAGGTAGATACATAGTCACACTGGTTGATGTATGTCTATGGCACCTTACCAATACACACCACTAATACCGGATGTAATATGTGTGCATTTATGGTAGTATTTCTAGACTTTAGGCATTCATTTATTTTTATTTTTTTAAAAGACATGGTCTTCTGTGAGATTGTGTCAACCTGTCTCTGTATCTCCAGGCTCGCTGCTTGACAATTATCTATTCCTGAGAATGTGTGTTTGTGTGCTTGCACTTGCCTGCATCTGTGCCTGCATGTGTTTGTGTGTTTTGTCGCTGAAAGATTTACACAGAAGTGTCTCACCTCCATCGGTCAAGTCTTGTCTTGTCCCAGTCTGCCATGTTAGTAAGTCTAGATTCTGTACCTCCCTGCTTTACTGTACGCATTATGGTTCCGCTGTTTACCTATAGCATGAATGACGAATGCCTTGTTTTAACTCAAAACTATATAATGTAAGAAAACATATGGGCAAAAAATGTTTCATAGAATTTTTACATTTTGGATGAATACTACATTTGGTTGTAAATGTATGAGTATAAATGAAGCTGTCGTGTGTTGTGTCAGGCTTTGCATATATCTGCAGGATATACAGTACATCATTGTGTTGTGTGAAATACAAGAATGAAGCCTCTTGCTGTAATTTAAAATGATTCTAATGATTCAGTGTTATCAAGCCTTTCTTTACCTCTTGTTTTGTGTTTCTTCATCTTTCTCTAACTGAAGGCAAATCAAGTCTCCCAACATCCAGAGGCAGACGGTGCCAGGTGAGATGAGGAAAGACGCCCTAGCTGACGGACATCCACACTCTTTATCACAGGTTTGAATATGTGTGTGTTTTCACATGGGTGCATTCCTCAGCCTCTAATTTAGCTCTTCATCACCTCGTCATCCTAGAGAGTTCAAGATTGGCTCAAATCATCTCCTCTGCCATTCTTTTTCCCCCCCTTCTCTTTTCCTCCTCACATCTTTTGCACACCAAGCTCCAACTAAAAGTATTATTTTTTCCCTGTCCTCTCGCTCGCTCTACATTCTGTCGTCTCACCCTGTATAACTTGGCTCCTCAGAGGAGCAGAGAGAGCCAGTCCTTCATGCCTTCCTGCTCTCCCTCCCTCAGTGCATCTCAGAGTCGGTCCTAAGTGGAAGAGACAGGCATTTAGTGCAGCAGAAATCAGCTCCATACGCCAGCCAGGAGCAGCAGCATAATGGCTCAGATGGAAACAGTAAAAGACTGAGTCTAGTCAAACAGGAGAGAAGACCTTGATGTTCCTTTTTTTTTGATACATTAAGTGATGTAATTTGTAGCATTGCATACTTGCTTAGGTGTCAACACGAGTGTCAGCTGTTTGCTCGATTACCCTTGTGTGCGCACACGTTTGTGTACTAGTCTGCAGAGCAACAGCATGCTGAGGTGTTAATATGCAGAGTGCAGCTATGCCAGGTTATTCCCACAAGGCCGATGAAGCGGAGTACACCTCTCTATACCTCCCTGCCAAAACGAACCAGAGCCCCTCTCGCAGTCTGTTTTTTGTAGAGCTATTTTGTTATTTCTGTGTTCACTGGCAGGCAGCATCCAACATCCTATTTCCTCTTCTAAACAGTGTCTGAGTAGCACACATTAATATTTCGCTACAACCTGGAAAGAGAGGCGAAGCGAATGCCAGAAGAGAAAGAAGGAGGTACAGGGACAAGAGCAAGAGCGAGAGAGTAGCGTGATTGATGTCAGGGAGCTAAATGACGTCCACAAAAAAAGAGTGAAATGGGTGTTTGAGAAGAAATGAAGTTTCAGAGGAGGTTGGATTTTTTTTTTTTTTTTTGAGGTATGTATTCCATGTATCACCAAATATTGACCAAAGGAAATTACTAGTGTTAGAACACATGCAGGCATTCAAGCTCAAGTTTAAGTTTATTGCCGTTCATCCATATCGGAGCAATACTGGATTTCTGTGGCAATAATGATTATAATACTTGAAAAAATATGATGGTCGATTTTTTTATATATAAAACCGATACATTTCACAGTTGAAAAAAAGGCCTGATTTATAATGATTTTATTGGTGAGTCAGCAGTATCATGATGACAGGAAATCAGAATAGAGAGAGAGAGAGTGAGAGGGGGAAAGACATTCAACAAAGGTTGGATGTTAGACTGGGACGGTGGAGTTCAAGGCTAGTGCCCCCAACTCTGTTTCTGTATTGCAATTTGTATTTCTTTTTAAATCAGTTCAAATACTCTGCTTACTGATACAGTATATCTGTAATAAGCAGAATGTTGGTCCTCCCTGGGGCTCTCCTTTTTGCAAAAGACACAACAATCCTGACAAAACATTTGTCAGTAACAACTGAATTGCAACTATTCAGAAAATAAGTTAAATGATAAATAAATACTAAAAACATTATAAACATTATGTAGATACAAATAGATCCAAATAATGACTATAGATGCACTACACAGTATTTATTAACCATTTATCAAGTAGTATAATCATCAGCAGGGTTGCAATAACCATCAAGATCCACAGAAAAACAGTAAACTAATAACAATAACTATTAATAAAGCTTAATAAACTATCTATTAACCATTTATAGAGCATAATTATGAAAAAGTTTCTGATAGGATAACTATTAGGAGCAGTGTTACTAATACAACAGCAATACAATATTAAAAAGCAGCAATAATGTAGATAATAATGTAAAAGTAAGGCTACACAAGCAGTTAACTATCTATATCGATGAGATGTTAAAAATTCAGTATGCTTTCTGCATATTGGGTTTGCTCAGCATATTGGGTTTGCATTTTGTGGCCTCTATCCCACTCTCCTTCCCCAGCTCTCTCTCTCTCTCCATTTATCTCCGGTTCCATCAGGAACACAGCACGCTCCGAGGGTAAACACAAACAAACAGCGCCTTCCCTCATCGCTCCCTCCTCCCCATCCATCCAGGAGAGTTTATGTGGGAAGGAGAGATAGCATCTCTCCGCTTCATCGTCTCCATCGTGCCACGCTGCACTTCACAAACACAGAGAAAACACACATCGGAAATGTTCATTTCAAGCCTTCGCACAGGCCTTTTCATTTCTCAGTTTTATCTGTAACAGAGAGGCCTTGGCGACGTTAAACACACACACAAACACACACACCCCACCCCGCTTACAGTCAAAAGGATTAAAGAGACTCTTCTTTTTCAGTCAGGATCATCTCAAGGTGCTTCCCACAGTCTATGCAGTTGACTGAAACTGTTGAGGAAAGTCCAAGCTCTGCACACATACTTGACATTTTTGAAAGCAAAAAGACACATAGAGGTTGATGCTGCACGCAAAACCTTTTTGAGGGAGACAGAGACAGATGTCTGCCTGGATCAGGCTATGTGGGTAAGTGGTGTGCGTGCGTGTGCGTGTGCATGTGCACGCGTGTGCGAAGAAGAGGATCGTAGGTACACAGCTGCTGGAAATGTGCATTCTCTCACTCCCTGCTAGTTTGTTTTAGTGATTATAATCCCTCCATAAAACCAGAAAGGGCCAGACTCCATAATGATCCTTCCCAGGGGCATTAGGTGGTGATTGGTGCTGCAGAGGCAATTATCTTCCCATTTCTTCCCGCTCTCTGTATCTCTCTATCTCTCTTGTACTTGCCCTTTCTTTCCATTCCTTGTATTCTTGAAAGCCAGCAATATTCTCATGTTACTAATAAAACTCACATAACACACAGACAGACACACACACACACACATACTGCACATGTGCACACGTTCACACACACAGACAGGCAGACACAGCTTTCTGGTTAGGTTTCACTTGGGGGTCCAGCAGTGGCAGGCCCATCTCAGTGGGGTGTGTGTGTGTGTGTGTGTGTGTGTGTGTGTGTGTGTGTGTGTGTGTGCGCGTGCATATGTGTGTTCCTGTCTGTTGGGCGGGGTCAGACCAGTACTTGTTGATTCTGGTGCATCGGATTACTGCCCGTCTGTCACATCCAATTACAGCTTTGGACTGCTGACGCACACAGCCTGCCTCTGTACGTGTGTGTGCGGGTGTTTGTCGCTCACCTCCAGCTGTGCCGTGCTGACGTGACGAGCCACAAGTATCCGCTTGTGATTTGGCTGACTTGGCGGTATTTTCAACACGCATTGCTGCTGTATTTAATATTTACTATTAAGCTTGAATAAAAAAAAACAAACTTAATTTCTTTCTTTTTTCATGATATTGTTTTCCACAACATCCAAACCATTTTGTCCTCTTTAGTATTTACTGGGTTAATAAGCAAAGCGATCTTGCATTGTTTCGTTACTGTCTCGTAAAATGTGCTTCCTGTGCGCCTCACAACTCCTTGTTCGCCATAACGATGGATTCCCCATGCGCGAGTCATGGTGCTGTTTAGCCCGGAGCTTCGCTCCGTGCAATGCAAAAATCGGTCTGCCCAGACTTGCTAATGATATTAAACACAACATTTCACGTGGCTCTCCCCGTATCGGTTATGTGCAGAAGTTGTTTCCAATGTTTCCATTTACAAATTACAAACTTGTTTTTGCAAAGCATGTCTAAGATGAATTGTCACTTTAAGAATGTGTAGCAATGTTTGGGAAAGTTTGAGGACAGGCGGTTAAATGTCATCCATCACAAGAAAGTCCACAATTTTCTTTGTTACATCTTTTGTTTTGTTGCTCTCTGGAGAGGACTTTCAATGCATCTTCATTGCTTTCAACAATGTCTGTTTCTCCGGGCACACTTTCATGCCACAGTGTCACATTTAATCACTTCTATTGTAAAACTCTTGTTTATAGCATTGAAACGTTTAATATCCAGTGATTCTGTCCCTCAAAAACACTCTTTGATGCTTTGCATTATAACCAGTGTTATACTTCTCTTTGCGGAAGGTTTAGCAACGTTTACAAGATACTTCAGGATATATTGGTCAATAGTTTACACTACCATTTCAAAAGTTTGGGGTCACCCAAACAATATAGTGTTTTTCATGAAAAATCACACTTTTATTTACCACCATGAGTTGTAAAATGAATAGAGCATTTTTTTTATTACATTAGCCTTCTGATGCAATGAGCAAACGCAATGTACCATTAGAACACTGGAGTGACAGTGATAGGAAGTGATAGTGATAGGAAAAGGGCCTCTATACACCTATGTAGATATTGCACCCAAAACCAGCAGAATAGTCATTTACCACATTAGCAATGTATAGAGTATATTTCTGATTAGTTTAAAGTTATCTTCATTGAAAAAATAAGGACATTTCTAAGTGATCCAAAAATTTTGAACGATAGTATATTTTTATTTTATTACTCATATCTGATCTTGTGTTCTTCGCAAGATCAGTTTGGTGCATCTGTAGTTTGCAACATCAAAACATTATTGTTCAAGTGTTTTTTAACAAGTATTCACCCCCAAGTGTAACTTGAAAGTGTCTCCTTGCCGGTGTGACTCCAAGGCTTCTGCTCTGCTGCTCCAAGTGTGAACGTGTGAACTTGAAGGCGAATCAACTTTTGAGGAGTGGGCGAGAGAGTAACAAAAAAAAGAGAGAGAGAGAGAGAATCCAGGGGTTTATTATTTCTGTCCAGTGTTTTCTTTCACAGTTCCATCACCCAGTGCGGAGAGGGATCCTTTTCCTCCACTCACCATAGGTGTCAGAGAGGCCACACACAAACTGTGCATGTAAACGTGCACACTCTACTCCACACACACACACATACACGCCCACGGCGCACACTCATATGGATGTCGGCAGAGGTCATAGCACTTACACAGCCTCTCTCTCCATCACTTATCACTCTCTTCTGTCTTGGCTGTGTCTCTTCTAAGAGAAGTCTGGTTTCTTCTCTCATTGCAGCCATTGACTTTCTCTTATGAATGAATGCGTGAAAACTTTCATGATCCTCACAGGGGAAATTCACTTATTCACAGCACAAAGAAGAAAAAAATGAAAAAAGAGGGAGTGATAAATAAAAATAAATAAATAAAAAAACGATTAGACATTTTTTTTAAATCATTTGTGGCCGGTCTTATCCCAGTGCGAGAATATTTTTATGGCGAGTTTTTAAAACAAACTATACTCAAGAACAACACTCTCTCCCCTGGCTTTTATTACTTTGCTTTCACCCCCTCCCCTCTACTCCTTTAAACTCGCCCCACAGCTTCCTCTCTCAGCTTCCCAGGATGCCATGAGGGAGACAGCGGAACGGATCAGGGAGTTGGAGAAGGCGCTGAGGGAGAGCATGAACACATCCGCACATAGAGAGGCACTCTGGGCGCAGGAGGAGGCTGCGGGCATTCAGGCCCAGAGACAGGTTTACTTGCACTGATGGAAGACCAGCTTTCATATTCACTCACAATTACACACACACACTCACACATACATACATCCACAAACAGATACTTTCATGCATCCCTGCATACTATAGGCAGCCTGGTCTACCTTCCAACTTGATCACAGGTACCAGCTCACCTAGGACCACTGAGAAAATTTAATGAACTTAACTACACCCTCATGTGGCTAAGTGTGTAACTGCATGCAGGCTGTAGTCAGTAAGTGGTCTTTAATCACTTAATATTGAGCTCTAAACCGGAAAATATCATTAGTATGAAAATGATTATTGTTTTTTTTTTCTTCTTCAATCACTTTTTATATTCTCTAAACAGTTTTCCCCCTCCTTCCTGATTGAAATTAAAAACTTAAACAACAGCATCTTTCATTAATTTTCTGTCTCTTGTTCGGTTTGCCTCTGCACGCTTTAAATGTGTGCATATGTTGAGTTTCTGTGTAATCAGAATTCATTAGCATAGATGTAGATATTAGGCGTGCAGTCTTGATGGAGTGCAGGCTCCCTTTTAACTCTCTATGTCCTGTCTTCTATCTGTCTTTCCGACTGCCAGCTGGTCAGTCTACATCTTTAAGTGCATCCAAAAAAAAAAATGTGTGTGTTTGTGTGTATCTGTGTGAGCGCATAGGTGTGTCTGTGGTGGGAAAGAGAAACAGGGTGAGGGAGTGTGTTTCCTCCCGGTGTGAGTGTGCATTTGAATGAGAATGACCTTGCATTACTTATGAGTGCCACGAGTAATATGAGAGCAATCGGCGGTTAGAACAAGAGCTAACGTTTTAAGGCAGGATGGCGGCTGTATTGCTTCAAACACATGTACATGTAGTACGCACACACACACACATACATTCAAAGACAAATACTGAAAAAGGAGAATTTAAAAGGAAAGTGATAGAAGGTCAAACTCTGTTTAGAGATTTCTTTGAGAGACAATGCCAACTGAGGCTTGATTGCTGCTTTACATGCTTGACTTAGAGTCTGCATAGATAATGTGTATATTGATCAACACTTTGATCCATTGAGAAGTGCAAAAGAAAAGCATATTCATGTCTGTAGGACTTTTCACATGCATTGAAGTGGGTGATTCAGCTTTGGCCAAAGTTTATCCATGTGTAGCCAACGAATCAGGGAAATCCTTTTCTAACTTGTGACATGTTAACACACATTGACCCCGTAGTCAACTTGCTTTTATTTCAAGACCGTCCAGACCCTACACATGGTGAGCAGACTGAGCCAGTGGGCAGTCATGCTGGTGACTGCAATTGACACATACTGAGCCAGAATAGAGCTGCAGTCATGCTGTCGACACAAGCGAAGATACCCATTTTTCGCCTGGAACTCGAGTTGCTCGGTCCCTATGATGCTAACTTCTAGGTGCTGTCAACACGCTGAACTTTATGAGCCATGACATCACCGCATAAGGAGGCAACAAGTCAACATGCCATTAACATGCAGTTATGCAGTTGTCAGTCAACTGCCGCTCTTGCCTCAGACTACGGAGAAAAAGAGGGTGTTGCCCGCTGCTTGTTGGGGGAAATAGAGCGAGGGACAGATCCTTGCTGAACATCACCTGATCCCTGGCACTATTTCAGAGTGCCTTGCCAGACTCACATTCTCACATTCCCCTCTCCCCGCTTTTTTCCTTGATTTCCCTCTTTCTTCTCCCTTCTGTCCCCGAGTAATCAGTCTCATGATGTGTAATGCGCTGAAAGTCTTCCATCAGCCTGACCTGCTGAAACGGAGCATGGGTAATGCCCTGGGTCACTTTTCTTCACACCCCCTCAGTCTCTGCCTGTCTCTGTCTCTTGTCTTTCCCCTGCTGTCCATTCATCCTCCCGAGCCTTGTTCTTTCCCATCCGCCTTCTTAAGTTGTCTTCCCCAATTATCGCCACCCTCTCTTTCTCTTTCTCTCCATTTCTGTACCTGTCTCTCTCCCTCTCTCCCCCTCTTGTGGCGTTTGAACTAGGCCTTTGAACCAGCAACACCAACGCAAATGGACAAGAGGGATTTGGCCCTTACCTCTGAGCCCACAATCAGCTTAGCAACTAAAGGGGCTTTGGGACAGTCTTAGCAAGCCTTAGCCTGGCTGGGGGGCTTTGCCTTGAAGTTGAGCTAAATTAGCACGCACAGGCTCACCACTAAGCTGATTAGGTCCCTAATTTCACTAAAATGCATTGTATTCCTTATTAATGATGTGATTGTGAAGTGAGGGTGAGCCTGGGTGGTGGACTAATGGGCGACTGAGATGGGGGGAGTTGGAGCATGAGGGTTGATAGACATGTGGTGGGTGTAAATGGAGTTGTGTGTGTGTGACCCTTGGCTTTCAAGATGAAAAGAGTGGCTTTGGATTCCTTTAAGCCTGAAACAAGACATCAAACATTAGACGTGGTGTGATTTTGGACAGTTGGATGTCTTGTTTATATTGGGCATATTAGCTGTTGGATACTTAGGAGGTCAGTTGTTGTTGGCAAGGATATGGGGTGTATTTTATGTAAAACAATGCTTTGATACGTTTCCTGGAAGTTATGACTGAAAGTTGTCACTTTCCCACCATTTCAAATTTCTGTATTCCCCACTTGCTTTTGCTTTCTTGCTTTCTTCTCCCTCTCCATATGTGATATTCATGAACAGTCAGTGAGCGCATTATCTGACATCTGTGAAACACACCTAGAAAACCAGCGGAGATGGAGAGTGTCCTGAAAATGTGTGAACGATTTGGCCCCTTCATAAAAGAGGCCCATTCCTTTTTTCATGTCCTACCCCATGGAGTGTTTTCCCCTAATACCCCCTTTTTCTCAGTTTTTTTTTTGCTTCTCTTTCTTTTCCTTTGTTCATTTGAGATCCAACACTTAAAGAATGCGTTGTTTGACTATCTTATAACACAAATCTGCAAAGCATCAGAATTGGAATGAAGATAAATTAATATTTTTGCGGCCTTCCATTTACATAAACTGAACACGCCTGCCTAGTACTGAATCCTATTGTGAAGTATTTATGTTAGACAATTACACACTTCCTGTCTTACGATAATGACGCCCCCGGGTCACATCCTGTCTGTCAGACGCTCAGGTTGGACATGCAGGACTGAAGAGCTAGAGGGCATGTGTGTGTGTGTGCGTGCGTGGAGGGAGGAGATGAAGTTTAGGGGTTGAGCATTATTCTCACCTGCTCTAAAGTAGAACCACACTTGAGAGTAAAATCAAACAAGTGGACAAAGGTGGAGGAGGAAAGAACCACAGCGGACATATCATTCAACTAACTTTTTGAACTTTAGTAATTTCACCTGCACTTTATTGTCAACTGGCCTTTCATTTTCATGTTTAGGAAGTCATTTCACCACCATCCATCACCTCAGAAACATCATGCAGTATATGAAATACACAAACAGGCATGCATGTGGACAAGTGCAGAAAAGCATCTATCTGATTACTTATCATGTCATTGTATATGTATCACTGTACATGTACTTTATTTGAGTACCCCAGTAAGTTTTCATGTGTGTGTGTCCATTTGACTAGTTGGAGGAGCTGATGGGGGCTTTGGAGAAGACACGCCAGGAGCTGGATGCTACGAAGTTGCGCCTGTCCTCCACCCAGCAGTCCCTACATGAAAGAGACGGCCACCTCAACAGCCTGCGCCACGAGAGACGCAAACAGCTGGAGGAGATTCTGGAGATGAAGTTAGTCTCGTATTCGGCCGTCAGTCTGTATATACGGCACCTCTGCCTGCGCAGTATTTACATCTTATCCATCTACTTTGATCTGCACTACTTACCTATTTTTTCCTCATTCAACAGATGTTACTTTTTTCATTTGTCCATAAAGAATGGTGCAATCAGTGGAAGCTACATGGAATAATAATCACATGTCATGTTTGCTATAGGATATCCTGTTCATTGATGGTCGTACTTTTCTCTAATTTTTAAATGAAAGACTTCAAAGTAGCAAATGCGAAAGTGTAAATTAAATCTTTGGATGATGGTTGTTAAAGTGTTTACTTAGGGTAATGCGAAGCATGGGGTGCTGGTAACTGAAGAATGAACACTGTATGATCAAGGACCTTTTAATAACAATGGCAAAATACTTCCCTCAGTTTTTCATCAGGAGCTTTGCTGTTGCCCTGCACAGCGGCGTTGTTGCTGCAGAAGGAACTCTGTGTGTCTACTACTGTTTTGTACCTGTTCACATATGTATCTGTGTATGTGTCTTATATAGACATCAGTGTCAAGGTGCGTTTTGAAGCAGGATCAGCCGCGGCATTGTGTAAAAGTTATATTTATTGAGGACAGGTGCTGGAGCCCCGGACAGCAGGTTTAGAAAAATGTGTGCAAAGCTGTTATTTTTCACATGTATGTGTGTGTGTGACAGAAGAGTTTAAGAAGGCGGAAACCAAAAGAGAAAGAGAGGGGGAAAAAAAAAACGCACGGGACTGGATGCATTTCCGTGTGTGTGTGTGTGTGTCAGTGGGTATGTATGAAATGTGTGAGTGAGTTCAGCGATCTGTCAGTGCAGCGGCTACATGTGTGTTTGCTTTGAGCTCTCTGATTGAAGGAGCATGGAGCCACATATCTGGTTGTCATGTGCCGCAGAGAAATGCTTTTAAAGTCAGCCACTCAGTACAGTACAAAAGGGAAGGCTGGCACACATGTATTGAAAACACAGCTTTTAAAATCCATTATGCCTCGCAAGCCCCTCTGATCACACTAACTAAAAGAATGTGTGTATGCATCTGTGTCTGCCTACAGTACGCGTATAGTTTACTGGAGACAGAGAAAAAGAGTGCCCGTGCCCATATTTACACACACATGCGCACACACACACACACACTGGTGATACAAACCATCTTCCTGTCTGTTCCACTTTCCACCGTCCAAACATTACCTGGGATGTTTAGCGGAGGAAATGTATTACATATGATACAGACACAATCGGTGCTTCTAGTTATATATGTGCAATTACAAACATGCTCACAGACCTGCCATGTGAAAGATACTTTTGTCCTTTATTGGCACTCGACTTAAATCATTATTATATTACCATAGGAGCGATGTCTGAGGAAGACGGTTAGTGTGATGGTTGGTTGACATAAACAGCAACAACGTTGATGGGATTCTTTGCCTTTTGTGTTCAGAACCTTGACTGGATACAAGTCTACACTGGTAAGAGCTAATGAAGGGGGCACAAGGGGCATGAGTGTGTGTGGTCTCTTGTGCATTCGATTCTGCGTGTGTGTGTCTGTGTGTATGAAGAGGTCAGAGGCAGGGGTTTGGGGTCACTGATGATGAGGATTAAAGGACTGTTGAATTGTGGAGGGGCGAAGCTTCGTGAGACTGACTTACATCTGAACAAGCCACAAAGATACGCACGCAGAATGTACACACAACCTCAGTGGAACTCACATATAATCACTCACGTCTGCAGACATGCACATACTTACACAAGCTTTGGCTTGGTGCTTAAAGGGGCCATATTCCCACAGCACAGCTCTGGTCCAAGTTAGCACAGAGAAAACTAAACAGGAAAGATAGGGCAGAGAAAGAGAGGTAACGAGAGAGAGAGAGAGAGAGAGAGAGAGAGAGAGGAAGGGTGTTAGTGTAAAAGCAAGAAAAAATTGCAAGGGAGAATGAGAGGGAGGGGAGGATAGAGTGGAGGTGGGTGAGGGCTACACAAACTGAAGTATTTCAAATCTTAGAAATCATGAGAGAAGTTTGATTGCATGCCAAGTTTCTCCTTCTCTCGGCTGTAATGTGGCATTTGTCAAGAAGAACAGCTGAAGCAAACCATGTGAAGCACGTTTCCCAGTGAACTGGAGAGTTGTGTGTGTGCGCGCTCATGTGTGTGTTTTAATGTGTGTGTGTGTCTGTCTGAGAGAGAGAGAGCAGACTCTTGGCTTTTCAACACTGTTAATGAAAGAGACAAGAGGGGAAAAATCATTTTCAATATCCTTTCATTGCATGCTGGGTTTCCTAGCTTGTATTGTGCGTGTGCCTGCATGTGTGTGTATGCACGCATGTGTGCAGTTTGTGTGTGTGTGTGTGTGTGTGTGTGTGTGTGTGCGGTGAGAGTAAGAGAGAAAGAGAGCATTTTCATATTTGCCTTTTTTCAGATATAGAGCTGCATGCTTGATGTATAAGGAGTGGTCTGCTCTATCACCCCACACCAGATTGAGTTTCCACCATACTATACAGTATTCACACACACAGACACAGACACAGATGGCCTCTAGAGGAGCTAGTCATTAAATGAGTCTAGGGTCATGGGGTGTAGGTGCACAATAGAGAAATTATGTGTTTGGACATTTTGAATAGCTAGTCATTGAGATGTTTCCATAGTCTGGGGGGGATAATACTACATGGCCACAACATCACAGTGACTTACTGAACCTGATCCTCCTGTAGACACTGGGAATGTAGCTGATATTATCTCTGTTTACATTTTAGTGATGGAAAAGGATGATAGAGGGAAGAAAAGGTAGCGGCAGCTTTGAGGCCGACGCATAAAGAGATGCAGAGTTGATAAAGTGGACAGTTTTAGAAGCAGAAAAGGGTCGATTTGACAATTTGAGAAATGGAGGGAAAATCACGCAAACATTAGTGGAAAGATTCTCGCAAGACAGTGGAAGGAGGAAAAGAGAAGCCGTAGGGTTCGGGAGGAAATAGTAAATGATGGAGGAAAAAAGGATGATAAATCGAGAGAGTGATTGATGGAGGGGGGTGATTGATGGTGGTGGGGGGGAGGAGGGAAATGACGGAGGGAGTGGTAGAAGAAAGAACAGGGAAAAGATGGAGTAGAGCTGCGGAGGGTGGGAGGGAGCAGGGTCTGGTTAGCAGAGAAGGGATGGAGAAAGAGGTGGGATGAACGCAAAGAGAAAAGTGGGTGAGAGTAGAAAGACTGAACACAGCATACCACACCACCTAATCTCTTGGATTAAAGAAACATACACCTACAATTGTCTAAAATTAGTAGAGCATTGTTAAATGTTCACTGAATGATTTTTTTTCTGTCATAAGAAAGAGCTCGGTTCTGTTTTACAATAGGCTAACAGAGATTTTCCTCTAAAAGTAGAAAGTAAGTTACCTGATCATACTTTTACATCAACTAAACACTAAAAGTGTTAATTGTTACATACCTTTTGAATGCAGGACTTTTACTTTAGTAGCAACATAGCATGACAATGTTAACATAAAAAATATATATATATTTAAATAAGACAAACTACTTAGTAAAAGCTGGGATGTTTCTGTTGCTGACCCATCGTCAGTCATTTCAAACGTAAATTTAATTATCAAACAGTGGTATCACAATTCACTCAATTCTTTTGATAAAGCCCATGTAACTCTGATTTAATGAAATTATGCTATAAAAAGTTTGTGGACATGAACAAAAACATCTTATTTTTTATTTAACTTATTTCACAGAAGAGCTGTTAAAGTTTAATATCAACCTGGAAAACCCAGATCTGATAAATTTAAGGCCAGAGTGCGTTTTTCAAAGCAAGGGCCATTAGGATAACGGGCAGTGGGGTTAATGGGCTTTTGATTCAATAGGGCATTTTTTGAACTATTGGGGTATTGTAATAATGGGCACAAGACCAATGGGCAGTTATCACGTTGACTGGCAAGCTGGTTGCATTTCAACCACAGTACAATCATACTTTAAGCTAATTTACTGGAGTCAGTGGGCCAAGCAGCTTAATTCAACCTCCACTAGCCTATCTTTTCCTCCAGACTATTTTTAGTCAATGATCGCACTTAAGGTAAATGGCTAAATGCCACTCCTGACTCCTGTGCGGATTGATAGACTGTGATTGACAGCCAAAGCATGCTTTGCAAATTATAAATACTTGTTTTTTCAGTTGCTGAAATAGTAAAATGATCATTGACATGAGCTGCTTAAATACAACCACCTAAGCGTAAAGTTTCCCCATGCTCATTGAAAATCTATGTTAAAGGGGCAGGCCTATGGTCACAACTAGTTGTTTGCAACTTGCACATATGTGTATGTAGTAATCTAAAACCTCAAATGCATATACACTGAGAATGGAGGTTTCAGTGAAGGAGACATGTTGTGTCCTTTTCATATTCATATATTCTGGATTTGCAATGAGGGAAAAGGAGTCTTGACCAGGTAGTTTTTCTTTTTTTGTGAAAAAAAAACACATCACAATAGTATTCAAATGATTACAAATCATTACTTTGTATGTCTTAAAAATGTCTAGAGAGGATGTTTGAAGCCACAATGAAACATAACTTAACATAACCTCTAATTGGATAATATGGATGCATTTACTCCTATTCCAAAATTATTTTCTTGCCAGGATGAGTTGGAGAAGTTTACATATTCAAAAAGAAGATGTCCAAAATTGGGCAAAGTGGTTTTGAAAAAATGATGACGATAGGTATCTGCTTTCATTATATAATCCCTATGTTTAGTTTTATTTATTTTTAATGGACAAACACCAAGAAAACCAGTCCTCCTTGATGGAAGGTCTTTCCTCTATCAATTCCACATTTTTCATATGCATTTGCTTTGTTTCATTTTTGAAATTCATGAACAACTGCTAAAATTGCATGTAATGTATGGATACAAGCAAACTTACGGTGTAATTTTTTTAAAACTGTACCCCTGTTATCATAACATATCTACTATGTACAGTATATCTAAAGCTCACTCCTTTTCTCATGGCAAGGCAAGTGAGCTTTATTTATATGGCACATATCAACACAGGGACATTTAATGTACTTCACACAAAACATTAAAAATTGTAAACAGATGTTTTGTAGACAGATATAATTACAATTAGAACCGATCGTTGAAGAATTAAGAAAGTAAAAATAGAACCGGACAAATAGATTGCAAGATTCAACGCCTCCATGCGAAGGCGGATGAGCGATTCTACACTCTGGAAATTTAATAAACACAAACCTGTAACCCTGAAATTCAATTCTGCCCATGAAGTGTGTCCATGTATTCCGTTTGTTGGCTAGTTACAGTAACCCATGGCATAATGAAGCTCCTTAAGAGCAGTAGCGACGTTATGACTTTCAAATCCCTGATGTAGACATCCTGTCTGCACAGTGCCATCGCCATGGCTACACTGGCTAAACACTGAGAGGCCAGCTGTATTGGCAAGGTCATGTCCCTGCTCACTGATTTCTCTGAGGAGCCTGGACATACACGCACACACACACATGCACACACACACACATGGTTGTGTGTGTATGTCTAGCCTCAAGGAAAACACATTTACACCAAGAAAGTGTATGTACATATACTATATATCCATTTTAGTATACAGTACATTTTACATATTAGTTTTATGTATTTTCATACACCATAATGCATGCAAATACACATATGGGACAAAACTGGAGTGTAACCCTACCACCAGATAGTTTAACTGTCTTATAAAGGTATGATACAGTAAGATACAATATGATACAAAGGGACTTTTAAATAACAGCAAACCAACATGAATACACACTGTACATTTTGAGAGACCTGATGAATGCTTCTTAAAACTCTTTTTGACTTTCTCAACAAACAAACATTTGTCACTGACCCATAAATGTGCTGTGCACAATTCAAACATAACCCATCTTGACTAACATTCACATTGATACCCCTCTGCAAAATATCCATTATATCCACCAATAGTGCACAGAGGCACTCACATAGTCATAGACTTTTGTATGCAAGGACCTAAATCAACTGCACACATGTATGCATGTTCACACACCCACACACACACAAGGATGGTGTTACAGTGCGATTGTTGTGATAGGTGATGATGAGACATGGAAGGTGGCTTGCAGCGTGTGAATGGGATTCTCTGTACTGCTGTGATGAGGAGGGGCTAACCACACATCACCTTCCTCTCTTTCTGAGCAAGTTTGTATGCGCGTCGCCTCGTGGGAACCTGGGGCCATTCATCATGTCTGTCTGTGCTCCCGTGCCCTCTGACACGCGTGTTTACCTTCGACATGTGTGTAGGCTGTCGGGCCTGTAGGTGTGTTATTATGTCAGGGCCTAGGCATGCTCCACCCTACTCCACCACCTCCTTTGAGGTTTTGTCAATGGAGGGCTTCATCACATGGAAATCCCTGCTTCTAAGTCCTTGTTCAGCACAGTGAGGTAATGACAGACTTCTATCTGGGTCCCATACAGTAAGCTCTAAAAGATGATACACCTGTTTTCGGGCTTACAATCCCAAATTCAAACCAAGGATCATCGAGTACAGGTTTAAACAAAGGGACACTAGGGGCTATTACAGCAATGAGCACTATAATTGACATGTTTTGAGCCAATCCTGTCCAGTATTCAACATGGAATGTGGAGGCCTCCGGAGCATAGACTGAAAATGGACTGGATAGTGAACTAGAAGACATCTTATGCGAAGAAAATAAAGGGGAACATATATTGTTACAATGTCAGATAGGCATGTTAAATGTGGCCAAAGTTTCAAATAATGGGATAAACATGTGTCTGTGTGACAGATTTCTTTATACGGTCATCTGCTCCAGGTACAGCAGGCAATGTGCTTTACACTCTTTTGGCGACACCAGTATAAAAATTGACTATCTACGTTAGCTTTATCATTTCCTGACAGCTGATGTTCTCCAGTTCAGTCATCAGTTTAAAGTATTTCCCACACGTAATGTACACCGTTTTAGTGACAACAAGCATGTAATCAGCATATGCATTGTGTGTCTTTGTATTGTTCCTTCTCCATCAACAAAATTAAAGAGAAAAAGGGAGGATGTTTAACATTTCAAATGACATATTAACATTGATATATTCACTCAAGCAAATTACCACTTGAGTAGAGTTAGAGTAACAGTCCAGAGATCAACATGTAACGTTTGTCCATCTGTGCTGTTCAGTTAATTCAGCCTTAAATTAGGACCTCCTGACACATTTTTTCTCAGACCAGGTCATTCTCTTTGACCACAAGCTGCAACCCCCAGGGTTGGAGTTCATGTTGTTATTTTTATTATCACTTTGTGTTCATATTTTATTCATGCTCACATAGTATTTTGCGGCCACATCATAAATGTGACATTTATTGTCCTGTTTGACACTGTTTTCCAACAGTATGATAACAGCTGGGTTTCTGTCATAGTTAAGAGGATTTGCGAACACTGGGCTTTGTTTCCTAATGAAGAGAGTGGTAGGCTAGACTCCAATAAACGTGATGTCGAGTTGACAGATACATGTTGACGATCAGAAAAAAATATGTGTTTGGTTAAACTGATAGACAGAGATGTAAGAGTTTCCAGAGACTGTAAGAATATCTCCGGAGACTGACATAGCGAAGATGGGGCGAATATGACACACAGGCCACGTCAGGGAGGCAAATGGAAGGCACTGCATATGAAAACTGCGTTCACCTTCATACTGACTCACAGTTTGCCCCAGTAGAGTAAAATTCATTGTCTCTCCTCACTTTTACTTCATTACTCTTGTACCACTGACCGCTTTAACTTCCTCTGAGTATTTAAATGCTCTCCCTCCCTCTCCTTTTTGTCTGTCTTTCTCTTGGTCCCTCGTTCTATCTCTGGAACGGGTAGAAGAAGGTCTGGAATTTATCACACATACCTAATAATTACTATCACAGGAAATGGTCCTGAGGAAGTAGGTGCACTAGCCCTGCTAATTAGTGTCAGTCGCAAACACCAACACACATGCACATACCTGCATGTGCACACACACACACACACACACACACAGAGCTAATTAGTGTCATTTGGCTTGTGTAGAAGTCTCGGGAAAGCTCAATCTGATTGGTTTTAAGGAGACTAACACCCCCAAGTTTGCCCAGTTGTATAAATCTAGAGACTAATTGATTGGAACTCCTGTTGTGTGTGTGTGTGTGTGTGTGTGTGTGTGTGTGTGTGTGTGTGTGTGTGTGTGTGTGTGTGTGTGTGTGTGTGTGTGTGTGTGTGTGTGTGTGTGTGTGTGTGTGTGTGTGTGCGCGCGTGCGTGCGTGCGTGCGTGCGTGCGTGCCTGTGTGTGCACGCGCACGCTCACATGCAGGTGTGTGTGCGTGCAGGGGCATTATAGTGAGTGGGCAATTGATTAGGTGGGCCCTGAGGACAGTCAGGGTCACAAAAGGAATGAGAAAAAAGAAAGGAAGGAGGTTCTCCAAATAAACTTCATCACACTTAAGCAAAATTTGAATTATTGCTTTAGACAGATAAAGTCATGTGTATGCAGTTGGATGGGTGCATGGATAAAGAGATAGCAGCAGAGGTGGAGCACAAGGAGTTAACTGAAAGTGCAAAGAGAGTGTGCAGCAATAAGGGATTTTACTGTAGGGAGTAAAAGGGATGGGATATTTTAAATGCAGCTGCATGTAATATGTTTTTTGATGTGCTGTGTTGTAAAACTGGCATTAAAACAGTGGCTTAGTGAAATGTCCTCATGGTTTACCATTATGGGCACATGAAATGTTTGTATACCCACACAAGTGAGTCAATGGAGCTTACCGGCATTTATTAACACACTGTAAACACCTCTAAGCCTCTGTGGTTTGCACACACACCTGAGCTCTGACTCCTTTTTGTCGTCTGTGGCTTCTCTAGCTATGTCTGTCTGTCTGTCTGCTTTTTTTCCTAAATCAATTTATTTTCTTGGGACATCAGATCATTTATGCAGCATCTGAAAATACAGATGTCCAGGTATGTATTTATTCTACAGGCACCATCACAGAAGTACAGCTGGCTAGAAAGTGATGGGAAATTGTATTTCTAAGCAATGGGACGTGTACAGAAGATGCTTTATCAAAATATGAGAGGCTAGGTTGCATGTAATGTCAAATTTCTTAGTTGACCCTCCAAGAGAGAACTGGATTTTTCCCAGTTTAAGGACATTAAGTCGGTCTGCCAAGAACATTCTGCTGGAGTCTTAGGCAATTTCCAGTGTAGTAGAATGTATCTGGAGTTGATGAGAGATGCAAAAGGCAGGACATTTCATTTCTTTTTAGTAAACTAAGGGCACTCCATAAATAGCAATGAGTGAACAGGGTGTAATATTGGTATGTAGGAATTCTGACATGATTTTGAAAAAGTTTCTCCTATTATGAACATGACCAGAAGGTATTAAGAGAGGGGAGAAGCTGATGACGGAGCTAGAACCGTCTATTGCAGACCTCACTATGTGCCAGGAAAGTAGTTTTCTAGTTAAGCTTTGTTTAAGTGCATCCTATGGAGCACTTTAAATTGTATAAGATTAAATCAGTCACAAGAGGAGAAATGCATATCCTGAAATTTTCTTTTTTTCCACCAGGGGTTCTGAAATTGGACTCCCTGTTCAGCTTAGATGTTAGCACTATCAGGTTTTCTGGTTTCTTTAAAATATTCAATGATCCCACGAGGTAAGTTAAGGAATGTATTGCACTGATCCTTAACAAAACTGCAAATATGGAGATAGCTATAAGTAAATCAGACTTTCAAAAAAAGTGGTGCCATCCACGTCACCAAATGACATGGTACCATTATTACCATTGAGTTTAGTTTTTGTACATTAAATTGCACATACAGTATGTCACCATAAATAAAATACCTTAAAATCATAAATAAAACCCAGAAAAGTGCATGATATGGGACCTTTAACAAGCAAACAGCATTCCTCTCAGCTCTGTAACAGAATGGCTTTAGGGCTCCTGCAACTGCATGTCAACACAGCTGAGATCAGAGCTGTAGGCTACATGGAGTCAGAAAAGTGATTCACATAGTGTGCTCTAAAAAAAAATAAAAATAAATCATAAATCTGAAATTATAAATGCAAAGGCATATGTCTGCAATTTCTGAAAGCATTATCTCTAATCTTTCAATTTAATTGTTAAAGAAAACAATTCATTTCAACAATTTATCAACAGATCTAACCATTGTATATATTATATTTTGTGAGTAAAATCAGCATGAGGTAAATGACCTCTGACATAGAAGTATAAGGTGAATACAATTAAATACTTTTTGCAAGCTACTTTGGCTTAAGTTAGAATAGTATTAAAATAATAATACACTTTATTTGTATAGCACCTTGCATACAGAAATACAGATTAAAGTGCTTTACGATAAACATGAAATAGACATTAATAATAGTAACATAATTCAATATCTTTCACATATAAACTTTATAATATAATAAATTGATCATAATCATTATCATTATAATAAATGTATAGTTGTTTCGGGACATTTTTAGTTTAGTTTGTATTTCGGGACGGTTTGTATTCACCTTGGGTTAAAATTGTTTTTCAGGACGTTCTGGTACGGTCGTGAAAAAAGTCTTGGAACCCCGATGAATGTTGAATAACTCGAAGTGTATTTGCGAAACTCTGTCCATATTTTCAAAGTTAACAAAACAGTTGTGTGCTTACTCCTGGGATAGGATAGTGCATCTTAGGGGTTTATCTTCTAAATATTCTAACCATTTTTCATCAGGCAAACATATTATTGCATAAATCCCTCAGTGCGGGCAATGTCTCTGAATCTTTGTTGGTTTGACTGGAGTTTTATTGGCCCTGCACATCTTTCAGCCTTGCCTAGATTGCTCCCAGGAGGTTTTAATAGAGAACAATAGTATAACAGACCTCTTCCCAGCACTGGGCCGCTCCAACATTGCACACCAGTCTGCATTCACCACAGCAGCCCCTGGCTGGGTTGTGTGTGTATGTGTGCGTGTGTGTGTGTGTGTGTGTGTGTGTGTGTGTGTGTGTGTGTCTGATCTGGTTAATTCAGGGATGTAGACCCAAACTGTAATTATCATTATGTACTTCTCGGCAGTGGCAGGAAACAGCCCAAGCAAGTTTGGGTGAATGTGTGTATCCTTGCCGATGTGCATTGAATGTGTTTGTGTGCACAGATCAACATGTGCATACATGAATTGGTCTTTTCGTGTGTGTCTGTGTTTGTGTGTGTGTGTGTGTGTGTGTGTGTGTGCACATGTGTGTGTGCGTGCAAGCTTGTGTGCACATAAGAGCAACGATGTGAAGAGCATGAGAACTATTAGCAGTGAAAGATAAGCACATTGTGCCAGTGGCTATGTGATGATTTTTCCTGCTCTTGTTTTGGCCTTGCTCTTGTTCATTTGGTCTCTGCTAAATGGAGACATATTAGAAACATGAGGGCTCTCTTGGGGCTGGTGGGTATCCAGTTTAGAACTGGAAAGGAAAGGAGAGCAGGAGAAATGAGAGTGGAAAGAGAATAAGAATAAAATTAAAATAAATCCAGAAGAGAAAGAAGGGGGTCACTGTAATTACACCACCAGGATTTGAAATCTCATAAAAAACAAAACTGCATTTGTCTTCTCTGTTTGCGGAGAGAAATTACCACTCAAGCATCACAGACACTGTTAACTTTCACAACTCGGCAATAAAACGTTTGTCTCATATTTTACGATATCAGTGCTGGTGTCCAAGAAAAAGCAAAGCAAACCCATGGAAAAGAGAAGGGAAGGGGGGAAAAAAGGACACCGACTTCTACAACCCAACGTTTATTTGAAGCGAGTGTTACATCTATACAAGATGGCAACCTTCAGTTTTTAAAGCTCGCACCAGTAAGACAGACAAGGTTTTTCATGTGGGCAAACAGGCTGGGTAGAGACAGAACTGGCCACCACTGAGCAAACAACACAAGAATCCTGCAGAGACAAGAACAGCTAGAGGGAGTGTGAGCAAAGACAATGGCATGACTTTGATGATGGCCCTAGATGAAACAGAAAATAGACAGTGTGTGCATGCGTGATTGAGAATGTGGGCATTCATGGATGTCTTGATATGAGGAGTATGTGCTCATGTCTGGAATAATTTAAGTCAAGATCAAAGAATCAGCATGTTGTTGTGTCATTCTAGCATACAGCTGGAACGAGACATTAAGTGTACACCAAAATTTACTGAAACCTAATTTTTTAATATATATAATAATATATATACATTTCTTACATTATTATCTAGTAATTATGAGGCAGACTGGTGCTGAGGTTGTGGTGTTTCCTTTCATTTCCGTCTGTTTGTGCTTGAAATAGAGTTCCCTTTGATCCCCTTTCGCATCATCACATCTTCCAACGCTTTTTCCTCACAATCATAACATTCCTATTAAAATGTATGACTTGTATTCAGTATCAATTATAACGAAACTGGCTATGAGGCTGGGAGGTTGGGGGTTCAATCCCTGGCTGGGTCATACCAAAGACTGTAAAAATTGGCCTCTCTGCTTGGCACTCAGTATTCGCGGTTGGACTCAATGATCCTCGGGCGCGGCACCACTGCTACCCGCTGCTCCCTCAGGGGATGGGTCAAAAAGTGGAGAAACTGTAATTTTCCATTTTAGGATTAATAAAGTACAAGAAAATAAAGTAAATGATTGTTGTCTCCACATCTATAGGTCAAAGGCAAACAGGAATTGTTGTTGGCTAAAACAACATTTCACTTGACATACAAATGAAAAGTAAGAAACAGGAAACAAACAGGAAACAATAGGAGTCACAAAAACACTTTTTCTTTTATCTTGTTCGTTGGTAGATATTTGCTGTGTTTAATTCCTTTGAACACACACACTCAAAAAGACTTAAATGATTTTAAATTGTCTAAAAACTAAAAGTCACATACTGTACACTTGCAATTAAAACCTCAGGTTCTACAATACGGGACCTTTAAAGTTACAGTGACCTGTAGTCCCACCCAGATGTCTTATTGTGGCATTGAGAAGCCCTACTTCTCTATCTAAAGCCATGAGCCTGTAAATAACTGGAGGGAAAACCCATGCAAAGAGTTAATTTTACATGGATTAAGCAGGTGCATTTAAATGTGTGGTGGATTGCCAGTATGTCAGGAGTGGGTCAGGCTGAAAAGGTCCACACCAAGGTCTATCAGAGGACATGCTTCAGGAAAGACGGGAAAGAAAAGGTGACCCAGGTCCAGCCTTATTTTGACTGTGCCTGCTGTTCATGGTACAGGCCAAACCTTGTAATTTAAAAACAGACTTCTCAAAATAAGGTAGTTAGGGTTATTCTGAATCTTGTCATGAGAAATCACATTGACCCTTCTCATTCTTAGAGCTTTGGGTGGTTGAAAGTGCAGGAAAGAGTCTCTCAGATCGAGTTGTGCGCAGTACATTCGGTTGTGTGTGGTACTGTCCCCTCTTATACATAACAATGCAGGTGAGGGATGTTCACAGGCATTCACTTGAGGCAGCCTCACTGATTTTGTTCCGCCCGGGTTTAAGGCCAACCTGGGGAAGGGAACTTTTCCGTACATGACTGTAAATCTGGGAAATAGATTTGCAGGAAATCTCAAAATCATAAGCGGCTTGGGAGGTTTCAAGTTAATGCTTAAGAATCGGCTCAGTGGTTATTTACAGTAGGATATTATGTCTGATAATAGGGTGCGTTTTTATTTTTATTTATCTGGCTTTGTATTGATGTAGCTTATTTATTTTAATGGTTATGTACAGACCGAGACTTGTATATAATCTGCTGTGCAGACTGAATATTACTCTTGATATATTGATGTATTTATTTCTGAGATACAATTTTTATTAGTTTTATTGACTGAGTTAATTGATATTGTTTATACAGTGAATAACCCGCTGAGTGATAGTGTAGCCACCGGGGGTGATTGTATTGTGCTATTGTTTTGATTAATGTTTTCGTGTCATTCTTGCCATGTGCGTTCTGCCGCCTTGACCGCTTCCCCCACATACCCAAAGGGACCACAATGGAATCAGCCCCAGGGTTTTATTGTGTTACGCTGACTTTTCCTTTTATGCAAGCACTCACTGCCCTGGCAGAGCTGGTGTTTTTTAAATGAAATTGTCAAATAAAATCAGTCAATCAATCAATCAAACATATGCACAGTCGTCACACATGATATCCTTTCAATGTGAAATCAAAAAGAAATAACAAAAGTAAAATCCCTCCGTTCTCCTCTGTCTCTTACTTGCTCTCCTTCTGTCACACACACACACACAAACACACACACACAAACACACACACACTCACTCACAGTAACGTGCACTGACATATCTGACATGTCTCTGGTCCATTCTAGCCACAGGTCTCCAAGTTCAGCGTTTACAGAAATCAATTGTGTGTGTTTGGCCTTGGGTTACACACTCGATTGAATTAGAGAAATGCCGCGCACATACACACACACATGCGCACACACATACTGACACACACAAACACATAGCCTCGCAGACGCACATCTCTATTAAGTTAAAAAAGAGAGTTGAGTGTCTTCTTCCATTGCAAGGGGCTTTTATGTGATAAGATCGGCTCGGGGTGCTCTCCTATGCAGGATTCCTGAGCACATCAAACAACAGTAAACCACATCACAGAGGCAGGAAGAGCTCAGCTCCATTAGCCAGCCCATAAAGAACATGTGTGTGTGTGTGTAACAGGAGAGCAACGCTAGCCACTACAAAAGGTTTACACACATAAGACAAACATACCGAGGTATGCAGCCCCTTGACATACTCACAAATTGAAGTTCACATACTTGCACACAAGAAAAATTACTGCTGTGTTTTATTGCATGGTGTCAGTAAGGACATGGTCATTGTCATGTCATTATCTCTCTCTCTCTCTCTCTCTCTCTCTCTCTCTCTCTCTCTTTATATATATATATATATATATATATATATATATATATATATATATATATATATATATATATATATATATATATATATATATATATATATATATATATATATATATATATATGCGCCTAAGAATTCAGGAATCTGTTCACTTGCCAGCTGGCAATCATTAGCTTTATTAGTACACAAGTGGTACAGACATACCCCGAGCACACAACACACACCCCACCTCAACTCTCTTTCTACATCTGACATACGGCTCCATTTCTCCATCCTGTCCTCCATTTTTATCTCTGTTACAAACAGCCTAACAGACACCCGACTGCATCTAGAGTGAGACACAAAGACACACTGAGAGGAGGAGCAGTAGTTCGGTGGGGTAGAGGGAGACAGAGGTTGACCCAGATTGATTTTACCAGTTTTTCTTCCGTTGATTTGAAACAGATCTTCACTGTGTCTGCTGTCCAAGCCGCAGGCAGTGAGATATCACCCTCTACTCAGACTCCAGAGTATCTGATTCAAACTGGATGCCCATCAGTCACTGTGTCTGCCCTTTCTCTGCCGCGAGAGGATGTCTTAATCATATACTGTGCAAAGAAGGAGTCAGAGGCAATGTCTGCGTTTTCTGTTTCGACCTGCTTACGTACAATAGGACAGTCAGAACATGTAGGTGTTTTGATTTGTTTTGGGCAGAGACAAATTTGTCCCATTGACTGTATGAAATGGAGACACAGGGCCCACCCGGCTCTCTGCTAAACCATCCTAATGTGTATTAATCCAGGGGATTAGGCTGCCTGCTTGCATTTCAGCATTCCCCTGCCAGTCAGCGATGTTCTGCCCACTGAGGTTAACATGTAATGCTGAAGATGACATGCACACAAACAGCGTTACTGCTGCCGATGCCACACAGGATGCCAGCGGAGACCGAGCACGCAAATGGTGGCATAGTCCTTGAAATGTGTGCTAAAGGAGAAAGAGACGGTGTGTGTGCCAAGGGGGAAACAGAGGGTGTTCAGAGAGGAGTTATGCACTATGGCAGGCCCTAATTGCTTGCGGCTCCTGTTGTGTGTTTGGCTTTGTTTGAGCATGTCCAATATAACCAGTCACGGGGGAGCCTCCGCCAGAGCAAACACACACACAAACACAGTGCTGAACCATAGAGAAGGCTTTTATGGTGTTGAAGACTTCAGTAACATGACACCTAAGGCAAACACTGAGTAATAAAGCAATTGCGGCGCATTGTTTAGATCCTCCTCCTGGCATGGCTTGTTTTGTCAGACTCAAAGTGTCTCAGTTTCCTGACATCTCATTTTGGGAGCTCAGTGTACGATAAACACGCATGCATGTGCATGCACACATTGGCACAAACAGCACGGCGAGATAAACACGCTCATGCGCACACACAAACTTATGCCCACATGTAGCTGCATGCACGCCGCGCTGCAGACATTTTGATCATGTCAATCACAGTGTGTGTTGTGCCAGCATTTCATCAACCTCTAAGTTGCTTCCTGGTACGTCTTACTGCATGAGTGCAGATAAAAGAGCAATAAATATCTCTTTCTTCTCCTTAACTCCTGTTCCTCCCATGCTCCTCACCACCTTTTAAAGTTCTGTGACACGGACAGGTTTTCATGTCATAATGTTTGTGTCTGTATCCTACCCTGCAGAGTCTATAGCTCTGAGGTGGTCCCCAGCCCATCTTCTGCAAAAAAGGGAATTGTTTGGTAATGCACACAGTGTCATTGCAGTGTAAAATTAGCTTAAGTTGAAAATGATGCATTTTTTTCCCTCAGTCCCTTGTCTGTATGACTTTCTTTTTAGGCTATCTTCTTCAGTCTTCTTCTTCAGTTCAGTTCTGTTGTCTGAAGTGACAGGAGAAAAGCAAAATCAGTACATGCATACAAACACACAGGTGTCAGAGCAGGACCAGGACTGTGTTTCAGACTAAATCAGGTTCAATGTTGTATACTGTAGTACTCAGAGAGATTTGGGAAGACATTCTTTATATACATCAATCCTTATCTATACGTTACTCTACCATAGAGCAGTCACCAATTGTTGATGTCAACTGCTGAATTGTGGGCATTTGGTTCAAATTCATAGCATCACACACAAACATAACTTCAAAGCTACAGTTACACATGATATCATCAGAATACGATTTTACCAGGCAACATGCACATTTATTGTGTACTGACTATACATTCCAAAAGTAACTGTAACACTTTGGTAAGTGAGTTAGAATGGAGTTGGCTAAAAAGGTGTAACACAGAACTGGGCCATAATTCACACTTTATGCTTTATATACAGTCACACCAGATCGAGTGAGTTTTGATCCAGGAGGACAAAGGTCGCACAGCGGATGGGAAGACATTACAATAGACTCAGTCATCAGTCTCTTAAATGCTATGCTCAACTAGAGACTGAAGACTCCCAGTTTTCCTGCTAAAACCGGGTGGCGCAATGGTCAATTTCACGCCCAGCGCCAAATGCAGATGTGCTAATGCATGTGCAGGTGGGTGTGTTGCAGGCACAGCCCATTGGCGTCATAGTGCAGACGGTATCTTGGGGACTGACCAAGAGCAGGACTTATTCACAAATGCAGGGCCTAATTGTTATTTGAGAGGCACAGATAGTTATGCGCTTGCTCTCTTGCTCTGTCTCCTTCCCTCGCTTCTCTCTCTCACCATTGCATAGACTATGACGGTGTTTCTGTGCACAAGTGCTATTTTGATTCATGTATGTGCAGCAGTCCAATGTGCAAATGGGCTGGATAAGGGTGATTATAGATCAGCTGATGTGATGATTATTAAATATTTTCACAGCCGGTCACATCACTGGTTTCACAGCTCTGAAACAGTTGTTTTCTTTTCTTCAGGATATGACTGGATGGTTCAGAGAAAGCTATAAAAGAGGCTGCGATGAGCCCTGCTAACCCGAGGTCTCCTGCAGAATATCAAGTTATAACTGTCTGATGTGTGTCGAAGTGTGTGCGGTTATACTGCAGCAGCCTGGTGTCGTTTTCATGTGGTTAAATGAAGGTAAACTCAGTGAACGGCTATGCGTAAAGGCGCTGCGTTCTGGCTTCAGATGCTGCAGGAGAGGCTTTTCATACAGCTTTTCATCAGGCAGTTGTGGGCAACTCATACTGTCAGACTCACCCGCATTCATTTATAGATCAATGCAGGCTGATTTACTGACTTTTCTTTAGCCACATTAAATATTATTGTCTGTGCTGAGTCTTGTTCGAATTTTGAGAGCGGTCTCGCCGGCATCCAAGCAACAATCTTTCCATTGAGAAATCCACATACAAGTGTGATGCAGGGAGATCTCTGAACCTATCCGATATCGTGAGACTAAGTTAAAGGCACAAAGAGAATCGTATGTCACCCGTATGAATTAGTAATCCTTTCGAATCTTGCAGTACGTCATTTGGACTACTACAAAAATGGAATCCTAGTGCATTTTTGCATAATCAGTAATAGAATGTAGAATAATTGTCAACCAGAGATGGACATTTAGACATAGTTCCACCTCATGTCCAACTGAAATCCGATTTAGTGATGTGCTTGACAATAAAATAATGGCAATAAGCCTCTTCCGAAATATCAGAAGTCAGAAATGCTTCTTTTGCTCTCCCTTGCTGCAGGGGTATTTGATTGACAGGAGTAAAAAAAAATTAACTTGGGTGTTGCAACCTACAAGGCATGAGCACACAGTGTATTTCTGGCAGTGGTGTTGAAGAGTAAAAACCCACATCAGCACCTAAATGGACCAAAGTGACGTTTACAGGATATGTTTACATGGTTTTTAACATGCTCCAGCTGACCAAATAATTAGCTATGGTACCATAGCCTACAAATTGATGTTAGCAGTGCACTTTGTGCTGGTGAGAGTTTGTTTGGTTGCTCATTAAGCGAGCTAAAGTGTGGGACACCGACGTGTGTTCATGTTTGTAAGTTCGACACGAAACGCTCTTAAACAAGGAGGCTTATCTGGTTTGTTGTTCAAGGTCTGCAGCTTTTGTGATGTGTAGCAAGCTGCTGTCTGGCTTTCAGTGTGAGCATCTGCCTGTGATAGAACAGTAGGCCTACTGTTACTGCTACTACAAACATGGTTTAATTAAGGAATTTTGAGGAGTAATGCAAAGATACAGGGTGCCAGCTGGAAACAAAAATATAAAAGTTTAAAATATATATTTTTTTCCTCAAAGAAGGATGCAGGACATATGGTTTATAGAATGATAGATATACAGGTGGGTGTATTGTAGCAGAAAAAAATGCAATTTAATTAAAAAAAAAAAAAAACAGGCAACAGAAACACTGACCAAGTTATTTTTGTAATTGGTATGTTCATGCAGAATTCAAGATACTGATACAAATAATTACATTATATTAATATAAATTTACCAAATGGTGATAATTGATTTTGGTGGTAAACCTGGGACTCATACCAAAACCTTCTCATTCGTATTAGGGGAAGATGAAACGTGTTATAGCTGAATGGCATTCAGAAAGAGGAGAGCTGTATGGTATATATGGTGCTGTACCCCCGGATATGTGTAGTGTGTGTTTATTTATGTGTATGATATATGCGTTAGACAATACAAGAGGGAACATACATGAAGAACTCATTTAGTTAATGATCCCACTGTCACCCACAATGCTAGTCAAGCTCATCGTCTTTGCATCAAAGAGCACATCGAAACTGTCTGATCTCACACACACACAAACACACAAAATATGTCCCTCTTCTGCATATATACACACACACAACACAGAAGTCTCATTTGAATGTATTTTTTTATTTTATGTACATTTATCTAACATCCAAAGCAGCCTGACTATTATTCAATGCAAGATTATAACAAGCATACAGTATGTCCTACAGAAACTCAGAGGATCAATTTCACAGGTGATAACTGGATGTTCATTTAAGATTCCAGTGCCAGAAAGAGAATGTAAAAAACATACGCACAAATACACGCAGGCACTCGCACAGTCACACTCGCTCCTGTATGTAACCATAGCCAGCAAAAGAACTGAGTAGGAGCCATTGTTAAAATAACTGTGATGTAATCTACCAGGGGAGCTGGCTTGTGTGTGTGTGTGTGTGTGTGTGTGTGTGTGTGTGTGTGTGTGTGTGTGTGTGTGTGTGTGTGTGTGTGTGTGTGTGTGTGTGTGTGTGTGTGTGTGTGTGTGTGTGTGTGTGTGTGTGTGTGTGTGTGTGTGTGTGTGTGTGTGTGTGTGTGTGTGTGTGTGTGTGTGTGTGTGTGTGTGTGTGTGTGTGTGTGTGTGTGTGTGTGTGTTATCTATCTGGAAATCAGTGGGTCTGTCAGCAGCATCTGACTGCACACTACCACTGGTCTCTTTATTAAAAAACAGACATATGCTGGAATCCATGCACAGGTGTTTGGGAAGACCAGCTGAGCACTCATCACAGTCGAGCTCTGTATTTATGTGTGTGTGTTGCCTGTGGATGGGTTTATATTTTATGCCTGTTTATAGGGAAAAGACACAGACAAAAGGAAACTGGACGGGAAAGGTCAAAGAGAGAGTGTGCTCTTTAACTGCTGTGATTACAAGGCACACACTTTTGCTGTTTCATGCTTGCATGCACGTGTTTGCCGCCCTTCCAGCATCAATTTTCCTATGCTCGTAAAAATATATAAACACGCACACACTCGATCTTCCAAAAAGTGCCATTACGACAAGAATCCAAGTTCTTCTTCACACGAAACTCATTCATAACAACTGTACTTTATAAGTAGGGGTATGCCTCGATTGGGAATTCACACCAACTGACGAACAAGCGAATGCAATGACTAAACAGGCTCAATGTACCAGAGGCATGATCTGTCTACACCAGCTTCAACGTACAAATTACCCAGATTATAGAGCGGTGTGGGTGTATATGTCTGTGTGCCAGAGAGAATGTGTATGTGTGCATGTGTGTGTTCTTGCGGCTACCTGTGTGTCTAGTATGTGGCAGGTACAACGCTTTGTGTCTTTTAATGACTGCATGTTTATAAGTGTGTGTGTGTGAGAGAGAGAGAGAAAGAGAGAGAGAATGTACTCAAATATGTGTGTGCTTCCAAGTGTGTATTCCTGTGTGTATTGACAAGGAAATAATGGTGAGTTTTTTTTATCAGAAGGCCAGGTAGTAATCATGTTACTCTTTGATCCCATGATCCTCACTGATCTGTTTAAATATACAGCAGGCCTGTCCAGACCTGGCTACAGCTCCTCTAATCAGCACCCTCACCTAGCCCACTGTGTATGTGTGTGTATGCATGCTTGTGTCTATGTGTAATGTGAGTGTGTGTGTGGATGAGAGACTGAATGTCTGTCTCTCTGTGTCTGCATCTTTCATAATTTCTTGCTTTAAATGTATTTTTCTTCCTCCACACTAAAGTCAGGCTAATGAAGTCCTATAAGTTAATATGTGGTCTAAGTGTGTTTGTGTTGCAAACTGTAAAGGGAGCAGATTGGTTCCTGCTGCTTCAACACAGAGTAGAGCAGTTTGAGCATTTTACCATCCTTCATTAAAAGAAAACTATTAACCAAGGTTGGTTGGAATCAGAGGATTTCAAACTATTAGCAGATGTGTGTGTGTGCTTGTGTGTGTGCTCAATGTGGTCATTTATGTGCATGCAGCTTTGCACATGCAACTTGTAGTACTACAGGAGCTTCACCATCCTGTTCAACGTTATACTTTATAGGTGCTAATCAAATGTTGTACTGCGTTATTTTGCATTTACACATTGATTGGATCAGCTCCACCTCCACTAGCTAAAAAAATGAATGTTGCCTGCACGCTAATGCATCTGTGTAAATGATTTAACTACAGGAGGCCATTCTATGTAATGAGTAAGTACAGTACAGTACATTACATTTTGATGATCATACTTCTGTGCCTTTACTAATGTAAATTTGTGACTGGAGGACTTTTACTTGCAATGCAACTTGTTATTTTTACATTGTGGTTTGCACAACTTCTTATGCACCAGAAACTCTTATAGACAGGATATATGTTGCAGTAAAAATAAATGCTTTCCTACTATATAATAAAGTTTTTAAACTATTTTTTGGTTTCTGAAAACCTCTCTCCCAACGTTTCAGTATGGTTCAGGTTTCATTCTCTGAAAGCAGCAGAGCTCTCTACTGCGAAGATGCAACACAGATTGTGGGTATTGTAGTTGTCTCCAATGTGCAGAGTCTATGAAAATTTGAGCTCACATAGCTGTGATTGGCTGATGGAGTGTGGGGTGAATGTTAGTGTGACCTTGCGTGTCCTTAACACACTGACGGGAAATCGACTAGTCCAAGCTCCAAGGAAAGCTATAATAAAGAGTAATACAGCCCAAAGGAGCGTACACACATCTTCTCTCTCGCGCGCACGCATACACGCACGCTCTGCTTGCACAGAGTAGGGTCCTAGCTGCGCTGTAGTAACCACATTAATTGGGTTGTGTAATTGTCTGGCAAAGCATTGTGGGAAACAGCCTGTACAGATCTATCCTTTTACCTCAAACCGCTTTTTAAACATGGACTCCCATCGTCATGACAGCGCTATCCAGGAAATTGCCGAACATGTGCGTATAAGTTTGTCTGAGCGTGTATGTGTGAGTGTGTGTGTGTGTGTGTGTTATTCTGTGACCGCCTGTGTGTGTGTCTCTCTCTCTCTATGGCTCCTTTAAGGGAAGTGAGTGTGGCGGCCTCCCATTCCACCACATGTCGGCTGTGGTTCAGCTGTGGTCCACCGCCAGGCCCTACATTTGGAACACAGAGAAAATACACCAGGGGTACTCACTCCCACTGTTTTCTGGACCCATCTTTCATCGGTTTGTGTGTGTGTGTGTATTTTGGGTGCACGTTTGGTTTGTGTGTGCGCATGTGTTCTAGTGCCGCACTATGTTGTACTCTTTGCCCCTGATATTTTAAGGCTTTTTGGCCCCACGTCATGAGAGTGCGCTGTATTTCCAGGCTGCAGTTAGATGACCGGAGTGAGAGAACCCGTAGAGAGGACAGGAAAGGCAGGAGGAATGGGGAGAGAGGAAAGCAAGGCGGGTAATTGAAGGGTTCAGGGTAATACTTAGGCCGAGGATGGCTGTTTCAACGTGTTTGCATAACCTCCTTGAACTTAATATTTAGCCCCACTCTGAAGTGAGTACAGGGCACGACTGAGCCAAATAGAGAATGATAGAGGCAGAGAGCAGGCGGAAGTAATGCCATTCTCTTCTCCGCTGAGCAGCTCCTCTCTTTAAATAACAAAAGAACAGGAGGAGAGAAGGAGCGATGGAATGAGGATGGAGAGAGAAATACAGCAGATCGTGGTGGCCTTCCTGTCCAAGAGCCTGTGATGAGCTGTTTGACAGATGAACACAGTGGAACACACAAGACAATACAGAGGACCTACATTTTAAATGATGCAACACAGAAGGTGTCCTCTCGGTATTTTCAGTTTACATTACTGACTATTTAAAGTAGAGGCTTTGCTGTAACCCCTCTCATCCCAGTACAGAAAGACAGAGATGTACAGTACCAGTCAAACAAATTATGGGAAGGTTTGTTCAACCTTTTGACTGGTACTGTACATAATGTTTGGCAGTTATATTTTGACTACCTATATTTTGAATAGAAAGGGAACCGGATTAAAAAAAAAAAAGTTTAGTCCTTTAAGTGCTGAAACAAAAATACACTACCGTTTTACACATTTTTCCATTTTTATTGAAACTTAAGTAGTTTCAGTCCAATGAATACCTTATAGAATTCATTAGCAATCCAACCTGACTAACTAGATTAATTAGGTTTTTATGATATTTTTTTATTGCTACTTGGCAAACAATTTACCAATAGGTGCAGTAGATGCTCAGAAAACCAAAAAGAACCAGTGGAATAATAGCTGAAAGGTGCCACAAGTTAGTTGACTCCACGACACAGAGGTGAAGCAATTAATTAAAAAATAAAATGGTCATACAACTAAATATTATAGTAGTGTAGATTGAAACAATAACCACAGTTGTTTTTTAATTTGAACATCTGCCACTTTTCATTGGTTGACTTCCCTTTAAAAGCAATGAATATTTATTCATTTTATAGACTAAATCATTCACTACCAATTAAAATAATTCTTAGTTACAAACTACACTGAAGCAATAGAAAGATGAATATAAATTACAGCTGGCATGCTTCTGCACGTTGTGACCTCAACAAAACACCCTCTCCTTTATCACTAGTTGTATAGTTTCATCTTTTGATGTTAAAACAGTAGGGAGGAGGGGGTTATGGGACAGTGCTCTGGTTGGATCAGAGGGAGACGAGGGGGACATAACTCATCAGTGTTTATACTGAGGCCTTACTGCACTTTCTTAACATGCTGCATATGTGTGTATGTTTCTCTCTCTCTCCCTATATGCGTGTGTGTGTGTGTGCGTGTTTGTGTGTGTATGTGTGATTACAGTAGTATGACTGGGGCAGTGTTATTCATTTTGTGACCCTTAGTTCTCTCTCAGATGACAGGGAGCTTTAAACAACCCAGCTGCTGTATTTATGTATGTGTGTATGTATGTAACTGTGAGGCAGGGGAGCCCTACTCGTGTGTGGTACAGTACAGCCCCCCCTGTCTTGTTTCTTGTGCCATGGGGAGACACTGTCAGCCAGCTGAGCGACGATAAAGCCAGAAAACAAACCTCCCCTTGAAGAGAACGGACAGCCCTGCTCTCATATCGGGATGGTCCCAGGAGGTTTAGGGTCAGAGCTCACCTTATTGGTCAAGGCTGCGTAGGCGGGCCTTGTGCCAGACAGCTCCGGTGATTGTCAATGGCTTTGACTAATCTGATATGGATTGTATTTTTCTTGATTTGATGTGAAAGGTCAAGGTGAGGAAGGGGAAAAAAAACACACCCACACGTGCGCTCAAACAAACATGGGCACACATGGAGGCACCCAAGGTCATCCAAATGGGAACAAGCTGCTAGTGACGTCACAATCATCACTGACATCCCACTATAGGCCTTGTTTATATATCTATGCCATCTTTATACAACACAAATCTATATGACTCCAATAGGGATCCTCAGAATGCGATGCAATGATGCTGGCAGTGAGAGGGGAGGACCTTTCCCTAGATGTCCTGCCAATGACTTGTCGGCAGCCTGCGCTGGTGTGTGTTAAATGAATAGTTCGAAATTTGAGGAAATACGCTTGTTTGCCTTCATTCCAAGAGTTAGATGAGAAGGTCGATATCAATTTTACGACTCTGGATCTGGAGGCCGGATGGGTTCACCTTAGCTTAGCATAAAGACTTAAGGCACTGGGACACAGCATGCCTGGCTCTGTTTGAAGGAGGGAAAAAACATATTAAAACATGTGATTCTCAGAGTGTACTTTACTCTTTAATCCCTATACAAACATAAAACATTAACTTGTCAATATATGATTCTGAGGAGTTATCTGTCTGCAGAGCGTCTCTGGTTTAGTGCATGCTGATGTTGATGCTGATGCTGATGATCCTCATAGAAAGTACACACAGCCCATCATCAGAAACTGTCATAAAACCAGCTGAAAGTACTTCTGTTGAGTTGTGACGAGAGGCTCATAATATTAATGAGACCGACACAAAACGACCTGTTCTTTCTAGAGCTCCAAAGAGAAGCTTGAGAAGAGATGTAAAATTATATTACGGTGATTTTTGGGGGATGCTTTAAACCTCAAATATATCTTGGTAGGGCTATCACAAATTCAAATAAAGCCCAGCAAAAAAGTGTAATGTATGGAAACTTAAAAAAAAAAAAAAAAGATACATTGCAAAAATAACTCAGCTTTCGTGATTCAGGCGTGCATATGTGTAAACATGGCCGGGCTAGCTGTTATCTGTTCCCACCTGCTCAATGTCTTTGCGCTAAGCTAGGCTAATCGTCCAGCGCTGCACTTCATATACAGGCATGAGATTGATATTGATCTTTTAATCCCTCTCTTTTGGAAACATATTTTCCACAATGTTGAACAATTCCATTAAAGCGGATCAGTTTTAAATCACAATCTTTATGTCTTAATATTGTCGATGCCTTGACAAGATAATCTTGGTTTGGAGAGAAGTTTAGAACTCTGTCTCCCTCTCATCTGTTGGCACACACACACACACAGCCACCTGGTCTCGCTCTCTGTTCCTCTCTGTCTCTCTATCTCCCTCTCCCCCCTCTCTCTCGCTGGAATGCAGCGGTGGCCGTCTGGTCCTGCTCATCTCTGGGAGCAGTCAGCCATCTCTCCTCGTCCCTGCTCCCACTCTAAACATTTGGCTAGTTTTGGCAGATTTGTTGATTTTTGTCCCCTCGTATTTTCCCTCTTGTTTCTGTAAAACTGATACATACTCTTTCAATTAGACCACCGCCCCCCTCCCACCAGTCGGAGCTAGTGTGGGAGTGGGGGGTGAGCGGAGTAAGTGGGTTGTATATTTTATTAGTGAAGTGAAAACACACACAACCTGGCCCAGTTCTGGGAGAACCATCTGCTGCCATGGATTTTCCTTGGGAAGCACAGCTCAAGGTTAGCATGTAAAGTCTAGCATTCTTGCTTGAATCTCGGGATTAGCATGTAATGTCTAATATAACTGCTCAAGGGGAATATTGGAGTTGACATGAATTTCCAAACAAGACAGGCATGTGCCTTCTATTTGTGGTGTGTGTGGCTAAATCCTATCTTTTAGATTAAGTTAAATATAGGCTTTAATCCAGGCAAGCACACAGAAGGAAGTGGATATTAGGTGGATCTGGCATGTGGCTGCAGGTTAGCCGCTACAGGTTAGCATGAAGCTAATCCTACCGAAGGTAGATAAAAGTCGGATATTATAAAAATACGTTTAATCCGCGTTTAGAGTTGAAACACAGATTTAGCATCTCAACTCAAGCTTAGCAAATGAAGCCGGAGCATGTGTTTTATGTTGGAAATAGACATTTTCCCTACCTCCTCAGTTGTAAATAACACAGTGTTCCAAGGCCATAAATAACAGTGTCACTCAACCATGCCCCATTCTCATGTCCTCTGCTTGCTCTCACCACAGGCCTCCAGTCCTGCCTTAGCCAGGGGCCCCCCGGCCCTGTGCCGCACCTTCACACACTCACAATCAAGGAACAGCCATAAAATGCCCGTGGAATGTTTCTGCAGAACTGGACAGTTAAGTGGTGGAAGAGGCATGATCACACACTACAAGAGCTCATAATGGATGTTCTGGGAACTGATATTAGTAGGCTCCCCATGTTCTTCGCTAACCAAATACATCACGCATGCACATGAGTACATGAAAGCGCAGTGCGCACAGACAGGCGAATGCGCGCACACATGCACACAACTGCACTTAGGGGCAGACAGTATTGATGGCTCCCTCGGGCATCACACGGACGCATCTGTTTCTGTCCCACTGACTCTCCACACTCATAATTTCAAGTAAGTCATAACACAAATTATAAACACATATCCCTCAACCGTGACGCCTAGGAATAACAACATGAAGTGCGCTGAGCTGATTTAGGGTGGACTGGGACTCTTAAATCTTTACCTTTGCTTCTTTCTTCCATTCCTCCTTTCCTTTTCTTCCCTTTTTTCTCTCTCCTGCAGCACAGGTGGCAGTCACTCCTGTCAAGCGCATACTTTCCTCTCTTCTATTGCCTTCATATTTCGCCTCATCCTCTCCTTTTTAATTGTTTTTTATCCCTGGCCCGTGCTTTGTCTCGTCCCTCACAGCTACGATATAGACATCCTCTTTCTTTACATTCATTTTGTGCAAATCTACGTGCGTGTTTGCGCTCACTCTTAACCTCGTTTTAACCCCTCACGACCACGAAATCATTCGGGCCCTCCCATTTGCTCTGTGACATCACGGCCCTTCGACAGCAGCCCTACCTCTAAGACGTCTTCATCAAAGTCCTCGCTCCTCATTTTTCATCCCTTTGTCCTGTATATCTCCTCCTGCCTCATGTCTCCTGAACCCTTCTTTTCTTCCCGTCTTTGCATTCCATATTTTCTTTCCATCTCCGATGACCTAGCCCCCTCCCCTTTTCCTCTCACCTCTCATCGCATGGTCATGTACTTTAGCCATCCATCTCCCACCTCCGTAGATCCAAATGTCTCAATATGTCCCATGGACCATGAAGGTTCAATTGGAATCACATGTTGTAGTCAAAACAAGAATTTCACCCCTTATAAATTAGATGTCAGTCCAGCTTATGCTATCCTGTGGAGAATTACATGCTCTCTCTCGATCTTGAAACTAACATATAAATGTGAGCCATGAGAGATGTACAAACGTGCGCGACTCTTTCATGTGCATTGTGTTTATATTATCAGTCAAAAGTACTGATACCTCCTAGAATAGAAATAACTAAAGTAGATGAGAGTTTTGACACCAGGGAGACAGCGGCAGGATTTATTTGTCCTTTTATTGAAGTGCCTCATGACTCCTCAGTGCATGGGGTCTGACTTTTATGAAGACTAATCACAAGTTTGTCATGATAAACCATTCCATCGTCGCCCTTTCAGGACAGGAAATGAAGATAATCCTTTGTTTGTCCAGGACACGCCAAGTCTAAGTTAAGCAGGGAGTGAAACAAGAGGGGAGGAAAGAGAGAGTTCACCCACTCGAAGATCAGCCAGAAGATACAGTACAATCATGTGTCTTTGTGTGTGTGTGTGTGTGTGTGTGTGTGTGTGTGTGTGTGTGTGCCCACGTGCGTATGTCCCTGATTGATGAATCCTGTCTGCTAGATTCATGTACACTGCAAGTGTGTTCTACATTGAGGCTAAATGGCCACTCAAATTAGATGTGATTAAATACTCTGGTGTGATTCGGGTTCAAAGACTGTTAGTAATACTAATAAGCACACGCATTCAAGCACACGCACACACACATGCACGCCACACTGATTGAGGATGTGGGAGACAAAGTTTACTAGCTGGCTAATCATAATAATGCCCCTTTTTTTATTGTTTTAGGAAGACATCACTCAGCAGAGTCCCGCTCAGAGAGCACCCACAGGGAGACAGCGCTGTAATCTACCGTGTTCATTTAGAGGCAGGAAGTGATTTAGCTTGCACTGAAGCATGGCGGCCACTTTGATTCAGGAGTTTAATTCAGAGTGGCTCGGAACATGCAAGGGTCAAACAATATTTCACTTGGGAGGTCCGTACCTGCGCTAAGGAACGCAGGTGAGATGAATGCGTGTGAGCAGACAGCAGCATGTATTTTAAGATCATAAAAAGGACAACACCGAGCTTTTATAACTTGAAACTAAACAGGACAAGGCAGGCCCCTTTTCTCAGATTATTAATAAAATATATAAACGATGCTTGCACCTTATTCACTGTCGTTGACGAACCCCTCACCTCCTGATTTTCTATCCTGCAAGTCATGCAATGACTATGCATCTTTGTTTCACAGAAGCAAAGACAATCTGAGGACACGGTAAAGAGTCCGTAACTTCAAGGCAAATTAGCTATGTTGCTTTTGCCTCAGTATAAAGCTGTTTTTATGTTCCTCCCCTTGATTAGGCAACATTGACAGAAATAGTCCAATAACTTAGACCTACTACTACTACAGCTTCTACCAGTGTCGGAAGATGTACTCAGATTCTTTACTTCAAAAAAGTCACAGGTAAAAGTATGTACAAAATACTTTAATAGTAGTTGTGAGGGTCACAAGATAAATCTGTGAGTTTGGTTGAGTAGAAAAAACAGAAAAGCATACACCTGTTACATACATTTAGCTGAGTTTTTTCAGAAGCTTTCTTTGATCTTTGTGTTTTTGTGAAATATTGGAGCATTTTACCTCTTTGTGCCTCAGACAGTTATCAAAAACCATGTGAGGAGAAACGCCTGTTTGGTAGAATTGCAAATCACTCAGAGACATCTGAAACATGACAAGAAATATACAAACACATGCTTTTTTTTAGCATATGGCCACAAGCCAAACAGTTTGGGAACCACAGGTTTAATCATTAACAGTACAGTGGAGTTTATGAATCATTTCTGAAGTATCATTCATTTTTTTGTGTAAAATTGTAGTCTGAAAAGTAACTAAAAGCTGTCAGATCATTCCAATTGATTAAAAGCTGAACTTCCTTTTGGCTTTTGCTTTTATTCTCTTTTAAAAGCAATCCTAATGTCGTCTTAATGTCTTACTTTCAGTTTCCTATGCGCTTTGGATTGCCTCTGAATGGTGTTATATAAATAAACTTGCCTTCCCTTCAATATAAAAGTCTACAGTCACTGTGATTCAACAGACGGGGTTATAACGTGGTAAAATGCCAGAATACACTTAATGTGAACTTTTCTTAAATTGGAGAGAATCATGAGGCGATATGTGCTTCGGAAAAGTGTCCATGAACAACTACAATAATCAAACTGTAATCAACAAAGTGTCACACAATTATTATTTCTATTTTGTTATTTATTAGCAGCAGAGACAGCCTGATGAATGGGAATGTAACGATCCTTGTTAAAGTGACTCAGCCGTGGCCTGAGAGAGATGGATCTCTGTTTGGCTCTTTCAGATGTGTTCACAGAAGATAAACCTCCCCTTTAAAACTGGGCTGGGGGTGAGTGCCCTTGACCTTTCACCACACTAATTTCTTTCACCATAATGTTTCTGCACTTTATGCGTCACCCACCAAGATTGCCTAAGAATTCTAAAAGTGCAGTCTCATTCCCACCATTAAGTTTAGTGAGCAATTCTTCTGTTTCCTCTGTTTTTTTTTGTTTGCATGTAGATAATTCTGAAGGAAATGCATAGTGTTGGTATGATTATAATGGAATGTGATCCCTTGCTGGAGCTTACATGCCTGGCAGTGCGGTGTAAAGATGGCCATCCCCTGAGTAGGTTAGAGCTGTTAATCTGACACATTGTGCTGCATTCCATGCCCATATATGACTCGGTGCATTACCTCTTCACTCTATTTGACACAGCTAAAGATAAAGTAATGGAACTGGGACTGTCATTCTGCCATGCTGTAAAATTATAAATTCATCATTGTATTTCAGACCATGGGTGTTAAATTGGAAGAAGGATTAGAACAAATCAGATTCTTTAATTAATCTTTTTAAACATAAAGAATTATTTTCCCCATGTTATATATGTGAATGACCAGGTCAAGCAGAATAAGCCTTCAGTCTAAAGCTCTGGTACGAGACCAGTTTGTGCGTCTGTGTGTGCGCGTGAGTGTGTGTGTGTGTGTGTGTGCGTGTGCGCACGCATGTGTGTGTTCCCGTTACAGTGGGCATTAAAAGAAATAACAGTGAAGGTGTGGGGAGACGAAAAGTGTCACGTCGTTCCCGCTCTGTGATTAATGGTGTGATTAGCCGCTCCGAATCCATGTCAGAACACACATTCATGTGCACACAAATACATGCGCAAAACGCGAGCACACACTTGAGCACACACAAACACACAGTGGTCTATTAATGGTCTTGAATGGGAGAATCCAAAATCCAGATGCAGCGTGCAGATAATTGTACTAAAAACACCAAACGCAGAGTCCCAGGCCAGCGGGACTTTATTCTGAGTTGAGTGTGTTTATTTTCGCAATTGAGTTATTTCTGCAGGGACTTAAATCACGGAATAAAAACACCCCAATGCAGGTCAATTTTTAATTGAGTCCAAAGTGTGTTTTGAATGCAGCCTCCCTCCTCTTCATCCTTCCTTACCTCACACAAACCCACATATTACCTTAGCTCGCTGGTGTAACACTCTTCTAATTTCAAATGTAATTTCAGAGGCTGGAGTTCAGCTGCGATATGTTTATCCAACCTAAAATACCCTCAGTGCTTACAGACTATTTAGACGGCTCGGGACTCCTGCGACGGTCATTCAGATGAACTTTTACGAAATAGGCCGATTAAATGCAGCATTCTCCTTTATGTCTTTTATGGCCTCCTTTTCCTTTTAATCACATTTTTACAGTGCGCCCGAGGTCAACGGCGAAAATTCAGGAGGTGTGTGAGTGTCGGTGGATGTATGAGATGTTTGTGTCTCTGCTTGTGTTTACAGCAGTGGACGGATAGAATGTGTGTTTGTTAAAATGCTGGATTTACGACATCCTGCCTAATGATGAGGACAGTCATCATCAATCTGTCCTGAAGAGGCAGACTTTTCTCGAAGGGTCACGCAAGGTGTTCTCCGCTGACTTGTCTTATAGGGGCAAATTTGTATGTCTGGTTGTGTGTGTATGATGCAGCTTGGTGGAATGTTTCCGCTGCACCTGTAGACAGTCATTTGTTGTCCTTCCCTCCCCCCTACACAATATACGCACACACACACTCATTGTGGTAACCAGGGGTGACAACAGAAAGATGTCATATCCGCCCAAGTCTGTTCTATTACACTCTATTACATTATTACATGCTCATGAGTCACACTGAGGTACCGCTAATACCGCACTAGTACACCACTTCAAAGATGTCTGCTTCTTTACTGTGGAAACCGTCTGAGGAGTTAAGGAGCTCTGAAATGAGTAAGACTGCTGTGACATCTGCATGCGTACATGGGCCCACAACTGCAGATGTGGGCGCTTTGCATCTGTGACTATTTTGTGTCCACCTGTCTTGTCTACCTATAAAACAAATATTTTAACATTCTGCTCTTCCTTTTTACTTTGGAGAATGAATATCAGTCCCTTTTTTTAAAAAAAATATTTTGTCCATGTTCCTATGGAACTTTTTAACCCTGTCTTAGCCTGTGTTTCCATCTCTCGCCCCCTCAGGCAGCAGGCTTTGTTGGCAGCCATCAGCGAGAAGGACGCTAACATCGCCCTGCTGGAGTTATCCTCCTCCAAAAGGAAGAAAGCCCAGGAGGAAGTGATGGCTCTTAAGAGGGAGAAGGACAGGCTCATGCACCAGCTCAAACAGCAGGTACATACGCCCCACGTGACCGCCAAGCTGCATATACGCACAAATATGAATGATTCATTAAATTTACGGCACCCGTAGTTTAAGAGATTGACTGGTATGCGCGTGAATCATATCGAGCTCGGCCTTGCGGTCGCCATTTGGGATGAATTCTGGCTTTGTGAGTTAAAGCAGGGCTACAAATTCAAACCTTCTGCAGGTCGTGAAGCTTTTTCTAAAGTGAAGCAGCCTCATGGGCAGACGTTTGAACTTTAAAACCAGGAACAGATAGGGGTTAATAATTTCTGGTAATAAACAGAATAGGCTTCCCCGCCTCAAACCACAGTTACAGTGTTCAGTCGCTATAACCCAGACCAGTCAAGCAGGAGCTGTGATTCTAAATACAGGCAGATGAGGAAAGCTAATGTCTTAATAATGCTGCAATCAGAGCGATTAGATGCACTATACCAGCATCATTGGTCATCATTTTCTCGTCACACTGACGTAAAACACCCCCCACACACAAGCCGACAGCATGCACACTCACCTATTTCCCAGATTGTCCCAATGCTCATTATGACCCGAGGCTGATGAAGGTATGAGGGTCATTAGGGTCTGGTCAGACCACATCACTGACTGAGCTAACATGAATGCTAACGATAATGAGCCAACAGCAGGGAGTTCACATATATGGTCTCCTGAATCACAGGGGCTTCTGGGAAACATGGTGCATTTAAAAGTCAACAGATGCAGTGGCTGGGTGTGTGTTTAAGTGCCAACCTATGTTTGTTCGTGTCTCGTAAACAGTAAGCAGTTTCTAGGGGGGGTGCAATTCCATTCGCAGGAATTTCTAGGAAAGCCTATTATCTGTTTATCGCCACTGGATGCGTCATGTTTTCCCATTGAGTAACCAGCAGTTAGCAAACACCTGATGATGTGACGCGCTCTAATTGCAAAGATGTGTCCTCCGGGTGGAATGGAGAAGAGAGGGGAAAAAAGGAGAAGAAAGGAAAGAGCGGGCAGCAGTTAAAGCAAACTATTTTTTTTCCCTTTTCTTTCTCCTCTTTCCCACACATGGATACCTGGTTTCTGTAAAAGTCACACGAAGACACACATGCGTACAAATTCATGTATATACAACTGCTAAATGCAAAGGTGTACCAGGCAGTGAGATGGCCACCTAGCACCAGGGCAATAAAAGTGTGGGACTTTGTAATCTATTCATGTGGAGTCTGTAAGGTAAGTAGTTCCTATAGGGAGTCCTCACACTACTTGGGTTCCTTTCATTCCACAGAACGAGCTCTCTGGAGGTTATGTTGTTCAGCACGACACACACCCTCTGTCTGTCTTCTGATCCATCGACACACATATTGGGATAGGTCGCCTTTCTCGGGTCCTCAACAGCCAGTGGCGGAAGGAAACTGACCAGGAAATGCCGAAGAATTATGGGACTCAGAGTCTCTTAGGAGAAAGCCGATCCGTAGACAGCAGATAGATTTACAGATAGCAGCGCCCCGTCTGACCTCCCCACATCCCACTTTTGGAACATCGTGTGTGTTTGTGTGTGTGTGTGTGTTCATAAAGCAGGCGGTCTAAGATAAACTTTCCATTCTCAGACAGTTTTGCTACCCTTTGAGGGTGAGCCACACACTCACACGAACACACACACACATGAAAAAGTGTAGTGTTTAGACTTCCTGAGGAGAGGTTCGGAACAAATGTGTCCCCATGTGGGAATTCTCAGAGTGGTCCCATCTCCATGATGGATGGCCGAACGTCACCGGTACTTTGAAGCTGAGAAAAGATTAATTCGAAATTCTCAGTGGTGTGTCATTTTCAGTGACTTTGCCTCTCTCTTGCCTCTTCATCCCACTCTCCCCCTTTCTTTTCTGGACACACTTCCTGAGCATCCATCCTCTCTCTAAGCTGAAAAGATGGATTTTTGTGTTCTCAGGGGTTTGCCATCGAGACTGGCTTATGTAAGACAATCTGTCTGCTTAGAGCTGGGTCACTGTGTTACTCAGTGTTGCACAAACACACATGCATACACATACAAGCAAACCAGATCAAAGAAATAAAAAAAAACCAATACAGATCAAAATTATTGGGAAAATTGCACAGTTTTTCTCCATCTGCCTTTGTGTTTAAGGCCTCCTGTGTCCATATGTGTTAATGCAATGCTGCTCTAATCAGGACAGGCTTGTGATTTACAGAGGGCTTGGATTGAGGTTTGGATGCAGCTGCGAGCACAGCAGTAGGGATCATCACTGCCATGTTTACACAAGCAGCTGCGCTTTGATACACATACAGATGCAGACAGACATGACGTACGGTAAAAACGTGTTACGGGAAAGGACGTCAGTATCTGTCTTCGGTGACATCTCAGACATAACAGATTCCTGTCCTGTCCTCTCCTGTCCTGTCCTCAGCTCAACCCCCCCTCTCCTTTCCTCTCCTCTCCTTTCCTCTCCTTTCCTCTCCTCTCCTCTCCTCTCTTCCCGTCTCCACTCCTCTCCCTCGTTGTGCCACCTGTGCCTATTCCAGACTGTCTGATCTACAGGCAGGCCTGGAGGCCATTACAGAGCTGTTTACTCTGCGAAGCCACTAATTAACACTAATTAAAACACACACATTCCACCACATTTTATGTGCACACACCTAACTTATACATGCACACATAAATATGTCCGTAAGGAGAGCGTGTGTGTGTGTGTGTGTGTGTGTGTGTGTGTGTGTGTGTGTGTGTGAGTGTGTGTGAGTGTGTGTGAGTGTGTGTGAGTGTGTGTGAGTGTGTGTGAGTGTGTGTGAGTGTGTGTGAGTGTGTGTGAGTGTATGTGTTTCCACATGTGTGCCTAATGTCTGTTTGAATGAACTGGATAGCCATATGTGGGCTATCCAGTGACCACACAGTCAGGCTCTTCCAGAAGCAATTCATCACTTCATTCATTTGTGTTTGTGTCTCAGGTCATTAAATATTAAATACACGCACATACACACACACACACACACATGCACACTTTTGGCTTTGTATGCTGCCTAATGTGGTTGTAATTAGATTAAACAGGAATAAGTAATGTGGTTCTTATTAGATTAGCAGCAACGACTAAACACATATTAGCTTTTTTGACCCTCTGCCACAAATTACTTTTGAAAATATTTCTCTGTGACAATTCAGCTGTATTATTAAGCGCCGCGCAGTAGAAGAGTCTGGGTGGAAGCACCTACCAGTTTGAGCAGCACAGTTTTATCAGCTGCATGGTACCGTATATGATAGTAATTGTCCTAGCCTCAATGACAGGTGTCAGCTCTGTAACTGTTGCGCTCAGACCAGCCCAGCCGCACCCAGCCACACCTGCAAGTGTGAACACCTGAGGTCAAGGAGGGCCTCAACCCAGCCTTTAACTGCTCTAAACACTGGTCTAGTGTCTGTCTGAGCCCTCCTCCATCCCTCACTCTTCCTCTTTATCTCTCTCTCTTTCTTTCCCTCTCTACAGGGTGTCAGTGTTCTCGCCTTATCTAAGTAGCTCTTCTCCAATTTAAGCTAATTGCTAACCTCTTTAATACCAGCCACATCCTCTCCTGTGATCCTGACTGGCTCATTTCCTCAGTCATTAGGCCATAGCTCCTTATCTTAGCAGCGATTTCCCCGGGCCGCATCTTTCTCCTGAAGTTGACTCAGGCTTCCTGCCTCTTCCTACCATGGCTGTCTCTCATTTAAAAAAGCCGCAACATTTCGGATGAGATGTGCATATCTTTCCTTCGAATCATCCTTAACTCGTATACAATCCTGCCCCCCCTTCCCACTCTGCAGTCATGTCCGCCTTCAGGGGAAAGTATCTAGAGTTAAGGGAATAAAGCTGAGTCTGTCAATATATCGGCACCCACTCTGTCTCTGTCTATCTCCCAGACAGCTGGCCTCACTGGAGTTAGGCTGATTGTTAATGTTAGTCAGCCTAAACTGTCATCTCTTTCCCAAAGCAATGACGTTGGAAGCATGACAACCCCCTTGCACAAGCACTCGCACAGATGCACAGTCACTCGCACACACACACAAACAAAGGACACACAGTCTTAGTTTCCCATTACAGGCATGCATATTTGAGTGTAATTTTAATCAATGACATCTAAAATGTGTGTGGTACACCCAGGCCAGGACGCCTGTGGCCTTAGGCTACACGAAACACTCACTAACTGTTCTTGCTATGATTTGTCTAATCCAATTAAATGATAATCTGCTATATGGATGACATTTGACAGACTTACGATATTTTCATCAGGCACTCCGACTCACTCAATTTATGACCTGTCAGATGTTGTTTGCAGCAACGTTTTTATCATCTTTGATGGCTTTCAACATGTTTTCCTGCTCTCCAAGATTCCGTCTGTCTAATCAGAGCCTGAGAACGTTTTCGAGAAACAAATAAGCAGTGTTGGGGGAATAAATGGCCTAGCGTGTTATAATTATACATTATAAATTCTTGTTTATCTCCTCCTTTTTCTTTTTTTTTTTCTTGTTTTGCAGACTCAGAGCAGAATGATGATGATAGCGGATAACTATGAGGAAGATCACATCCACCCCCAGCATCATCCTCACCATTCTCACCATTTGCACCCAGTAAACGTGCATCACCGGAGCCTGCCAAGAGGCCCCCCCCATGCCAACCACAGACCCCCTATGGACCAGGTCAGTATGAATGTGCACGCACACTCACACACACACACACACACCCACCCAAGCACAGACTCACCCGCAGTAAGCAGTTCAAAGCCTTGGCTTGTTTACAAAAGCTGACATGTTGCGGGCTCTCATCTTCATGCTTCTGAAGTTGATGCAATTTCATATTTGTCAGCCCGACACCGCTCAGTTGTGGTCAGACCAGGCAGCATAAAAGTTCACCTCTGTCTCTTCTCCCTCAACGCCGGAACTTCCTGCCAAGTCTGAGTTATTCATATCATTTAGATAAGAAGCCTGAAGGGGAGATCTGCCAAATGAGCATTTTTGATCGATGGGATTTGTGTGTGAGATTAATTTATATATCATTCATCTCTCATCCAAGCTCCTTCTCTCTGTCTGAGTATCATATCCAGACTGCCCTGAGGACAGACTGTCTGTTTGAAGTCAGCTGAAGAAGAGCAAACTGCTGTTATCAGCACAAAGTGCTTGTGTGTTTGTGTGAGCATGCACGGGTGCATGTTGTATGCATGTGCATGCCTGTATGGATGTGTGTGTGTGTGCGTGCGTGCGTGTGTTTTTGTTGACACTATCTAACGAGATGATATCACTATCAGGAGAAAGCAGTTTTCAAAGAATGACAGAAATAATTTTTTCGATGCCTTTCAATGAGATAGATTCAATAAGACTTGATAAAAGCTTCTAGTTATTTGAATGCAGTATAAGTTCATCAGAGCTCTATTGTATGAAGAGGCTATAAAACAATAGGTGGGGTGGGGGTGGGGGGGATTCCAAATTAAGAAGATGAATTGTGTGTTATTTATGTTTGAGGGTTTCAGACAAATACGTGGGGATTTCCACCCGTGTCTAAATTCCAACATCTGTTCTATTTGATGTGCACTATTACATGTTTGTAGACTTTATAAATGTTTCTGAAGCTGTCTACTCTAAATTGGAGTCAAATCTGCACTGGGGATCCCCTATACCTAATACATTCCAAACACACACATGCATACAAGCGCACAATCCCATCCATGCATCAACCCATGCATAATTATAAGAGAAATGTGACTTGTTTAAAGATTCCTTAAGCCAGTTTACACCTGCATAAGATCTATGTTTTAATCCCTTAAAGAAGGTGAGGGTCTATTCTTAATTGACACATTTGTGTCATATATATTTTATTAGAGTAGGCTATATATTTTTTTATTATTTATGAATCATTTGCATCCTTTTCACCTAAAGAATGATTCTACATCTAATTTTGTAGATATGTGCGGCATTCATGCTTCTATGAAAGTTAAGAGTGAGCAAGCTGATCATATGGAACTACATCTTAACCCTCAAAACCACTGTATAATCCCACCAGGACCACTTTTAAATTCTTGCTATGTAGTTATTAGGTTATGTTATGTTATGTTTTACATCTAACTTGCTAAAATAATATTTTCAAGCCATTAAGTCGCTGCATTGTTCTATTGTATTGCAGAATACTTGTAACCACGACAGGCTTCATATTAAACTGTAAACTGCAGGGGGTCACTTTTAAGTATCACACATTACTCCCCTTTACTTTTCACTTATAAATATCTTTCCTGCAGTATGGCTACCCAACACCGTTTTACTGCTTCAATGTTTATAGTGTTTGACATATGAAACAGTAGCTCTCTGCAATTGATATTTCAACTTTTCAAGTTGGACTGAAAAAGGCAAGCAAAGAAAGCATGATTAGGGTTGCTGGGAAATATTCTAAAGAATGTAGGGAATAACAAAATAAATAAATCTGTGCTGATTGGCTGAATTATACTCTTAAAATTATAATTTGATGTCTATAAAAGGCAACAACTCACACTTGCATGCATGTGAGGAAAATGGACAAGAAAGACAATGCATACAAATGTTGAATTATGCAGATTAATCAAATCTAGTTAAGTACGTTGCCGCATTACATGGGGAGTGCCCAAATCAAAGATGTTTATCGTTACCCCCCTTCTGTTGATAAGATACAGCTAAACAGATTATTATTTAAGCAAGTTGTTCCTCTTTTTTCCCTCTTCCTCTTGTGTCAAGCACACACACTTCAAAAACAACAAACAGACCCTTTTAGCAGAGGTCACTCTAGTCTATCACCTCGTGGCTTTTCCTCATATCTGATCTTTGGCCTCATGGGGAAGTTCAGCTGAGGTCAGGGCAAGGGCCCCCGAGGTGTGTGTTTGTCTGTGTGTGTGTGTGTCTGTGCGTGTGTGTCTGTGTGTGTGTGTGTGTGTGCGCGGTGTTGATGCGGTATGTCAGATCACACAGTCTGGATGTCACTGAAGTCCCTGAATTGAGACTGTTTTCCCTCCAAACACAGGACTCCACAGCTCCTTTAATCTCCCTCTGTCATCTAAATGTGATTAATAACTCTGTTTTCCTTCAAACACTTCGCCATGTATTTCCCTCCCTTTTCTCCCTATTATTTCACCTCTTCCCTTTCTTTCTTAACTTTTTCTACATTTTTTTTTTGCTACTCATTTTGTTTTGGGTTTATCGTGCCGCTTTTTAACTTCATGTCTCTCTTGCTGGTGTAATTTCTTCCCACACACCTCTCTCCATATCTTCCTGTCTCTTTAATTAAACCCTTCAGTCCCTTCCCTCCTGCCATCTTTCCCATGTCAAATGTAATATCCAAGTGCCAGGCCAGCGGTTCAGTGCATGGCCGGATCCAGGAACACCACTAGAAGGATGATTGACGATAATAATGATAATGATGATGAAGAGGGTCTGCTCGCTCACCCTGGAGACCACAATGGCGTTCCAAGATTCAGCTAGTGCCATGAATAACAGGGGAGCGACCACATGTTGCATTTGATTTATTTATTTATTTGATTGCATTTGAATTCGCTCGCATGCGCATCAGATGCACACCCAAGTGGCACATTTAAGACATGTAAGCATGGACTGCGCTGGAGTAGGTTTTCTAAAGAGCCAAACCACATGCCATTCATAGCTCATTGGTACAGTTAGTGGATTGGATCCAATTCTCTAACTATACTCCCTGTCCTCTACTTAATCTGTGATGGACGTTGAAAGGACAGGTGAAATCTAATTGTAGGAGACAAGCATAGGAAGTGGATTTAGCCTCTTGAGATGTACCCCAGGTCTGTCTCTCAGCATGGATTGTGTGCAGTTTGACGGGCATGTTGTGTCCATGTTGTTCTCATTTAGCCATACCAGCACCACTGCCAGATACTTGGCAGCGACCTCAGAAGGAAATAGAAAACAGCCATAAAGTGTTTATCAGAGTCAGAATTATACAACCTTTTCTTCTGGAGTTGTTGTTCTTTTTTTTCCCTGAGCTTCAACATGCTGCCTGCTTCAGGTTTATGAGAAGTAGCACATGGTATTTGGCCTGTTTGTGTGCATGTGTGTGTGTGTGTGTGTGCCTGTCTGTGTGTTTAACCTGGCAGAATGAATGGTTATAGGTCTGGCTCTGTTTACAGGGCCTGTCACAGCCATTCACAGCATGCTAGCATTTAGCATCTAGCATGTTATACTGAAAGGCCATTATATCTATAGCTTAGCTGCTTAGGTGTAGCCTACTGAGTTTACCGAGCTTGTCACAACCACTCAGTCCAACCAAAGCCACCGTGGACCGCAGCCAAGACCCTTCTGTTTTTTTTGCTCTCGTGTAGCGTTAACACAAACTCTGCTTTGCCGAACTCTAGTTTAGCATTATGCAGGCAAGGGGCTCGGCTATAGTGAGCTGCCAGCTCATGCTAACCATTGTAATGTTAGTGTCTGAGTGAATTAGCCTCCCTGTTAGCAGGGCTCTTGTCTGCACAGTTTCAGCCCCAAGGAAACCCCTTGTGTGTTTAGTTATTGGTTCCTAACAATCACAGTGAGGAAAGCATTTCATGATATCATACATAGTTTTTTCTGAATGAGGAACATGAATAGGATTGTTTTGATTAAAACCCACAGGGGGTTTTGGAGGACCATAGGCAATAAGTCTCTACTTGTAAAGACATAACCACTGGGCCGGAGTTTGTGCAGTAAATACTTGGTTCTAAAGGGATGCCATCTTTAGCCTCATGTACGCAGTCTTTTGAAATTGAGTTACTCACTACTTCTTAACTATAACCCTTATTGGACGGATAGTGACAATTACATTTCCCACTTCCTTTTCTCTCAGGATGATGAAGAGGGAATATGGGCATGATGACCACCACCGTGGGAACCCTGCATCTATTTGTTCACAGTGAGTTTCCATTGTACAGCTATTGCTATATCATTCCTCTAATTTTAGGCTTATTCTACTTCTTGCCAGTTTGTAGTACTATACTGTATATCTAGATATTTAATGATCTTCTGCACAATAGGCTTCAGTGGGCTAGAGTAACCATTAGCTGGGAACATCGATGGTACCACAATAACCACACCATTACCCAACTCTGACAGACGAGAGTGTAATAGAATCTGCCTCCTTTTCCCATTTCTTATACATTTCAGTCGAGTAAAGAGCTTCACTTGATTCAGAGATTTATGGCTGCCTTTCTGTTCCTGGTTGTGCTGTGTGCACACTCTGTGTCCATATAGGTAACTGTGCAGTATTAGATCTATACACACCCAGCAGCTTCAAGCCAGTGTACCAGGGTCCAGAGGTGATAAAAACGACACTGTGAGAAAAACCAGAGATGGACGAGTCTCTGTCCGCGCCCTGCTTTTTTAGTTGTAGTAAAGTTTTACCGCGCTACCCTACCCTGTTGTGTGCCAGTCTGTGGAGTAGTTAATTACAACACTACACAGAACAGCCGTGAAGCTTTTTTAAGGCTACAAGCTGAAAAAAGGCATAAAACGAAGAATGCAAAGTCATAAAGGATCATTCCTGTTTTGGGGTTTTTATATCGAAGCCCCCCATAGACTCAGGATGCCTTTGAACGCAAAGAGCTCTGTGCGGGGGAGGGGGGGTGTTTGGTTTGCTCTAAGCTAATACATGTGCGCGTAAAACAAAGAGAGACAGAAGAAAAAGAAAAGATTCACGAATATAAGTACATGTGAGAGATGAGAGACTGAGAAAGAGAGACTTGGAAAGAGAGGTAGAGAAGAAGGGTGCTTATGTATTTATGTGGGAATGAGAGCGAAAACCAGGCATGGTATACTCATAGTTTCCAGTGCATCTCATTCTTTTCCCCCAGTAATCCACAGGTGGACCATCACAAGTAGATTCTCTCTCTAACCTCAATGACTTAGTAGTTGTGCACTTTGCCCCAGCGCTGCTTTTGGGATTAAGAGTCCTATAGCTTGTGTGTGAGCAAATGGTTTGTCTTCCTGCAGTGTAAAGCCCGTGTTGTGTGTCTGATTTGTGTGTGTGTGTGTGTGTAACGTGCATGTACGTTTGGTCATGATGTTTATGTGTGGATTTTCAAGTGTGTGTATGTGTGCGAGAGCGCGTAGCTGAGCTATACAGTGCTGGAGCAGCCCACATAGCCTATAATCCAGTCCATGTGTGCTGAGAATGCAGCAGTGTCAGGATTCACCGTAATGAAACAGACCACACTGCCCCCTTTCTCCCTCTCTTTCCATCTCTCCATCTTTTTTCCATCCCTCCTGTTCTTTCCACCTCTCCTCAGATTTTTACATGCGCCTAACGTATATTCCTTCAAGGTAAACCTAGACTTGGACCCGTGACTGGCCTACTGCTCCAGTATCTCCAATCAGATATCATTATGGCGTGTGTATACATGTGTGTGAATGTGTGTGTGTGTGTATTAGTTCTTCTTATCCCGATCTAATAGAATAAGCCAGGCACATTAGCCTTTAGCACAGAGTGGTGTTGTGGCTAGCGATATCAGTGCTGCTCATCTATCCACTGCTGTTATTCTGGCAGTGCACGACGCGAGCGCAGCTAACGTGTATTAGCCATTCTCTATGGGAGAACAGATGGGAGCCATTTAGCGGTGTGTAGCTACAACGCAATAAGGCCAGACCTAATCCCCATATCCTGTCCCTGAGTGAGCCCTCCCTAATATGAGCTAACAGAGATGACAGCGCCGATAGACAAATAGCCGGGAATCTGTGTGTATGTGCGTGTATCAGTGTCCTTGCAGGCATGCATGCTTGTTTTGATTGGTGTTTCTTATGGATAACCTTGACTCACAGTACGAGGCCACATTTTGAATTCCACACAAACCTAAGTGCTGAGTTTTAGTTGGCAAGTTCGAGTTGCGAGCGTCCAGGTGTGGATTTGGATTGGTCAGCAGTGGTTCTGTCTACAAGAACACTGGGCTCTGATTGGCTCATCATGGTTGTGTATGTCCTGCTGTTGATTACAGAGGTTTTGTTTACCCTCTTGGCCTCCCAGACCCCCCTCTAATGAAATAAGAATGTCCTTTTGGACAGAGAGCACAAGAGAAGGGAGTTGGAGGAAAAAGTGAGAGAGAACATGGGGCCAGAAGAGTGAAGCAGAGTTGGGGGAAGAGGTTTTCTGGAAACATTATGCTTTTATCCCACCGTGAAGTTATTTGTACTGAATGAAGTGAAAAGAAGCTGAGAGGCTTTCCAAGTGGGGACAGAAATATGTTTGTGTACATGTATGTGTGTGCGTGTGTGTGTGTGTGAGCATGCAGGAAGGAGTGAGGCCTTGTTCAGGTTAAAACAAGTCATGAAGATGGCTTTCATTTGCCCATGCTGTGTTTGTACTGAATGCAGTGTTTGTGTCTACATCGTGTATGTCTGTAAGTATTCCACTCATGTGTGTATGCACGCCTTCAGCAAATCAGAAAGCAGACTATGATTTCAGGGAAAGCGACACTTGGCAGCAGATTCTTAATCCCACGTATTAATTCTGAAATGCAATTTAGTGTGTGTGTCACAGAAATGTTTGTGCTTGTCTCTCAATTGGTTCTCTGGTTGTTTGGTTCTACCTTTAAGTCTCAGTATGGCTTACTACCAAAACTGAACTGACATCTTATGGAACTCATGCACTCAAACTACAGAAACCATGGAAACAGGAAACTGGCTGATAAGATGTAAGCTCCCCCACTGTGGGAGGGGTCTGGTGGCCCCTATACTTTCTGTCTGGAGTTTTGTGGGGAACTTGAAAACTAATAGGGATGCCATGTGCAGATAAGCCCAATATGATGTGTTTATCCTGCTGAGTAAAAATAAGTTTGAAGCAAGATTGATGTTGTTCAATTATGTACAACAGCAATCATGTGGTGGAACTGTACCTGTAGGAGACATAATACATCAGTTACATCAGTTCATGTTCAACTTTTTTGAAAAACTTACAGATGAACATTTTATAAATATGATGCATTTTTATTGATTAATCTAACCCGTAGTTTACAGAATATTTGAAATTAGCTCCACTTCGACCAAATACAGTAGTATTAAATATGTTTTATTGCACATCAATACATTAGTAATTGAAAAAAAATCATATCCAATAATATTATCTACAATAATAAGACACTCACAGTGGACTTTTTTTCCTCTGAGTACTTTTACTTTTGCTAATAATACTTTAGATTTGTTTTCTTCTTAATGTTGAAGATTACTGTAATTTTTCAAAGTATCCACCCAAATAAACTCCAAGGGGAAATAAGGAGTTCCTTCTGTAGCAGCCTAATATGGAATTGGAATTTAAATCATACTGTAAGGCAGTGCATCAGAAGTGATTCAATAATGGCTCTCAGAGGTGACGTTAGTTGTCTGTAACCACAGCTCTTTAGTTTGATCACAACAGCTCTGGCCTGCAGCAGCGGAGATGACTCTTGTTTTTGTCACAAATTAAATCTGATCTTTGTGTCTGCAGTTTTATAGCTATAATGATTGTTTACAGTGTCTGTTTTTCATTTTAATGTCACCTTGTTTGTTCTCGCAGTAAACAAAGTTTTTAATATCACTTTTACTGAATTATCATTGTGTTTTAATTTATGATTCCTAAGAAAATTCTGCCAGCAGCATCATAAATGGTGAAGCCAATTTAAAAAAAAAAAAAACGTTTTTCTACAGTGTGCCGGGTTGAATCAACAGTATAAACAACTATTACCCTTCGTATTAAGGACTACAAGCTGATTGCACATATTATTACATGTCGCCTGAAGAAATACCATCATGGCACGCCATGTTTTCAACACAGTTGAGTCAGTTTTAATGGATGTAATCTATTCTGTATAGTCAGGAGTCAAGATAAGACACTGGCCTTGTTTACATGCAAACTAGTACTTCAATTTAATGCAATAAATGGAATAATGCAAGTAAGACAGAACCACCATAAACACCATACCCCAATCATGTTAATGTGATTGTTCAAATAAGCAAAATCACAGCAAAATATGTGTTATCCGATTTAAATTGAATTATTTGGTGGCAGTTAGAGTATGCATGCACCTGAGTTGAATTACTGTAACTGCTGTAGCATATAGCGCTGCGCACTTATACTGATGTGGAGGTATGTAATCCAAGTGAGTGTGCTGTCTGGTTTAAGTGTGCATGTAATGTGTAAGAGAACTGTTTACAATAAACGTTGAGCTCATGCAGTTAAAATCAAGGCTCTGGATATTCATCTTGTATACCATGATCTCCGGTCATATGGAACTATAACAGCTGTGTTCCATGTGGTGCAGTGTTCACACGTGAGCATGGCAGGCAATGCAGCCTACATATCTTTATATAATCAAATTAACTATATGACACATGTACATATGATTTAAGGGAGCTTCGCAATCATGTAAACAGTGCATCACAATTACTTATGTCCATAATCACACTACTGTCTGCATGTAAATGTAGCCAATGATGCATGCCATCAGGATAGTAAACCAATCAGCTTAGAGTTTTATTCGGAAGTTGGCATTTACTTTACGCTTCTTTTGTGGAATATATTTAGATATTTTTGGAATTTGCATTTCCGCTGGATATAAAAGGTCCCATAGACTTTGAAATTGACTTTCTTCAAGTTCAACCTAATGGTGTATATGTATGTATGTATGTGTGCACGTGTACGTACACGCCTGTGTTTGCATGTGGGTAATGTTTGGGTGTGTGGGTGTCTCCTCGCACATGTGTGGCCGTGTTGTGCCGCGTCTCTTTGGTGACCAGTGAACCACAGTTGGGAGGTCATAAGAGGCGTCTGACCGAGGCCATCCCTCAGCCGGCTGTCAGCATCTTCAATCTGGGAGGTCAAAGGTTGTTCCACTAGGTTGAACATGAGTGGAGAGAAGTCAATAACTCAGCAACACCTGATCACTGACATGTGAGTGTGCTGAACAAACACCTGGATTATTTTTCAACTGCACCCCTCTTCTCGTGAATATTTTTCTTCTTTAAAGTGTGTGTCTATGTGAACAGAAATATGGGCAAAGCAATGAATGATGATTCTATACTCCTTCAAAGGTAACAAAATATTTATGTTAAAAGTGCTCAACTTTTACCAGTGCTGTAGTTCATCTTTGTAGAAACCCCATAATTAGTTTTTAAAACTCAATTAAAGTTACAGTGTGTATTTTCTGGTGCCATCTAGTGGTGAGATTAAAGGCAACAACCAACTAAGTGCCCCAAACATGTAGGTAGGAGAACATACTGTGGCTAAAAAAATCACAGTCTTTACAACTGTTGCTTGGTTTATCCAAACTAGGTTATTGTGGAAACGACATGGTACAATATAACTGGCTTGAAGGAGGCAGAACCGATCCCCATGTAAACAAAACCAGCTCAATCTAAGGTAATAAAAACTTAATCTAATCATAAAATAATTTAAACATACTTATGAATATTAAATTCATTTTCTGCCAAGTCTGTTCCTCTAGACACTATTTGATGTCACTAAATCTTAGACACTGTCCCTTTAAACCAGACAGATTAAAGAAATCATCTATGCAATAATCCATTGTGTAACAGTAGCTAGACAAACATGTCAAATTCTAGTCATTTACAAATTCAAATTACAATTACAATACAAATTCTCATTTGTATTGGCATTATAATGAAGTGATGTATTTATATCTATGAATGCCACACAGGTGTACTGTGGTGGTGTAGGTATAGAGCGCTTGCAGCCAATCCTGGTTCGAGTCCCGGCTGGAGCGGTCTTTTGTTGTCTCCCATTACTTCCTGTCTGGCTACTGTATAACAAAGGCGTCTATGCCACAAAAAAACAAAAAAAAAACTTTTAAAAAAAGCCACACTAATTGAGGTAGACGATCGCAGCGACAGCTTTGTCACTGTCAAGACCTAGAGACTCTTCTTCAGCCCTAGTAGACAGAAGATGAGGAGGGGGTGAAGGGAGGGAGGGAAGGGCAGTGTTATGAGACAGGCAAGTTTATTCCTGTTTTTTGTGTGGTTTTCTTGAAGATGTGTGAAGGAGGGGAGTTAGACACCTGATGTGTGGATCATAAGGCAGTTTGTCTGAGTAAGCTCCCGTTCCCCACCCACAACACACTCATTACACACGCCAAGACAAGGCCACACACACAACCCTTGCAAATGTGCAGGAATGAAGATTAATAGTCAGGTTTTGTATTTCTAGTTCTATGATCATCGGTAAATCCCCACTCGCAAGTGTTTATCCATGCTGTGAAAATTTACATGCATGTGTTCATCAGAAATAATCTAAGTAGGTCTGTGTGGGCAGCACAGCCGAATACAGATCTGAGGAACTTGGTAGTGAAATGATTGACTGTGTAGGTCTCACAGCTGCCCCTAACAACACTAAGTTGTTTTGGACCAGAAGAAAAATTAACAATGAATGACACAGGATATTTAGAATTTTAGGTCAAACTTGTCCCAGCACGTGTATAGTGCTTAGTTCTCTGACTTCACCATTGTAATTATATAATGAATGATGTTACAGTTTGATTAAGTGTTTCTCTCAGTCATGCCGATTTGGTATTTTTAACTAACTATAAATTTGAACAGTTGTTGGGTTTTTCAGTTCAAGTGCACACACATCAGCCTGGTAAAACCATCCTGATCAAGTCTAACAAAATGTGACTTTATGCGATTGGGATGTTATTACAAGGCTACACAAACATGTTTGCCAGAAGGCAAAAGAGACATTTACCGGTAGGTATTTTTCTCTCTATGATGTATTGCTTTCTCACTTATGGTCATTGATTCACTGTCCCAGTTCCTTATCATATCTAATCTTAAATTAATTTCAAAGAATATTAATCCTATGAAATGGCCTCATTGTGATTTCTTTAGTATATATACAATAACTCCATTGTTACTCCATAACTGTAAATAACTGAACATCCTTTCTTTTTGGCAATTTTCTATGAAGCTACTTGGCAGTTAAGACCATTCTGATTTTGATTCTCATTCTTAGCAAATTTGCATGGCCTTTATATTTATTATTGAAACAATCAAAGCCAGTGGTTACAGTATGTTGACATGAAATACTCGTACCGAGTTAACAACCTCATCCTCCCCTCTTTGTCTGGACATGCCAGCTGTGATTCAGTCTGCGTCTCCTCTCTGGTTTGCTCCTTGTGCTGGCTCAGCCAGCCCACAGTCATAAATCAGTACACAGCTGTCGGTATTTTCACCTCTCTTTCCTTCCTTTTTTTTTCCTCTCCCCCATTTTACTCTTTATCAATTATCTACATCGCTTCTTCAAATGCCGTTGCCACAAGCTACATCGAGTAATTTATGTGGCTGGATGACAGCGATCAAGAATATTTCAAATGCAGATCATTGTGTGTGTGAGTGTGTAAAAGAGAGATTCAAGAAAGAGAAAAAAAAAGATAGAGAGAGAGATCCTGGCTGGATTATGAGGGTGTTTTGTGAGCTTATGGAGATGGCAGCGCACAAAAGCTCTTCCCTCAGGAGAAACTCGCACCTGCGGTACCACTTGGGAACATTTGTGTGCGTTTGAGTGAGTGAGAGAGTGTGTGTGTGGGGTGGGGAAATCATTGTGAATAAGGGAATTCTCAGTGGGATGCTCTGGAGGTCATATCCCCTGTTCAAGCCGGATTACACCCCAAAGAGAAAGTCTGAACATCCACAAAGAAGCACTGATGGAGGGAGGTATAGGGATTGGAGACTGAGAAAAGAGAATCACAGCCTTTTCACTTTAAACCTGTTATTTTCTTCCAACTTCCTATGCTCCCTTCTCTCTCTCTTTAACAGACACACATGCGTGCACACATACACACTAAAAGCACTAAAATACCACACAGCCTCAGGTCTTGGGTAAAGCCTCTGTTGTTCTCCAAACTGTGTTTTTAACATAGAACCCACCCCTAGGCTGCCAATCAAGACATGGCCGCTGCTGGGAGGCAGGGGGAGATATGGAGGTGCTGCGGGGGGTGCTGTGGAGGTGGGGGTTGCTACACACTGGAGGACTCACACCTGCTGATTTTACTTTATGTGACCCTTCATCGCTACTGATACCGTACCACTCACCCACTCACTTAAAGGATATCACACTCCGCAATGTACAGCACTTTTGATGCCTCAACTCCGGGACCTCTGCAGACATATGTACACTTAAAGCGCCTAATAGAAAGCTAACATTTATGATCAAGATTGACACCCATGGAAACACTGTGGTGGAGGAATAACATGAAACGTATTTGAATAAGTAATCGCATAAGGAATTTCACTATTTTCTTTCCCTATTCTAGAAATGTCAGAGCTGCTATCGGACACTTCTTGTAGAATTGAAGAGGAAAACTAACAGGAATTTACCTGTTTCCTCCTGCTGAAAGTCATCCCAGTGCAGCGTCAGCGCAGAGGCTTCATAGCTTGGGATATCACGGAGCTACTGTAATAACATCAACAACCTTTGGACTGCCACTCACCATTAAAGGCTGACCACTAATTAGGCCTCGTATAACAGTAGGCTGCAGTTTATTTCTCACGCTAGCCCAACACTTTCCCAAGGTTGTCCACATCTCGGAAGCTTATAAAAGGTGAGATGTGCTGTGTTGCCATTTGTCAAAACAACACTTCTCTCCGTAATTGATGTCTTGAGGTGTAATTAGTTATGATGGCCTTCTCTTCCTCAAAAGAGTCACTGACATTCTATATCACTGACCCTTTCAAACCTGCATAATGTTTGTTGAACTTAGGCTTCAAATCCCAAAATGGGTCACAGGCCTTTTGCTGCAGGGTACCCATATGACATGGGTAGTAAAATGTTTTAAAGCCCCTGAGTCTCAGGGCTACAGAATAAACTTCTCATCTGGGCCCCACGTTGAAAAAAAAAAAGTGTATAAACCCTTGGCCCTAACGAAAGTTAGTCCAACACAGCTCAGCTTGTTGGCCTGAGCAGTGTGTTTTCAGCCACGTTGTGTTTTCCAGTGAAACCTTAGAATTGGATGCCAGAGTGGCCTCTCTCTCTCTCTTTCTTTCTCTCTCTGTCACTAGATCAGCTCAGACAAGCAGATTAGTGCTGTAGCTGCTCTGTGTGTCCCTCACAGCTTACTGTATGTCACTGCTGTAATCCTTGTCATCGAACCAATGGGTTAAGCTACTTTACAAGTGTGTCTTTTCCTTTTATGTTCATTTATGCTCTTACATTGACATGTATACAAACATACAATTTACACATGTGCTGTAAAACTCCCTCTTCCTCCGCTCTCTCCCTCTCCCTCTCTCTGCCTCTCTCTCTCTCTCTCTCTGTTATCTGGGTCCCTGAAAAAGCCACACTTGTACGATGACATTCAGCACAGGATTAAAGCCCATGTAAGACCCTCCTCAGCTTACACTGCCACTGCCAAGAGTAGATCTATACAACCACACACTCTCATGCAACTCTGTACACACACTGGAAAAGACACAACTGCACTCCTGCACACACACATACTGCAAGCAGGCAGGCACAAACTTGTTTGTGCTCACACACACATGTGCGTGCACAAATCCCTGCAGTTGCTTAGCATGTCGTCCTCTTGTTAGTCCGGACAAAAAGGAAGTCTTTCTCCACACAGTCATGCATGCACACATGCATGTACACACACATAAACACATGCACTGACATCCTTTTGTCCTACAACCCACAACTGTCCTCCCCGCACTTCTCTCTCAAGCATGGGTACCATTGCCAGGAATGAGCCCAGACACCAATCCCACCTGTCTGTAATGGAGGCATGACTCCCCTCCTAACACACACAGGCATGGACACGGACAAACACATGTATACCAGGATGGGCAAAGAGATAAAGTGTTACAGTGTAAAGAGAGGATAGAGATTCGGGGTAGATTGAATATAGACTCTCTGGGTTTTAGTTGTGATAAGTCCAGACATGGTCAGTACCTTAGTTAAGATGCTCTTCTCTATCTGGGTCACATTGTGTATAATGTGTCTTATTTTTTGGTGCTCCAGGGGTTAGTTGGTTGGGTCTGGAGAGGATTCTCATCGGAATGTGTTCTGATTGGGATAGACAGCGATCCTTTTCTGATTGGTTGTTTATCCCCAGGCTTCCACTTTGGGGGTTGCTTTGAAATCTGTGCATCTCTGTCACCCCGTCTTCATTTTTCTCTCTGTTTCTTTCCTTCTCTCTTTCCATCTCTATATCTTGTAGAGCGCCGCTGGCTGTGTGTTTGATGTGAGTGTGTTTGACTGGCTAAAACAGAACCAGCAGTTCGCTGCTCAGCATTTCTGCAGAGCCAGCAATGCTCAATGTGGAGATGGTTGCCCACCTTAATCTTAGGTGTGAAGAGGTCTATTACAATGGGCTTTATCACAACCAAGATGTTGTTTAATACAGAGTTACAAAATCTCTGGCTGGCTCAATATGAGGAAAGTGTAGTGAGTAGTGGAATCTGCAAACATTTTATTTATATATGGAACTATTTTATTAAAGAATCAGATTAAAAATCTGGCCCCAAACATTGGATGCCACCTTTACTTGACAATTTTCCATAGCATTTGTTCTAAGCAAATTTACGGTGGAAACCAAAAAGACGTTGGGATTTGATACAGTTTTATTTATATCATGTCTGTGCACTGTTATGCTTCACCTGTTTGAATGAATTTTTAATGCAGATTGCAGTCTTTCATACAAACTAGGCTGTATCGACATGACAGGGTCAACATACACATAAGCCTTCAATATCAGAGTTCTCAGGGGAACCACATTAACCTTCCTGTGACACCCAACCAGGTCTTAAATACGCCGCTATCACCCACCTGTAATTAAAACTATGTTGAACTTGAATAGTACACCAGCTGGCTGAGGGTGGGAGAGAGAGGTAACTGAGCAAGAGACTTGGTTGATTATTCCCTCTCACAAAAAGCAGAGTAGAGCATTGCTGGATAAAACCTAACACCAGTTATCAATAGGTGCCATTGTACTTTCACTCCACTCTAATATCCCATCCAGGAGTGGCCTAGCCTGTCAGAGTGTGTATGCAGCAAGGCTTCAACCCTGCAGCTATGGGATTAGCTGTACTGCTGGGTGGTCCTCTACCTACTGATCTCAGAACAGCATCACAATTTACTGCGCACTCATTCTAGGTGTCAGGATTATGAATCAGGTCAGGTCTCTGAGGTATGAGTCGGACCACTGCAAGCTCTTTGTAGGCGATTTTTGACTCGCTATGAGTGCATTTATCTATTACAGTGAGCCTTTTGAACTAATGATCAGAGAAAAGCCTCAAGGATAAAAAGAAAACAGGGTTTGGTGAATCCCCAGTCTCATTGGGAACGATTGGCTCGGTGAATGTGCTGCGCTCGAGCTCTAGTGTTACTGCACAATGGCCGATGTTCAAAAGCTGCGGTCGTATCATGCCACAGTCAGACCAGAACTGGTGAGGCTAAATTTATTGGCACGCTGTGGCAAACAGCAGGCGGGACAGGAAATAGTATGGGCAGGGTTGCAACCATCAGCTAGCCAGCTAACATTAGCATTCCACTCGAGTTGAAAGTGATCCATGTTTTTTTTATCAGATACTTTTTTTTTTTTATCCCACCGCTTTGTACTCACTGCCAGCCATGCAGATGCTGCTTGCATTTATCCACTGTGCCGTTATCTAAACACGAAAAGCAAAAGTCAGTATCGGCTGAATGAAAGATCAATCTCTTTTCAGTACCCAGATGTTGGCGAGTCTTGTCATTTTGCTATTTGAAAGTGGGTGGGTGAATGTAATCTTGCCCCCTTCCCGTCTGTGATCACGGGGATAATTATGCCATGGCAACGGTTACCTACCAGTTGGAACCAGGATTAGTAAACTTCTACTAGATAAACTAAAGGTCGGAACAAAGAAAGGTTTGTGATATTTGTCACGAATGTGTGATGCTACATAGAGGAGTCATAATTAGAGGCCGTTAGTAGCTCAGTCATCACTATTAGTCATGTATTTTTTTTTTCTCTCTTCCTTGACTTCCTACCTTGCCTTCCATCCTCGAACTCATCACTTTTGAGTGGTTAAGCTGGTCGTAATGACAACAGAGAACTGGATGGCATTTCTTACTTACACACACACACACACACACACGTAACAGACCCAGCACATGTTCTCCATAACAGAAATCTCAGAGACAGGCAGGTAGTGTGACAGGAGTGGAGCTGTCGGAGGCCTGGCGTTCTCCCCATCTGAAGGGATGGGAGAGGAGGACAATGTAAACACCCTGTCACACACATAAACAAGACCCCGCTCAGGTTTCACTGCACAGTTAGGGAACGCTCACCCTCTCTTTTATAGAGAAAGTATTTGTGTAATTTGTTTATGTGAGATTCCGTAGCCCTAATGGGGAAATGGCTTTTTCGGCATCCCAGTACACCTGAGTTCAATTTCATTCGCTCTTTCACAGACAGATCGTAAAGATGGCATACCAGAGTGGACGCAATCTGTCTTTCTCCTCTGTGTCTCAATTTAATTTCTCAGCTTTCCTCTCCCTCGGCCGCATTCTTTCTCTAGCCCCCCTCCCTCTCTTTCATTCTCTCTCTCCGTTGTTATCTCTCTCTATGAATTATGGCCGTGTAGAGTAATGATTCAACAAATATTCAATAACAATTTGACATCTGTTTCATTAGTGAGATGTTTTGCAACTGATAGTGTCGTTTTTTTTTAATTTATTTCAATTATTTGTTCGCATTTTCTGAGATATTTTGGGAGAGGAATTTGTTAACAGGCACCAAAAAAATGACACAACCCTCGGAGCTGTGAAACATAGCTCTTAATTAGCCAGAGTTCCCAACCAGCGATATGACACACACACACAGGCGCACATGAACGTGTTCATCCTTGGCCAGCCTCAGTCTCCTGCTATTCCAGCAAAGCACCATATGTTTAGCAGCACCAAAAACAATGGCTTAGCAGAACCTTCTGCACCGCAGTGTAAATGAAGTGAAGTGCAGGCCAAAGAACAAGACCCAAACATGTGTTTGCTTTGTTTTTGCCTTCTAATTACATATACACATAGTTATTTCTCACACGGTGTGTGTGTCTGTGCGCGCGCATGCGCACATAGAAACTGTCTTTGTGTGTGCGTGCGTGTGTCTGCTTCCCTTGTAACGCAAGGCTTTGTGTCTGGAACTGGTGTTTCACAGCAGGCATTCCATTCAGGCTAACACTGTTTGCTTAGGTAATAACTAGGCTTAGCCATAATTTGTTTGTGTGTATGTTTGTCTGTGTGTATGCTTGTATGTGTGTCTGTGTGTGTACGCGCGTGTGCTTGTGCATGTGTGCACACGTTCAAAGGAATGACTCCTGTGCATTTTACACATTTACACAGACAAGCCAGTCCCTTTGAACTTGGAAACAAGCCATCCATCCAAATGAATGCTTTTTTGTGTCTATTCTTGCCCAAGTCCTGTTTCTTTCTCCCTTTTATTCCCAGGTTTCCGTCTGTTTCCTTAAGATGGCAATTAAAATAATTCTGGCTGTTAAAAAAAGATGTTACGAAATACTGCCTCTGTGTACCAATAAAGTTCAAATACACCAGTCAGCATCATTTTCATACTGATAGGCCTCATTGATTTTGGGCAAGGTTTTGAAGTGTAGCACATAAGCACACACACACCACCCACTGAGAGCATATTTCCCCTCAATACCAGGGGTTAACAAGGTCCAAGGGGCCAGATCAGCTAAGAAGTGGCCAGATCTGAGATGTTTCTGCCAACTGGTTACCACACACACACACACACACACACACACACACACACACACACACACACACACACACACTGAGATCACAGCAGGCCAGCGTTATCAGTGATGTCAGCCTCTGCCCCATCCTAGCACTGCACACACATGTGCACACATTATCATCTGATGCATTGATGTCAGAGAGAGTGAGGGGAGAGACTGATTAGATTTTATGTATTTTGGATGAAGTAGTGAGTTCACAATTCTGAGCTGTCATGCACTTCAGATGGGATGCAGCCGGTTTGTGTGTGTGTCTTGATTCTCCAAAATAACTTCAAGTGAATGTACAGTGGGTACGGAAAGTCCTCGGACCACCTTAAATTTTTCACTCTTTGTTAAATTTTATATATATATATATATATATATATATATATATATATACACACTGATAGGAAAGCCACACACCTTTCTATATAAGACATTCAAGCTCACAGTGGATGTCAGATCAAATGAGAATCATAGGGTCAAATAACTGACCTCAGGGACAGAATTGTGGCAAGGCACAGATCTGGCCATGGTTACAAAAAGATTTCTGCTGCATTTAAGGTTCCTAAGAGCTCCTCCATAATCCTTAAACTGAGCAATTGGGGGAGAAGAGCTTTAGTGAGAGAGGTAAACAAGAACCCAAAGATCACTGTGCCTGAGCTCCAGAGATGCAGTCGGGAGATGGGAGAAAGTTCTAGAAAGTCAACCATCACTGCAGCCCTCCACCAGTCAGGGCTTTATGACAGAGTGGCCCGTAGGAAGCCTTTCCTGCATGGAGAGAGTTTGCTAAAAAAAAAAAAAAAACACAAAAAAAACACACAAGGACTGCAAGATGGTGAGATCAGATTCTCTGGACTGATGAGACATAGATAGGACGTTTTGGACTTAATTCTAACCAGTGTGTATAGATAAAACCAGGCACTGCTCATCACCTGTCCAATACACTCTCAACAGTGAAGCATGGTGGTGGCAGCATCATGCTGTGGGGGTGTTTTTCAGCTGCAGGGACAGGATAACTGGCTGCAATCGAAGGAAAGATGAATGCAGCCAAGTACAGGGATATCCTGGATGAAACCCTCTCCAGAGTGCTCAGGAAATCAGACTGAGCCGAAGGTTCACCTTCCAACAAGACAATGATCTTAAGTACACAGCTAGAATAATGGAGTGGTTTCAGAACAACTCTGACTGTTCTTGAATGGCCCAGCCAGAGTCCTGACTTAAACCCAATGGAGCATCTCAACAGAGACCTGCAAATGGCTGTCCACCAATGTTCACCATCCAACCAGACAGAACTGTAGAGGTTTTGCAAAGAGGAATGGCAGAGGATCTCCAAATCCAGGCGTGAAAAACTTGTTGCATCATTTTCAAAAAGACTCCTCACTGTATTAGCTCAAAAGGGTGCTTCTACCAAATACTGAGCAAAGGGTCTGAATATTAATGGCTGTGTGACATTTAGTTTTTCTTTTTTAATAAATCTGGAAAAATTTCAACAATTTTGTGTTTTTTCTGTCAATATGACGTGCTGTTTGTACATTAATGAGGAAAAATGCAGTGAAATGGTTTTAGTAAATGGCTGCAATATAATGGAGTGACAAATTTAAGGGGGTCTGAATACTTTCCCAACTCATTGTATGCTATTATGCTTGAGGTCCACCTTTGTTGTGCATGCATGTGTGTGTACGTGTGTGCGTATGACGGTGGAATGAGGCAACATACCGTGACTTTATCATAGCAAAGCAGAAACAGTATTAACAACTGGTGAAAGATGATTTGTGGACATTTCTCAGATTCCCTTTTTGGCGGAAAGGAAAAGGGGGTATTATGAGGGAAAGGGATGTAAGACAGAGAAGAGAAGGAGAGCGGTGGTAAGAAAAGGGAAGAATAAACTGAATAATGAATAGCTATAGATATTTCTATGGGCTTTAAACTGTGTTGCTGTTCAGTGATCAGTGTAATTCTCCTTGTAGTGTTTCTCTTTCTAGCAGTTTTGAATTTCCAAACACAGGAAGTGTTGCTTGATTCCCTCTTTCTTTGTGTCTTGGAGGTGTGTGTGTTGTTCTCTCTCGCTTTCTTTCTCTGTTGCTCTCACTCGCCCTCTCTCTCACATTTGCACACACGTATACAGATGTGGGATAGTTGTTTGCTTTTCTTGCCAAGCAAAAATGCTTTCTTCTCTTTGTGACCTGCTTTGGTGTTACCTGACAAGTGTGCATATGTGTGCATACATTTGCGTGTGTGTGGTGCACACACACGCATGTGAGTGTGCATGTGTGGAAAAATGGAGAGAGTGAGCAAGTGCTAAGCCTAGTTCCTTGCCTGAGTGCTGCTGCAAAGGCTCAGGTTGACAGATAGGATTGAAGGTGTCATCCCTGGGATTAAGCATAATGAGCAAGACTGACAGACAAGACAACATTGCACACTTACACAGCCATAGACACACACAATTATAGAGAGGTGTATCAAAGTGCCAGGATAAGCCACGTTTAAATGCGTGTGAGCAGGTCATTCCATCATTACCTGCACGCCTCTACAGGGAGGGAACGGGGATTATCTCTCCTTACTTTCACTCTATCTTTTCTTTTTTTTCTCTTACATCTTTTTACCCTCTACCAATCCCTTTTGTCCTCTCGCTTTCCTGTTTCTCATTTGTACGTTCTCATGAAGAGTAGTTGAAACATATAACATTTTAAGAACTCATGCCTGACCTGTAGAAAATATAAGTATATCTATTTTTTTTTCTAGCTGATATGTTGGGGGGGTGCATATTTGCCTTTTTTCGAACCTGGAAAGTGCATAGAGAAAGGAAACAGGGTTAGAGAGAAGGGTACGATATGCAACAATGGCCCGTGGACTATGCAGTTACTCTATGTGTCATAACCAGTAGGCTGACTGGGCACCTCAGAAGAGTCAAATTATATATTTAACCCATTTAAACCCAGATTTTTTTCAAAGATTTCATGCATCTAATTATATCAGTTAAGTTACTAACAATCATGTTATGTATCTATTTTTCCATTTTGTAGTCTTTTCTTTGCCGAAAATAGTACTTTAAAGCCTTTAAAGCCTATTACATGTTACGTTTGAACATCCTAATAATTTAAATAAAATGACCTCTTTCTGGGACGGTTTGTTACTTTTCCTACACAAAATGGAATCCTAATTTATAAGACAGATTGTTTGAATAAATCAATCATTTGTCACATGACATCGCAGTATAATCACAGTGAAATCACAGTGAAGCGTAATCCTGTCGGCTCCTTTTAATTTGTGCAACAAATAGCCCAAATTAGTAAAAATTAACAATAATCTACAAAGTAGCAACAATATTATGTGTATGATATCAGTAGCCTGAGAGTGAAAGTTCCACATAGAGCACCTCCTCTCGAGAAAAAGTTAATTCCCTCCACATTTACAGTATTCCTCCAATGGCTTGTTGGATACAGAGATGGTCCCTTCCCATCCACGCGGTTGGGATCCCAGCTGTTGTCCATCCTCTCCACCTTTTCCTCAACGCCTACTTCAATGTTTACATTTAAAAAACCTCAACCAGCAAGGCAGCAGAGTCAGCAGCAGGAGCAGAGCGTCCAAAGCTGTGAGTTGATCACCTCCACATCCCGATAAGTGTCCTGCAGTCCAACAAAGACCAATAATATTTACAAAAGGTTCACACAAATGCAGAAATTTAGCAGAGCTGATGGAGAGGGGACTGGATAGGTCCACGCCTTCTAGAGTCCACAGTCTGTAGAGAGACTTCAACACACGTGGGTTACATTACCATCACAGATCCTTTTCCTTTTCCTTCTTCTCTTCATAAAATAACTTCAGCCTGCTTCTTTAATGTTTCTCCACTGGAATGGTGGTAACAGTGGCAGGCGGCAGTTAGCAGTTGACGGTTAGCTCGGTGGTTAAATTTGAAAAACATATCCAGATATGACAGTGAAGTCTTGGAATGCTCATAGTTAACATTTTTGGATTTTACTATGACTTTTACTTTTCAAGATATTGGGACTTCATTACTCTCCGAGTGGCCTTCTACTTCAATTTGTGTTCCTTTTCAGTGCTAAAAACAAATAACCTTATTTTTCTATGGTCATTATGAGTTATGGGTCTCATATTTGTAGGTTTTTTATTAATCAAAGTCTGTACCCATCCTACAGAATTCAGAGACATGGCACGCACAAGCACATGCGAGCACGCACACACACATTCAGAAACATATTTGTCTACACTTACTTTACCTTGTGCGTTCTTTCAATCTCACCCATTTACCTGTTTGTCAAGGTTGGGTCTGGAATCCATGTGTGCCACAAAACATCAAAGGGCCTTTTTTGTCTGAAGATCTTGTCCATTTTAATCTATAATTGCCAAGTGGCAGCTTACAATCTCTGTCCAATCAGATAGCAGCTGATAAGTGTGGCATGTAGCAGTTAGCTTGGCACCCGCCAAGCAACCCTGGCCCTCCTTCCTAAGGTGCATGCTTGTCGGCACAATGTGCACTTGAGGCTTTGCAAGATTCTTTGAGGGGGGATGATCAGCTTTCATCTTATCACTTTGCACAGTGACACTGGCTTCAAAGAGCGCTGGTCATTTTTACTGGCACTGCAGTGTGTGCGTGTGTGTCTGTGTGAGCTATCGACACATTCCCAGAAAGCTGTTCCAGGCTCGAGGACTGTGTTTAATGAAGGCAAGGGCATGGCTTCAAAGAGCTGCAATCCAATCTACATGCGCACACTCATGCACACACAACACACATACATCTCTTCTGGCTGAAACGAATGAAAGAGTTTAAAGTCAATATCTCAGCCTGGTCTTGTAATGTGACAGCGTGCTTCTTAACCTTAAGATGACTCAGAGAGACACATGGATATCCACCAATGTGAAACTTGTGTAAGGATGAAAATAATAATAATATTTGATAAAAAAAACTGCAACGTTTCAGCTGTCTTTTGAGTTCAGAAGCTCACCCATCTCAGCATTTGTGTTGTGATAAATGTACTTTTTTTTCACCAAATATCAACAGCAGCAACTCAGATACATCAAGGATTGTCTTGTGCACATTCATGTGTGTTAGTGCATGTTTCTGTGTTGTGGTTTACTCTTGTGGGACTACAGGATTGGAGGTGACATGTGCTAAATTGGAAGAATGATGAAATTTCAGAGCTAATCTGTAAATTGTGGGAACGACATTACATAAAGCTTTGAGCTGAAGGGAACCTCATTCCACATAATATTGCTGTCATTTGTAACAGTCACCTCACACTCAGTAGATTGTTGCTGTCAGCTGAAGAATTTCTATTTGCAAAAGGCAACTTTCCAACACAAAAGATAAGTCTCACTTTGAGATGGATGCTGATAACTTTTTAAGCATTACCACAACAGTACAACGGTCTCTGAACATTAAAACTTCTAACAGTTACCATACTTTTTTTATGAACCAATGGAAAGCTGTTTGGAAACATGAAATAGTCCCAGGCCTAGGATTGACCCTCAAACCATTTGTTGGAAATCCTTCAAGTCTTAAGGTTTACGAGATTGCATATGTCTGAGTTTGGATGTTTTAATGTGTGTGTGTGTGTGTGTGTGTGTGTGTGTGTGTGTGTGTGTGTGTGTGTGTGTGTGTGTGTGTGTGTGTGTGTGTGTGTGTGTGTGTGTGTGTGTATGTGTGTGTGTATGTGTGTATGTGTGTATGTGTGTGTGTGTGTGTGTGTGTGTGTGTGTGTGTGTGTGTGTCTGCAAACGTGTAACTCTATGTCTGTCTGCATACATGCGTAACTGTGTGTTTCTGGTGCCTTTGAGGTGTGTTAAGGTGTGTTTCTCTCTTTGATGTTTGGCATTGGGTTTATAAAAGGGCTGGTTTTAAAGGCATGATTTTTTTCAAGTGTTGGTGCATGGTTGTGCACCAGTGTGTGTGTGTGTGTGTGTGTGTGTCAGCCAGCAGAGTGGATGTGGTTCACCTTGCACTGGCCACCTGTAAGCCATCGACAGAAATTAGCCTCTTTAGTCTTGATGGATTGCAGAACAGAGAAGGAAGGGGCAGTGAGAATGTGGTAGGAGGGCTGTTGGTGTGGGTTTTGGAGGTGTGTTTGTGAGCATGTGTGTATTGGAGGATATTTGGATGGACAATTTTGAAAACTGCACTCTCACTGCGCTATCATAAGACAGAAAAAAGGGAGAAAAGATATATATACTATACCATAGAACCATTTGTTTCTCATTTGTCTTTACTGTGTGTGTGTGTGTGTGTGTGTGTGTGTGTGTGTGTGTGTGTGTGTGTGTGTGTGTGTGTGTGTGTGTGTTGTAGTTATTTAGCTCTGGTATTCTGGCCATAAGCCCAACCCTGCTCAAGTGTTCTGCTATGACTCTACTAAACACACACAACCTGGACTCATTACAGACAGTAAACAAATAAGTCATTAATACCAGCCCGCAGTCTCCACTCACAAGTACAAGATGTATAGTACATGTGCATGCTCATGGACACACCATTAACCACGCCCCTTCTCGCCATATCCAAGGTTCCTATTGGCTACAGGGTTTGGGAGAGACTAGCGAGACTAATGATGTGGTCCTTGTGTTCCTGCTTCCTGTCCTTTGCTGGAGGACTTCCTGTGTTCAAAATCATGTGGTCCTGATTACAGTCCACATCTAAGATCCCTGGAGCAGGACAGTTTTGTTCTAATACACACACACACACACACACACACACACACACACACACACACACACACACACACACACACACACACACACACATACACACACACACACAATAGATATAGAATAACCTGTGTCCCTCTCGTCAGATATGTGATATTATTGACCAGGAGCACTGGAAATACTGAGCATCTGTGTTTACTTCTCCTTTCTTTTCTCTTTAAGTTTCTCTGTCTGTTTCTGGTTTTTCTACCTCCCCTTGTTCTGTAGCCAGGAGGTTGTTTGGTGTGATGAGGGGCAGACTGGGCCTGTTGTGTTTTACTGACTGCTCTGCAGCCCAGCCCTGGCACCAGACCTCACAGCTGGGCTATTGATCAGTAGGTTGGTTAGTTCTGTGGGGAGAGCTAAACAAACAGTGACCTTTTTTTATTTAAATGTAAAATCAATACAGGTTGACTAAGTGTAAGGAAACAACCCTTTTCTTTCTCTGTGGATTTTGGTGAGATCCAAAACCAGTTACAGAATCATCTCTCTGTGGTTTAGCTTGTTTAGCTTTCTACCTAAAAAAAAGAAAAGAAAACACACACATACATTCTTACATCTATACCAACCATATTGCCAAAAATACAAGAAGATAAAATATTCTACTCTCCAGGCAACTAAGGGTTTCTATCCATTTCTATAACACAAAATCATCTCACAGAACCTAAACATGCCTTACTGTAGGTTATCCATTATATATTTCTTATTTAATTTGCATTATTAGAGCAACTATTTAGAAAGTCTGTTTTCGGAACATGAGATTAAACTATGTCAGGGTCGGTTGCCAGGCAACACTTTTTTATTGGAAATAACAGGAAATTGTGCATTTCACTTTTAACAGCCTCCTCGTGTGCTTATTCTTCATCTTCTGAGTTTGACATTACAACAACATCGCTCATGAATTCAGAGTTTGTTGGCAGCTGACTTTGACTCATCACAAAGTCGAATTTCCAAAATGGTCCCTGCATCCAACTGAATTACAATGCATCATTAAGGTAAGTGTTCACAGATGGATTAGGTTACCTGTCTCGAGCAAATTTCAACTATCTACAAATGAAATTTCCTGTAAAATCAACAATTAATCCCAAAACATGGGAAATGCTCGAGGAAATTGCCAATGTAAACATGCTCAACAGGCTAAAATATGCAAAAGTGTGATCTTATTCGCGGGGTGGATCCAAACAAATGACAGAAACTGGCGTAATCTAATCCCTCACTGTTGTATAAGTAATTTTTTAACATTTTGTTTAGCAGAAACAGCCCTATTATCATGATAAACTATAATCTCACTGTTTAGCAGCCCAGGCCAAGTGTGAAGTTGTCATTCCTCATCTGTGCTCTGTAGAAATCTGTGCTCTGGGAAAAGTGTGTGTATACTGTGTGTGTGTATGTGTGGAGCCACTCTCTAAGGGGAAATTGTTAGCAAATGGACTCCAACTGCTGGCCTTTTAGCTTTGCAAACACAACCTGAAGGCCTCTCCACTCAACCCCCCTCTCCTCCCACCCTTCCACCCTCTACAATCAATTCACCTGCCCAACAACCCCAAGGCTCTTCATCCCTCCACTCCCTCCCTTCCTTCCCTTCTCCCCGTTTCTATTGCGCTCCCACTCACCAAGTTAGACATTTCCATACCTATTCATCATCCCCTCTCCCTCCCTCTTTCTGTCTCCTTCTTCACACACAGAGAGTCATTCCTGAGTGGGTAAATAGAGTAAATTGGGGCTGACCCCCGAGGTTAGCAGAGGCCACGCTCTCTTTTCATGCCAAAGCCATCTGAAGGCTGATTGGTTGATTGCAGTGTTCTCCGCTTCCAAAAGGCTCCCTTGTGCTGCTGTAATTGCCCTATCATGCTCACGCACATACATCCATGTACTTATCGCACACACAAACGCGAGCACGCACGTACGTACGCGCAGCCGCGCACACACATTCTTACACCAAATGACTTAATTGGTGTTAATTGCATAATGACAGTAGTGAATTGGACCTGGGTCAGAGGTGACGCAGGTTTTGAGTGGAGAGGGGGATGGAGAAAGGATGTTGAGAAGATGTGAGAGGAAGGCTGGCTCTTCTAGCCTGTCTCTGTCTCTATTTTTCACAGTTCTAGTACTAAGCAATCCTTGACCTGATTGCAAACATTGGCCCATGAACATACACACACACACACACACACACACACACACACACAGGCAGCCCTTTGTGGTGTGTGGAGGGATGCTCTTAACACAAGGATTCAATTTGACTCAGTCAGCATCTGTGCCTGAGTGTGCTTGCGTATGTGTGTGCATGTACATTTGTGTGTATGCGTATCCCTGTGTGCGTGTAAATGTATGTGTGCGCCTGTGTGTATGTGTGTATTTAACTATACCAGCAGAATATGTTTGTGTGTGACTGCCAGGGCAGCTGAAAGGGCCCTATTGGTGAAAACGTTTAGGCCATCATCATTAGAGAGTTGTTGGTACAGAGGTGTGTTTTAGTGAAGGATGTAATTGGCCCGTCATAGTGATGTGTAATCTTCTCATATTCTATGAAAACAACGAAAGCTATTGGCCATAATAGACATGTTTAAGGTGGGACCTTCCCATGTTAAACCTTAGCTTGATCCAGACTGGGTGTGAATGGTAGACAGAGAGGTGTTGGGTGTGTAAAAGAGGGTCTGAGGTCTCTGTGTTCTAGTATACACAATTATTCAAATTCCATTTATTTTATTTCAGTGAAGTCTGTTTTCTATTGCGTGTGTGTGTGTGTGTGTGTGCGTGTGTGTCTGAATGCACCCGGTATGGATTGCTTGATTTTAAAACCAGAACTTTCTCAAGTGGAAACATTTCTGTGTCTGACACCACCTGCGGGATTAATTTCTCTTTTTGAAAATGTTATTGTGTATATGCAAGCATGTTTTTTTTGTGCATCTGTGGACTCCAGTGCAATTAAATGAGTAGGCCTGTGCGCACATCTACTGAACCCCTGTGTGTGTATATGTGTGTGTGTGTTTTTCTGCCAGTGCATGTGTCCCTGTGTGTGTGTTTGTGCGTCCTTGTGTGTGTGGGAGTTACCGTATCCCCCCATCCTGCTGTTTATAGGAGGGAGTGAAAAGTGATGGAAGGTATGGAGAGAGATGGGCCAGTGATGACATAGCCTTATGTTTACCCCCCCCCCCCCCCCCCCCCGAATATGGCCCACTCTATATTAGATCTATCCATCATAAGGCTGCACTTGAGTCCCACATGCTTCCTATACCATTTGTAGTTAGAGCCCCACTGTACATGTGCTAGTCTCATCAATGTTATTCATATGGTACATGTCAAGCTCATACTTGTAAAGTCTAAATGTACTTTGTCATACCCACTACATATTTACAGTAGTGTGTGTGTGTATGTATGTGTGTATCCTGTATTGACTCTCCTTAAGTGGTTTTTCAAAGCTCAGATGATAGATGTACGGTTTTCCACGAGTTCCTCAGAAAGGCTTACCCCACAGGCTCATCGAGGCACAAAGGAAGCTGTCACTCTCTGCGTTTCTGATCTCACTGTGTGTTCATTCCAACGCGTATGTATGTGTGTGTGTGTCTGTGTGGTGTTGGTGGTTCGTGTGTGCGTGTGTAAATGCCTCTGTGTGTGTCGGAGCTGTCACCTGTTCTGTACGAGCCCTGTCTCTGGGCGAGCCTTTGATCTGGTCGACAGGAGATTCCTACAGTGTGAAATAGCCCCGGCCAGATTTACTCAATGAAAGAGCAGGTCTTAACCACTGTTATTACACCCATTTTTTTTAAACATCACTTCTTGTTTCTGTCTCTCTGCCTCTTGTTCTTTCTCCCTCTCTTATTCGCTCCCTGTCTTGTTCTGCCTTTGTCATTTGCTGCCTCCTTACATGTGCTATGAATGTGCCCGTAAGTGTACATAAATCTCAAATTGGAGGGGATTTTCTGTGATATTTACTGTAGAAGCTATCGCGTTCAGTTGTAGCTGGAGTCAAAAAGCCACTGAGCCATGCAGTCAAAACCAAGGCTGCCCTTATTGTTTCTAGAGAACAGATGTGTATAAGTAGATATGGAATTTGAGCTTATTCTCCTACTATTGTTTCCATACTTGTATGAGGAGAAATTTGGTCTGATGCAATAGTGAACATGACATTGTTGCATGTCTGGGTCCATTTCAGAATGTGTAAATGCAACTAATGAAAGTCGTGGAAGTGAGAAATGACATAGCACTCAGACTCAGTCTCTTTATTGCTTGTCTAACATGAGAGACAAGGGAAATACATAGTCCCTCACTCCCTCTCTGTCTAGTTCTGTGCTCTGACTGTCTGACGTTAGTGTGTTATTTCTTACAGGTGGTTGGGTGTGTCTGTCTGAGCTCTTGAACATGCGTCAGCGCCCAGGTGGGGAGAGACAGAAGCTTTGTCCCAATTTAGAGGATGCGGTCTACAAAGGCGTATCCTTCGTAGACTGGCTGTTAAATGAGAAAGACTGGTCTACGGAGGATTTCCTATTTGCGTCACCGTTTCTTACATCCTCTTGCATCACAAAGTGCCGCTCCTGTTGCTTAGCAACCTTGCAGTTGACAGTTGTCACAGCTAATATAAACGGAGTCAGGAATTTGGAATTTATACTTTTTGTTTCACCATTTAACCTATCACAGGAAACAGACATGCCTGCGCATGTATCCCCTGCCGGTTGGTGTAATTTGTATTCTGGGATGTTTGGCTGTCCCGTTCGATCCAACCATTGGAATCCTCCAAATTCAAGAAAAGAAAGCTGCATTTCTTAGCCGCATTTGAAAGAGCCTTCAAATGAGGCAGCCTTGTCCGCGCTGCTGTGACGCATTGTCTTCAAATGCAACATTTGAAGGATACGGCCCTTCAATTGAAACACGGCTACAATGTAATTATCTCAGTGAAACACTATCCATGTAACACAAACACTATACACATGTGTACTGGCAGATACTGAAGCTGATGCTAATTTATTGTGGTGAGCTTTTAAGTGTTCCATTCTGCAGGACAACAACAGAAGGGGTGGAGTTGAATGGGGGAAAGAGGTACTAAGGGTTTTTTTTTTTCTAATGCAGACCAAAAGAGGAGGAATCTGAGCTTTAGTGTGGAGCTTTTACTGTACAGTACATAGCAGAGCTGATGCCAAGCCAAGCAGTGGGTACAGCGCGGCCAGGGCACCTCAGGGAGCACTCCCTGTTTGTTTAACCACCGCTGGGCACATTTACCACTCAGCTGACTTGTGTAACTTTAGAAACATTATCCAATGTAGATATTGCATCTCGCTCAACATGCACATGTTCTTAAGTTTTGAGATCGCTGTTTATAACCATTTTATTATCCTACAATACACATCACTACTTCAAATTTGTCTAGATACAATATACAGATACAGCACTATTGGATATGAATTATAGAAATATTTGCCAAATTACCCCGACTAATGTTCTCATAGGCTACTAAATCTACGATGCAATGACCATTTCATTGTCTAGCAACTATTTGGGTTGACTTCTCCTTCAACTAGGTAAGTGAACTGAGATAGCTGTCACCTGTCATTACAGCAAACAGGGGGTATGCCAGTTAAACAGAACTGCTCAAAGATGTGGAGTAATGTGAGTGATGGTTGAAAGTCACAGTCTGTGACCTGAGAAAGCTCCTACTAAACATCAGCACATGACCTTGCTTGGGAGGCCTGAATTCTTTCAGCCCTAAGCCGATATATTCCCAGCAACACCCAGACAAATGGACCAAGTTCACACACAGACACTTGCACACTGCAACATTTCTTATTGCAAACTTTATGAGTTACTGGAAACCCGTACACACACACTTCAGTAAATCACTTTTTCTTCCACAGGTCGTTTTAGTGGCAAACTATCAGCATCTATTTTTCTGTCCAGATATCAATAAGATGTTTGGAGCAGCATGTCAGGAGTTTTAGTTATCGAAGTTAAATGAACCAGAGTTGAAAAGTGATCCTAACTTAGCCAGCACATCAATAATCCACATCAGAGACTTTCATAAACAGAGTGAAGACAGGTTTACATATATTACAGCTCCACTCTGTATCACCCTTTGCTATCATAACAACGAGTATTTGCCTCGCTTGTGCTAGCCAGTGCATCATAACCTGTTGCATTAATCCCAGAGCAAGACTAAACTAGAGTGTGGATGGTTCTATCAGTGCTTGTTTAATGGGTACATGTGTTTCTGCAGTAAATATCACACAACTATGAGTCACTTTGTCAGAACTAATGAGGAGTATTTACTCTCTATCTGTGCACAGAGCCAAACCTCTGTCACTTTCTACGATGCATATTTATGATCAGCACTATCTCCCTTTAAGTTTCACTGGCAGGGCCTTCCACAGTGTCATACAGAGCGCTCCAAAGGTTGTTAAAGGTTCAAGTTTTGTTACACATTGAGTGTTGGTGGTTCTAGTCAGAGGGAAGCATTTTCATGTTTTTTTTTCGGGTTTCAAGAGCCCCACAGGCCTTTTCAAGTTTTGCAAATGGTTGAGATATGTTAACAGTTTTTTCCACTTCTCCGCCTCCCTTTCCTTCACCAAATCTTGCCCCCACTGCCCTACTGAAACCCTATCTCTCAATGTGGCTCCAAAAGGTGGATATTTCCCCTCCCCAACAAATAAAGCTCTTTTATGATTCTTTCCACTCTTCTTATTGCCCCACAACATGCCTGCTGGCAGTGGGACCCCATAGCCTGGTGTATCTACCACACAAGCACACACAAACATATTGGAACAGAAAAAACATTCATCTCTGGTTGTCCTGACATTTGTGTGTATTTAAGGAATCTAGCTAAGCTAGGAATGGACCATCATTTATACCCTGATCAATGTTTCCTTTTCACTCACTCTCAGTCTAAATTGTGCACAGCTTAGAATCTGAGACTTTAAAAGTAACTGGCATCTTTTCCTCACCCTTTAACTCACACACTAACACACAGGTCAGACAGAGGTAGAGATCACTAGCAGACCACCAAGCACTGTGAAAAGCCTTCCTCTTTATCTCCAGCATATATCCTATGTGTCTAATGTCCTGGGGCTACACTGACCCCAGGAGCAGCAAACAGACTCAGCCAACAACATGATTGGTTCTTCCTGAGACCGGACTTACCTAGTATTAAGCACCAGGCTGCAGCTGTGCTAGCACAGTAACATACTTACTCCACTTGACATCAACCTCTACTTTGTCACACTGTTTCAAATCCTTTTTTGTAGACCTGTTTTGTGCTTGGTTTAATAAAGAGCAGTGAAATAGGCAGTTCCTGTTCATGATGTGCAAGAAAGAGGCACACACCTAAAGAAAGAATAAACCATACAACACACTTGGATAACCCCTTGTCCAAAGGGGAATGGACGAATAAATGAACATATTGTTAACATTGGATGGGCATAGGCTCTAATGTTTTATGACCAAACACAAATCTTAGCTGACTGTGTAAATCTCTGCCTGAACTTGTCCATCTCAAATACTACTGAATAGACATTATTATCAGATTGTGTTGACACAAGTGTCCCACACACACTCACACATTGATACAGATTCATAGGCAAACACACAGATCCACATGCCGGCGCAGGTACACACACCAACACACGCCTACAATATGTAAAGGTGAGCCTGTTTTTCCTTCAGAGCAGATTGAGATCTGGTGGATCACATTTATTTGTTTAACTGGTTCAAGTGATCCTAAATAGATGTGAGATGCCCAAACCAGACCAAACCAAACTATTTTATATCCAAATGTCCCTGTCTCTGTGCCCATTTGCAGCAAGCACACGTCCACACAGGTACACACTCACACATTAGGCTCATGTTAAAAAAAATCTCTATTGCCATGTCCAAGATGAAGAAATCAGACTTCAGTCTGATTCATCTGTGTCACACAGACGGGGACAAATAAAAAGGCAAGTGCAGTTTTTGTTCCCTGTGTTCTGTCAATTCAATGCACTCATTCTCAGAAGTTTGGTTTCTATAGAAAATAGAACAGCACAAACGGTCTCTCCAGTGGGTATGTTAGAAGGGCAAATCAGTTAAGAGATGGAACTCAACTTTTGGGCAATAAAGAACAGATGGAGAAACAGTGAGTCTGTGGGCAGTGAGGGAGGAAGAGGCTTGCTGGATCAGGAGTGAGGACCGATGGGTCAGTGGAGTTGGTGTCATCTTGAGAAGACATCAAGAGGAGGGTGGAGCGGTAATAGCACACTACGAAACTACACAGATGGGTGACAACGTGATTAAGCACAGCAGTATTATATTGATGGAATTCACACACAAATATGAAAAAGAAGAGAGAGCGGTAGAAGATAAGAAACAGTTATGGCAAATGTAATGTTTTTCTATTCACTGTTTGTGCAGCAATAGAACTTTGACCGCTTGTCTGGCTCTCTGTTCTTCTTTTCCATCTTTGAGGAACAAGGTCTTGACTCCAGCCCACACTGTATCTGCTGCATGGAAACTTTCCTCTCCTATGAAACACAAATATGAATTATGACATCATGTCAGACGTGTCTCCCCCCCCCCACACACACACATTTATGTGTGTGCATGTACACTCTATGTTTAAATGCACAAAGAACAAAGGAAGCCAGAGAGAAAGTCGTAACGTGCGTGTTTTTCACAATAAACTTGATTCTATAAATGTGGTGCCTGCACATGCATTTCAGGGTACCGGGTCAAACCTTCAAAGCAAAATGAATGCCAACACTCACACAGCCACCCTTACACCAAACCCCGCACCTTCCCTCCCATACCCGCATTAGGAGTGCACCGTAGCTCGACTTGAATCCATTCCGCCTTTTTTCTTTTCGAATGGGGGTGAGAGGCTGTTACCATGTCAGTCGGCATGGCCTCTTATCAGACCATCAGACTACCCTCAGATTCTCTTTCCAGATGGAGGTGAGATAGGGCTCCAGAGGCCCGGACCCCCGCAGACACTGAGAGCATGGAGGCCTCCCCTGATCTCCTACCTGATGGAGGTGCTTTAATGTGGGCTCAGGTTTCACTTGTCTCCCCTGCCTGGCTGGGCCTGCACTGATGTCTGGATGCAGGCGTGTTCAGGGCTCGGGGCGGCCTGCGTTCTGAAGGACCGCCGCGGCTCAACCGTAAAGGTTTAGCTCCAGGTCAAGGTGTCGTTATGGGACACGAGCTCACCAGGTTCCCCACACTGTTCTCGCTATGAAAAAAATTGCGGGCCCCGTATACACAGCCATTACAAGAACTCACAGTCCAGATGCAGCTGGTCCACCGGCGTACTGCTCTCCCAACATCCCTCTGAATAACATAAACACTGCCATTCATGTTGTCCTCAGAGCGAGAGAGGAAGAGAGAAAGGATCCTGTGATTTAAAAAGAAAAAAAAAGCTGAAAAGAGTAAATGAGTGAGATTAGTCGGAGCCTGAGACAGATTAAGAGAGAGAGAAAAAGTAGGGGAGGAGGAGGAGGAGAGGAATTTGGGAGCTAAGAGATAGAATTCCATGCACCTTTTATTGTTGTTGCGCACCCTGTATTTTGGACCTGCATGAACATTATGCACTTTTATGAACATAGTTTCTTTTTTCGCCTTGAGGCTTTTAACTGATAAGCGAATATTTGAACATGCCTTGCCAATAGCATTTTTTCACCTTACCTGTTTGATAAGCGTGCCTCCGTAATTGCATGTTTGAATTTCAAACACGCATACTTCAACGTTTCACGCAGTCCAGTATAGTACACAATGCGTGTTCAGGGGTGCGTGTGTCTGGAAGAACAGCATGTGAAAACAGCCTCTGCATTATAGGGCCAGGTACTGCAGATTCCACCCGTATCATTTGTACATTGGCACACCTTGGCTGGACTCGGGGAACTCACCACCATTCCACACAGAGCTCTTCATCACTCCTCAAAGGATTAGAGACAAAAAAAAAAGAGAGGGGGAGAGTTGGAGGGAGGGTTTGCTCTTTTTACCTTTCCATAGCTTGGCAGTCTTAACTATAATTTAGAAGAAATAATAGAAGTTTCGAAATTGCTACCAGTATCTCCTTCTGTCTCTTATCCCTCTCTGTCTTTCAATTTCAAACCAGATGTCACTTTGATGGAGCGCGAGGAGTGGATGCACGCTAGTGAAGCAGCGCTTGAAGGAGAGGAAGAAGCACATGTGTAGCATACACGCTGTCTGACTCACTTACAGATGCACGCTGCCTCTCCATGGGAGTTTAATGGGTTTGATACGTGAGATAGATTTTTTTTCATCAACAGTCAACTCCACCTAGTGGTGTTTGTACAGAACAGATTCCTGGCTGCAGCGAGGAATGAACTGTTATGAGGGGAAACCTTACACCGGCAATTGTTTATCTGCTCTGAGTTAGTTTACCCTGAAATTGCTGGAGACGGGAGGATCAATACTTTGGTTTTGGATATGAATCCTTCAAAAAGCTACAAACTGTGTAGCCGAGGTTTGCCTCTTGAGATCTGGCTCGGTGCCTTTGCGGCGCAGGCTGTCCATCGAGCAGCTGTGGAGTGTAGGTCTCTTCAGCATCTCTTGGCCCTGGCATCTGCGAAGCTTGCTCACACTTGCTTTCGCCCAGCATGTGTTTGCTCAGATGAAGGAAATTATGTAATTAGCCTGTGAGGGATTGTTTTCTTTCACTCTTTACCCCCCTCTCTCCCGCTCTCTGTCTTTCTTTCCCTCCCTTTTTTTTTGCACTCGCTCCCTTTCTTTCCAGTCCTAAGACAGCAGGAGATAGTTTCGATTTAACCTGAGCCACGCCCGAGCTCGCCTCCTTCATTAATTACCGGGGACCTTCAGCGGAGGAAAATGAGCAACTTGTCACGCGGATCCGTCTTAACTGTTGAACGGCAGCTTTGGGGAACATCAAAGCGGGAGCTGGAGAGGTGTATGAAGGAGTGGAAATGGAAGCTTTGGGCGTGCGGGGGGTTGTGTCGGGCTGGGTTGTGAGCCGGGAGATGGGTGCAGGGGTACACACGGGCGGTATCGGGGGGGAGGAAAACCTGGCATTTTGCTCTCTAATTCCAGCCGGCCTGGAGGCCTGGAGCGCTAAGAAGGGCCTCACTGTTGCTCTCTGGATCAGCCAGGTATTGCTTACATAAAAAGCAAGTGAAAACAGCTGTAGGGATAATTAGCTTGATTCTCCATTACATGCCATGAGGGCCAATAACTAAAAAATGGAGTTTTGTTTGGGTTAGAGCTGCAGCCCCAACCAGGAGGAAGTTGTAAAAGTCAGGCAGAAAAAAAGAAAGAGAGGGGAAAAAGGGAGAAACGTAGGGAAGAAAGAGCGAGCTCTTGAAGCAATTGTTGCAGAGAAGATGTTCTCTCCTCCTTGGACGACATGATGTAGACCATATTTTTTAAGGGTTTTTAAAAGGCTATGGTTTCAAAATGATTGGACGGGCTCGTGCACATGTGCGCGTGGATCTGGATCTTGTTTTTGCTCATCGAATGGGTAATCTGAGTTTGTAGTTAATGGGAAAGTGTGACATCAGATCAATGATTTGGAGCTGGACCAAATTTGCAGTATCTTTTTTTTTTTTTATCGCTTCGCTGTAATGGATTACCTTAAACACTACACCATCACTGAGCGCTTTGAATCACCATTACACCATAGACCCTGCATTCAATAAATCAGACATATGATAAGAGCAGTGATTTGTTTTTGTCGTTGTTTCCATTGCAGGGCATTTTGTCAAAACCGGTTTTCCTCTGACCTTCTTTTCCGAGGTTAAATAGACCATCCTATCTGAAACATGATATTTTCTGTGGTCACATGCTAGGTCTGCGCTCAGAAAACATCTCAACAATTTCATCATTTACGATTTGCAGAGAACAGCGAGAAAGCCAGTTCAGTTTTCCTAGTTTGTCACTTCTCTTTCCCACTGTATTTCACAACCCAATATCTGCCCCATTCATACCAGCGAGTGGCTGGTTTTACATCTCTCCACATGGTAGGGTGAGGTGAAGGGGGGGGGGGAGTGAATCTTTGTACTAGTAATTGAATTTGGTATGTTTCTCTTTTTTCTGTAGGAGTGAAAGAACACCGACCACAGAGTAATTCCAAGTGAAAGAGCAGCACTTTAACATTGGTGGTCTCAAAACTCTGCAAGGATCCATTTAACAGGCAGTTTATATTAGTTGCACTTAAAGACAAGAAGGGGTTTGGCCACTCGCATCCAGACTCTCGGGTTTGATATCCAACCCTCGTGATGAAGACAGACAGACGGACAGAAAGACAGGCTGGTACATTTTGGGGGAAAACACACCTCTTTGAGGTTGCCAGGAATCTGAACAGGAGTATTGCGCCAATGGTCGCTGGTCAATCTCTTTAATTACCACAGGGGTACCAGGCTATGTAAATGTTGTTTCACCTCAACTAGAGCTCCATTTCTGCAGTGGATATTTGCAAAATGTTTGATAAGTCAATCGTTTTCTTGTCTCCAGAAGCAGACTAAACCAGTATTAATATGAGAAAGTGTTCACCCTGTCTGATCCCACCATCAAGCACACTGGGAGCGGAGGAGTGGGGAGGAGGATGAGGGTTACGCAGGGAGTAGAAGATAGGAATGGCTGATTGGAGTTAGAAGGAGATGAGGGAGAGGGGGAAATGATCTTTCACTATTTAAATGTACACATTGATATGGTAGCAGCTTCCAATTAAAAAAAAATAGTATAATCTAAATCCAAGAACAAAAGAATCCTATAGTATCCCATGTGAGTGTGTGTGTTTAAGTGAAGTGGCTCAATAAGATAATGGAAGGGTTGCGTCTGATGTATTTGAGTGAGAGCCAAGTTTTAATGTTTTAGTTTTATCAGTCGTCATTCCTGTGAATATTCAGGTCGAGGTATGGATTTTACAGTGCGATGCATCACATTCCTACCTATCCGGGCCTCGTGCAGCCTGAGTGTGGCACATAGCCCATTTGATAAATGAAAAAAACGTGTGTTTACCACTTTGTGGCCAACATCCTCTTGTGTGCATCCCTGCCTGAAGAATCACCTGCAGATATTTTATATCAACATCATTACAGCGTTGAAAGATATCCAAGTGATTTAATGGAAAAGCCCGAACATATACAAGTGGAACTTGTTTAATTCAAAATGAATGAAATGTCAATCTTCTTTCTTCCTTGTTTCTAGAGAATGTCTTTAACAAGCGGAACGGTATCAGTGACAAGTGCAACCATTTACACTTTTACTTAAAAGAAAAAAGAGAAAACCTAGTGTACGAGTTGATAAAATGTCCTCTTTGTGCCCAGCAGCATACGTGTGGCTGGCTTTTCTTTCTGTTTTTTTCACCGCCTTTAGCAGCTGATGATGCAGAAAATTGTGGACAATGACCTTTGGGCTGAAAAGGCTTTAAGCAGCCTGTCAGAGCCATTTGAGCTCACTAAATTATCCAGAACGTGGGTTCTAGCCTTCCTGGCTGATATAATATGCTTTGCTTTGTCACATGCTTCTAAAGCAGACATGACCACAAATGCAGCACTTTAAACTGCAGGAACATAAAATTCCCATATAATCTTAACACTCTGTCACAACTCGCTGACATGCAAAATAATCACAGGCCGATAAGCGTACACACATCCACGACCACATAGCCGCACGCGCTTCCTCATTAGCAACACGAACGCAGACGTCACACGTGAGTTTGTGCGGTGAATGCGTCTGTTGTGCGGAGGTAAGCGAGGTGTTGACAGAGAAGAAAGAGGAGCGGTCTTCAAGCACATCCACGGGCAGGACGTGCTCTCTCTATAATGCCCCCGCCGGGGGCCGTATTTGTTGATTCTCTGGCCCCCAAATCATTAATTTAAGTGCAGACGACGGCGAAGTAACCTGAGATCGGCGTCCGACGCGCACACACGCGCGCGCACACAAGCGTATACGAGTGCAGACACACATTTGGACACATTTACATGCAAGCGGGCTTCCATGCACACACACACACTGTGTTGCATAACAAATGATGGCACTTTAATTGCTTTGCCTGTTTATTTACTCCTGGCTGTAATGGATAGTCCTCCTTTGCCTGGCAGCCCATCAGAGTGAGACAGGAAGAGTGTGACCAGCCCTGCAGAACTGGACACATTCCTCTTCATACTCAATACACTCCACGCTAAGACGTAAGAAGTAACTAGATGAAACTAGTAACTTTCGTCCAAGATTCGACAAGACGTCAAATCATCTCCATCTGGGAAATTCCCCCGACTACCTGTGCGTATCTCTGGTCATCAGCATATAAAGTCATTTGACTCTGTCCTCTCTTGAGTGACTGATGGCGACGTCTTCGGTGATTGGTGGTTATTTTGGGGTCTGTTTGCTCAGCCAATGAGGCGCCCCCAACGCGTTAAACATACATCATTGTTTCTGTTTTTTTTCACGGCCTAACCCTCAGGAAAGAAGTGAGTCGTTGCTGACTGCTGCGTGGCCTGAATAACAGACACATTCCGATCGTTTATTTTTTTCTTTTTTTTATTAATGAGCACTTGATGTTTGGGCCGCCGCCAACTGCATTTAGAGCATTCTTAAGGAGCTCTGGAGACCTGCCAGACAGTTAGAGGAACAAAATGGTCAAGCTATAGTTAAGAAAAGCCAAACTCGCTGCACCGGACCAGAGTATCTGACTTCTCTTTGCCTATTAAGCAATGTGATTGTATGATATAACATTTTAGGAAATGAAAAACAACTGAAGATCATTGGCTGGATGATGAATCTTCATAGTCCTGTGTGGAATTAAGCATTTGTTTTTCTTCAGGGTCTTTTTTTTTATTCTTTGTGCGTGACCTCTCACACTAACGCTTTTTTCTTGCCTTTTCTTTCCACAGCTGCTTGGAGAAACAGGTACCAAGAGGCTCAGGAGTTTCAACTGTAAGCACAAACAATCAACCCACCATTACCCGTAGATACACATACACGGAGCCACTATTTCAATGCATTTTGGATGAGCTCGGACTGTCCTCTTCTTCACCGACAAACGCCACGGCCCTATTGTAGGCGAATATCGCTCTTCAAAGCATCAGTCTTCGGCGTGGAGCTTCAAGGTATTGGCAAGTGGTCTGCTGCCTTCATTTCTGTAGCTGTTTTCAATAGACTGGGAGCTGGATTCATTTTACAGTACTGCGGTGCTACAGAGCTCTGGCTTCACATCAACCGACAATCATTCCACCACTGTCGACTACTAGTGTGGCTAAGCTGAGCCAGCGGAACTAGCCGTAAACACATGCCAATCCCGGACTGGTTTATGATGGCATGAATGTGTTTACTTCTGCAGCTAAATGTCAGACTTTTGTAAATATCACAACATGGACCTCAAAATCCACAATCCGCAGAGACCTTCTCGATGTACCGTGCCAAAGGGGACTTCCCTGTCTGCTGAAACTAATTACCGAAATGGGACTGCATCTGAATCATTTCTGATCCCAGACTAACCCACTAAACCGCCCTAGTTACTCATTTGTTTGACTATATCCCCTACTTCCTGCGGCGAGATCAACAAGAAACGGCGTGTTTGGGCTGAAGATGCCTCACAAAAATAGTTTGATCATCTTCCACTTCTAAAAAAAAAAAATCAGGACCTTAATTAACGGGAAAGGAAATAAAGCTGACCTCAAATCAGCCAGCTTACTGTAAGAGCCGTCTGTTTATACATATATCCTTGTATTCCTTTTAGCCTGCTGTGCATTTGTTTAATGAACCAATATCATGTTCTGTTTGCTTTTCTACATCCGAAACAGTTTTCGAGTGCCACAGCTGTGTGTGACTTACTATGCTGATGAGTGATGTGTTATTTCGTTGTCTATTTGTTGATCCTGTGAATCTGAGTGGCTAATCTGTTTATAATGAAGTGACTTGCATTTTACAGCACTGTGTCATTACTTTTTTTTTTCACTGTACTGGATCTTGACCTGAGGTGACAATAATGTACAGTATCGTTGTGTTTCGATTCAACTGTAAAACAGTATTTCCATTGGGCCCTTACCTAATATGTACAATTTTTTGCACTCTGTGCGTGCGCGTGCGTGTGTGTATGGTTTTGTGCCGCTCTCATGATTGTGATGACTGTGAAAGTTTCAGGGTAACGCTAATTCACCCTTGACTCGTTCCACAGTGTTCTGCAGTGGTCAGCTTGTTTCTGTTGTTTGAATTAAAGTTGTTTTCACAAGGACGGCAACATGTGTTTTATCAGAAAGACAATAACGCGAACATTGACATTGACAGTGTTATTGGTAAATCTGGGTTGCAACAATGGGTATTTTCACAAGATTAAAGTTTCACCGCCACTAATGGCAACTACAACAATAGACTCTTGCACTGCCCAAGAAAGAATTCTTCCCAGTTTTCATGGTCTACCAATTCTCTCTCTCTCTCTTTCCCTCGCTCATAAACTCAGCCAGATGTTGCCCAGTTTTCTTCCTAGGGGAACAGGGGGGGGGTGGTTGATGGAGGAGAAGGGAGGGTAGTAAGACATCGTGAGGCAGGGTTTGGGAGGGGGACAGAAATGTGGCCGAGCATGTTTTAAGTGTGCTTTTAACACAGTCGCGGCCTCTCAGCATCCACCACGGTAACGTTAGCTGAAAACACGGCTCGTGCGAGATTTGCAGCCACTTCACACTCAATTCAGCCACAGGTATTCACAGTCAGATGTGAATGTAAATGGCATATGAGGAGTTTCATTCCTAAAGCGCTCATGTACTTTAGTCAGTACTAAACTTCTCTCTCTCTCTCTTTCTCTCTCTCTTCTTTTATAATGAATCGTCCTAAAGCATCAAGGATAGAATCAGCTGTGCGTTTTATCATGTTTGTGGTATTTGACACTGTTTTGAAAGCAATAAAGCTTTCGTACAGCGCACGCTGTAGTGAGCAGGCGAATGCATCACCCTGGGTCCATATAAAGTGTGTGAGGCCTGCAGCCTGAAGCTCAATCACTCTTCATCATATTGTCAGTGACACCAGATTAGTACTATAGGAATGTCTGAATTCATTTATATCCCCTTCACTCCCTCACCTGAGGGAAGGGGGGGGGGGGGGGGGGAGTCTGTCTTCGGGCACCCGGCCAGATATTCAGGTGACTGCCCCCTTCCATTAATCTTTAGCATTGTTTTACTTCCTTTAAAGACTGTCATTCTATCTCTATTTCCTCAATCAAGATGAAATTCTGTCCAAAGCAATTGAAAACAACACTGTTCACCCTTGAATGCCTTCAGTGTGCGGCGGGCAGAAATCCATAGTGACACATACGAAACTATTAAACACTTTGTCCTCTGACACCCATCGTCCAGAGGTTCGGGGGGCAGAGAGAGAAATATCGAACTGTGAGCCTATGGATTCTTGCAGAATGTTTTGAGATAATGTACCATAAAATAATAATTACCGTAATGACCGTAATGCTCGCAGGCCCTTCAGGTGATGAGAGCAGCCTATATAAGCACACGATCTGGACCTGCTTGTCTTGATTTTACTCGAGTGGTAACTCGATCTGCTGCCAGTGAAAACCCTAACTCTCCTCTGGTATGGATAGGGTAATAGCCCCGGGTGCTTTATAAGTTTATTTTAGGTAATAGAGACGCTTGTTTTGTTACAGCCTGTTCCGCCCTTCCCTCTCTCTCTCTCTCCCCCTCTCTCTCTCTCCACAAATTCACCTAGGCTACACTCAAATTCCTCGCTTCTTGCAAGTTGGTGACTGAAAGAAGAAGTAGGGAGGAAAAAAAATGAGGAGAAACGCGAAGCGCATGCGCCATCTGAGGGTTTTGTGCTGCGCATCCATGCTGCAGTGTGCTAGTTTGTGAGAGAAAGCGACTGAAGCAGCAGGTGAGAGAGAGAGAGAAGCAGAGGGAGCGATAGTCGGCGATACTTTTTTGCACTTCAACACACACACACACACACACGGTGTGAGAGGAAGACAGACTCCCGAGCCTTCTGCAAAGCCGCTGTTGTTCACACGCTGCGCTCCCCCCTCCTCCTCCTCTCTGGCACCGGGGCGCGCTCGCCAAGCCGCACTGTTTGGAGATAGTCCGCGCGGAAAGTTTTTTTTTTTTTTTTTTTTTTTTTGGATCATTACTGTCTGGAGCCGATTAATTGTTGCATCTTGTTTTATTCGTTTGTTCGGCGGACGACTTCCTTTTTTTTTTTTTTTTTTGCACTTGAAGACTTTTTACTCGGCTTGAGGAATTGTTGTCAGAGTCGCTTCTCTATTTTTTTTCCCCCACTTCCTTTTTTTGTTTTACTTTTTTTTTTGGCACAGAATGGAAGGTAAATTGACGAGTCGTTTGTGGCGAGGATCACCGTGTGGATCTTTCCGCAGGTAAAAAAAAAAAAATACAAAAAAAACGCGCTATGACCTGAGCGCGTGAGCGGCTGGATTTAACGTTCATAAACGAGCTTTGACACCATTGTGCTTTTGATACGGTTTAGCTGCGATCTGAGAATAAAAATCGGGCCGCTTTTTTTTAAATTAGAAAACCAATTCGACATAGGCGACGTTTTCAGCCAGTGGCACGTTGGGCTGCCGTAGATTTTTAACCTATTTTTTTTAGATGTTAATAGTTACCCCAAAAGTCACGCACTGATTCTTTAAAGGAGCTGCTCGTACCTCCACGCTGTCTTTGGACATTTTTATATCGCCCGCTGAACTGTGGCGCACGGAGCGCACCCGCTGATCGCTGCGTGTCCGTGTTCATCCAAAACACCCAAACCCGAAGAACTCTCCTCTGCAGTAGTTTCACACTTTCTTCGCCCCAGTCAAGCACTTTCCAGCAGATCCGGATAAAAAAAAAAAAAGACTCGAGTACATCTTCACTCCAGTGGAGAAAGGACATCTCGCTCCACCTGGCCTGCACTGGGATTATTGGTTTGATATCGTCCGCAGAAAGTGGATTACAACTCCTAACGGACTGTCCCTCCCTGGTGAGTAAATTCTCCAGGTTTTCTCTGTTATTCGCTCAGCTGCAGTTTATCTTAAAGAGAGGAAACGTGTCTTTCAGCGGGACCTTTTCCTGGACTAACACTAACACCGCTGCTTTGGATGTGGACAAAAGTTCTTGACAGATGTGATGTGTGAAACATGCCGTCATGTGTCCTGCTGTGCAAAAAAAAAAAAGAATCCAAACTCCAAAGCGAGGTTATGCCAATTTTGATCTAAATCGACGCATAGGCTATAAAAATTAACGTGCAGCATAACAATCTGCTTTTCCTTCTCTGTTGTAAACGGCCCCGTTTGAAAATCCAAGGCAATGTTCTTTGTGTTGCTCAATCCTCTTCATCAAATCCTTGTACCTGGCTCCCTCTCCTGGCTTTTTCAAACATCAGGGCGGCAGGAGACTCAGCTGTTTGCGCTACTGGGCCAAAATATATTGAATAGTTCCCTCTCAGTCGCGGAATTCCGCTTCTGTTAAACCTTTTTTGGAAATACATACATTTTAACAAATTGATTTTTTACAGGAAATATATAATAATAATATATATATAATAAAATCCATACCCTCCGAAAAAGTTTAAATGTTAGGTAATTGCAGGGGATGCGTTCCTAATGAATAAATAAATGCAAACGCACATTGCAGGTCACACTATAAAAGGCCAGTCAATCCGATACAAGCTGCTTTATTTCACTCTGCAGCCTGATGCTTTTTTCCTTCAACACGTCAGGATTATCTGTCACTGAAATGATTAATATGCAGTTGTTTAATTATCTTAAAGGTACGGTTTTACTTTGGCAAGAGAAGAAAAAAACAAAGCTGAGAAAAGAAAAATCTATAGACTTCTTTTCTTTTTTTTACTTTTAACGTTAATGTAAATTGATTTAGCCCCACAAACCCTTGAAATAGCCTTTTAAAATGGTCTCAAAGCCCAAAGTTTTATCATTTTGATTACACCGATCTAATTGTTCTCTTCCTGAAATGTGCTCTATTTGATGCCATTTATACCGTCAGAAATGAGTCTGGTAGTCATCAGTCATCCGGTCAACTCCTATGAATACTTTCCTCGGGTCAAATCGTTTCCAGGGGTCACGGAGCGCAGGATATGCGCAGTTTGCAGCGAGGATACCAGATTTTGGGGGAAATACGTTATATTAAGAGTTATTAAAATAACAAAAAATACTAAGTCGTGTACGTTGCTGAATATATGCAGCCACCAAAAAGAATACAAGTATTAAAACACACCAATTCTCAAATAATAGCCCTGTCTCTAATTAGTTTCTCAAAACAAGTCTGTTCTCTATTCTGATTGGTTGAGAGTGGGGAGTTAAACATAACTGCGCGCACCTGTGGCTCGTTCTTATTTAAATAAACCACGTGAATACACATAAACTCGGTCCCTCCGCTGTGGAGTTACTCCTGATTAACTTTTCTGCTTGATTGTGTATATATATATATTTGATTCATATCATGGGTCGTAAATATAAAATGTACATTATATCGCGCTGTACGGCTGTGCTTAACAGCGCCAAATGGTTTAAAATCAGTGTAAAACCGCCGCCCTCTGTGGATTATCGCTTTAATGTATGTGGAAGAGCTGCAACGAACATAACATAACCTCAGTAACTATTACAGAGGGAGCGCACAAACTGGAAGCACATGCTCGTGTGCGTGTGTGTGTGCGCGCGCGTCTGCGTGCGTGGGTGCGTGCGCGCGCGCGCCGGGTGAGTGATGGTTGAACTTGGCCTTGTCTTTAATGAGTATTAGGCAGGCCCAGGTCTCCACGACTCAACCCTGGAAAATAACGCAGCGTGACAAATTAGAGTTGCTCTCGGTCCCAAAATTCACACACGGCCCAACTGGAAGGCTGGCACACACCGGCTTAACTCGCAAATTCAGGGGTAATTATTTTAACTGATTTTCTGCTTACATGGCAGCCAAACTATATCACCGACGCGTAATTGACTTTTTTTCTCCCTTTATTTAATTTTTTTTTAAGTCCTTGTAGATTCGTTGAGCAAAAAAAAAACCCTGCACAGTATATAACCAGGCCTGGGACCGTCGTCCGCTGACGTGGCTCCTTTTGCTCTGCGCACCACGTTAAATTAATACACAATAAAAAATTAATTTGAATAAAATGACACACCGTTTTTGGACAAATTGTACATTTAATTACCCCAAGGTTCCGAAAAAGTAAGCAATTAAAAAAAACGTATTTCATTTAATTCCCGTGTTTTGGAGCCTATAAATACTCCTATTAATCTAAGCTTTTTAACTTTTTAAATGATGATTTCCTTAATTACGTTTTTTTTTTTTACATAAAAAAGATTAAATACAATCAGCTCAGGCGTAAATTGTAACCGATACACTATGAATTAAAAAGCAAATGTTTTATGTTTTATTCTAAGCCCCATGTTATATATGCTATTTCTCTTTGTGTCAGCCATGTTTTCATTAAAAATGCAACAATAATTATAATATTCAGTTTGAACTTTATTTCACCAGTAAGACACCTAAATTGGATTTAACATAAAACGCCCACACACACACTCACACACACACACACACAAACTCAATGTATCTGACTTGGCCTTTTTCTGCCTTTTGTGTGTCTCTGAACTGTCAGGAATGTGTCTAGCTGGGGTTTCATGGTCATTGTGTCTTCTCCGGCTGCACGTCTATCAGTTTTATGTGATTCACACCCAGACCTGCTGCCAAAATGAATGCTCCGCTGTGCAGGCATGGCCCCAGGGCTCACACACATACAACCGCAGCGCTGTTTGCGTGTAACAGAGAGACTGTAAGACCTACAGCAGAAGAAAATTCCCCCCCACATATTTTACCATCACGGATATTTGACTTTTTCTATATTGCGCACAATAAACCGCCGCGACACAAGGGCTGCAAAGACAGAACTGACGCGCATCCTGTTCTCTGTGCTCCCTCAGATCAGCGGCAGCATGAACCTGGGTCTGGGTTGTGCTTGCCGGCCGGTGAGCTGGCCCTTTGGCAGCGTGCTGGACTCCAGACACTGCGTCTTCGCCGTCACGCTCCTCACGCTCCTCATGCAGGTGGTGGTGGAGGCCAACTCCTGGTGGTATGTATCTGTTTCCTCTGTGCGGTCTTTCTTTGTGTGAACTGTGTCTTTGTCTTATGGCGAGGGGAAAACAACAAAAAAGGGGCATTTTCTTTCCCACCTATAGACGAGTAGCATTTGTAATCCCGCAGCCTAGAAGTCCAAAAAAAAAAAAGAAAAACAAAATGTCAGTGCTTATTTGTCTTTTGCCTAGTTTTAGAGTCAATTTTCGGGCGTGTGTGTGTGTGTTTTTAAGTAAGCCACATATGAAGTAATACAACATGCTGACTGTAGCACATTAGTTTTCAGGAAGACCTTTTTTTTCTCCCTTATTTTCTTTTTTTTCGCATATTGCCAAACCAAAATTATGAATATTATAGAAAACATAGATTACTGTGGTTCATGAGTCGACGTCCAAATATGTGCAAACACGTACACCGTGTGTGACTGCGTGCGCGCGCGCGCGCGCGCGTCCTGCTGCTATGAGGAGAAAGGTCTATATTTGAGCGCGCTGCTCTTAAACACAGAGTACTTCTGATATAGGAAAACAGTGTTTACCCGTCACCATAGAGGCACTACTTTAAGCAAATCACAACTTCTTACATCCTGTGGCTGTGTTTGTGTCTAATTGTGCACTTGTGCCATGATTGTGCCTCCCGACCGGGACGCTTGTAGGATGAACACGGAACATTGGAGCCCGCGCTTCCTGCGCAACATTTCTATTTACTTCAAATGAGCGGATCAAAGCCCGGGGTGACGTCACGCTCGGAGCGCCAAATTTGTGAAAAAATAATAATAACGTATACAGTTGATTTGTAGGGACTTTATTCGGATAAACATTTTAATGGGCTCAGCTCAGTAGGCGACTGTATTAAAGTTCAAATAATGAGATGGATTACGGACCCAGCGGACAGGACTCGCACACATTACCACAGACCCTTTGGAAAGTTGATTCTTGAGTACAAACTGTGTGTGTCTTTCAGTTTCCTTTTTGAGAGGACACACAGGTGTAAATGATTTAGAGTATAGGAGCTGTGTGTGTGTGTGTGTGTGTGTGTGTGTGTGTGTGTGTGTGTGTGTGTGTGTGTGTGTGTGTGTGTGTGTGTGTGTGTGTGTGTGTGTGGGAGAGAGCGAGAAAGAGAGACAGACAGTGTGTATGTGTGTTTGAGCATAGACAGTGTGTATGTTATTTTTTTCCCTTTTGTATACTTCTATGTATATGTGTGTGTGTGTGTGTGTGTGTGTTCAGTCTGTGTTCCCTTGCTGCTAAATTTCCCCAGTCGATCAGGTTACACTGGGGGCTAATTGTCTCTCTCTTGGGGCTCAGGGATGGGCTGCTCTAATTGTCCTGTGGCTTGGAACCAGATGCTCATACTGGTGTTCCTCTCTTTCTGTTTCAGCCGTTTGTCCCCGTCTCTATAATGCCTGCTCGGTGCCGGTGAGGCGGCGTGAGCAGCTTCTAAAACCCACTTTAGCAAAAAAAAAAAAAAAAATGCAAAAGGAAAGTTGTCTTTTTAAAAAAAAAATAATAAAGTTTTTAAACTCAAACATACTGAAGACTATCATTTTTAAGACAGTGTTTTTTAACCTGCGGTTAAGATGACAGCCATGTACCAAATTATGCACATTAAGCTTTCACTTTTTTTTTTTTTTCTTTTCTCAAACCTGTTTCTTGTGAAAATCGGATATCATTGCCTCATCATGTCATTTAAAACTCTAAAAATGAAACAGTCGGAGTTGTGACTGACTTTTTTTTTTTCTTTTGTTAAACTGCTCATAGCTCAACAGGTGAGGATTTATAACCAGGCATTTCCTCATACAAAATGGTTGTGAATCATTGCTTTGAGACATTAAATGCTAAAACAAGTTTGCTATGATTTTCTCGGTCCTTTCTTTACCTTTGAGTCTTCTTTATTCAACTCTCTATCCTCCATTACTCCTCGGTTGTTTCCGCTCTAATCTTCGCTTCCATTTATTGTATGTGTTTGGCCCCCGAATGCTTTACAGTCCGGTGTCATTAAGAGTTAAGAGTGTGCATAGTTTTACCCCATCCAATAAACAACAGCAGCTTGTTTCACTGATTAACTTAGCTTCAAGCCCGAGAGGGAGAAAAGTAATCAAGTGAAATCAGCTGTTTATTGTGATCTTGGCCTGAGAAAACTCATATATTTTGCTCATAACGGCACATGAGTGAAAACAACTGTTTTGCGTGTCTCTCTCTCTCTCCCCCTCCCCTCCTCCTCATCCAGGTCTCTGGCCATGAACCCTTTGCTGATCCCTGAGGCCTACATCATCGGTGCCCAGCCTCTGTGCAGCCAGCTGGTGGGCCTCTCGCAGGGCCAGAAGAAGCTGTGCCAGCTGTACCAGGACCACATGCAGTACATCGGCGAGGGCGCCAAGACGGGCATCAGAGAGTGCCAGTACCAGTTCAGACACAGACGCTGGAACTGCAGCACAGTGGACAACTCCTCCGTTTTTGGACGGGTCATGCAAATAGGTAAGAAACAAGCGGAGGCTGTTTAAACTGGCATATATTCTTAGAAACAGGCAAACACACAGGATATGAATATAGTCACAAACACAGATGTGTGCATTCCAGTTCTTTGCCTTTCTTCGTTCTCCCGCTCTTTGATTCACTGTCCCTCTTTTGTGTGTGTTTGTGAATGTGTGTGCGTGCGTGCGTGTGTGTGTGTGAAATGTATGGGGCTGCTGATTCTCAGCAGCTGTGTGGAGGGAATAGTTGGTGGGTGAGGTTGCTGGATAAATCACATGTGGCTTTGGCCTGCTAAACCAGCTCCCGACATGGAGCAAGAGGGAGGCAGAGAATCTGCTTTTTCCCCTGATGAATGGGAGACAATCCTAACACACACAGGCGCATACTATGTGGAGCTCGACTGTAGCTGCCCTGTATTTACAGTACAAGTAATGGGAGTGCACTGAGTGTATGCACCAATATATCACCTTGTTAGAAATTACACCGTGTGTTTGTGTGTGTGTACAGTACCAGTCAAAAGTTTAGACACATTAGAAAGTGTGTACTATACGTACAGTACGATTCAGATCTTGTGTAGATGATTGCAGAGCTTTGCAATCTCCTCTTAAAAGTGAATCCCGCACTTGGATTCTATAATTTAACAGGGTTTGTTTTAGTTTAGGTTTAGTCTTTGGTTTGTCATAGCAGTCCCTGTTTTAATCATAGCAGAGTTGTTGCAGCAGCAAAATCTGAATGGATCCCATTTTGTAGTTTTGATAGCGATCCACGTGCTTGTGGGGCTCACATCATAGAGCTCTTAATGATTCCTCTTTAATAACACATGCAGAGAGTTGTGTGTGTTATTAATGTAGGTGCTCATTAAAGGTTCAGTTCACCCTAATTCCATTTAAAAAAAAAATTTAAAAAAAACACATTTTCTCATGTACCGATATAGTTGTTTGCGCGCTCACAGAAAGTCGGGGTTTTATTCGCAACGGTTGTGAGACCTGAGATTTCTGCTGCGTCCATGTGCCAATACAATGAATGGAATAAATGCTGAATGGGATTTCTTTTGTGGTGCTCACAGCTTTAAAAATAACATTTAATGCACTCAACAGCAACTTGTCTTCCCAGAAATTCCCTATTACTCTGGATAATCCACAGAACATGCTGTCAACAGTTTTAGGGCCTATTTCCTTGGTAGTTGTGCTGAAAACTGATCACGCCGAGGTCTGTGGGTGATACGACGTAACCAGGGCGTTGTGTTTTGTTTTTTTTTTTTTTGGAAAAGAGAAGTCGTTGGTGAACATTCTAAATGTAGCGCCTCAGCGTTGCGACCGTACCGAACCAAATTCCATTCACCTCCACTGAATTTGGGTGGAGTCGGAAATCTAGAGCCTCCTCGGGAGCATAAAACCGAGCTATCTGCCCCGAATAAGTACCAGTAGAGGTAAGAACTAATGGCTGTTTTTTGTTGTTGTTGCGAACAAACCCTACATGACGTGTGCGCCTACATATGTGTGGTGTGTTTTTACACTATTCCCGGTGATTCTGCAGTGCCTGTCTGTGTTTCCACCTCCCCCGGTCTGGCGCTGCCGTCGTCTCCCTCTCCACAGATCAGTCTTCATAGAAACCTCATCAGCAACCGTTCTCTCATTCCTCTTCTCCCTCCCTCTCGTTGCTCCCATCTCAGCCCACTCTAGGCCAAGTAAACATGTCCCCCCCCCCCACCCCCCCACGTCTGTCAGCTCACTCAGGACACCACCGGTGATTTAAAGTTTGAGCTCCAGGGGTTTACTGGAGCGGGTTGCGCTCAGACCCTTTCCTCTGCCTCGTTTGGATTTCTGCAGCGCGAGCTACAGCAACGTGGAAGACCACGTTTGTCCATCTACAGATCCGCTATTAGGCCAGTATCCTCGGGATGGATTAAAAAATGTTCTCGAAATCCCCTGCTCTCTGATCACCCCCCTGCCAGAATATTCCACTTGGATATTATTCAGCTTTTCCATTTTTTTTTATCCAACTTTTCACTTCTCACTCATTTTTTCTTGCCTTTTAGTGAGCATATGTCTTCCCTTTCTCTTTGGTGTCTTTTTTTTTGTCTTTTCTTGACTTATCTCTCCCCCCCATGTCTCTTTCTCTGTCCATCTGTTATTGTCATCATAGCACGTTCTCTAAAGCTTTGGCCCAGCAGGTATATGAGCCGTGCGTTTTCATTCTGTAGCAGCCCCGGTCTTCGGCATCAGTGCGCGGTTCCGTAGTCTGTTTCTTCCTTGGTCGCTTATCTTCTTGTCTCGGTTTCCTCTTCTAGCTTGTGGCTTTGTACTGTAAAGCGGTAGAAAAGGATTTAAAGCGTTTTGGTGACAGCGAAAACTGCTTATGTGTGTTTTCTTTTTTGGTTGTGTTTCTTTCTCTTTTTTTAAGTCTCCTAACATCCCTATAGAGGAAATGTTGAGGGTAGAAACAGTGGGACTTAATGAGCAATGTCTCCAGAATCGGTCAGTCGTGACAGATAAAGTGGAAGAGCCGTTGTCACTTCCAATCTGGGTGAAGTGGCAGCTGCTTGCTGCGGACGATCTCTGTCACTGGAGGGCGCTCTCCTCTCTCTGGCCGAAGCCCAATAACAGCAAACCGAGATTCCACTGTTCAACATGTTGGTGATGAGGAGCCTGCAGCACTTGGCTCATATGCTCTGTAATCTTAAGTGCACTGTGAATGCTGTCGTATGACATCACATCTCATAACGCTGAAAATCCCCAAAGCAAAACAACAATGGCACACATCGAATATGATACAAATACATGTGTATGACCTATACAGTGTTTGTCTGATGCATCGGATGTGAAATGATGCTCATCTTTTTGTGTGTCTGCAGGCAGCCGAGAAACTGCGTTCACTTATGCCATCAGCGCGGCAGGGGTGGTGAACGCAGTGAGCCGCGCCTGCAGAGAGGGGGAGCTGTCCAGCTGCGGGTGCAGCCGCGCAGCTCGCCCCAAAGAGCTGCCACGGGATTGGCTGTGGGGTGGCTGCGGCGACAACCTCAACTACGGCTACAGGTTCTCCAAGGAGTTCGTGGACGCTCGCGAAAGGGAGAAGAGCTTCCCCAAAGGCTCGTCTGAAAGCGCCCGGCTGCTGATGAACCTTCACAATAATGAGGCTGGAAGAAGGGTAAGGTGGAAAAAAAAATGGACAAAAAGCACATGGAGAGATAGAAATCACAAGCCCTAGAATGAGACCAAACAGTGCGAGTGTACTTGGAGGAGAGACAATCCGGGTCAATCAGACGAGTGTCCACTGATCATCTGTGTAACAGCTCCGTCTGCTCTCCTGGGGCTTTGATCTGTGGGGAGATGGGATTATTGGAGGCAGCTCTTTGGTTTTCTTTTTCCTTTCCAAACATCTTGAAACCACCTCAAAGGAAACGTAATGCCAGATATCTGCTGCCAGGCTGTTCTCTTTCAAGTAGGACAAATGAGTAGACAATGTTTTATTCAGTTCACTATTGGAGACATGGACAGGATCATTCGGCCCCCCCCCTTTTTTTTTTTTTTTTTTGGCACGAGTGACGCTTTATAAGATCACGAGAAGCACATTGTGCCAAAATTAGAGGGAACAAATTAGAAATATGAAGCACGTGTCACCTGTCCATGTCGTTTTTCTGCAGTTTGAGGTTTACTTCTTTTTTTTTAGGTTCTGTCTATTAATCCAATTATTTCACTATTTTTTTCCCACTGTCAGACGGTGTCGGACCTTGCCCACGTGTCCTGCAAGTGCCACGGCGTGTCGGGCTCCTGCAGCCTTAAGACCTGCTGGCTGCAGCTGGCCGACTTCCGCAAGGTGGGCGACGCGCTGAAGGAGAAGTACGACAGCGCGGCGGCCATGAAGCTCAACTCCCGCGGGAAGATGGTGCAGATCCACAGCAAGTTCAACGCTCCCACGAGCCACGACCTGGTGTACATCGAGTCCAGTCCGGACTACTGCCTGAAGAACCAGAGCACGGGCTCCCTCGGCACAGTCGGGCGCCTCTGCAACAAGACCTCGGAGGGCATGGACGGATGCGAGCTGATGTGCTGCGGCCGCGGTTACGACCAGTTCAAGGCCCAGATAGTGGAGCGCTGCCACTGCAAGTTCCACTGGTGCTGCTACGTCAAGTGCAAGCGCTGCACCAAAATCGTAGACCAATTCGTCTGCAAGTGAGAAAGAGGAGTGCTGCCTTGCGCATGCGCGTGTGTTTGCTTGCAGACGATGGGCATACATCTGTGTGTGTGTGTTCATGAGCGGAGGAGCGACGGCGTTGAACACACACAGAGAGAGAGAGAGAGAATGGAAGAAAGAAACTATATAAATTATATTTATAGAGTTAAACAATTATGCCATTGCAAAAAGACGGACTTTTTTTTTTTTTTTTTTTCAAAAAAAAAAATCTTATGTCTTTGGAAACTGAGAGTATCGTGAAATATTTATTTTAAGATTGTTATGATTTATTTTCGGCCCAGTCATCACCAGCTGATTTTTTTTTTTTTTTTAACCCCTTCAAGTGCCTAAAAGTGTCTGGAAATCTCCCCTCCCTCCCCTCCCATCCCTTCACACATCCTTTACACAATTTTAAAAAAATGTTTTTTTTAATTCCAGAAAGCGTGCTTCTAGGATGGGTCATGCCGATTGTAAAATTGGTCTGTGCTCCCCGTTTCCTAACAAGAGTAGGGTTCGCTATTTGAGGCGTAAATCGACAAAGCGGTTCTGGTTTGTTGTTTGAGCGTGATTATGTTGAGAGGAGAATGCCTGTGTACTGTAGTGTATGGATGTGTTTTTTTTGTTTTGTTTTTAATGGGCCCAGTCCCAAACCAGCCTTCACATCCTTACCAAAATCTGCTTGTCCCCCCCTCTGGCCACATATAGAGTAAGGAACACTGTTGGTTTGTACGAGTCCTCTGAGTACAATGGGTACAGTAAGAGGGCTGTTTTGGGGATTGGGCCATTGATTAAGCTGTCACAGAAGCCTTAGATTCCCCAGGTGCTGCAACAAGCCCTCCACCATTATGCACTTTGATACAGAGGCTTAAACCTGTCTGTATGTGTCTGTTCAGCTGTTTTTTACTACAGTGCATCGGCAAATATATCAATATTATAGCCTACATTGTTTTCCATATTAATTCAGATTATCCATTTAACATTATTCTACAATACTTAACATGGTTTAAATATATATGGGCAATGTTGTGGTTGCAGTGGTGAAATAGTCCATATTCTGTGTATATAGTATGTCTATCCAACCAATCAGTAAACTGTATTTATTTTCTTTAACCAGATCCTCCATTGAGCTTAAAACGGGAAAAAAAGCATCATCTCCACCTTAGTTCAATATTTAGTCGGACATCAAAGTCTTGAAGTCACTTTTTTTTTTTTTTTTTTAATTTAGTTGTCACTAATGCGGCTCTTCACTGTTTTTTTTTTGTAAAGGGAAATGCACCTTATTGTTTCGGGAAAAAAACAAAACAACAAAAAAAAGCAAAAGAAATTCTTTCTTCTCACTCATGTTCAGCTTTTACTGTTACACAAATATATAATTATATATCACAGATGTTCCGATTTTTTTTTTTTGTTTGTTTTTTAGCATCACCACAGATTTCCAATACCACTCAGTTACCTGCTCACTATCCCTGTGATGATTCTCAATAGACAAACTGTTTTCTATCAATCCAACTATGTATATTTATAAGCTTCTCCATGAATTTGAGGTTTGTTAAACTTGTGTTATAGCTGATATTTTGTTACTTTTTACAAATTGGCTCAATGCTCTACTTTGTTTCAATAAATATCAAATGTAAAACCAGCAGAGGAGTATTTACTCAGATTTACTTTTGTCAATTTATTTTTTGTTTTTCTGTGCCTTTGACTCCTTGACATAAATCTTTGCCGCGTATCCATTACTAAATAAGTGCATCCTCTTCAACTTTGTCCTAATAGTGGTTTGACCACTAATCCTGTGAAATGAGACTTTTTCTTTTAAAACTAACAACGTTTCAAGGTTCCTCTCGACCGGTTTCTGTACATTCTATTAGTCGGCCTCCTGGCCCATGGGCAGATTTAGTGACAGTCAAACCCACATAAGATGACAGCTGTTTTAGGCGTGTAGTGAACAAAGACGCGGAGAGTTTGCTTGAGAGCTTTGGAAGATGGCCTGCAGATTAGGTGTCTCTCATGGGGACGGCTGTGGTCGTGTTATAAGCGCCCCTCAACAATCCAATGACAGTGCATCAGTAAATCGAATGATTAATTATATTGTGTCAGGAGGATAGGAAGAGGGGGATTTTTCAAACGCGGGGAATGAAGCCCAGGCTGTCTGGAAAGATGACTGTGCCTTGTCAGAGACTGCCGGGGCTCCGTTGGAGATGCGGAGACCAGGAGAGGAGATTGGGTAATGAGAAACGGGGGATTACATGAGAGGAGAGTAATAAGGAGAAGGGTTGAGGAGAGGCCCGCGGAGAGAAAGTGCTTTAAGGAAAAAAGTCGAGCTCAAGGACTGCCATTACAGTGTAAACGGTCCTGACATTGCCTAATATTTACACTGGTAAAATGATACTGACTTTAGGAGCACATCCCATATGTGACCCAGTCGATTGGCCCCGTGTGGGTGCGTGTCTGCGCGCTCGCACAGAACGCGTTACATCATGACAAGTGTTTATATTTCTGATTGGTGTCACGTAGGCCAATAAGCAAAGGCAGCGGAGAAAGATAGCCTACAAGGTTAGCACAGCGATTAAAAGTGTAAAAAAGCAAGAAAAAAAAAAAGGGGGGGGAGGGATTTTACATATTCGAACCTTCTGTCGACACCGGGGTTTATAAGGATATGAAATCACCCTTCATACTTTGGATTTCCTATGCGCGCGAAGGTCAGGGACTACTTCCACGTGGTCGACGGGGCTCCTTTTGGCTTCGGAGTGAGCGGCCGGCTTCGTTCGACAGGACTCCTCTCGCCGTAGCACGATCACAAACCCAGGTGCGCAGTAGGCGGAGGAAACCCGAAACCCACAGGTGCACAGTTATGACTTACCTTACACGCTCGGTCAGAGAAGGAGACACGGATACTTCCAAACCGTTCAAACAAAACAAAAAAAAAAATGCTTGGACGTCCGCTCCGGGCCCGCTCCTTTCTCCACCTGCCCCCCTCCCCCCGTCTCCCCTTCCACCGAGTCTGACAGATAATGCGGGCCACTCTGTAAATATTTATACGCCTGTCCTGCGGACAACAACGCTGTCTATTCTTGCCTGTGGTCACAGGGTGAAAGGTTGTGATTTGGGTTTGGCGCACACAATTAACCGTTCGCCACAAGAACACTCGGTAGCTTCACGATTGCACACACACACACACACACACACACGAGAGGGGAAGGTGCTTAGCAGATATTTCAAGATGATGTGAACCCTATGGTATCTCTTTTACATCTGCTTCCCACAATTTATCTAAGAAAACAAGGGCCTGTCTAAGTGGGCCTTCTTCCATCCAGCTCACACATGTTCTCATATTTTCTTCCTCTTTGTACTTTTTTTTTTTTCCTCCAAAGTGTTGAAATATGCAAAGAACCTCTCATATTATGTGCTTGACGCTCGACTGCGTCTGCGTGCGTGCGTTGAGTGTTTATCTATTCATGCAAAGGTGATAATTATGATGATGAAGAGACCGGGCTGGATAAAAACTGAGGTTGACACAGTTTACCGAGTTGTTTTACTCTATTCTTCTTCCACTGCATTCAAATTCTTTGAGGGGTTCTTCGGGGTGATTACGTGACAAGTTGTGTTTTACTAAAACAAAGCAGCTGGTTGATATAAGGCAACCTCCTTTCGCTGAAGCCAGATCTGCTGACCACAACTTTGTAGATTCATAAATATTTTGTTGATTCCGTTCCTGCAGTGGAAAAGGCTGAACTAATGTTCGACTGTAACTGCAATATACCAAGCTACACATATTGATGTAATACACAAAAACCTCAGCTTGAACTCAGGCCCGTTTTTTTCCTTTTTTTTCGAAACCACACAATATCACGGGCATGTGAATTCTGAGCCATATACACGAGTAATCTTATGTATTTTCATATCGCCACATCAAATCATGCCGTTACCTATCTAGACCGCCACTCCAGAAAACAAGTGCAACTGCATGAAAAAAAAAAGACACAATCTTACTATCGATCAGTGCTGGCCAAGCTCTGTGCCTCGGAGCTTCAGAAACAGAATACGCGAGCTGTCAGTTCGACAGCTCTGGCAAAGCTCATCCCTCCGAGCCAAAGTGGAGCTTGTTCCATTCCCCGGCTCTTACTGTAAAACTCTCATAAAGCTACAATCTGGCCAAAATGAGAGCGCTCCGCAGAGCTGCATTTAGAGCTATTTGGGATTGTGGTTGTGTGTTTTAGAGAAAGAGGGCAGGACACCGCACTGTGACGTTGCAAACAGTCTGGATTGGATCAGAGAGACGGGTCGGTGCCACAGAGTTGCCGGCTCCCCCTTCTCTCACTGCCAGTTCTATCCCAGTGTCCGTCCCCCCCCCCCCCCCCCCCCCCCCCCAGAAACCACTCGCGCCACAAGTTGTTTCAATGGGGCACAACTCTGGGGCTGAAAATAGAAAGGTTATACATAGAGGTCACAATTTCTCAATGTGCACGTCTGAGGCTTTTGTATGTGTGTGTGTGTGTGAGTGAGACAGAGAGATGTAAAGAACGAAAGAAGAATGACTACTTAGCATAAATCGATATAAGTGCAATTATTGTTTCCATGCTTGCAGGTTTTACTCCACAATTTGGTTTATCTCAGTCTGGGTTAAACTGGTTATGAATCACATCTCAAGCCATGATCATCAGACCCTTTGCTTCTTAATACATCTGCAAAGCAGAAGAATAGAGGCCATCCCATGAGATTATTGCAAGTGGAAATGTAACATAATAGCCGTTTGTTTGTGTGTTTGTGTGTGTGGAGCTGTGAAATAGCAGAGTGCACAGCAGCCTCTTCTCGCTTAACTGGTCACAGATGTAGGAACTTTTTCACCTTCAATGGACAGTAGAGGATTCCAACCTGTTATTCTGTCCTAAATGTCTTAGAAAGGCTATTTTGCCAAATTTTCCTCCCGAATTTTTCTGAAAAAGGTAAACATCTACTGTGGATTCTTCTACTCATTTGACTCTTATACAGAGCCGTAGCTAGGATATTAGGATGACCTAATATGTTAATGCCATATTTAGTCACATTATTTATGCCTTATATCCATCCAAACCATAGCCTATTTTTGATGCATAATTCATACTGTGACTGAACCGGACCTTAAAATATCTGTATTCATTGCATGTCCTTTCACATTTAAGCCTAGTAGGTTACAGGTTAGCATCTCTATTGGCTATCTGTTGCATGCATCTGTAGGCTACTTCATTATTTTTCTCATTCTCTTAGCATTAATATGACAATTTTCACCTTTCCTCCATCCTTTTCTCACCATCCTCTGCCTTTCTTGCTGGAAGAAGTGCTAACTGTGCCGCCTCTTATGCTGCGTCCTCTCATTCATTCAAATGCTTCTAAAACTGACCTGCAGTCAGCATTAACATCACGATGGTGATTACTTTCGCTTTTAACGAGTCAAGTATATGAGCATCGTTGTCATGATAATAAGGTGGGCTTTATGTATTCGGTTTTTAGGCTTTGTATTAACATTTTTACTTGCTGAAATGTAGCCTGCTGTACATGCTGATCCTCTGGGGTTCTGTCATCTCACACAACTCCATTTATAAGTCAGTGTAGGTTACATATATTTCCATAACTTTGCATTATAGCCTCTTCTGAGTTGTGTAATATATTAGACAATGGGCCTCCTGCAGTAACACTCTCTTCGATTTCTGTGAAGATCTAATGGTTCCCCGCATAGCACAGATGTCTGCGCTGCACAACGGTTGTGGATTCAATCCCTAGCTCCTCCTTTTAAAACCAGAAAACCCAAACATAGATTGAAATACTCCAAGAAACCTTCATCAACTTGTCAGTCCAGGTGGCTCAGTTTGTTAGGAGGCTGACTGGAAATTTTGAGATCACGAGTTTGATTCTCGCTGAGTTTTAAAGTCAAACATCCAGAGCAAAGATGTTAAAAATACCCAGAGAACAGCTCTCATTGTGACCGTAAGGCTTCAGTGATAAAGGATCAGGTTTGAATCCCCATTGAATTAACAATGTCCAAATCTGTGGAGGCGAGGCAGGGCAGGGGAGGGCGGGGGAAGGGTGGGTAAGGGTGGGGGGGGAGCTATGTCCTCCCTGAGGTGTTTTGGATGCAAAAAGCACCAATGTCTGAGAGTTTACTGAAGTTTTCAAACAATATTGGAAGTATTTTTTAATCCTACTATGTGAATTTTACAAATGATTGTATGTGTCACTTAGTTATTTAATTAATAATCACCCAGTTCCACTAGTCAGGTTTGAATTGTTTAATTGACACACCGACTCTGAGCAGCCTGCAGGGGGCAGTACATGTGTTATACTGTGATTTTAACCACTTTAGTTAATGACTTACTCTGGTTCGGTATTTGCAGGAGCTCATCATACTGAACTAATTATGTATTTAGTATCTATGTGCTCATTCTCCTATTTGTGCTCAACAGTAAAGAATGAGAGCAGTGCCTGAACAAGAATTCTATGTTATTGAATTCTATGACAGTTTTCTATGTCTTTGTCGTCCAATTTAATTTGTTTTAAAAGAAGGTAAATAGTAACGTAAGAAACCTTTTGCATAGATTTGAAGCAGGTGTTTTTAATGGAGCCTGTCCTTTTTCATTTATTTTTTTATGAGAAGTAAAGGATGAGAATCTTTCACAGGGTATTGAAACACCATTATGTAAATCAAACATTTCTCCTCATCTTAGTAAGTTATTTGCAAGTTTATTCATCACAGTATATCCTCTGTGAGTTTTAAAGTCATCAAGAGGAGACTAAAAACTGTGATAGAAACAAAAAAAAAGTCCTGCACTACAGATCCAACAGCTCACCAGGTAGGACAGATGGTCGAAGACTGAGTTTGTGGGTCCAATATGCAGTTGCTATTTTTTCACACTTTAGGTTTGTGAATCTAAGAGGCTTGAACCCACAACTCTGGAGTCAGCAGCTAGATGTCTTACCTGGTGAGCCATTGAATACTTGTTACAGGAACAGTTTTCCTTACAGTTTTCTCTCTTTCCTCTTGATGTGGGACTTCAATGATAGAACCCATGACCCTGAATCTTCAACATAGTCTCCTAACAGCCTTAGTTAGACAGGTTGAGCCCAGTTTCTAAAAGCTTTTCCCTCTCATGGTTTCAGCAGTAACACCAATAGAAACTAGAATACAATAGTTAATACTGATATGCACATTAAGACAGATCATTTTATCATGAAAAACTGGTGAAACTTATGGCTCCTCCACTCTGTATTTTGTAAATATATTGTGTTTCTACCTGTTTTTAAAGTGTTTGGACATTGCTTTAGTTCCACTTGAAGACTATTCCACAATTTAACCCCTGCAACCGATAAATATTTTTCTAGTAGTGTATTATATATATAATATATATATATATATATATATTATAAGAAAATCCAAGCCTACATGGCCCTATGTGAAAAAAGTGAATGACTCCTAAGCCTAATAACTGGTTGGTTCCTTAGAAGCAGCCACTGCAATCAAGCGTTTGAGATAACTTGCAGATAACTTGAGTCTCTTATAGCGCTGTGTTCAGTTTCTCTAGACACACCCAGGTCTGATTACTGCCGTTCTCAGTCAAAAAGCTTCTTAAATAGGACCTGCCTGACAAAGTGAGTCGAATAAAGGGATTCTCAAAAGCTAGATATCACGCCAAGATCTAAAAACTTCAGGAACAAACGAGAAAGAATGAGATCAATCATTCTGAAAAAGGTTATTTGGCCTTTTCTAAATCTTTGGGACTTTGTTATTTAGCCATTATCCACAAATAGAACATGGAACAGTGGTGAACCTTCCCTGGAGTGGCTAGCTGAGCAAAATTAGCCCAAGAGCTCAGCAACAACTCATGCAAGAGGTCACAAAAGACCCCCACAACAACATCCAAAGAACAGCAGCCCTCACTTGCCTCAGTTAAGGTCAGTATGCATGACTCCACCATGAACCACCAAGAAAGAGACTGGGCAAAAAAGGCTGCATGGCAAAGTTCCAAGATGAAACCCACTGCTGAGCAAAGAGAACATTAAGGCTTATCTCAATTTCGACAGAAAATATCTTGACGATCCCCAAGACCATTCGGAAAATCCTGACCTCGTCTGATGAGACAAAAGTTGAACTTTTTGGAAGGTGTGTGTCCCATTACATCAGGCAGTAATGCCCCAATTTTAGAAAAAGAACATCATACCAGCAATAAACTATGGTGGTGGTAGTGTAATGGTCTGGGGCTGTTTTGCTGCTTCAGGACCTGGAAGACTTGCTGTGATAAATGGAATTATGAATTCTGCTGTCTACCAAAAAATCCTGAAGGAGAATGTTCAGCCATCTGTTTGTGACCTCAAGCTGAAATGAACTTGGGTTCTGCAGCAGGACAATGGTCCAAAACGCACCAGCAAGTCCACCTCTGAATGGCTGAAGAAAACCAAAATGAAGACTTTGTAGTGGCCTAGTCAAAGTCCTGACCTAAATCCTATTGAGATGCGGTGGCATGACCTTAACAAGGCGGTTCATGCTTGAAAACCCTCCAATGTGGTTGAATTACAACAATTCTGCAAAGATGACTGGGCCAAATTCCTCCACAGTGCTGTAAGAGGCTCATTGCAAGTTATTGCAAATGCTTGATTGCAGTTGTTGCTGCTAAGGGCCCAACCAGTTATTAGATTTAGGGAGCCATCATTTTTTTTTACACAGGGCCATATAGGTTTTGCTTTTTTTTGTTTGTTTGATGATCTGAAACATTTAAGTGTGACAAACATGCATTTTCTGAATCCTTGGAGTTCTGTGAGTATTCCACTTGTTGTCTTTTGTGTCTCTGATGTTAATTGTTAGCACATGCTTAAAAGAAATGATATCCTATAGGCAAGAAATGTGGAAAAATGGGTGTCAGTTGACAGTGTAAAGAGTTCCATGAATTTTGTCTTTATCAGAAAATTTCATCAATTGGCTTGAATCAAGCCTACAGTGTAAAATGATACCAAACACAAACACATTGAAACAATGTCTTGACCATGAGCCTGAACCAGGATATGCAGGTGCAATGCAATTTAATTTAGGGGGTGGTTGACTTTCTGAGGTGATAACCACTAATAAACTATCACTCCCAAAGGTCAATCATATCAAAACATAAACTAAGAATATCCAGGAATGAAAAGACAACAAAACAAAAGCTTTAAGAAGAACTTCAGTAGTAAGAGACATTTGAGAATGTAATGAGTAATGAGAAATTAACATGCTGTTAAATAAACATAACTATGAACCATGTTCATGTTTTTCCTCACCTGTTCTTTTTCTATTAAAAACTTTAATAGAAAGAGAATACAAAATAAAAAAAAAATAACCTCAAAGTAAATGTGATTTTCCAGATTTGATATGAGGTCAATAAGCATTCAGGAAAATCCAAAACCCAGAAACGACAAAACATTTGTGATGCTGTAAATGCTGGTTCAGCAAAGGGACGCACAGTAACTCAAAAGAAAATGGCATTTACAGACACGTCACATGCCAAAGAAACATTTTATACATTTATTTTCATGTTGGAGATTTTCTGTATATAACTTCATCCAAAGGTTTTTTATAGTCTTAATTGGGATCAATGTGCCAAGTAACTTTTAGCCCATAATTCTAATAATCCAATCAGAATCATTACTCTAAACATATAAAAATATTGTATTTTTCTTTGAATTAGACAAACAATCAGTGGACTGCAATAACAAACTAACCCTAACCCTTTTTTTCTTATCATGGTAAGAATGCACTTGAACTCTGTAAAATGTCCTTTTATCTAAGAGAACAGCAAAAATAAGAAAACACTGGTAAATCCCAAAAATCAATGTGTACGAATGAAAGAAGAACAAATCGTGGATGAGAACAAAAATATTTGTATATTGTTTCCTGCATGAGGCCCAAAGACATGTTTACAAGCCCAGAACAGACTTACTTATTTGTGGTTTGCCATGGGATCTTCCTTTTCTCTTCTCCTGGGGTGGTGTGTGTGTGTGTGTGTGTGTGTGTGTGTGTGTGTGTGTGTGTGTGTGTGTGTGTGTGTGTGTGTGTGTGTGTGTGTGTGTGTGTATCAGCCCCACAGGGAGCTGAGTGCCAGGTCAGAGCCAGTAGCTGAATGATTCTGTCAGCCTGCTAAGCCTTCATGGATTACACTAAAGTGGGCCCCTGGGGTTGTTCCGACATCAGTGTAACTCTGCCCAGTTATGGTTAAAGTATTGTACTGTAGTTATTGAGCTTAGTTTTTCATCTTCAACCTCAGTATCTAGGTTTACGCTACATCTCCCATGACTCTGCAAACTAGACTTGTTGTTGCTGTAAATGGTAAATGTATTTGTACGTCGCTTTTCTAGTCTTCTGACCACTCAAAGCTTTTATACAATACATGCCGACATCCGCACAATTCGAGTTTGAATTCGACCAAGTTTCACCTGATATGACCCTCGGTCTTGCAGATGCAAAAAAAATGTTCCTCTGCATTGAAAACCATCAGGATCACCCTCCTTTATTTGGAAACCGGACAACAACCCAGACAGAAGAAAGAGCCACTCTTGCTACAGTAGGTTCATGTCATACATTACAATCAGCTTGAACACGCTCACTGTCATCGCACCAAAGAGTGAAAATGTAAATCATTCTTTTAAAAACACGCCGAGAGGAAACGGCAGAGGAAGTTGACAGACAGTGACTGATGTGCTCCTGGCCTCTGAGATGAAGTCATTTGCTTTAATGTTCATATTAATGAAGCATATCAGTGAAGTGTTGAAGTTCGGATTCAAGAAGGATCATGGTGAGTAACTGGCCATCGGTGGCAATCAATCCGCTGTGAGAGCCGGGGTCTCAGTAATCCACTCTGCAAACCTGAAATCCTCCCACCTGCCATGGACATTAAATTAGTGGTGGTGGCTCAACGATGAAGAAAAAGAAAAGATGGATTATGTACGGTATGAAAATCTGCATTATAAATGACAGGCGACTAATTGTAGCCTTTTTACAGTACACAATTGGGAAGACGTGACACTCAGGATGGATTGAAACAGAGTGCCAAGAATTAAGTCCTGAAGATGGGCCACTGCCCTGAGATTTGTCAAATGAGTTGCGAAACTGACAAGCTTGCTCATTTGCTGTGTTGAAAACAAATAGAGTAAATGAAGCGTGTTATTACTGCAAGTGAGAACGGAGGCCCAGTCATGCAATTGTGAAACAGAAAGAACTACGCGCACTGCCAGTGTCCGTATTAAGGGATCACTATGAAGGAAAATCCCCCTACGCAGGTCACATAGGACGCTTTTGGACTGAGAACTAGAGAAGAATTGACACATACACTCATCATAACTTTTACCATCACAGGAGAAATGGGATAGACCACAGAAAAACATATTTTTCCAACAACTTTGGCTGTCTATTTCCCGATGACTGACTCCCGGGCTAGTTAGCACCCTCATTAAAAAGCACTTAATGAAATAACGTGTTTAAACAGGGGCTTTACACTGAGGTCTTTGTGGTTAATGAATCAACATAGTGCAAATGGAGAAATGGAAAAGTTGTATATGCAGGTAATGTCCCGCTAGATCCAATAAACCTAACACCTTTTAATGGTGAATATCCTTCTGTAAGGCCTTGTGTCTGTTCATGGAACATTCAAACTTCCTTTTGGCTTTGACTTTTCTTACAGTGGGGGGGCTCAGAAAGGCTGCATATTGTATGTTGTGCGTTAATTTATCTGATTTGGCAAGGACAATTTTTTTTTTCTTTTCTAAAACATCACTGTTTCATATTAGGAGTACTTCTTCACTGTTGTTTTAGGACCACAACCACAACACTGGAAAGGAATTTTTCATACATGATACTAGTTTGTTTTATACGTTCCCCAAAGAGGAACTGTGCTCTGAGAGTGTGACATTCTGAACAATGAATCAGCGTTGGTGGATCCAGTAGCCTGTCTGGCCTCGCTGACCTCAGAGCAAGATGGATACTCTTTCTCATTATCGCCAAACGATTCTGTTTAACAAGCTGACAGAGGAGCTGCTCAGAAACATTCCTCGCGATATCAAACAGAGAGTGGATGATAACAGGAAAGTGAGATAGAGAAAGACCCAAAAAACAAAACAGCACAATCAGCCGGAGATATGAGTCGATGTTTGGGTCCAACGTTTTGGTGAAATAATTTCCTTCTCCTGCAGTATCAAGGTCAGACAACGGTTAGCAAAACTATGATTCAGATTTGATGGGAATACAACAGTTTTTCCCTCCATAATTCACATCACATTAAAAAATATCCAACAAACGTCAATCAGCACAAGCCCACTTATCAGCATGTTGTTTTTGAAACGTGAATGTTGATTTTACTCGACTAAAATCTCTTGCAATGTCTATTGCGCAATCTGTTGTTAAATTAGCGATATGGTGGCGCGTAAGAGAGTTTATGAAAGGGTTTTGTGCATGAGCGCCTGCGGGTGGGTGTTATGAGAAAAAGAGAGAAAAGAGTGAGGGTAACTTGTCTATGCAGATGAGAGTTGGCACATTACTTTAAAACACAACATAATCTACAGTTCATTGCTTCATTGGCTTTTTCTGCTTTCCTCCAATGTAATCAATCTCTCAGACCATCAATGCCATAACATGCCATATTTCAATCTTTTACATGATGAAAACCTGACAAATTATAACTGAGCATGTGGCGCAATAATAAAAAAAGGTGTATTTTTTCAATGTTAATTATGTAGAGTTACATACAGCCCACTAATCATATTAAAATAAATAAAATTAAATAAAATATTTCAAGCCTTAATTTAAGTTTTTTTTTTCATTTTTTACCAAGGAGCATATGCAATGGAAACTTTAATATAAAACCTAAAATCTTTTCCTAAACCATGTTTTGGAGATGTTGTACTGGGGTGGGTGTGTGCGTGCAAATGTTGAATGCCTATGGTAGCTCACTGACCTGTACAGTGTGCAGTGTAACTCCTGTGCTGAGGGGCCACCCTTCTTCTGCCATTTGGTTATCCAGCTCACATCAAAGCTGATGGAAGGCTGGACCGTGGCCCAGCACCATGACAGGCTGGCGGGGAGCCCGGAACTCAAGCCCCTGGCCCGAGGCCTACAGGCCTGGGGCTGGAGGTTGCCAGGGCCCGACTATGAGGGCCTGATGAATGGGTTCTGGCACCGCAGTGGTGATATGTGTGTGTTTGCGTGTGCGTGTGTGAGCGCACGGAGTGGTTTTCAGGGCCCCCTCAAGCTTGATCGGAGTTACAGAGCGAACCCAATGAAAGGTTATGATTGGCCACAGTGTCAAGCAGAGTGAGGGGAACAGCTTTAGGTCTTCTTACACCCAGAAATACACATATGGTCCCATGCCATTTGTACATCATTCTGAAAATCCAACAGAACAAAAGAATTCCCAACGGACCAAAAGCCATTCACTTTAACATGAAAACAACAACTCTCTCCCTGGAGTCTTAACCCGCATCCTTTCAAGTGATCAATTTAAGTCAGACCATGATGTTTCCCTAACCCTAACCAAGTAGCTAAACCTAACCAGAACTTGTCCACAACAATGGCATGGCACCAATGGGTTTCTGGGATAACAGGACTAATGGACCTTCACTCAAATGAGTTGTTTTTTGAACTATTGGGATTTCAGAATAATGGCCCTTTGGACGAGTGGGCAGTCCCTGCACTTACCTAGCTTCACACAGATATTTACACACACATCACACAACTATGCACAACATTAGAAGTGAAGTCTTCCTCCCTGAGAGATGGAAAACATTATTCATTACCAACACAGAGAATAATAATGTGTTTTTGTGGGCTCAAATACATGATTTTCTTTTTTTTTTTTTACTTCAGTTCAGAGCTTAGGGGCCAGTTATCTCACTTATACGTACGTCATATTCACTTGGAATCACACTTTTCCACTCCAGTTATTAATATGCCAAAATGGAAGCTGATTTCACAGCAAACAAGATGAAACAGCAACTGCAAATGGCATAGAGGTGATGTTTGACTTTTGAATTCAAAATATAAAATGCATGTGACATAGTATATTATCCACAAAAGCACATCCACTAATGTGGCACTAATCTGACTTTCAAAATTGATTACTAACGTGAATATCGTTGCGAAAGAAAAAGGCATTGATTTCAACTCGAGATTCTAAGGAAAAGCTAAAGATAGGAAAGCATGTCAGATTGGCATGGGAGGTAAAAATAACACCCAGTGGAGTAGCAGAATAAGAAAGTCTTTCTGACACTGAAGCTCAAATACAACATGGACAAAATGTATGCAGGCCTGCAGCAAAACAGGGAAATATCTAGTGCCAATATCTCCCCTGCTGTCTCCTTTCTCCTCACAGGCCCTCAGTTTTCACTTATGTGCTTTACTCTCACACAATCTCTCTTTCCCCCTGGCTCTCTCGTGCTTTCTTTTGGATCTTGACAAAGAGAAATATAATTTCCTGTTTATACGGAAGACAGCCAGAAATGAAAGTGAGAACAGTACTCCATCCGCAAACAATACATCGCTCCGGTTTTTGATGGCACCGGTCTCGTCATGTCTTATTGTGGAGCTACATCAGGTTCAGTGTTAACTTGGATGTTGGATGGGGCTCAAACGTCACTGTCTATGAAAACTATGTGTGTGTTTAGCGTTCTGAGCCCTGGCAAATGTCCAGCTCAGCCTTTAGCTCATCACTCGTGCTGTGGTTCTTAATGACTGCTGGAGCGCCAGAGTGTGCCGTCTGCCTAGGAAAACAAGCAAAGACTAACTAAGACAGTGTGTTAACCTGATGCACAGTGCCGTCTGCAGTCAGCCCTGGGGCCAGGCTAATGAGACACGATTAGATTATGAAGATATCCTGCTGCGACCACCTCTTTTATACCACTTGGATGGGGCCACATTAGATGGCAGGGAACCAAAGCACACATATTGGAAGTTGTTTGAAACTTACGTCCAGAGGAGGCAAACCTGAAATACACCAGGTGTTGCAGTTTGACCATGCAACGACTGAGCTCGCTTCTGTATATTGGAAATCTCAGACTTAATAAATCTGAATGAAGTCTAAATACGATCTGTGAAAGTTGCCTCGAAAGCCTGATATCCAGGACTGCCCAGCAAAAGAGTTTCCACCTCTCTCCCATGGCTCATGCTGAGGAGAGTAGAGTTAGACCAGTAAAACCAGTCACCCATCCCAGCGAAAATCCAGTGCAAGCCTGCAGACATGCTGCATACCTGTACAAATAGCTCCCTGTCTACAGAAGAGACTTTTTTTTCTTCCTAAAAGTCTGAAAAGGAGCAGAAGGGAAGTTTCTTTGGGAGTGTAGAGCATTTTTGGGTCTCGTCCATCCCTATAACGTGTGGATAGTGTTTCACTGCACTCTACCTATTGAGGGGAAAGACACAAAAAATGTTGCTGATGTTAGAGAGGGTTAGGTAGTCGTGGAAAAGATGACACAAGCTCTATATGCAGTATTTGTATGGATTTGTGCGTTGCGGTGTGTGTAAGCACAAATGGCTTTTATGCATATTTGTGTGTGTGTGTGTGCATGTGTGTTTAGCCTATGCATGTGTGTTTGTGTGAAAGCGTACATTCATGAATGTGTATGTTGGATCAGGATGTTGAAGCTCTCTGTACACTGGCCTCTATAAGGTGCAGGTGTTTTCAGTCAGACCGTGGTTCCTAAGTCCTTACCCGAAGGGTTTTAAGAGACTGAAATTCCTTTTAGACCTGTCCCTCTGCACTGTAGCTCTGGGGAAAATGTGTACTAACTTTACCTACTGCAGTCACCAACTCACATTTCTCTTACTGTTCATTTACAGTTTAATTCTATAGCAGCATTGCAGAAATGTACCTTTTTTTTTTTTTACCATAAATATACGCTGCAACTGCCATAGTATCAGCAAACGCTTCCTGCAGCCTCTGCTGTAAAGCTCAGACAGCATAGCAGATACGGCACAATATTTCAACCGCAGTCTGCTGTTTCAAGCTTGTATTATTTTGGAAAAAAAAGGAGTGGATGCAAAGAAAAAGGTACGGTTGGGAGGGGATACAGACACAGACAGAAGGAGGACGTGGTCGGTTTCTCCACTGTGATAATATACGGCCGTTACCCTGAGCACATAGGGCTTTAAGAGAACACAAATCATCAGCCTACATGGATGCAAGCATGAGCGCGCACACATGTGAGCATGCACAAGTAGCTACACAGACATGCCTTCCAGTTTATGTAGGGTTTAAGATGAGCCAACGACCCTTCCGAGCTAGTAGAAGCAAATTTAAAAGCAACATATATGAACTTAAGGAGCCTCGGGAAGCAGAGATGACAATAGCAATTTAATCTAACAACTCAACGTCAGTCATATCCTTTTTAAACCCCTTTCCTTGGGCACTGCTTAGAAAATCACGATGGGCCGGAGAGAGCATACACGGCTATCTGGTACCATCGAATGGTAAACGAGCAAAAGACACAAGTAGGAGCTGTCAGTCGTGTCCTGGAGTAACATGATCTCTCCGCACAGGAGATCAGTGCAGCCTCACACAGCCTGATCGTTTAAAACCCACAAACAGCAGCACAGATTAAAGTGATCAGCGCTGGCTTCGGCAGACTAGCAGTTACGCTATAAGTCAAACGGTATGCAGAGTGATAGATTCAATCTGACAGGGGAAAATAAAATGAAGCTGCCACGTAGAGTGCCCATATGAGCTTTAAAAAAAAAAAAAAAAAAAACTATACATCTTTAAGGGTTCATGCACATCTCAAAAAATTCTTAAGGGAATTTGTTTAATTTAATTGCCTATTTATGACAACCTCACAGTATGAGTGAGTGATTGTTGGCCCATCTGTTGCCTTATAGACAGTACAGTGTATTTAGTCTATCTGGTTTTGTTTTGGGAAGCCTAAAAATGAGTGTACCAGTCATGTCCGGAGCAAAAGATTTAAGTTTGAGATTTAAGTTGAAGTATAAACCTGTCTGTGAACAAACCTTTTTTAGTGTTCTGGGAAACTCCATCATCAAAGAGTCTTTAACCATATATCTGCTATGATAAGAATTATCTTTGCACGGATGTAGATCACACTTAGAGTTACTGTACATGCACTCTGTTTGCCTTACAGGCTCAGACACCCACTCCTGTGTCTAACAAATCAAGTTATGTAAATGCCATGATACTGTGTGAGTGCAGAAACACAGAGCATAGTCAGTGTTCACATTTGTTTTATTGAGACCTGAGGTGAAAATTCCATATTTCTTTTATTACATGTCAAATTGCTAAGAATGTGAGCTAAAACATCCCATATGCAGGCGGCTTTCATTTCTTTTTATATAAAGTGCTTGTGATTTATGAGCCCACAATGTCTTTTTCCTGCATGAAATAAATTATGGAGGTGAATTCCAAAAAAAAGAAAGAAAAAGCACGAGAGACAGAGAGCGAGACAGAGGACTACAGAGTGTTGCAGGGAGAAAAAGACTAGGGAAGTCCTCAAAACCAAAGTCAGAGTGATCTGCCAAGTTCGGAGTGCATATCAGTCCTTCACGTTTTTTATAAGAAGGTAGGAATATGTGGGTGAAAAAAAAAACAACAAAAAAAATGGAGACAGCTCAGCTGTTTAACAGCTTTACTGTTTATCGTTCTTTTGCTTAGCAGGGAGATTAATGAGGGAAGTGGGTATTCATTAAACGTTTACAAAAACAAACTCTGCTCAGTTTTATCATAGAACATAGTTTGTGTTATGAAAACATTACATGTTAGGTGTCCCGCTGACAGTCTTACCCACAGCAGCTGAGTTACCAGTAGTGTAGGCTTTCGTTCTTCCTAGGCAACCAGTATGTTAGAAGGATCCGTGCTTTTAAATTATCACAATTTTTAGTTCGTTGCTTTTTGCTGAAAGGTCACAGCAAATTAAAAAGAAAAAAAAAGTCAAGGATTACCTGTCAGATATCATCACTGAAGAGGCCATTTAGAGGAGTGACGACATATTTTCCACTCCACAGTAATATCTCCAGTGGGTTGTTTCATTTTTTTTCCCCTTCCTGGATGACTGTATAACTATACAGGCGTGTAAAATGCAATGGACACAAGAAACAGAGAGGGAGAGCGAGAGAGAGAAACCAACACATAATGGTTACAGACTGAAAAATGGAGCGTCTAAATAAAAAACATGAATCTCATGGATAACCACATTAATAAAGGTGATATTTTGCTTCTGTCAAACAGGACTGAGGCACGGGGTTAACCTTGGGAATTACCTCAAAATGTTGGATAGTCAATTGCAGGACTGTTGGCAGCATAAGTGAGTTGGTAGACGTCAATAATGATCTATTACACGGCAATGTCTTCATAGAGATGTTATCTGGTAATGAATCACCCACAAACATGTCCTGACTCCGCTTTACCCGCCCCGCCCCACCTCTCACACAGCTTCTACTGCTCAGTGACTCAATAGATGACCATCTCTCTTTTCCCTCTGAAACATCCTGATTTAAGTGCCTCCTGGAATTCCTTCTCTTCCAAAAACAGGTGTGTTTGATATTTGGAGGTGGATTTTGCAGTTGTCAGCTATGATCAGCGTGTGTGACAAGAGGCACACTCTCCAGCTGGGTCCGGTTTCGGCCCCACCCCCACCCCCGTGACAAGATGCACACCTGGCGGACACGCATTTATGTAAGCACACGATCAAAAACACACACACACACACAGACACACACCTGGTATACCTGCCCCTGTTGTCACAGCCGCTGAGTGGAGACAGCACCCTGGCCAGGAGGTCCGCCAGAACAGGACTTGGATGAGAGGAAATAAAGAGAAAATAAAGCAAAGGACAGAGAAAATAAACCCTAAAATTGTATGCTCCCAGAGTGAAGGAAGCAAAAGATAGATCCAAAGCTAAGCCTCAGCCATATATGCCTACTTTAACCTTCAATTCACCTTCACCCAAGGGTGTAATTTACATTTCAAGTTTGGGGGAGACAGCTGGGAACTACTCAAGACCCCACAATTATAGTCTTATTCATATTCATAACACACTGCATATGCTATGTAACCTTTTGGCACTCAAAACAAATTAGTAGCATATAAACATGATTTCTAGAGGACAGGTTTGCACTGTGCTTGACATCATGTCTTGACAGTGTCGAGAAAGTGGCAGTTAGCTGTATTCCAGATTTACACAGTAGGGGTGATCATAAAAAAAAGCTCTCTGTCAGTAGTAATGAATAAATTACATAATACACAAATAAATGAGCAAACAAATAAATAATGCCGGCATGAGAGGCCGGTGCATTGTAGAAGAACAGAAAGAACTGGTTCCAAACTTTCTGAGCTCACGTCTGTCGCTGGTTTCAAAATATATCCCCGGTATTGTGAAATGCAAACATAATGGCCGACTCCTTTTTTCAGAAGGAGGTGCACCTCGCTGACCAGCTGGAGGGCTTCATTAATCAGTAGGACTCAACGGATGTAGCCTACTGAGCCGCTCATTAGGCAACTATTTAATTCTGCTTTCTTTCACTTTTACCTTCTGGTCTTGCTGCTTTTAATGAGTAACGAAGACAAATGGTCCGCTTAGCTTTGTAATGTTGAAAAACATAAAATAGGAACAATCTATTTATGTGCATTTGTCAATACAAAAACAATGCACCAAGTTAGTCAGTTTATAGCTAGTTTGCAACCCCAGTCCCTGGTTAGGCCTTTCTAGAATATACACTTATCTTTTCTATAAAGAAAATATGAATTTTTATAAATTACAAAATAGTTTTATACAAATAGAATTCCAAGTTTACAGTGACAAATTCATCATTATATATATTATTATATGATGCAAGTTATGACAAAGACAGAATTCATAAAAAAAATGATAATTTCAACAATTTAATTACTCTGATCTGTGTTTGGTTGAACTCCAGCTAGTGTTCACACACCTGCTTGGTTTTCAACCAGAATTTAACCTTTTTATTTAATATATTTTCATCAGTTTCTTGTTTTATTTCAGTTGGTAGGGCATTCCACAAGTGAATCCCTTTTACTTAGTAAGGCGATTGGCCAAAAGTGGTAAGAGTATTAGCAAGACTAGTGCTGTTTAGTAGTATTCATTTTTGAAGAAATCAAAAAGCTCAAAGTGTTTTCTTATCATTCCAAAAACAAACTTCTGTCTGGACTGACATGGTAAAAATATGTGTAACTATAAATTGGGTGTATTTTCTTTTGTGAGGAACATTCATAATGCATTGGTCACATTCACAAAAATTGTATTCTTTCCACAATTTATTATTGATCTTATACTACTACAATTCGCCTTTTGATTCTTGCACACCAAGCTGAAATTACTCTGAAAACTTGATGCACCAGGTTATCATTACATTTATGTCTCTGCAGCAATTCGGTTGATGTGTAATAGAGCAGGCATTTCAATTTTGGAAAACCACACACACTGTTTACACCAGAGAGATTGTTAAAAAAAGTATATATAAACAGATGCCAGCAAAAATGACCAACTTCTGACTCAACTTGTTACCCTCAGTCCATAAATACGGTTTATTAGGATCAGGCCCATTTCTTCTCCATCAACACAGCGGCAGGGCATTTGGCTGGTGAAGCTGGGTTGGGCTGGTTTTGAATGGTTTACAGAGGACTTATTTGCTCATATAAACAGTTCCAGGTATCAGAGCTGATTGGGGAGGTGCTGCAGCATACAGCAGGAGCTCCAGCCCCTGACACTGACAGTGAGAGTGGTGTGATGAGCCCCGAGGGTCACAGATGTTTATATGTCTGATTTATGAGAGCACTCTATAGGGATTTATGAACTTGGATATTTGAGTTAAGCTTTAAGGATTGTGGGAAGCGTATATTGTCGTTGGACAAGAAAGGATCTAAATCATCCGCAAAGCTCGAGTGTAGTTTGGATATGTGATCGAGAGATTCAGACACAGATCAGAAGTTTCTCTGTTCTTTCAGATAATCTGGGGAAGGACTCTACTAAAACCGCACTAGCAGATGTTGCGATTTGGAACGTGGGCTCGAACCAGGGAAGGGACCAGCTTTCAGTAACACGTCAAGGTCAAGAGAGTGCATCATGTGTGTATGTAAGTGTGTGCAATTTCTCTTGCACTTTTCATAAATGATGATAATGTCAGGATGTGGGACGGGAGGATTTCTGAAATTCTTAGCACTCAAAAAAGCCAAAATGAAGCGTCTCTTGCAAAGCGTGCGCATGTGCGTCTTCCTCTGTCTCTCCTGGTCTCCATCTCTTTCAGCCTCACCATCTCGTTCTCTCTCTCGGTTTTGGACAGATCGGATTGTAAGATTGCTCTCATTTCCTCTCCCAGTAATGACACACTGCAGAACTTTGAGATTACACAGCTCATTAATAACACACTTCATACACTCACCAAATAGGCAATATGAATCACAAACACACACATCCACCCACGGACATGCAACTACACACAGACACACACACACACACACACACACACACACACACACACACACACACACACACACACACACACACACACACACAATGCCTCTAAGCTATGACGAGATCATGTCTAGAGTATATTACAGCCCTGATTATTTTGAATTACAACATGGCCTTTAACTGTGGAACTGCAACAGTTACATAAATGAGAGCCCTAATCAAATGACTCCACAAGGCCTGCCCCACCACAGATCTCAAAAAAACAAAAACAAACAGACGGCGTCACAACCCGGCTCGCCTCCACCACAAAACACACGTCAGCGCCCAGCATTACCCTGCTGTGATGTCATGTCCTCTAAATGCTCCAGACAGTTAGGGTGAGCGAGAGCAGGACGGCCGCATGCATGAGGCAAACACACAGAAAAGCGCACGGGTGCGCACCCTGCACATAGGCATGAATGCGGCGGGGTGCAGAGCGTTCACGTGCACGCTGACACACAGATCAGAGATACAGAAAGGAGGCACAATGGCGGTCAGAGTGAGAGAGAGCAGGAGGACGCACAGGGCTGTGGTTGATGTCAACGGCGAGCCTTTTGGATATTACTACGGTCAAGAGGGTAATGACGGGTGAGGGCAGGGTGAGCGAGGGGGTGAGTGGGGGACACTAGGGCATATAAATGTCACATCGCAGAAGTGATTTTTCTGTCAGGGCCTGTGGTTGTAACCAAAGCCTTCCTTTCACTGCTCTGCTATGCAAAATAAGGGCGTTGAAGTCCCAGAGCCAGGCAGACACAGAACATGCGGCTCATCGGTCTGGCCAAACGTGTGCGCGCACATACGCACGCACACACACACACACAAACTCGGCACCTTTGATCAGGCACTCACATGCTCATATACACATGAATAGAAACCATACAGGACATATTCATAGTGTGTGTGCATGCATGTGTTTAATATAGCGAGTGAAAAAAAAAGCTAAATCAGCATAACACACACGCAGCGATACCCACACACAAACACACACATACACTATAATGTACCAATAAGAGCAACCATTTAGACCTGTCCACACTGAGTTCAGAGGGTTAGCAGCAGCAGCAGCAGCAGCTCTCCAGCTGGGGTATAAAGATACAAATCAAACACGACAGATGGACACACACTTGTGCGCACGCACACACACACACACACAGGCTCCTATAAAAGTTTTGATGTAACCACATCGTGCCCAGAGACGCCATGCGCCAAAAAAACGCTGCATCAATTATCACATCAACATTCAGCCTTCATCAGCACTGTGGGATTTATAGCAGGCAGAGGGAGCCAATAGTCCCTAACTCATTGATTGGTCCTCCATCCAACACAAACATGCTGATGCTGATCGACTGTGATCCGAGGGAATTCTAAAACGCTCCCAACAGTTATAGCAGTTCTCAATCCCAATCCGGAGCAGAGACCCGGCGACGAACTGAGGCCGGGAGCCAATGGCGTTGCTTGCTTTGCACAGCGATACTTTGAGACCACCTACTCCGCCGCAATCAGCCCGCCTTTTCCCCTCCGTTGCCTCCCTGACCTCCAATACGGCTTCCCTCCTTCCCTCCCCTCTCTTCGTCTTCCTTCACTCCTGACTGTCCATTCTGTGAAACTGGGCCGCACTCTAAAAACAGCCTGGCTGCGTTTGAGTGGCAGAGGCAAGGCAGGGGGCTACTGGGTCTCCATTTAGCCACTTCCTGTTTGAAGGAGCAAATATGTATGCCCCTCCAGGCCATTGCTCAGCTCGCCATGTGTAACCAAATGAGGCCTCGATGGGCTGGCAGAGCTCAGATCACAGCTACAAAGACTCGGCTGAATATGCTAATGTTGAAAAATCTCCCTCAGCTTGTTTGCGCATTACACAAAATGGAATGCTAAATATATCCATGTAATTTGTTCTGGTTTTGTTATTCAATGTTTGGCTGATGAGAGTAAGCTGCCTGTCTGAGAGAAAATTGATGAACAAGCTGGTGAATTATGTGCACTTTCCTTCCCAAATATATACGGTGTGCTAATCCTAATCAGAGAACAAAAACAATGTGATTCTGTCTCACACTAACTCTCATGCATTTCTCGCATGCACGCTCAAAGAAACAATTATGGCTAAAACTTTGACTTTTAAGTATTTCAATTACATTACATTTTCCCATCTAGGTTTATTACAGTTCAATGCAAAGGATCACATTTAATGCAATGTTTTTACTATCATGTTCAGTCGGTGGGAATAAATTATATAACTTTGTCAAATTTGATTATATTAAATGAATGCAAAACTTTATGTGTTTATTCAATTACATATAAAGTAAGTATAGCATTTCAAATGGGTTATTCTATATCCTGTAATAAATCAGAAAGCAACACATACAACCACAGTTCTGAAAACTTCGCCAGGTCCATTAAAATGTATTACAAACATAGATAGGCCAATAGAAACAACCTTAAAATGACAGAAACTCTGAACGTATATGTTCCGTCAGCAGATCAAAAAAGGCACGAAACAAACCAAATACTGGGTCATATAGCTTCACATATTTCTCAACAAACTAGTCTCTCCTTATCCATTGTCCTACACACACACACACACACACACACACACACACACACACACACACACACACACACACACACACACACACACACACACACACACACACACACACACACACACACACACAAAACAGCGACAGCAAGAGGTGGAGGGAGGAAGTTGTGCTGCCAAAGGAGTGGAGGAGGGAGGGAGCATGTGGATTTGATATATTTTCCTTTGAAGATACAAGCCACAAGTGAAATAGTTAAAACTATAGTGAAAAGCAAGCAGCAAACCAGTAAATAATGCCTTTTATATGACCAACATTTTATGCAATTAATCTTTATCTGTCACATGTTCACAGTGTAATCACAGTGAAGTGTAATTGTGTCAGCTGCCTTGATTTGTACAACAATCACCCTAAATGAGTAACAATAAAATGAACAAGAATTAACAAATTACGAACAATCATTTGTTTATGATTTGGGCATTCCCGGGCAGTGAGTTCCTCACTCAGATCTCAGTGGCCCGAACATAGCGAAAAGGCCGCCATCCAGTTGGTGCGGATCCCCAGAAGACCCATGTGGTGGTGTTGTATTCCTACTTTGAAGTACAAAACAGCTTTGTCTCTGGGAAAAAAGAAACATTTTTAATGGTGGCAAGGCTGGAAGTGGGACAATGTGAGTGAAGTGTTGTAGGGATTCTCGCCACCATCAATGAGAGTCGTGCATAGAAAATAATAGGGACAATTTGATGTGCGCCATTTGGGGGTGGTGTACTATGGCTTAAAGGCATACTTCAGCAAGACCTGTGATTGCCAAGAAACCTAGGTAATGGCCAAATTAAACACCTAATATCTCAACTACAAAGTGCACAATGATTTCCAGTCTATAGTAAACCTAACAGGACTTAACAAGGATAAAGACATTAGGATTTCCATTGTGTCCAGTAACCTAAACAGATGTGGATCTTTATTTACAATGAAAAGTGAAAAAAATATGTTAAAATTCAACTCTGCAAAACTTTTAGGAACATGAATCACATTTGTCATTATACCTGACACTACCTAGTCTGTACCTCAGACATTATCATTACATAATTTAGATATAAGGCTTTCCACAGTGTTGAAACCACAGATGAGAATGAAGAATACAAACAACCCCTGTATATGTTTAACAAAATGAGAAAACAAGCACTGCATAAAGTATTATAAGCAACATCAGAACCATGACTGATGTAGGCGACCTCGTAAGATGCAATGTTGATAATCAATGGAGCCAATTTAAGGTGTGGATTTCTGTCATAATAACATGCTTTTCTTTTCATTTCCACTTATCATCACACAGTCATCTCATTTTATTCCGAGCTGCAGTGATTCAGAGTGCAAAACCATCCACACTGTCAGCATCACTCTGGGAATAAAACAAACCGCACAATTAAAACACAGCTAAAAATCACCATCATGTGTTTAGTGTCGGAAAGGATCTTAGTTTGTTAGAAGCTCAGTTTCAAAACCAGAGTGGAAATATAGAAAGCTGGAAGAATCAAATGTTTCTACTGACTGACCTATAAATATATGGAGCCGGGTGAACAATGGGTACTGAGTGTTTTTCTGCTGTTTACATAGAGAGGTATAATTTCCCTGTGAACTAGTACTACAGAAACCGTTTTATTGTGATGAGGATGCTGTCACTCATCACTCGTGTCCCGGGTAACGGGAGATCTGTGAGAGCACACAATTCATGTGAGACTTTAACCACAAGAAAGCTGCAGTAAAGAGGCAGCTAAACGGCTGCTGTGATCTACATTTCCACAAAAAGAAAAATCCAGATAAATGTCAATAAAGTTACTGAGGGAACACAGAACAGAGGGGGGGACAAGTGCTGATAATGTTACTTTTAGAATTATATCATATAGCGTGGTGCATGTTGACACAATGAACTGTCCACTGAGAGTGAGTTCATGATTTTATTTCATTTTATTTTTGAAGGATTTTTTTTTCAGCTCATGGAAAAGTGCGTGTGAAAATATAATTTCTTCCTGAGCGTGGATTTCTCATTGACTATAACTGTCGAATAATATAGTTTATTGTAAGATAATCAGATAAATTATGTGGCTGGATAAATGTATTTAAATTTGTTTGAACCGCTACTATTTTCTAGTTTGGAGAGAATTACATTGTTTAAACTCATTAGGTTGAGAATTTTTACAGACCTTGAGCTTTCTGCGTGGAGTTTGCATGTCCTCCCTGAGTCTGTGCTGGTTTTCTCAGGGTTTTCCACAGTCTAAAAACATGCTGAGGTTAATTGGAGACTCATAGGTGTGAGTATGTGGTGTGTGTGCCCTACAATAGGCTGGGGTGTATCCCTGCCTCTAAGCGGGTATAGAAAATGACTGACCAAGATAGTAACCGTTCATGCACAGTGATATTCTTTGGTGTACCTGTACAATTGTTTGGAATCTACATGAAAGAAAAAAATCAATGTTTTCCATGGGAACCCTGTTAAAATCACTTTTACTGTATGAAAAAAGAGATTTTACTTGGCTAAATAATACAACCGTTTATTGCACTTAGCTGGCGGGTCCATGAGAAATCTTTCTTCCAGCAGCTCCTCTATTTCTGAAGGCCTTAATTAAGTTAACTGTTTATTTGTCAAATTGTGCCAGGAACTTGGCTTGAAGCAGCAAAGTTATACGCATGAATTCTGCATCTGTGAGAGAAACAGCGAAAGAGAAAGCATATACATGGGAGATCCTAACGCGTGATGACAACTGGAAAGGAATTATCGTCTGACCTAAAAAGAAAAAGGCAAAACAAGCATAGCAGCTGATTTCATTGATTACCTCATCAGTAAAATCAACTGGTGCACATTCTGGTTGGGATGAAAACCCGTAGACTCGACACTTCATGGCACATGATTTGCTACCCCAGGCCCATTTCAGGCATGTAGAGGAAGCAAGGGAGATTTAAAAAAAAACAAAAAACACAAAAAAATGATTTTTACCTGTATTAATTCTGTGGTGGCGTATTGACTATGTCGACTATGTCGATACACCACCAGGTTAGTGCTTCAAAATGTCTGCACAGTCTCCCGTTATAATCCGTCTCCGTCAACATTTGCTTTTAATAAAATCTCGGCAAAGAAAACAGGTGGAGCCACGGAGGAAAAGATGCCTTTAACCAACATTGAGCAACAAGTGCAGCTCAATTTCTACGATGAGCAGGTGCCTGGAATAGCCCGGTATGAAACGCCAGAGCCAATTGCACAACAAGACAGGCGCACAATAAGACAAACACACACCCTTTTCCCTGAAAAGATGTTATTTATTTACTGAATCAACAATGGATGTCTTCTGTGGCAACCTTCATTCTGTGGCTGTCTTTCAAATTAAATTCCCACAATAAACATTTCAGTCTTTTTTTTTTTGTGTGTGTGGAGAATCTTCATCAGAAGTTCTGCCGCCCCCACCCGATCCTGAAATCGACCCAAAGCCGCAGCCGGCCCTGCGGAGCCTCAGGAACGGCCTAGAAAATGAGGACATTGATCGGGAGTTGCTGCAGAAACAAACAAAAAAAAAAAAACCCAGTCTGCAGCCCCTTGAAGATGAATTATTATCCATTGCGCAGTAGGTGCAAGCTGTGTCCTCTTTGGCAGAGGTGGTCAGGCGTGACCAGCGCTTGAACTGGAATAAAAAAGATGCTAGGACTCTAAATCAGCAACTGCACAGCACGCTCTTGGCTCTCACAGATACCATGTGTTTTTTGCCTGTTTTTTTTGTATTTCACACATTTCTCTGTGGAAAAAAAAATATAATAATAATAAATAAAAAAAAGAAATAATTCAACTCATATCTTCGAATTCATTTGATTTTTTTTTTTTGTACAGGAAGAGTTTCTAAATAGATAGAATATACAATGAGACAACTGTATGTGATTTTATTGGAGCTACTTGCTTTCTGCGTTACTTGTTTGCGGTATCTCATCTTGTTTCCCCTGTCCACAGGCACACATTTTTAGGGTTGGGTTTCATTTGAATTCCATCAATTCTGATTCTGGTTCTGCTTATTGGTCCTTAGTTTTGATTCCAATATTGTAAAAAGAGGTAAAATACTTAGATAACTGAACAATAAAAAAGTAAATAAATACTATAAAACACATGATCCACAGCACTGTGTGTAAGGATTGATTTACAGGAGTTCATTATACTAATTGCTAGTTTTGTGCTAGTGCTGTTCTGGGGACTGACAAACACCGTTTGTTCTATAATTTACTACTTGGTGTCAAGAACGTCAGTAAAGATCTCATCTAGTGGCAGGCAGAAACAGGCAGATAGACTCATACTCAAGGCAAGTTGAGAAGAAAACTGTGTTCTAGAGAAAAGGAAGGGGGAAAAAAAAACTCAATGACTGGCCAAGAATAATCACACAATTTAGAAGTAAATCCAATCCAGCTAGAAAAACAAAACAAAATGCCAAACGTGGAGATCATGGGTGTCAGACCCTTGTTCTGAAGAGCCGCTTATGTTCCAACTAAGCAGCAACACACCTGACTCTACTAATGAAGGTCCCTAATAAGGGCCCTAGTGGTTGATTAGTAGAATCAGGTGTGTTACTGCTTGTTTGGATCAAATGGCTGCACCCACAGTCGCTCTATAGCAGGGGTGGGCAATCCTGGTCCTGGAGGGCCGGTGTGGGTGCAGGATTTTGTTCCAACCAAGAAGTTACACACCTGATTCTACTAATGAAGGCCTTGGCAATGGTTCTAGAGGTTGATTAGTAGAATCAGGTGTGTAACTTCTTGGTTGGAACAAAATCCTGCACCCACACCGGCCCTCCAGGACCAGGATTGCCCACCCCTGCTCTATAGGACCAGTGTTGTTCCTTAGTTGTGCCTTACCTTATTGGCTCTACACCATGGGTGTCTAATCCTGGTCCTGGAGGGCCTGTGTGGGTGCAGGTTTTTGTTCCAACCAAGCAGTTACACACCTGATTCTACTAATCAGGAGCCCTGCTAAGGACCTTCATTAGTAAAATCAGTTGTGTAACTGCTTGGTTGGAACAAAAACCTGCACCCACACGGGCCCTCCAGGACCAGGATTGGACACCCCTGCTCTACACCTTGTAAGGTGCTACTGCTGCTAGGACCGCAAGACATCAACCACTTTCAAATTGATGCAATGCAGCCTCATTGGTGCAACCCACATTAATAAATTAATAAATGTCCCTCATTTACTGCACTTTGCCTTGTTGTCACTTTTTTTGACAAAGTAAAGCCTCACTTTTGCCTGTTTTCTCCATTTTTCACACACTACCGCTGGGATGCTAGATCATATTTTCACACACTTTAGTCGATCGGGCCCTTAGAGTAAAAAAAACATGGTCTGGATAACCACCTGACATCTGTAGGAGAAGGTTTTGTACATTTTCTCCTAAGCACAGCATTGTTCTTCCCCTTTTCACCTCTATCAAGGGAGTTGCTCTAACATCCGTAAGAATCTCTCACCACTTCACCAAAAGGGAGATATGGGAGGAAGTTGATCTGCTTTTCTTGGTATTTTGATGCTCAGGGATGCTCTTTTTGACCTTTATGTTTGTAGGTTAGAGACTTCACACTGGACTCAGGGTGTCCAATCTTGTCAAAAAAAAAAAAAAAAAAATCAATCCCTCATGGTTCTTTTTAGCCATGCGTTCAAGGGTATTAATTTTTGCTTTGTCAGAAGGGTAAGAAGAATGTGATTTCCTCTTTGGAGCTGAATTTCAGCAATATATGAACAGGGAGTAACAAAGAGGATCGGAGGCCAGGAACAGATCCAGGAGTCGGATGTAAAATAACAGTGTCTGCTCTGCCAATTGAGAGGTCAGAAGGCAAACTATTGCAGATGAGGGACAGAAAGCTTAGTGGGTTCCCAGAAGACCTGAGATCACAGGGCTGTTGGATGTAGTGGGTGAAGATAATGATGTGCTGGTGCTGCAAGGTGGTCACTCTTCACCAAAAAAAAAAAAAAAAAATCACTTTCAGAATATCCCTGTGAAATATTATTTTCCAAAGTCTATGTCCTTCTGTTGAAGCCTGAACTACTGTTTGGACAAATTTATTCATGATAGCAGTGACATGACGGTAGTTTTCTGGTGTCATCTCCAACCAAAACTGACTCATCAAGTGGAAAGCACTTGACAATTGTTAGCAAACAAATACAGGAAACTAAATTTAAGAAAAGTAATGAAACATTACTGCAGCTTTATATTAGAAGTGCAACTAAAACAAACTGATATTATTTTCATCATCTGGTAAATCCATAGACTTTTGGGTCACTTGAGTCTAGGGGGATTTTCACACCAAGCAGTTGGTGCCAACTAAACGGTCCATTTCGGACAAAGGCGCTTAGCATCATGCGTACTTAGGTGTGCAATAAATCCTCCAAACATCCAGAAAGAGGTGGTCTTGGTCCACTTGACTCCACATTAAATGACATCTGGTCCCTCTGGTGAAAACGCAAACTCGGGTCGAAATGAACTTTTTGAGACACATGAAGATTTGAAGATTGATGAAAACTAAATAATCAAACTCGTGGAATGAGAGCACCCTAGAACTCTTTTGTTCGAGTGGCTGTGTATTTATTTGAGTAGTAAATCTTAGCTTGGGGTAACACTACCTTTATTTAACATGTAAATCATAAATACAAAGTACCTCTGAGTTCTAATATAACACACTTTAAGGATCAAAAGTGGTTAGTTGCATCCTTCCAGAAGCATAAACCAACAATGACTTGAATCTAGTTCAAGTTCATGTTTATTTAGAGCCATTTACAGTCTGAAAGGGTATTCCAGGCCCACATTGATAGTAAACAGAAACTACACCCCCTGACCTCAACCCTCATAGCAGAAAAGAAAAATGGAAGAAACTTAGGGAATGATCACAGGAGAAGGGAAGCCCCACAGAACTCCTGATATTGTTTTTTCTTTTGTAAAAGTATGGACCGTATTACATACACAGGCCTTGTTCTTTTGACCAGCAACAGGAGAGGATCGTCTCATACGGACAAATAGGCGAACAATCTCAGACCTTTTTACATAGTCACAACCATATTAGTCTTCTTGTGAATCCCCACAAGGGGAATTTGGTCCATTCAATTCAATTCAATTTTATTTGTATAGCCCAAAAATCACAAATCACAGATTCACCCCAATGGGCTTTACCGTTTGTACAACACAAACATGCCCTGCCCTTAGACTCTTACATCGGGTTAAGATCTTGAAGATAATGCCCCGTAGTGTGTGATGCACCCTTATTTTTTTAATCTTGTAGTGTGTACATGTTTGAGATTAGAGCAAGAAGAACATCTGTCAAGATTCTGTCATTCTGTCAAGATTACGTGATGCAACAGGATTTCACAATCGGTAAGGATTTTCTTTTTTCCGCCACATCATATTTGTTTTCTTTGCAAAAGGGCTCATGACAAAAACAGTTCAAAAAAGAAAAACGCCCCTGGTGTGTAAAAAACCTTCTTGTACATGTGCCGCTTTTGGGATCTAGTAAAATAAATCTAGTTAACCGTTTGTTTACATTCAGTTTACACTAAGCATATTTATGTTATGTTTAATTACTTGAATAAATAAATGTTTGATTTTGTACGGTTCAGTCACATTTTACTTTTAAATGTTGCTTCATGTTTAGAAGCGCCAAGATTCTTTTTTTTTTTTTTTTTTTTTTTTTGACCAAACTGTATTAGTACAGCTGGCTGTCAGGTCCTCAAGCTCACCAAGAGGTCCATAAGTATTGAAGGCTTTTCTTCCTGTCACAGTATGGGGTACAAAAACGAACTGTGTGTGTGTGTGCGTGTGTGTGTGTATGTGTGTGTGCGTGTGTGTGTGTTATGAGTGTATGTTTTCAGCTGGCACCTTTCAACCTTGGCAGCAGCGTCTCCTGGCACCCGCAGGAACAAATTTGTCTTTGGGGTTGGGTTCAGTTTTTCGTCTTCGATGTGTGTGTACATGTGTGGGTGAGGTAGCAGAGAGGTCTGGTCATTATCACCACTGCAGCCATCGAGCATGCGGGGAAAGAAAAAAAAAAAAAAAAGGTAAAAGAGGGTGGAGAGTGAGGTAAATAAGGACAAGATGCTTGGAGGCCAAGGGCTGAAATGTTTTTTGAAACATCTTGCGGGTGACAGGGATGCTGTGAATGCACCAAATATGTTCAAACAATAAAGCAATAAATCCTACTGAGCGCAGTGCACACATTCCTGAAAAATAAATACCAAATGCTAAAAATTCTTCTCTCTTTGATTCTCTAAAATTAGATATCCACTATTGTAAGCCTATCCTCTAAGCAAACATAAGGATACGTGCGCGCGGAAAGTTGCCGGGCTCACCCTGTGGAATGCCCAAAGAATCATGTGTGTGTTTTCCCAGCTTGCCTTAGCCATGGCGTGTTGTGGTCGCCGGGCCTGTGTGTGGTCCTGGTGTGGTTCAGCTGCTCAGAATCATTTCCATTTAAACATATCTGTGGTCCTCAAAGCAAACCACTCGATGTTATCCACTCCATCGGAGGTAACACCAAAAGCTTTGCCCTCTGTGTGACCGCCTCTTTGTGTGTGTGTGTGTGCGTTAATGCATGTTTAAGACTGGGTGTATGCACAAATGTTTGAATGTGTAAATATGCGAGCGATTCACTGTCATCTGTCTTCCGGCATATTAGAAAGGAGGTTTCTCATGGAGTCAAGATAATGGCGAGCAAACAGGGTTAGAGTAGTGCGAGTGGTGATGAATGAGTGTGTTTTTGAACTGCTGGGCCCCTTCAGGGCATTGTGTCCCAATGATCAGTGACTCCTCTCCCGGGGGTTTCTTCCCACCACAAGAACCAGTGCAGATAGGATCATTGGGAAAGAATGTGGACATGTTCCCATAAAATACCTTCAGTGATGTTTCCTCACTCGCTGTGTTTAAAATGTGTCTCTTTTAATATACGGAGGTTATGGTGTGAACTGGCTCGTCCACACGTTTGTGAGCTGAGTCAAACCTGTTAAGACATTTATATTTTCATAAACGGTTTCGGTTGTCTTTTTCTTTTTCTTTGTTTTCAGCACTGAACTTAAGTGAAAATTGTTTGACATAATCACACAAAGACTCATCATAAAATTCTGAGTGAATCTGTATGCGTTTGTGTGCCTCTTAGCATCTACGTGGGTTCCTTTCCCCTTGCCGTCATGTGTGTGTGTGTTGGGAAGGGAGGGGGGGGCAGCTCACAGAAAACAGAGATGAGCATTTATCAGTCACAGGACCCGGAGGTGGCAACAGGGCTGCCATTGTGGACTCCCCAGAAAGAGGATTACTTTCCAAAGTCTGCCTTTTGTACACACATTGGACGCACTTCCCTATAACTCATCAGGCAAACAGGAAGGAATCACAGACCGGATTGCATGTGTGTTGACCCAAAACAGCTCTAATCCCATCACGGAGTGATAAATGACCCCACCAGCAAGTCGGGGAGTCTTTGGACCATAGAAAGAGGAAGAACAGGATGAGCTGGGAATGATTAGAGAGTCGCACGGTTCTGCTCAAGGGACACGATCAATGAAACGACGCAGAACGGATCAGACCGCGAGGATGGGCGAGCATTACTTCGTCAGTCGGGGAGGAAGCGGGGGTTAGAGCCGGGCCCCGGCTGAGAGGTGGCGAAAGAGAGGGAGACGAAGCACGTCTCTCTGTTGACTACAGGGACCTTTTCGTGTTGACGCGGAGACCACAGCCGAGCAGCCTCCCGCCGACAATGACAGGATCTCTGGGAACTTGTTTTTTTACTTATCGTGCTGCTCCGTACACACACACAAACACATTAAGAGTTGGCCACGCATGGCACAGGAATCCTACTCTCGCACGTATGTGCACATATGTTTGTTTGTCGGAAAAATGTCGAAGGATTGTTTGTGTCTGTTTCCTAAACAAATACAGATGTACATTGCGGTTGGCCTTCGATTTGAGTGTCATGGTCTTTATTGTCTCTCTCTGTGTGGGGGATAGGCCTCTGGGGCAGAGGCGTACATAAATGACAGAAGAGCGAAGCACCAGATGCACACACGCACACATGCCTGCCACATCTCCGTTCATGTAGGGGCCAAAGCGATTCCCAAAAGCCGACCACTAAGATCAGATATTGTATTAATCACCCAACTCTGCCAACAACAATGGAACAAACGATCGGGAATAGAACTGACGCTTCTATTCTATTGTTCTTTTTTTTTTTCTCTTTCACGTCTGCATCGCTAAGAGCTTCTTTGACAAGTGCCATAAATTTTAAACATTGTTTTATTTCAAAAGTACACAAACAGGACCAATATCTTTCAATAAGGCAAAGCTCAAATATTAACAACCACTCACGTCAGAAGACTCAAAATCTCATAGTCACAGTTTATGGGTACCACTTGCAAATAATAAATAAAACTCTTTTTTTTTCTTCTTCTTCATATATTTACTAGAACATATCTTTTTCTCATAACAGAAAACAAAAAGATCGTTAGACAAACATTTCATTACGACCCCAGCCACATATAATCATCTTCAGTATTATTCTTTTTTTTTAATCTTCAGAATTCTTAATTGTCCATGAAAAGTCAGATTGGGCCAGAGGAAGGTGCGCCAGTCTTTCTCCACATGGGTGTTACGTGGCTTTAATGCCCAGTTCCAATCCCAGCTACAGACCCAAGCCCTTAGCTGCTACCTGAAAGGACTGAACATTGTGGGTGTGAATGTCTGTGGGTTTTACGAGACCACCTGTGCAATCTTTAAGCTACTAAGTGCATTGTTAGCATTATTACTATGTTCAAAACTTAACCTGCACCTCCCCGAAAAAACCCTTCCGTGCATGTGATTTTTGCTAAAGCACCTTATTGATAACTACCTGGCAGCTATCCCTTACCAATCCTTCCAAATAAGTGCGTAGTAGGGATGTACCTCAGGGCTGGGGGGCTTTGTAGGTGGTGAGTTGAAATTGGGCACAATTTGATGAGGGGCGGGAGTGTATTTTTTTTTTCTGTGGCTTCGTTGCGATTCTTTTGCATGCCGAGCCAAGCCGATCCGAGTCAAGTTGTGGATGGGGGGGGGTGTGGCCGGCTCCGGTCACCTGGGGAACAGCGCCAGGAGGATGCAGAACAGCGTTGCCGCAAAAGACGGGGCGAGACTCCCGGCTCCTCCACACTCCATGGAGTTCTCCTAAAGAGAGCAGGGGGCCAAAACACAAAGATGCTGCACATATGTGGAATATTTCAATAAAACACGCACAAAAAAAGAATCAGTAGAGGATTTATTATGAAGAGTACTTTAACGATGTGTGTGTGTGTGCGTGTTTGGTATGAATACCTCTGGGTGAAAAGGGTGACAGGTATCTGGACGCCTCCTGTCCTTTTGCATCTTCAATCGCTCGCACTTGAGAGACTCATTATGTGCAGCCGAAGTTAAGGCAATAACAGACAGATGTGTATCCTCTGCAGGGTGTTTTCCTGCCGAGTCTATTTCTTGTTTATAATGGAAAGAAACGTGCGTTTTTGAGTGCACCATGGAAAGAGGCTGTTCTGGAGGACGAGATATTTAGCGCACAGCACGGTGCACCAAAAAAAAAAAAATTCACTTTGAGCTATGTTTGATGAGTTTTCTTTTGTTGCATGGCAACAGAATAGCAGGCTTTATGCTACAGTAAGCACCCCCACAAAAAATAAACAGTGGTGGACATGTATATACAGCATGGCTGCTGCAGAAAATTTCTGAGAAACGCACATAATAGGAGAATCCAGCTCGGGTATGTGCTGACGAAAGTTCCTTCAGTCTGACTCCACTCAGAGCTGTGTCTGCTATTGATCAGTGCTCCATCAACGTGTGGGCTGTTGTGTAACTCAGTCCAAACAAACACACACACACACACACACACACACACACACACACACACACACACACTGAAGCGGACAAATCCTCGGCTTTAGATCTGCTCCCCCACAGCGCTCCCATCTCTTTCATCCACAGAGAGGGGTAGAGGGCAAACAAACTTCCCAGAGCCCTACAAATTAAAATGCTCTATTTCTATCATGTTGATGGACACACACACTAGCTATAATGACTCTGACACAGGAAGTAACATGGTGGAAAGAGAACAAAGATCGCCATTAAAAGCACAAAAAGGCAGTACTGTTGTTTTTCTCAGTACAGGGAAACAGCCAGAGGAGGTTGCCACAGGCCAGTTGTACGAGGTTGTTGTTAAAACAAACATTTTAAGCTTGTAGGGTTGGGCGATGTCCCTTTAATTGGCAGTTGATGATGTTTACAGTGAATCATCTTGATGATATCGGGAGGGGTTGCGTGTAATTCTGATTAGTGTTAGCACCAACCATGCTATCTCTTTAACCCTCTGAAACCCTCATCTTTTGATCAACCAATCAATCAATCCTAGCTCCTTCAATGTTAGAAAGTGATAAATGTACTCTTAGCCTGAAAGATAACAGTAGCGTTGTTCCAGTACTGCCTTCGGTGTGATTGTAGCCCCTGTAAAAGGTTTTCTATCCACCCTGGAACTTGCGTGTCTTTCGTAGGGGGTTTGTAAAATAAATCCACATGGGTAGATCCAATATTGACCATTTTACTGTCCATATTTTATCAATTATCGATCATATATTGCACCTAGCATTGACGTTAATGGCGATATTTGTTTCCCATAATGCTTTGCGGGAACCTTTTGATCAATCAGAGGCTGATCCAGCTGGAAATAACTCCTCTTCTTTTCGTCTTTTTACCGACTCCCGATTACTCAGCAGTTATTTTAGAGAGCACCTTCCAACAGTGCGTGTTTTTAGCAGGAGGAGGCGTGGCATCACGATGGTGGCTCTCCATCGTGACGTTGGGTCATCCATCATGATGGACAATGATCCACCAGAACATCCCTATAAGGTTGGTTCAATAATCCACTCATTATTATTATTGAGTCCAAGATTCCCAGACAAAATGTAGCCATTTTGCTATAATCCAATCTACCCCCCAGCAGACTTTCCACAGTAAAGGATATACATGATTTCGATGGGATCCATGGTGATCGGCTCGAACATGCTGCAGTCACACTTGTTGTCCACCACCACCATGAAGAGATTACTGCTAGGGATCTGCTGGATCACAAAGGACCTGCCAATCACAGCACAGACAGCCAGAGACAAAAAGGACGGATGAAGGGAGAAGGAGAGAGGGAGGGGTGAGAGTTGAGCAAGTAGACAGGGCGCATCGGTATGATGTAAATTTCCATGTGTGTCAAAGAATTTATGTTATGAAGGTTCACATTCTCCCCTGGTGGAAGGGAGAAGCATTGAAGAGACGCCACTGGACGCATGTCAACGAGGACGACTTGTTTCACCGCCAGCTGTCAATAAACATAGAGACATAGACGGACTCACACCAAAAGACATACATTTAAAGTATACACACATACTTCTCCAACTCTCCCCATCCCCTTCTCTTCCTCGACCCTTCCTTTCTTTCTTTCGTCTCTGCTATATCCTATCCAAGGAGAGCACCAATGAAGTGTTGCCGAATATAAAACACTGCAAAGGGAGACAAATGGGAACCACACTCGTGCGCTCATAGCTTCCCATTACTACGTTTTACTGGCCTGAGAGATCAGGCCTCGCCTCGGCCTCCTGGCCAGTGATTTATGAGCGGGGATAAGCTTTATGAAGAAGAGAGGTCATAAAAATGATCTCTTCTTTCTGTCACCCTTCCTTTCTTTATCTCTTGCGTCTTTCTCTCTCTCTCTCTCTCCCTCTTCTGCCGCAGCTGGGTGATTCATCAAGTTCACAGTGAGGCATTTATCGGACGCGTATGGGAACATGCACGTGTGACTGAGTGAACACACACAGATGGGAAAATATACCGTACATGCATGCACTTTCCTCAACTCTTGATAAGGAGAACAGGAACTAAAACAGAGAGGCAGAGACCCCGGTAGGTCATGACAGAACCTAGTATCGGCAGGAATATCTCCATCCATGTTAATTTAATACCATGACCAATTTAATCTGACCACAAACGGCCTCCAATCCCCGAGTAGCACCAATCCACCGCACTCTAATACAGCTATCCCACCATGACCAACCAAACCCGACCAAACCAGCCCAGCTTATAGGCCAAGCCAGTCCCAATCAGGGTGAATTAGGATCTGCTGATGTTTAATAATCCATGCTCACCCCTGCACAGTGCCGGCCCAGCTCAGCCCGCTGATCGAAAGCAGAGCAAGTGTTCTTGGAGAAAAGACTTAAACACATCCTGACAGCACAGCTGCTGGCCTTGAACATACCCAGTGCTGGGAAAGGGAGCGCTACGCCGCATATGAATGCACGCACACATGCGGATGTGTACGGTACGCAAAAAATACACAGGCGCAGACATTAATGCGCTTTCTCTCCCGGAAAAACACACAAAACCGTAAAGAAACTAATGAAAAGGAAATATGTTAAAAATGATGGAGAATGGCAGAGACAGAGCACCCTTTTAGCGGCAGTAATAAGAGGCAGTTAAACAGAAATGAATTGAGAGATGGATAAATGGAATGTAGGAAACAATAAAGACGCCCATTAAAGACGTAGTGACAGAACACGTCTTCTCTTTTAAAGTTCTGACAATACATATCAAACGATCTGAAGCGGAGAGCTCATAAAGCCCTGCTTATCAACACATTCTGATCAGGAAGGAAACATTTTTATCGCTCCGCTGTCAACTGTACTGAAGCTCATTTTAGGGGTTAGGGCTACGCTATAGTGACGAGAATTCACCCAACTTCAGAAAGTTTGCAAGCTTCATTGTCGACGCAGAAACGTAGCAGCTTTTCTACCTTTCATGGTTAAACAGTTCTGTGCTCCATTTTGTCTAAATACAATAATTTTGTGTCTTGTAGTGAATGTTCACATTTTTCCATTGATTTAATCATTGCATAACTTAACCATAAGTGCACGTACGGTATGGTTTTCAGAAATATCTGTCATCACAGTTCAGAAATTTGACCAGTAATTACAGTGTGTAATTTAACAATTACTAATTCAATGAGCTGACATTGCTCCAGTAAAATCTCAACAAACGACTGGCGAGTTTTCAGAGCGATGCTGTCATTTTATTTCCATTTCTCTTATTACTTTTGGGGGAAAATTGGCATCATGATTAATACGGTATTTTATTATGCTTTTTAAGCCTTTTTACACGTTTTACACGATTCCAATACACACAAGTAGGGGGGCTCTAAGACAAGATTTTAATGCTGATTTGTATCTTTCAGCTGCTGTTGATGTAAACGCACTTGGAATATTCCAGCAAAAGGTCCTGATGAGTAACTTGATTAATCATATGACTGAATAATAAAATAGATATATTTGATATGTCATCAAATGGGTAAAAAAAGGAGAAGAAAATGTCAGTCCTACAACATCATAATGACTGGAACTTAATTCAAAGTATCTTTTTACTACCCCCATTTTTTCCACTTGGCTTATTTGAATTTCCTTTTTAACACATTTTAATATATATTTAAATGTTTTTTGTTTTTTTTATTATATTACTGGATGTCAAGTTTACATTTTGTTGTGATGCCTTTCATGTTTTATGTAAAACGCTTTGAACTGCCTTGTTGAAATATACTTTATATCTCTATAAACTATTTGTAACTATATATAATTATATATATTATGTGAATTATTATTCAGACAGCAATAAATCACTAAGAGTCAAACAAGATTGCTCTCCTGCTTCCATTCGATGTTGTGAAAGAATATATATTTTACAAGGTACAAAAATCAGTTTGAACAGCTGTGTCAAGGAAATTAAATTACTTCATTATTGTTGTCTGACATCACGTTTGGAGTGACAGAATCATAGTACGCGCACCTACAGTACCATGATTATTAGTGTGACCCAGGAAAAAGAGACAGATACGCTTCAATAATCCCTAACAGATGAAACCATGTCTGTACGACTTCAGCGCTGAAGCTGTAGCTCGTTGCAACTTTCAACTTCTCTCTTTTAGGGACATGGCTCATTTGGGACAGTTGGGAGGAAGAAACAGAGCATATGGTGGATATATGACTGTGAGTATTGTTGCTAATAGACCCCTTGAAGACCTTCTCCAGTTAGAGACATGACACATTCTGTCCTAAAGATCACATTACAGTCTAGAGAGGCTGACAATGCATTAAATTAAAGGTTAAATCCTCCTATAGGGCCACTTAAGCTTATATAAAGCTCACTAGATTTCAATTTTTCCTTTACTTTATCACTCTGTCTCACCCAGGAAATAATGGACAAATACAAATACTGACATCAGACACAAATCCATGCGCGCACACACGCGCACGCACACACGGTCAAAATACATTAAAGAGAGGTTTAACAGGCATGAGCTTAGGGTATATTTCCTATAGAGCATAAAGCACACACACGTGTCCCAATGAAAATATGAGCGAAAGGCCTCAGTCAGTCTATAACATGAAACAGATGTTTATCACCAATATCCTCTATTACTAATATGAGCTATAAAATTCCATATAATAATAAGTCTATTCCATATAATAAAAAAATTACTTTGTCAAATTCATTGTGCTTTAAAAAAGATTTATCTGAAGGTGGCATGTTGCTCGGAGCACAGCCGTGCCTGCTAATCCCAGGTCTGGTGCCATCGCTGGAGATGAGGCCATTCTTCTCTGAAGCGCACGTGTGTGCGTGGGTGGGTGTGATTATCTGAGAGGGTGTTACAGTATCTGTGAGTGAGTGTGTGCGCGCGCATGTGTGTGTACAGCATGTGTGTTTGGGGTCTGACAGCATCCCCGACCGCATTTTACTCCTGGCACCCAGTGCAGTGGTTACCCTGCTGACCTTGTGAGGTTGTACCGGCAGCAGACACACAAGGAAAACACACACACACGCGCGTGCCCACGCACACAAACGCACACAAATGTGCATGTGAACACAGGGTTCTGAGCTTCCCTGGCAGTTCCACAGCTGGGAGCAATGAAGGGCCCATTGGAAGGATCCAGAGAACACCCCACAATTGCCTGACAGAAAAGCCCAAATTGTTAATGGGGACCACACTCATTTTCCCATTTTTAAAGGAAGCCTTTTTTCCACCTCTCTCCCTCGTCTCTAAATGCCTCGTATTTCAAACTGCCGGAGGAGAGAGTGGGTGTCTGCGTCTCTCTAATGGATTGCCTGGATAAAAGTGTTTTCAACAGACAACAAATGATTCAAGCATGTTCCTCATTACCAGGGATTACAGAGATGAAAATATTTCGGATGAGAGTTAACAGGATAATTCTTTCTTTCATTGTTAGCCTGTTTTATGGAGCGCATTGATATCACTTTTACAGCGATATTTTGACTGTTCTTGCTGTTGCTTCTGTATTGTTAGGACATGCATCTGCGCGGGTGTCTCGTACTTGATGCAGCCGTCGCAGTCGATGTTCCCCGTGTTCTCTTTGATGGTTCTCTCGGAGACAAAAGCCGGGTACTCCGTGTCACACGGTACCTGCATGGTCCGACCCATCCTCTGAGCTGGAAGGGGGGGGGGAAGAAAAGAGGAGAGGGAGGGGTGAAAAAAGAGGGAAAGAAAGCAGCCCGGTGAGAAATTCATGGCACAATCCATTTCAAAGTCAAATATATATATATATATATAAAACAGTTGCGCAAATAGATTGCGAGCAACCACACCACATCCTTGCAAATATACAAGTTTGAAAGAAAACAGCATTTTGTGAAGCAGGGCTGCCTCTTGTCCTGCCGGAGATTATTTCCAGTGTAAATCTAGGCCAGACATTTCCACAACATTACTTGAACTCTCCTGCCATCCGGAGGTCTGGAACAATACTACAATGTGGAAGGGGGGGGGGGGCATTTTAAAACAACACTATTCTTAAAGCAGGGGTTAATTTGATCCTAATTTGCAGATAAAACACACATTTAAAGATATGTAGTTCTATTTTCTTCTTAATATTATTATTTTCTTTTTTTTCTTTTTTTAGGTTTATCCAAAAGTGCATTTTTTTAACCACATGCACAGATTTCTAAAGATGGTGGATTATGTGTGTGATTTGAATGGAGCACTTTAATTACTGGGTGTCAGCAGTGCAGAATTATTGTGTGAAAGTATGTGTGTGTGTGTGTGTGTGTGTGTGTGTGTGTGTGTGTGGGTAGTTGTATATAAACTATATGCTTGTGAAAAAACACAGCCGACATGTATAAACGTCTGGGATTAGTTCAGCTTGATAGGCTGTGTAGATTGGGTTACAGGCTGCTAAATTGGGGTGTTTCAGCGGTGTGTCGCAGGCCCGTGTCTCTATTGTAAAAAGATATAGCAAGTGCTGCTAAGACCTGAGGCTAGCCAGCTGTGAAATTGTCTTGACTGCTTGGCGGGTAGCGATGCCCAGCTTCACTTCATTCAGGATAAGAGTGTGCAAGGAAAGCATTTTATAGACTTTCATTTTGCGGTTCTCCCGCTTGCTCCTCTCTCACTTTCACATATGAAATATTTTTATATTAGTTTTGGCGAGAATTGATACTACAAAAATAATGCTGCTAAGAGAGGCTTTAATTCCAGACAGGCAAACAGTATTCAACACTCCATAAAGCATTAAGGCATCGCAGTGTTCATAACTCGGCAGGAATCACATGAGCATGTGCGTGCGAGCTTGGAAGAAAGTGAGACAGAAAGAGAAAGAAAGGGCATGAACCCGGGGAAGGAGCGAAAGAAAGACAGAATGAGTGAGAAAAGGGAGAGCAAGAGGCTTTTTTTTTCTCCCGTTACAAAGCGGAAATTGCTTCCCACCGCTACCAATAGGACACACATCCTTACAGATCATAAAACCATCAACCATCAACCCCTCTGGACACACTAACAAATATAAATGAGCGCGCAGGCAGACACGCACATACACACACACACCACACACACACAGTAACACCGAGGTCACTTGAGGTCTCATGTTCTGCCATTTTTACTTTTAGGTTTTGGATTGTGCCTCTTTATTCTGTTTTTCCAGTGGTCACACTGACTCAGACCAAGAGGAAATGGAGGGGAGATGTGAAGATGAAGGCAGGAGGTCAGTGCCGAGGACACTGGTTGTTTTTTTTTCTGTATAAAATGAACTTTGTTAAAGGGTCAGCGTATGTTTTAGTCTCTGGATTGTCCTTTCAGATTAAAAAAAAATCAAATTAAATTAGAAAAGAAAAGGATTATTTGATTTTCATTTGAGAAAATGTGTTCATTGGCAGATGTACAATTGATGACCTAATTCCTTTGCTCTCATTTGTTAGACAGAAAAGATTATTGCAAAAACATTCTTTTCCTAAATATTCCAACAATCCAAATTTTTTTTTTTTTTATTGTATACCGCTGCACATGGCAACATTAAGATATAAGCTGTAAGATAGTTTTATTGTAGGTATTACGTTTAAGAAGGATTATATTAAGATCATCATTAGAGGTCTTATTTGTGAACTAAGACATCCATGGGACCATCTGCCTGTGTCTACAATGGGAAACATTTATAAATTGAAAGAAGATTTTGTAGTTTGCAAGAAAAAAATGTTCCTGTTTCATTTCTTTCTGTCATTTTGTGTGCTTATTTGCTTTTTTTTTTAAATTATTTTTATCGCTCATTTAGTGCTTTTATTTGTGTTTGTGTTACAAGAGAATGTCTACTGTTGTTCCTGTCGTTTATTCCTTCATTTTTTATCTTTTCATGATAATTACAAATACAACCTATTTTTTTTTTATTTCTCTTTAAGTTAAAATCAACACTTTTGACAGTTGCTACTCGTCATATAATTCAGGCCTGCAATGGAAGCTTCTAGTGAGACTCATACAAGCAATTTAGATTTCATAATCAATTTGAAAAATAATTATATAAAAATAGAATACATACCAGTAAGAACAGTATCAATCTGCAGTCAGATTTAGTATGTTCCTAATAAACAAATGTATAATGAAAATGAATAGATTTGTATTATTTTTCTATATTATGAGTAAGAAAATTTGTCCATGTTAAATGACCAGTGCAGCTTTTTAAAACTACATTAAAAAATTCTAATAATTAATTTAAGCAGTTCTTGCACTCATTTACAGTATGGACCAACTCTTATTTATTAGTGCATGACACATAAACAATGTTTTATGTACAATATATAAAACATTGATTTGTGATTATAAGACGTTTACCTTTATGTGTGTGTGTGTGGGAGAGAGAGAGTGTGTGTATTACAGATAGAGAGATAACAAACATATCCCCAAAGAGTGTGTTTTTACCTTTAGCTATAAGGTCAGAATGCCACCAGCTGTACAGGTTGAACTCGACCAAGAATCTAAATATAGAGAAGATATTGACCATAACAATACACTCCAACACATGCTTATATAACACATACTGTAACTCACTCTACTGCAAGATCATGTTTTACCTACACAGTCAAAAGTTCCTGCAGTAAGAAACAAAAATGCTTATCCTCACAAAAGCAACCACAGCACAGATTCAATGTTTTGCTCTAAAATAAAACAAACCAGTTATCACAGTCTCAATTCCACCATGTTCATGTGCCTCTTCTAACGATTTGAATCCAAACAATCATTAAAATGTGGTGTTTTGTACTGCGTCTCTTTTGCAGTTATGAGCAATCTGATGGGAAATTATCGTCAATTAATTTTCAGCTTGATAAGCTTGTAAAGCAGGTTGTGCTAAGTTATCTCATAATTACTTTTGTATATGCAAATGATTACTTTCTCCCTTCGGTGATTACCAGTGTTACTGAACATGACATCAGATGTAATTCTAAGAAAGTAGTGTGATGAAAAGTAATTGTAAAATTGCTGTACTGTATATGCTTGACTGATTTCACATGTGTTTAAGTGATGTTAAGGTGGCTGTGTGTAGGACTTACTATAGTATAAGCCTGTGGAGTGGTCATTATGGTGTAGTAAGTACTGTATGTACTGTTTTAGTGATTTGCGCCATCCCATGTAATGTGCATTTAATTCAATGTATGATTATCATTTTAACTTAAACACAGTTGACAGATTTCTGTCAGTCCTGTGTCATAATTTCTATATTAACATGATGGAGAGCAAGTGAAACACTGATTGAAAATGAAACACGTTATTAATATTTCAAGAACACAAAATTGTCTAGCTATGACAGGCAACAAAATTAGCGCTGACAGCGCAGTCCTCCCATGATGCACTGTGGCGACAACAGACCACCCAGGGAGAATCGGCAACCACAACGTGGCATCACAGGAGTACCCGCTCGACAGGAAACATCAGGTAGCCATTACTGCTCACGATCGCTGATGATCATGTTGACGTACATGTGGAGGCACTCATAAACAAACACACAGTTGATATATACTCACAAACACACAGAGTTAACCTGATCTGACAGGAGAGGCCACAGTATGAGTCCTCAAAAGCACATGTATGGAGCGAGGCTATGCTATTGCAAACAGACACACGACACTCTCGTACACAGAAGTCTTACATGACAAGCTTGGTAAGAATCCACTTCGCGGCCGAGAAGAAAGCAAAGTAAGGCTGAAGAGGAAGAGAGAGAGAAAAAAAATATATATTCCTCAAACACTTTGTACGACACAGAGTACAAAATAATGAAGCTTTGAAAGAGTACTGTACAATACATAATTCAGGCAAGCGGTCAAACAGTGTGACAAAATGCAGTACTCACATCCAACAGTGTGTGTCCACTGTCACTACTCTCTGAATAGACCCAACATAGAGCCTGGTAGTCATACAGAGTGACCCTGAGCAGACAAAGATATAAAAGAGAGCAAAAAACAAAGAGAGGAGAAAATAGAGGACCGGGTGAGAAAGATGTATCAGAAATACAGGTGAAGTTAGATAGAAACAATATATTGCATACTTTTATAAGTGATGCTTTTGTGAGCAAGGCATAACCTGGACAAGGTAATAAATGTCTTGATTCACACGTTCTCCATAGCATTACATGCCTGCAGGGCCTTTTGGACTGCTGTGTGGGAGCAGGAAGGAGAGATCCCACCTCTGCTATAACTGCTGCTTTACCATTGGATAATATGTTGGATGGATGTGGCAAGAATGGGAAAAGGAAAGCAACTGAAAGCCGAGAGCTTCCCGAGAGGTTCCTCAAAGTGATGTCGGAAGGTGTGTGTGTGAGTGTGTGTGTGCGTGTAGATGATTTGGGGATATTGGGGGGGATATATCGGAGGATTTAAGGGCTTAGTAGACCCTGAGGGTGTGAGGTCTGCGTCTGTCTGGGTGAGGTTATTGAAGGGTAGCCTAACACACACATGCGTACACGCTGGCGATATTTCACATAACCTTTGGACATGTTCCTATATGCTTGACAATACTTTGTGTGTGAACGTGTGTGTGCGAGCGTGTGTGTGACGTCTGAGTGGGCTCAGTTTATCCGCAGCCCTGGGCGATGTTCAAACCTCAGTCACAGTACCGGTGACACACAGCTCCAACACACCGCCAGGAACCAATTAGCACTAAGCCAGGCCACATAATGGTGTTAGCAGCAAACTTATACCAATGCAATGTGTGTGTATGAGTGTGCAATTTTGGCGTGTGCGTGGGTGCATTGGACTTTGCACGGGTGCCACTTTCAACATTTGTATTGGTTTCCCTTTCTATTGCTTGTTTGGAAGGATAATTCAAAACTAACTGAAAATAACGTATCTACATTTGTCCTCATCTAGAGTCCCCGAAGCAGACAGCCAACACAGGCTGATGGCTTGTGTTGACTGAAGTGGTGGATTATAAAACCTCTGTAATGTCGTTTAATCAAGGCAAAAAAATGTGCCACGACATAACACATTAATTCTCTACAGATGGCACCGGGCAGATCGTACTGGATTCATTAGTATAAGCGCTATTACTCATCCCGCTAATACTTCGCTGACACAAGTCGTACCATTCATTCATCATAGGTTTGCCCTTAATTTTAAACAATCCCTCGCATCATCTGACACTAAAGGTTCAGTGGAAGCACTTGTACGCCTTTTTTGTTTGTTTTTTTTACGAGTGGGACTGTAAACCATTCGCTGTCGGCTTTTGAGGTTCGTCCCCATGATAAACAGGCGTGGCTGTCTACTTGTGCAATGATTTGTCAACCATGATTTTTATACACTGAGACAGCAGAGGCAGAACTGAACACTGGGAACAGTCCCGCTGCAGTATTGGAAATGTGGTCGCGAGCTTCTGTGCAATCTAAATTTACGCTTAGCTGTCGATCTAAGTTAAGATTCCGCAAATGTCGGAGTATAAGAGTTCGTCTCTACAGTCAAGCTACAATATATCTGTGCGTGTGTCAGACTCTCTGCATCTCTGCTCTGTAAGACTGAGAACGATATCCTCCTGGGTTAAAATTCCAAATTAATTGCAGAGTCGCCACCCACTGCTCCTGGCGTTTTCCAGAAGATGCGGTGCCACAACAAGCAACGTGTGAATTGTGTACATGTGTGTGTCTGGGACTTGAAGTTTCTCCTAATTCCGCCGTTTCACGAAAAGATTTGCTGTAATCCCCAAATGGAGGAGTCTGCTGAGTGAGGGGTCGGAGGTCAGCGCTCAATAGCTCAACCACGATTGGCCAAGTTAAAAGCTGTCAGCACCGACGGAGACATGCTCTCATTCTGTGGCCTGCCTGTGTGCCTGATATTGTGCACACAGACTTACACACATGCACCTGGCACGCACGCACACACCAACACATACACACACTCACGCTGGCATGGACTTGTGCATAGTCACACACCCCCACACACAGGCAGGTTGAAATACTTACCTCTTGAAAGAGCCCATCTGCAGAAGCTTACTCATTACAGCTCCTTCTGCTTCTCCAAAAAATTTCCCTGTCTGAGAAATAATAATAAAATAAAAAAAGAGAGTCAATTTTCCTTAATAAAACTAGTTATAATAAAATATAACTGACATCCCCTTAGAAATAACAGATAAAAAAGTTGACACATGTACAGCCAGGATCATTCGTGAGAAAAACCTTTAATTACCTAAACATAAAGCATGCTGACACCATCCCTTTTAGGAACGTATCGCTAATGTGTCTGCAAGATCCTTCCTCCTGCTTGGCCAAATGACCAAGAGGCCATAGCCAAAGAGGAAAATTAGCAATACAGAGACAGATGCAGTCTGTAATAGGACTTAGAATGAAATCCTCCATGCAGAAATCTTTCAAATCCTATCATGGCATGTGAAATGTTAGAAAATAGTGAAAAAATGCTTCAAGAAGTGGTTTGAGCGACATAAAATAGGTTGAATGCAACACCGGAAAGCCAAAGGTAGATTATATGACAGCAGCAAAGTTTTTGATTGATAAGAGATCTAAATGATGAATCCATTGTTAAATTGTTGTATATGCTTCATGACCTTATCTGACTGTAATATATAGTCAATTACCAGGATTTACCTTTCTGTCTGTCCGTGCTTCAGGTCAAGTGATGCCCATGAATAAAGCTACCAGGTTATCAACCATTAGCATCTATTAGCCATAATAAGTCAGACTTCCATGAGGGTACCCTTCATCTCGATCCATCCATCACGCTTTTTGACGTCTAGAAGACGCATAATCTCATCTCAGCTGCACCACAACCATATAACGCCTTCTGGAGATAACAGTCCTAAAAAAAAAGAACATGCAGCGGAAGGACAGTGACAGCGTTCACTGTCCTTCCGCTGCATGTTCTTTTTTTTGTGTGCTTCTAGATGAGCCAAAGCTTGAGTGACAGCATGTCTAGTGACAGCTAACCAAAGGGTATATGTAAGGGCTGGTCTAAACAACAATACCATGCATGTGATGCTGAAAAAATGATTCTATAATAGGAAAGCATATGTAAATGGGTGAACTACGAATTAAAAACAAATACACCATGTATATTTCCTGTGATAAAATAACTCTGACTTAAAAAAAAAATTATAAATTATTTTTACAAATAACTTTTACAATATTCATCCTGAACATGATATATAAATCAAACTGGCTAATGAACTATTGGTTCTTTTTGAGGTAAAATAACAAAATGTATGAATTTCAACTAAAAAAAATGTGTGTTCATGTCTCACCAGAGTATAATCTTCTGCTACCAGAACGAAGCCATTGTTGTCAATGAGGTAGCAGTTAATGTTCTGTTAAATAGGAGAAAATAGGTTAGTCGTGACAATTAAAAGTGACCGAAACATGGAGGCTTTATTGAGTAAATCTAGGTTGACTGACCTCATCATCACAGTTTATGGAGCATTTTCCATCTAGAGCTGCACACTATAAGACAAAAAAAGTAAAGTATATATAAACAAATACATGTCATGCACCATATTTAGGCTATTTAGAACATAAAACCCTTCTGTCAGCTGAAAAACCTTTATTGTCTTGTAAAATATATGTATTGTTTTCATGAATACATTTAATAAAACAGACCAATGACCTTTAAATATAACATATAAAACATTAAAAAGTGCTCAGGGATCCTCAGGTCAAGTTAAGAGTACAATATAGTAACTGAGATTACAACTAATGCTTTTATGTGAATTTGTAAAAATAGAATGCACATGGGTGCATGTGTACCTGTCTACTGGCTGTCCAAAATTTCTTCTGAAAGAACTCCAGTTTCATCTGGATACCCACAGCTGAAAAAAAACATAATCACTAAGGTAATAACAACAACAAGAATTATAATCATAACTTTATTCATAACACCTTTCTTAACAACACCAAATACAATCAAATGACAAAGCCAGCCATGTATTAAATGTAAATGTTTTCTTATAAAAGAACATTTTAAGAAGAGATGAGGCCTGTCTAAATTCAAGTCACGTTCAGACACAAGTAGTGATGTGGGAACAGCTAGTAGAGCTGCAACCACTGATCTCAGAGGATCTCAGAAGATGTAGCAAAGGGAAATGTGTGTGCTGTGCTTCTCTTTATCAAGACAGAAGCCATCTAACACTCAAAAGAGAGATCATTAATAAGTGCAGTGTAAAAGAGCTTCATTCAATAACCCCCATGTTTCCTGATGCAAAATCCTGCTGCACAAAATAGGCTAAAGAGGCAATTACAGCATCATTTATGTGTCAGCCTATTTAGGGTTTAATGTGTGTGTATTTAATACTGCAATACGCCCATGTGCATGATTGCTGCACTGAAAGCGCAGGCCTCATCTCTCTGTATTTGCATGAAATCTATCTCATTTCTCCCTTTTGTTGTCCCAACAGGCCTTTCCAGAGATGGGATACAGAGCTGCTCTTAGTTCCATCAGCCTCATTTCAGCAGGTCCGACCAGATCTGACCAGAATTCCACACCTAAAAGAAAGAGGCTCTGACATTAAATGTCAGCTTTTTCAGTCGACTGAGGAAAGATCGACATGGTCACCACAGGCTTTAACTTCCCTCTTCTCTTCCCCGTGCTTCTGTCCTACCACCCCCTGCTAACTAAGACTCAGAGGACCCTAGCTTTCTGTCTCTCAGCAGGGGTTTGCCATGCTGTAGGGGTCTGTAAGGGGGGAGGGCAAATTTAGAAACTCGTCCAAATGCAGAGCATCCACAGGTAGTAAATTTGGTATTTGGATGGATTTACCAGCTGGAAAATAAAACAGAAAAGATAAATGTATGGGCTGGCTAATGTAGACATGTCATTGACTTACAGCATCTAGCTGATGTTGATACACAGGCAAAACACTGCATCACGGTTCACATTGGAAGTAATACAAATTGTAATACAGTCTGCATGACTGCTGTCTTGAAGTCATTTCACACCAAAGGCAAAAAGACAGGATGCAACGTGTGCAATACAAATGTTTTAACAGGGCAGTATTAGCACTGGAAATGTTAAACACCGCAAATTTAATAAGAAAAAACTCGCAGAAGCTCCAGAAAGACAAAAAAAAAAGAAGTGAGCCAGCGCAGCAGGAAAAAATGCCTTCAGAGAGCAACAAAATAAATCTAATAGCGGAGAAGCTTATGTAATTTATTGCGCTGAATGACCAACCCCTTCTGGTTGCTAAAAATATGATGTTTTGACACACAATTTCAGTTTCATTTCCTGGCTACAAGCTGAACTTGCAATTGTGAGTCATGTTGTAAATTCGCAATTTATTAATTTATAGGGAGACAGAACTTGACAATTTATGCATCAGGTATTCAGCTGCTCTATCTCAAACAAAACACATTACAACTGAATTATTTACAAATTGGTAGCTATTAAAGAGGAGATTTTTATTAGGTTGGCGATAATATTTCATATTATTGATAATAGTCATTTGTAATTTTGAAGCGTATCTGTGCAGGTTGTTTATTACATAATACGTCTTAGTCTTGTTACAAAATTTCTACTGTAAACACACATAAATGAATTATTAAGAATAGGATATGTGTGCATGTATTTTAGTATTAGTATTTTGCAGCAGGTCAGTAGTGGTATACAGTTTGTGGAGACACAGTAAACAGAGTCTACATTTACACGGGCTCCAAATAACATTAAACAGTTAAACTTAAATTTTAAAGCTGTAGCTTAAAAAAAAAATAATAGAAAACGTCACTGTATGGCAACACATTGCAAGGTTATTATCACTGGTTTGCACTTTAAGCGTGATTGTGTGTTGTGATTGTTTAAGTGCAGCGGGTGCTGCTGTGGCCTGTTTTAGCCCGAGCCCAGAGGAACAGGTGCAGATTATCCCGTCATAAGCTTTGCCAGATCCTTTCAGCAGCCCACCATTTCTACACCCACATGGAAAACCCAGGAGGGGAGGCTAATTTAAGATGCTGGGCAACAGCAATGGAAACACACATGGTACAAAAACCAGGGGGAATCTAGATTATTAAGCCAATAAAAGAGACAGGATCACCTACTCTAAAAAGCTTGTGAAACCTAATAAAATCCTGACTGACAGTGAAGAAAAATGTTAAGGAGGTCAACTTCAACTGTCAGGCAAAATGCAGCGAGACAATAAAACTGTCAAATAATTCGAAGATGTAAAAATATAAATAATCAAACTCACAAAGCTGAAATTGTTGATTTACTAGAAAGTTTTAAAAAAATGAATATAACTTTAAATACATATATAAGGTGGCATATCTCTATACATTATATGTGGCAAAATAAATCCAATACATGTGTTATGCGGGGGTTTGGTCTGCAAAATTGTATTAGAGGTTAAAAGCGCATAGATATGGGCTGCTACCTCAAAGTCAGCACAGAACAAAAAAAAAAATGACAAAAGCCAAAATCTGTCTCACTAATGCTTGGGTATTTTCTGTACTACAGGGACACATTTAATTTCCCTAGGTATGATTTAAGAACTTTGAGGTATTTATGCTCTGAGCTAGGTTTATGAGTCCAAAGATGAAGAGACATAAAATCCACTCCAAATCCACCGCAATCTCCTATCCGTGCTATACCAGGCAGGAAGAGATGACAACCGGTTTAAACCCTACAGATATTTGGGAGTCTAATAAGGATTGCATAAACATACACGTCAATCAGGGTGCATCGAAGTGTGTGTGTGTGCGTGGGTGTGTATGTGCTCATGTGCATAACAAGGGCAATCATGTGTGTGTGTGTGTGTGTGTGTGTGTGTGTGTGTGTGTGTGTGGTTGTGTGTGTTCCTCTTGTTTGCGTGTGGGTATGCGTCAATTCGCATTCCCAATGACAGCGCTAGGACGAGCTCACATAAAGTGACACGCACACGTCACAAACACACAGAGATGTCGTGATTTGCAAATTCTGTGTCTGGCAGTGTATAGCTCCACAGCGCAAGGGGAGGGATCATGTCAAGATGCTGAGTGACATTAACAGGACAAGCAGAACAGGAGGATTCTGTTAAGGATGCTAGCAGTCTTCAAGACTTTTGGCTACACTGACCTTTCAATTCCATGTCTTTGTTGAGAAAAAAAAAATGAAGATTTTCCTTATTTTTGTGTCACAGTCCAGACAAAAGATTAAAATAAAATAAAAAAAAAAAAAAAAAAGAAATAACAGGTTTTTCTAAATCTATTCGTGTTGGCCAAAGTGTTTATAGGGCTCTGACTAAAACCAAAAGATTTAATAGATGCGATCATATGCAAATGATGAGAACCATCTGTAGTTTACCCCCAAGGCTTTTATGCCACATGCGTTCAATTGTGTCACAGGAGATATGAAAGTCACATGGTGCTTATGTATGGCATTCTGTTGAGAGGGAGAATAGGAGAGCGCATTTTCTTTTTCTTTTTTTTCCCCCATGTAACTTGATGCTTAACATTTTTAGGCGTTGCAGCACAAACACAGACCGACACGTCAACAATATGGGCTTGTAGAGAATACAACGGCGTCACCACACGTTTGCGGAAGTATTTGCCTATGTAGGTGTAAATGACTACTCAAGTGTGCGTGTGAGTGTGGATGTTAGTGTTTGTGTGTGTGGGCACATGTCCTTATACAAGCAGTAATTTTTTTTTCAAGCATCCTAAGAATGCATTAGTTCCTCAAGGCTGACATCTTCACACTTCTGCAGAAAATAAATTGACTACACAGTATATAAGCTGACGAAATATAATGCTTATATTTCTATATGAGGGAATGAAAATAATTGCCAAGCTCTTCAGCAGAAGAAAGGATGAAAGCATGGATAGACCAGAGGGCAAATAGCATGGAGGATATAATCCAAGGTCAGCTTGTGAGCTTAATCATATTCATCATTAAAAAAATGACTCAATAATTAATCTCTTCCTGATTTTTCGTTTGTCCATTTTTTTTTTGCCTCTCCTTCAAGCGACCTGTGAGCCTGTGCGAGCTTAACGGTCCCTTGGTTTACATGCAACAAATAAATATAAAAACATCCAATGCAGATTTATTGCAACAGCTTAATATCCCGCTGTGTGCATGTGTGCATGTGTGCACGCGTCTCTGTGCATTTGTGCATTCTGTGTTGCTGTGCTGGGGGCGTGTTCTGCCAGCCCTTCTACCCACGGCTCATGCATAATATCACCAGAGCATGCCACGGCAACGGGCATCCTCCAACTGCATTCCCTGTGTGTGTGTGTGTGTCGATGTGTTTGATATTTTGCGTAGACACGTTGCAATCTAATTTTGTCTTGGTGAGATCTTGCCAGAGCTACTGTATATGGGAGAAACGTGTCAGTGTGCATGTGTGCGCTGAGATTTAAGAGGCACAGCTGTCCACTGGGAGATGACACAACATCACCACTAAACCAATACAACCAGGGATGGGGAGTGAGCAAGCAAAACACATAGAGAGATAGAGAGGGTCAGGGTTGGTATAATTCCAATGGAGGAGCAGAAAAATGAAATAAAATCCGAGCAAGACAAAAAGAAAAGAACAAAGGGGAGGAAAAAAAAACAGCATGAAGGGGGGAAAAAAACAACAAGAGACGGGAAGAGAGGCTGAGACAGTGAGAGAGCAACAGTGATAAAGAGAGAGGGCGAGAGAGAGAGAGAGAGAGAGAGAGAGAGAGAGAGAGAGAGAGAGAGAGAGAGAGAGCTCTGCAACTCCAAAGATTCCCAGACTGGCTGGCAGTAAGCTCTGTGCTCTGTTCTACCCGCTCTGATGGGGTTTCATGCCCACGCAGGCAGTGTTGGGGATCCTGAGGGCAGCGCAGATTTCTGCTGTTGATCTCGGCCCCCCTTTAATCCCCACCTATTGGCCATTATCAGCCTACACAGATGAGAGTCAGGACAGCTAATTTCAACCTGAGTGACGGCTAATGGATCATCAACTAGTGACAGTCACTGGAATCCAAAAAGGGAGCTAAAAAAACACTGACTGCAAGCGGCCCAAGGATCAACTGGCAGATATGAGAGGTAGGAGATCCATCACTGGGATGAATGTCATGAATGTGTTTATGTGTATGTTTGGGCTGCAGAGACTAGTAGGCCTACAAGCATGTTGTGTAAACTGTTGTATAACTAAGTGAAAATACAGCAATGGCATCACTGTGAGTGTTACATTCACCACGGTTATGTTTATTCCCGCTGAGTGTTTCCTGTTTTAAATAGGTACTGGCATTAGCGCTCAGCTGATTTAAAGTGGCACTTGCTGTGGATTGTGTGTGCATGTCAATACAGTACAAGCATCTCAGTGTGTACTTTGGGCTGGAGGGACACATCAGAGCAAAGAGCCATGCTCCTGTGTTGACCTCATTCCAGGGCTGCTGTTACAACGCTCCACTGAGCCGATGCTCTGTTTACATGTGTTTACAGCATTATGTGTATGAGTTTGTTTAGGAGTGAGCGCGCACATGCAAGCACATGTGACCGAATGCATTCTCGCAGCCGTTACACTCACAAGGATGCAATTAACACAGGGCTTTGCACTACAGCACGTCAAATCCCGACCTGGCCATGTTCTGACGCTTTTTTGTTGAAGCGAGCAACATAATATCATAACAGAAACGCTGCCAAGAGCCGCCGTGCAAAACTCACTCATGAGATTAGACCTGGGAGCTCCTGCATTTGGATATGTCTGAACCTTCAAATCATTTTACCACTGCAAGAAGTCGACAAGCCTGGCAAAGGAAAAATGGTGATTACATGCTTATAGATGGGAGACTGTCATTTTAATTACTAAAGAATTGGGGAGCAGGGGGACAAAGGATTTAGTATTATTCAAGTTATAGCGCTGGTGAACTGCTGAATGCTGAACAGCAGTTGTCAGTTGAGAGTTATATGACCACAAAATGTATTTAATGCGATCTTGCTGTCTGTTCAAATTAACATTTCTTAATGGCTGCTTGATTAAAACTCTTCTTAGCTGCTGCTTTTCCTACTTTGCTTCTGGGATTCAAAAGGTTGTCAGTGCTGCCTCGTGACAAAGGCATAATAGGCGAATATTCTGGTGGGAGATGGTGCCTTTGATAATTCCCATTTGAGAAAGCATGAAATATTCCCTCATAAGAAAATGGCTGCTGAATTGCTTTGCTGCTTTAGCTGATTTAGCTGCTGTGCCTGTGGGTATAAACATGGTAACCTATCTGCTCAGGATCTATGAGTAGAACATGTGAGCTAGCTACATTCTCGGGCTTGGGTCTGAGCTTCATTTCATTGAGCCTCGAGCTGGTCCAGCCAATGCTATAAATACTGCTGTAATGTTCCAGAAGGAATGGACATGTGAAGTCATCTCAAAGGGAAACAGACACCCAATATCTGCTGTGTATGGATTTGCGTGTGGGTGGAGTGTGGGTGAGGGGTTATGAAGCTTTGATAAAGTCATCATGGACCACTGTCTAAGGGGGTGTGTTGGCATAATAGTAACAGGTTTACTTTCTTATATTTATTTTACTGGACAAGGAAAAGCATTATCTGAGCAAAAGGCAAAGGGGGCTGTTTTATTTAATTTTATCACTTTATTTTCAAAGAAATGTATACATATATTTCATATTTATGCCAAAGTAAATGGCTGCTTGTATAGTACATTAGAATGTTTCTGTGGCTCACACACAAACACTGCTGCAAGCTACCACCTTGTCCAAAGACAGTTTGATATACAGACAGGAGGAGTCGGGGATCAAACCACCGACCTTCTGCTGCACTACCATCTGAGCCACAGTCGCCCCGAAGTATCAATTTTGGAATTCATTTCACCACTCAAATGTCTCCTTTTCTGTGATTAAGGTTTTTCTTTGCTACGGTGAAGGCAGTAATGATGGCGGTTGAAGACTGTGGTGTAAATGTACGCAATTATGTAACAGTAGTGCAGGGTATTGCTGAAAGAGATAGCATCTTGAAAATAAAGCCTGTAAACTAATATATATAGCTGCAAATAGGCAATCTAATTCATTATTATTACTCTTTGTCTTCACAGTGGTACTGCTGTGTGCCCTCCTCTCCCTCATCTCTTTGACACACGCCTGTCCAAAGGAGTGTAGCTGCAACAGCAATACCAAAGTAGTAGACTGCCGGGGTCGCGGCCTGTATGACATCCCCCGACGACTGCATCCAGACACCCAGGAGCTGTATCTCCAAGACAACCGTATCAGAGGGCTGGGATCAATGGCTTTCCGAGAAATACCCCTTGTCCGCATCCTCGATCTGTCTAATAACTCTATAACATCTGTTTCACCGACTGCTCTGCTGGGCCTCAGAACTCTGCAGCGCCTCAGCCTGGCCTACAACAGCCTGCGAGACCTTGATAAGCGGTTGCTCGGACCCATCCGCTCGCTTTCGCACCTCGACCTCTCGCACAACAGGTTAAGTACCACAACCGGATCCTCGGATCAAATTTGCAACGCTGTCTGTGCCATAATTCAAATGCCACACAACTCATTGAATGTTGTCTTGTTTTCCTTCCCCTAGCCTCTGGGGTTTGCCTGGAGCCATAGTGGACAGTCTGACGAACCTGAGCCACCTGGGGATAGCACACAACAGGCTTACGCGATTGGACCGCTCCCTGTTGGAGACCCTTAGCCGCCTGGACAGCCTCACACTGCGAGGAAACCCCTGGAGGTGTGACTGCCAGCTCATAGGCCTCAAACTCTGGCTGGAGACCTACTTATACAAAGGTTAGTGCAATCGTAGCTCTAGGGAGTGGTTGGAATGTCAGTAAGGATTTCAGCATTCATCATTATGTCTTTCCTGCTGGGTTCAGTTTGTGGTGATATTTAATTCTGGTAGTAGTGACCTTTAACACATGCAAATATCCTTAAACAAGAGTAGATTAGAGATGGTTGGAGTTTATATTCAAATGGGCGTTGTACACAATGAGAGGAGAGCCTTTTTCAGGGATTAAAAAAAGACTGATTGACCCCAGGTGGATAAGCTGTTTATATAGTTTGCTCTTGAAGAGATTGACAGAATAGAGACATGGCTAAAAGGTCTGTTCAATTATTAAAGATGGTGTGTGAAAAGTGTTTTTGTGTTTGGTTGGTGCTTTTGGGAGGTAGGTAGGTTTTTATGCTATTATTAACATCTTTTAACAGTATTTATAGTATAGTAGTTGCTGTAGCGGAGCAAGCGGGGGGCAGAGGGGGCGGCCGCCCCGGGCCCACTGCTGCGTGGGGGCCCACGCCAAAGGGGAAAAAGGTGTGCTGAAGAAAATGGTAAGGAAGGAAAGTTGGATTTTCTAGGGCTGTCAGTTTAGCACGTTAATTAGTGTAATTACTTAAGCTGCAAATTAACGCGCTATAAAAAATAACGATTAATCATAAGCGGCAAGTCATCTCCGCTTTGTGGATTGCAAATCTTCTCTTCTTGATGTACTCAACTGATTAGTCATGCATCAGCCATAAAATGCATGCATGTTGTGAAGCAGAGGTAATTAGGGGGCAATTGATTGTTTCTCCAGTGGGTGCCACTGTGTGATCATTGTGGCAGGAAGGTTTACTGAAGAAGAGTAAAGTTTCCGCGCACGTGCGAGTTGTCATTCTCCCCGGGACTGGAAGGAATGTATTGTTTTTTTTCCGGTGTTGTTTGTTGCTGATTGACCACCGTGTCTGCTGGGTCATTGTCTTAACTACATGTCGCACATTTGAAACTGTACTGTAGTTTGAACATGTCTGAATTGTGTTACTCAGCTGTATTGAACCCTACATCACTGGATGTCATTTGATTTTTATCTCTAGTTTGATACCTATGTCTTGAAGTTTGCATTAGGCATTTTGTTTGACATAATGACCCTGGTGCTGGCCATGCTGCTGAAACCTCATTTAAATCATTCTGACCGTGTGTGCCTGCTTGCTGTGGTTGTGTGTCAGAGGGGCTGATCTGCGGCATTTTTTTTTAGCGATTATGTTTTAACGGGGATGGGCTGGGACCCCTGCTCCGCCCCATTGTTACTGTTGGTTCATAAACACTGACTGAAAAAGGCATAAACGGCCATGCACCATAAAAATCTATCTCCAACTATGGGCACTCTGAGCAGTTGCGCTCATAAATAGTGATGGTCTCCACAACCAGGACTAGAGAGTGTAGAAGGGTGATTGAGTTCAATTGTCAATGAGATTATTTCCCGTGTTGCCTTGACCCCAGCATGCATTAGATAACAAAATAACCATTGTCAATGAAAGCTATACTTGCTTGGAGTTATCTGGCCTACATGCCTATGTTACCCTGACACCGCTTTTGTCTTAAAGGATGAAAATTCTAATTACCGCAAAACAGAACAATGGGTCTAGATACAAGGATGTTTGCTTAATAGAAAGCCAGTGGTTAATCACGGATGGAGGAAGAAAATGTGTGACAGGGCACGCTCGACATGAATACAGAGAGAGGGACTAATAACAAAGAGATTTAGAGGACTCACAGAAAGCAGCTGATGAAGTCCTAACAGACTTGATTTGTTTGGCTCCAATGATCCAACAAGGCACTATTTGAGCTGTTAATCATATCACACATGGCCCATTAAAGTAAGTCATTACACCCCTAGATTCATAAATATTCCAAGGCAAAGGAGCGGTTCAGGCTAAGCATCGATGATTATAATTGTGGCCTCTTCTGTAGTAATCTTCCAAAGCTGAAATTGGAAGTTAACAGGTACTGTGATTGTAATATACAACAACTGACTCATGTGTGCTTCCCTATGCCTTTCACTGCCTTTTACTATCTCTCTGTGATCTCTGATCCCAAGGTGGAGTGGTGGATGAGGTGCTTTGCTTCCAGCCAGAGGAAATGAAGAACAGAGACCTGCAGAAAGTCCCTTATCAGCTTTTTCATGCCTGCATGACCACAAGCTACCACTACCTGTTTGCCAACATCCACCACCTGGAGTCTGAGAGGCTGCTGCGAGGTCACACCCACGGCAACCATGCTCATCCCTCGAGCCACGCCCTCCACGTCCCTATGGCAATGGGAGAGGGGTTTGGTGGCGCTGGAGGAGGTGGAGGTGGTAGCATGCCAGAGTGTGAACCTAAGCAGAGGCACCGGCCTGTCAACTTGCGCCACGCTATCGCCACAGTGATCATCACCGGCGTAGTGTGTGGGATTGTGTGTCTGATGATGCTGGCTGCCGCGGTGTACGGCTGCGCCTACGCTGCTATCATGGCCAAATATCAGAGAGAGCTGAAGAAGAACGAGGAGTTGGCGGCAGCGCAGGGGGCAGTTCATGCCACAGCAGATGAGAAGGAACCACTGGAGAATGCTATCGCCTAGAAGACGATACCATGAACTCTGAACTTAAAACTCGGGCCTCAACCCTTTAACCTAATCGTCTCTGGATGCTGCGCGTATGTTTGTACATGTGTGGTTGTGAGAAAAAGATGAAGAGAGAGAGTGAGATTCTTTATGTTTGTGTGTGTCGACCTCATTTGTGAGACTTGGGTAGCTAAATTCCACAAGTACAGTATATGACTATGCACTGAAGAGAACTGTAACTTCCACTGTATGCGGGTTAAAGGGGCAGGCCAAAGAATTCAAATGAATCAATTCCATTTTGTCTGAGAAATGCATATCACAAATATATCTGCTATATTTATAGTTGTGTATCTGTAGGTACATAAGTTAAAAAAGGAAGAAAAAAAAGAACAAAAAAAAAAGAATTTCAGAATTTTGTTGTCTTTTGGTTGTTCATAATTTCAGTCTGAATTTGAGGTAACTTTGAAAACTCATAGTAGGCAGCTACTGTCAGTTAAGTTCTGTTCCAAGTTGTTTGCATTATCGACTTGAGTGTATGAGAACAGATGTGAGAGTGTTTGTGTCATCGTTATCATTTGTGCTCGTGTATGAGCGTGTGATTGTGTGTGTGGATATGTATATTGACTGCACATATTTATAGAAATTGAGTCTGTGCCTAATAACGTGATATAGTTTTAAAGAGGAAATGTGTTTTTCTTAAAGGGTATTTTTTCTGACAACTGAAGTGAAGATGGGAAATTCGTTGAAGCAATAATGAAACAAACTAAAACGAAAACTACAAACCAACTTGGACTTGGCCTTCTTTACGGGTACATGACCCTTAAATTGAGCACTGCAGCACACACTCGAACCCCCCCACACACATAAAACATTTAATAAAATCAGTTAATTCTTGTTTGTAAGTTAATGCCAATAACATATTCGTAGACCTGTCTTTAAGTATGTATTATATAAAATAAAGGGAAATATTTTACCTGATTACTGTATGTATATTGACCCTTAATTTGAGCAGGCATACTTCCTTAAATGTAGAAAGTATCTGTAAAGGAAGGGTAGTTTGTAAAACATATATTCATTTTGGATTGAATTCTGACACATTTCCAGGTCTGTATCTTTATTTTGGAGTTTTAGTGGAATATCCTATCCTATTCGGTTATCTATCGAAAACTAGGTCTATATGCAGTCCCTCACTTCACCAACAAGCTTCTGTCTTTTTAGGGCGAAAATCTAATCTGAAATTTGTGAACACACTGCTGTTTGTGGGTAGATACGAAGGATCTGACTTCAGTTTGTTGGCAAAGTAGAAACGACTTCACAAACAGAGCTTCAGAGCAAACTTAAGCCTCTAGTTTGGACTTTGTTAGGAAATTACAATCTTTAAACAGGGTATGCTGCCGCCTCGGTGCAAAAACATGCAATTAGAATGCAGGTCACATTTTCTTTGTAGCCGTACAATCTTTGGGAAGAGCATGGTACAGGCTGTGTCAAATACCAAAACAAAAAAAAGAAGGAAAATACCCCTCATTTAAAGTTTTTCTGTCTTTGGCATGGTCATTAGTGGCCCCACAGTTTAATAAGTGACATTTTGTCTTGGCTTATTTTTCGTTGATGAAGTTTTTGCAGATATTTCAGATAAAAAAATATTATAATACCAAATAGTACAATAGGATAACACCCTATCTTGTTCCTTTGCCTGATGGAGTTCTCTCTTATAATTACAAGTGAATTCTAAAATATTATATAATGCAAATCAGACGCTTGGTACATCTAATTACCGGCTCCTAATTATTATGAGTGAATATATTGTGGGTGAATATGCAAAATCTGCTTTTAGATTACCATAATAACATAGCTCGTTGTGTACATTACTTGCATACATTAATATTATCTCTCCGTGTATAATGAGCCATCCGCAGTGATTTATAAGCTCAGAGTATAGTGTGGAAAGCACATAAATGTACGCAGATGTCTTTGGTCTTAACGGTTGACCTTAATTTAATGGCTCAGTGTACAGTATATAACGGCAGAAAACTCGTTGCACGTGGCTCAGGATGTGACCACAAAAGCTCACACACGCGCACACACAGATACGCTGACACACACATGCATGTGTGTACGCACACGGTAACGTTGTGACTCAAGCGCTATCTTCAGGGCCCGTGGTGGTGTGTGATGTCATCAGCCTGTCCTGTTAAGTTAGCGTATTAGCGTATTCACAAGTCTACAGCTCAGTGGAGCGCAGGGCAGTGAAAACTGGCCCTAACCGGCCCACGCTAAATTTGCATCCGAGTCTACATCTCTCCTCCCATGACTCTCTTATGTAAAATCATCCTTATAAGACATCCCCCGATCTGATCAGCATAATAATCATTCCTGTACATCAGCGCCCACTGTAATAACAGGGCCTTCATGGAACTTTGAAACTTTGTTACTGATTAGTCATTCGGATTACTTTTAAACAGATCTGAGATAATGATCCTATCTTTAAAAAAAAAAAAAATTTGATCAGGTGAACAGGGTCAAATAATACCGTGGGCTGCTTGTGTACCACACTAGAAATCTGATGCATACTGGGCATGTGTGTGTGTGTGTGTGTGTTTGTGTGTGCGTGCGTGTGCGCGCTGTGGCACTGCACAGACTTTCCCATCTCTGTCCTTCTGCTCCAGTGGTTTCCCCCAGGCCAAGAGTACCCACAATGCACTGCTCTCATGTCAACGCATTCAGGCACCATGAACAAATGTTCTCTTTCTCTGCCCTTTCATTTCTTCTCCTACTTTATCTCTGCATTTCCAAAATAATCTCCTTTCTTCAGTTTTTTTTTCACCCCTTGTCCATATATTCGTGATTTTCTCTGCTGGCATTAAAGCCCTCATCAGTTGACAGGAGAACTTATATACATAACCATCTAAGGAGGGTTTTAAAATAGGTGGAAAATATGCTCAACATTGGTTCTTTGTATACAGTGGAAAGTGCAATACTCCATATGCACTGTAGTTAAATAGAATAACTTTCTATAACAAGGCAGAAACTAGATGCGATCATGCAAAGCATAGTTTCGCCAGAAGATAGGCCACATTATGCACGGCTGTAATAAACAGTAGCAGAAGAAGTAGAGGCTGCTAATCCGGAAACGGAATGAGAAAATGAATAGATCTTAGGGAGTTTATTTCAATTGGGAAAATTGTAATAGTCATTTCATGTCAGTTAGAATAAATCATGTTTCATGCTGTTCGGGGCAAAGGAAAAGAAATGCATATTACGGGAATATCTGGGAAAAAGCACACAGTGGAAAAAGCTGGTTTCATGAATGTAGCAGTGAATGATTGCTACATCAGAACTTATTCGGCAATATACATGAAAAATAAATTGATGGAAACACAACAAATGTAAATCTATTTGAAAAAAAAACAAGACTTCTAAATGGTCTGCAGAGAATAAACCTATTTTAAAGTTGGAAGCACATTAATTGCAAACACAGCTACTTGAGGAATAGCAACTGAGCCAGAAATGTGTCTAATACTTTAGCCATCTTATATGGTAGTATTTTTTCTACACAGCAAAGGTTATAATACATATTTTAACTTTTGAAAGCAATTGCCATCATGCCTAAAGGGAGTTGCTTGATCACTTGCCAACAAAAAACATATCATAATAAGAGAGACTGTAATTGCATTTTAATTATAGGAGGGTCTCATGTATAATACCGTTCCGCTGCCTTAAATGAGCCTTCAGGACATCTGTGATGTTGTGACGTCACAAATGTACAGTCAACATCCACTGCCCATTCACAGCCATTCAAATCAGCCAATTAGAGGAAAAGCTCATAAATGTTAATGAGACAGACATAAAATCACCTGTTCTTTCTAGAGCTCCAGAGAGAAGCTTGAGAGAGGAGATGTAAAACTATATTGATGATGGTTTTCTTTAAGAACTGATAGCATTAATCAGTCAAAGTTCCTATTATTATTTATTTATTAAGTTAAACAGTTAACTATGAACATCTGTAACTGAATCATACTAAAAGGGAAAGACAAATACAGAGAATGGGAGGCAGGGTTGCAGAAGCGAGGAAACGGGGGGGACATGCAGCAGAGCAGTGCTCAACGGCAGATTGGCTGGATTAGATTAATTTACATCCTCATCTATACAATACAGCACTATAGTAGAAGTGTTGTATTAGTTACTAGAAGTATAATTCGTTATATAATACACAAAGTGGTGCCTGAAAGATATCGTGTACCTTTGGGGGTAGGTGGGTTAATGAATAATGCCATACAACGTTCCTAAAGATAATACCATACCTATTCTAAAACAATATATCCATATTTCTGCCCCTCCCTTTCCACCCCCATTTCCTCCATTTAATCTGCTGTTCTTTCCCTCTGTAACCAAAACGATGGCTAGCGAAACAAGGGCTGCACTTCATACCATTAACTTGCTGATTGCACAGAGTTTCATTCTATGGGTGTGACATTGTGGGGCTTCTGAGTCACCAGGACGTGAGATGAGGCAGGCCACAAAGAAATCCTCTCGGCCACAATATGCCTTAAATATGCACAGAGTGCACGAAACGCATACATGAATTTAGGCGTTTATGAAACTGCTTTCTATTAATAAATTGAGGCATAAATACTCATGTTTTTATTTTGCACTCTCGCCTTCTGAGCATGTTCAAGCAAATGGAGAGAAAAAAGAGCACAGTATGCGGGCGGTGAGTGTTTCAACTCAAAAAGAGGAAAATAAGTTGAGGCAGAAAACTGTAGACCAGCAAAACAAAGGCGAGCATAGCTGTGTAAAGAGAATATTACAACTTCTGTCACTGTAGGGGTGTGTGTGTGTGTGAGAGAGAGAGCGAGAAACAGCCCCTTGAGTTCCCACTTACCCGCAGCTATGGGTGATTTCCTCTCATCCAGAAGCTGAATGGCAGTGCTGGCCAATACAACACTCTTGTTTTCTGACCCTACACACACACACACACACACACACACGTTCGGGGAGTTCACATCACAGTCATATCATAAATCCTTATATTAGTTCTGAACTTACCACAGGGGTGATTGGAGAGAAAAAACATTGAACATAAATACCACAATGGCAGGAGCTAACTGCCACAGTCCTAAGAGGAAAAGTGCATCCAAGGCAAGTCCGGCAAGTAACTAAGAGGCTTTCAGATCACTTGTATTAGCTGGCTCTAATGGAAAGCCTGAGGCCGAGGACAGATGAGAACAAATTCTCCTTTTGGAAGAGAAACAATTTCTTTAGAGATGCATTTTTATCTGAACACGCGTGAGGCGCCTGTGTATGTGTATGTGTTTGCGCGAGTGAATGAGCATTCATCCCTGCGTGTGTGTATATTTTTTGAGAGCGTGTGTTTGTGTGTGTCCGTATGTGTGTTCTGGCTAAGTTGCTATGGAAAGGGCTGAACCTCCTCCTAAGATATCTCATTTCAACCCACAGCAATCAGTCCTGTCCACAAGAACACAGCCCAGAATTAATAAGAGAGGAAGGGGAGGTAGAGATGCATGGCGAGAGAAAATGACCAAATATGGGTGAAAGAGAAAAAGAAGGGACAAAGTCATTAAAAAGAAACATCTATCAAATAAAATGCAGTATATTTGTGTATTTGACAAACTACAAGCTTCTTTAGAATCGCTAACAGTGTGGAACTATGTGTTATGGCTCAGTCCTGCCAGTTTTATTTTCAGTAAACCTGTGGACACTTGGTGGTGCCATTCAGTGACAATCGGTTTTGAAATATCACCACTAGCACTAACTTTGTTAAACATAATAACTGACCTATTGCTGAACCTTTTTCTTTGTGGGAGAAAAATGATTAATCACTTCTCGAAAAATCAAAAGTCACTGCTAACCCGTGTTGAAAGGCAGAGAGTAGACAAACGTGCCAGGAACTTGTTCTGCTGCTCTCTTGTACCACAGGGGGAAGTGATCGGCGTTGAACACCCCCTCTTTGTCTTCAGCTGTCAGGAAGTCTCTTGAAACAGACGGGGAAACAGAGACGATGATCCAAAATATGCACAGGCCCAAAACCCAATATACAGTGCACTTATGAGTGGAATCATGAACAAAGATACAGCTTTTAACTTACAGTACAGGCCAAAAGTTGAGAAGGACACACCTTCTCATTCAATGTGTTTTCTTTATTTTCATGACTATTTACATTGTAGATTCTCACTGAAGGCATCAAAGCTATGAATGAACACATGTTTATGGTGTTATGGACTTAACAAAAAAAGGTAAAATAACTGAAAACACGTTGTGTATTCTAGTTTCTTCAAAACAGCCTCCTTTGCTCTGATTACTGCTTTTCACACGTTTGACATTCTCTTGATGAGCTTCTGAAATGGTTTTCACTTTATAGGTGTGCCTTATCAGGGATAATTAGCAGAATTTCTTGCCTTATCAATCAGAGCAAAGGAGGCTATTTTAGAATATACTAGAATATAAAACATGTTTTCAGTTATTTCACCTTTTACATAAATTCCACATATGTTCATTCATAGTTTTGATGCCTTCAGTGAGAATCTACAATGTAAATAGTCATGAAAATGAAGAAAACACATTGAATGAGAAGGTGTGTCCAAACTTTAGGCCCATACTGTATATAAACAGCACATAAACACTCAGCATACTTACTGATTTGTCAGCTCGTCCGGCACCACAAACAGGTTAATTCTGGACAGGCCTGTCCTTGTACCCAAGTAGGCGATCTCCACTCCTTTATCAGAGTTCCTGTGTGGTATGAGAAATAAATAACCTGCAATGATGCCCCGCCTTAAATTTCAAGTATTGTGTCAAGTTATTATTTAATTACCAGAATATATTTTCTATATAACATTCATTTAGGAACTTTCATATTACAAAAATAACATAGCTGACTCTAACTCGGTAGGGGATGTAAAAAGGCAGAGGGAGTGACATACTCAGACTTATTGAGCACCAAGCTGGTCCAATAGGCCTCCAAAGGGGCAGTTACCACTGCATCAAATAGAACCTCTTGAATCAGCTCCTTGTCACCTAACAAGGCCAAAAATATACGTAAATCATGCTCATTATCTCACTAACGACCACACGAAATACCAGTTAAGGAAGGTGATCTTAAGAAGAGATAAACTAACATTGTAGGTGGGGCTCATGTCCATTGAGGTAGAGTTTGATCGCCTCTATCTGGGACAGGTAGCGGTGCTCCGGGTGCTCATCCGTGTTGCAGTATGTCCTGTCATTAAAGAAGAATTGATAATAAGGACATTGGTTATAATGGTTGTCTCCAAACTGCTTCCTTTCAAAAATAATTCCTTCGCTGATTTCTAATTATGCGCCTGGAACTGCCATCCAGCTGCTTTCACTATATAATGAATAATATAATGTGAATTAAAACAAAGATGGTTTCCTCGTTCATAAGCATTAGTTTGAAGAGCTTATACTTTAATTTGTTTAGATGTTCGTTCCCAATCCTGGTGACCACAAATCATCAAATGACACAAACCATTAACGCCCTGCATATCCTAAAGCTATTCTATAACTGGTGTGTTGCAGTGAGATTATTTTTCCTTTCCTTTCCTTTAATAATTAGGGAGTTTATTTGGGATATAATCCATTTAAAACGTTACTTGAATAAGGGATGGGGATGATATTATCAGAACAGACATGCATTGTCTATGTAATCTTACCATTCGTCTGCCAGCGCTACATCAGGATGCTCCAAGTCATGAAGTCCTGTTATAAAAATAAGAGCTATAGCTTATATCTCAAACTAAATAAGCGAAAGCACCCAATATGAACTCATAATAATAGGGTTATAGGCATCTACACCTCAAATCCACACACAGTTAAACACACACACACCAGGGGTGAAAAATGTGTTTTTTGAACGGTTGTGACAGGTCTGATTAGATCAGGAAGAGCCAAGTCATGCTCATAGGGCTCTGCATGATGGACATGTTTAGAGAAACACACAGACACACACAGACCACCACCACATGAATATTAACATGCATGAGGCTGGACATGAAAATAGACACACATACACACTGTGAAGACGTGGACAAGTATAACACACCTAAGAAGCCACTAAAGAAATATTTAACTTCCTGTCCAATTGTGGCTTTGAAACTCACTATCACTACATTACCATTGACTGTGCATGTGTGTGTGTGTGTGTGTGTGTGTGTGTGTGTGCGCGCGAGTGAGAGAGAGACAAAGCGAGAGAGAGAGAGATGGGGAGAAGGGGGAACAAGGAAGAAAACAGAAGAAAGACAGATGATCAGTTGAGGAATGGTCTAAATTAACCTCATACGTTTACTTGAGTAATGAATTTAAATAGAGTTTTGAGCAACTTGTACTTTACTTGAGCAATGAACATTTTTATCCAATTTATACTTCTGTTCCACTTAATTTCAGTGGGAGAAAGATTGTGCTTAAAATGTTCAGTAGGCCTGTTTTAGTTTATGGTGACAAATTACCTTGCAGCTTATCCATGAAAATTGAACTGATTAAACTACTTCTACTAGTCATAATTTAATTTAATTACCTCAACCAGTAACAACACTGAAATGCTACATGCCACATGATAATCCATCAGTAATAACAACTTTTTAATGTAACTATATGAAGATCTGAAAGTGGCCATTCTGCATATTGCATACTTAAGTAAAGTAAACTGAAGCACATTTTGCTGATAATACTTTGTACTTTAACTTTGGTAAAATAACGAATACCGGATTTTACTTGTAATTGAGTATTTGTGCAATGTGCAGCAGTAAAGGAGCTGGATACTTCTTCCACCGCTGCAGTTGAGCATAGAAGTGCCAGTTGAGTGAGAGACAGGAACGACAACACAATGAAAGACAGAGAAACAAATGAGTGAAAGTGAAAAATAAATCATCGCAGGGAAATGGTGTATTTCCTACCTTCCTCCACTGTGACGTTCCCTCTGAAGAAGAACTTGCCGTGGCCTCTGGAGAGAGCTACCCCGAGACTAAAAATAAAAAACCTCCTCAGACAGGCAGCACATCTTGGTAGTGCATAGAAAAGTTCAAATAAAGTGATGCAACTTTGCTCACGGCTCACGGAATTCTTCTTACCTGAAAGGAGTCCCCTTGATGTCTGTGTAGTAGTAATCGTTATGCAACACCAGCACACGTTTCTGAAACAAAAGAAGTAAATACATTTGATTGCATGCTACAGTAAACAGTAGTCAGAGTGATGGCAGTTATCTGATGGGATTTCCTGCAGCCTGGCTCCATCTAGTGGTCAAGGTGCTTAAAGTTGGCAATCTATCACATGACATTTTAACCCTACAGATGGATGTTCATTTCTGCAGCGACAGTATTTGGATAAGGATTGTGAATATGCATATGCGTGTACATCTGAGTGCATATGCATGTGTGTGTATGTGTATGCAGATTTGTATTTACATATTGAATGCTTAATAATCAGGCTAATGTATAATGCTCTTTTACTAAGCTTTTAAAATGCAAAGTGGACAGACACACACACATACGCGCACGCACACACGCACCTGAACGCTTCACTCCCGCTCACACAGGCAAGTAGTAAAAGAGAATCATTGGGCTGCTGTCTCTCCTGTATTCAGCAACATGTGCTCGGCGAAGATAAGGGACTCACACACAGAGTCAGACACACACCCGTGCATGCAGAGCAAACCAAATCAGAGGCAAAATCCCCAAGTCAATCCTGTGCATCACTGTGCCAAGTGTAACAAACCCTTGGCAGACTGGATTCTCCCTGCTGAGCGTTTTCGTTGGCACACCCCTTGGGAACATCAGAAAAGTACTTGTTTGTGTGTGTTTGTGAATTTTTTTTTTTATTTTGTTGCTCACCCCTTTGTCGACACTCTTCTTCACCTCCATGGAGAATGTCCCTGTCTTCCTGTTGACCATGGCATTTCTCAGCTAGCAACACAAAGCCTCACACATCAGATTTCTATTGACAGAGGGTACAGCAATGATGCTTAATGTAGGTTTTTTTTTTTTTTTTTTGAAAAAAAGAGTCTCACCGTGTCATCTTTATCCTCCCATTCCACCTCAGACAGATCCACACTGCTGTAATTTGGCTTCCTTCGCTTCTTGCCATCCCCGTACTGGACAAACAGGTCCATGTAAACACACATGCATGCACAGACAGAGATACTGAAGACAAACAAACACAAAGAGTAAACCATACTAGAGATTTCTTTCAATATATATATATATATATATATATATATATATATATATATATATATATATATATATATATATATATATATATATCTTGTCATTAAATATTATACATTCAAATCTGGAGTCTATGAATATGTAAATGTTGTTCATTTCAAAAACTGCTGGACACAAGATGTCTCCTACTTCACTGTAAAGTAAATCTTTACATGTGCAACACAAGCTTCAATTTTCGACATCACACTTGTGTAAGCTACATTCTGACCTTGATTGGCTCCAAACTATAATCAATGAGCACAGCCAAACTTTTCACTTTCAGCAGTGGAATGTGTAAACCTCCTTCTAGTATCAAATAAAACACATTTTGGATTGGAAAGGGACTTTAAATTCCACCAAAATGCACAGACATTTAATATACAATGATAATAACCCAGATCAAAGCAGAATTTGAAGGGTTGAAGTAAATAAATGATGATGGATATAAAGTAAATAATGTATTCCTAGCAGGATAGAAGATTCTTAACTTATCTGAGCATAAAGCTAAATTAAACCAACCAGCACCTCTAAAGCACAATAATTATTTGTTTAATCTCTACAAAAACAGAATTATAGAAACAACTTGTGATGTTCCAGGTTTCTATTAACTGGCTACAGGCAGTGACTTCCTGAGGACTTTTCCTCACTCTAAGATGACAAAGCTAAGCCAATCATCCCCTGACTTTAGCATCACACTGAATGGACAGACATGAGAGTGGTATTGATCGTCTTATCTAACTCCAGGCAAGAAAGCAAAAATCACAATTTCCCAAAATGTCAAACTATTCCTTTGAGCTGATTACAGCTCTGGAAAAAAATAAAATAAGAGACCACTGCAACATTATCAGATTTTCAGATTTTACTACTTCTAGGTATATGTTTGGGCAAAAGGAACATTGTTGTTTGAGTCTATAAACTACTGACAACTTTCACCTAGATTCCAAGTCGAAATATTATCCTTTAGGGCATTTATTTGCAGAAAATGACCAATGGTCAAAATAACAGATCAGAATAAAGATACAATGGTTTCATACCTCAAACAATACAAAGAAACAAGATCAAATTAATTAAATATTAATTAAAACATAATACATTCAGAGCTGTATTTAACTTTTATTTATTCCACAATTTATCTTCTATAAATAAACAAATAACTTTGTTTAAATTTATTTGTGAATAATGTTCATTTAGCCCATCTATAATTCATAAGGTCTCTCCTCTCACCTAGCTGCCGTAGTATTGGCCTGTATCTACCGTATTTGTGTGTGTGCCTGTGTGTTGTATGTGTGTACTTGTGAGTCACTAAGGACAGCCTTCCATCCCTCGTTAGTTGCTAAACACTGTTCATTAACATCTTTAATTAGACCAATATTAAACCATCTGTCTGTCTGTCTGTCTCACTGTTTTTTTCCCTCTAACCCTCCTCATCTGTTCTCATGTCATCCCTCCATATCTCTCCATTTTCATCCGTTGTTGCCATCCTGCATCTATTCTATACACGTTTAAGCAGGTTCTTCACTCTCCACTCTCCTCCACCACACACACACACACACACACACACACACACGCTCCTCTCTCCCTTCATCTTCTTGTAAGAGGAATGAGTGAGTTCAATAGAGTTAATCACAGCCATTCAGAAGTTGTATCTCTGTCTATTCACAGCACAGCGGAGGCCTGGAACACACTCTCCTCATCTACATACCGCAGCGCAGCACTTAGTGCACCCCCACAAAGACACACCCGATTTTCTGTGTCAGTCGGCATCTCATTTTGATAACAAAATCAGTAATTGACTTGACGTGAACTCAAAAGTTTGTATTCCTTAGTTGTCCGTACAAAATAAATGAATACATTTGAACTCTGATCGTGGTGCCCTATAAGGGTTTGTCTTGATAATAAGGTTCACACTCAGTTAAGTTGTTATATTGCATCTGGCTGGTGCTGGAGCTAATACTCACAAGTGGCCGCAGATCTGGGTGAGTGAGGATGTAGCCGTTGTTGGTGATTGCAAAAGCATAGCCGTGAATGCCCAGCTAGGAGAATACACACAAACACAACACAGACCAAAACGGATGCATGACAGTTCTGCATCTAATTGTAAATCTGGGCTAATCAAGCTCTTTGTAATTTTGCGCTTCTATATCTTTGTGCTGAAACTCACAGAGATGCACAATACAAGAGAATGATGTCATTCATGCACATTGGGAAAAAATGACACACTTTCAAATGTCAAAACCTTACAACTAACCTAGCTTCACATCTCAAAGTCAAACAGGGCAACACAGGGAGAAACACATTAGTGGATGTTTTATCATATTCCTGTTATAATTGGGCATGAGGACAGAGCTGTGAATATTTAAAACTTAAAAAACAGCTCTAATGTAGTGTCTGCTACTGGCTTGGTGAATTAAAAATTCTCACAGCCCAGTAATATGTCTCAAAAAGATATCCAGTTTGGCTCTGAAAATGCAAAAGGATGGTTTGGAGGAGTATCTCAAAGAGCCACTCAGATCTCTAAATATTTGTGGTAAAAACTGAGAAATGTTGGGAGTGTTACCTTATATTTTGGGATGGCCTTGAGCAGCTCGGAGACAGGAACGTCCGTCCCAACCACCCCTAGTAGGATGCCACGATTCCTCTGGAAGCGCAAACATTCGAAGCATTTGTGAGTAGCATTTAAAAGATTACTTGCATAACACAGTCTCTTACAGAGCCACTGTTTATGATCTGAAATATTGCAGTCTTTAAACAATATTCAATTACTGAGGCTTTACCATATGCCAATTTGCAAACGCCAATTAAACTGAAATCAGTGTCCATCAAATACAAAAGAAAATTAGCCAGCGTTTCAGCCTATTCTCTTAAAAAATCTAATTCTGAGTAAGTCATGAAAAAACTAATTGCCTGGTGTTTTAATTACACTGCCGGTTTGTTTGAAAAACTTAGTCGGGTAAACACAAAATAGCAGAGAGCCGACGTGCGACTTACTGTCTCATTCTTGGTGCTGAACACAGGCATTGCCACGGTGGTCATCAGAACTGGACCTTGACCATCGTCCATCTGAGTGAGTCATCAGAGATGAACAGTGGAAGTGAAAGAAGAGAGTAAGAGAGCGATAAACGCAGGGGGAGAAATAAGAAGATAGCAATGAAACATTAAAAAAAAAAACTGGTTTTCAAAACTAGGTTAAAGGTACAAGGAACCCAGTAAAATAGTGCCCTCTGGGTGGTCATACAAACAAAGAAGCAAGGTGGTGGTTGCCTTCTCAAACCCTGTTTTGGTCCCATAACCTACTTGCGTGAGGTCTAGTGACACCTCGACCCTGTTGCATTATTAGCCTTTCAAATGTCTTCATGACCAGTGAGGTGAGTGCTGTTAGATTGAGGTCATTGAGCTCCTGTTTTAACGATGGATTCCTTCCAGAGTCGGGGGACCTTTTGCTGCTCTAAGGACAGGCTAATCAGGTAGGAGAAAATATCCTCATTGCATGAATCATTATCTCGTGACACTCACTGAGTGATTATTTCAAGCTGCATTACACTCATTCCTTAAGTAGTAGTCCTGATAGGACTTCTGCGGCAGACCTCGTCGTATAATCTTCTCGAGGGACCTGCAAAACTTCCATGACATGTTTTATTCATGTTTATTATTTGCCTTAAAATGTGTTCAATCAGGGCCTGCCTTTGATCTCTTGCAGAATAAGCTTATCCAAAGGCAGTGCTTCTAGTTAGGATATGGGTATCTTTTCTTCCCTAAAGACTGCTGGAATAATTATGATATTTATCTTTCCAAAGGCTGTCTGTATCTGACTGTGATATCCATTAGAGATGAAAGCTTGACACCGTTATGAGGAGGGGCTCCGTACTCCGCAAAACACAGTATGACCTTGTCCACTCAGAAATGCCAAGGCTAGCTCAATATCAGCTGCCACATGTAATTGGCGCATTAATATGAATCCCGGGAACAAAATCCACAACGGTGCTAATTTAGATGTTCTGTTGCTGCTTCAGGACTATTTAAAAAGACTTCTTTAACTGAATATCGCACATCTCCTGTTCACTCCTTCCCCTCAAAGCTCACCGCTCTTTACCACCGGCAATAATCATGATAATGACAGGAAACTGCGAGCATCCATTCTCCCTCAGACACAGAGGAAAGGGGAATTGGTGACCTGAGCTTAGGCGGCTCATAATAACAACGCAGGACGCTGCGTTGGATATCAAAGGGAGAACAAAACACACCTAAGTACAGATGATGTAACAACGCACAGCCTCGCTGCTGGAGAATGGGATCGATCAAAGGACAGGGGAAACGAGCGGCGTCTCATCTAAAAATACCAAATCTATTTCCAAGCTGGATCATATTGGATCATATATCACAGGTCCCTGAACGTATGGGCAGACAGCGATTGTGTATCCTCATGATACACAATGAGGATACACAATCGCTGTACAAAATTGTGTATCCTCATGATACACAATCGTGAACGCCGTGAACCGCTATCAAATGTCTACTCTTGGCGCTCAAATGCTAATCCAAATGCTTTGTATTCTGTATAGGCGCAATCGGTGGAATTCATGCTTGCCCAGCTGCTCTGGGAAACGACATACTGTAATTAAGCAAATAAGAGCTGCATGGGGAAAGGCAGCAAGCGAGTGCATTTGTTCTATACATCACCGCTGATGAGGATCCTCACTCAGCCAAAAACCCACGGGAGGAAAGACCTTTAAACTCGTGTTTTATCGTCCTAACCCGGGAGAGGAAAGCTGAACTTCCTTGAACCCCAAACGAGTGTCCTCCGCTATGATCATGGCCCCCCGAGTCCCAAAGGGAGCGCTCTGTATCTGGAGTTTGACCGATCGTACCCGACACGTAACCTCCAACGCAAGGTCAGAACTCAGCTCCCATTTGGGCCAAATCTGCATCATCATCATCATCATCATCGCCTTGGTCAGCAAATGAGGTGTGTAAATTATTTTCCCTGCTGCGGGGTCAGATAATGAAAAAAGAAACCTTCTGGGCTCTACAACGCTCACTCCCCATTGACACAAATACCCACACATAGACCCCTTCAGAGGGCTGAGACGCACATCCCGCTCCTGTGTTCGGTGTCTCATAGGACACCTTGTAATCTAGGTTGCTGTGACAAATTGCGTGGTGGCGGACGGAGGGGGGGGGGGGGGGGGGTCTGGGGTGACCCTTGTTTCCTTGGAGACTGAGCTTAATAATGTTGGCGTGGAAGTGCTGGAGCCAGAGCCTGCCGTAGGCTCTTCTGTGGGAAAAGTAAAACACACCCCATGTGGGGTAGCAGATCTGGCACAGACCCAGCGCAGGTTTTTGTTGCACAGGTGCAGGTTGGGATTATCTATGAAAGCTCTCGATTACCTCAATCAATATTAACACTTTTGCTTTGAAATTGCGCGGTTTCTATTCATCCGTCATGACATTTTGAACAGCTTGCTACCTCGATCCCTCATCAAAAGGTAATCAACCGCTCCCGGCTTTCCCATTTGTCTGTCTTCATGCTTTACTGAGTATCAATCATGTTCTTTGAACCTCAGTGCAGGAACCTTCTTGTCTTGCATCCTCACTTCCAAACTTTTATTGATATACTTTTTTTTTTCTTCGTGTTTCTTACATTCTTTTATCCACCTCCCCGACTTGTCCTCAAATATCCACCCTGACACATTCCTCTCACCCCCTGCCTCCCTCCCAGCAGCCCTGAGCTCCAGTGTCAGTTCATCCGGCAGAGTGGGAAACAAAGCTAAATGAGCCAGAGAATGATGGATGAAGCTGGTGAGACGAAGAGGAGGAGGGGGGGGGGTGAGGAGGAAGACAGGGGGAGGAAGGGAGTGGGGAGGGGGGAGAGAACAGGTGGAGGGAAGAGCTGGAGAGGAAGAAAGGGAAGATATGCAAAGCAAGAAAGATGATTGGGTCGAACTGAGAGGGATGGAGAAGGAAAGAAAAAAAGATAGGAAGATGGGGTAGGGTACCTTCGGAAAGATGATATACATCAGCCCCGGAATACAAATCCCAGATGCTCATCACTTTCCCAAACATTGAGCCAATCCCGGGGAGTTGTGCTAACTTCTTATCAGACATCACCATGCAGGATGTGTGTGTTTGTGTCTTTTTGACAGGACTGCTGTGTATGTGTCTGTGTGTTCCCAGCACCCAGGCCGGAGCTGTATTGAAATGAATACATGCAAAGAAGCAGTGCAGATTCCTTACTAATCCCAATTACCTTGTATGACAATGTGGTATCTATTTCTGTTTTCTGCTGAGCCGCTTCGGCGTCACTCAGCTCGGGTTTATCACAATAACAATACGATGTCAAACATATGGCCTGCCAGCTGTCTAATGGGACTGCTCTGTGCTTATGTTGATGGGGGCGAGGAGCACTCTTCTGTTCCACCATCATCATCATTGTTACGACTATACAGCTGCTTATCTCGAACCACATATGATTCATAAAAATATTGGAAAATAAAAACACTGAAAATGAAAAAACGGCATCGGAACAGATGATCCCAGCAGTCATTATGGGCTATTAGATTTTCACCCAGAAGATGACAAAAATTATTCTGGGGGGATTCTACCACAACAAATAACACGGGCAATCTTGTTTTCAGAGCAAAATCACACGGGCAAAAGAGCAAAATGTAGCTTCACATTGACACACACACACACATTTACACTGGCAGCCCTTGAGATAGTGGCAAAGCACGGCCAACACAACATCACCGATGATAAATGAGCGTGTGCAGAGACGCGTGCGTGCGTTTGATCGGACGTGCAAAAAGAGAACGATCGACTGAACCGACGACAACTACGATGCATGGTTGGAATCAGGAGGTTGAGCAGCAACATATGACACTGACACAGAAGGAGACGACATGGGTCAGTATGGTAGTTAGTCCCCGACAATTATGTTCTCATACCGCAGAGATCGGAGACCAAAACCCACATGCACATGAAATGAGACCACAGACCAGGTCTCAACACAGCACAATACAGTGATGACCTCAAACCAGATTTTTTAAACTTTAATTTTTTTTTATTTTGTGTTTTTTTTTTTTTTTTTACCTTTTGTGCTTGAGGGAGCTAAAAAGAACAGATTAAGCAGGAGAGGAGGAGGAGGAGGAGGGGAGGGGGAGGAGGAGGAAAGAAAGGGTCAATATGTTTTGGTATAAGTGTCAGAAAGCCTTCCAGTGTAGTTTCTCTTTCAGTGGAGTGCCAGTACCACTGGGCGAGTAAATTCCACTGACATTGACTGCAACTTTAAAACCAGTGACTGTGTCAGGCGAGGAGAGCTTTATAGCTGGGAGGGTCATAGCCGGAAAAAACAACAACACTTTAGCTGTTACTGCTAGGGCAGTGTTGAGTGCGGGTACTCTGACTGCAGATAATAAGAGAACGAAATAGGCAGAGAAAAAGAAAAAAGACGTAAAACATGCAGCATATGAAGGGGATCGCAGAGAGGAAGAGACCATTTCCATGTAGTGTTGATAGCCTGTGGATATTGCTGCTAGAGGGCACTTGTCTTTGTTTCCTTAGATTTTTGAAGCCCTCTCTAAATCTATTCAAACACAGCTCAAGACAAATGGCTGCTCTTCACTCCCTATGGCCAAATACAATAAGTTTAACAAAACTGGAGCATGTGTGAATAACCCAGTATATAGTGTGTAGATTATGGATTGCTGTAGATTACTGTAGGCCAGATGTTATCCTTGGGGTGTTTTAGCGATGATAATATCTGTGCAAGACAACTAATTCTAAAACATGTAGGGGGAATTTAAACATGCACATGATTAGTTCGTTGAAATATTATGCAAAAAAAGGTGTGCGCCTTAACGTAATGTGTGTGCCTGTGTGTGATAGGGCAGGGCATGAGGTTGAGAGATCAGAGATTAACTCACCAATGTGCCCCAGTGTGCCAGTATGTTCTACTCATGCTACACAGCTCCCAGACACACACAGGAGGCTCATTGACTTAATGGTTCCATCTGCTGCGCACACACTTTAACACTTTCACAATCTGAGACGTACAAAGAGCAAAGCCCATTTTCAGCTCTCTGTTTGCCATTTTAGCACTATTCTCCTTAATCATAATAATGTAATTTGTCTGTACTGAAAACGTGCATGTACTTTTTTTTTTTTTGTTGTTTTTTTAATCACAAGCCTAAACAAAGTGCATTCCAAAGTGGATTAAGTTTGTTCTCTTGTTTGCTTAATTACAAAATAAAAATGTTGAAATCTTTTGATCCATTATTGGACCAGTATTAGCTGTGGGTGTGAGGGTAAAGTGAACTGTGGGAACTGGAGAGCAAGATATGTGAGAACATAGTCCACTCACGGTGTTATCGATGTAGGCTTCGGTCCACACTGTGTCATGCTCCCGGTCGATCACCTTGGGACGACTTAGCACATGGAGATACTCCATCACATTCTCTTGCACATCAGCCAGTGTGGAAATCTGAGTGAAGTAGCCTGTTGGACAGAGAGGAATAACATTTCTTAAATTAGAGAAGATGAACGAAATCGTATACCTTGGATCTCGCCAATGATGGGTGTATGAGCAGGTTCGGTATCCTTTATGCTGACTCTCTGACCCCCAGACACATATCAGATGTCTGTCTCCAAAACTGTTCCACATTGCAGCACAGCCAATATCCGAATGGCTGGAGAGAGACAGCAAGTCTTACCATTTTACTTACCTTGGTACCAAAGCAGAGAAATTATCTGGAATACAGTATGGCAGGCTGCAGATATTTGCTTGATGAAGCAGACGAAAACCTGGATACATGAATGATTAATAGCTGAAGAATTCCCTGTAGGGATGTACAAGTGAGAGCAAACCAGCATGGGTTTATGAATGGGTAAGTGGTATGTAAATGTTATGGGGAAAGCCAAATGTGATGCCATTTCCTGTAATGGTAATGCAGCTATTATGATGCTAATGTGCATATGCAGGAGGGAATATACTGTACTGTTATCTCAGTAGGGGGACAGGAAAGAGGAGAGGACGGGAGGAATCACAATAGCAATAAAATAGAGAGCGAAGACAAGAAGTGACAGAGAATAGGGGAAAAGAGAGAGAGGACCACATTTCCACCCATCTGTAAAAACAGCAAACTGCCTCAGTCACCCTGAGGCAGTCAAGGAGAAAATCATAGCTGGAGGAACTATAGATCTTGGGGTCATAGTTCCCAGCAATGACCTTTATTTCACAGGGAGAAAAAAAGCCAGATGAGACGAGATACAATACACAGGTCTATAAAGGATACTACAAATAACTAAGGCTCTATCACTGATCATCTAATTTTCAATATGACCTAGGTCGAAACCGAATATATGGCTGGAGTGTGTGAAAAATGTTTGAAGATATATGCTTAGATTGGTTTGTTTATATATAAAACAAGGTGGTAACATCTACAATAATTTCATTTAATAAATGTAAAATTTGTCTAAAATTATAAGCAAATTATATGTATGGTGGTTGTCACTTGTTTGTATAGATACACACACGTGCATAATTTATATTCATCATTATATATTTATTTAGCCTTTTCTGATTTTCATGGGGAAAAGGATAACAGTGGGGGGGTAAAGAGTTGATTTAATTAGAATTACAATTATAGGAGTGTTAAATGGATGTTTTTTTTAATAAATTCCAATCAATTCCTTTTGGAAGGTTTGGCTATGGCACAACATGTTTTTTTTCAGTACTGCTACACATCCTGATGCTGAATATTTATATAATTTACATCATTTTATTAGACGATTGTCAGTGTTTGTACATTTATAATGCATAGGCTAGGTAATTACCTTACAGTATCTAGATGTGTTAGGCAATGTCAACACAGTATTTTTATTATCCGACTTGGTCACAAAAAAAAAATACTATTGTGCGGAGAAAAGTTATGCTTATATAGAAGGAGCTGATACATAAGAGTTGGAGAGTTTGCTGTGAAGTTTACAGTACAGGAGCCCATTAATAAACATTTTTAGACAGAAAATGTGTGATAATATTACACATGCTACGCGGATCTTTTAGAAATATTTCAATCTACTTAATTTCGGTCGTATGAGGAAAAATCAAAAGTTTTTTTTTTCCCAATTAAAGTTAAAGGCCTGTTTAAACAAGAGATTTCATGTTTGGTGACATCGAGGGAGTAAGAGACATAAGAGGCTCTTGTTTTTGTATAATTGGCTGCTCAAACAGCCCACATAGTGACCACTGGAATTTCTCAGTCAGTGACAGACAGACGTTCGGTTTGAAGGGCTGGCCCTGTTGTTGAGGTCCAGCCACAAACACAGAATAAAAATGCTTAAATCATATTTTATACAAGAACACTGAGAGCATTAAAGCCACATGATTACTGTAATTACTATAGTAAAAAGAATGCATTTGAACCTCCAAGTGAACCTTGACAGATTACTTCTTTTCATCCTCAGAGACATTTGGATCCGGCTGTTATTCCACCAGACAGTACAACGACAACACACATACCCGATGCACTTAAAGCTTGTGGATAGCCAAAACGACCTTTGTGAAAACAGCCACAAGAGCCAGGAAGAAAACCAATACTGCGGGTTGGGAAGACAGGAAGAATATAAGAAATAATAAAATCATTCCGTAAAATGACAGAGGATCTGAGAAACTCTGCAAAAGCTGTGTCTTTCAAAACCAGCGACGCAATAAGAGAGAAACTGGTCCGGTATAAAGACTGCGCACGCAAATGCAAGAAAAAAGAAAATGTCCAATGCAACAAAGAATGGACAGACTTGTATATTGGGGAAACTAATCTACCATTAAACAAACCCAACTCCTCAGCTCAAGAGTTGGCAGTTTACATATACCTGAAAGATAAGGGACATAATGACATAAACATATTGGATAGGGAGGACAGATGGTGCAAAAGAGAAGTAAAGGACGCTATCTATGTTAATGTAGAGAAACTATCCCTCAACAGAGTAGGAGGTCTCTGGGTTATCTCCCATCTAATACCTGGGACTCCTGGGGAAGAACCCTCTTGGTGGCCTTGTGCACCCAAGATGCATTAAGGGCGCACTGAGATCAGATGGCTCAGATCACATTCAAAGGTAGTCTTGGTCACATATGGTAACATTCTTTTAGGAGAGTGTAAACCAGGGATAGGCAACCCTTGTTCTAGAGTGCCACTATAAGTGCAGGTCCTTAGGTCTTTAGTCAACTGGCCTAATAACCCAAAAGAACTCTCACTAAGGACCTTCATTAGTAGAATCAGGTGCGTAACTGCTTGGTTGGAACAAAAGCCTGTACCCATAGTGGCTCTCTAGTACCAGGGTTGCCTACCCCTGGTTTACGCAACGTGTCATGGGCCACACTGAAGGACTAGGCAAGGGAAGTGCATTGCTGCATCCTGGTGCACGTACCCTCAGTCCAAAGCTGTGTTCAACTTGTTTAATAACAAGGTAGATCATAATGAGAAATGAATGACCATAGTGTAGTTGTCAAAATGAGCTGAAATTAAATAAATGCACATAAACTATTTGCAGTTGCAAACTGAAGTGTTTATTTGCATATAGAGGAGGGAAGTAAGAGCCGATCACAAGTGGTTGACTTGTGATCGATTCACTAAAGACGCATTTTAATGTTAACCAGGTGTGCACAGGTCGGATAAGCAGCGTGACGCCTTCAGGTATCTACAGCTAAGACCAGTGGCCCTTGAGTCAACCCTCCTTGGATACACACAGAGACTCACATCACACACAAAGCAACCACTTCAGTGTAACAGCATCGTTCATCACAGTAGTGAGTGAAGAATGACTAGTCCCTCTGGAGGGCTGAGGGCATCCTTCAGGCTGAGCCACCGGAGCCAGTGAGATGAACGGGAGAGAGAATAAAAATGAATAGTCCCTACTTTCGGTGACATGGTACACCTGTCGTACATACAGGACAGGACAGCCACAGCATGGTGCGGTCAGGATGAGGGCAATACATTTTTACAAAGACCTTGGTTTGGTTTGGATGTTATGGAAGTTAAAACACAACTATGTGTCCTGATAAGCAAAAGACGTGGATGCAATGTCATGGTGTGATGCAGAGCTACAGCAAAGTACAAATGTATGCGAACACTTATAAAAACACACATTAAACCCATATGTGACTGATAAACGTCTTATTCCAAAACCATGGGTGTTAATATGCTGCCATAATACCCTCCATTCATCTGGGCAGGATTTACACAGTATTTTGGAACCCGACAGCAGGGATTTGCTCCCATTCAGCAGCAGAAGAGCCCTCGCCAATTCAGGCACCGATGCTGGGATAAGGCCTGCTTTCCATTGCACTGCCATGTTGAAATTAGAAAGGGCCTTCTCTAAACTATTGGCACAAATTTGAAAACATACTATTCTATTAAATATTATTATATGCTCGAGCAACGCGATTTACATAATTGGAACAAAGGAGCCGAGTCAAAACAAATGAAGTGCCTTCAAAATAGTGCTGCCAATTAAACTTCGCAAAGAAAAAATATCTAATTATCTTTTTTTTTGTTTTGTTTTCTGGAGCTGTTTCACCACCATCCAATATTACTTTTTTAATTTTCCAGCTGTGAGCAGGGTCCTCATCCTCCATTTCTGTCAACACTATATATATATATTTTATGCCTGCTGTCTGTTTTGAGCATACTTAAAGGTATAGTCCACATTTCTTGGTAGCTGTACATTTCTTGCACATCTATAATACAATTTGTTTTTTGTCAAATTCAGCAAACATCTCCTCACTGCCCACAAGAGCTGTCTGTTCTGTGTGTGTGTGCTGAAAAAAATCAGGTGTTCATACAAATGGGAAACAAACAAATTGGCTCTGACTGACCTCACAACACCACTTTAGCCAATCAACAGCAGGGGGCGTTGCTTGTGCACAGACATTGGGAGGGGAGAGGGGACCTGGGAGACACGTGGTGTTACAACTCACTTGCGTAAAAAGATTGACATCCAAACTTTGAAACTAGCTGTTATAAATGAGACGGATTCAGCAACTACATGGCTTATATCAGAAATGTTTACAGAAACACATTTCAATGAACTACTACTATATAACAGAAAGTTACCAAACAAGATGGCACTGGTCCATTTGAAATCTGTGAGCAGCCCTACTAAGAGTGAAAGTGTTTGTCTAAGAAGTGTTGGCATGATTCCTCTGAAGTAAAGGGTGTATTTGGGTTGTTGGTAAGTTCAAATATCAGTAGTCTCTGTCTCCACCGTGGACCTTTTATTGCAAACATGCTACATATTAAAGATGTCTTTGAATTTCAGTGTGTAGCATAGATTAGACACAGGGGATATTGGCACTTTTTCACCTGCAAAATGACTTAAAGTTAAACAAGAGGGATAAAAGCAGATGTTCTGCTGTAGTTTGGATTAGAGATGCTGTGCCTTGGGAACAGTAAGAAGACTGTTCTGCACAGCTCCTGCAGGCTGGAGAGGATGTTACTATCAGAAATCGGAATCATCATCCGGTATACAATCACACACACACACGCACGCACGCACGCCTCATCATTGCCACTAATACTCTCAAACTGACTTGATGTGTTCTATGATGTCACGTCCAAGCAAAACTGTGGATGTCTTTGTCCTCTTATCTACACACATTTACAGATGCACAACCTTAAAGATACACACACCCACACACACACACATGCCTTGTGTGACCTATGGCTTGCCCGTCTTATCAACGCCAGCCTGAGGAAATGGAGCCAGACTGTCTCTGTCAGCCACCTTCCAGCTAAATATAGAACCTAAAGGAAAGTGCTCTATGCACTGAGACAACCATGACCACACACAAAGCGGCTGGAAGGTTGTGTATCACCAAGACAGTTTGGACTTTAAGCTTAGAGGGAGATGTAATATAATGTGACATACGGTATCTGAGCTGTGCAACTGGAACCAGCTGCCTGCTGTCACATACACGTGCTAATACTGATGAGCACTGACAAACACATGTCTATGCAACTGAATGCCACACACGGACCCGCATGCCAAACTCTGCGAATGAAGTCCTGAGCACCATAATGTATTCATTTTCGCCCAGCTGACAGCAACATACAGCAACTTTCTTCAGCAGAAAAAAAAAAAAAAGGTTATGAGTAAAAAAACATAGCGTGTGGTGAATGTGCTGTAAGATCCCACCTTTGTTAGCGCATGCCATCCATTTCAGATTATCTGCGAAGGCTGACTCTCGACCAATCAGGTAAGGGAATATGCGGACCTGCAGAGAGAAAGCAGATAGCCTCCGTCAGTCATTTTAATCGCATTTTCGATAGGGGCCCACCACACCACCCTATAGGAGATAACACTGTCAAAGCCAGGTGGAAGGCTCATTTTTTATCTGCCAGTGATTAGCAGGCTCTTTCTCCTTGTTTAATAGAATCCATTATGGCCTTGTGAAAGTTTTGAGCGTATCTTTTAGATTTTTGATGTTTACAACATTTTTATCAACCCAATAAACTAAACAATCAAGGATGATTATATGCAGGTTTTAAAGAGAGAAAATTGTGTCTAGACTGTGCAATTAGTATCACAACAAATGATAAGCCACAAAGTAGATAGTTCGATTTAGTCTTTTAAAGAATCTTCTCTCTGCTGCCAAACTCATTTTTGCCCGGTAGTGCTCAGTTGGTTCTAGCAGCAGGTGTAGTTGGCAGGTGTGTGCATAGATGTGGGTGAGTGTGTGTGAGGTGCAGGTTGCCAGATTGGACCAGATGCAAGCCTCTGGGGGCACAGCTGCCATAGCTCCCATGCCTGCATTTTTCACTGCCTCCCTTTACTCTGACAGCATGTGTCTGTTTGTGTGTGCACACACATATAGTGTATGTCTTTATCTGATTTCCGATGATGGCCCTCAAGAGAACAAAAATATAGTTTATATATAAACCAGAATTCCCTTTTGAGGAATATTTCCATATTTAATCATATTCATTTTATTGCTTCTACAATGTGTCATGCACTCTATACTATAAACTCCTGCTATGAAATTTACAGCTAAGAAAAGAACTTTTTTCACTGGCTATCAGAGAAGTAAAGAATTCATTTTAAAATTCTTCTATTTGTTTTTAACCCAGTGTAAAACCAGAGGTGATTAAGTATTTTCAGTTGTTGGTCATTAATTGTGGAATAGTTTTCCACTCACAATATGATATTATGATATGATCCACTGATATTTTTAAATCCTATCTATGGACATATTTTTAAAACCCTATCTAAAATCCTGCCTGACCTCTCTCTGACTTTTATCGATTTGTAATTTATATGTTTGTTCTCGATGGTTTGCTTGTGTCTTCTCATTATGTCTCACCATCTAGGTGCTATTGTTTGGCTGCAATCATAAATCAAATAATCACATAATTGAATTCCTTCATAAAGCACTTTGGACAATGACTGTAATAGATTTAATTCTTGTCCCTAATTTTCTCGTATGGATGTTGTCTATTGTCGATTGAGTAATGAATTTCACTGTGAATAAACACAGTTGACAGACTGTCATTTTTACGAAGCCCTTATTATCTACACTATAATCATCCCCTTTTAATCCAAATATCAGCACTTTGAATGACATTGCCAAATTGACAGCAAAAAACAATATAGCCAACATCTATTAGCGGTCAATGAAAGACTAAGGGTAAGAGGTGTGTCACTGCTATATTCTTTTTTGTGTTTTCCCTCTGCCAAGACAGGGGTCAAACTACAGCAGGCTGGTTATTAAATATTAAGGAGGTTTACGGCTGATTTAAGTACAGCCGAGATAAAAACTAGTAGAGGCTCTAGCCAGAGCATGCAATCTTCCACCTACCTGACTGAGCACATTTTACAGACAGGACTACAAATACAGATGCATGCAATAAAATGCTCAAACATACGTATACACATCTGTATGTATCCCTACATGTGCTGGCTCATGCAAAGGAGTGAACAACAGATGTTCTCAGACATGTTCAGACTGATGCACAAACCCTCATTTCATATACAAATATACTTCCATGCAAAAATACACTTGTTCCCACTCTCAAGTTATGAACTTAGCACTTAAGACTATAATTTATTCAGTTCTCCCGTGTAAATGTTCACTCAGTCGTTTAAAACTGTAAGTACGTGTAAAAGTACTTCTGTAGGGCTACATGTGTTTTAATGTAACAGAACATAAAGTCACATTAAGTTAAAACTCACACTGTTAAAGTAACACTGGGTTAATTGCTTTGCTCTGCTGGACTTATCATGCAACACTGGGTGTAATATAATCTAGCCCAGACAGGCTCATGTTGCTTATAGATTCCCATCTGATTTATAATCTAGGTGCAAACACTGAAACCAAAACTGTATTGATATACAAGGGGATGATGATACTGTAATGATCAAATAAAGCTTCTTTGGATAAACACACGTATATACTGTAATAATGTAACTGTTCTACATATATGGTATAATAAAGTATATTTAGTTTTTTTCCTGAGCTTACTTCTTTTGATTTAGAGAAAATAAGGGTTATTCATAATGTTTAAAAATTAATAATTTGTAAACATTTAAAAACATTTCATAAAAGCATTCACATAACAACATTTCATTCCATGTTAATTGTTACTCCCATAGTGGTACACAAAGCACTTTTGGACACCAGCAAATAATTACACCCTGATAACCTTGTGCCAGACTTTATAAGGTTAGCAGCCGATTTTACTTCTCTTTCGCTAACACATCTTTTTAATCTATCTTTTGCCTCTAATGAAATTCCTTATCTTGAAGTCTGCTTTTGTTCTACTATTACTGAAAGCTGGTGACCCAACTATTCTAAAAGATTACAGGTCCAACTCTAATCAGTTCTGGCAAAGATCCAAGAGTTACTCATGTCTAATCACTTTCTAAGTTTTTACTAATTTAATATTTTATCTGATTATCAACCAAGACTAAAATCAACCACATGTGAGGTGGCTGCACACAGAATTATAGAACCTATGCTCCTAAACCTCACTAAAGATTTAGATTCAAGAAAGGCAAGTTGAGGTGGAAGTGATGTACAGTATTTTCCTGTGTGATGACAGGCTCCTGCTCTCTAAAGGCTTAATTGAATTGAATCTACATGGAGCTTTAGGCATAGTCTACGCAAATGCCCTACACTGATGTGAGCATTTATACTTGTGCACTGGTGTGTCTGTCACTCTGGAATTACACTGCCAAACCACTAGTTGCCAGCCCTCTATTATAAGCATGTTTCAGCTTCTTCATGGACTACAAACAATGCTAACTGAAATTGAGTGAAGATGGAGCTTATAAATGTTGAACAGTTAGCTGAAATTACTGCAATGCAGAAAAGAGAAAATAAATTAGAGGAGATTTGTGTTTGATAGCTTTCGACTAGTACTAGTCTACTGATGTAGGGTGTGGCATATGACAACCCTACACCATACCATACACCATACCCTACGTATAGTGTATGGTATGGCGTCGGGTAAAGAATAAAGTAGGGTACAGTGTAAGGTAAGGAATAATTTAGTCTACAGCATAGGGTATTGCGTAGGGTATTGTGTAGGGCATGGTGTACTGTAAAGCCTAGTTCATACTTCTGCATACCTATCTATGTCAACGCAGACCCTTACACCATAGACTGGCATGCACCTCCAAAAATTTCAAACTACATGTCACATCGATGTGAACCACAAGAGCTCTGAGAGACCATACATGTCACCTCCACAAACGGCTTCTTTGTTGCCTGCCCTTCAACATTTGCAATAAAAGCATTTGCTCTTTGACATCGATGAACTCCAAACACAATCACTCCATCCTGGTAGAAGAACAAAATTTCATAGGATTCCACAGAGCAACGTGTTCCCTCAACGCAGAACATATACAGTATGTCGTAGGTACATTGCCAATAGAACACAAAAGCATAAATCCATCTTAAGTCTAAGAGTTGCCTGTTCTTGGCATGGCTGACTCTCCTTTGTCTGCAGGTCTAGGGATCCATTCACAAAGGAAGGCATTGCTTGAGTGAAAATTGTGTGTACTTAAATGGACCAAGACCAGGTTGGAGTCCTCTAAGAGGACAAGGTTACTGGGCATATTGGTGGATTTCCAACCTGAACTAGTAACTCTCATATGGAAGAGACAGATGCTATTCAGGCAATGCCTCTCACAATTAAGAATGGAAACCATGGATTATTTATCTGTCTACTATCTGCATGGTATCATCAGTCTCGGTCGTTCCATTGGCCCGACTACTGTACACATGCGCCTGGTGCAACTGTGCTTCGCATTTGTGGGACTGAGTCCAATGATTCCCCCGATAAAGACTGAGAAGCTGCAGCATACTGTAGTCTCCAGGCAGTTACACTTAGCTCTTTGCTAGACAACAGAAGCAATACTGGCAGAAGACGTGCACTAGGGCCTTGTGATGCACTGCCAAATGGTTGTGACACATAAGGTATGGGCAGAGCAGGGCACAAGCTGGCATGGGCAGGGTTGTGTGATGCAGATAATATCAATGTCCTGAAGGGAAATACACATAACCCAGCCTTTTCTTTATTTTCAAGGTCAGTCCAGTAAGGAGAGCAGTGTTCAGCATCTAACAGCAACTGGCAGGGTGGTCCAGCTTTACTTAGCCTCTGAACGATGGCGTGTGTAGCAATGTTAGTGTAATAACCAACATAAAATTTGCAGATCACATGAGTATCTCTGGTGGTTATTAACATTTTTCATACAAAACCATTCCAATATAATATTACTTTGAAATTTGGAGATAACTTTATCTGGACTGTGTCTTGGACAGTATCCATTTCCAATAATACATAATTGTACAACCCAGGTTTCTGTCACCCATGGAATTTGAAGGGATCAAGGGAGACAATCAACCATCAACCAAAGCAATTTTAGAATATTACCATCACTACCATTAGTTAATGTCATATTCAGGCATATTCAGCTGCAGAGTCATTTACATGGACAAGTATGAACATGTGAGTTTAGGAGTTTATATCTAGTACTTATGTCTCTTGCTTTAACCAAGAGAAATTCTTGTGACCAGTCATCCAAACAAGCCTTTAATTACACTAATATATATTTCAGACAGCAGACAAGCATATGATGTGGGTCTATTCAACATGCATTGGACCCGCATTGGACCCATTCATATGAGACAGGTGACACCCTTCTCCTTATTGTTAGCAGACTCCAGTCTGAAGTGTAGTTAATACACTTCACTGATAAATCGGAGAATTGCACTGAATTACATCAAATAATGAGCAGATAGATGTTCAGATTCACCTCTCCATCCAGCTTTACAATCCCTCTTTCTTGGTCGCTCAAGTGTGTTTTGTATTTCTCTTTTAAATGACATTTAAATGTCATTGAATTAATTTCTGGTGTCGCCAGTTAACCCAAACTGGGCCTTTCCTGATCACTGGTTGAGAAGAGGGTCAGCTAAACTGGAATGACCTCTTCCTTATGTGCTGTGTGAGGAGACCTATGTTCCCACCACAATGGAATTTGAAACTTTAAAAAATCTATTCCTTATTAAAAAAAAAAAAAAACAGTAGACAAATGCAAAAATTGCTTCTAAAGCATTCTTTATCTACAAATGGCAGTTATTGAAAAATTGTGACAGAATCTCTGAAAATAATCACTTTGAAAATAATCAGCGTTTTGCATGAAAGAAAAACTCATTATGGAAGGTTTTTGAAGTTGTTGGTTGTTTTCATCAGTAGATACTGTTATGTTTCTTTTTTTTTGTAATGAATGCCATCTGCATACAGATACTCAGCAACATATTTGCATTCATTTTTTTTTTTCCAAAGCATATAGCCGACTCAGCGTGAGGCTATACAGTGGTGAAGCTGCAAGGCTGGTTGGAAGGAAGCCATTAAAAACCAGCAGCAGAGGGAGAGAGGGAGAGAGAGAGAGCAAGACTGGAAAGAGTGACAGAGACCGAAGACTTCTATTATCAGTGGGGCTTCTTCTAAATGGAACTATAGCAGCCTTGTCCCCACTCCGCTCATTGCTGTTCAGCCTTCAGGCAGGAGTCGTGTGTGTGTGTGTCTGTGTGTCTGTCTGTGTGTGTGTGTGTGTGTGAGTGTGTGGAGGGGAGGGTCTAGTGGTTTTAGGGACCACAAGACAAACACAAACACAAGGGAATACAACATTGATTGTGATAGACAGAAATCCGATTTCTAATGCATCGAGACAATTACTTAAACAAATGCAAGATTAAAATTGGCAAATAATCAATATTGTGTCCTAACATTGACATCTGCTTAATCACCACACACACACACCTACACACAATATTCCAGATTCACATTCTCTATGGGAGCATTACCTTACCTGAGGCAAAGGAAGTTGCTACAGTATGTGTATCCTCACTGTCACATTAATTTCTCCGTGCATATATGAGTTCAGGGTGCACGCATGTATCTTTGATGCTGTACTATTTCAGAGCCAAGACCCTATGGGCTTTCTTTTACAGAGGAAAAAATGACCTAGGAATAACCCCTTTTCTTCCCCTCAATCTTCTCTCTTGCACTCTCCTCCCATTTCATTTCATGGCCTGTCAGAAGAGCACCACAATTACCTTTCAGGACAGCAGAGAGACAGCTCAGCCCTCAGAGACAGGGCAATACTTAACTCTGTTTTAAAGCCCTCTGAAAGGACCCCATACTGGGTCCACTCAGCACTGCTTGTGTTCTGCTTGTCATAAACCATCTCTAAAATCTAAAAAGTAATGATAATGCTTTGCATAAATTTGCTTTGAAATATGACAACAAAACAGGTGTGCATCCATATGATCCATTCAATATCAACCCATCAGTGAATCAATCAACTGGGTAAAAGACTCGCTAAGATTAAAGTCTCTTCCAAGAGGCCAAGAGGGCAGCAAGAACGTTAGACATAGCAGTTCCTTGGGCCCCCAGCAGTACCTCCACCAAGTGTGAATTTGATCGGATGAACAGTTCTTGAGATACGCGACTCACGGGAACATAGACACACGCAGATTCCTCGGGAAACTGAGCATGGCTCACTATACAACCGACTGTCCGAGAACACAATTGCACAATAATGTGCTGCGTGTGTGTATTGTGTGTTTAATACACTACCTTCCTCTCTGGCCAGTTATACTTGGCAAAGATGGCATCGTACGTATCCACTGCTCCATCTGTCACCAACATAATGGCCTGGCTACACTCACTACCTCTCCCAGTCTCGTTGAACTGGGGAGAGAGAGAGAGAGAGAGAGAGAGAGAGAGAGAGAGAGAGAGAGAGAGAGAGAAAGAGAGAGAGAGAGAGACTACAATTGAGCAGAATTAATACATCATCAGATTGCAAATTTAATCAGTTTCAAATCTACTTTTTTCAGCATGTAATTTATGTTTACATTACTTACCTGCACATCACAGAAGCTGTGTTACAACATCAAGCTACTAGAATTATAACAGCATGCCTCCTATGGACACATGCGCATCTAGGTTATGAATGCATCAAGTCATTAGCCAGAAAGGAAACATTTGTCATTTTAGTGTTCACTGAGATACATGTTGTTGAAATATGAGCATGTTTGAGTTTTTGATTAATTGCTTGTTCATAATGAGGAGATGTCAACCCAAGTCATCAAGTGCCTTGTTTACTTGTTTTTTTGCATGATTCTGTTGATCTAGCTATTAATTACAGCACGCTGATTAATTTTGCACATCACGCTGTGTGTATATGTGATTGTGTGTGCGTGTCTGCACGCACCGTAGGTGTGTGATTATGCATAAGGATGTTACTTACGTCACTGAGAAGATTGAACGCCTCGGTCAGAGCTATGTCTAACATACCAATGCCTTGGGCAAACAGCTTGTCAAGGTGCTCCCGGAAATGCTGGGAAAATAAAGTTCGGGGGGGAATCATTATAATCACGGTGACATGAGGAAAGTGGAGGTCATTGGATTTTTATGGAGGAGAAATAAAAACAGGGGACAAATGGAAGATGGCAACAGTAAAAAGATACAAATAAAAAAAAAAGATACTGGTAGCATTAGTCCATAAAACAGAGAAATGTAATATTTTGCTGAACTTAATTTACCATCATTTATTTGTGAATAGAGATTGCACCAATGCTCTAATGGGCTCTTTAACATGGCCCTAGGCCAGTGTTTGCACCAAACTGCCACATTAATTTGGAGTGAAATGTCACACACTGACTGAAAGAACAAAAAAAATGCCTTTTCCCTGTGTTTTCTCCACTTCCCTTTACCTGAAAATGATTCAGTTTAGTGTGTATGAGCCGGATTGGGCATCAGAAGCACCGCTCTGTGGACTGCTTGAGCAGTGGCCCGTTATACAAGACAAGAGATGAAAGAGAGAGAGAGAGAGAGAGAGAGAGCTGCATCGTTGGTCTACTTTGATCATGTACCAGCTCGCATAATCTCTACTCTCTAGAATCTTGGTTCATACTGCCGAGTATGATAGTTTATTCTAAGATTACAAAATGTTAACACTGAACACCACTAAATAAAGGCTATTTATTGATTGATTTAAGTGATCTTTTAAGTTACATTTTAATTGAAATACATCCACATTTACATACACAACGGTGCAAAATAAAACTGTGGCTCTTTATTTTTTTAATATTATCCATGTCGATGGTGTTTTACCTTCAAACAAGGCTTCAAATGATGTATTTTCATAGGGGGGTGAGTCATGAGCCAGGCTGTTAAGCTGGGGCTTGCACAGCAGACACATCATAGATATAAAGAGAAGTAGATATCTACGAGAAACACTCACCAATATTTCTAAGCAGAGAACATTGCTTATTTTCTCATGATTTTGAAATGTAAATTTGTACTTGGCGATTTTTTTTTTTTTTTAGTAATTCAAATTTGGCTGGGTGATTAATATTTTTTTGTGCATTGTGACAAATCCAGAACACTGTATATGAACACTGTAGAAGACCAAATAGGTGCAGGTCTTATTTTGTTCAATTTGAGATATTATCCATGATTTATGGACCAGCAACAACTTAGCACTAGTGCAAATATATGTGATAGCTGGTGTTTGTTTAAATATTGCTGTATTTTTTATAGACCATGGAGTAATGCTTTGTTCCTGAGAAAAGTGTGCTCAGTACTTTTTTGTTAAATATTAGATGTTATTTAGAGTTTGTTTGTTCATTTAAATATCATTTACAAATGTATAGTCTGTACCTGCTCTAATTATTTATTGTTGGAATTGTTGTTATTGCTGGAATAATAAGAATATTTATCCTATAGACATTCATCATGGAATAATGACTGCAGGAATCTATCATGGAATCCTTACAGTGGTGGCCTGCTGGTAACAAACATTTTACTTGCTTTTATAATAGCTCCGTATTAGTGTTAAAGTAGCCTACATTATTCATCCATTATGCTGGTATTAAAGGCTGGTGTGTGTGTGTACATGTGCATGTGTGTTGATAGATTGAGGGTAGTGGTGTATTTCTGGGCTGGTTTGTGTGCGATATCTTAGTTCCAAGTATGTCCCTGTGAGCATGTGTGTGTGCGTGTGTGTGTGTTTCATGCCACTAAGGGTACATTACCTCTCTCTTAATGATGAGTTTAATGTTGTCAGCAATCTAACAGGTCTTGTGTGCATGTCTAATTATCTGCAACAGCCTGGAGGCATACTTATACACACATACACACACACACACGCTGCATTTGGAACATTTCCTGTTGAGTCTGGTTCCGCCTGCAAAACAATTCCACCAACGGAAGAGCTCAACTCACTAATATATTATCTGTGGCAACAACATATATGATATGACTGTCTGTTTCTTTTCAGCATCGAGGAACACTCCACACCTCCGTGCTTATTATTTTTCACCACCTTTCCTTCCTAAACTCTCTCTTCCTAAATTCCTCTCCTGCTGTTTTCTGCTCCCTAGTGATGGGAGGAGGAAAGTCTTTCAACGCACAGTGGGGGACCTGAACTGCATAAGGCCATAGCGGGGCTCGCTTGGGAGCAAACACGCGCACACACCCACACAGGCACACGCAGGAATAAGCACCCCCAACGCACAAATAAAAAATCTGTGCAAAAAACAACCTCCGGCATCCCTGACAACACCTCCATATGGTAAAAAGACACAGCCTTTTCTTTGATGTGGATAAAAAAGGTTAAGCGGGGCCCGCCAAAAGGCTGTACCCTGGAGCACAGACAAGTTTACCAAATGTGTCTGATTGTGCACATGTGCATGAGAGATTGCTTGTATGCGTGTGCGTATGTGAGGAAAAGATCTAAGTAATTTGTCTCAGCACAGCGGGCTCTGTTCAATCCCCGGCACAGCAGTGTACTAAAGTGGAGGCAGAATGTGTGCGCATGCTATGCTGAATGTGCCCAACCTTTTGTGCGGCACCACGAGGCTCTGAAATATACCGTGGACATCAAACCCTTCATTGCTGCAGACACCTTTCACACTCAAAAATGATCACAGCAGTCATCTTAATGAAGCCTAGCGACAGGGACAGAATACTTGCTGGGCCTTGTACAGATGTATTTGGTCTAGTAAGCTTGTGGCCTTGAGCAAAGCATAGACCTGCTCTTTGATACAAGCCTGAGTCTGTCAACTAAAAAAAAAAAAAAATCGGCCTATTTTCTTGTAACAAAGAACATCTCTCAAAGAAGCCAAGCTGCCGTCCAAAAAAACTTCCCTGAAGTTCACACTCATATGTCCAAACTTACTGGGTTGTTAGTTGGGTAGTGTCTGTGATTGTAGTCAGGAGATGTAATGTAATATTTTAAAGAGAATTAGTATTTTTGCATTGTAATTAAGGCTGGTATAACAGAGTCAGAGCTCGGATTCACAGCTTAACACTTATCATAAATATCAATATCTCATCTATTATTATTGTTTCTCTTTATGTATATAAATATTATGCTGGAACTTCTGTGCATGTGAGTATTGGTTAGAAAGCCTATAGACGAATCCAGAAAGTCCTGGTAACATAGGTGGAACAAGTGTGCGAGCGTAGCCTGTGACATCTTGACAGCAGGTATTTATGAACCAGTTTAAGTGAGGGTATGAAATAACAGATATTGAAAAGACAGGCCAGTCTGTTTAATTTTCCTATGTGTCAGTCACTTCCTCATTCTAATCCGTATACAAAAGTGTGTTCTTACTTCGAAATAATAATAAACTATCTTAGAAAGCTGCACACGTCAATAAATCAGGACCTGCACATGGAAAATAGTCCATGCCTCTGCAAGTAAACAGCTGCACGCTGAAGGCATGGCCTGGACTGATAGAGGTTAGCATGTGAATTTTAGAATGGGATTTTAAAGAACTTGGAATGGATCAAATTTTTAGTGTGCGGATGCAGATTGAGCTGTTGTAAACACCACAGGGGATCAGGGACTTAGGGCTACAGAAATATTAGGGTATTAGGGAATAAGGGAATTATCATGTGCTATTTTTATAAATGAAGTGGAAATGTCAGGTATAAGCGGTCATTAAGTGTTTTTACATTTGCACAAGGATTTTGGTTATAATCAGGTTTTTGGTGCATCCCGATGTAAAGACTATATCTATACTACACTAAACTTTCAACACCAGGAATTCTTCATAGAAAAAAGGATACTTTTGCATGTTGCAGGTTTCTGGTCATTTGCTGCCACTCAATATTTTTATTTTAGGTATGTCATCAGGTATGTCATCAATAAAAGCAACAATAGTAATCTAAATGATATCATGGTCAATTATGTAATGCTTCAACTGAAAAGGAAAAATCTGACTTTGGTAATGCAGATCATAAAATGTATTGTCACTCTTGTTTTCCACTAGATTAGATGGTGAAACTAATTTGAGCAGAATAATATATCCAACAGATATCCATAAACTGGTCTGTTCATTCTCTGGTTTCTTCTGGTATCTCAGAATCAGAACAGAAAGAAGTGGCTGAGATGTTCAGCAATCAAGACCTGCCTACAGGCAGAACACAGAGAAACCTGGATACTGCTATGATGATGTTATGCATTCCATGTTAACACATATCCAGGAAATGATCAAAACCAGGAAAGACTTAAAACCAGGATACTAATGTGCATTTAAACACACTTATAAGTAAAGTAAGTAAACACATTAGGTAACACTCTGAATCCCACAGTACTTATTTATATTCATTCTTTTCATATTTTCAGAATCTGCAAAACAGAAGACAGACAATAGGAGAAAGAAAGAAACAATAAACTCACGTCTTTGTTAGGGACGTCTGCTTGGACCAGAGTTCCATTCAGGCAAGGCTCCACATAATGCAATTCCTCATTGTACTGAATGTGAAACGAATCAAAACTGAATGAATGAAACTGAATTAAAATAATAATTACACTTCAGTCATGCTGTGTACATAGAAATGTTCAATTTAATCTTAATAAATATAAAATGTGCAGATGATGATGATGAAATTCCCCTCATCTTGATGAAAAGCACACACACTACAGTACACAATGTACCCACTGCCTGCCAGCCTGTGATAATATTCACCGTTTAATGCAAGAGTACAAATTTGACTTCAAAGTAAAAGAAAAAGAATGGAAGTGTGTACTTCCAAAGCCAGCAAATTCATTTTTATTGTTATTGGTGTGTATGCATCTGTGTGTGTGTGTGTGTGTGTGTGTGTGTGTGTGTGTGTGTGTGTGTGTGTGTGTGTGTGTGTGTGTGTGTGTGTGTGTGTGTGTGTGTGTGTGTGTGTGTGTAAACTGTACCACAAAATACAAAATACCACATAATTTATTACATCACTGGAGATACCTTAGTCTAAATGAATGAATGATTATTTTTTAACAAGATGGATGTAACTGTGTATTCTATGGGAGAGCTTTATGTATATAGAATGAAAAAAGAAAAGTAAAAGTTAAAATGGCATATTTCTCATGTTGGGGGGGAAAACAATGTTTCTGTTTAGTTTTTTAAATCCTCTTTTCCTCCATTTTTCAAAAGAATAATTTTCAAAATAAAGTGATTAGGATATCTAGTGATAATGAAGACTTTGTTCTCTGCAGAAAGAGAATGGAAGCTGGCAAAGTGAGTAGCTGCGTTTTTGATGTGAAATAGCATCAGACACACATGCATGTGCCTGATTGCGCAAACACACACACACGAAGGATTTCATCAGGCGGAGATGCGATAACAATGGTTTGAGTGCCCGAGGCGGGATCCAATCACAACTGTCGCTTTTGCAATTCAAATCTTCATTCAGTTGACTGCTAATTGGTTGTGAGCGTGACAGGAGAGGAAGCTGATTCGTTCCACCATTTCCTCTGATCTGCGGAGACGTGGGCCTGCGTGTTTGTGTGCGCGCGTCTATCCATAGTCTTAAAAACACAGAGGTTAAGTGGTTTATGTAACGCCTTCACAGCTGCGTGCACATCTGTGACAACTCACAGCGATGATGTTGAAAAAGTCGTCGTCTCCGAGAGTGTCCAGTATTGAAGAGACAGTCTGCCTGGCGATGGTCAGCCTGAGGCCTTTCATGCTGCCACTGACATCAACCAGGATCACAACGTCCTTCGGAGAGGTGGCAGCCTGGATGTACCACTTCCTGTTACGACAGTCAAAAGCTATGACCCCATGTTCATCTGGCTTCCATTTGATCCCTTTAAGATACACAAGAAAAGTAGTGTTATAGTTCTTTTATTTGTACACAAGTGAAATAAACTGTTACTTCAGTTTAAAAAGGGCATATGAAGAAATCGGTGAGGGAACCTACACTACAGGCTTTCTGCCAAAGCACACCGTCACAAAATGATGGATGTTTATCTAAAACATTCTTTGTCCACCGATTAAAACTGGCTCAGACCCAACACTATTTTAGAAAATACATAGCATGTACATTTAACTGTAATGCAATCCAGCCATGAAGATAGTTCCAATTTTAGTTCCTGTGGTTTTGAGATATCTGTCTGAGATTTTTGTTGCCACCCAATATAATGATGACGAATGGACGTGGAACGGAATTTCCCCCAGCATTCAAAATTACACTGAAACCATCAACAGCAATTCTTTGTTTTTGAAATTCCTCCCATGTCCCACTTAGCGTGAATGATCTACAGAGGACAATGTTAACTGTGTTCGTAGGGATTATTTTACCATAGACAGAACATTTTTTTTTTTTGCAATTTGAATGAACCAAACCAACAGCAGCAATAAATCTGGAGATCTCCAGGTAGTCAGAATATTAACAATGGAGTCGAGGAGGTCTTTTGAAAGCTGGAGCAGCATAGAATATGCATGTCTGATGTGGACTGAGGCATAAGATATTAAAAACTATTATTAGATTACACCCATATCGAGGTTAAAAAGGTCCAAAGAGAAAAATTAAAAAAAAGAAGAAGCCTTACCATCGATTATCTCATGTTAGGTGCTACATAGAATAAATCATATTCACCAATGTCATTCAATAGGCTACTTTACTTGATTATGCTGCTTCTATATCAATTCAATACACTTCACCTGAAAATGTTAATTTTATCCATCTTCTTCAGCTATTCTCTAAACTCTGCACACTCTCACGTTGACCTCCTCCCCCTCTCTTTGCTGTCCCCACCTCCTTCCAACTCTGCTAGACTCCAGTGTCCAGCTGTCAGTCACTAAGCATTCCCACATAACCCCTCTCATTCTGCAACAGACAGCAACTTAATTACGCACACACACACACACTTACCTGGATACTGCCTGAAAAAGCCTTTGGCACTGCCAAAGTACTGCCAAATGAGTGATGGGTCTCTCTCAAAGTTATCCACAAACACTTTATTCAAGGCCTCAGACCAGAACACCCCGTTGACAATTGCAGGGTCTAAGGATTAAAGGGAAAAGAAAATGGAGGGGCAAAGACACACATGGAGAGAAGAGAGTTTTGAACAAAAGGTTAACATTGTTTTATACTCCAGAAGGCGAGAACAAGAATTTCTCTAGTGCTCGCTCATCCAGTCATATCACATCATACAGTCCTCCACAGATCACTATCAGGAACTATTCATTACACAGGAATACAGATGAAATGTTAGCAGACAAAAACAGACTGAAATGATGGCAGTAGAGAAAAAGAGTTAGAGAAATATATACAATATGGACAGCGCTGTTGCATTTGTTTATAATTCAAACTGACTGCGACGTACGGTGGAGCGTATCAATCACTGGAGCTTCCTTTTCAACAATTTAGAGGGTGAGGGAGCCATGGATGTAACTGGTTACAGACCAGGCAGCCAAGCTCATTACAGCTGCTCACTACCACAATTTTTCTTGGTTCAGAAGCGGGGCGGGTAAGCAAAAGCCGAGAAGGATGAACAGACAGACACAATCATAAAGTAAGACAGATACACAGAAGCTTTAGAGAGTGATAAAAAAAAGAAAAAAATAGAAAGGAAAAAAAAGCCAGGATGACAGAGGGAAAGGCAGGCAGAAAATTATTGCGAGAGAGAGAGAGAGAGAGAGAGAGAGAGAAAGAGACAGACAGACAAGTAGCCTACCTAATGGAGAAAGAAAAGCAGATAGCATATTTCCCATCATCTCCTATGCTGGCAAGATTGTTATGCTGTCAACAGTCATGCCAATAAGCCATGATTGAATTAGTCTTCTGGAAGCTAGCACACTAAAACCCCGTCTTGATAGTAAACACCATCCACCTCTCTAGTGGAGAGAAGGCTGGATTCGATCCAGGCTCCCATTAACACAACAATGCAGTCACTTCTGGTGCAGTTTGAGTGTCTATTATGATGTGAACTCGTCATGATGAGGGGGAGCGTATGGGTTCTACTTCCTACAGAAGCTGTCGACTAAACTCCTATCCGCTAATGCACTCCGTAATTCAATTTGATCAAAGCGGTTCCCATGATTCCCTATATATTCCCCCACGTGCACGTGCGCTCAGATTAAAAAGTCGAACGCGTGGGTTACCCACTGCACCAGTCTGAGCAATATGAGCCGAATTCAACTTCACATTTACTTATGATGATTAGCGAGGAGGGATTTAACAAGACGAGCGGCCAAGGAAGCAACGGGCACGTGTGCTCACATGGCCGTGAACACGGGTCGGGTAAATTGGACCGGGCTGCGCCCGCGCTACGTGTTCCTGGCGTGCGACTCCGCGAAGCGTGACGGTGTGGGTTGTGTTTTGGTTGTGATGTGAGTTTGGAAGATGGATGTTGGACTGCGGCGTGTTCCTCCTGCAATTAATCTCCAGGGGCATGCAGCTCTCTGCTATCATGGACTTAACCTCCAATTCATCACCGGTGCCACCAAAACCATTATGAAGTGCACAGGCACCAGCCGGCTGCTCAGCAGCATGAAGAACAGGTGCAGATGACTGGCTGCTATGCTACGCCGCCACTGTTTTGGCACATCAAGAGTCCCTCCACAGAGGGCTCTGCCCGAAACAAGCAGAAAAAAAGGCAGGCCCTAGAAAAAAGTTGAAGTTTTCTCCACCATCACTGCGATGCAATTATATTAGTATACGTTGCTGTGCAGTGTTTTGGAAGCTAGTAGGCCTCGGATGTGTTGCTAAAACTGGACAGATTACATCTTCTTACCTGCAAACAACACACCCACATATCTCTTTGTTCCCCACCAATTAACGCATAGATACACTACATAACAAATATAAAGGCAGCTAACATACAAGAACTATTGATTTGGGGCCTGTGGGGACTGTAAGATAAACTACTGGAGGTTTTGTTTTTTTTCCTCAAAACATCATTAGTTAGGCTGTGGAAATCATGTGATTAGGAAAAAAAACATAGATTGTCATTACTTTAGGAAAGTTATAGTTAATTTCCATACTGTGTAATAAAAATACAGGAAATGTGTGTCTGCTTCTACAAAATGACTGACAGTGTGCCTCTACCCCCTGTGATAGTCCGTGGCTTCAAAACAGGAGTCACGCCAAACATGAACTCAAGAAATAGTTCAAACTTGTAAAACTGCATATACTGGGTGCTTATGGCTTTGGTCCTCAAGGACCTTAATGTATTTCTATTTTAAAAAACTGCTAATTAAAACAGGGACAGAGCATAATGATGAGGAAAGTGACATGAAAAATCGGAATGAAAACATAATGTGTCTGTGAGATATGACAAAAAATAAATTATATCCATGTGTGTAGCCCAGTCAGTCAGATGAGGGTTAAAGGGACATAGATGGGGAACAGGGAACAGTAAGCCAAACAAAACCAAACAAAAATTAATGAAAAGAAATAGAGATAAATATACAGAGGGCATGATCCGTTTTGGTTTGAATGCAATAAAGGACAGTTTTGCAGGATGGGTGGGGTTTAGAAGCCTTATTAATTCTTTATGTTCATACATACACATTCTCACATACATATCATTATTATTAAATTAGCTCCCTTTTTCCTTTCTCTCTCTGCATTTATACTTGTCTTGTGGCATTACCTCACTGCAAACAGCAAAATATAACTGGAATTGTTGAATATGTGTAATTAAGGTGTTCACGTTGTTTCTTGTGTAAAAGTATTTGTTGATTCATTGATATATGTTGTGTTTGTGTGTTGGTATTTTTTCCTTTACTTTTCCAGTTTATTAGCATGGATTTCTTGGTGACATTAAAGGCAACAAATAGAGGGATTAGGATTGTAGTTGAACCTGTGTTAACTATCTCTAGATCATTGAACATGAAAATGAAAGGGGTTCATAAAATGCACCAGCCAAGACATACGTATATTGTGGTGGTTACTTCTTCCTAAAGCCTTTGGTGAACAAAGCCACAGTGTGTGGAGGTAGCCATCAGTTGTGTTCAGTTTACAATGAGTGCATACACTATAATCCATATAATCCCATTATGTGCATCCTGTGCTGTGTGATGTGTTATGTGAGTGATTTTCAATTGTATTAGCATTACATAGTATTTCTTGACATTGTGAAGACTTGTGTGTATGTGTGTGGATGTTGAGGTCTTTTTTTCCCCCTTGTTGGTTTATTGACATATATTCCGCATTGGTAGAGTCTGTGAAAATTATATATTAATTTATACATTTTGGATGAAGGGTTTGTTTAATTTTGCAATTGAAATTGACGCTTTCCAATTTGCGGAGGTTGATCCAGGTGTGTGCTAGAGATATCTGTTTTTGCTTTAATTGAACGTTTTAATTGGATGTATTATGACTATTTTCATATCTCAATGCCATATGTGTCAATAGGATTTTGGAACGTTAAATCATTATGGTCAAACATGTGGCACAGGTGTGTAATCCCTTTTTCTTTCCATGTAGTGTCTATTAGAGGTTATTTATTTGCAGTAAACTCTGGATTGTGATTGGTGTCATTGTTGTATAGTATTTTTAAATGACTCATTTTCCATCAAGCTCTCAGAATTGTGGATTGGAATATTTTTGAGGCAGTCGTGGGGTTGGATTGTGTCACTGAGGAAGGGGAGGTTTGTGATCGCTATGTCTTGGCATTGTAGTGATGGGCAACTTGGATCCATCTGTTAAGATGTTGTCATTGCTCAGTTATAATTTGATGAACTCATCTGCTTGTGATGTTTTTGCCACAGTGTCTTTTTTTCACCTGAGCAGGTGCAAACATCTTGGCTGAAAGCAAAAGAATATATATAATAAGTAACTCTAAGAGCAATATGTATTTGTAGATACGATTGTACGATCGTTCCAAATGAGAACAATGAACAAATGTTTCCAAATCCTGAAAAGAAACATTCACAAACCGATTCCTCCCTCTCAAGCCAAGCCTCTCAGTCACTTCTTGCAGAACAGTGAGCCCTTGCCCACCAACGAGCTCCCTGCAGTCCCAGCCAATACATCCACATTATAGCTACCAGTGAACAAAACCTGCAGATCTAAAACGCTTGGAGCTCTCGCTCCCTCTCTCTCGCTCTCTTTGTGTGTGATTCTATTCATTTGCCTGTAAATCAAATCAAAATTACTCTTCCTCTCCTTGTATCGCTCTGCCAGCCTGCCAGCTCCACTCTCCCAGCACTTTCATTCAATTCCTTTCCATTTCATTCACTCTCTTTCTGTCACTCTCACTTGCGTTTTCTATTTTTTCCACCTAGCTGTAATTAATCTGTTGCTCAGCCCTTCCATCAGTCTGACTTAACCTACTTTCTTTCTCATTTACTTTCTCCCTGTTCCCCCTCTCCCACTCTCTCTCTTTCCATATAATTTCTTTGCCTCTGGTAGCTGGGTTAAGCCGACATGACATTCACTCTGTCCACCAAGCTTCGTACAAGGCCAGGACTTCATCGGTTGGACTTGAGTGGATGGTAAATTAGGAGAATGTCTGATTAGTTAACTGCTACTCAACTCAATGTGTGGCAGGGATGATTCAAAGAGTTACAGTTAATGAACTCCTGATACAGGCGAAACTTCCTATGCAGCAGCACATACTAACTGTTGTATTGATCATTGGCAAAATCAGTTCCTGTGATGCTAAGATGTGCAGTATATAAAGGTTAATTAAAGAGTGGTTGTTACAGACTTATGCCATGGTCATTAACCATAGAATCAACAATAAGACCATTAATTTAGGTTTTCACATGTTTTTCAATCAAAATTCTCACAATCCTTAACTCAGTTTTGCGACTATCATGCAATTTTCACCTTTCTAGTAAAACTGGACGGATCTTGGAAAAGTAATTGGCGAAGGAAAGGTCATGGCTCCATCACTGTAACTCATTACAAAGTATTCAAATTCAGCTTGATTTTTTTTTGCTACTTGACAGGCATTTGCTAAATTGATTAAGTTAAATAGGAACAGCTGCTCATTTATTGTGTTGTTTTTTTCACCTGTTTCTTATCTTTTTAATTTTTTTTTTCTTTGCTGCATCCCATACTTCAAAATTGTTGGATCCTCCAAATTGATTGATTGTGTGTTCCTACACAGTCTGGTTTTGCAGAGTGTTCATAAAAAAAGTTGGACAACTATGCTTTAATGGATGAATACACGACAGGTGATCAACCATGAGCTGAAATATGCTATGTGGGTGTTAAATGGTTTTGATGGACACATACTGACATCCTGACATATTACTTCTTATTATTGACTTGTCTTATCATATATTGGATTTAGAATATCATAGCATAACATACCTTTGTTGTACATGTTGGTGGGCACCTGCACCACGCTGAGGCTGAGGTTGACTGACAGGTTGTTAAAGTGGTCATTGGGTTGCAGGATGAATTCTCCCCCCAGCTCTACGCTGTTCCCCTCCTCATCCACCTCATTGATCAGTACAGCATTGAAGTATTCATACTGCAGAAAAGAGGAGAAAGAAAGAGACGGTTAAATCAAAACTAAAAACTGGGGTTTAAAGTGTCTTTAACTCTCTATTGCAAAGGGTTGCCAAATGTCAACAATTATTTTGCCTCATTATAACTAAAAAGTAGTAATAGAAAATCCATGTTTTACTATTTAGTTGTAAAAATGCTGTCTTTTACTTTGAAAGACAAAGAAAATTATCACATCACATGACCAGGAAATCCTGTTTTCATTCCTTTTTCCATGAACAAATAAAAACCTTTGAACCTCCGGGGCACATTTGTTGTAGTAACTCTGAATACCGCAGTGCATTCTGGGCCGAAATTAGAAATGCGATGAATATGCAAGAATTTGCATAGAGTTGCGATATGGCAACACTATGCAATAGAAGGTTAATTTAGAAATGTATAAATCCTAGTTTCCACAGTGCAACTCGCTGAACGACTTCGATGTACTGGGATGGCTGGGTCACTTAAATGCTGAGTCGGAGATTGGTTTGCATATCGAGGTAACCTGAATTCTGTGGATCATCCCAGATGTGCATGAAGTTTCATGAAGCTGCTGAGTTGACAAATGCGTCCTCAGCCTCCCCACACATTCCACTTCTAGCTAGATGCTGCATGTGGTGCTCTGCCTCCACTGTATTTTTAGTACTGCGCATACTGGGGAGACTATTAATAAATCATAGAGCTAGATAAATATAGAGCACATGGCTCCCCGCGTCCCAAGGGCTGTGAAGGCTGAGATGCCACACAGGGGCACAGGCTGCAAAGGCTAGAGCTAATTAAAAAAAAAAACAGCGGTAAAGATAGTCAAGCAAATTATAGGAAAATTTGGCATTTTAGAATAAAAACACCAATCTACATGTAACTGACCTACACAGGCAATAATGTTAAGCATCAGATTATCCTTATTCAAGCTGAAATCAGTGACTTAAGGATTCCTCAAATTGCTTGTTCATCTTTGTGATTTCAGTCTTGAAAAAACAGGCTCTTGAAAAGATGCATCATTGTTGAAGCAAGGGTGCAGTGCAATCACCTTTAGTAAATTGGTCTATAAAACAGTTTGTGCCCAAGTCAGGAGTGAAGTAGAATGAGTGTGGTTCACTTCTTTCTCATTTAAAACTAATCTTGTTTTGATGACATCTGAAATCTGAACCAGGTCCCAATTCACCACACTGAAATTAGCTTTAAACTTTATAACAAATAGTTAATTGACAATTTCCGCACTATTTCTGATAAAATGTCCATCTTTATTTTACTTTTCTTATTGTCACCACCGGTGGCAGCAGCATTGGCCCAATCTTCAGTGCAGGTGAACAGTGGTGATTACATAGCTTAAAGCCACATTGATTTCTCTTGTAATGACCAAGAGAATAGGATTTGAAAAGGCCCTCTGAAGAATTGCAATTCTCAAGAGTCCAATACACAGCCTCAATACAGGACATGTGTTCATCATTCAAAGGGGGGGACACATGTTTTGAAGGCTTTTGGGAGATGAGAAGGATGGGACTGAAAGAACTGCAGGTCAAAGTAAAGGTTGAATCTGAAGCGAAAACAACATAGAGTGTACTTCTCAAACTCACCAAATGTTTACCATTCCCCATTAAAAAACTTACATATTATAATATTCACTTCAATGGACTCTGTATGGACCACTGTATGTCCAGAGAAACAATCACTCCACCACCCTACCTAGTACCAGTATCCTTTGTTTGGACTAAACCTTTCCGGCTGCTCCTGAGGAACACCATCATCCCTTCGGCCCGGTGCAGAACACCGATAAAGCCATCAATTAGGCTGGCGAATGCAGCGCCTATCGGTGCAATTAATCAGCCCTGATTAGGCGTATTAGCTTTTTATCAAGAGGAAAACTGCCATTTCAAGGTGAGGGAGCACAGCAGTCTGGATTTTCTTTTTTTTTTTTCACCTTTAAAATAATGTTTTTAAAAGATTCAGCTTAACTTATTGTCCTTCGCTGTAGTAATTTCTTTTAAATGCAACTCGATTTTGGGTGTTGAACATAAACTGTATAAAAAGATGGACGCAGCAAGGTGGGACGTCATCCATTGGTTTGCATTAGAGTCGGTTTGGAGCCCGGAGTTAATGGTTAAGGTCAGCGCCATCTGTTCCTTTTGGGGCCAGGAGCATCCATAAAGGGAGTGATGGGCAGAGGTGTGACCAGAATGCCATGTGTGGGTGGACCATTAGCTCATTTGGGGGGGAGGCAAAAAAAAAGTCACTGCAAAATATGTCAAAAACACCACTTTCTACTCCTACTAGGCCTACTCAGGCTAATGGCCTAATAATAATTATAATAATAATAGATGACAAAAGAAAAGCTAAAACCTGAAATCACTGGCACGGTGTGCCCAATAATAAATGTCTTAGCACCATCAGATACCACAGAACACCAGCTTTGCTATTCATTCTCAATCTCATGGATTGTGGCGTGCACAACTACATTGTTAAAGTGGGTTAAAGAAGGTTCCAACTACTATCTACAGATCCATCACAACCTTTCAGACTTCAGAAGCACCCCCAGCTCCCTCTGACCAAAACCAATGCTAACTTACTGGGGACAACGAGCAGTGCTATCATCAGCTAACTAACATAGTATCCTTATCAATAACTGAATACTAATGAATACCGCATACTGTAATAATGTTACAATAGTGGATTTCACGTGCGTGTCTCTGATCCAGGGAGCGAACAGTCAATCTGTTGTTCAACACCCACATGGCAAAGCTGATATTTATTTTTCAGAGCAATAATTTCCAAAGTGACCACTGGCACACTTATTAGTGGGACAGAATTTAGAGATTGGGACCATAATGACTCAATGAAAAAAAGTATTGACTTATAAGAGAAATTAATGCTATTTGGGCGCCAGGGATTTTTCTGGAGTCAGCATATCAACCATCAGTGGTATTGCACTTTAAGGGATTTCCACACTGGCTTCAGTTTCAAGCAGTGTTTGTTGCCACTTGGTCTTGGTGCCAAAAAATCTGATCTACATTGACCTTTAAAATGTTTGGGACACCAGCATAGTAGGTGCAATAGGGTGCGAACAGACTGCAAATAAGATGACTTTGACAAGGACTTTTTTTTTTTTCGCTTTCAAAAATCATGCCAACTTTGTGCTTTAAAGAGTAGACAGCAACATTCATGACCAACTACGTGAGTCAGCTGTCAGCTGTGACAGTGCAACTTCTAGAAATTAAGTCATTTAAGATGTATTTATGTTGCACTTTTTAAAAAAACGTTGCACAATTCAGAATACCAACAAACATAAGAGAAACAATGGAATTTAGGGTGGAAAAAACTAAAACATCAAGTCATGACAAGAAAAACAAAGCAAAGACATGAGAGTAAGGAGAGGGAGGCGATGAAAGGACGGAAGAAAGAGACAAAAACAGAACAGGGATGATATAGAGGGATGATATATGATACACCATGATAAAATGCAATCCAGTAAATGGACAGGTCAGTGTAGGAAATGATAAAATATGATAGGACTGGAAAAAAGAAAGGACCGGACACAATAGATCAATAAATTATTGGAACTCATAGCACATATGATTTTTTTTTACCCAAGGTATACAGTATATTCAGGGGTCATGAACAATGCCAGCACCGACATGAATGGTGTATCCATAATGTAACATCAACTTCATAAATTTAACAAGCCTTTATCTATCTATTAAAGCAAGGGGCGTCTGTGGTCTGGCTTGTGTATCTCTTAGACTGTTTGATGGATCAACCTCAATTTTCAGACATAGCTTGTGCATGGCATGATGGTATGTATCTTTCTTTGTGCAGTCTTTTGGATATGTATAGAAAAAATCATTATCATTCAAATTTAAAACCCCCATAGGAATGATGTAGTGGTGTAGGGGTAGAGCGCTTGCCATTTAGAGCTTGCCATTTAGGGTCTGCTGGTCTCAAACCAGCAGACCCTGGTTTGAGAATTGGCCGGAGCATTCCTTTGCTGCATGTCTCCGCCTCTCTCTACCATTACCCCCTACCTGGCTACTGTATAATAAAAGAGTCTATGCCACTAAAAATATTTTACGAACAAATATAAAAGTTAAAATCCCATAGACTCGCATACTGGATTCATCACAGCTCTATCCTGCAGCAGCACTTTAGTTACAGTGTAAAGCTCAGTATCGCAGCACTCTTCATGTTGCTTCCCAGCGCTTTTGTTACAATTCAAAGCTGCGTTTTTGACTACTCAAACTTTTCTATAGAAATACATATTATAGACTGCGGGCACTAGTACATTTTAAATAAAACTGTCCACATTCACAGCATGGTGGTTTGACTATTTATCTACAATCAATGCCTAAGGTCGGATCAGAGGGACTGATCCGGGTGTGTTTAGTGTTCTTAGTAGTTACAGCTTATATGAACACAAAGGTTTAGTGTGGAACTGCATAGGTATCAATGGATTTCCGTAATACTGTTGTCCTAAATCTCTGTCCTCTTCATCGACTTTATCCTGCAAACATTGACAGAATCTTGTTACTACATTAGCACACTAATCGTTGTCATGGTAATGGAATTAGCTACTTATGACTGGACCGGTGAGTGCACACACAGGCAGCTCTGTGTTGCAGACTTCAGTGTGTGTCACATGCCTACATACAATAAACTGTAGCCATATTTTCAGTTTTCAGTTTCTGTTTTATTGCCACATAATAATGTAAGCGACACAGATTGATTTGCACTTCTGTCTGCATTTATGATGGGTTATAAAATGTTTGTTATAAATGATGAGTTAATTTAATAATATTGTATGCAGTTTATTTTAAATGATCAGTAATATTTTTTAATAACCCTTTTTGAAATGTGTTCAAAAGGCTGTTGCCACTGACATGGGTAAGTATCCCGTGGCATAAAAGCTGGTGAGGTTGCAGGAACGGTGACCTTCCGGCGGCGGGGTGCTGGCACAGGTTCTAAATGCAGAGAATTGCTTACAAGTCCTATTTACCCATCTCTTGCTTCCTCTGTACTTGACCTCTCTTCCTTTGGCAACTGTATCCTTACTTCCTGCCAAGGTGGGCCATGGTGTCCAAAGCCAAGCTTAATTAAACCCGATTATCCCCATTACAATCCCCCTGTCTGTCTGTCGCAAACAAATCAATACAAAACACGCGTCCAAATAGTATGATAATCATGCAAGTTCTGCAAAACTTCCTTTCACCTGAGAGTGTGTGCTCACCTTGTGCTTACCTTACAGAATGTTGAGTTATTTATAAAACTAAATTTTTTATCCCGCTTTGGGTCAACTTCAGCGAAAACAGGGATTTTACTTCAAACCATTCACAAATAAACTTGCTGCAAGTCATACAAAATAACTTTTACCACAACAAAGGACTTGAAATGCCAAACTTATGATACTGAGAGGCAAATTCACAAAGAAGGGATTGCAGCTGCTGAGAGAAAGCTTGTCCATGTAGTTTAGCAACCGAGTAAAATTTTCCCTCGTTTTGCATCTGAATGCGTGGGGGACAGCTTCCACATTCCACAAACCGACTTTCATCTGCTTCTTTTACTTCTCGATTCATTTTATCTATAAAATGATCGACTGACATGTCAAATGTTAAAACACAGCTATAAGCATGACTCGAGCAGATCTAAAATGCGTTAGAATGAAGACGTTTTTTTTTACAATAACATAAGTAATAAATGTTCTGTGTTCTGCTACACATCTACATAGATCAGCTGTTACGCACACATTCCTGGTTTATGCGTGATGAACCCTCAGCTCCATCACGATGCTTATTTTCAAGCTAAAAGAGAGAGAAAAGCCTTCCTCACAAACCACTCTGGATCCACCCTCATGTCAGATTGAACATTTTATATTGTTTAATATTGATTCAATATTATTATTCACAAGCTTGAAGAGAGAGAGAGACAGTGTGCTGCAGTTACCACTAACTCTCTGGAGACACTAAAACTTTCTAAGTGCATTTGGTCTTTCACAAAAAACGAAACAAAAAAAAAAAAAACTGGACATTCCTTTTGACACGTACCTAATTTACACAGGTGCAAAAAGCAAACACGGACTGAGATGCTATTTGCATGGCAGTGCAGTTTTCAGCCCATTTCACCCTGTGTGGGTGCTTTGTTAATAAGATGAAACAGACAAGCCCCATTACATCCCCCCTCTGTTCCATTTCTGCCATTGTCTTGTCCGTACCTGTTCTGTCTTTCTCTCGCTCACTTCCTCTATCTCTCCCTCCCAAACGGATGTATTCCTTTCCTTTTCTGGCTCAGTCAGTTTCCTTCTACCCATTGTTCACTGGCTGTATGTGGTCCTCATCAAGCTCTTTACCACCTGGTGTCTCCGACTCCCATGTGCTCTCTTTGGCGAGGTTTGGCTACTATCAGCTCTATCTGTGAGACCATTGTTGCGATTGCTCGGTTGCTTCCGTCTAGTCCTCCTTTCTATCCATTTGTGTCTCTCACATCTTGCTGGCTGTGCTCCATCTTTCTTCCCTGGCTGTGCGACCAGAGAGAGAGAGAGATGTGGAATAAGAAAATGAGATTAATCTCAATCCCTAAATAAAACAAATTTTCAAACACCTGCAATAGCATTGTTAAAACGCAGACAGCAGATCGGAAAGGGGATTTACTTGTGTAAGAAAAAAACAAAAAAAACAATGGCAGACACACATGGGCGCACAGAGAGCAAATTTGAATGAATAATGAATAGTTTATTTAGTTAAAGTTAAAAAATAATTATTTCACACAATAGAATTAACTCTCAAATATAATCCTTAATTATTTTACATATTAATTGTTTTACATTGTAATCCTTAATTATTTTAAATTTCAAGGCTTTTTTGAAACTCAGAGAGCTACGCAAGTTCAACTTATTACTAAATTTATTCCCTAGTGTAACTCCCAAAAATTAAACAGCTTTATTTTACATTATTGTCACTTTACATGTTTCAAAGACACACAACTAATCTAATCAATCTCAATCTGTTATGCCATTCTTTTAATAATATATAAAGCCATTCATCTTTTAGATGTCCAAATTGGCTTCAAATAATCTATAATTTAACATTTAAATACATTTCAAACAATTTAAATGCATTTAAATACATTTCATACAATTTTCGACATGACACCTGTTATTCCATAATATTTTCTGTAGAAGTATGGAATGATCAACTGTGTCAAGTGTTTTATAAAAGTCATAAGAATACACATATTGACATCAAATGCAAAAATCATAAATATTGTATTTCTTTGCAACTTTGGACCAAGCTCCTTATTATAAAAAGTGGGATTTTAACTTAATATATTGAGAGAAGTGTACAACTTCAACCGTGTTTTCAATAACTGAATTAGGGTTCAGATTATCTTGCAAAATAGGTCAATCAACCAAAGTTCCATCTGCTCTATATTTTTTGTTCTTGTCCTCCTTTTCCTGTGTTTTTACTTTTTGTTGGTGAAAAGTTAACTTTTTGGTTCAGACAACCAAATTTAATTGTGCAGATGCTCTGGCTCTGTACCCTAAGTTAAGTGTCTTGAACGATGGAAAGAGGAAAACACCACCACAGGCATTAGCCTTTATAGAGAATATAAAGTGAAAAAGTAAAACAAACATTGGTTAATGAGTCTGCTAATAGACTTATTTAAATTCACAGCATGTGGGCTTTAATTTTGATTAAAATTGCACCCATCAGCTTTTGAGTTTCAATAGTGTGGGAGTGAATGTGGGTGTGTGAATGGCAGCAGGGGCGAACCACGGTGTATACTGTGTTTTTGTGTGCGTGTGTATGTGTGTGCGCGCATCAGTGCATGCTCCTGACCATCATTTGAAACTGTCTGTGTGTGTGTGTGTGTCCAAGTGTGGGTGTATGTGTTGAGTAAGTCAATTATGCCATTCCAGCATTACAGTGAAGGAGTGCCCAGTGCCACTAATGCAGTCCCTGATCATGGTGTTAACAACCTGATCTTTAACGCTGCAGTGCATTACGCTGAGAGATCGCACATCAGCACCCACTCAGTGTGGGACAGACAGAGAGGGAGAAGATGAGGAGGGGTTACTGGAGGTAAACAGCAGAGAATATTCACCTGTACACTGCATGTGCTTGTTAACACAATAACACTAAGGACATATATTTATTATAAATAAAAAATGTTATCTTTGTATAGCTCTAACTCTCATTAAAGTGATATAACAACCCATACTCATTTAAGATCATGAAATAACCTATTACTCTGCATCATACTGACGCTACATACAAACAGGTGTCTTGTGTGGTTTTCATTTTTTTGTTATCGGGTTTGCCTCCAAATTATACATTGTCTTTATTCTCATTCATTTTTCATTGTCCTTTATGTAAAGCTTTTTTTTGTTGTAATTTTTCCTCTTTCATTCTTAAGTGCCTGAATTATGCTTTAAGAAATGAACCTGCCTGAATGCTTCCGTAGACCTGTAATTTACTGGTTTATGCAGATGTCAGGATTTCCTTTTTTTTTTTTTTTGGAAATCTTTTTTCTGAGTGAGCTCAGAGCATTAAAGCAATGAGGCACAAACTTAACACTGACTTTAAATACTGGCTATTACCCTGCAAACTCAGAGCTAAGAGACTATCTTTTTTAGGTTTAGTGCACAATGTCTATGCTGCACACTCCTTTTAATATAACTTTCTTGAGTGTAATTCATGTGCTACATGCTTCCTTGGGTCCTTTTTTGCTCTATAGACTAGCACCTATGCAGTGTCGTGCATGACCCACATGCTCACAAACAAATAAAAAACACTCACTGTTGATTTAGATAAATAGTCCCTGCTGCAAAAAAGCAGAGTCAACAACCCCAAGGAGGGAAGAGAGAGACAGAGAGGAAAGTGCTTGTGAAGCAGTGGGTTGACCGTGACGCTCCACCCTCTGGTGCTCACTTTTCCTTCCCTCACCCCTTCGCCTCACCCACCTCCCAACTCTTTTTCTTCACGGTTGGGAAAGAGCAAGACGCCACATTCACAGTGTGGAGAATGCGACTGGAAAACAACCAGGGGGCATGGATACAGGTAAGCGGTGAGAAAACAAGGCAGCAGATTGAGTAAATAACTTGGGGTGTGTGTTGGGGGGGGTCCGTGTTTCAGACACTGGGCTTAAAATCCTTCTTTATCCATCCTTGGCTCACCCACTCCAAGAAAAAAATATAATAAAAATAAAAAAAAGACCAGCAAAATGACCAGATTTGTGAGGCTACATGGCCATTATACACCTCAAGATAATTCTGCTGCTGAGTTCTGTCTGCATATAAACAGTGAAAAGTAAAAGCAAGAAGAGAACTATTTTATTGGCAGCGGTTTGGACTTTACAAAACTTAAAAATACACAGTAAAACCTCCAGTGTTAATATGAAACTTAAAAAGTTAATTTTAACACACTAAGTGTTGTTATATTAACAACGGCAATTTTAAACGCATAGAATTAAATGCCATATATCTACCATATGTGTGGTCTCTGTAGTCACATTCAACAATGAATTGGAGCCATATGATAGTATGAGTTTCCCCAAAAAAAGTTTATTTGTAAGAATATTATTGTTTTCACTTTAAAAAAAAAAGGCTTTTGATTTTAACTTGTTCTGTTTCCGGTTCTTGATAAGAATCCAACAATGTGATCATATTAAACATTAAAGGCGTAAGCAGGTGGGGATAGTATCTGGCACTACGCTCATTTCTGATTTTTCCCAGGTTCAAAGGAAAACAATTTCCTCTGAAACCTCCTTGAATCCAGGTAGTGCCGTATTTCTCTGTGGAGAGCAATTTTGAACCATTATCTCTGAGATTGTAGATGATGGTCCCTTGAAGTGCTTTGCGTCCAGAGTGGGCAAGCGGGCGAGAATTACATGAGGGAGAAGCTGCGTGTATGTGTGTGTATTATACAGTACGTCGGATAGGTGAGGCCAAATCTTGAATAAAAGGCTTTACAATTTCACGTTTGATGGGACAGCAAAGAAGATACGCAGATACACAAACGCACATGTACTTGGGTCAAATAATATGCCAATAATAATAAGAGAACAACAGCAAGCATGTGGCCACCACTCCGCATCCTAACGCAAAACCCTAGACAGGAGAGCATGAGGACAAAGGAGAGGGGGAGATTAAGCATTTCTCCCCTGGTGCTTCCTCTTGACTGGGGCTACATATTCAGTCAACATCAGGCTTGGCAATTGGCTGTTTGTCTCCCACCTCCAAGGAAGGATTTCATTGGCTGCAGAGGGCATGGGAGACTGCTCTCTGCTTTCCTATTTACAGTACACGAGCATTGCGGGTAAAAGAGCGAGGGAGGAAAATCGCAGCAGATTACCGTGCCAATTTCCCATGGAAGCAGAAGAGCTCTGGAAAGGATAGATAAGGAAATTCCTATCAAACCGCTGCCAGCCAAAAAATGTATCCAATAGCAAGAAAACACACACACACACACACACACACACACAAACATTTTATAATAAACCCCCGAATAGTGATGGAGGAGGTTTCACCCTACAGCGTGGATGTGGTATTTTTAGCACAGCTGGTGATAATTACCATCTCTTCACCATGTTCTGCAGCAAAAAGCACTATTAGAAATGCCACCGTCAGAGCTGTGCAGACGCAAAAAAAAAAAAAAAAAAAAAAAAAACACACGACTACATATGTGCACGCCTACGCAGGTGTAAACATACAACGCACATGCATGCAGACAGCAATGAATGAATCTATGAGCAGCTTGCGATCGCGACTAAAGAATGCTCAGCCATCTCATTTTATGCTCCGGCAATTCAAAAACACAATTAGCAATGAAGAATTAATGGCAGCGACATAATTTGCCAAGAGGTACTGAAAAAAACCTGTTTGACGAAGGATTAACATGTTAAATGGACTGCATTTGCGGAGCGCCTATCTAGGCTTGCGACCACTCAAAGCACTTTACGCTACAAATGTACATCCAGCCATTCACACACACAGACACAGGGCATAGGCACACTAACGTGGATGCAGACCGATGACCAGGGAAAGACAATCAGACGGTTATTATTACTACGGTGAGCGAGCCAGGAGCAAAGCAGGGATTTCATTCGTGCCGGAAGTCGGAGAACGGCGCGGATCGCCTGCTTTTTTTTTTTTTTGACAAATTCCTCTGACCCGGCAACCTCCTCTGTGGCAATCAGGAACTTTCACTGCATTTTCGGAAATATTTAGCATTAGGTAGCACTGATGTTAGCTCAGCGGCACCAGCTAGCGGACATAACCAGCAAAAAAAAAAAAAAAAAAATATCATAAAAAAGATGGCTACTGGGCACAAAAACATTTCAGGATGAATTTCTTATCTCATGAGCAGGTTGTAGCTTGAGTTTGCAATAGGCAGCTGTGTCATTTATTTAGTTGAAGATAAGAACTGGATTGGCTTTAACAGTAAAATGCTCAGACTGGGATCCAGGCCAAAAAAATGGGGCCAAAATCCTCAGTATCACCATTCTCTGCTGTGTTCTGTTAATAACTGTAGTTACGATGATAGTTCCACATGAACTAGTAAGTAATATGTTATGTGACTGATGTACTCACAGTTATGAAAGTATACACGTGTGCTCTGTGGTTTGATGTGTTCTCTGCCTTATATTTCTCCGTCCTCCTGATATAGTAATTAAGCTCTGTACTTAAGTAATATTGCATCATATACACACTGCTATTGCGTTAACCTCAGATAAAAGTAGATGCCGTTTCTGTGGTCACACACCATAGCAACACGCTTTCAATTAGTGCACTATCACTCAATCATATTCATCTAACTTTTACCCTTTGATTTTCCTCCTCTCTCCTTCCTCCCTTTAATTCCCTTCCTTCTACTGATTTAGTGTCCCATTCTTGCCTTTTGAGGATGCTATCTACACAACGGAGGTATGCTGGTATACTACATCCTCTTCTAAAAAAGTATTTGGGCTCGATTATCGGTATCTCACCCTGTCCTAGACATTGTTAAAGTCTGCATTACACTATAAGCTTTATATCAGCTGTTATCAGCTCTGTCGCTGTGTCATTAAAGCAGAAACAAAGGGAAACTCACTTTGCAATGCTCATCTCTTCCAAGTAATTACTGACATAAAGCACCACTGTGGACCCAAAGAGTGTTACTGCCCCCCAAGCAGAATACAAAAACACACTATACACTTAAGTATGAAGGCAGTTGTGTTTACATGCAAAAATACAGAGTGGGATCCTGCATGAAACTTGTAGCAACCAATATTTATTTCTCCACTAGCAAGGGCAGTTTGTGCAGGAAATCACTCACAATTTACTCTTCAGTAACCAATCTTTTTTTTTTTTTTTATGATGCCATGTTAAGGCATATGAGGTGTATCTTTAAACCAACAGAGAGAGTGAGAAACTGTGTGTGCATTAGAATATTAATTTATAAACTACTTCACTTACCAGGTAAAAAGGATCTTCACAGACCAACAATTGGTGGAAATTGCACAAAACAAAACCGTGATGAAATGTTGCAATTTTCTTCTCTGTATGATCTCCAGCTGTACCTGTTGTTTCATTTGGAAATGTCCTATTTTATTTTTTTTTTTTACAATGGTGTTCAAACAAGAATGAATTTGTGGAAAGTGATTGTGGGTGACTGTGCAAGTGGAGGGAATATGATTGTCAGACAGTAGACAGATATAAACATAAAAAGGAAAAAAATCAACCTTTTTACAAAACATAATATTATGTGCCTGCCGTGTATTATTGTCTACCCTTGAATCTACGTAAGTGGTGATGCTAAACTGTAAGTCTAGACAGTAGCGCTTGCTGATTCATAGGAGCTTATAAGTGCAGTCGATTGCTGTGACTGCACTTCTGATATGAATAAATTGTAGCTTAAAAAGTTTCTTTTTCTCCAAAAATTGTAGTATCTCTATAAATACACATCGGATCCAACATATCATTAGCAAAGATAAATCCATAAATAAACAACAACAACAAAAAAAGACCATTCAATTTACACATCCTTGATGAAAAGCTACTAATCAATCCTTTTGCAATCATTTGAGCAAGCAAACCTACGCGCTGTGTGGCACTTGTCGATCATGTATAGTTAGCAATTAGTCAAAATTATTACCCAGTTAGCTGTATTATCCCAAATGTTGGGGTATTTTTTGTAATTTCTCAAGAAAGAGACTCTGCCATACCCATTTCCATCTCAGAAACCACCAGCGAAAGTGCAGAGGGTGAAGTTAATGCACCCAATGTTAGCTATGATACAAATGCTGCTGACGTAGCAGCTATGGGAAATGTTAACAAGAGAACACACGAAAATATTCTGAGAATTATTTCAAATTTTAATTTACCTTGAAGGAGACGAAAGGCCTTGAAATGTTAGTGTTATCGGACATAACCATTGCCCTAATGATGAAGTGGTATCCAAACTGATAGAGAAGCTGAGGTTGACAGAGGTTTTTTCATTGCAATTGGCTGAGATGTTGAGTTTTTGTACTTGTTGTATGGCATCCAGTATGACAGCATGTAAAGCTTTTCTAAAAAAAAAAAAAAAAAACTCAGCAGATGGAGGAAGCAAACTCAGCGAGGGAATTTTTCCATCAGAATTTCCATCAGCGGATGTGTTTGGGAGATTCTGCAGTGCTCTCGCCTCCTGTGACCCCCTCACTTGGAGGCACTCAAGAGTCACTGTTGGGAAATAGTTTTCTCAGGCCGACTCCTGCATCCGCGTCCGGACAAGACGCGGATGGAGTTCCGATGTCGCAGCAGATGGCGCAAGCTTGTCAGCAATGGAGGAGGATCCACTGACAGCACATATGAAACATACAGACCACTTATCCAGGTCTGGATCTTCTTCTTAGGATTCACTGTCCTTTCCACATTTATAATTATATTTAAAATATAAATATATTAGACTGTCAATAATTATGCTACTTAAATACATTAGTATTGTATGCACAATAACAACGTATGTTTATACCTTTTGGCAATTAAATGCTATGATATTATATACTGTACATAGTAGGTCCCTGCTCTTTTTCTCTATCAGCTATGTGGTCCTTGGACAAAAAAATAAGTTGAACACCCCTGCCTTAAAGAGCTGAAAGTAAAACACATACTCACCGCCAAAGGCACAAATAACACACACACACACACACACACACACACACACACACACACACACACACACACACACACACACACACACACACACACACACACACACACCCCACTCACACTTTATAAGTAGTAGCAAATACTCCCATGTCGGCTTAGCATCATATTTCCTCTTTTAAATCTCAAGTTCCTGATGTTGCTCCTCCTACCTAACAAACAGTTCTGAAATGCGTGCACACACGCCAACACACATACACGAACGTACGCACACACACACGATTCAAGGCTGCACTCTAAAAATTAATGCTGCTCAAATAGATTGGAGGCACAACATAAGTGCAGAGGCTGAGTTTGGGGGTTTTAGGGGGTGTGTGATTAGCTGAATGCGTTTGCCCGAGTCTGCAGAACTGAGGGTGGAACAATTTAAAATGTGTTTGAGTTTCTGAGTAGGACTATGGCAGTGATATAATATTATACATAATTCATGATTTATGTAAATTCAGACACAAACAGATGAGGATTAATTGCTTCTCCCCTGACAAAATAAGATGCATGCTCCCACATACACTTCAACTGTTGTCACTACCATTATACATCTGTAGGAGCGGTAGATGTTCAGCCGAGTCTGAGAATTTGGATAATATCACCACAAGGTCTCCACTAAATATTAGCTTCATCTGTGGAGGAGGTTAGAGTTGACGCAGGTCCATACTGAGCTGACAGGCTTTAAAAATTCACGTGAACTACATCTATATATTCATTTTTACAGCTGCTCAGCTAGTTACATTATCATGACAGTTGTCATTGTACAGCAGCAGACTAGACTGAGACCATGAAAAATGTACCAGGGAAAGACTGTCATAACTTTATAAGCAACTAAAAAATAACAACATGCCTGCAATCAACTTGTCTGAACCAAACATGACATTGCTGCTCTAACCTGCTTCAAGTTCTGCTTTTTACTAAACCTGAAGAAGCAACGTTTTACTTTTGAGTGAATGTAGAAAGAGCATAAAAGAATAGAAAGAGTAGAGCACTTTTGTGCAAACACGTAACTGTTGCCTGTCCAAAGACTACACTGAAACCACTAGAACACACAAAACTCTCAGTGAAATACTTTTTATTTATTGTACCTGTTGTCATATCCACAATTATTTCTTAGTAAATCACCTGCAATACCTGACAGTGTGACAGTGGCAGGAGGAGAAAATTGCTGACAGTATCATTATAGATAGATGTAGATTAAAACGCTTGGAGGAAAAAAAAATGGTAGCCCAGTCAAGCGAAACAGACTCAAACTTATTCTCGCCTTATCTCGCCTCTGTTGAGACTCCTGTGTCTCTCTGTGGCTTTGCTCTCACTACGCACCAATCACAGGGGCACTGGCATGTAGGATTAATTATTTTTGACATGCATTATTTATTGAGCTGACAAGAACAAGCAGTGAACATGTTGAATTATTGTAATGGCATTTGTGCGGACAGTCAACAGAAAACAGTGCGGACCCATAAGAAACATACACACACACACACACACCTGCAGGTCTGGATCCTCCTCGTGCTGTAGGTGGGCTTCCTCTGCCGCCTCTACCAGTCTCTGTACAGAGTAGAGTCAAGTACAAGAGTAGTGTTGAGATGAAGAGAGGAGGCAAAGTAGGGGAAAGGGTGGACAGGAGAAATATAATAGAATTAGTACAAAAATGAACTGATTAGTGGGTCAAAAAGATTTTTAAAAAAAAGTAACCCTTAACATTTCAGCAACACTAAAACACCTCAGGACTCATAGACACACAATCTCAGAGACAGAGAGAGGACAGGGATTTGGTCAACTTGTGAAAAAAGGTTATTTTCCTAAATGTTTACAGCAGTAAAGGTAATGACTGCCTCGGGTTCGTTGGACACTATCACAATATCGTCATCAGTTCATGCTGTTTTACACATGCACTCTCTCTCTCACACACACTCCATCATCACCCTCCAGTTGCTACCGTCTGCTGTGTATGCCTGTAGGGTATGTGGGTATCTGTGTGCCTTTAAGTCAATGTCATGCTCTCCCTTTCTCTCTGGCATGTCAGCGAGAAGGCAACATGATATTACGGTCATCATTCTAGGATGTTAAAGATAATCATGTAGAAATGAAAGTTGCACAGTCTTTTTTTAAAGAAACGTTTTCCCCACTTCAAGTTTTTTGTTTAGGTGGTAAACAGTCCTGATTTACTTGAGAGGAAAAGGCCATTCAAGACAAGAATATTAAAAGAAAACATAATATTTATACTGCAAAAACTGAAACCTTATCAGGTGGTGAAAGTCTCTTGTTTTTGTACACTTAGTCCAACATTGAGAAGAATTATCTTATTCTACTGGCAGATAATTCATCTTATTTATTTATTTTTTATTCGTTATAATCAATTTATTAAGAAAATTGACCCAAATTAGGAAAAAAATATATTAATTAGTCTAATAACTAGTGTAATAACAGTGTAATAACTTTGATACAGTATTTTAACCATGCAAATGTGACTCGGTCTTAGGTTTTACACTGATTATTTTGGTGTCTCTGTGCACATCTGCTGTTTGGGGTTGGATGAAACTGAATGTAATTCAGTTCCGCAGCTCACATCATTGGTTTCAGCTCTAAAACAGATGTGCTAATAACGGTAAAAGCATATAACAGCTCAACAAATGGAAAACTTTTCTTGAGGAAATGTCTGGATGCTTCAAGACCATCATGACATGAACACACATTTTTTTCATTTAGTTATTATAATACAACAGTAAAGAAATTGATTTAGCAGAGCTGTTTATATGATTATATTAGACTGCTGTTCTTCAGACATGTCCAAACAAAACCACCGTACAAGGGGGGTAAATCAAACCAACTAAACACAGCAGGTGTGAAAACATCTTGAATGTATGAAAAAAACTTTTTTTCTTTTTTCACTTATTGTTTTCTTCTAACATTACTTTAACCCCTCCAACCTGATGCTAACCCCTACTGTAGTTACTTGTGTGTGGGAAGCAATAATGTTTAGGAACTACGTATTGTGCAGTGAACATCATTACAATAGCATTGGTTCCAAAATTCAATATGAATTTATGACAATTGTAATTTACCTCTTCAGTGAACATGATATTTCTCTCTTATTTCCTGTTATGGGCGTGAAAAGTCATTATTAATAATTGACTTATTAATTGTTAATATGTGGCATGTCAAAAAGTGGCAATAATATCTGGGATACGGCAGAGGTAAAGGGCTGGAAGGAATGGTTTTGGGCCCTGAGTAACAGCTTGACTCTGAGGGATCAAATACAGGCACACGCAAACACACACACACGCAAACACACACACACACACACACACACACACACACACACACACACACACACACACACACACACACACACACACACACACACACACACACACACACACACACACACACACACACACACACACACACACACACACACACACACACACACACACACACACACAAGCACTTCTTACTCCATCCAACTGTGATATGCATGGTCTGTTCTCATAGTAAGTAATTTCTCCCATTCACAGCTGGCTCTGGTGTCTATGAGTTTCGGTAATGCACTTCCATTTTGCATTTCCATTGAAATGGCTTTACCCGTAAAACTACTGCAATCAACTGGCTTATTTCAGCTGAGCCGCGCAAGCGCGTGTGCATGTCTGTGCGTATGCGTGTGTGTTGCACGGCTGCTATGTGCAGGCAGGCTGTTTTGGGAAACGTAATCACTGTACAAGCACTGTGATCTAGAGCCTGGCCAATCATTTCCTTCACCATAGCAACACACCTGGCCATTGCACATCCTTGCATATCATTCTGCGCTCTGTGCTGTTTGGCTATCAATTAATGCATTGTAGTCACCGATAGGCTGCAAGTGGAAAACAAGAAACACATCTGTGTCCTCTCTGGCCTGGGCTTCGTCAGATCTTTGAAAGAATTGACCAGGAAAGGATGTGACGGCATGTCTGTGTGCATCCAGGCATTGAGAGGCAACGCAAAAACCTCAGGGCAGGTGCATCTGCTGGAAAATCCACAGCAACGCACGTTCTAGGAACAAACAGAGATAAGGCCAGTGGAGTAAAGAAAGGATGGGAGAGGAACAACGGAATATCATTCTCTAAAGGTCTGAATGCTCAGCCCTCACACTCCTGGCGAAATGTCAGGCGATGCCTGTGAAGCCGGTGTCGATACAAACACACTTTTCACCATTTATGAGTGGGGTGATGTTGTGTGTGTGTGTGTGTGTGCGTGCATGCGTGCGTTGCATGTGCACACATGATTGTTAATATTCTTCCTCAGTTGACACGTGTTAAGGTATTAGCTCTTTGACCTATTCTGTATAGCGGCCGCTTTTGCAAATGCCAATCACTGAACAGGCGAGTATACAATCACTCTGCACGCGATACAATCTGATTAAAATAGAGCATGCATGTGTATGTCTGAAAACATTATTACTAATTTGTAAAATGCCAAAGAGGAAATGCCCTTAAAATGCAAGTTTCGACAGGACAACGGCCCCAAACACACGAGTAAACGTGCAGCATCTCGTCTCCAGACCAACAAAATTAAATTTCGGGATTGGCCAACCAAATTCCTGGACCTTAATCCCATTGGAAATTTATGGGCTGACATGAAAAACGCTGTTTCTGAGGCAACACTAACAACTAACAACTAAATATTACTTTAGTGATTCACAGGAATGCTAAATCCTGGCGATTTTTCAGTTTATACAGAAAAAGAAAAACTCTGGTATTTCTTTGCACAGCTCAATATTCATTTTTCCTAATTTTCTGGAAAATAATTAAAAAATTGGCACATTTTTCTTCATATTTTGATTTAGGATATAAAATGCAGTGTTCCCAATACACCGAAAGAAAAGTTATTATAAAAATTTGGGCTTTACTCTGTTTTTTAAACACATTGTTATTATATTGAACACAATATATATATATATATATATATATATATATATATATATATATATATATCCAATGATAACTTTATCTCTCCTGCACTCTGCACAACATTCAAACACTTGAATACCACCTGTGTATAATCTATGGTATATTCTTAACATAGTGCTATTTACCATGCAAAAGAAATGGGAGTTAAAGCTCTGGAGTAAAAATAACTTGCATAGTGGCAGGGAGTTTTTCAATTGGATAAACAGATTAGAGATAAGTAGTTACTACTCACTCCTGTGAATTTCAATTCCACCGTATCACTAGGATAATCACTCCGGGTGGTGTGTTTGTCTTTGATTGCACGTTGAGTCGCTGTGGGCACACGCCACTGTGCGCGGTGTCTGTCTGCGTGTGTTTGTATGTGTCTCGCATATATTCAAATGAGCCTGCCATGTCTTTTTTTTTTTTATCAATAGGTGGTCCTGCCACAATGTATGATGCGGCTCAAAAAGAAAAGGGAAATAACTTTTCTTTTCAAATCATTCTGTCGAGACTTCGGCTTGGTATGAGATGACAGCAGTAATTAAACTGACACTGGGAGAGAGGGAGGCCCTGTTGTCTCTGAAAACACACGCATACGTGCGCGCGCACACACACACATGCCCGTTCACAAACGTGCACATTCACAAGCCCTCAATGCAGCTGACAGGGTAAAGGCTGAACTCAGAGCTAATGAGACTTGCCGAGGTAACTGCATTAGATTTTGGTAGCACTAGGGGAAGACTAGTGCCTAATTCTCCCTGATGTTCTGCTGGTCTCCGGCTTCACTACAAAGGTTTGATTCCGAGCACAGGCGTGATTGGACTTGACCTGCGCAAGGCTCTGTTTTCTTTTTAATTCAGGCCTATTTTGTCAATTTTTGTTTCTTATAAAACGAATCAGACCACAGGGAAAGATGTTATGTTGAAATCTAGACCCCCCTGACTTACCAGCATTTTCTATTTTAAGCTATTAGATTGGCCTAAGTGATATTTATAAAGAGCATTTACAGTATGGCCAGCCACTACAATCCTTACGTGTAACGATTTGAAAATGTACAAGCAATTAAACTCATGGTAAAAATGTAGACATTAATCAGGACTGGGTCTGTTCGTAGTTCTAACCAGTTTAGACCCAACTTTTAAAACTCCCCACTTCTACCTCAGTTCCCTAGCGTAAGTCAAAGTGACGTCTTCCCTTTCAGTTCCCAGTTCATCAGTTTTCATAACCCCCCCCCAAACGCCCAGTCCACTTCTCTGACATTTGCACTCATCTAACCCCTTTCATTATCCGACATCCTGTGATCATGATTTGCCTAACAAAGGATTCAGCTCGTTTACGCTTTCAAAAGTTCATAAACGATTCCCCTCATTTAGCTGTCAACTTGATCGGCTTATTGTTCCTGCACGGCGCTTGCTTGCTGTGTGGTAGGCCTCCTGACGGTTCAAAGTGCTGACCTTAACAAGTTCCAATCCATTATGAATGCAAAAGTAAAGTCGTGAAAGTTAGCAAAGGCTTTCATATGAGCTATACTAATAACCACTGTCAGAGAAGCAAAGGAGGGATCGGGGGGGGAGGGGATCTCTTACATTATTGACTGGTAGCGAAAGTTTAAAGCAGTACATTAAGCCTTGGGTTATTCTCTCTACCTAGGGGAGGGGGGGGGGGCACCGGTTTGTTTCTGAATGTTCTCCTGAGGCAGCTGAGAACAAGACCACAGTCAACTACAGCTCCAAATTGACTCCCAGAGGTGCTTTGTGCCGTTGGCTCAGCACGAATCCGTACACTGGGCTTAAACTGAGCTTTTCTTTTCTTCCACACAGCCTAACCATGTTTTGGAGCTACGCTTCGCTGAAGGCATCTGAAACATTTTGCCCTTTTCACTAACAGTGCAATCGCATTCAGCAAGATAAGAATAAAAAAAAATAAAAAATAAATTGAAATATGCCCGTACCTTTGAAATGTCCATCTTTGACCTTATGTGGGTAAAGCACTCCACTTGGCAGGCTTCTGTTTGGCTAGATATAGACGGTATAGATGTTCCACAGTTGTAAGAGGAAATGCAAACTAAGCCTTGGCCTAGTGGATCAGGGCAAGTCCTGCGGGCCTTGGTTCTGCCAGAAGCCTGATCCTCTGAGGCCTGAGCTGGATCGGCTCAGGTCAGCCCATCAATAGCACTAGGGCCTGCAATTAATATTGTCAAACCGGCAAGGGGAGAGTTGCAGCATCAACAAAATGGAAAAGTGCTATGTGACACTTTGCTTCCTCGGTTTTGCACATTTATATTGGGCACGAGCCAAGTAGACAGAGCATGGTGGAGCGAGAGATACAAAGGGAAAGTGAAAGAGAGAGAGAGAAAGACAGATAGAGGGAGGGGGAGTAGTGTGCTTTGAAACATTAGGTCCCAATAATCAATACTTGACAAGTTCTCAGCAGTTCTGCTGACTGAAAGGGAATATGAAGTGCCTAACCAAGGCATCCTGTTTTTGCCTTGTATTTCCTTATTCCTGACACTTTCTCTACCCACATTTCATGCTTATACTAAACTTTCTTTTTGACATTTCCTTTTTTTTTCTTGACATTTACCTGTCCCTGCCTACGTCCTCATTTCATCATTCTAGAAAACAATTTTATCCGGCCTTTGATTACAGGGTGACAGAGGCGAATGGCTCTGCATCGTCGTTGCCGGCTGTCCCTATCCCTGGCTATCACTCTCAACAGACATTTATAGACACACACAGAAAGCGAGGGTGAACAAGAGAGGGAGAGAGAGCGAGAGAGAGACATGACAATGATCTGAGACTGAGGACAGCTAATGAAATGAGGGAAATGAGGAGAGCAGTGATGTGACTTGGTGTGGATAGTGTGTTGTGTCAGGGAGGAGGGCAGATAGGAGGGACACGTCCACAGGGCTGGACCACACCAATATAAATCCCTGTAATCCCCAATTAAAAAGGCAAAATCAGGGACAATCTATTTGTCCTACAGACAAAATACTAAAAATGACTCAGATATCTGGATGTTGCAGGTGGCAGGATTCAGGAATATCTGGTTCACTGTCTGAATTTTCTACTAAACTGGGAACTGTCACATTGCTGTATGCAGTGAGAACTTATCCAGAAAACGCCTCTCTTTACAATACATGTTTATTCAATTTGTTGTCATGTGGTTGCACTGTGTTCGATTGCACTCCGAACTCTCTGAATGAGAAAAGTGCAATAAAACAGCCATTGAATTCTTAACACTGACTCGGGAACTCGGCAGGACCGAAGCAGGGAATGACGTCAAAGCGGGATGGCATCATACACCGTATTTATTTATTCATGCAGGCTCCTCATTTTACACGCTAGATCTTTAAAAGCAGGAAATGGAAAAGGGAGTACAATGCAAAAAAGTTGACACCTGCACAGCTTGCAGGATTCCCCTCACTGCTGCATTTAAAGGGCGTAAGTTATTATGCTTACAGCGTATGGTGTTTCTCTCTGTCTCTCTCCATTCTTGCTCCAAAGACATCCAAACAAGTCACCACCTTGCTGTTGCTATTGCTGAAATGCGTTTACCTCAGAAGTTGGAATTCCAGAGCATTAGCTTCTTCTCTCCCTGGCCTTTTTGTCTCCCTCTCTCATTCTGTGTAGGTTTGTGTGTGGTATGATTACTGAGGGATGGGAGCCTGGTGTGTTGGAGTTGAGGCTTCTGCTTCACAGCTGCCACATATCACCAGTCAGCCCTACAGCACCTGTCCAGTAATAGCTCCAGCCAAACCCGCAGTCTTCGCCAGGTTATAGACTGAACTACAGTTAGTTGCATCTTCAGCCATCACCTCTGTAAGTGGGTTACTGTATATTTTGTTCTGTTCCGTCTGCCTCCCTGCCGAAGATCCTGCCTGCCTGCCTCAGACTCTGAGCACTGCCATGAACCCAGCCTGCCATTTACCACCTGCACCACTCCAGCTCTTGAAATAAGTTCCTGCACCTTAGTCCATACTAGAGATGCACGGTTAGCGGTTGCAGCTGTGGATATTGTGGGTGAACCACAGCTCAGGCAGCCAAGGTTACAAAAAATAATATTTTAATTAATATCCGGCAGGCGATGGATTTTATAAATATATTCGAGTATCTTTTCAATTGCACGTAGTTTATCCAGTCATAGTTTGCAAAGAAAATAAAATTTGCAGGGATGGCTGGTCGTAGCAGAAATGAAAAATTCCAGGATAATAGTGCTTTTTTCATTGGTTGTTGTGTTAAGATTTACACAGCAACAGTAGTGTTTGTTTTTTTCTGATTGGCCACACAATACCCGATCAGAAGCAGCTGTTCTGACTGCCTCTGTTTCATGCCCCATCTGAATTTAGCAATGCCACCATGTTCTTAGCAGTTAACATGTTGGGTATAATGTTGTCATTACTCTGGGACTGAAATGAGCAAAAAAAAAAAAATTAAACAAACTGCAGTAAACAAGAAAATGCTTCCATTAAACGATCCTCTGCTAATAAAACGAAAAAAAAATCAAATCATGTCCTGCAGAAGATGGGTTGGCAAAAATGATGAATTTGTATTTGAAATTCTCTGTGCATGTCAGCAAATGAAGTTCATGCGAGGTTTTGCTGGCAGAGAAATTCCATTTAAAGTCCTGTGTATGCCTTTTATTTTCAACATACACCCATGCAGGCTTCCTCTGCTCTATACTGATAATCATGTTGAAGACTACAGAGGCGTAGCTGCCACAGGTAAATGATATCAGCAGGTACAGAGCAGACACCGAATTCCATTACAGGAGAAACAGCCCTAGCAGCAAAGCATCCACTCCGCTTTGAAGTGCATTTGTCACATGAAACACAGCCATGCTTGACTTCAAAAAGGGCATTACAATAGCTCCACACCTTTCAACTTTGATAACAACATGTTCACTGTTTTTAACCGTCTGCTGCCGTCGCCATTTCCAGCCAGCAGACGAGCTTTATTCAGGGGAGAGGGGAGGGGAGAGGAGAGGATGCCTGTTAGACGGTGATAATATCCCACCAACTTAAGAACTGATGAAGGTAATAGTAATTAAAAAGTAACAATAGCAAGCGAAGATGCATGCTGAGCCAAGGAATAAACATGTGCCTATGGACACATAGGTACACACCCATGCAACGTCCTTGCAAGCACGTGTGTTTACTCGAAACACTGTTTGATTGGATTTTTTTTTTTTTTATTTTAATCTCATCTATAATAGTGGACGTGCAATTAATTTAGCTGAAACGACTACACATCGCTACTGCTCTTGCCTAAATTTTCTATTTTTCTGACAGGCAGAGAAGAGGCTGTGCTCGCCACAATAATGTGAAGATGATAATGCAGAGAGAATAGAGACATGAATACAATCAAACACCAATTCTAAATGCAATTATACATATATACATACTTTCTCCTTCAAGCACGCACAGGCACACACACACGCACGCACACACACACAGACAAATACCACACACAAAGCATCTAGAAGCATGAATATTATGAATTCAGCTTAAAAGCATGTTTTTTCCCTCTCTTCAAATCAAAAGCAGTATCATAACACACAAGCATTAAAGCAAAAGAAAAGCATATTTCAACGAAACACACTTTAAAAGAATGACATCAACTACCAAACACACACGGTGCAGGTGCACCCTTTTATAGCAGCAGAGGCTGCTGTCTCTCAGCAGGTGGCGGCGAGCGATAAAGAGGGGCGAATCGACGTGGCGACGGGGAGATAAAACCATGTTGACGGACAGCGGAGAGCGCCTGCACGGAAATTGAATCACTGAAGCGCCACGTATACTTTAGCAAAACGCAGAGAGATGGGAAGAGGCGAGAGGAGCGACAGACAAAGGAGAAAGGGATGCATAAGGACAGCTGCAGGTGTGCACGTGAGGCCAGACAGATGAGAGTTTTGGTAATGAAAGCAGAGAGAAATTGGATAAAGAAGAGGGAAAAGGGATTCATGGACACTCCCATTGTATGTCTGAGACTAACAGTTCATCACAAAGCCAACTGTTGGAAAATGAGAGAGGTGAAGGTGAAGTGGAATCCTGATAGCAGCGGACAAGGGATACAGTAAATTCCCAGAGGACATGCGGCCTGTCTTTCGCTTGTTCACTCTCTTTTTTTTCTCCTTGCACACAAACACACACAACCCCCTGAGATGAACAATTATCAGGCATCCAGCATCCGGGCGGCAGTTTTAGAGAAGTCATTAACTATCCGAGTCCTCATATATCCAGGGGTTTAATGTTTAGTAGATGTTTAGTAGATTCAACACATCTAATCTCTCAGCTCAAAGAAAATGACTCTTGTCAACAAGTAACTTTATAGGCATGTTCAAAGTAAGTTAATAGGAATCAATCAATCAACATTTGACTTGAATTGTGTGATCACAGTGTAGAAAAATTGCTGAAATAAGTAACGGTGTATATATATATATATATATAATGAATATACATACAGTATACATAAAATAGTATATGTAATAATAACACTGGAGTGATAGTTGCTGGAAATGGGCCTCTATACACATATGTAGATATTGAACAGAAAAAAAAATTGCAGCTAGTTTTCCTCCAAAAAACATTTGAAGCTACAATAGTCATTTATCACATTAGCAATGTATAGAGTGTATTTCTGATTACTGTTAGGTAATCTCCATGGAAAAAAAACAGTACCTTTTCTTTTAAAGAATAAGGAAATTTCTAAGTGACCCCAAACAGTAGTATATATATATATATATATATATATATATATATATATATATATATATATATATATATATATATATATATATATATATATATATATGTGGCAGTATGGCAGTGACCTCATTTAGGATCCTATTGGCTTCAGGGTAGAAGCCCTTTCTAAAGCAAGCATTGTTAATTATTATTAGAACACTGATTAAGTCCTCCACTTTCTATTACAGGAGCTAACGACATAACCACTACCAATATTCAATTAGAACCTTGCTTGTGTGCCAGAAATCATTGTATAAGAGTAGGAGTCATATTTCTGAAATGTCAGATGACTCATGTTAGCATGAAATACGGTATGTCCTCTTCCCTATGTTCTCTGTTATGTATGTGGACGTGGGGATGTGAACATTTTCAAAGTGGATGTGAAACAGTCACAGTCGTGCAACCTGAGAAGACCAAGGTATCATATACGTTAAAAAAAATGATAACCACAGTGCAAGCAAAGCTAAAGCATGGAAATGGGTTGTCACCATCTGTGCCCCGCTCTCTACCTCCCTTCCTCCCCTTTCAGCCTGTACCCTTGGACCAGGCTCTCAGAGAGAAATCCAATTTCTGTTAACAGCACCATGTTGTCCTGATAGGATCTGTCACCTGGAGCTAGAGCTGCAGCCATAGAGGCAGTGCACCGTGGACACATCCTGAATCCGCACCTGTTACAACACGCAGACATGCTCACACACAGATAGTAGAAATACCGACATGTACAAATCTGAGTGAAAGCCCCGCATTGAAAAAGTATTACAAAAAAGTATCAAAAGTATATTCTGAATTCCAAACGTTCAATTCATCACTAGCATGTTCACGTTACTCAAATATTAAGCAAAATGTGTATTTTATATGCTGATGATATATTTTGTATTAAAGGTCCAATATCATGCAAATAGCCACTTTCATGGATTATGTTTCTCTAAATAAGGTCTAGAGGTTATACAAAAGACCCATGCAACAGATGCCTAGAAACACATTGACATTGTGATGTCATACAGTAGCACCAGCAGGTTCCTAACATGGCCCACCTGCTCCTTTGTCACACCTACCTCCTACCACCGTTACACCCATTTTTTCAATCTTCCCACCAAAAATCAGTCCAGTACAGCAGAGGCTTGTGAATATATATGAGACAGATCAAAAATGACGTGCTTTCTAGAGCCCCAGCGAGGTGCTTGAGAGAGCACTGCATGTACAGCTACACTGGGTGGAATAATTATACATTAAATTGCAAATATATCACGTTAGTATCAAAACTTCAAAATAGAATGAAGAAAAGTACATGATATTGGACCTTTAAAGGCTCAATCTATAAGGAAACTAGTGACAATAGTTGTCAAATAAATGTAAAACAAAAATATCCATATTATTAAAATATTCTATCTGAAATGTACTGATGTAGTATAAATTAAAGTTGTTTGGAACTGTGTTACGAGACTACTGCTTCACTTCAGTGGTCTTTAAAAACAACTCACGAATGCATAAATCCAGATATAAAAGCACTTTTAAGCAAAACAGGCTAACCGCATGGATTTAGTTTTGCTTTAGAGCCTTATCCTAAAGAAGCCTCTTAGATACTGACGTTTGAACTAAGCAGATCGATAAAGTGACACATACACCGATTGGTGGATCACAGCCTCTCTCTGTCTCCCACCTCAACCCTGACACTGGCTCTTTCACATATCCCACACACACGCACACGCGCACACACACACACACAGCCGTGTCTTTCACTGTAGCAATGTGATACTGTGCACTTCTTCAGACATCTGATAGGGTCAGCAGCATCGTCAGAAATAAACATTTACTTTCAAAGTTGCCATTTTTCACTTCAAGTCTCGTGGCTGTGCTGCTGCCAGGAGCTGGACTCCACACGGGTAAGTTTTAAACAACCTTTAACTGAATTTACTTTGTAAATTATACAAGAATTTTAGTTTGAGTTGTGTAGTAACGGAGAAAGCAACCTACGCATCTTCAACATTTAAAAAGAAAGCTTTTCCATCCTTAGCGGTTAATGGCTAACTGGTGCTAGCAGGGCTGCAGCAGTTAGCCGCTAACATTAGCTTGTCTGGGCCAATCCCAATATTACAATGTAAAAGAGTTAATAGAACTTATTGTTGAGTTGGCAAAATCAGAATTCAGAGTTGAGCACATTCGGCAGCAACACTTAAAGTAGTTACTTAAAACTTAATTTAATTTCACAAATTAATATTTTATTGTTGCCTTCAAATTTTGAGTTGCCCCAACTTTTCTTTTTTGCAGTGTATAATCAAGTGCAACTCGCATATTCCCTTTCTCACTTCTCTATGAACCATATTTCACAACCTCACAATTTATTACAGCCAAATACAAATAAACAAACAACCATTCCAAATCCACCCACACCTCAAATTAAATATAATAATAATTTAATAAAAATATGTTGTAATTAGTCATTTCTGTACATGAATTGTACATCTGAAATATTAATACTACACAGAAGTAAAAAGTTGTTTTACATTTGCCATTCATTTAACTGTGCTTTCGTGTGTGTGTGTGTGTGTGTGTGTGTGTGTGTGTGTGTGTGTGTGTGTGTGTGTGTGTATTTCTAATGTGAACGCCTATTCTAAGGAAGGTTTCATGTGATGTAATGAATTAAGATTCAGGTACCTTCATCGCCTGGGCTTTCTTATGAAACATCTCCTCCATGTCATCTGCCAGCCTCTTCACCAGGCGCAGCCCATCAATCTCCTCCACCCGCACTGCTCGCTCAAACTCCTTGTATTTCTGAAAAAAAAACAGACATTCATGTCTCAGGTATAAAAAAAACATCATACCATATTCTGTAAATCTTAGAACTTAATTATGCTGCAAGAGCATTCATATTTTGTGGGCATTTTCTGGAGGAAAGCTATAAAAACATAATTCTACATACATACAAACAAAGTCAAGTTATTTACATAAACCAAAATCACAAATTGGTCTCAAAGGGCTGTGTACAGCATAAGGCAACATCTACCCTGAGGGAAACCTAAGGAGTGTGAATTCCTGTTCCAGGATGAACAGGCACACAGTAAGTGGTGTATACAGATTAAATAGACATAGCAGTCATCAAATTATACAGAGAAACAGAGTTACAGTATTATAATAACCATTCTACTAAGTCTCAAGAAAACATTATAAGTGGCTCAAAAGTGGAATACAGCTTAGTAAGAGTTGCTTCTCCAATATTAATCTACATATAAACGAAACCAATCAGCTCAGCAAGAGAATTATCTGCCACCTTCAAGTTTTACCAACCACTTATTAAACATTGATGACACACTGCTGCCCTTGGTATCTGCACTACACTAAATTTAAATTCACATTATTCCGCTATAAACCAACACTTGGGTGCTTAGCATAACCAGCGCCTTAACTGGGGACAGTGACATTAAGTCGTGCTAATTCCACGCCCATACATGCCACACGTGTGTGCACACATACACACGATCCAAGTGAGAGAGAATACTTGCAACCACAAAAAAAAAAAAAAAAAAAAAAAAAAAAAGAAAACTATTTTGGAAATCTGTGTAAAGCTGGAGGCGGTTATGTTTCACTCTTGGGGGATTTAACAGAAGATTACCACCATATCAAATACCATGCCCCCTCTAATGTTATGCCAACCTGCTTAGACACATGCACTATACATGGCTCTGTACATCAGGCAGATGATTTTGCATTTAGGCAATCGTCTGAAAAATGGCAGGACATCTCCAAACAGAGAATATTTCACACCAGATTCACACCAAAACTTGTGATTGGGTGAATTTCTAGCTGGAAAAGAGAGGCTGATTAACGTGTTCTTTGAACAACACCTAAGATATTCAATGTATTGTGCTATGTCAATTAATTTAAACATCGTACATGGCAGCAGTTACAGCTTTAAAATATGAGGAAGCCTATGTAACATGTGCAACTTTTATCTACGACATAACTTACTGAACAAATAAATAATATAAATATTTCTTTCTGCTTTAACAAGTACATTGCTAACGCAGAACCCAAACAGTGACTAGCCTATGATCATACTTATGTTATATTTATACATTATGATATGCATTCATAAAATTTATACAAATCCTTTGTTCAGTCCTTTTTCCGTAATGAATTGCCACAGTATGATGCAGTTCACATGTAAATTAGTTACATCTCCAGTAACACATGATAACAGAACTAGAACCCAGGTCATTTGAATTGCAGATGTCCCTTAAACGCTTCATATGGATTGGTAATTCATGGATACTATAATTTACTATTCTTCCCTAAACACCTCATGCAGGCTATACTGCCGTAGTGTTTTTGCTGCTATAAACACATTAGCTTCTACTCCGTAAAATTATTATTTTTTTTTTTATTCAGTGGGATCATTATCCATTGATGTTCCTTCCCTGCTTCTGTCATGTTGGAGCTGAAAGTGGCTACACAGTCATGTGTATAAAGAGTACAGCAGGGGATTTAAAACACAGCCCTGGGGTGCTCCGATGTTAAGGATGACGATAGAAGAGGTGTGTCCGCCCACCCTCACCACCTGGGGTCTGCCTGTCAGGAAGTCAAGGATCTACAGTGAGTTGTTTAATCCCAGGTCCTTCAGCTTTGTGAGAAGCCTGGAGGGATGTAAATGAACCACATTCTCACATAGCTCCCTTTCTTCACCACAAGAAATTGGGTATTGTGGAGGATGTGTGTTATGGCGTCATCCGTTGATCAGTTGGGATAGTTGGCAAACTATTCTCTATTAACCTCTGTTTTTGCTTGTTGGCTGCCAATGGTCTCAAAGTGAGCATAAACATTTCTTTTAATGTATGTGTTAAGCCTGTTTGAATCTCTGTATTTTGCATTTGTTTTTCAAATGTGATGTGCTTTATAAATGAAATGAATTATTTATTGCATCATTGATCTCAACATGTTTCTACGATTACCCTCCTGGAATTGCAGTTTCACTTCCATCTCATAGTCCCTTTTTCCTCCTTCAGTGCTCTCCTTACATTGTAGACTGCTGCTTTATAATTGGCCATGCTTCCTGATTGGAGCCCTAAATTGTAGGCTGCAGTGTGTGTTCATGGCATCCCTGGTGGTTCTGGTAATCCATGGTTTCTGGTTGTGGAATGATTTAATTATAGTTTTGGGTACAGTTGTGTCTGTTTCACAAATTAAATTGAAACCATTGATGTCATCTGTAATGTTGACAGTTTTGTCCTGGAACATGCTCCACACCATGTTAAGTAGCACGGACTCTAGGTCGGCCTTTGATTGGCCTGGCTATATCCTGACCTCACACATCACTGGGGACATGTCTTGTAGTTTGTTTGCATACTTAGACTTCAGCAAGATAACCACACGACATCATTTCCCAAATGTCGGTAGTGATCTCTGTAACCAATTCAAAAAGTATATTGTCCTTGCGACACACTTAATATATTGATAGAATTTCCCATTTTGGTATAAATAAAAATAATATTTTAGTATCAGTTATCTGAATTTGACAGAAGTGAAGCATAACCTTCCTAAGGTTTACCTAATTAAAGTCTCTAGCAACAATAATAAGATTCACAGCTAATCCAATTCTTCGTCATCCAGTGAAGAATTGAGGGAATGTTCATAAATACATGAGACAACCAATTCCCCTCTCCCCTTAAGACACCCATCAATAGCAATAGCACTTTACCAGTAGCTTTTAAGAGACCATTCCTTTTGGATGTGGTCACAAAAGGGCATAAAAAAGAAAGAGTATCTGTACCAAGAGGACATGTTGATGTCTTTTGGAGACTTGAGCGATGGTTATCAAATTCCAGCCGTCTTGCAGAATCCTCCATTTAGGCAGAAGTGCGCAGGTGCAAGCTCAATCTGTTTTTTAAAGGGAATGGGAGATGACACTGAGTGATTGAGACTGATTAAGTTGATATTACACTCAAAAGATGCCTATGAATAATTTTGGAATTGAAAACATTCCCTCTGTACACTCTCCCTTAGCACCCTACATTTGTGTCTTCAAAATATAGCCCTGTACCTTTGTACCATTTGCTAAATTGTTTTAAGTTTGAATATGGGAAAATAATCAACAGTATTTTCCAAAAAATAAGAATTAAAAAACACTGGTAGATGATATTGTTAGTCATATCTGTCAGAGACTTGCCTGACACTGTGATTGGTTAGACCTGCAGTTATAGGCAGGTTACGGGGAGCTGCACATGCTTTACCAATAACTTTTGTCATCCACACACAGTGAGCTAAGACAATAAAATGCTCAAACAAACTTTAGCTTAATTACATATATTTTCAGTTGTCTGGCCAGTGACTGGATGGCCATAACAACAGCGAATTTGGATTTATTTTGAGAAAATGATGAAATAAAGTTATTTTTGCTTGTTCTACTTTGTTGTGAAAGGTAATCTGGACACCCTTGCATTACCCCCATCCATCCCATCCCATGAGAAAGACACAGCTAGACAGCCAGACAAACAGATAAGAAAGGGTAAAGAGTGATAAAGTGAAACAAAAAGAGAGGGAGAGATAGAGAAGAAAGGCTGTGATAGTGAGAGAAAACACTGTGTGGTGCAGAGATTCAGCAGATGCAAAGACAGGTTGGATGGCGAAGAAAGAGAAGGTGAAGAGATGTTAAAGGTGATGGATGAACAGAGAGAGTATGGAGAGATAATACTCAAGTGGGAGGCCAGACGTTGATGTGAAAGGCAATCTGTATTTGAAGAGCTGCAGGTGGACACAAGGAGGGATGCAGCTAAATTTGCATTGAATTTAAAAATGCACGGCATCTTTAGTAAATAAAAATGATTTACACTGCAGAAGACAATAGATTCAATTAAAATCAGTTTATTGCGACATAAATCATTACAAGCAACCAATTATAGCAAGTACAGGGGTCAGAGTCTGAAGGCAGAATACTCCTGTGATGCCAGATACATCATGTAAGAGAGAAGTGCCTGGAAAAGAATTAGGATAGAGGCTTTTTTCCATAGCAATTACAGAGATTAGAGGAAAGAGGGTGATTCATCAAGGTAGCTTTTGAAGCGATGAAGGGCCCAACCTACAGTAGTTCCCCTAGAAGGAGAGATATTCAAACATGTGGAGCAATGAGCAGCACGAAGAGCTGCAGACTGTAAGAGGCGAAGAAAGGCTGCACTAAAGTCATAAAGGGAAACACTCATTGTTTCATCTTTATCTCCTTATCATGGCATCAACGCTTCTTTCATAGCCATAACACTGAACAGTCTGTGTGTCTCTTTGAAGCGCTGCCGAAGTGGTGCCTTTCGCTGCCAAATTAATTTGCATGTGATGGCCAAACAGTTTGGAAATATCACGATTCTGTTCAAAAGCCCCGGCGCAACCATCCAAAAATGCTTCTTGTGTCACGTTTGGTATCGATTTGGTCCAGATACAAAAACAGAAGGATAGACTGGAAGAATGGATCACAACTAATTGTGGTTATATAAACGATATATCAAAAACCACAAGTTTTACATATTCTCGCACAAACCTTAGTCCCCAAAGGCTGTTAATTAATTAAATCCTCAAATAACATCATCTGTGGCCAATCAAAGTGAATGGCCAATGACTCAGAAGCCAAATCACAGAAACCATAACCGTATAAAAATCAGTGGGATAATCGTACTGGATGACAACTGCAGTATGTCAAAAGAAAATCCAGGTTTTAAACCAATCCTGGGTCCTGGCTGGCTGTGGTAGGCTGTTAAAGCTGACAGGTCAGCAGCAGCTCAAACCTGAACTGGCTCAACTGTTTTCCTCACCAATTTTCTTCTTTCACTCCCTAGAGTTTCTACTTCTCTCTAGTTTATATATTTTCTGCTTTCCACTCACAATTCACCGCTATTATACTGCACACTTTCTTGTTCACCATAAAAATGAATGGGCTGACATCACAGACGCAGTCTTAGATCAGAATTATTCTCATACAGACATTTCCTCAGGCTTTTCTATTGAAGTCTATGTATTTTTATGTATATCTACGCTATTTCCTTGCCTATGAAACTGAAAGCCAAAACTGACAGATATTACAGACTTCACAGGGGCATAAGGGAAAGTGTAGTGAACACAGCTTGAACCAATGTTCCTGTGTTTGTGATCATGTTTGTGTGGTCAGTCAAAGGCTAAGCGGCTCCAGCTGACCACAGGCTGTCTTCAGCGCTATGTTCAGTCAGGCTTACCAGAGCAGCCCCAGCCCAATTAGCCTGAAGCTATCCTCTTCACATCACATCATCATCACAGGAACGCCAACTGACATTCATCCAGAACTGCCATTTCCCAGGAGAAGGGAAAGGGGAAAGCTTCTGTAATGGTTAATGGGAACTTTAACAGCAAGATAGTGGTGCAGTAAATGAGAAGACATCTCAAGGAGTCAGATTCAAGCTCCCGTGTTGATGACTTGTTGTGAAACTGAATTGTCTTTGAGATAGACGGAAAGATCCAGGGTCGCTGCTATATGGATATTTTTATGCTCTGATCTCGCTGAATCAGAAATATTCAAACTGGCTGGGAAACCCACTCATGTAATACATTAAACCATATCATATATTAAAAGTTGCTTTATGTCATTGATTTAGCAGCAGAGTCTCTTGTCGCTTGAAAAGTACATCACAAGTCATGGGGTCATACTATTAAACTTCTGCTGAACAGTGAACCTGTCTCGGAAAAGCGGTATATGATTTTGCCCAACATGCTGTTGAGCACAAAAACAAATTTCTTTCCCTTTTCCCTGAAGGATTATTGTGTTTGCTGGAAATGCATCAACTTTGTGTCCCTGTATCCCTGGATACAGGCCTGACATTCATCACAATCCCAGACATGTTCTTGTACTGCTCATTTCACCAGGGAGATTTTTCCACTTATGTGTGATATAGATTTGACTCAACTTTTTACCACCAACAAAAAAAGAGCTCCATTTTTAAAGAAAAAGAAACAAAACAAAAAAGTTATTTTTCCCATCATGCTTTTTGTTTTTAAAAAATTTTAGTTACAGTCCTAGCTGCTAAGCAATGGGGTCATGGGGACTTTGCTTAAACATTCTATCCTAAATGTTTTGAACAATTTGTAAAACTAAAGAAATTCAAAATGATTTTTTTTCCAACATAACCATGGGACATAATATGGCTTTATACCATCCCTTTTGTGCTATGTAAAAATATCTGGATACAGAAACCTTGCTCACTCAATATGAGAGTGTTGTCTTGTGTTCCCTGAACAGCATCATAAAAAATAAAATTAATATGAAACTGCTTTATTCAATGTTATTTCTGGGTTAATTTGAATATAGTTATCAACTATCATGGTGAGTCAACTTACATAAGCTTTTAGCTTCAGCTGGAAGGATTGGAAGATGCTCCAAGAAATGACATCACAATGAGCAAAAGAATAAGCAAGCAGCAATCTGCTGCTCAGCTTTTTTGCAAAATAGAAGTCTACTTTCTGTAGACTACCTCCTGTGTCCAGCAGTAATGACACATGTTGGACAGCTTATTTTACTCCTCTGTTGTCCTGCAACACATGAATGAGCTGATAATCTCTCCTACAGCTCTGACTGTGGGACAGCAATCAGAGGCCAGAATCTCCATATCCACACTTTATTATAGCAAGCAGGAAAAGGGATGTGCAAGCCTGCATTCACACACACGGCATACTCATATATATACAGTTCAATCAATGTTACAGGTGCAAAAGATCAGAAAAATACATCTAGAAGAGGGAAACTCTCATCCAAAAAAAATTGTTACAGTAACATAGGTACAGGCAGGGTTCTACTTTGTGTCAACATCCATGATGGAGGACTACCGTGTGGACAAGTGATCGACAAAACATGTGTTTCTATCCTCAGGGTTTGATAATCAAGTGATTAATGAAGGAGAAAAACTTCATTTCACACCAAGACTGAACCCTGGTCCCGCAAATCCCAGCTCATTTTACGCGTCACCAGAGCCCATTTTACCTTGGCCTGCCCGCACAATCTCACAGCTGTTTGAATTTCTTTCTCTGACTAACACACACACACACACGCACACACACACGCGCACACACACACACACACACACACACACACACACACACACACACACACACACACACACACACACACACACACACACACACACACACACACACACACACACACACACACACACACACACACACACACACGCAACAAGTTACTACCCATTTTAAGTGAAACATATACCCTAAATGTAAATGACTGAAGGCCAAAATCTAAACTGTGGTATTGATTTTATTAGTTTGTTGCTGAAAAGTTTCTCGCCTCCCTGGCTTACTAAATGAAGCTAAGCATTCAAAGCAGAAAAGAGAGAAAAAACTTGGAATCATGCCAAGAGGCCAGGAATGTTTCAGATTGCATTATTTGGTTTTCATTCACACACAAAAAAGCAGTTTGTCTTGTTTGCTTCTGCCCGCTTGTTTGTCTAAAAGTGAATGATGAGTGTACTGATGCACAATGACAAAGAAGTGCAAAAAGGAAAAAGCGGAAAATCACTATTCACTCTGTGGTACTCTTACTCAAAATGAATGTTTAATTTTTCATCATCAAAAATGCTATTTGGCTATTGAATGTAATATTTACAGACAAATATAATATCAAGGATTAGGATCTTTCAAAAAAACAACCTTAAAATGCTTTTTACATATAAATGCATGAGTATTAATAATCCAATACAGTCCATAGATAAGAATTTGGCACCATTTTGCCTGCATAATGAATATTTTATGCGCAGTATGTTTACTTAAAAGATTGCTCCACCAATTTGAAATTGTACTACAACATTCATACTCAATTTGGACTGTTAATAAGAAAAAAATCCAACAGCCATGTGATCTTTTTCTTATTCCATATCAAAACCTAACACTTACAGAAACCAATGCAACTCAGTTGTCATGAGTTCAGCCAGAGATTTAAGTCCAAAAATCTACTCAACATCAATTATGTCACTGTCTGTGTCACATATCTGACATGAAACATGTGCAACCTAATGTATATCAATATTTTTCCAACAGGTGGTAAAATAATATATATTTAGAGACAGAATAGTAGTTTTTTAAAATGTTAAAATAAAAAATAAATATGTCAAAAGTCCTATTTGCAGTGGTATGACCTGAGGATTTCTAGAAATTTGTTATAACCCCCATTATCTGACTCCTGATCTGAACAGATTGCTCTCTTCATTTTTATTGATGATTGACTGACTCACTGTCTGATTGGTTAACTGAATGATTGATTAATTGATAGACTGATGTTTTACCCCGTTTTTTAACTTTGTATTGTTTTGTACTGTATTTTGGCTGCTGTCTTGGCCGAGCTTCTCATTTTAAAGAGATCTTTGCATCTCAATGGGATCAACCTAGTAAAATAAAGGCAAAAATAAAAGTATGAAGCTCATCTGTGATCTTAATTCCATGCATGTCTGCCTTGTCCATAAGTAAAAGTAAAAATTCCACCAGATGTCATGTGACAGTAGTCCCATGCAAATCAGCATATTTTTATTGTTACCGGCACTCTTTTTATTCCCCGTCTCTTTCTCTTTTCCATCCAGGTCAAGATTCATGGAATCTGTGGTGAAAACTAACTGAAAAGTTTTTACAGGATTTCAAAGCAAATTCAGGAGGCTCATAGCACTAAAATAAGCAAGTTCAATGCATGGCAGGATGTGGTAATGAACATTTTTCTATCTTTCAACATGCTTGACATTTGTAATCTAGGGAGATAATGTAATGTCAGCAAATTTAAGTAAAATATAGACTTTGCTTACCCCATGCCGCACAAAACAAAGACATGTGTGTGTGATTTCTATGCAATGCATGTGCTCTTAAGCATAAGCAAAATCTGTATTTAGCTTGAATTTACCATCATTTTACCCATAGTTATGATTAAAAATATCAATCCTGTTGAAAGGTAGGAAAACGTTCCCATATCACATGCCACCATGCATGTCCTCTGTCTCATCATCTCTCAAGAGTTTGCACTTCTGATGGATTTGAGTTTGCTCTTTCTGCAAATGGGTCTCCATGCTTTGTAGAGAGATGAGCCTGCTGAATTTGCACCCTGAATGATGTTAAAAATTTCATTTAAAATTTCCAATACCGTGTCCATAACTCTTGGCCAGGAAAGCAGGCAGAAAAAAAGAAAGAAGAAAGAAAAAAATCCCAGAAAAAAGAAAACATCCCAGATGCCAATTTGAACGGGGCTAATATTATCACATGGCCCCTGTGTTGGCTGAAATATGGTAGGTAATTTGCGGTGGGATTTTTCTTTGCACAGGATTAGGATCCACAATTATTAAAAATGAATAGAGGTCCCCAAGTAATACTAGTCATGTGTATAACGCTTTAGGAAGTACTTTCCCTATGAAGAGTGCACTTTCCAAGAGTGTACACTTTCAGGTGTTTGTATGTGTTCATTAATGCAAGTTACAGCCTTTTGCCTACAAGCCTTGTGTTTGAGCATGTACTTTCCTAAAACATGTTCAGCAGAACAAACGTCTTGCACTGTCATCTTTTCTTATGAAGGACCACTGATTCCCCAAAGCCATGTTTGCAATTACAGCCAACATGGCTTTTTTTGGGGGGGGAGAGTAGGGGGGTGGGGAGCGGAGAGACGAGGGGAGAGAAGGAGAGAAAAAAAGAAGAGGTAGGACCCAGAGGAATCACCTGGTTGAAGTTAATTCTGTTTTCTGCCACCGTGTCACTGGGCCATTACCGCCTGTGTGTGAGTGTGTGAGTGTGCGTCCCCGCACGCAGACACGGGAGCAGAGGAGCGAGTGAGGGTGCGAGACTGTCTGAAACAATTGCACTTTGACTGATGTTGCATTCTGCCTCCCCTGAAACACTCACGTTACTTGAGCGGGAACGGGAGCGTCAGATCCACAGCAGGAAATCACCGCTGGATCACAGGATCTCCCCCGGAACACAAAATCATTGCTGTGCCCTCCTCCTTTCATAGCCTCCCTTGTATGCCAACCGACAAATTGTCCCCTCAAAAGGAGAGCGCTGGCCGGAGATGAAGTGGAACAATTAATTTCACGCTTGTCCTCCCTGCCTCAAAAGCATGTTGGTCTGAGTCCCGTATCTGGTGGCACAGAGACACTCCCCGTGGATTGTAAAACACACACACACACAAAGTGTAAATTAGACAAAGTGTAAATGCTAATCATACAGACATAAAAACAAGACATCGATAAACTCAAATAAAGCTCAGGAATCATACACTCTTCTTGCCTGACTGGCTACGCCTTCATCGCTCCTCCATTCACCATAAAATAATCTATCAGCGGGGGTGAAGAGTATTGATCACAGCGTGGAGATGTCTCAAAGTCAGATCAATGCACTGCGAATGAATGGGAGGATTGTGGGAACACATGCACACACACACACAGCTTTGACAGACCACTCAATCATATGGAGAAAAGAAGCAGTGTCTGATAAGGAATAGACTGCTGTAAAAAAAAAAAAAAAAAAGTGAGCAGTTGCATTCTGGTCAGCTGCCCCTACATCTACCATGCAGACACATGGAAACCAGATGGTAGCGTGTCTAACAGTTGGCACTCTGGTATATTATCTCACGAAATGAAGTTGTGGTTGTTTGTTTCCGTTTAGCTGTTGCACCTGTTGAACATACAGGTGACCACATACAGTACAGGAAACCATATAGCAATGTGCTCAAGATGAATCATGAATTATTTCATACACCGAGTCAAACGAAAGATGATGAGCTGCTTAAAATGTTGGTTCGTGCTCTGTTAAAGAACCAGTGTGAAGTTTTAGAGGGATATGTTGGCTGAAACGGAATCCATCCATCCACCTTCTACCAAATTCTGGGTCCTGTACTCTTATTGTCAGTGGGCCCCCATCAATTAACAAGAAAAATGGTGCTTTAAGATTATATGGATGACTGGTTATTTCATTCACCACCTGATCTTGATGCATTTGACCTCTATTCAACCTGGGCTCATTGATGTTACAATTTTGAATGAAAACTACTACACCAGCTCAGAAAGGTTATTTTTCAAATATCTAATTATTATCTTCAGTATTGAGACCTGAGTGACTTGTCTTGTCCTGCATTATGCTTAAATAGAGATAATTAAACCTGCTCTGACACACTGACATGGACTTGATTCTGTAGCCACGCTAGCAGCTCTGTGCAGCTGTAGTTAGACAGTGGTGCTTTGAGCTAAATGCTAAAGTCATCATGCTAACAAGCTCACTATGATAATGCTTACAGGCTGATTTTAAGCGGCCACTCGCTGACCGTGAGACTCATGGAATTGACACTTTTCACGTGCTGTCGTGGCACACGCCCATTTCCTCATGTAGGAAATGTAGGGTAAAACACAACTGATAAGGCTCCAGTGTGAAAATTGGACAACACACGGGCAGACAAGACAGCGTCTCTCCTCTCAGGCAGGAGTGAGAGTGATTTATTATAGTAACGGGGATAATTGAAAAACAATTATCTACAGACACAGAGGTTAGTTGTGAGGCCATCTAAATTGTTTGTACTTTGTTAGACTTTAAAGACGGCCTTGTGCATACTGAGAATAGCAACCCATAGGTTCAATATAATTATCCAAATCATATTGTGACATGTTGTAAGGCTATTAAATTTCCACATCCATTTTCCTTGTTTAAAAATGAAGACCCTTTATTTCATATGCTTGCCTATATGACTGTGAGTTTACAAAGAAAAATCCCAAATTTAGCACATTGGATGTTGAATATAATCTTAAAATGCCTTAGTCATCTCTTTTCATGAGCCCTCCCAATTATAATCTTGTGCTCTCCCAGAATTTTGGCATGACAGGTCTGGACATTTGTTTATGAAGACTTGTGGCTTAATTTAGATTTGTCCTCGAGACCTTTAGAGTTGTTCTGATGGACTTGATTTGACTTTGACTTAACTTGCCTCCAAAAGACAATAGCTCTGCTGAAAAATACAGAAATGTTCCTATCACACAACTTTCAAAAGTTTGAAACTATAGGGTGGAACTTCTCTCTTCATCTACTGGTGGTAGAGTGTATTATACTGACAGTGTAATTTTATTTTGAAAAACGGCTCTGTGTTGCAGGTGTTTCTGGGTTAGGTTAGGGAAAATGACTTTTTTCAATAGGAGAATGTGATCCATTTGGTTTGATTACACTTAGAGAGTTTAGAGGACCTGCCTAATCACATTTTATCCACAATCAATGTTAACAGGGGGCTACTTGGAAGCAGACTGTGGTAGTAGAGCATGCGTAGCAGACATTCATCTGACCAGCAGGGAGCGTCGCCACAGACACAAAAAGTAACACCTTGATATACTGACACAATACTGAAAATTTAAATTCTAAGTGAAAAACTTAAAAAACAAAAAACAATCGTTCCTATACCTAGGCTACCTGTGAACAATTCCTCTTTTTATTTCAGCATAATTAAAACCCTTTACATACCTCACCCATTTAACTCCTCGACACAATTCATCTGCCCGCAGCTCCCAAGTGTGTGTGTGTGTGTTTATGCAGTGATGGAGTGTTTAAAGGCAGCCTAAGGGTTATTGAAAGAAACGGTAGAATAACAGCTTAACACGAACACACACCCACTCACACACACGTCACAGTTGGTAGTGACACTCAGGAGTTTGTCCCAGGGTGCACTTTGTCTGTTGGGTATGCACCACTGCCCCTCAGAGTGGAAGCCAAATCACTGCTCTGTCTAATGACAGCCATCTTTCAATGTCCTTACATGCCATGCCATCATGTGGGAGGGGGGCTGCACACGCGCACACACACACACACACACACACGCTCCTAGGGGGCTGGAATTGACATCATTGATGTCAGCAGGAAACCATATCCACCCTAAAATAAGTCCTTTATGAAGTAAAGACAACCTTTCCCTTATAAACTTATGAAGCAAGCCTTTGTACCATCACCACTCTACTTTTTCTTTCACACACCATAATTCACTTCACCAAAATATATATATATATATATATATATAATAGCAGTTCTAATCTGTTCACACGGAACTGATTAATAGTCCGCAGTCTATCTGTAGTTGCCTGCATTCAGTTGGTTTCAGCCGAGTCCTAGAAAACATTTTTCATGCTTAGCAGCACGTACAATGTGGCCTGCTGCGTCCCTATTCCATACATTCTCACATTGTCTCAAATTGATTCTAGCAGCAGCCAGCTTGAAAGTAGAAAGAGAGAGCAAAACATTGTGGTGGATGTATAAAGGCAGTACTCATCCTTACAAGTGAAGGTTTATTATGAGAGGTGACACTTTTTGGACCGCTGTTTAATTTGAGTCTGCTTTTAACGGCCTCACAAAGAAATGGGGGGGGAAGTACTTTAAAATCAACCAAGAGTGCAGAAGAACACTTTTGATATCCGCAAAACATTAAAGCAAACGATGATAGACGGAAAAATAATCAGCAATTATTTTTCATAATCAATTAAATGTCAGCTTCTCAAATGTTCCAGCTTCTTAGATGATAGCAAACTAATTCTCTTTGGGCTTTAGATCTGATAAAACGGAACATCTGATACCATCATCTTGGAAGGGCAAAACTGTGACTGGTTTTGTCGGATAACAAGAAGGAACATGTTTGCCAGAGCAGCCTCAGTTCTTGAAGACGCAGACTCAAGGTATTAAACATTCCACAGGGAATTCACATAAAACTGATCGTGATCTCATGCCATGAACATCCTGTTCCGCATCATCTCAGAGGAGCATAGGAGGCTGAGATCTGTGGAGTGTACAAATCACTGGAGTAAATAAAGGTCCCTATAACACTCCTGTAACAATCTTGAGATAAGTGTGTGTATGTATATATACACAGAGAGAGAGCGAGAGAAATAGAGATTCAGGGGTACAGCATTTCTTAACACTGATGCTGACCAAGTCAGCAATGATTTTCAGCATCTCTAAAATTGAGTCTTGAATTTTCCTGACTTGTGTTAAAACTGAAGAATCCAGATAATGGAATATTTCCAGCACACATTAATCTAGTCACATTCCACGAGTAGAACCCCCCCGTTGTTAAAGTGAAGTGATCAATGTTCACAATTGTTATTATGCTTAAAATTTAGCTCTCAAACTAAACATAGTTAAAGTTAATATATATATATATATATATATATATATATATATATATATATATATATATATGTTAACCTATAAAACTCTAGCATACCCAAGTCACGTTTTGCTCAAACAACTTTCAACTTTCAAACGTCACCGAAGGAAGTCCCTGAAAAAGGTCTAGCTCTGGAAACAGCAGGGCAGCCAGGACCTAACATGCTGTCAGGGCCGTTTCAAGGTAGTCAGGGGGACTAGGTGAAAGGGGGACACGGGGCCCCTTGATTAGTGGATTAAGGCATCGGTGCCAGTGTCTGCCCCGGTATTGATGCTCACATCACGAGCCACTTCTGATGATGACGAAAGCTATGCCACCATCGCTGAAACCAAGTTGTGAACCTTAACAAAATTTAGATAAAAACAATTAAAGTCAATGTTAGAGAATTTGGCATTCTGTGTCCTATTTATATAGCACATATTAGAATTTGTAGCCAGTTTGTGCAAGTTGTCAGCCTGTTCATACATGAAAACATTTACATCAACTGTTATTGTGTTGTTTATCTACAAGGTATTACCCTGTAAACTATAAGCTTGTCCTGCAAGTATTTATGATTATGTACTAGGGGCAGGAATCTTTGAGTGTCTCATGAATCAATTTGATTCTGATTCTTAGGGTCACGATGTGATTTAAAATAGATTACATTTTTTTGTGATTTTTGGTTTGTTTTTTTTAAACATCAGATCATGTAAGTAAAATCCCCTTTTTTCCAACCAATATTAAATATTTAACAGAAAAGTTAAGTAGTTATCAGCCTATAACACAAACTTAACAAACACAAACAAACACTAACAATTATTGCAACAATTATTTGTTCTGCTACACAAATACTACTACTCACTTGTTTGCAATCTGAGGTTTTGCCACTAGATGGTGCCAAAAAACTACATATTGTACCTTTAAGATGAACAGTGAGGGTTTTTGAAGAGTCACAGCCAGCCAGTAAAAACAACTCCACATTGTGACTAGTAGATCAGTCAAAGGTTAATTACCAAAGACTAAAAATTAAATTGATTCATATGCAGTTGAAAAGTAGATTATGCGATTAGAAATGGAACGACCCATGTTTGCAGACTAAACGCGGCTTTCTTACTCACCGCACACTGTATCTGTCTTTGTTCAAAACACATGCTAACGACACCTTGCAATCGATACATCTCAACATTGATCTATACTGATCCTCTGTCCAAGTAATCGTTTGTCACTTACTCAGTGCTCAGCATTACCTCTGTGTAATCTGGACATTAGCCAGCACAGACCTCAAGCCAATAAAAGCATCACTGTACATGACATGTAAGACAGATGAAAACTAAAGTAAATATACACGTTTGAATAAATAAATAAATAAAAAATATTGCAGTGTGAAGTAAGCAGTTGTTCAGTGAGGAACAAGTGATGCGCGTGTGTGTGTGCTGATGTGTGTTCTCACATTGCTGCTCATGCACAACTCTGTGCCCTCCACCCCTACGTTAGCCAGTGTGCGTTTGTGTGAGATGATAGCAAGTGCAGGTGAAGGTCATCAGGAGGAGGGGCAGCTGTCCCACAGAGCCGCTGTTTGGCAGCACTCTCACAGCTCAGACGTGTTGTGCAAATGGGGCGCAGTGCAGGGCTCCATAAAGTACAGTCAAAAGTGTGCGTTTGCGCGAGATGTCAGTTGATGCGGGGGAGAGGGGGAGACGACTCGGGACACACACTTAGGCCCCCAGGAGAGCAGCGAGTGCAGGACATTATGCTATGCCAACGGAACTAATTTTTTTTTTTTTTTTTTTTTTTTTTGAGGGTGTGGGCACCAGCATTTGCACCAAACACTGACGTGTCCCAAGATCCCCTCCCATGTATTCTTTAGTGTTATAACAGCATCCTATACATTATTTAAAAACAGAGGGACTGAGGGAGGCAAGAAGAGGAAGGACTTAGAGAGAACGTGCGAGGGGGGGAGGGGAGAAAAAAAATAATTGGTGGGGGGAAGCAGAAAACTCATGGGTGAAAATGTTGATAGAGCGAAAAGTTGACAGAAAGGTAATACAGAAAAAGTGAGGTAATAAAGAAAGGATGAGCTATGCCAGTTCATCTTTACAGCAGTTTTAAAGCGAAATATATGAACCAGAAATATAGGTTGTACTAAGATTTGTGATTGACAGAGTAGCTGTAATGGGTCTGATGTCCTTTTGTCTATTCAGTGTATTGCCTAATATCCCTACAGCACACAGGGCTGCATGATTGATGTGGACAGCAGCAAGTCACAGACAGTCCTTCACACAATGCCACACACGTTAATGTGTTTAATAGTACTAGTCCCGCCCCTTTAGGAAGTTGACTAATGTTTCATCTGCATGCAATCAAGTCTGGAGCATATCAGGTGAACAATCTGTCATAATTACTGAAGTGTGTGTGTGTGTGTGTGTGTGTGTGTGTGTGTGTGTACACTTGTATGTGTGTAGAGTTAATTTCATTATGATAAGACGATGACGAGACAATGCCGAGACGGTACAGACATCATAAAACACTAATTATGACATCAACATGCAACAGAATTGATGATAAAAAGACAAAAATATAGTTAAAAAAAGAAACTTCAGCAAAATCTCTCTTTTCATTTACAAAAGACGAGGTAAAATATTATAGACTGTTTTTTTCTGTTTTCTTTTTTTCTAAATCTCAAATATTCTGTTCATTGGACGGCATCCGCTGCAGTTCCGTTTCCTGTGCTGCATCAGGACTACACCAGCACAATAAGCACAGTATCCTCAATACATCAACTATTTTACAGAAAGCAATTGAACATTAATAATGACCACAGGACCTGGGAGAAAGAAACAACCTGATATCTTGACCCATTTTCATTACTGAGAAAAGAAACCAAATGTACTGCTGTATCAGAAGGGAAGCTATATATATAGATATATATATATTGAGGCTACATCCACAATAATACATTTTCTATCTTCCATCTACAATATTGATATTTTTGCCTATGTGTCCACATAATGCCAGCATTTCGAGCCCCTAAATCAGCCTTTTAAAACACTGCTGACCCTGTTTTAGTTTGAAAACTCTCACATTATGTTGTATTCTGAGTAAGCACAAATGGACACACACACACACACACACACACACACACACACACACACACACACACACACACACACACACACACACACACACACACACACACACACACACACACACACACACACACACACACACACACACACACACACACACACACACACACACGGGAGAGGGGCGTTCCGGTTTCCTCACCAGCAAAGAAATATCTGGTCTTATTTTTTGCCATTGCCCTTTTTCTTTTAGAGTATTTTTCTGCAACTACTAAGCAACTAAAAGTCGGCAATCTGGTTCCTATTTATACTGGCAAACGCATGCCCAGTGTTCATGAATAGTCACTTAGCATCTGCATGAAACACACATTTCAACTAACTCCATTGTAAGCCCACCCTCTTCAAAGTTTGACTGAAAGAAACTTCACCCACCAGGTGTTGAATAGTGACACCAATGGCACCAATTGTATAAATATATATATTGTATGTATAATAAACCAATACTTAAGGCAGCAGTGTTACACTATGTAACTGTGTTTTATAGACAAACCATTTCCATTGACTAAAACTATACTAGAAATAAAATTCCCAGACATTTAGCCAACTAAAATAATAAAACAGGATGATGTTGACTAATATGACAGAAACAAGGCCAGTTGACTTAGACATGAATAGAATGAATAAAAGAATTAATGTCCGGCGAAGCCATGGAGAGATGCTTTTTATCTGCAGGCCAATATAGCCAGACCCAAACCTGAGCAGCCAGTGACAGATGACAGTGGACATTTATCTCCAGCGTTCACATTCATCATCCAAAACAGCACATAGTGCATGGTGTTACACTTTATGCAAACACTATGTGTGTATCTTCTGCAAGAGGGAGCGGGGAAAGAAAAATCAACCTCTTTACAAAACACAAATTAACTACTAAATCAATGACTTTTAACACCAGCAAATAAACTTGGTCAGAGAGGCTGAGGATAAATCGAAGAGGTAAACCGCACAACAAGTCATCAAAAGACACTCGATTTTCTGAGCCCACAAACACAGCGTCAGCAGTTGTGATCTTTAAGAATTGAAGTTCTTTAATCCGGTAGCAAAGGGCCTCACTCCCTTGCTCCTGAGCTCTCTACAGTAAAGGCAGGGCGTTTGATTCACAGTGGCTTTTCTTATGCATTTTCTCACCAACAAAGCACTAATTACAGTATGAGTGAGTGGCTGTGTTGGCTAAAGCTGGCCTGCTAGGACATGAAAGGATAGCAACACAGGCTGCACTCCCGCTTGCAAATGCTGTAATTAACTCTGTGACACAGTATTTCTCCTTCTTTACACACACACACACGCAGGAACACACACACACCTCAGTGTGCAGCGTCTCCTCCATCTACGTCTATGAGCAGCGGAGGAATCAAATTTAGCAAGATCATTGGTCAATGAGAACATGAGAGGGAGGGAGAGTGAAGTGAGAGAAGAGATGGGAGGGTTAGGGGAGGTTAAAGGAAGAGGGACAGTCATCAGTACACACCCCTACACACCCCCTTCCCTCATCTCATCGCCAGCCGTGCTGAACCAAACCTGACAGCTATTCAATTTTCCCAAAGCTAAATCTAATCTGCCGCCGTCTCCCCCTCACTGACACACTGTTACACTGGAACACATCAGCCATCACCCACCCTTGGCAGCAGATTGGCACCATCACACATACTTACCCCTCCACTTCTTCAACACACACACATACACACACACACACACACACACACGCACGCACGCACGCACGCACACACGCACACACACACACACAAACGGGGCAAGAAAGGCAAATAGAGCACAAAAAGAGAAATAAGTAAAATGATCTTAAAACATGTCTAAAGTGATGCAGTTTGACTACAATTTAGATTTTGTTTTTTATGAACCCAAATAAGAATTTATTGTTGTACCTTGGCATTGGAAAACAGTACAAAAACAACTTTAAATCAGACAGTCTAATAACCCACTTATTTTTCCTGCATGGGCCCTGATGAAATGGATTTCTAAAAAAAAATCACTAAAAAAAAAAAACAGTGAAAGCAATTATTTATTTCACCAGTATCTGTTGAACACCATTTTCTTTTTTCAACCAGGATTTAAAAAAATACAGAGGCCATGTGTCTAAATCATAATCAGATCCCCCTAAAAAGCAAAGTTACTAAAGCCATATCTCTATTTTTATATCCCCCTATACTTGTTTAAAGCCATCTTAGTGATTGAAATTCAGAGAAAATCCATAAATGCCATGTTTTGGGCTTCTTTGCCTAAAAGTCAATCGCATTTTCAAATATTGGGTGCAAAAAAATATTGTAAAAAACTACCATGTGTAATTTTTTTGAATTTGTAGAATACAAACGCCTACTCATGGCCTCAATGTGTCCAGTGTACTCCATGCATGCACAATATAAAATATAACTCATTCTAGTATTGAGTATATACTATAAGTACTGTCTGACATAAATCAATTGGTTGACAGTAGTTTGCATAGGAATTATAAGGCATTTTTTGATAATGCAATATTTATATTTAAAAAAGGATACATACGTAGATAAACTTTTATTGATCCCCAGAGGGGAAATTCAGTTGTTGTAGCAGCACAGAATAAAATACAGAGCACTAAATCAAATTAAAACCTTAAGTGCTAACTATTGTGAATAGTACTGAGTGGAAAATATAAAACATTTATACAGCCCATAATATAGCTCCTCACACAGCAAGAGCAACAGTCACCCTTCCACTGTTGTCATCCGAATGTGTGATTAATTTCAAATGAATGTGAGAAAATGAAATGCATAATCATTTCCACCTCAAAATTAGACAATTAGTCATGCTCTTAAATCTAGTCAGTGTGACTAAAATACTTATTGAGAACCAAAAGAGATTCTTCCAGAACAGACAAACATGAAACCGCCTTGTGTAGATAAGAATTCTGTTTGTGCCCCATAGAAAGGTCTTCAATAGAGCGAAGCATAATTCTGTTGAGTGGAAACGACTTAATCCATCATGTTTCACAATATTCTTTTCACTTTTTTGATTTGTAACGGCTCCTTGAAAGCCTTATTTGTATGAAAATGTGACGCTCTTAAGTTAGAGCTCTCGTCAAAGTACCTGGACACACTGTTCAAAAACAACTACATTCCAACTGAGTGATAAATGCATTTGATTTAAATCAAGCTGATGAGACATTATCCCATTTTCTTCTCCTCCCTCTGTGTAACGCTTTTTCTCTATACTCTATAAATCCTACATGTGCATGTTCTGTATCTCTGTAAGTCTCTCGCCTCTTCACTTCACTGGCCGGCTTCAATAGTGGCATTTATTTTTTTTTATCCCCCTCTGGTTCTTTTTGAGGAACCACTCCACTCCGTCTTCTTTCTCTTATTCCTTAGGAATACTGTCAACAGATATATCCGTGGCTTCCGGTATGCACACACCATACATGCACACACACACACACACACACACACACACACTTCCCTTCCCCATCCAGGCAAATCGATTCCAGCCTACTCTTGTCACACATCATTACACCTTCCTATCGTCCTCTGCTCTTTTGCTCAGCATATGCGCCTCTTGAGTGTGAGAAAGATGCCGCGTGTATGTATGATTGAGCATGCTTTAAGTAGGTATGCAAACTTAACACACACAGACACACACACACCAAACATAATACGCCCGCTCTCTATTGTATTCCTCCTCCTCGGATACAGCTTATGCTTTTAGAAAGAGGAAAAGCACAGATAACTTTCAAGACAGGACGCAGTCGTGAGCCTGAAGTATGATCGTTTGTCTTGAATCCTCCATTACAAAAGAGGCTTGAAGTTATTTCACTGTGGAATAATGTCCGACTATTTTGATTGCCATAACATCAGTGAGGTGAAAACCAGCCCAGCCAACAACACACAGAGCCATCACAGCCAGGCTGCCTCATATACTGTAGACAGGTTGCTCAATGATACATGAAATTAAAGATTTCAACAGAATAGCAGCGAAGAGGGTAAAACACACAGAGCTAATTCCGACTATCAGTGGGAAGATGTTTGGTGCATCTCAAATAGAAAACTGCATCCTGGGTGTGTGAGTTTGTCTATGAGGGGTGTGTAAAAATGGAATATGCATTGTATTTGAACATACATCATTAAGTATGCTGCAAACATTTGATTTTCATAAAAGAAATTGAAAAGGTTATTGATTATGTTTTTTCTTCTTCAGACACACTCTCACTCGCACACACACACACACGGCGCTACTGGTATAACCTTGAAACAAGAGCTGTTTCTGATGGATACAGGAAGGCGAGCTGTGGCGTGGACAGGGAGGACAGATCAGGACAAGGGAGGAAAGCGGAGAGGGAGGTTTAGGGATGAAACACTGAATCTGCTTGAAAATACTTGACATCAAATTTTGCCTCCGAAAACAACAAGGCCACCAAGCTCGATTATTCTAAAAATCGTTCTTTACAAATATTTAGATTTGCATCATTTCAATAACCCGTGTCCTTCTGGGAACTATGCTGCCGTTTGCTGACTCAGCAGTCATGAAGTCCTTGCAGTCTCAATTGATCCTGCGTTCAATACGAGTTAAACTACTGAAAAGCATCTCCATGAATTATCTATGAAAATATTAAATGAAGCTGCTAATGTATTTGAGTCGGTGCTGTCACTTAATTAAAGGGAATTATGTCATTTATTGCATGGTTTTATGTCAGTAATTTAAATTGGCACTTTTCAAAAAATCTGTTGTGAAAGATAATTAAATTGGAAGTTAAATCATGCATCAAATTAATGCCGAATCAACATAAAGGAAGAGTATGGTATCAAATCCAAATGGGGGCATTTCAGCTTGGAACAAAAAAAAATAATAATGATAAAAAAAAATAACAGCTTGAGCTGAAAAAGGTGCCAGACTTTGAAATAGGTGAAATGGGTGCCAGACGGGGAGGCTGTGGCTCAGGAGGTAGAGCAGGACATCCACTAATCAGAAGATCACTTTTTGATTCCCGGCACCTCCAGTCCACATGTCGAAGTGTCCTCAGGCAAGACAGTGAACCCCTAACACAGGAGCATCTTGCACAGCAGCCATTTACCATTTGCTTTTTTAAACCATACAGAAATGTTACATTCATGAAACTACAAAGTATGCATCCAAAACTATAAGAGCAATGCCATTACAACAATAAGAGTACTAAGGCTTTTTTATTATTATTATTACTCTTGTGACAGATGACTTTTCACATAAGTGATCAAAGTGTATCACTATTTGAATTGGTATGTCATTTATATCAGATTAAAGCAGTGTTATTCTTTTTATAAATACATGGAAAAGGCTCTCCACACTTCTGGGATGAAGGAGCATACCTCATACACACCCGATATGGTCTGCCTATGCGAGACTACCTGCTGACCTATTTTACAGGAAACCTACAACATTTCCTGAAATGAAAAAAGGGCCATGCACAGAGCTGGATAGTATGCTTGTACCTTAAGGAGCTGTGATGCAGGACAAAACGCAGCAGCCAGGGACAGGACTTTCAACATTTTAATGACGACAAGGCGTTCACACTGATGCACAGGGGATGAGCGATATCAAGGGTGGGTGGGTTCCGTCTGCCGTAATCGGGCCGAAGCCAGGAGGCCAGACGAGCGTTTAGTGATGTCTGCTGGTGAGGTGGACGGCGGTCATCGCGACACCAGGCGGGCCGGCTGCCGCGGGCGGTGACCAGCCTCCATCAGCTAAGCCTAGCGTAGCCGGGCTCTCTGCAGCTTCTCGCCAATGTGGGCCGAAACGTGCAACACCCAGGCAGATGGCGGGTCTGAGAAGACTCGCGCTCGCCCCCCCCCCCCGCCCTGCGATGCAACACTGCTTGGCGTAGGTGGAGGAAGCTAGCAGCCTGAGGCTAATTAGCAGGTGTACTGGGTAGCTGATTAGCTCGGAGTCGACAGATAAGGTGAGGTTTATTCTAAAATACCCAACATCGACCATACGAAGCCAGGCCTCCACTGCACTGTATCCATTAATCATACATGAGCAGCAGCACAAGAAGAGCTGGGGCTAACAAGTTAGCATACTAATTATCTATGTGTGACAGAGACACCTAGCGTAGAGGTCAGTAACATAATGTCAACACTTCCTCCATATACTGTTAATTATTATAGTTTGTATGGGGATTTTTAAACCTAATTATGGCCAAATCTCACACGTTGTACCTTTAAGTGTTGCAGAAATCGTCTACATCTAGATTTTTCTGCCATTTCAGTCATACACTAATAATAGAATAGGTTCCCGGCAGTTTAAAAAAAAAAACTACAGTATGAGTTCATTGGAAGTTCCTGAATTGTTACACCCTTATCCCAAAACTTCACAATATGTTCCTCTGTGCCTACATAATGTATTGGTACATCGTTAGTACAAAAGATTATACCATAATTATTACAGTAATTAAGTATGTTGCGGGCTGTAATCTAATGTTTTAGGGGGAAAAAAAATCTAAATATAACTTTCATTTCTTCCATATTTTTAAAGAAATTTTTCTAATAGTTTTTAAAATATATTTTAGTGAGAAGTTTGTCTATGCAAGAAGACTGTTTGCGATAAAGATCATGATGTATGCACAGCGTGTGTGTGTGTGTGGTATGGTTACTTCCAAGGGAGCTTTGTTATGCTAGGGTCAGGGAGCTAACTGAAGAGTGACTGAATCCATCTGTCCAATGCCCTGGGGAAACACATACAAATCTTTTCTCTTCGTCCTCCTCTCTATGTACAACGGTGTATATCCCTTATTCTTTCTGCCTATTTAAAAGCATATGTGCCCTGTGGCGATCTGTGGTCCCTCCTCAGTTTCCCCGGACAAGAGTTGCTGGACTGTCCCGGACACACAATAACTAACATCCAGGGCACTATGACATGGTGCCATACAGCAGCGTGAATGTATGCACGCCGCACATACTCAGTGATCCAGCAAGTGGGCACAGTGTACTTTGCAATAAGGCGCAACACACGAGATAGGTGTGAAGGGATACACTTTTCCGACAAAGAGGTCTCAAGTCTTTTCTTTGCTCAATTAACCCCGCGGCCTCCATTTGCATTTCGTAAAGAGGTCGTCACTCTGCGGGAGGGTTATCTTCCTTTTTTGGAGGCGGCAAAAGATGAGAAGGGGGAACAGTTTTTTTTGTTGTTTTTTTTTTTATCCAGTCAAAAAGATAACACTACTCTGCCTTATCAGTAGCTGATGAAATCCGCACTATAGGCCTGTATGTGTCTGTTAGTCTGTGCATGTGAATATGCAGCGTATGTGTGTGTGTGTGAGATTCTTTGTGTGCGCACATGATCTCCTGTGTGACACCTAACAGCAGACAGACGACACGGTGGGTGTCCACATCCATCAGAGCCGGGAACTTCTGGCCTGCAGCACAAAAATCATGTCTGCGCGCCCAGCGAGAGGTTAGCTTCAGCTTGGCCTTTTATCCGCCGGCTATCCATTAGTCAGTTTTAACTCATGCTTCATCAACTGACCCTCCATTTGGAAAATTTGCATTCCATCATGCTCAAGTTTTGCATTAATGCCACAACGCAAAGTGTGAGAGGGATGGGAATGGACTGCAGAGAGGTACGAAACGAGGTAAAGGGGGTGTTAGAAATGTGAGGATCATTCAGTTGTTTTGGCTAAAAAATATATATATATATATATGTATGTGAGTGTGTATCTATCCGATGGTGTACTTGAGGAAACAAAGGCACATTTTCTGAATACACTTTGAAAATCCATGCGCATTCGTAGTTGACATCCATTAGTGTCCTGCAGTTTAAGAGATGAAGAGTGACATTTCTCTTAACTCAAAAACTACTCAACGCCAGTCATTTCGCTCATAAGCTGGTCTTTCACATCCGCACAGCGATTTTTAAAAAGGCTCCTCTCGAAGAGGTATCTTCAAGCTTTTAAAGACGCAGCCACTTTACCCACGTCACATCGTTCCACAGTGTGTGTCCCTGTGTGTGCTTTTTTAATCAAACCATTTGGCACATTTGTAGGATGGAAGAGCTTCTTTTAAAAAGGAAATCTCTCATATTTTTTTTCGTACTAGCTACAAAAACATCCTGCTCAGGTTCAGTGAATTCCGACATCTGAATAATATTTTTTTTTTTTTTGAGTTTTGCCATTCCGGGATGTACAATTTCACATAAATAATAAATATACTCACCTTCTGCAGCAGCTGGGAGCCGGAATACTTTGCAGAGATGGACTTCATCTCCCCACCAAAAGCTGAAGCCCACAGCTTCACCCTGCAGAAAGCACACACATGCCCAGCAAACACAGGTTCACACTTCATAATAGAATATAGAGGCAACAATTGAGAGCAGTTGCAGTAACTTCTGCTTCTGAATTTTTCATGAGAATCCATTTGTAACTCAGGACATGTTATGTTTTACCACTGATTGGCTAAAGAAAATGTTTTTAAAAAGAACAAGCATCACATACAATGAAGGCAACCTAATTAATTATCAGTGGAAACAGTTCAACCACCAGTTAGAAATAAGCCATTAAATTTCTCCTGGAGACTCGGACTAACTATGGCACTGAGTTCTGGTTTGAAACTTGGAGAATTAAGTGACGCGCCGGCGCTTTAGCGTAAAAGAGCGTCTACTTACACGGACGGAGGGATGCTCTGGTGGGTGCCTCCCACCTCGGTGACCCAGGTGCTTAGAGTGGAAAAAAGTAAAATCAGACACCACACTTTGGAAACCACACAGCTCCGATCCACCTGCATCTTGGGCAAACAAAAACAAAAATACCCGGCGCACAGTTCGAGTTTTTTTTGGGGGGGTGGAATTATGCTTCCACCGTGGATTTTTCTTTTTTAACCTTCCAGAGTATCCAGAAATTAAATTTAAAAAAAAAAGAAAAGGGGGGGGAATAAGATCAAAAAGTCACCTAAGAGGACTGACTGAATCACTCATGGCAATGTGTTTTTAGCCGGACGCGGATGAGCGACGCGCCTTGACAAACGGCAGGATCCTCAGCTCTGGAAGTTCGCTCCCCCCGTTATATATATATTAAAAAAAAAAAAGAATCATAAAAAAAAAGTGCCGCGGTGTGGCTCCGCTGACCGGTGCGGCGCACGCGACTCCGCTGCTCGGGCGGAAAGTCGAGCTCGACTCCTCCGGCGGGGTCAGAGGGTGAGGGGGGGGTGTGTGTGTGTGCGCGTGGGGGGGAGGGGGGAAGTCCGCTCGGTCGCCCGGTTTGAATCGACCTCAGCCGCAGAGAGAACAAACAGTGGAGGTTCAGGAGGAACCGGGGGAGATCATCAAACGATGCAGCGCACGAGAGCACGCCTACTCCTCTGGAGTGATGCGACCAGCCTCCTCTCTCTCTCTCTCTCTCTCTCTCTCTCTCTCTCTCTCACTTTCTCTCCTCCTCTCAGGATCTGAGGATAGGCTACTGAGGATGCTGTTAGTGCGCTCGTTGAATTACGCCATACTGACCTGCCCCCCCCCCCCTTTCCACCCCCCATTCATGGGCTATAATAGCTAGCCTTTAGCTTTCATGTCAGATCAAGTCACCCACTGTATGCCCAGGTTCACTGAAGCAGGAATTACAGCTAAAGTGCTGACGGAAGAGGGAGAAAAGAAAAGAAAGTGTGCACACAGGTTCAGATGATAAGAGTTGTGCTGCATAAAAGCATGCCACAATTGTATGCGCTTTGCAGCAGTGACGTGTCACCGGCAGCGTGCGGGGCATAAGGGTGTAAGAGGATGACAGCCCCCAGGCAGCAGACCCCATGTGACAGATCGCGTTTCACATAGAGCTGGAAGGATTCTGGCAAAATGCACCGAGAGGGGATCAACACTTCCAACGCTGGCTGAATAGCACATCGCCGCCGCTGCAGAGGAGGCGCCCTTAGACCAACCTCTAGCCCTGCTCCGGCAAGTCACCTCGGGGTCAGAGCCAGACCGGGTGCGGCGACCCCCGTAACACAACCAAAGAGTCTTCACACCAAATGCACAGATACAGATGTTAAAATGTCATATTTTGCAGGGTCATAGACTTTTAAAGTGGCAACAATTCTGTGCTTTTTGAGGTATCGTATCGGTACTAAAACTCAGGTCACGATTCATCATTTACATGAAATACCTTCAGTTCAACATTTCAGTCATTTTCCACCACTAGGGGTCTCTTCATCTAAACCAGAGGTGTTGAACTCATTTTTAGTTTACAGGCCACATAAAGACCAATTTGATTTCATGTGGGTCAGACCAGTAAAACTGATTTTCACATGAACCATCCAATTTATACGATGAGCAGCCTTGGAAAAGCCTTTAGAAAATAAGCGCAATCTCAAAAACACAATATTTTACGTATTCATGATTATTTTCATTGAGCAATAAGCTGCAGTGAATATAACAAGCACCAAGGCTTCACCACTCCACGGAGAAATAGTGGAAACCAGTCCAATTTTTCTTAGAAAATCCACTGTTTTCATCCAGGGGCCGGATTGGACCCTTCGGCCGACCAGTTCTGGCCCTCGGGCCACATGATTTACACCCCTTTTCTAAACAATAACAAAAGACAGGGTTGATGATGTCATAAATTAGCGTGGGATCATGGACCCATAAATATATTTATATGCATGTGTTGCATTCAGTTGAGTCCTGAACGTTCAATCACTGCAATAAAAAGTGCTCTGAGAATATATTATTTGGCCTCGTTTTACATGGTCAGGTGTGGGTGCGGAATATATTTGATATTTTCATGTAGATTATGAGTTTGAAAAGGTTGGTGTGGTGATCCTAGGGGCCATTTTCAGTCATTACAAATTAGATTTGATAGATTACTTCACTGACTTAAGCCTATCAAGATATTTCACTATTAAGAACAACACTGGAGTTAAACGAATATCTCTTTTTATGCCATTTACCTTCCTGTTTCTGATCATCTCTGCTTCCTTCTGTTTATCTGGGGTTGCCATTCATATGGAGAATCTATTGCCAAGTCAACAGCAAAATCCCCTGAGATTTAAAAAAACAAAAAATGATGACACAGCATTTTAAAAGAGGTTTACTCAGTCCCTAAATCCAGAAAAAAAATAAAAACAAAGATATCTGCTGTGGCTGATTCTCCTTTACTGAATGGGACGTTTTTATTCACAAGGCGAAAAACTCCCGCGGGACTTCCCGAGCGTAAAGTGTTATTGTGTATTGGAATATCACTGAGCAAAGCAGGGCCATTTCACAGTAGTATGTGCTCTGAATAATGGCAGCTGCAATAATTGGAGTGAATGGCCTGCATATGGGATGAAGGAAGATATCAGCGCAGTTCAGCTGAAGCAAGTGTTCGGGACTAGAGGGTGACAGGGATCATTTAGTTCTGTCTCTCCTCTTATTTGTTATTGCCATTCCTCCTCGGTCCTCCTTCTGGTCTCCTGTTTAGATTTCCTTTTACTTCTCATCTTGTTTCAAAAGCATTTCCATTTTCCAGAGCTTTCACACGTAGGGTATCTCAGTAGGAGTATGTTGTAAGTGGCGATTTCAAATGTAAAGTGGCAACATAAATGCTCGGATTGCCCTCGTCTGCACTAATTCAACTCAGCTTTTTGAAATTGATTCGAATTTAGAGTGAGCAAAGAATCGTACGCGCTGAATCGGCTCCAACGTCAACAGAAACTCAGACTATGGTTATTAAACTTGTATTCCTCAGATCTATTGTTTCTGTCTGTCTCTCCCCACTTACACCATGTAAAATCAAATATGTAATAGTGTGTCTCATGGGAACCCTGTGCTCTATCCCACACTAATCCTGATCTACTGTTAAAGGAGCTTCTGGCCATGAACTCAAAGAAATAAATATTGGCTATATTAACAAGCTAAAGGCAAACCACTTTTCTAATTCCTAATGGTAGACTCATGCATGTGAGCCGAAGGCATGTCCCAGGAGATTTTCTGGACGGATGGGGCAGTGAGGTAGAAGGCTAAAGTCTGGATTAGCAAGGGATTCTTTTACACAGCATAGTCAACCCTGAAACCGGCGTATAGCATGCGGTCGCCATGGGGATGAGGTTATTAATGCGGTGAGCGAGACCCCCAAGTTATTAGAGGACGTAAACAAAATAATGGACTTCATAAATGGATATTTTAATATATTCATAGATTATAAAATCCTGCAGAGACGTACTTTGTGTAAGAAATGTGGAGGAGATTCAGTCACGGGTCATATCACACCAGAAGGGAAAAAAAAAAAAAAGAGAGAGAGAAAAAACATCAAAGACTAATGACCCAGCCCCCGTTTCCATCTTCACACGCCCACGACCCCTCTTGTCTCTCCTCTAACCCTCCTTTTCCTCAGCTCTGAATGCTGTAATCACGTCTGATTTTGGAGAGCAGAGTGTACCCAAGCTGATGGTGACTGGGCCCTACCTGACATCACGGGCAAGAAAAACAGGATTCTGACATTTCTGATGATGCGTCTACTTTCTCATCTGACACCGATGGCTTTCAGTCCCATATGTACAATCAGCAGCACCAAATATGTTGTAGTTGGCAGCAAGTCGTCTTATTTTGTTTTCGCAAAATGATTTAATCAAAGGAGAAGTTTTTCTTTTAACCACATAAATAGTCTTTTGATATCCATCCATTAATGTGTCCGTGGTTTATAAACTGTCACCATTTCCCTTTGGCGACTGGGTTGCATGATTATACAGTAAAATCATGCTGTGTGCTCCAGGAAGTGTATTGCACTTGCACACAGGTGGATTATAAGATTACATCCGGCAGTTTTAATGTGGAACAACTAAACCTACTGAACCTTCAACTATAGGAGTCCCATAGTTGAACTCAGCAGCTAATAGGTTCTGTGTTGTTGATCCTTTCGTGTTAAATGTACACCTAAAATCCGACAGAATAATAAAAGGATAATTACTGAAGATGATTGTCTCCCAAACCAGGTAAGAAAGGTCTCAAACTTCTCAGAAAGAACATCATATGAACTACAGAGCACTCCTGTATGATCAGGGGGAGCGCTTCATCACCATGTTTTTTCATTTGCCCCGAGTTTGACCTCCAGGCTACCAGCTATTCCGTATCTTTAAAAGCTCATTAGCACCAATGTCAAGTCAGTATACCAGTACAGAATAAAAGAGCAATCTGGGAAGGGTAAGCACATTGGAATGATCGAACTGGACATGAGCTTCACTTGCACTACATGCAGAATTTTAGTTTTCAAACTAACCAGATACGCATATTTTTGACAATTTTATGCCCTGGCGTTTTCCAAGAGATTAATTTTAGAGCCTATTATTGCCACAAAGTCTATGTAGTTAAGGCTTTTATGTACATAAAAAGCAGCATCTAAAAAGTTTTAGAAATTAGTTTCAATCCAAGTTTGAAATACTGTAAATTTTCCTGATATTATGTTTGAAGTGGTTGCCGTTTACTATGCAATTGATTCCTGTGAAGCTCAGGTCTGCACCATGTGACCAGTGTAACTACCCAATCATTAGCTACCAACCATTCTAATATTTATTTTTTTCATTCCAATTTAGTAAATGCTTTATGAGACTCAACTTTGATATCATATACCATAAATTGCCAACAATAGCTGAGTTTCAATTACCACTGCACCCCCTTTAAAAGGCGGGTGCAAGTGTATATTTTGATAAATAAACACTGGTTCCAAATAAATGGAGAATCTAATTAATTAAAAACTTAACTTAAATACTGCAATCTTACTTTTGAAAAATCTAATTTGTACAGAAGTCATACCCATTTAATAAAAGAATTTGAGTAAATTACCACATCTTACCAGTTTTGCTGAGAAAGATTTTTGTCAGGAAGAAATAAATCACCTGTTCCAAATTGCCACCTGGTCGTAAATAAAGACCTGATTTGTTAAGTGATCGAAACAAAGCTATGCGTACCTTAAATTGATAATTTAAGGTCAGTCAGTCAGTCATTTTCTATACCTGCTTATTCCTCATTAGGGTCGCAGGGGTCTGCTGGAGCCAATCCCAGCGCATTACGGCGAGAGGCAGGCATACACCCCAGATGGTCGCCAGCCAATCATGGGGCACACACACCATTCACACCTAGGGGCAATTTAGAGTCATCAATTAACCTCAACATGTTTTTGGACTGTGGGAGGAAGTCGGAGAAGCCAGTGAAAACCCACACAGACACGGGGAGAACATGCAAACTCCACACAGAAAGGTCCCAGATCCAGGACCAAGGAGGTCTTGAACCTGCGACCTTCTTGCTGTGAGGCAACAGCACTAACCCCTGCGCCACTGTGTCGCCCAATAATTTAAGGTATGTATTCTTATTAATTTAAGCCAAATTTTGAAAGGTTTTAACAGTCATTATGCGTATTAATACCTACTTCTGCTCTAATTTAAACCCTACTCTCTTTTAGACATCAAGTCACTGTCTATATGTGTCAAACTATAGAATGAGGTTTTTATACTTAATATATTGAGCTACTGCTAAGACAAAGCAACTCGATCCAGGCTGGTGGAACCAAACATGAGCATCACCGTTCTGATCTGTAAGGACAGCGACTGGCTCCGTCCCATTAGTGCCTGGAAATTTCAAAGCGCACCATAAATAATTCTTAGTTACCAGGCTCAGAATTCACCTTGCTCCAGAAATACCTCCTTTAATTCAATTAATAATGAGATGCCAAAAAAGCTTTCCTCCATCAGCACTGGCAGAGAAGCAGACGTTCGTATCCGTTGAGACGGAACACAGCTGCCTGTGGAATCTGCACCGTCATGGATCAAAATATCCACTTACATGCAAGATTCATGTCCGGAGAAAACAAGGACAAACTGCGCCAAGGCTCGCCATGATGAACGGCGGGCAGTGGCGGTAGAGATGAGCGCATGCCCGGCGCCTGCGTTACCTGCGAAATCGGGACAGGGGGAAAAAATGAATGATTACCAGGCTTCCCGAGCTTACCAAAAAGCATGTCCTTGAACAAAACAGCCGAACTCTTGACATCGGGAAAGGGCGACGTCAAAAGATCGGATGGCGTTGGCAGGGATAAATCTGACTGTGCCTGTACTAGTCAGTTTGTTAAAAAGAAAGGTTAACGCAGATGGGAAGTGAATTACAGCTTTTGGGTGGGAAAAAAATCATCCTCAATAGTGTTTAAACATACAGTATGCTGGGTTGAATGGATGATTATTATTATTATATTATTATTATAGATTGATACAAGTTTTTTCCAAATCCTTTGGTTCTGGTGAAAGGTAACCTATTCTTCCGGACTGGCATCGCTTCCTGACGAAATTGCTGTGAACGTTTGAAAGGCGTTTTCGCACACTGAGGGAAAAAGTGAGAAAAAGGTTTTACGGGGTACCATTCAGTCACATTTGTGTATTCATCATATTAAGTCTAAAATAGCTATACTTAAGAGATGTGTTGAGTTACAGCAAGGAAAAGGTGATAACATAGGAGTTCCTGACAGATAAATGTTCCTTGGGAAAAAAAAAAAGAAAAGGTGCAAGAGATGATCCATCATGGCTAATGACCATCATCACCATCATCATCATCTCTGAAATGTTCACACTGAGATTATGTGCATACTCAAGTTCGCTTAAGGCATAAGTAGGATACAGTTAGCAGCTGCTCAGGGCCTGACAGCCGCCAGGAACGTGTAGTCCTGTATTTATATTCCTGAATAATTTAGGCCGTTTAAATAAATAATCTTGTGTTTAACTTTTTTATGTTTGCACTTGGCTGAACTTAACAGAACATTGTTGGGTCAAATCACTTCCTGCTTAGGAACCAAAATGACTCGGGACATGTTTACATCGCCTCGTTAAACACTAATGTCCTGGATCTTTTCTTCAAGCCATCTGGTCATGAAATGAGTGATTAATCAAAAATACTGTATTATATCTTAATCACTTAATGCTTAAAATAGGAAAAATATATATATTTACAATATACGACAAAGAAAAGTGGAATATCATTTGAAAAATAAGACTTCTACATGAGAAATCATTGAATCTAACGTATATTTCTGTATTTTTGGATGTTAAGCAATTACAAATAAGCATATGCCACACACATAACAAGTCAATACCATTGTTTTGTATTTTTATTCCATGCAGTTATATTTTATTCTTGAAATGATCAACACAACCCCTCCGGAATTAAAGTAACCAAAAAAATAATAAAGACAACCTTATGTATAGCAGACAGATCGGGAAGACACGGAGGGCTGCATCTGGTATCTTCCGACAACGTGTCAATGAAGAAAGAAATAGCTTGCTCAGCAAAAGTAAAGAAAAGAGTTTGAAAACCAAGAGGGCAAAAATAACCTGTGTAAAGTATGGACACGAGATGTGAAATGAGTGCTTCAGGCTTTCTTTGGAAAAAAAAAAGGGCACCAAAGATTAATTTGTCATCGGGAAAAAAAAAAAAATCTACAGAACGGGGATGCATATTAGTGAACATAATTGTGTTTAAAAGCAATTATAAACCAGTCATTTCCTTTCTTCAGAGATAAGATTCAGAACACTGAAGCCATTTGTGAGAGGAATTAAGTGAAGGAAGACTGCAAGTCATATTATGTCCAAGGGAACTGGTATTGATGATCGGGGTGTAGAGTAGTTTACAAAGAACATCGCGAAACCAAGAAATAATGGAAATGGGTGCATGACTTTGTAAAAGATTCAAGATACTCCGTATGCCTTCCATGTGATTCGAAACACACTGGCTTTTGTGTTCAGACATCCTGCAAAGTACCTGTGAGTAGGACATGAGAACGGTCACGCTGACCATGACCTTCACGTTTTATGTAAAAAAAAAAAAAAAAAAAAAAAAAGGCGAACCGGATACAGTACAGCTCCCCGCCACCAGACTCTATGACAGCTACACACGAACCTCAATTAGCCAAGTAATTAGGTCATATATCAAAAACAATGGAGCGTCTGGGTGAGGAGGGACAGAGATGGTCAGAGAGGAGATGAAAGAAGCAGAGGAGGAAGAGCTTAACAAAGGAGACGTATGGGGAGATGGGTGGAAAAAAGAAAAAAAAAAAAAAAAAAGACGATTAGCCTGAAGAACACAGGTATGAAAGAGGCACGGAGAGAGAATAGGAAGAGACAGGAGCAAGTTATCTGCTAAAGCATAAATGAGAGAAAGATGAAGGAGCCAAAGAATGACAGGACAGTAAATTGAAAGCACTGGAGCACAGTGTGACAGAGGTAGAGGCAGAGGAAGATTTGTCTGGCCAAGTAATCTGGTGTTGACGTGTTGGTGCGTGTCGTGTTGGAAATCAGTGATGGTCACCGTAGCGGTGGTAATGTTGGCGGTGGTGGCGGGGGGGGCGGGAATCAGCGGGGCTCCCCACACTTGTGGTTTGTGAGGAAACGGAAAAGCCAGACAGAAATCTCAGCACCACGTCAAATTTACAAAACAGTAAAAATTGATAGAGACGAATGTCTTCTGTTTTCCCATGGCATTAAAAATTGCAATAAGGAATGACTGTTTAAGATTCTAAAGAACAACTCTCAAGACTAATATAACATATACATGATATGCAATGTCATCCATTAAGTGTCTTTTTCCCCCCTTTTTCTACCAGGTCATGTCGGCTCCGCTGGTCTCCTGAGGACCAAAGCACCTCGTAGATTATACTGTGTCCTCGCCAATGGATTTGTGTTCAGATGCAAAGCTGGTAAACAAACAGAAGGCAGCAGAAGACACACGTACAGAGACACACACACTTTAACGACAGTAATACTAAAAGCACTATGACAACATGCATAATTAAAGTCACCACCTAAAAATAGAAGGATGGGAAAGACAGAGTATGGAAACAAGAGATGAGTGAGAAACGAGAGAAAGGCAAGAGAGGGTGGTGGAGGGCTGAGGGACGTACACAGCAATAGCAAACTTTCCAAATAAAAACGAAAACTAGTGGAAGAAAAATCCAAATCACAAATGGTGCAGATAGTTAGACTTTTGCATCAGGGAGTAAACTTGTCAATTTTCTTTCCCATCTTCAAACAAGCAGTGTGAAATGACTCAAGCAGCTGTCTGATTGCCTGAAAGAAAAGACTTGATGGGAGAGGTGGCTTCATTATGTGGAGAAATAACAGGCAGCCGCCGCCGACGTCTGTGATATTTGCATTATTTTGCGTAGCAGATTAAAAAAAACAGCACTAAAGTGCTCTACATTCACAACATGTTCCCAATTGATTTGCCCAAAGCGTCCCATTCTATTTTACATTCCCCAGCCACTTCAATTAAAGAAAAAACACCTTGCTGTTACAAGTCCTCTCCTTACCCCCATTATTCTGTCTCTCCTTTATTTCCCCCACTCCCTCCCTCCAATCATCAGCTTATTGCAGCTATGCAATCTCCTTTTTATCTTTTTTTTTTCCTTGTGTCTCGTTGGCCGTGCCTCAGTGCACCTTATTAAAATGTATATTTTCAAATCATTCTTCAAAGGCGAACTGTTTGCCTAGAGAACCAGAGCCGTGCCCCCTGTTACAGGAAATTACAGCGAGACCGAGTAGAACCAGATAGCCCACCTCTTTCTCAAAGCCTCCTTTCTCTTCCTTGTTTTTGGCAACATTGCACTGCACATCAAATGGCTAAACACATTACGGTTTCTTTATATTCAGGGATGCAGCCTAAGCACTTGGTGCACTTGCCAAAAAAATAAAAAAAATATATAGGGTGTGTGCGTTTGTGTATATATAAATATATCCATTCCCCGACAGCAAAACTTTATCTATAGATCTTAATCTGAACGAGGAATCAAAATAAAATACAAATATTCATAAAACATGTTTAAACAAAGTTACTGCACCAGCTGTAGAGCAGCACACAGTACAACTCCTCTGATCCACCCTTGGACTGTTTATTTGTTTAAGCTCCATAGCCGAGGCTGCCTTGTTGATAACCAACTCATTTGCAATGATAACATGCCCAAGAGGCTAAAATGAGGCCATTCAATGCGGCTGTGCTGATAGAGGCTGAGGAACTCGGAGCCTGTGATGTTCAATTAATAGTCGACTCACCGAGCCCTATTGCACATCAAAGTGGCCCATCGGGCTGAATCGGTGATTGACAGTGCAGAATAATCCCAGGCACAGAAGGGCTGAGCAATATTATCTCCAGCTATTTACCGCTGCGGACGCACCCAGCAGAGATTTGTAGGAATCGGAAAGGTTGGAGAATAAAAGATGGAGGGTATAGTCTTGTCTTCTGCATCCACTAGTGTCGCTCCACAAACAGAATGCTGGGCAGAGACGGCCGTGTAAAGAGCATGTTAACATGGATTCCCAAAAAGGTCCAACTTTACCCACCTCCCAGCCTTAGTGTCCTTCCCCATCTCTTGTGCTCCCAGAATGCAAAGCAGCTTAGACGGTGGGACCCCGCCGCAGTTTGGCTGCAACAAAGGAGTTGTGCAGAGTACCCTGCGGGCCCGTGCTTTCTAGCTAGCAGCTTTACATATAAAACAGGCCGGGCCTATCTGTCTCTGCACAGGCTGCGGCCACAAAGTCCGAATCCCCAGCTTTGAGCACTCAAAGTTCTGCACGGGGAGAGATTAACAACAAACAGTAAACACGACTGACTGTGCATGTCTCAGAAAGAGGGAATTTATAGGTCACAGAGGGAAGTTTGGTCTAATAAAAAGAAATTGACAGCCTCGTCATCTAAAGAAATCTTTGACCCCATCGTTTAACAGCTGCCGATCAATCCGTTTTATTTTTGCTTTAATATTTGTTCACATGGGTGTGAAGTTATAGGGCAGGAACGCTACCATTCGAGCAAATAAAAAAAATAATAATTTGAATGCAATCTACTTTGAATACTTTTAGCTTGCATAATATAGTAAGTCGGCATCGTATGTCTTAATGACATTATCATTCATTTATTAGCGGTTACAATGTAATCAGAGGCAGTTCATAAAAACTCAAACACTGACATCTAGAGGATGTTATGTGAAGCTGCACATTCTGCACAGATGTGCAGCTCAATCACATGACCGATCATCATTATCGCTTATATTTTTGATGAGCAGATAAAACCTTTAACAGTATTAGGATCAGTTTTTATTCATGTTAATGTGCGCACATTTTCTTAACTCTCTGGCAGCATCTGTGTGTTAATGAATGAAATTTAAGACTTGGGAAGAATAGAAATGCAGAGCATGGCATGCCTTTAATTGAAAAAGTAACCGTGAGTGTACAAGGTCAATGATAATCACTACTTTTACTAATCTTTATGAGATGAACTTAGAAGACTTTAATTAAAAATACATAAATGATGGTATAGATTACTCACCAGGAATGATATTGGATAATAGAGCATTTTATCTGCTGAAATAAAAACAAAAACGCAGGATGTATGCAATCGCAGGCATATATTTGACATCAGTTAATTGTGTTTTTCATTCCTTTCTGTCTCTCCTGCTTCACTCCTCCTTGCGTGGCTCCCTCTGATGGAGCCACGACAAAGACAAATTGCCTCAGTACCATATTCTTCGCTAAAACCGGTCACAGTTCCAAACTGAGAATTCAGGAGATGTACATAAAAAGGAGTGAGCCGTACACTGGACCTTATGGGACCTCATAACTGCCTTTTGAAGCACTGACTGAATTTAATCAAATCGCCCTGTGTGGCTTATTCTGTCTTTGCATTGGAATGGACATAAAAAAACAACAACAGGGGAATCATTAGGATAGTCTATTTATATGCATCTATATCGGTGTTTTAGTTCACAGTAAAGACCCACAAAAATATTAGAACCAGCCGCCTATAGCTGCTTGATATCTTTCACAGCCTGCAGAAGCAGCACTGATGCTCACATGTACTTTAACTGTCAGACAATGGAAAAAAAAAGAGGATGAAACAACTCATATAGAAGCATAAAGACAAGCATGAATGTAGAAGCATACTGCAGAATATTAGCAGCTTTACTGTTTTGAATGTCTATGTCTTGGATTGTTCTGTGTTTCAGAGTGGTGTGTTAGCACCCTCTGGTGCTAAACTGTATAAATCATTACAGAATGTTATGCTAAACCATATTGCTACATAACTGGATGAAGAAGTCAATGCCTATGACACAAATGCATTTTTGCATTACTTACTACTGTAAGATATGGGCAATGATCCAAAGTCCATACTAGTAAACATTGGGAAAATGTCAGTCCTTAAGATATCAGTAAAGTAAAATGAACATTAAATGTGTTGTTTTAGAGAACTGTTGATTGCTCTGGGCTGATGGGTTTGGTATAATCCTTTTAAAAAAAACTTATTTTTAGTTTGTGTCAAAATCTTTTTTTTTTTTTGGTGAATATATCAGGCCTGAGTAAACTCGAATAAGGAAACTGCAATATAGCTTATGAAAGCATGACCACAGCAATGTTGTCATAGGAAAAGTGTCAGAAAAAAGAAAAGCAATATTTAGGTTTTCAATATAATCTAAGATTACAGTTACAGCATTCTAGCCAAAAAAAAAAGGCCAAAGCAAAATTGACCAATTCTAAGGCGAAACAGTTGCACCAAACCATTCATTTCATCAAACAAACTTCTGTTGTTTACTTACCGATATAGAAGAAATGTTGCAATTCAGCATCAAACCTCAGCTCTGCACTCGCCAAGACTTGTCTCCAGCAGTGAAAATCCAGCCAATGTTGACTCCTGATTTATTTCTTTTTAGATCCATCCTGTTCTTTGAAGCCAGAGATAAATTACAGACCAGCTGCTGAGGAATCATTTGTCCAGCAGCAGAGTCTCCAGCACGTCAGACTAAATTCCCAAATAGGAGTTATTTGGATAAAGTGATGACATATTGGTAAACTAAATGGCTACTTTCTCGCATGAATAACATTAAAAAATAGTAAAAGTGACACATTGAAAGTCCTACAGAAAGTAGAAGTTTAGCAAGCTCACTTCAGTGGGTTTCTCTGCAAGGAAATACACAGAAGTCTGGGACATAATGTCAACATTACTGCTTCATATTCTGTTTTAGTTCATTTTTGGATGCTTTAAACTTAATTTACAGAGAAACCTTTAACATTGTATGTTTAAACAACTATATGATTGCAATAACTACCTCAGAGTAATAAAGAGGAGCAGTGCAGCAGAGATGAAAGAGGAGGCCATGATGAAGGTGTGTTAATTACCCTCATTCTAGTTAGGGGGTGGGGCCAGGGAGGAGTTCTATGGTGGTGTGTTCAAGAGGCCACAGAGACTAAGGCATTAAGCTGAACTCATGTTCCTATTACAAATATTAAATACTGAATATGAAATACTTTGAATATCTATCTGGTGTAGACTTGGGTCAGCCAAGTTCAAACGCATTTTGGACCTTTGCTCCCTTACTGGGATTAGTTTTACATAATACTTACCTGTCACAACGGTGAAAACAGTAGCTACAAGTGCTAGCTGGCTACATGATCTATAAACACACATACAATTTACGTTCAAACTTGGTGTTCAAGTACTTTTACATACATGTGGAACAATGAGAAACGTGTAATCGGCAGTGTGCAGCAGTCTCTAGTGCCATTTTCAGAGAGAAGCATTCAATGTGTTTTCTTTATTTTCATGACTTACATTGTAGATTCTTACTGAAGGCATGGTGTTATGTACTTAACAAATAAGGTGAAATAACTGAAAACACGTTTTATATTCTAGTTTCTACAAAATAGCCACCCTTTGATCTGATTACTGCTTTGCACACCCTTGGCATTCTCTTGATGAACTACTAATGGTTTTCACTTCATACGTGTGCCTTATCAGGGTTAATTAGTGGAATTTCTTGCTTTATCAATCAGAGCAAAGGGTGGATATTTTAAAGGAAGTAGATTATACAACATGTTTTCAGTTATTTCACCTTTTTTTGTGAAGTACATAACTCTGCATGTGTTCATTCATAGTTTTGATGCCTGTACTATATATATATATATATATATATATATATATATATATATATATATATATATATATATATATATATATATATATATATATATATATACTCCGCCAAAACCAAAAACTCTACTACTAGTCAAGTGCTGCTACATGTCTTGAGACTTGTGGCCACTAGATGTCATTGTAGAACACGTCTTATCAAGACATTACACGACAGTCACACACAGAATGCACAATGTGTCTCCTTATGGGACCTGGAGTGTGAATATTTTTTTCTTATTGAACACTGTTCAATTTACTCTAAGCTATGATTCTTTTTTTTTTTAATCCAAATTGTTAGCCCCAAATAATATTTGGAAATTCAAATTTCAATAGCACTGTGTTCTTATGAAAGTCATACTCTAAGAATATGTGAGTCAGAACAAATATATATATATATATATTATAGGATATTGCCATCTATTATATTAGATCATATTTAGGTTTACTTATTATATGGCAATGAATTTTGCATGAAGGTTTATTATTGGACAGATGCCTTCAGGTAAACTGTCCCACTCAGGGGGTCTACTGACATTTTAGAAGAGCGAGGTGAGAGAAGACAGCATATGGCACTTAGGAGGGGAGACAGAGCTGGCAGACAATCTGGACACTGGGTTGGACAGCTTTGAGTTAAGTAATTAATAACAACATGATCAGTTAAATTAGGTTTGGTAGCCATTTTCTTAGAATAACAAGGAAAACCTTCATGAACATGTAATCAATGTGCAGTACAAAACAACATATAAACGAAGTGCACCTTTTCCTCTGATATCATTTATTGTTCAATCTACATCAGTTGGTCCTTTGGACAAACCGCCTCCACTCTTTTCATAGTTTGTAGGATACATTTATGACCAAAGAACACATTTCACACTGCTACAGATTGACAGAACTGCCATATCGAATGTTAAGATATCTACTTACTGTCATGCTGAGTGTTTTTATCAGTAGTAATGACTCACTGATGCTGTTACTGCTGCTAGTGTGGCTTCTGGCATAATAATGGCATCTATAAGTCCCAGTGGGTGGACGGCATTCCATAGTATCGTCCTTCTATGGTAGGAATTTTGACTGTAATTTACAGTTAGATGAAACTGGACCTTACATTGTCTGGCACAGCTTAAAACAAACATACAGACAGTGTAATATGTTAATACTTTGTAGAAAAAATCATATGCATTGATACTTTCACCAATCCTCATAGCACAATGTCTTACTTGTACCTAGGTTTATTAGTTGTGCAATATTTGAAGATGGTAAACAGCTATGATCTTATAGAGATCTAAATGTATCTACAGCTTTGTATATCCTTTTGGTTATGAGGATTAGCATAGTCATCCTGTACCTAATAGTATTTCATGGTTACACTGAATATAAAAAAAGACCTCCGCAGAGTGACACTTCTGTACATGTATGTGTTTTTGTTTTGTACATAGCTGTAATGGTTAACTTTCGTTTTCACATTGTCTCACTCTGTCTCTCACCATATTTTATGGCAACTCCTTTGTAGCTTAACTTTGGCAGTCAAACCCAGTGGTGTGGATGGAAGACCCACAGCCTCCCTTGTCCAAACGCTCGACTCTCAGAGAATCAAGTCATCCCAAGACCCGCATTCCTGCCATGCCCCTCGGGGGGCTGTCTTGTGCAGCATAGTTCCTTGTATAGTCTTTGAAAGTTTGTTGTTAGTGCTTTCGCAACTAACCAATGTTGTGCTAGTTTGTAGAACCCCCTTCCTCTGGCTGGTCTGTAGAAGGCCATTTCAGAGTTAAGTCCCAAGCAGCAGTCTTGTTCAGGGGTGGGGTGAGAGACGCCAAAGGCTCTGAAGGGCCAGTATTGCTGATCCATTCACTCCAGCCAGATGCTAGACCAGTGGTTCCCGATATTTCCCCCGTCCTTACACTCAAAAGCTTTTCAAGCTCCTTCTGCTTTGTGCCACATTTGATTATTTTAAACTGCAACTCATGCAAGACTTCCCGTAATCCAGACTATTAGGAAACACTGTGCTAGCCCGGATAGACCAGCCTTTTATGGCATGCAGCTAATACGGCTATTTCAGCTATAAAACTGTCTGTTTGAAGTATATATTTCTTGCAGCGGTATTAGACAAAGTACACTGTAATGAAAGCTGGAAAGACAATGTGCGTGACGGAAGCTTGTATTATGACACTTGTGAGCCATGTAATACGTACATTTAATCAGGAGCATCTGATGTTAGCTGTATTAGCTACAGTTGCTAGCCTGTTGTGGTTTTAATGGCTGGCTGGGGTAAAGGCCTGTTTTACGCTGTTGCCCTTCAGGGCCCCGGGACTGCCCTTGACCTTCGACGTTTGGGTCATGAACCATCTCGCAGGGAGAGACTTGAGCATCCAAAGGCCCTACTCAAAATATGGATGCCAAGATGCAGGTCAATAAGGAAAAAGTATCCGACCACGGTCTGCGTTTACTTAAAGTAGTTAAGACTTAAGGATTTCATATGAACAGGCAAAGATGTCAATTTGTTAAACAAATATTCTGTGGAGGATACTTTTTCCATCTTGTATTCACTTGCACTCCCCCTCAGCCTTGCTTTTCAGATTCCTCTCTCGCTTGCTTCCCCCGTCGTCCTCTGGCTCTCTTCCCCCCCCACCTCACAGGCTGTTCTTGTCTGGCAACTCAGCCTCTGGACTACGGGGAAAGTAGACAGTGGCTTTGTGCTCCTCATAGCGGTCAATGTGCTTGAGGTGTACCACCATGTGCAGGGCATAGGCTAGAACGAGGAGCAGGATCAAAGATGTCACCAGGCCCATCAGGATGGCCGGCGTCAGGAAAGTGGCACAGTCACTGGCCGACGCAAACTTGTCCGACTGCACATTGAAGGCTTGGATCTGAAAGAGCACGGAGAAGGCGGAATGATGAGATTAGGCGGAAGTAAAGAGGACAACTGGCTCTTACTGCGCATACCAGGCACAGAGACACTGGACAGATGGACAGTTCGAGACAGCCTACACTATATAGCAGATGGCTCAACAGTATATAGACAGATCTGCCAAACAGATGGTAAACAGACTGACTTACTGACTGACAAGGCACAACACAAAAGAGAATGGCAAAGATACAAACACATGCACACCTGTAGGAAACAGAAGACGTCTACATATAACGTGAAGGTGCAGACATTACTGGGAGATTATACGATTGTGTACCTGGAAATCAGTGAAAGTGATGTGCCAGTTAGCGGATGTGTCAGTGTGGGAGCTGGGTACTAGCAGGGTGTCATATTTGTGCAGACTGCTGACGTGCTGGCAATGGTAGGATGAAGTGGCAGGAGCGTAGACCTCACTGGCGTTGAACGTGGCCTCCTGCGTCCAGTTGTAGTGAATGTGAACACTGTCTAGTGTAAACCAGTTTTGACCAGCTGCCTCGTAAAAAGTGTTTGACATTTGAAGCCTGGCGAAAGAGACAATGCAGTTATACCCACGGTTCACACGTGCACTTAAATGTTGTATGCTTATAAATGAAACATTTAGGTTCATATGCCCTTTTGAAGATGTTTTTGATGAAATTTTTTAAATTAAGAATATGCATTTTACCTGATTACTAGTCCTCGCAAGTCCTCCACGTCACCGAACTTCAATGAAAGCCTGTGAAAGAATAAATCCACCAAAAACATATTAAAACATTTTATTTGGCAGCACAAAGCTATTTACAACTGACCACGTTAAATATTAATGACTGCTCTGGAAGTTCAAGTATAAAAGCCATTGAGTTTCTAGCACTACATTTTTTATCATTATGTAATTATGAATTACATAATGAGGCAAATCAGATGCACTAAGCATTTACATTATGAAATTGAATTTTTAGCCTCTGAATTTTACTCTTCATATTAAAAATAAATAGTTTTCACTTTGATTTTTCAGTGTCAAATTCAATTCAAATCAGGAAATTAAATTAAATAAAAAACAAACAAAAAAAAAACATGACATGAGGTTAAGATTTTAACTCAGTATCTAGAATCAGAATTTAAGCAGTTTGAATATCTGTTATCAGCTTTTTTTCCCTTAGGTTTCCTTAGGTGTTTACAATAACTTCATCTAATATCAAACCTATGCCAATCCCTCGACTGTAGATGTACTGTAGATATGTATATGTTATATTTATCTTGCACGCTGTATGTTTGACTTACGTCGCTTTCTCCTTGGTACAAATGGAGCCCTTAGTGTCCACGGGTGAGTTGACGTTGAAGACTCTCTCAGTCAGATCAATAAAGGTGTGGTTCCTGTAGCGGATTGCCAGGCGCTTTGCCTTGAACAGAATGCAGGTCTTCCCATTATAAGACACGCTCAGAGGGCCATAGGGCCCCATCAGAGACTGGAGCAGCTTCCTCTTACTGTGGGACATCCCTGGCTGATGCCAGTTAAAAGGCTGCAATTACATGATGAAAGAATGAATTTAAATGAATTAAGCAAAAGGAAAAACAAAGAAACTGCAGTGAGCTGGCAACCAAAATGTAGGCGGCAGCAGTGTTGTAATCTTTTACTTGTCCTCTAGAGGGTGATCAGATTGTTTCTCAGAGGTGTGCATCATTTCAGGGGCTGCCTACTTAAAAGCATTTGGCCCAAAAAGTGTGTACCCTAAAGGCTTTACTGACAAATGGACAAAATTAAGACCAGCCATAAGATGATGGTGTAAACTAGTGCATATTTCATCTACGAATGCAGACTTGGAAGGATCTAGAATTTTGTTCTTCTTTATATGCAAACATTTCAGTTAAGACACTCTCCTTCTTCAGCACGTGGTGTGTGATTTGTCTACAATTTAGGAGCTATTCGTTTCTTTTTCACAATTGATCCAAAGCAGGTTAGCTGTGCCTCCCCCCGCTTGTGCATGCCGTGACATTTAATTTTAAAAATCCGCCTTTCGTTTAAGCCTGTCATTCTGACCTCAGAGTCAGTAATGTGTAAAGTTCAGTATTCCACCGACTATTGAATTTCAAATGAAAAATGAGCCGTGATCTCCTCTGTGTAGAAAACACGAGCTTTCTGAATTTGCATATAACAGTGTGATAGCTGCATTGGCTGCACTGTGCAGACTGAAAATGCAACCTCTATCTGTTTAATCCCTTTGGCCAGAGGCCACATCTCATCAGAGGGCTTTTTGACCTAATCCAGCACTATTTTACAAGACATGTGAAGTGACATTCACTGTGACTGTGAAGAGATTGTTGATTGTTATGTATATGATTCAATATTTGAAGGCTACAGTAGAGTAAATAAAATGAGAATATCCCAAATATACTTAAAAAACAAAACTACAGAATATAGTAGTTTTGGTGAATTTACTGCATCAAATCTATATCTAAATGAAACAGCTGAAACTGTGCATCAGCTGATACAGCATATGGTTTCATAGAGTTTTAATTTATGATCCTTCGGGTGGCAGGGATGTTTTACCTCTGGTGAATGTGAGACCAACAATATTCCCACATCCAAGGTCAGGCACTGTGGCTAAGTGAGTGTGCTCTGTTTTGTTTGCGTGCATACTGGTGTCTGTGTGTATGTTACAGAAAATGATAGAGAGCTGATGTTGGAGTTAGTGAGGGGAAACTAGAGTATATACCTGCAGTATTCTCCTGAGTGGGTTTTCATCTTCCGGCGTCAAAATAACCTCTTCGCTTTCTAATCCGTACCCACCATCTTGTCCTGAAAAAGCAAAAACACATTACGGCACCGTGAAAGATTATATCAGTGTACATATTAGACTGATCGTAATGCTGCATTGCAGATTGCAACATAATCATACAAGTTTAGCCGATTTCACACACAAACACATGCACGCACACATGCCCCCTAAAAAACAAAAGCACAAAGAGATCCTGTGTACACCTCAGTGCTCAGGCTCCTCTATTTCTAGTTGTTTTGCGTCATCACTGTGACTCATCAGCAGTTAATTTCACAGATACGGTTTTATTATTCGGTGTGTACAGATGTTGTTCATCTTATTGCGGCAACATATGATTTCCCATCATATCTTTTAAAGGAATGTCTTGGTTCTGCCTTTTTGCCAACGGGGCTAAATATAGCCAACCATCTGAATTGCCACCGAGGTGTACAGATCACTCATGCGCAACACTCTAAAAAAGCGTTTGTATAACAATGAAGCAAAGATGTCTCCAGCATTAAGGATGAACTCCATTTGACAGGAATATTAATCCAACACATCAACATCAGAATTACCAGGGCGGGTTTGATTGAATCAGGGCTACTGTCACACCACATTTGTTACTTACTTGCTCTGACTCTTGTTGCTTGTCTAGGGTCCTCTTTGCTGTGGAAATCAGAGAGGACACAATAAGATTTTGTGTTCACAAGATGCGAGGAAGTGTCTTTGTTTGTGTAAATAATACTCCATAATGTGTACAATGCTTATTTAGCATATTCCCTTGAAGCTGAAGCTAATTGTCTACTGAAAGCAAATACACAGGGACCATAATGCTCTCTGTGCCCTATCCATACAAGAACTCCTCTAATCATATAATATACTATAAAAAAATTGTTCATAAAAATTAACATTTGGGTGGTCAGTGTCATTTATAATTCATTATGTCCACTTTCATAGATCTTTCTGCTACTAAACTAGTGTGTAATAATCATGTTTTCTTTAAGGCAGCATATAAAACATTGCGCTTTTTAATGCTTCCATTAGATATCAATAAAAGAGTAAAAAAAAAAACACACACACATTTTTATATTTTAAATTTTAATATGTTGATGTATTTAATTGAATATTTAATGGAACTATGGTGCTAAACTCACTTTGCCCAAACAGAATTTTATCAAAAGTTGACAAAGATAAAGAATTTCAGCCTTTGTGTGCTGTAGTACTTTTACTAAATGAACAATCTTCGATGTGGGACTGACCTATATAGTACACAAGGGACCGAGAAACAAACCATTTCTATTTTCCTTGAATATGTTTGCCCCTGCTTTTACCCTGCTCTCAGTCTAACTAACCTGTGTAGCCTTGGATATACTGGAGGTAATCCTGATCCTTATAATTGACTAATCAAATAATACATCTGCAAGGTGCTTACTGAACAGCTGCTGACAAGTCCAGCCTTGCTGCTAGTGATGGTTCACCCTTTGCAGACTGTGTGGTCTATTCTCTCCTGTTCTCAGTGATCTGACTTGCTAATCTGTCGCCACTTATAATGGGCTTGTAACAGGTAAACCTAAGCCCTGTGGGAGTGGACATGTCAACTATTGTCTGACTTTTGTTTCACCTCACTGGGATTACTGGAGTCTGGTGATTTTCCATCTTAAAAAAAAATAATAATAAGATATGGTTTATTTTAGCCTTGTATTCTTAAATTCAGTAGGAATGCCGTGATCTTGAAGGAACTGCCTCTCTACAAGGGGAGAGATACAAGATGACCTGAATATTTATAGTAAATTTAACTCTCAAAAGTCAGTCAATGGCGGTGACTGCTGTTGTGAAGAAGCGTTCACACACGGATTCTTTTCATGTGTGGCCCAGACGCCGCGGAAGCTGCCCCATTTACTTCAGTCGTCTATGGAGAACAAACCTAACCTACATTTTACATCAACAACATGCTGGGAAATGACTAATTAACTGTTTAATTTCTTGATTTGAGCTATATTACTTCTTACATCCACGAACCAGGACATGCTTGTGATTAGGTTTAATAATTATACATCAATTTGCACAATTATAAGGCTTGTGAGGGCTTAATAGTTAATAGGTGGAGCAAAAGATTCTCTTTACACTTCGCATTTCTTAATTCCATAATGTAAATGGAATAAAGGCTCATGGACTGTGTGACCCGATTTTTGGCCAGATTCAAGGATCGTTTCACGTCTCTGTGATATTTTCACTGATTGGTCCATGTGTTATGAATAATATCTCAGACATAGCTGACTAGTTCTTTTTTTCCCCCAGATTATAGGGATGATGCATTCCACTAATCCATTCTGACATTTTTAAAATTCTACTTATTGCTCCAGGATGGGGAATTAGACTGCAGGTCAAAACAAGGTGAGTAAAAATAAGCAGTAGCTAACTAAGGAAAAGGAATTAACAGGCCATATGTCTGATAGCTCTGGAAGTTAGGGTTTCCGAGCAGATTGCCAGATATATCAATGGCAGAAGTCTGGCGCACCTGTCTGGTGCAGTTTCCACCTGGGCAATATTGTGTAGTTTAGTGCCAGATGGATTAGGATTAGTGGTAAACACAGGCCTGGTCCACCAGAGCCCAACATGGAGCGACGTAGGCCGTGAACAGGATAAAGAGATTATGGCATGATGTCAAAGCCTGCAGCATTCTGGACAGTTCAAGTGCTAATTAATAGATTTGAACTGACCTCTGAATTCAGGACGTAGAACTTTGGCCTTGAAGTAGTTTAGTTAATTGGCCAAAGGTGTCGGTTTAGACACACCTTCTAACTCGTGTCTTGGAGGTCCTCTTAGAAATAGGTATTCATAGGTACTCACGTTCATCCTGATAATTACTGTGACAACTTTTATTCTTAATTGGTTGTTAATATGGAAAGGCTGGCTGGTTAGGTGTTTTTTTTTTTACATAAACGTACGTAATGTTCTCAATTGAATGATTAAATATATGCTGTAGAGAACAGATAGTACTTTGTGATTGTGGCTGCTCTTCCAATGTTAGCAACACTGATTTTGACCTTATTCCAGGCTCCCTGTCACACAGCTGTGGAGTAACCAGGTGGTTCCCCTAAAAAAAAAAATCAAATTAATTTGAAACAAGCGTTGGCCGAGATGGCGATGGCTATATGATGATGATGATGTCTGTATCATGCGAGTGAGACGCGTTCTCATTTGAATGAATGAGAACATTAGACTTGTATTGTACAAATCTAATGCTCACCCCTGTGAGCTTGGTTGCTACGTAATGCCTGCATCTGCTATTCCATGAGTAGCAATATGACAGTTAATTTATATGCTCGATCTAAATATTTATATCTGCCCAGATGCATGCTGGGTAATCATGTATGTGTATGAATGGCTACCTACGCCTTTAGCGGCTGATTTAATGCTCATTTGTCACCTGCACCTCATACGTTAACAGATCCTACACACAACACAAACCTTTTTACAAAAAAAAACAGAAATCAAACATTTTCTATCTGATTTACATAGTTATGAATTCAAATGACACTACCTACACATCTACAGTAGATGATTAACAACAGTTTTTATCACTGTCAACAAACTGCATATGCACCCCCTCCCCCCCCCCGACTCTCTCTCTGCCCATCCCAAACACAAGTGAATAATCACTCCTTCCTCCGCACCTACCCTGAGCCTCAGCTGGCTGAAAGAGGCCAGAGGAGTCCGTATATGTGTGCGCGCAGGAGTGTGTGAGTGCTAACTAAAGCCCAGCCGTTTGTTCCTGTGCCAGTTTCGCGAGGTCAGCAACCCAGGACTGCTGCGGCCCCGTCATTGGCTCAGCGAGTCACACAGTGCCTGGGTGCTGAACAGGCCCTTTATATAATCAAAGCCATGCCAATACAGAGCCACTCCTTGGTTCACCTCACTGCATGTGCATATATCCTGAAGTGAAATAAGTTGCGGAAGCGCAAATATGCACCCCACGCACGAGATAGACCCATGTCGAAATAAAAAACATCAGCCTGACAGCATTATGATGATTGTTAGCCCGTTATGATTGCAGTTATTTTGGCTGTCAAATTGTAACAGAGTGATACATGCTACTCATGATGTCTTGATCAGGACATTTGAGTACTTCCACTACACATCCCTATTCAAGCCATAGTTGAACAGCTTATAATTACCCCTCATCTCTGCCTCTGCTGTGTTTGGCTGAGTGGAGAGAAGGTGTGGTGTCTGCTCTCCAAACTTGTAAACAATTCCTCTCTGCTACCATGGAGTGCTGAGCCACTGCACTCACACACTCTGTAAACCATGAACAGTCAATCCAAGCCTCTACGAGTGTTTTCCATGTTCATCAGGGATGTTCATCAGTGCAAATTACAGATACAAATACTATACATTATATATATATATATATATATATATATATACATATATATATTCCATTGAAGTTTGAATTCTCAACCTAGCACCATTGCCATTGTGTATATCAATAGCATACCTGACTATAGTATAGTGTTCTCATATTTCCTTGTATTATGCCCATATGGAATTTCAAACCCAGCTATGATAGTATCTCACAGTATACTGGATGTACTGTTTTTTGGGGCAAAGTAACGCTAATCTCAGTTAGGTGGTATGTAAAAACAGAATCTAACTTCATTCATTAAAAAGTACACGGTAGTTTGTAAATGTAAATGAGCGTGTCCCCGTCACGGCAGGAAAAACACTGTCTTAATCCCACGCTGGGCAGGTGCCGGCCTGTTTATAAATGCAGATTATGCTTTAGGAGTTTACAAAGATGCAGCCAAGAGCCTTGCTGCCATTTCAGGGGAGCTTTGATTGCAAGTTCAAATTTGACCTCAGGTCATGTGGTAGAGTCTAAATCTTCCTACGCTGCCGCTGAGATCAGTGCTAGTGGACCGTACATGACAGGAATGGTGATTGCATCCAGAAAAAAACTGCACATATGTTGATCGCACATATATTGATTTTTCTGCTTTTGTCTTTTATCAGCCTGTTCCCCCGAAACTGCAAAACAAACATTGTATTCAATATTATGAAGTGAAATTATGTAAATATTTCTAAAATTAGCATTAAGTCTTTTAGCCTTATAATCTTTCTTTGGAAAGGGATCACTGATCAATCTTCTACTGACAATCCAATACTTTGACCACTAATCTGTGTCTATATTTGGGTCAGTTTGTCAGTGTTTAATAGATTTAAGATAAATTTAAGCATATGTTGACTATACACTGAGAAGATAAACAAGGTAATCTAAATATTTCATAACACGTAAACATGACACTGCAGCACTATGTTACACTACTTAAAACCACAGACCTCCGGTGCAAAAGTATTGCAATTCAGTTGTTTAACAAATTCCCACAGGTGTTTTTATTCAGATTTCCAGATGATGATTTTGTAGCTTGATAATAAGTTTATCCCTAAACGGAAAAATGCATGATTATTACTCTAAATTCTTCAAATGTTTTATCATTGTGCTGGCACCATTTCCTCTTTGTAAACACTTTTAAAATTTACTGGACAGTTTTTACTGAACACTGCATTTCAGTGTTATTAGAGCTATTGCATGAAATTGTCATTCTCATTACAACGTGTGACTTTTTCCACATAAAATTGAACCAGTGTTTTATTTTATTCTGTTTTTTTTAAACAGGGATCGTAACATTCTTTATTGGCTAGGAAAGAAAAATGGATGGAATGCAAATCTAAATGTTGATATAATGTTATTGGTATAGTCATGCCGCATGGTAAAACATTATTTGACCAGTTTTGTGTGTCAACATCAACATGCTTTTCATTTACAAACAACAGCTGCAAATCGAATCTTGCGACATTATTCCTTTCATGGTTCTTTATCAGAGCTTGAATTGGTGTTGATTTACCAAATTACAATTTGGTCTTTTGACCCCTAATCTGTGGTTCCACATGAATACATGAATCATATTAATTTTCAGCAGAAATCTATTATGCAGGGATTGTTTTATAAATCGTACGAGAGATTATTTCACATTATTACAAATCTGTATCAATCACAAACCCTTCAGTTTGATGATGATGATGTAATTATATAGATTTAAACATGTAACAGTCCAAATCAAAAATCAATCAATATAGTCATTACACACTTTTTTGTTTAGTATATTTATATATAATTCTGTGAAGTCCATCTCCACACTTGTATCTCACGTCACTCACCTACTGTAGAAAATTGGGCCTACTGAACATTTTCTGTCGTTCTCAAGTCTGTTAGAGGTTTCTAACTCGCTGCATTTACAAGCCTATGTTATACACTCTGCAAGCCCCTGAAATGAAAGGCATGAAAGGCTGCTCTTATGTAACAGCTCGGAGAGTGTGTCAGAGCTGTGACGAGAGACTGTTACGTTGTGGGGTTACGTAGAAAAGTTTGATCCAGGGGAATAGGCTCAGAACCCCATGAGAAATTAAACGTAGCCGTTCTGTGCTGGGAGTGACTGCGGCGAAAGTGAAAAGTTAAGATAGGCATCAGTCAGCGTTTCACGAACAATAGATTGAGCTTGAATGAGAACGCCCCCGTGAGACGTTGCATGTGGAATTCTAAATCCATCTTGCAAACATGTGTAAAGATAAGATTGTTTGCCCGACGAAAATGAAAATGCGACAGTAATAATCTTGCGTCTCCCAATGACCCGGGTGTATTATTGTGCTGAAACTGCACTTTGCATGACTGGCGACTGGATGTATGAACGACAATTACACTGAACTGTTTCAGAAATTGCGGCGTAGCGTGGCTTCCAAGCGTTTGTGCTATACGGGACTGTGTCAGATGCTATGCGTGGCATTGTTTCAAGAGCCTTACATGGCTTTGGCACAGAATTATGGTCTTTGCCTTGATGTCTCTGTAATCAGGCAGGAACCGGGGGATGGGGGGGGTGGGGGGCTGGCGGAGGCCCCGGCTGCCGGCTCAGTCCCGTCTCTGTGACACTGTTGTGAGCGCTTCTACGGAAGATTTTATCCAGATTTGACCTGCAGGACTGCATGGGCATTATGCAGACATAGCCGGCTAGAATTCCCTTCTCCACTCTTCCTCTCTCTCTCTCTCTCTCTCTCTCACCCCCCCCTCTCCCTCTCAATGACTGCATCAGTAAACAGACCCCAATAGACCATCTCTGATGCATCCTCTCCTCCTTGTCCCATCCTTGTTTACCTTTCCTCCGCTCTGCTTTCCCCCTCTTCTCTCCTCTGTTTTCCTCTTTCTCTCTCTCTCCGTACCTCTCCTGCAGGCCCACTGCCCCAGCCTTATTTAGCTCCCATCACTACCGTACAGAGACAACAGCCCCGTCCGTGATCGATGAGCAGCGTCTGATGCAGTCCCCTAGACTGAGACAAACAAAGCCTCGCAGCACTGGCACGCTGACGCTTGCCTGTGTCGGGTTCCCGATTGAAGGTGAGACGGGGAGAAGGGGGACAGCAGAGAAAGAAAGATCCTAGAGGAGCACATCAGCATCCCAGCATCCCTGCATGCATCCCCCCCTCCCCCTCCCTCTCCCCGACACCCCCTCTACACCCCTCCTCTGTTCACAGCCATAGAGAGGATTTTTTTTTTTTTTTTTTACCTTCTGTCCAGGATATCAGGCACTTCATCATAGGTGAGTCCCGGCATCGACTCTTCCTCATCCTCAGTCCAGGAGAGGCCGGGCCGGCTGAGAGCAGACAGCAAGGCGAGGGAGCAGAGGAGGAATGCGTGTGCAGCCATTGAGACAATGAGAGGAGACTGCCGCTGGTCGAGCTCCGCTTCATAATCTGCTCTCCTAGCGGTGCCTGACTCCCAGCTCCTCCAACTGGCAGCCGCCGTGGCCAATCAGCAGAGAGAGGAGCCGATCGTGCGTCACAGCACCCTCCCCTCCCCTTCTTCTCCTCCTCCTCCTCCTCCTCTCCCCTTCCCTCCCACCCCTGCTCCCTTCTCTGTCATCCTCTCTTTCACTCTGCTCACCCTCCCGCATCCACTCCTCTGCTCTCTATCTTCTCTTCCTCTCGTTCACACACACACGCACACGCACAGCTGCAGGCAAGCCCTAAGTATAGACAGCGGCTCATTCTTTTTCATCTCCTCGTACCTGTGCCACCTACACATAACATCGCTCATACGCATCCAGCCACACACATGTTGGCACAGGCTCTCTCGCGCGCACACATTCACACGCACCCCCGTCACAGGCTCAGAGACGCTCACACACATACACCTCTGTGGAAAATCACCTGAGAATGTCAAGGTCAGATTGTGTAGGAGGATAGGAGGATGTTGACATGACTTTAGGTGGCCCGGGCAGAAGAAAACAACACCAAAACAGGGCCGTGACTGCATGACCTAGATCTCCAGCGTGATGCCACAATAGCAGAATTAATTGACTTGATCTATGTGTTGTTGTGAGCACCGAGAGGGCCCGCGGCTGAGGAAATTGTCCACTGAGGCTGCAAATATGGATGACAGGAACAGCTGAGCAGCCGCGAGATGAGACGGGAACGAGGGTCCAACCCAGACGACCCTGACGGCTGATCCCGTTTTTCCTCCTCGTTGTTTGGCCTATCCCCCATGCGTGAGAAGCCCCGGGATCTCGATACATCCTCTCATAGGCTTTTTTTTTTAATTTATATATTTTTTTTATAGCCACATTCGATGATGTGATGTTTTTCAGAGCAGAACATAAAGAGTAGTTACATAACCAAATGTTGTGACCTACTATCGGTAGATTTTCACATCGATGCGTTGCAATGAGTCACACTAAAAGAGTGAGTGCAGAGACAAATTTGAGATTCCTGCCGTCATATTTAATCAGTCATAAAACGTCTAAACTCTGAAATAGTTCAACTAATCTCCATAATATGAAGATGGGCTACTATATATTCATATATGGTGAACATATGTCTCTGTTCAGGACTTTTCCATCCGAACATTCAACTAATAGATGTGAGATGTCAAAATTTGATAGTAGATTGCATGGTTAATAAAATATGATAGGTTGGTTTTAACTCATTGCATTGTATTGCATAAACAGTATGTGCCACATTAAAATATCCTGGATAGTATGACGCATGGAATATGAATAGCATTTTCCTGATTGTTTGAACAGTCATCTGAAGAAATATCACAGCTAATTTTGAGTTAAATATTAAAACCAGAGACAACATGTTGTCAGAGTCTTGAGTCTTGTTTTTCTTATTGTCATATTTCTCTTGTTTGAAAAAATGATGCATACTAGACTTTAAACTACACTGTCATATGTGTGAACGATAAACCTTTAGGATACGAGCCTTTAAGTTGATAATAAACCTGAAAGAAACGACTCAACAACAATTGAATGTCAACTTCAATATATTCAATTGTAAATGATTGAATGAATGCATTTGTCTTGTGTCACCTTCACTGCCTGTGTCTTTATTTGTGTGTAATTTATACAGACCTTGTGCAACGAAAGGTAGATGAGACTATATGTAGAACGTAGTACAAACTTGACTATATCATTCTGTGCGTATGTAGTATGTGTGAGTGACATGTCTGCGTGCGTGTGCTAAAAGGGCTAAAGTACTGCTGCGGGTAGGAGAGGTCAGCAGTGTCTCCTAGCCCATACAGTAACAGGAGGTGACTAAAGGCTGTCTCAGCCCTCTGCTTCTGCATGCCACAGTCGCTTCAGCGGGCCAGTGTCAGCCCACCGGAGGGAAAGTGCAAACGAGACTGTCACTGCTGTCAGAGCGGCAGGATCACGGAACATCTCACAGGAAGACATCCAGGTGTGACGTCTTTAGAAGAGGATATCGCCCATCGGTGTCTAACAGGATTAGCCGACACACAATTCGTCCGTTATAGGTGGCTACTGTAGATTGTTGGGACCTGTATTACAACTTACAGTCTCTTAGAATTAGCTTACTGTTACATGTGGTGGATGCCTGAGATCCAGCTCCGCCTGATACGAGATTGACGCAACCAAAGGTTCCGAGGTTTTCGACCAAAATCGCTAACCTGGCTCTGCCGTCTCTACACGCTGCTGCTTAATTTCCAATATCCTTCAATACTCTTGCAGCATATACTCAAGCATTCATATCGCTTGTCTGATCAGTGAACAGAGGATGTGGCTCGGAACGATGCACTAGTTTGAGTCGTAGTTGGTGTATGGTTGTAGTTCAGTGATGGCGGCAGAAGATAGGAGTGAAGCCATCCGTTGCAGAATATTAAGCAGCATTACCAAATATCCAGAGTAAGAACAGTCTTGGATGAGATGCATTTCGGGCAGGTTCCGGCGGGTTTCAGCACGTTTCTGACTTGTTCCGGCACTTAACATTCATTACAGCCAGACTTTAGCGATTGGTTATGGCAGATTAATGGTTTTAGACTTCAACAGAGCGCTTACCTTCAAGAGTCAACGCTTGTCAATGGAGAGAGTGGTGAGACTCTATATGAATGAGTTCAAGAGTCCGGTAGGACCAGGCTAATTAATCACATCTTAAAGAAGTGATATCATACATTGGGTTTGGACAGGGATCAGCAGCCTTGTTCCTGGATAGCTACTGCTCTGCTGGTCCCCTGACTCCAACGCACCTGATTCTAATTATTAGCAAGCCCTTGACAAACTTCAACTACTTGATAACAAGTTGATAATTAGAATCAGGTGTGTTGCTGGAGTGGGGTGGTTCTTAAGGTTAGTGACCCCCCGGTTTGGGTCAAAAACAGGGAAATGTGTGAGTATTAAATATACAATAGTCCTGTAGAAACATTAATATAATGTTAGTGGGGTTTTTGAGGCTTTAGTATGGTGCGGTGTTGTTTTCACGAGCCTGTTTGGCCCTCTCTTGGTGAGTCATGCAGCATTTGAGATTATGAAACAGATCGAACATACAGAGCTGGGGGTTACGGTCTATTTATAGGTATGATCTCATATCCAACTTTTTAATCGTGCTCTCTATGCCCGCATAGAGACACCACGGCTCGCAACACGCACGCGGGGTGATGTAACAGGTTCCGTTTTAGATTGCTTTACAGAATGTGTTGATGATATATGACTAATCTACCAGCTAGCATGAGATCTGATCTCTGTGAAGTTTTAAGCTGGAGCAGCATTAATAAAGCGTTAAAGCTCATATTCACTAAGAGGCCTGAAGTGTTATGGTTGGGTAAGTGCATCACTGTAAGCATTGAAGAGTGTATACCAGGGGTAGGCAGCCCTGGTCCTAGAGAGCCACTGTGGGCGCAGGCTTCTGTTTCAGCCAAGGAGTTACACACCTGATACTAGTAATAAAGGTCCGTAACAGGGCGTCTAATGGTTGATTAGTAGAATCAGGTGTGAAACTGTTTGGTTGGAACAAAACCCTGCACCCACAGTGGATCTCTTGGACCAGAGTTGCCTCCCCTGATGTATACTATATAGTAAAGAGTGTATATAATTATATGTAGCTCCACATGTATGTATTCTGTTTGCTAAGTAAAAAAAAAAAAAAACAGCGAAAGACCCCTTTTTCTATTATGTGTTTTATTGGTTTACATATTTGCTTTCTGTCACAACAGTGCCCATCACAGTTAATGCTTCTGTTGCTTTTTTGCTGACCTTGCTCTCTCTCTCTCTCTCTACACACACACACACTCACACTCACACACAACATACAGACACACAAACATTTTTATCGTCAAGAGAAGGTCAGTAAATAAGACAACTGGTGCAAATATTATGGCCGTTCATTGTCAGCGATGCAACATATTCCCCACTTTTCAACATCCCAACATGTCGGGTGCTTCTCAACAATTATGTTCAAACTTTTGAAAAGTGTGTTGTTGATGACAGAATGAACTTATGGTCAATTGAAAAAAAAAAAAAAAAGTCTTACTATAACAACCCAATCCTGCTTACTGTATTGCATTCAACTACACAGCATATATACTATTTCCAACACTTATGCGAAATATCCTTTATAAAAACTAGCCTATTTATTAAATATAGAACAATCTCCAGGTAAACTCACAATTTGCTGATTATTCTGCTGAGATTACATAAGATCCTTAAAAGCTTTCAATGTGTCACTGCTTCATTTCATATAAGCATTGTCCCCGGCAATATGATGAATGGATATATTATCTATTGATATGCAATTAAATGATTATGTTTTATAAAGCTAAGAAATTAGGCCTTAATGTCTCTCTATACACTAAGAGACGGTTTGTTCATACAACATTTGCTTGAAACAGGTAACATTTCTCAATAAATAAACATAGATTCCTTCTATAAAACTACATCCATTCATGAAACTCTCACTTTGTATTTTTTTTGGTTCTATTAACCGGTTAAAAGTAGGAGAACTGTTGTACACCTTTAGGCTGGCGGGGTCATTTAAGTGATACAATGAGAAACCGTCCACACAGTGTGATGCGAAGATCTGATTGGCTAAATCCTGTGACTGGCCAATGTTAGTGATTAACATTCATGTCACAACACTGCAGTTTCATTCAGTCCTCAGTTCCTCTCAGCTGGTGTTAAGCCAGACTGTGCCACTAGAGGCCGCTCGCATACAGCGTAACCCAGCAGCGGGTGCCTTCAATCCATTAATAATATGGGGCTCATGAGGCACGAAATTAACATAAGAAACGGAGATTATGGTCTAAAGGGATAATCATCTGCTCTACAGTGGAGAAGGACGCTTCAACCATTAATGCACATCCACACATTAAGCTCTAAGAGTGACTCAATAAATAAATCCATAAATTAAATACATTCAAATTAGCATCAGTAATACATTTATCCGTTAGTATGATAGAACACAACTCCACACCATAAATGTGTCATATTTCAAGCTATGTGATTATACTGTTAACCTTTTCCCTAGTCAAATAGCAGCAAGAAATCCTAAAAACCTACAAGTGATCAGATTCAAGTCCTCCTCCCCAAAACCAAGCACCTCGATCTGATAAACTCTCGTTTCACTAAATGTCAACTAGGATGAAAACGTCAAATGATACATTCCCGAACGGCTGCTGTGGACAATAAATGGAATGATGTCTGATAAATGGCTTTTAGATTATTTAGCTGTCTATCAAGAATTGACATATTTTACGCATGATCTGATCTGGCAGCCCTCAGAATACAATTATTACATTGCCTTCCAGAATACACGTGTTCCCTTCTTCCTTGTCTCGGTTCCTTCGAAACACAAAAGCTTTGTTCTAGCGGAGGAAGAAAGACAAGGAGAGGCAGACGCTTATTTATCTCATGCATCCGGGTGTTTCATAATACAGTGAAAGACCCTCTGTGAAGATATCAGACCTTCTATTAAAAAAAAAAAAAAAGAAAAGACTGACCTAAAACTATACACAGTGCTTTGTTGTTACTAGGACCACTTTTGATATTAAAACACCACCTGAAACTTGCAAATTTGTAGTCATGGGCCTAAAATATTGTCTGCAAGTTTGCTTCCCCCCCCACACCTGACTAATCTAAAAGAAAAAACAATAAAATCACAGATAATATCAGAAGCACGAATCCGTCCATGTATCGAGAGTATAGTCAAACTATCATGCCATTTAAAGTGTATTTTTATCCGGCAGGCATACACAGGCGTGAAGGTAGTCATGATAATATTTCCTCACTTTGTTATGTGTTTGGATACAGAGTTAACTTTCGGTATGATCTGATTGTCTAGAAACTAAAACTCAGAGAGAGAGAGAGAGAGAAAGAGAGTGAGAGAGGCACCAGACTGTAAGGAAGGACGAGTAAAACAAACCAGTAAACAAATAAAGAAGTCTCTCTATATAAATATAAACTCTAAAATTGTCTGGTTACTATGGAATTGGTCAGCGCTGGATCGATGCACACAAATATAAAACGGCAGTCCCCCGGGGGAACAAATATTTGTTCTGATCTAGGATCCGCTCCAGCCTCCCTGCGTTTCAACTTTTGCCACAAGGGCAGGAGAGGTCAAATTAACCCCAGGTCAGTGTCTAGAAGCAACTCTACCAGTCTATAAAATGCGCATACTGTAAAAGAGAGAAGGCACAGAAACATAAACCCACTGTGAAGTGGGGGTGGACTGACAGCAGCAGTTTTTTTTTTTTTTTCTTTTTTTCCTTAGGAGCAGACTGGATGAAGCTGTAGGTCTGCCGGTAGCAGATGTGTTGCTTGCAATGTCTAGAGAAGAGCAGAGGTTTAGATGTTTGCCGTCTCGTTTTCTTTTAAGTCTGTCCTGCAATTCTACGAAGCTACGACTGGGGCGTTCAACCTTTCCGCTGCCGGTCCATCTCTGGCGTGGACCGCCGACCCACGTCAAGTCGCCGCCAAGCATCACATTCAGCGGATGATAAACCAAGGAAGAGGTGACTCAGTTGTTTTCCTGAACACACCCCTGCAGACAAACTGGCTTCTTCATTTGATCCGTCGCTTCACCTGCACTGACACAGAAAGCTCCATTTCCTGTTTTTTTCCCCCTCTTTCTCCAAAGATCAAAATGAAAGGAGAAGCCACTTTATGCTACAGAGAAGATGCAGTCCCGTCGTTGAACGCCTCGCTCTATTTCATCACGCCCGCTTTCTCCGGCGCGGTTTGATTTTCCGCCTTCGTCTTGGCGCCACCCGGCTCAGCCACAGTGATGTTCGCCGCCACGGCCTCTTTGCCCTCGCGCCTCTTCTCCTGTCTGACCGCTCCTGCGGCCCTGCTGGTGCTATGTTGGTGGACCGGGGTTGTTGTTTTCACAGGGACGGGCACTCTCCCCGGAGTTATATGGGGGTCCTCTCCGATGTTGACGGTGAGGTTAGTGTAGAGGGGCTCCAGCTCCCTGGAAAGGAGCTCGTACGTCAGAGAGTTGAGGCCGTCGGAGCGCCAGTTGAGCCTCGTCCTTTTCAGGAGGTCAAATCTAGAAGGGAGACGTCAGGTCAAGCTTTTAACAGTGCCAGACGAAACCAGCGCCCCATAAAAGCCAACAAACTGTCCCTGACATCCATAAACACTGGTGGTTAATTATCGCCGAGATATATTTCCATGTAAATGCAACTTGTGGCGCTGCAGTTGATTTGCGGGATGTTGTTTTCATAATCAAAAAAATACCTTTCCAAAGCATTGTGGGCAAGAAAAACAAGAGAATTTAATGAGCAAACAAATTTTTGGAGCTGGCAAAGGAAAATTCCAAACCCAAATAAACTGTCAACAACAAAGAAAAAACAACAAAAAAAACCCAACTTTTTTTGGAACAACTTAACATGGCAGGGGGTTGGGAGATTGGAAAGATTGAGCATGGGGGGGCGGCTGTCTGGAGGAGCAAAAATGAAGCCAGGACAAATATTATTGTTATATTATAATAATGTTTTAACATCCCACTCAAATCCCTACATCATTTCTGTATGTGCGCTTGTGTGTCCATCTGTACCTGTGTGGGTTTTGCTCGTTGCCTCGGTCTCCTCTGTGCTTGATCATCTTATAATGACCAATGGCCACTGGAGGGCGTACGATCTTCATGCCAGACAGACGCACTCTGGATGGGCAGCACACAACAGGGATCAGCAGAAACAGCACTTTCTCAATTGAAACCATTAAACAGGGAAACTTGATCAACAAAGCCTGTTGCTTTTTTTCTGTTCATGCAATGTTTTATCACTCAAAGCAACAGCACTACTCCAAAGTTCTAGAGAACGGTGGGTGACATACTTCTACATGACCTATAGGCGGTGGAAAACATTGTGGTTCCCTTTTTCCATCTATGGTCCTTGTGTCCAGTCATCTACGTCAATCAAAACACGTCACTAATGATATGATCATTGAATGATACAATTTGAAAGTCGCATCATCATGCACAGAGCAGAATGTTACAAAAAAGTAGGAAACATTAATGTAGTTTTGCTTCATGTAGATGTTTGTGAAAGCTTTTCTGGATTTTCTTGTATCTGATGTATTTGGTGCCGTAACAGATTGGCAGATGTTAGAGAGTCAGAGAGTGGAGAGAGGGGACCGCAGCGTAGGGAATGAGAGGAGTCTGAAAACAGCCTGAAAACTGAAGCGCGCAGCACAGCACAAACTCCGCTGCGGATAATCCATTCGAAACATACTGTACTCACTGAGCCCACTCCCAAGAGATACACAGCAAAGCCACAGCAGTTGGACGGGGACGTGAAGATGAAAGATGATGTTAGGAAGCACGGAAGAAAAGTCAAAAGAAAAAGGAAAACATGTGGTGCTGAAACTGTAAACACGGGTAAAAAGAATGAGTGAGTGGGGAAAAAAGAACAACAAACAGAGAGGCTGAAATGGTGGAGCGTGAAGATGTGACGTTTAAGACCCATGCGTGTCATGTGCGCGGTTTATGGTTGACGCTGTCACGGTGCAGGCCGCGCCTCATCTATGCTCTTTACCTGGCGGCGATGTCGTCATCCTCCCCGCCCCAGCCCCAGTACCCGTTAGGGAAGCCGTTCATCTTCATGTACTGATCTGGGGTCACTGCAGACACCCCACCAAAATACTGTGGGTACGGCAGCCTGGGAGGGTCATATCACCAACATACAACTTCAGAATAATGTCTCAGGGCGATACATTGTACATAGAAGTCACATCCTCACACTGGCACTGGGCGGTATACAGTTTCATGCCGAATACCAGTGTTTTTTATGTTTCTTTTTATGATAAGAATTTTGAAAAATGCCGGTTAGTGTGCAGCATATAAAATGTTGCAGGACATTAATTGAGAGGGGGACTAACAACCAGTCTGTCTGTGTTGAGCAGTGACCAACATGGAAGGAGAAAATGTGCCAGACACAAAAGGAACTTCTACCAAAAAGAAGATCTGTGTCGGTGGTAGTAAAAATATGACACCAATTAAATCGGCCATAATGTGTAAATGTTGACAGGCTAAAGTTGTAGCTGCAGGAGGCAACGCGGGCGATTTATTTCACCACATCCACCATAAACATCTTCTAGAATATGAAGAATGCACGAAACTAACATCCGCATCTTCTTCCATGTGTGCAGGTGACGTTAACGTTGGTGCTGCAACACAAAAAAGGGACTGCCTACAGCAAGAAGAGCAATTCTAAGCCAATTAACCTCAGTGATTAGTCTCTAAATTATTAGAAAATTAGGTTAACACCTAGTGATGCAGGAAAAAAAAAATACTGTGACACTGATATAATTTTTAAAAATATGATATCAATTTTTGGTCATACCGCCCAGCTCAGACACACATTCGTTTTGTGCATCTAGTGTGCACCTGCTCACCTTGTCTGGTTCTCTCCCTCTCTCTCTGCAGGAACTGATGGTGATGTGGAACCCTTATTTCCTTCCTATTTGTTAACCTTCGGATTAGTTGGTGCATTTTCACAACACACACATACACCTTTCACTCACCCAACATACACCTGCTGATTATTTCACTGATATCCACACCTCATGCTTTGGTCGCCCTATGTTTCAGCATATTTTTAGTTACTTTCTGTTATATAACCTACTTCTGTTCAATTTTACAACGGTGTATCTCCCTCCTTGTCATGGCTGTAGTGCCAGGCTGTGACAACCTACCTGTATCTGAACTTGTCCATGGCCACAGACAGGTGTGTGGGAAACTGTTTGTGGCAGGTGTAGGTGTTGTGGTCGTTCTCGGGCAGCAGGTCAACGTCGTGCAGGAAGATGCAGCTCCAGTCCTCATCTCTGAGGGCCTCCCGCACGCCAACGTTCAGCAGCTTGGCACGGTTAAAAGTACCGTTCCCCCACTGCAGTCAGAAACAGAGGCCGAGTAACACACACACAGGAATCGCTTATAAAGAATAAATAAACAGCGTGTCTTAATAACTGATGGCTTAGGAATGCAGTTTGAAAATTATGGTTTATAATATAATGGATGATCAAAATGAGCCAGCATTAAGTTCAGTCAATGAGATATATTCAATCAAACTACAGCAGTTTTCACTGTTGAGAAGAAGAACAGAAAAACATGTTATGGTTATGGTTTTTCGAGATAGCAACACACTTTTTTTTTATTGCACATTAACTGTAGTTTTAAAGTTGTGTATTAATGTGGTACGCACAGACTCAAAGTAGAAGAATAGATAAAGAAGGCAAAGATAATGAGAATCCCGTTGACTGAGTAATAAACAAGAAAGTTGATTATATTATAATTAACAATTAAATAATTTGGCTGGCAATTTTGCTGTTTTTCTTATTGTCAATAAATCTCATGAGAAAAGCTGAACCAACAGTGAACTGATTTGCTTATTGTTTGCACCCAAAACACATTTCTCTGTGCCGCAGGAAACGTTGTTTTGCTACTTACTACCACACCACCACCACTTGACTGAAGTTCTTGTCACCGTTTCTAAACAAATTAACATAACCATAATCTCTGCAGCGAAGGGGTTTGTCACAGCGTGCAGCGGCGTGACTCACTGACGTGTTTTTAATAGTTTCTACACAGTAGAGGGCTCTATGGCAGACAAGATATATCAGGTGTTAGATAGACACACTATATTGTAAATAGAATCAGTTCATAGTTGGTTTGAAGACTATAAATTATGCCGTATTATACTGATTTTGATAGAGTTTCAGCGATATAATTGCGATATATTTGTGTTAATATTGTTCTTGCTCATGCGTGCATTGGCTAATAGGGGTCCGCTACTTCTAGAGAGAGACACGCTAAACCAGGGGTGTCAAACATGTGGTTGGGGGGCCAGAACTGGCCCGCTAAAGGGTTCAATCCAGCCGACTAAATAAATAAATAATGAACCAACTTAATTGAATTATTTCAAGTAGTTAATGAAATTAATTAAATTGTTTCACCTAAATTGGTAACACCTAAATGAATAAGTTCACTCAACTTTAAGTTTGAACTTTAAGTTCATCGAAATTTGAAAGTTGGAGTTACTCTAATTTATTAATTTCAATTAACTTAATTCATTTAGGTGTTACCTATTCAAACAATTAATTTAAGTTGGTTGACTACTTGACACAATTCAAATAGGTTGGTTCAACTATTTTCTTTTTTCAGAACTGGATAACTATACAAAGTGTGACAAAGTGTGGACCAGTTCCTATTTCTTCACAGAAATGTGAAGATAGTGAGCTCGGGGGATAAAATATTTACAGATTTATTTTGTAAAAGGTTTGCACCGCAGGAGATAACTTCAGCTGCTGCTTACAAAACTAAATATTGTTCAATGATTACATGTTTTAAATTGATATGCAATAGTAGTAATTTATTGGAAACATATTGTTGAAATCTATTTTTTTTCTTCTAACATCTCTCCTGTTTTATAGGAACAAATTTTGTAGGCGTTGTTCATTTTTGAATGAGATCCACTTGAGATCAAATTGCGCTGAATGTGGCCCATAAACTAAACTGAGTTTGACTCCCCTGCACTAAACAAACAGACTGCCAGCAACACATTCACAAATCAACTGACCTGCTGGACTATGTAGATGCTGTAGTGGATCTGCTGCCTCTGCAGGAAGGGGTGGAGGTGATAGAGGAGGGCACGGAGGTGGGTCTGCCGGTTCCGGTACGGCACCACTATCGCGGTGTGGTGGCGGGGCTCACAGTCTGGAGGCCGGTAGCGTCCGCCTGGCATCACCAACGGGTTCCTCTGTCTGATGTCCTCCAGCGACAGAGTAGAAGAAAGACGGACGGACACAGGCCCAACTGGAGAAAAGGAATTAAAAAAAAAAACCTTAAGGTGATATTGATTGTCTGGCTTCTGTCTAACCAACAACTTAACAAAATACCACAGGATCATTCACTGTATGTTATGGTTCCATATAACTCACCCAGCAGCGGGGAGGGGATCTGACAGTCTCTCAGCGGGGGTCCGGTAGCAGGGGGTCCCGTGCCGGAGTTGCGGGGCGGGGGAGGCGGCGCTCCCAGATGACTGAGGTTGGTGTAGACGTCGTGGGGTCGGGAATAATCGAATTCCGGCTCCGTGGTGTGCACCAGGACGGACACCAGGCCTCTGAAGCCCCCGAGGGAGAAATAGAGCACGAAGGCAAACTGGAAGCCCACCAGCAAGGCCAGCGTGCATGGGGAGTCCAGAGAGCGCCCGCAGCACGCCATAGTAAAGCGAGACAGCAGCGAAGGTTACACGCCGGGATGAGGAGGGTCAAGGGACGGGGAGGAGTGAGGAGTGGCAGCTGGGGCGAGGAAGTGGAGGGAGCGAGAGGTGGGGTGTGAACAAGGAGAGGCAGAAGGAGAGGAGGGAGAAGGAGGGCAGGCTCAGGCGGGCAGGAGGGGGCGGTCCATCTGTACCAGCGGGGAGTAGCGGTGAAGCTCAGTGGGCACTGCCATCACCTCCTGACCACAGACGTCACTGAGAAGGAAGAAGAAGGAAACTATTGTTGGCAAAGACAGTTATCGCTCATCGCTCATTAGCGTTATTTCACAAAACACGGTACCTTTTTTTGCAGGAGTCTAATTAAATCCTGTCCTGGGCCAGGGAGGGCTCACTCCACCTCTCTCCTCCCCTTCCTCCTTTCATGATCATCATCCTCACGCTTTCTGCAAGAAAGTGGAGTAAGAATGCACCAGCGGCTTCTCCTGGGCAGCACCAGCTGTAATCTAAAATAAACCGGGGAATGGCAAGCGGCTACAAACGGAATGTCACGTTTGCTTCTTTATTTAGAATGACTTATTTTGAGCAGTGACATTTCCATACTACACGAGAGAGGACGAGAGGCTGATGCCTGCGGATCAAATTAATCCCAACATCCCAGCAGCAGCAGCAGCTTTAGTCCCTGTTTGTCCAAACATGCTGGAGCAAAAGAAGAAAAAAAAAATCACAACAACACTGGATGCTGCTGAACTGATGAATTTCATGAGGCATGAAAACAAACAGAGGACAGCTACTGAAAACGCATCACGCACAGATAGCCTCCCATGCAGCTGATTAGCCTATCAACATCTATCGTCAGGCCTATGCAGGCAATCATGAAGCGAGAATGTGTCGCTGTGTATTTAATCGCGAGGATTCGCGTGTCGGCGACATCAAAAAAGCTGTCTCTTAATTCTTTTATTTTAATTCTGGTGCCGTTTATAGACTCCGTTTTTGCAGCAGAGACTCACCAGCGCATCCCTGCGACATTTTCAAATCCACCCCCCGGCTTCCATCGAGAGTCCGACGGGCCGCTGCCACCAAGTAGACGCGATGGAACCAAAAGATAGCGATTTTTTTTCCTTTTTTTCCTCCCCTGATGCTGCTCGCTCCTCCTCCTCTTCCTCTTCCTCCTCCTCCTCCTAATCCCTCCGCTGAGGGGAAATCTTTCCGGGGCTGTTTAGACGCGGCTGCGGACGCTTTCACACGCAAGTGCATCGCCGCATATCCGACCAATGCGAATCCGAAGGTGTCAACATTCCGCTCTGCCCTCGCAGCATCGGAGCGGCTGGAGCAGCGAGTCAGATGAGCGGAGGCGCACGGCGGTGACGCACGGGAGCGGCGTTTTTGAAACACTCGCTAAATGTCATCCCTTATAATCCAGGAGTCCATGTTCTTTCTGCTTTATCTCTCCATTTCGATTCTGGAAAGACATACATACACTACCGTTCAAAAGTTTGGGGTCACTTAGACAATTCTGAATGAAAAGCACTGTTTTTTTTCAATGAAGATAACTTTAAAGTAATCAGAAATACATTCTATACAGTGCTAATGACTATTCTAGATGCAAATGTCTGTTTTTGGTGCGATATATACATGGGTATATAAAGACCTATTTCTATTCCATTCCACTATTGCGTCAGAAGGCTAATAGATGAAAACCCTTGGCAATCATGTTAGCATAGCTGAAAACAGTTTAGCTAGTTAGCTAGAAGCAGAAGTTAGCTAGCTAGAAAATTTATCTTTCTTTAACGAAAGCAAAGTTTGAAGGAAACATTAAAAATCAAATACATATCATTATTTCTAACTATATCAGTGTCTTGACTATATTTTCTATTCGTTTTGGTGGTAAATAAAAGTGTGACTTTTTGTGGAAAACACAAAATTGTCTGACTGACCCTTTTGAACGGTAGTGTAGCTACATTTCATATACATAAAGCTACTTAAAGGAGCTCCAGTTAGCTTTTTTTAGTTTAATATTTACATTTTCATTGTCTGTTTATAAAAAATATATACAAAAATAGTTTTCCATTTTAACTTCGGAAAGATATCCATAACTACATTTCATATCTATTAAAACAAGGAGTGTCTGTGGCTCCAGTATCTCCGTTTGTCAGATAAGCCTCAGCTTTCGGATATAGATGCCACACGGCACAATGGATGTGTACACTTTTTTGTGAAATTTTGTTGATGGATATTCAAAAATTATCGTTAAAAGTTAAAATCCCTCATGTGCTGTGGTGGTGTAGGGGTAGAGCACTTGCCATTTACGGCCTTTTTTCGTAAGCAGCCGATTCTGGTTGGAGTCCCGACTGGTCCCTTGTTGCATGTCTCTCCCTCTTTCTCCCATTACTTCCTGTTTGGCTACTGTATCATAAAGGTGTTTATGGCACAAAAAATATTTAAAAAGGTCAAATCCCATAGACTTACGTTTCACAGTGATATCCTGCAGCAGCACTTTAGTTACCGTATAAAGCTCGGTATCTCAGTGCTCCTCTTCATGTTGCTTCCCAGCGCTTTAATTACAATTTAAAGCTCCATTGTCTCATTTCTTCCTGTACCAATCGTCCAGCCAACATGACGAAAGTATGTGAAACCACATGCTAAGGCTACTTTTGTCATGCTAACACAGTCCTACTCCAAGACACGTTCACAGACCCTTAGGAAATCCCAGCGCTATCACCTAACAGAACAGGATCTGGACCTAAACTCGTTTATTTATATAATACTTATAATAAATCGGTTTTACTTGGCCTGTAAACCCAATTTCAAAAATGATATGTAGATTGACATCCAAAATGTCACCATAAATTGTAGCCTTTCTTTACAGTAACTCTATTTTATTGTCTCTTCTTCTTACCCATGTAAGTTTCTCTATTAACACTTTTGGCCAAGCATACAAATATACTTAAGCTTCCACTTTTCTATAGGAATACAGGCACTGCACCAGTATCTATAAAGCTATTTAAAGAGGTTCTATTTTTCTATTTTCTGTTTAATATTCTAATGGTCTATTTATAAAATAAATGTATGTTTTTTTATGGTCTTCTTGTCCTCTTGTAGTGCACCATTCACACTAACTTGGCATTATGGTCATGATTAGCATAACTTAAAGTCCTTAGACAATATAAAAAACATTAAAGAATGTCTGGCATATGCTAACTGAAGCATACGGTTTATTAGGTTGAAAATTATATACATACATGTATATTTCCAGCAAGGAGGATGAGGGCGGCACGTCGACAGAGCTGATAACAGAATAAAGCGTGAAAAACACTCATTGTAACACACAAAAAAAACACACACAATAGTAAAATACAAAGCTTGTTTCAATCAGGCGTCAAGTGTCAGTAAAAACGTGGTAGTAGAAGGCGAAGAAGCTGTCGAGTCAATGTGCAGCAGCAGTTTTTGATACCGTCTCGATTTATGCACACCGCACAAGTTAGTGCACCGAATTGGAGCGCATTGCGAAGAAGTGCACTGAGAGAAGTGTGCGATTTGTGACACAGCCCCGAGGTCCATCGGGACAAAGAGGTCAAGGTTTTGCAGGAGGAGGCAGCAACATGGATCCAAGGGCAGGAGGCATTTCTAAATGGTTTGTGTTCAGAACGAGTGTGTGGTCTGATTTCATAGTTTGTGTTACCAGGAAAACTAGAGACCTAAATATTTACACACAGGCACTGAAAAATGTTTTTTTTTTCAATTCATAATATGATTTAACCGCCTTTAAAACAACACCACTGTTTAAATAGTTTTCGATAGATGTTGAATATTGTTTAGAGTCATTGAATTTTGTAACAAATGAGAAAAGTCTGTCAGTAGAAATGTTTGAAAGAGTCTCACCAAGTTCTCCATTTGTTTTTTCTTCATATTATCTGTCTCTGTTGTAATTATGTTTGTATTTAATTACCTGGATTAGCTGACTCTATTCATGTTGAATGTTATAGAACTTTGTATTCTGTTTATCTAAGGAAAAAAATACTTTGTGTATATCTCTGTTGCTTTTGACATTATTTTCCCTTTAAATATAAATGGGTGTTCATACTGAAATCAGGATCTGGAATTAAATTGTAAACAAATTCATTACTTCAGGCCAGTATTTGTATTGACATTTTAAGACCTTATAAAAACCTGTAATACAGTACATTGTGTTGTGCATTGCGTGTGTTTGTGTTCAAGCATGGGCTCAAAATAAAAGAAAAAAAGATTAAGCTATTTTTTCTTTCCAAAGTCGTCTATTCATTCATCAAAATGTTTTCCATTTTTGATATTTCTTCTTTATTTCTCACACAGCATCCAACCCAAGGGTATCAGTTGTTCTCTGGCTTAATGCAGCAGGCTAGAAATGTCTTTATTCACATGCAGCAGTATGCTTGTCAGATTACAGAACAGAGACAGGACAGAATACTTATGGCTGAAGTAGTTCCACATAAGTAAACACACTAACCCCCCCCCCCCCACACACACACAATAACCCTCAAGCAGATAAAGCATAAACAGAAGAAAAGAAAAATCTGTGCAAAACAATGCATCAACACTACTATTGTTTGTAGCACTATGTGAACACACTGCTTTTATTGTTTCAAAGCCAAGCAGATGTGTTTTTTTTTACTCTACCCGGGGAAAAACCCCACTAACTTAACATCCCCTCAAGGAATATTATACTAAAGTATGATACAGACGGCATAATATTTAGTTAAGGCACAGAATAGACTCTTTAAACAGGCAGGCTGGTGTTTCAGTCAGATCAATAAAAAAAGATGTTTAAAAGTGTCTATTTTCCCATTGATCATTCAACTCCCACGATATATCCAAAGATGTTGTTGAATTCGGGATACATTTGAATTACTTAATTATTAGTCTAATTTGTGTGCAATTATTTAGTTAATAATCGCAGAATTGAAGGCCAAATGATTTTGAAACAGTAAAACAGGCACAATGTGATGTATCTTCCATATCACCACTCAAAAAGTCAAACAGAGCATCATTTCGATATATATATATATAAATCTATAATGGATTGCTCTTCTATTTATGTGGCTTTACTCATGTTCCTAACCAAAATGTTAATACAACAAGAATGACTTCTATCACAATAAGCGCTACTTTGTGTGTAAAAAAAAAAAAAAAAAAAAAAAAAAATTGGAATGAAATGTTTCACAAGTTTTCAGTACTCATTTTTCCTTGATTTCGGCTGGTGAAAAACATTCTTCTCAGACTGTCCTCTGTTTCGTCCGCTCCAAAAGGGAAAAAAACAAAATAAAAATAAAACAAAATGTAACCCCTTATATTCAATCGTTAGATGTAAGTACTGCGCAAGCGCTTTGCTTTCCACTCCCTTTAGGTTCTGTGAATGTATTTGATTTTTTTTTCACTTGTCTTTCCATTTCATCAGTTCTTTTCCCCCCCATCCCTCCCAAAAAAAAAAACAAACCCAAAAAAACAAACGCCAATAATTATAATAATAGAAAATAATTCTCAAATATTAACTCTATTCCCTCCGTCTATCAAGTTTTGCAATTATTTAAATTATCCGCTTTCCTCCACCATCTTCCCTTCGCTCTCTCCGCTTTCTCAGCACCTCCTCCCTCCCTTCCCCCCCCCGCGCCTCACCCCTCTCTCTACTTTTTGTAGTTGCCGAACTGAATGGCCAGCCGGTTACTGACGCAGCGGAACGTTGCGGGCTGCACCTCCCAGTAGTTGACGGGGTTACCGAACAGACTGATGCCGTTATAGAACGTCCTCTTCATCCCAAATCCTCGGGGGCAGAAGTCATTGATGCCCACCTGGCTGATGTGGTTGTCGTGGAGGTACACCACCTAGAGCGCAGGGAGCAGGGCATCGTGTAAGACTTTTCCGAGACATTGTTGAACACAAGACAAGCTGATGATCATTACGCTGGTCGACCCACTTGTAGGTATTTTAGAGCTGGCAGGCCTCTGGGAACGCGGCTGAGGCGGTTGTTGTCCAGATGCAGCTCTCTCAGCCTGGGGAGGTAGGACAAACTGCCGTTCTCTATGTTGCGGATGTGGTTGTAGCCGAGGCCCAACCTGGAAAATAGGAGGCAGAAAAGGGGGGGGGGGTTGAAATAAGCAGAAAAAAAAAAACACTGCATGGTACATTTACATGTGAGCTGGAGTGTCTTAAAAGTCCCTGATTGTCATCGTTGCATGAAAGAGATTTTAAGCGAAATAGACACATCAGTAGCTGCGGCTATAAATAATGCAAAATATGTGTCGATAAAGGAGCTAAAAGTAAACTCGAGTGTAATAATAGAGGAGAAAGTGACTTCAGGTGCTGAATATATTTCGTTCACTGGGTGACGTGGAGCTGTTTTGACTGGACTGAGGAAAGCACACGAGCATGAAGTCGCAGTGTTATCCTGAGGCTTTTTTCCAGTGGTTTGCCAATGCAGTTCGTTTCATTACCCATAAGGGGCACTGCCGACTGGGAATGGGTATTTAAAGAAAAAAGAAAAAAAGATACAGGATAATTCCTTGGAATGCAAGCAGAGCAGGAAAAGAAAAGTCATGGCAAAAAATGTGGATTTTGTTGTACCTGTACAGGTTTTTGTATCTGCTCAGGTCCTCCAGTTCCACAGCCTGAATCTCGTTGTGGTCCAGGTGAAGCTCATGGAGACTATCTGGGAGATCTGAAAGACAGATGCTGTAACTGTAAGGCTCTACTTTAGAGTGAGACTGGATTTGGCCCATAGTTGTTCATTGTTTTTTTGGTCTCTAACTCATGTCTCTTGTGTCAATGTGCCCATTCTTTTCTTGAGAACAGATGAACAGATACGAGTTCAGGCTTTGACTCTTAATATTTGTCTGCCATGATGAGGGCATGATGCCTGGCTGTTTTTTCTTTTTTTCCACAGACTTCTGCTTTAATCTCTGTATGCAGGCTGCCCGGATTTTTAAACATCTGAGCTCAAAGCTCCATTTCTGGGCAGCTGTTCTAGAAGATTTTGGATCTGCGGATCAAACATTTCCAAGAACTGTCACATTTTTTCCCAAGAATCATTCATATCATGGGTAATATTTGCACATCAATCATGTTAACGCATAATCCACAGATCCCATATCATTTAGAACAGCTGCCCAGAAATGGAACTGATGAGCTCAGATGTTGCCGCTGGAATCAAGATTACAGCAGAAGTCTGGGAAACTCCAGGCGGGCGTTATGCCTTCATGGCAGACACATATGAGAAGTCGAAATGTGTAAACTTGCACCTGTGTCAGATATGTTCATGCAGGTAAAATAAACAAATGGGTGATCTGGATGATGGACACAAATGAAATGACATGAGCACAAGTAGAATTTCAGAGACAGTATTACAGGTGTTTGTATCACTGCAACTTGACCCACCTCTGTGCGTTAGCTTCGACTTCTATTATGTCAGGGAACATGCATGCATGTGCATGTAACTAAACTTTTCCATCCATGTTCTCACAGATTGAATTTTGCAGCATTTTAGCATCGAAGATCACATTGACACACTAAACAATATATAGTTTTGCATGGCAGCCGCATCGCACAGGAGGTCTGAGTGAACTTTGGAACTTTAGCGAAGCTGGAGCCTCAAATCCACAGCAGCGAGCAAAACACTGATGTTACTGGACATAATCTGAGAAGTGCTGAGTGTGCTGAAAGCAGAGGTCGAACAAAGGTTGAGGCGCAGCCAGCTCCAACAAATACAAACAAAAAAAATAAGTTCATATTTTGGGTTACCAAAGCCACGTCGACCGAACTGAGGAACTGAAAGAGAGTTTTGCTCGATTTGGAGGCAATTCAGGGTGTGATTTTGAGCAAGTGATTAATGTAACAGGAAAATTAAATCATAAGCTGGGACATCACAGCTGGGTCTAAGGCTCGGGGGGATGGGTGGTCACAACTAGTTTGGAAAAAAAAAAAAAGACGTGAGAAATGATGATGACCTAAGACACATCTGGAACGATATACTTCGACAGATAGCTGACAGCGCTGGACACTCGTTTCCCTGATGATTGTTATGGAATAATGAGAGCAGCTCCAGCTTTTCTCTTGCAGTCTAAAGCCTCATTCACACCTGCCACGCTTCCCAGAAATGTCCCAGAAATTCTCCTGGAAGGGGTAACGTGCGAACGCGAGCCAGAGGCGATTTTCGGAGAAAATCTGTTCAGGCAATTTCCTACCTCCAGACCTAACGCAGGGAATATGGAGGGGAAAGGTGGTGTTTGAATGTGAGCAGGAAAATTCCTGGGAAGGTCACTTTAAGAGGGTGAAATGTCACACTTTTGACAGGAGTCCCTTTGTCTGCTAATCACTGCTGTTTTTATTGCTTGGCCTCATTAAACATATAATTTACTGGGAACAATTTGTAAAACGGATTGAAGACATTTGCACAGGTGGAGTCCCTGGGTCTCTATGCGAGCAGTACCACATCTCAGTTAAGGAAGCTGAATTAACATTATTCAACGAGCAACTGTGTAGGAAAGTGGCCAATGGGCTGAAATTTCCATCCCGAAGTATTATTTGCTTACCTTACATTTCTAAGCCAACTGCAACAAAACTGCCTCAGGTCATTATCACCCTTCCCCTTTCCCATAACTTCTTGTAGTGTAGAGAGACTGTTCTCCACTCCCAGAGCATCCATAAATGCTAGCCTCAATAACCTGGCCCTCCTGTCCTTTAAAAAGGAACTCTGTGACTCTTCGGACTGTGATGAGATCATCTCCGTATTAAACCGCAAAATGATGAGTAGCCTAATTACTAGGGAACAAATAAGGTATAAATGAGGCGCGAACTGCTCGTAAAACATTACTTAATGGGAAGTTCTTGAGTAGCTACTAATCAAATTTTATAGTAGCTAATGATTGGTTGATGATTACTTATGTGAGAAATGACTATTAGATATGTCAGTAAACCACAAATGTGTAATTATGTGGGTTTTGTTGGTGGTATGGTATGTTGTTGAAAACTAAGTATGTTCTGTTGAGAATAAAAGAGGAAAAAAAGTGGCAAAGTCTCTGAAAGGTCCCCTATTTTACACCTTTCCTAGGTTTAACTTGAAGTTATGATATCCCTAACAAAAAATGTTTGTGGCTTTGAGTACCAAAACCCATCCCAATAGACAGAGGTAATTGTGTGCAGTTACTGCTTTTGTTAAGAATGTTGTAAAAAAGTGCAATTTTTTTTTCTAGGTTTTTGTAAGTCTTTTTTTTCTGGGAAATTTGCCCAACCACTTTTGTACTGGCCCCCCTGAAATATGATTTCTGCATAAAATCTAAAAACAGAAGGGGGAAACAGTTAATTTGGACCAGATGAAATGTTTCTAAATATCAGTAATTAAGAGGTTATAGCTCATGTGTTCAATCTGTACAAAAATGAAATTGTAAAAACAACTATTTGTGGTTTAATGGAGGGTTATGTGCCAAAATGGAATCTCTCCTGGTTTCTTGGACAGCCCAGCACATTGTCTTCTGAAAAACTGCAAATTGTCAGGGTTTTCATTTAGCGATTTGCAGAGCCAAACTAGTTGTTTCCCTCTCTTTTCAGTCTTTAAGTTAAGCTAAGATAATTGGCTGCCGACTGTAGCTTCAAATTTACCACAACAACATGAAAGTGGCATCAATCTTCTCCTCTAAGTGTGAGTAGGTGTACTTCAAAACGCCACAGCAGTCGTTTAAAGCTGCCTAAAGCAATGTGCTGCTGCATTGTAAGTATGTTTGCATTTTAGCCACAAGAAATTAGATTTTACCTTTAGGCACCCCAGTCAGTTTGGCCTCTGATATACGCAAATAATTCAGTTTCAGTCCCGTGAAGGCTCCAGGCTCAAAACCGCTGTTCTGGATGGGGTTTGCTCCCATCTCTGCAAGATAAAGAGAATATTTGTGGCATGTAAAAATAGAGTCCCTTTAATCTTCGAAATCAAATGCCAGTGGCAAAGGCAGTGGTGAACACCACCAAATATAGCTTAGATTTATTGAAGTCATCAGCATTTTTGACCTATGCAGTTCATGGTGCCCAGTCCTGAGAAGGCTCCAGATTCCACCTTCTTGATGCGGTTCTCGTGGATCCTCAGCTCAACCAGAGAGGCAGGCAAGTTCTTGGGGATAGTGGTCAGGAGGTTCTTGGAGAAGTAGAGCTTCTGCATGTGCTTCAGGGGGAGGAACGCTTTCGGGTGGACTTTTGAAATATGGTTATTTCTCAGAGACAGACCCTGCGAAAAACACCAGTAGCACACAGACTATGTCAAAAGAGCATACACAGGATGCACAAGCTTGAGTTTGCCTGCTTCTACCCGATGTGTTTGTCTGAAATAAACCGGCGGCCCCGTCGCCCGACAGATTGTCTCTCCACCTGTGCTGGCTGAAAGATGGAGACAGATGTAGACTGAGGTAAACAGACCTTAATAGAGATGTTATTGTACAATGTCATGTCGGGAGTTTCCAATGCTGCCAGCCTCAATATTGCTCTTGGTCCGTTCTCTTGAACGCAGCGAGCAAAGCCTTCCTGCTACGAGAGGCAAGGATGTGAGGTAGACTACTCCCATTTGGCTTGTTAAAGCACTGTTAAAGCTCTCAGAGCAGTGCACGGTGGAGGTAGAAAAAGAAAGGAGATGAACCTCTAAATTTCCAGGGAAGCAGAGGGTCATAATGATATTTCACCATCAAGGCCAAAATAAGCTGAGCTGAGTCACTTATACATCATTCGGCGGTGCTCAGCTGCTGAGATGGATGTTAGAAATGTGACCAGACTGTGTGTGTGTGTGTGTGAGTCTCTTACGTATAGGTTAGTAAGGCCCTTGAAGTCATTCTCTTTAAGCTCGCTGATTCGGTTGTTCTGCAGGTCCAGGAACTTGGTGTCCTTAGGAATATTCTTTGGCACCTCAGTCAGACCTGAAGACGAGACCAACAAAAACACATGAGGGACTCATACTCCATTAAATGCTGCTATGGATGACTGTGAACCAACACCCTAAAAACCAGTTTGTTTTTAATGGGCACACTCTTAGGATATCTTAGTCAGACATAGCGTAGACCTCGGAAAATAAATAGTCACTGTGTGTTTTAAAACCTCCATCCGGCCTAAAAATTAAACCAATCACATCCCACGCAACGTCAAATGAGCACTCTGGGGTTGCTCGGGCTATTATTTTAATCAGAGGTGGACATAGACACAACCATGGAGGTCACACGCAGACGTCAAAGCAGCGCATTACTAACATTACTGGTTTGTCGCCGACAAAGATATGCACGCACATGCACACACGCGCACAGAGAGGGAGAGAGAAACTTAAATCTCTCATACCAGATGGGGACACCAGATGTTTTCCAGCTGGTTTCCATTCAACAGTAGTCACAAAGGATGTGACTTAAATTCTGTCAACAAAATCACACATCAAATAAAATGAGGTGGACACAGCCCTGACACGTACAGACAGGGAGCTGTTTATGTGCTAATGTGCCAGTGGTGAAGCTGTTACTTTAAAGAGAAGGTACAGATTTCTTTTTTCAAACACCTGCTTGAAGAAGGTGCTGAGAATTTGCAGTCCGCGACGTCAGCTACGGCCATAAACGCCGTTGATCCTCATGGTCGGGGGTTGCTTATGACTGTTGTTCACCGAGCAATAAATTCATAAAGGCTAAGGATGGGTTCCGACAGGTGGACAGCGTTAGGAAACACATCTGCGTTATTCCACTTAGCGATCTCTTTGGAAAAATGACTCACCGCATGCACAAACAGAGCGACCAGGGATCATTATCAACACCACATCACAGAGCCACGTGGACGGGTGTATTAGATGTGGTCAGCGGTGCAGACAGACCACAGTAAGCGAATCTGTACCAGGGGGAAACCTCATCTGGACCACGACCATCGTGATGCAACCGGGGCCGGCTGGGAAGCGAACGCCCGCTGTCCCACTGGGAGCCAGTCTTCCCACCAACCACATCTGACCCAGAGGACTCTACCCAGAGCTGTCCGTCTAAAGTTAAGTTTAGACATATGGCTTTGGCTATACTGCGGCTATAGCGCGCCACACCCTCCATCTCACCGCACAAGGCCAAACTCCCTGCAACGTTCGGTTCACTCCAGATCCACGCAAGCGCCGAGCGATCGACTTGTCCAAGGAATGAAATTAGCAATTTTAAGCCTTTAGAGAGGAAATTCATTAAAGGTTGTGGGTAAAAGATCAATCAGAGCAATACCTTTAAATCAGAAACACAACTCTGGCTTTTCCCCATAACATTATTACAGCTGCCGCATGAGAAATATGACTCCACACACCCAGAATGTCACCATGTGGATTTATGTGTTCAGAAATATTTACCTTCAAGCCTGCAGCTCTGGACGTGCCAGCTGGAAACCTTTAAATTTGTAGCTAGGTCTGCATCAACCCCAGCACACATCAGGAAACATACCTGGAAAGCCTTTCACCCACATTAGGTGAATCCCTTAACCTCTTAAACCCCAAACCACAGCGTTTCACCCACATCTGCCACAAATCGCAAAGAGTTTGCCGCAGAAACTTGCCAAAACCAAACCCCAAGCGCCCCTCGATGCAAACGCTTGACATCATGCTGGGATGCACACCGAGAGGAGACAGACGCCACCGCCAAAATACATGTGTTCCAAATAAGAACTTGACATCTCGGAAATTATACACTTCCACATTTACCCTCCGCAGAAAGCCCATCGACAGTAAATATATAGAGCTAGTAAAATGATGATTCGGCAAAACCATGATGTCTAAACACAGGCGGCTTATTGGAGTTATAGTCAGTATAATGTGAGGAATCTTTATATCCATAAATATGACTTGAACACGGTTCCTTCAGCCTTATAAGAATAGACAGTCGGGAAATTGCAGAGTATGGAAACACGACTAAAATTAGGTCACAGGATGACTGTGAAAGCATCATGAAATTATATTTTGAGGCCTGATTTTTTAAATCGTCAAGAAGGTATTTTTGTATAAACCATTACTTGTAGTTCCTGTTCACTTCCTGGAATTTTTTTTTTTTTTGGTTTCTCTAGTTTAAATCAAAAAAGTGAATGTTCATAATCCTCACATCCTTATCTTGAAACCACTTGCAGTACATAAACACACAGCTCTCCTCTATCTTGAAATCTTACGAAAGGAGATTTTACGGAAAAAAAAATTCTCCGTCTCAAAAATTAGATAAAACAGCTCTTTAGAGACAGTGAGGAAATTTAGAAATTTTTCATCTGCTCTCATCAAAGTGTCCTTTTATTGTTTAACATTACTACATCTCTTTCTCTCTGCCTTCCCCCTTCACTCTCTTGATCCCTTCCCATCTCTCTTCTCTTCCTCCTTCCCTCTGTTGACTCAGACTGTTTTTTCTGGTCAAACCATTTCTTTTCCTCTCCCGGCCAGTATCTCTACACAAAGTCTGGAACACAAAATCCCTCAAAGAGATGCCTTCCCTTTTCAAAATACACTAGCATTAACCCGAGGGGAAGAAATTCCTCTCTTAGTACTCTAAAGGCCCCCCCTTTAAAGGGGGGGCTTTATTCTCTAGAGCTATAAAAATCGTGCAAGGCTCAGCTTATTCTCCCTCACGACGTCATATTACGCTCAACTTTTTTTTTCTTTTCTGAACCTGCTGACACGTTCGCAGACATGCGACTGTCCGCGCGCACGCTCTCACTGACCAAGGTCAGAACACTGGACGACCCGGAGTTGACAGTGGCAGCCGAAGGGGCACGTGGGGACGTCGGGCGCGGAGGGCAGCTCCTCCGCGGCCGAGCCTTCCTCGTCCCTCATCATCATCATTATCCCGCCGGTGTCCATACTGTCCATGGAAAAGTCCCAGAAGCCTCTCTGCTCGAAGGGCAGGGCCGAGGAGGGGAGGGGCAGCCGGACCACGCAGAGCAACAGCAGGAGCGAGCAATGTGGCAACATCTTTACCTTACTGTACACCTGTATAAAAATAACAAATCAAAAGAGAAGAGAAGTGTCAGTTTACATATATCAGGCTGCTAAAACAGCTTAATGCAACAGTCTACATTGATACATGATGGTCAAGCTTTGTTGGAGCTTGTAAATTGCGATAAAGGCTTAAATTGTTATTATTATGTTAAACTCGGGTGTTTCTAGTGTTTTGCTCAATGCATTTATGTATCAGGCTAGATGGGAATACTGTACATGGCATTTATATATTACTGGGGTGTTGTAAAAAGATTTGACCAACCACCCTTGGGTCCCAGACCACCAGGGGCCCAAAAGCGGCACTGACACTATCAATAATTTGTTTTGTTTTTTTGGAAATTTGGTAGAATTTATTACTAGACTACAATATCAATCAAGGCAGATTGGCATCATTACTTTTATTTGAGGACTATTCAAGGGAGGGGTCCTGTATAAAAACTATTATCATTATTATTTTGTTCTCACAAGTTGCATATTTCTGAATTAAACTCGATGATTTGATTACCACAAACTGACAGACAGACAGAAAACCTGGGGGACTAGATTTTAATCTGGCATAGAGCAAATAATGCTGCTGCCACCTACTGTATAGTCTGGTACATGCACTAACGTGAAGGAGGCAACAGACTTCATGCCAGAATGCACAGAGGGTGGGAGGCCAGGGGGGTGAGATGGACACAAACTTTTTCTCCGGATAATGCAACCGTGTCCATGAGAGCTATAAATCATTTTTTTTATGTAAATTAAGCATAGACGTCATTTGATAAATGGACACTAGAATATTATGATATGGTCTGTTTGTTCTCAATTATGAAGCCTTAGTGTTTATGCCACACCTAACGGGCACACCAGGAGCTGGAGGCTGGTGAGGAGAAATGGACTCATTCCCCCGGTGGAGTTGCCAAAATGCAACTCTGGGAACGAAAGTCACTTAAACCGCTGTGACAAAATCTCACTGTCTGCTTCCTGCACGGTGAGTTGGTTCACAGGAGAGCGGGCCTATTCTCGCTGGCCAATCAGATAGTGTAGAGGGCATCACCTCAGCGGTGGAAAACTTTATTCCCGCAAACCCGAGCAGTCGAACAAAGCCGCTATTCATTTAGAGGGGAAACTGGGAATGCAAGTGAAGTGTCTGGGTGCACGGTGACGTGTTTGAGTGTGCATGCATGTCATGAAACATTGACTCCATGATGACATATCCGTGCACGCTGGTAACTGAGGTCACCAGACATGTGAGCATGTGTGTTTGTTTTTTGTTTTTTTTTGCTACATCCTGCCTTCACTAACCAAACCAACACTTCAGCACAGCAAACCCTTCCATTCAACCCCAAATCTAATTCCTACAATAACAAATTATGACCAGGCCAACTGATCCCTACAGGAAATTGTGACGCTTAACTACAGGCTAATTTGAGTACTACTATCCCCAACCTTGTCATGTTAATTCTTCCTCTGATCCCAAACTCTGTAATTCTACAGAAAAGTATTGGTGCCAATGGTTAATATGCCAATATATCTATCAGAGAAGTTGATCCTGTCACATTGTGATCATACAGAATAATTCTGATGATCAGCATCAGGAGCGTCTGCAAGAGAGAGAGAAGCTCACACAAAGAAGAAAAATGGTTCGCACCATTTGATCCAATAACGTCCAAATTGGATATTGTGTTTTTGTGGGTTTTCTCCCTCCTTTCATATGGAACACTCTCCTATATCATAAAGTTCCATGTATTTTTTTTCACACATGCGCCTTTCGTCTTCTAAATGTGACACGACTTCAACACTTTTTTTCTTCATATTTTCCCAAGCTATTTCAGATAACATCCAGGGATATTTCTGGGGGCACTGGTTGTCCACAAAAGACTTGTGGAACAGCCTAAACAGGAACATTGCTAAAAAAGAAAAGCCTGGGAGGGAGTTTCCGGAGCTTTTTAATGTTGCGGAAATGCTTCTCATTCCACACAAATCTCTAAACTGATACCCTAGATCCTTTAAATTACAAAAAAAAGTAGTGACTTAACAAAAGCGACATTTGTACAAACAAATACAGACACGGGATCGGGATACAAAATGTGGGAAATTAATTCATCGGTCTAAAAGTGCAAATATCAAAGCATTTGCTCTGTTCAAAATAGAAATAAAAGCATTATTTCAGGTCATTAAGATCAGTAAGACAAAAAGCCTTTGCATGATGTGGCCCTGGCCTGGAGGCTTGACTAACTGGCTGCTGCAGTCAGTTCTCTGCATTAAAAATAGACGCCAAATTATACCATTTTGCAGAAAAGAAAAAACACCACTGGCCTTGGTTTGGCCAGAAGAATACAGCCAAGAGGACACGTCGAGGGCATATATAGTCATAAAACAATGACACACAAAAGAGCTGGAATGCACACAAAAGACTTATTTATACAATGATACAATACAATTATTTATAAAAAAAAAAAAAAAAGTTCTGCAACTTGTGCTGTTTAGCATTGCGGGTGATATTGCAAGATTCTAAAACCAGGGTGCTCTTATCTTAGCAGACATCTTTTCATTGGTCCAAACCAATGATTCGTCTACTGTTTGCTGAGATGCGGTAGAGGAGCTTTGCAGACAAAGGTGTTGGGGATAATGGGTGAGGAAAAAATAAAAGGAGGCAGGAACAAGAATAGTCTATCATCATCCGGGAATGACATTTAAGGTTACTAAAAAAAAAAACACAACACGACGATAAGACTAACTTTGGCTGTAATAACCACTTTTATCATAGCCACAGAGTGTGCATGTGTGAATTCCTCAGCTCTCCTCTCCCTGCAGTTAAACCATGAGCCGTCAAACATCCGGTCTGAGACAAAAAAAAACAAAAAAACAAAGGCTTCAATCTTAATTATTACTGCCTCGGGCTCTTTTCCACCCAAAGGCCAAGAGCAGTTTAATGGATGGAGGGATGGAGGGACGGAAAGGCGGCTATTCCTGTCTTCCTTGGTGTGTTTGTCTGAGGTATTGTGTGTGTGTGTGTGTGTGTGTGTGGGGGGGGGGGGGGGGGGGGGGCAATTATGTGGCAGAAAGAAAGAAAGAAAGAAAGAAAGAAAGAAAGAAAGAAAGAAAGAAAGAAAGGTGGGAGGTGTGTGTCAGTGGCGGAGAGAAGGATGTGAGGGATGAAGCTATAAAGATATACAAAGCTGCACCATCATTGCGGTACTTTTCCGTTTGGGGCAGATTTTCTGGGTTTGAGTGAAGCTCTTTAGTTTTACAACCTGCATTAAACACATTTCGACAAAAATCCTAATGTTGAATGTAAAACAAAAAAATGAAAAAAGCAGCCAAAAAAAAAAAAGATTGATTTTTGAATATGAGCCAGGGCCTATTGCCCAACCGCAATGTTTAAACCCCACTAATGATCTTGTCGCTGAATGTTGTGGAAAGCCTTTATCAGAAGGCTGGAGGCTGTCGTGCATGCATATGATGCATTAGATGAAATGAGCAATCCCTGTGGGATTGGTCAAACAGTGTAGCTGATCCTATCTCAGAAATCATCTTAACATTTAACGAGATGGAGGGTGCTCAGTCGCTCGACATCAACGGGCATTTACCTTCGATAAAACAAAGGATAAAGGGAAAACAGCAGGAAAATCCCCATCCGTATCAAGGGTGTGTCAGCTCATGCCCAGGGCGAGCCAACACACACACACACACACACAAGCACACACGCAGACTGTCTGAACCTCTAAAGGTGGTTGAAGCTGTCATGACAGGTAGAAGAAGACTATTATGGAAATTAAAATTCTTGTGGTGTGCATTTACTTTACTGGGTGTGAAATTGCAACAGAGAAAATCACGAGAGAGGATTCAACGGGATGGGTACGTGGATGGATTGATGTCGACAGCTTGTTTAAAAAAAAAAAAAAGACAGCCAGTTGGTGAACGCACCATCTGGTGACAACCAACTTTTACAAGAGCATCGGTTGTTTGAGTTTCCCACACCCTGCCTCTGGGATTATCTTTACATTTCCTACATGCACTATCCATCAAGTGGCCGGGGTTACTTGTCAGACATCCCATCCCAAACAATTAGTTTGACGTGACTGAACATTCCAAAAGGAATCCTTTGTCATTTAAACAAATACATATTTAAACTATATGCTGTCACACACAATGTTTGGTCTCCCATGACCGCAGTCGAGAGAAAAGGCAATCACCCCTACCTCCCACCCAGTTACACCACACACACACACACACACATATTCTTGTTATGAACTGCGACCACCATTTTTTTTTTCATACCAGAAAGAAAAAGGAATCTCCTAATTGGTATACCAAAAAATCTTCAAGTTTTATATGCACACCAGCCCTTTTATTACCGCACATTTTATTGACAGCTGCTGGTCTACATGAACCCGTTAACACTGCCACGAGCCCTCAATGCTCGCGGTGCCAAACTCAACGAAGCCTTATGATAATGGTCATGGCACGGGACGCTGGCCCGTTTTACCCTGTGCGTATTCATACACGCATCGATTTCATATTGGAAGGTGTGCGAGGCAGAGGTGGGGCGGGGTGGAGAGAGCTCTGCCAACCGTGCCAGCTGGCTTCCAGAATGCTGGTGTATTGGCAGCTGCCACGTCAACACTCGCTGCAGATTACCATCACACGGAGGCTCCAAGTGATCAGAGTGCTGACCGAGCAAAAAAAAAAAAAACATGTTTAAAAAAGCTTTCATTTCGCGTTCACGGAGAATAAATCGAATTTTGGTTTGGAGTGGCTCCAAATGGATATTATTTTGTTGTTTTTTTTCCCGAGCCCAAGCGCTATTCTGAACAGGATTCAAGATCAAAACCGCCACGATAATCTCTGACACCTAAAACAACAGAAATGCAAAACTCACACAAATGTTTGCTTGTGGGAACGACATGCTGGCCCAAACACATATGTAAACCATTTATGTGTTTTGGTCTAAAAAATTTCAAGTCTGCCTCAAGATTGATCCGGTCACTTTGCTTTGACCTCCCTTCATTTCCCTCCACACATCTGAACACACACACATATACACACACACACACACAACCCAAAATTCATGCACTCCCTTATGCAGCCTTCTAGCACTAGGCGGGTCCGGTAGAAGCATTCGGGTGGAGTTAACTGGCCCTGCAGCTGTAATTTGGTGACTGCTATCCCTAAAAAAAGGAACTATTTGGCAGCTTCCCTGTTGCCGCCAAGCTTGGATGTGGTGGCACGTTGCACAACGCTGCACAGACGAGGCCTAAAACCAGGGCTCAGCGGAGAGCACGGCGACGTGAAACAGCACAAAAAAAAAAAAAAGTCAAAAAAGTCGAGAGAAGGGGCGAAAACTGACTTGTGTGGATCCATTCCTGCGGGCAGATATGCCTCATTCAAAGCATGTGGAGTATCTAAAAGTTTGTAGCCAGTTACAAATGGGCTACGAACAGGAGACTCCAAACAACGGCTGCTTTCTGACGAGCCGAAATGGAACAATCTGCACGTTTCGTCAAAAACTTTGGCAAAGGCTGGGTTTTCCAGAACACATGTTTTACAGAACTTATAAATGTAATGGTGAGGGGCAGGGAAGGGGGAGAAGGGGGGGACAAACGTCACCACATAATAAAACCTTCAGATGGACGGAGGAGGACAGGTGGGGGGGACAGACGGGCAGCGAGATTCATTCACGGCGCAGGTGTCGGAGGCTGCGCGGCTAATAGGCAGGCTGACTAGAAAGGACAGGAAACAGACAGATTTAGCCCCTCATTTTCACTGTCTGACCATTGACTCCACGGTAGACTAACACTGTCAGCTCTGTATTTGTACTAGTAAGGTGACTCAATTAAATACCCGGGGGTATAAACGGCTCACACATGGCATTAAACCATCGGTGGACATGAGGTCATCAGCGCGAGACAGAATGAGGCCACAGGGGAAACAAATAGCCCTTCATTCCTTAGTGGACAGAGGAGAGTGTATATTTGTTTGAGCCGTATTATGACAAAAAATAAAACACGGATCCCTGAGTGAAACAGGCACTTATTATCCAGCTATAATAATCTCCCTGCCAAACAGCTTCCTCAGGCCACATGTCTCTCAACACGTTTCAATCCGAACACTGTGTGTATACAGACTCGGAATTGGAGGGTAGAGCTGCAGACGTGTGTACCAGAAAACCGTTTGACTTGATTGGCACGTTTCACTATAATTATTCTCCCTAAATGATGATGCTGGGATGGACGTAAAAGACCCGCTATAAATGCCATGCGTTACTTTTTTTCTTTTTTTTTTGTAAGTGTGATGAGAGAATAAGGGTGCGTGGATTTCAGGATAAAGTGGGCATGAAAAGGTTTTGCTTAGTTGTTGTTTTTATCCTCCACGAGTTCTCTTTCGAGACTCGTTGCGCCATCTAGTGCAAATTCGGTCTAAGAGCAAAACGCATAGATGCTCCGTGCACCTTAAAGGTGTCCGCAGGGTGCGTAAAACGGGCCAAAGATGTGCGCGTCATATTTAGAAAATGCGAAAGTATAGAGGAAAACAAAATAATGCACAACTATGCGATATTTTGTAAACTTTAAAAGTATTTATAAAAGTTATATGCATAAATTTGCCCAAAATTCAAAAATATAGGACCTACAGGAATTTATAGTACATCAGCAGTAGCAATATATCGGCTTCATGTGTTGCAATTCAAACTTTATTGATATCAAGATTATATTTACAGTTTAAACGTTTCTATATAATTAAATATATAGGCTAATTACTCTTTTTGTGAGCCTAGAAGATGAATAAAGTTGCCTCCGTCTATTTAAAGACTCAGTCTAATTGGCAACTTCTATTACTACCAATAATATTAATAATAACGATGAATGAATAAATGCATAAATAAAAAAAAATAACCCTCCCCTACCTTTCAGATAGAAATAAGAGATTAATTCCAAATCCCAGAAATAGGTTGAAGGGTGTTTTCTCCCTCTGTGCGTCCCGGAGATTTAAAAAAAAAATAAATTGTGTCCTATATTTTCATCACATTTAGGGATTAATGCCGAATCTCCCTTTGGTCCTCCTCACACATCCAGCTACAGCTCCTCCGCCTCTGTGCGCCACTGCGAACCGCGTCAGGGCACCGTGTGTGCTCGTTTCTGTCCAAACTGAGGAAACGACTGAGTGCCGGGGGTGGGGGGAGGTGGGGGGGTTAGAGCTCATAAAGTTAACAAGCCAGCCTCCTTTCTCCCCTCTTTGGATGGATGGAGGGAGGAGGAGGAGGAGGAGGGACAGAGTAGTCTACTTTTGTGCTGCTACAGTTGCTGGTACAGTATGTTAGACTATTATAGTTTTTAAATCAGTAATCCAATGGAAATTCCCTGGCTTTATTTGATGTTTGGATAACCCTTAACATGTTTTGTAAGAAAAAAAAAATCACAATTTCTCCACTCAACTTCTTTCTGGAGCTCTAAGAAGAGGTAATTTGTGTCTCCTTGATATTTGTTTAAATTAGCATTAATTACCTGATGGACTGATTTGAATGGGGGGGTGGCTGTGTGACAACAGAAGTCTGGCTTGTGTGTATTCCTTATAATCCAAAAGCAACTTTCCATAATATGGGACCATTAAAAAAATCTAATCTCAAAAAACAAAACAAAAAAAAATGTAATTCAATCACAAGCTGAACACGTCCTCATAATTAAACCACAATTTGGTCAAAAGACCTTTTTCACAAATAGTAGGTAAACACAGGTGTTACCAATGATACTAATTAAGGTTCCATTCCAATTAGCGCAGCAGAGTCTTTCCACTGAGCCAACGTCCACAATGGCAGCAGCCTGACTGTTTGAACTGAATGGAAGAGAACCGTAATTAGTATCATTGGTAACACCTGTGTTTACCAACTATTTCATGGCAATATGGCTGCCGTGAAAAAAGGTCTATTGTTCTACGCACTGCAGAACAACCCAGAGAAACGTATTCTAATGTGCCACTTCCTCAAACTGCTATAAATCATAGTTAAAAAAAATAATCATGAATTATGGTTTGACAATGTTGTGGTTGAGGTCTGGTTAGGTTTAGGCACAAAAACACTTTGTTAGATTTTGGGAAAGACCATGGTTTTAGTTAAAATAATGACTTGAACCATGTTGTGGGTTTAAGTTACTACTTCTTTATAGTTAGTAGAGATACACTGTTGGCGGTCTGCGGCTCGAGCGGCCAATGTGACAAAAAATAATATTTCAATTAAATTCCGGCGAGTGGTGGACCTTAGCCTTTAAATATATCCATATCTTTTTAAGAGCTCATCTAGTCGTACTTACTTCAAGATGCCGCTTGTAGCTATGGATGTATTATAAGAACTGTATACTGTTTAAGTCCATGAATTAAAAATATAGAATACAAAGATTATTAGTAATTAACAGTGTTATAGCTGGGGATGTCCTGTGAACAGTTTTTACAGGCTTTTCTTTTACTATTGTGGTTGATGGGAAAAATGCTTTTTGGGCCACATGGGGATTTTTTTGTTGCAGTACCACAAGTGGCCACTGGGGAAATCTGCACACCTTCTGAGAGGCGGTACCATATCCAGGTCTTATAATATATCCATGGTTGTAGAAGAAGTTACCAAATATAGATAACAGGTCCTTTTTTCATCGGTTGTTGTGTTATTTGAAGGTTTTTGAAAATTGGTCAAAAAACATTGGGGCAGAAGGATGGCGGGTAGATGGGTAGATGATGTGTTTTCTGATGCAATTGTGTATGAAACAATAGGCCATCAACGTATCTCTAGTAGATCAGCAAAACGCATCAAATGCGGGTCATAAAGTCAGTAGATGGCATCTGTCACTCAAACATAACTATAAGTCATTTTTGTTAGTGTATTTTTCTGCCTCTACTGTTCCTGGGTTTCTTGGATGCATGGAATAAAGAATAAACTTTGAATCCCATGATTTAGCTAGCTAACCACCAGGATTGAGTCAACCCAATAAGCTAACTTTAACCCTCATTATTGTACTAATACAAATGTTATCAGACTTTACAATTGGATTTTAGTATTCTGAACAAGTAATAATTGCGGTTGTGTGATGCTATAAACAGTTTATTTTACAGCAGCAGGGTTTTTACATGTAATGACGCTTCACCGCCAGCGGATGGAGACAGAACACCCACACTACAGCTTTAATAGAGACAGAGCTCAACACATCATATTCACCCACTGGAGGGGAAAACAATCAGTGCCATAATATGCAACCAAAGGCTGAAACACTGACAAAATGCCTGTAACTACCTAAAAACATTTAGGTAGCATGACAGCATGCCAAAGGATTATTTCAGCGCCATATGTCTACCAGAGAGCAAAAGGTATGTTGTCAAACTCAATATCGTCGGTCTACTTCGGTACTCCTGCTTTTCTCGAAGAAATTATCCCACTGAATGACAAGAATTGAAACATCTTACTTTGATATTTACAGCTATTTGATCGAATAATCAGGGAAAATCCTCATTCAACCTAACAAAGATCAAAACCACGTCTTGCATATCTTAGTCAGCTTCAGTCACAGGAGTTTGTACAGCCAAGCTTAGTCTAATAATATTCTAGGGGCAGCTTTATGAAAGTCACGCCCTATATGAATGATCTAAGAAAAGCTTTGCATGAGGAGAGTATCCAGTGAAAGCCGACTGCTTGCTCTTTTTCTTACATTTTGTTAGGAATCGACACACATCCTGAGTGTCAGTATCCCACAGTTCTCCTATTCTTCCTGCTGACGCCTCACGTCTTATTGCCTTTATCCATGTTTTGTCTCAGTTTTTTTTCAGCTCAAAAACACTTAGTTCTGGGTTATTTAACCGGTTGGTAGTGAATCTCGCCACAAAGCTGCTTTAAGGCATTTTTCTGTTGTTAGGTAGCAGACAGAAGTTAGGTAAGGAGGCACTTTTACGTAATACAAAGTCAGGGGAGAATATGAACTGGTTTCGCCTTCAGTCTGGGCAGCATTTAAATGTTCTCTGTCTGTTTTGGCCCACTTCTCTGGATGTGTCGACTGGAGTTTTTTTTTTTTTTCCCCTTTCTTTTGATTCTATGCTGAGTCATGGTTAACTTTTTTAATTAACCGCTATATAATTGCGAGACATCCAACTGCACTTTTCTCTCACTGATTGGTACTGGGAGAGAACATGGTGGTACCGCCGAGATCATGGAGTAAGTGTATTTCTAGGACTGTGATTACAAAACATATGATTTTGTGTCTTCTCACAGTTTTCTATTAAATTTTGTTTTGGCAGGATGGCGTGTTCTTACTCACTGACTCTCTGATTTCCTCTCTGTATTGCCAGCACCCAGTGCGAGGCAGCGAATTTGGCAAACCGCACCATATCTGGGAGCTTTTCCGACCTTGTACAAAGTCGGCCACACAGACATTTGCAGTTATCTACGCATTATCCGTGTGCTCTCCCTCTTTAGCCCTTTGAGTGTCGGGTCATAATCATTTTCCTGTTCACCCACATCAACACGCTGACACTTCTGCCTGTGTTTGTTCCGTTAGATGCCTTTCTCTACCTGGGTGTAACATCAACAGTGATAGAAAAGGCATGCAGACGAGATCAATGCCCTGCAGGAGTGTTGGCAGAGGACAGAGTTTTGATAGAGGCTTTTGGAGATAACATTCCTCCTTTCTCTGCTTCCTCTTTCTTTCTCTCTGGAGTTTTTTTTCTTTTTTGTAGATGCAGCCTTTCTCTGTGTATCTAGCTCTTTATTTCTCTGTCTGACTGTCTCTCTCGCGCTCGCTGTGGTTCAGTTGATTATGGTGTTGGTCTGTAGCTAGAGGGCTTGGCATCCAAATTAAGCTCTTTTTGTCCTACGAGTGTTCAACTAACGTGTCTCCTGAGATTAGCATACCCACTTGTTAGCGCTTACGTGGGTTGCTGCTATACAGCAAGTGTGTTTTCTGTGGAGGACAGAAAGGGGAATAATATTGACCATGATGTTTTTCTATATTTTTTTGGTTGAAATTTTAACTCTGTATGCATTAATGTGGTGTCTGTAAAGGACACGAGGGCAGGCTGGGTGGTTTAGCTTATTCCGACTGCAAGCGCATTCATGCCGACTCCAAATAGTTGACTCTTAACTCTGTAACCCAATCACATGTAGTAGCAAAGGGACAGTTCCCACACCTACACCCTCCAGCCATCGTCTTCTTTCCTCGTCTCACTCTAATCTGTTTGCGTCTGATGCCCATCTGAGTCCCGGAAATAAATTCTTTAGCTGCTTTGGTCTGTGTGCGCACCGCTATACAGTAGCCGTGTTTTCATGGACTTCTCAAGCTAAATTCGGGGCAAAGGTCGACTTTTGAAATCTTGCAAAAACGAGAAAGTGCAGATTAGATGCGTTTCCATTAATTGGTTTGTAGTGAATAAACTAGATGAAGTGTAATTTGATCAGAAGTTGGCGATATAGGCTACGTCACACTGCGACACACGGTAGAAGGAGATCGAGAGTCTGAAAACAAAAAATGGAGAAAGTTTCACTTGAGCACCAGAAACTTTTTGCTGAAATTTTCACGTGGGCATCAGAACATTTTCTTCTGCACAAAATGACAGTACAGGATTTAGTGTGTTCGAAATAGCAAGTTAGAAACCTAGCAATAGCATTGGCCTTTTAAGAAATATGTGCATTATAGGCTACACCCTGAAGTTGCTAGATTTCTAGCTTGCAATTTCAAATGTACTAACTTCTGTACTATCATTTCGTGCAGAAGAAAACATGTTTACATTTATTTACACTTTTTGAAGGATGGAAGATCATTTTTTTTCCAGTTTTGCTTGAATTTAAAATACACTGATGGAAACACGACTAGCAATTGTGCCCTTCTGTGCATGAGTAGGAAGAGATTCATATTGACTAAAGTGAGGTTTTTGTATTTTTGGAGTTGGAATTCAGCCCAATAATAGTATACTTCATACTCATTAATGTAATGGCTAAAGGACATGAGGGCAGGCTAGGTGGTTAGCTAATTCTCTCTACAAGCACATTCATGTTGACCCCAAATAGTTGACCCTTAACACTGGAACTCAATCTCACGTCCAAGCAAAAAGGATAGTCCTAACTCCTCCACCCTCCAGCCATCCTCCTTCCCCTTATCTTCCCTTTATCTCTTTGCGTCTGGTGCCCATCTCAGGAAAAGGAATTCTAAGCTGCTTTTCTGTGTGTGTACTGGCGCTTTTTTTTTTTATCAGCCAGTACTTCAACCCCCCGCTCTTCCAATAACAAACACAGGAAGCTGACAGGGACAACATGGTTGAAAAGCTCTACAGTGCTCTCCAGTCAATCTCTTAAAAACTGGCCCTGACCTCGGTTTGATGGGATGCAAAACATCTGTTTGGTGTGATGGGATGTCGGTTTAACATTTTAGTCATGTCACTGAAGTGGCAAGTCTGGCTGTGGAGTCGGGGGGTTTAAGGGTTTAAGATCAAAGCTGGAGCATCCATCTGTGCAAAAGCACAAAGATGAGAAAACTTAAAAAAAAAAAAAAAAAATAGGAAAGCCAATGCACTTTGGTTGTGTTTGTGAAGCTTCATCGCTGCCTGTAAGTGCAGAAGCTGCAGTATAAACGCAAATGTGTAGTTTCTTAGACAGTAATATGCTGTTTTGCAAAATGACTGTACAATTATGGAGAATGGAGAATGCACCACATGTGCAAGGCTGAAAGCAGAAACTAACCTGATTACACGCTCAAGCAGAGAGTGAAAAGTATAAATATGTGCCTGTGACGTATTCTGAGCATGTATGTACTGAGTAAACTCCGTTGCATGCCTTTCCTTTCAATAACCCATCTTAATTCTTTCTTAATTAGTTCTTTCTGTCTATATCTCTCTATCTCAGTTCTCCTTCCGTCCTCGCTTTCTCTCTCTCTGACTCTGAGAGGGTTTGTAACTCTAGCATCTGCAGGGGACCTTCTGTTCTTCATTTAGAGCCGAAGAAACACTGCTCTCTGTTGATACCTTATACCCAGTCGACACAGCAAGTGCAACTGTCTGTAAATTACGACTCCATACGCTCAACAGGACAACGTTTTATCATTTTAATTATACACATCACTCTGAGTGATATACTTAGAAGTATGCTGTGCCTTTGCATGGGCGGATTAGTAAATTAAAGAGACTGCTGCAACACTGAATTACAGAATTGCTGGCAGTTGCATCAGCTCTCATAAAATATTTAGTTAGTTTTGTGTTTTTTCCAGTCAGAGTGCAAATACAGATTATCCGCTTTATTGCACAGCAATATTATTACTACACGGCATGTTCACATGAAGTGTGCCTGAGTTATTTGGTATTAATGCATAGCGTGTGCAAAGTGCAATACTCAAGCAATAAATTTAGATTCAAAATTTATTTGTTCTTGGTTTTAAGGAAAATCCTTTGACTTAATTCAAGTAAATATAACTTGCCTTGCCTTTTTTTGGTTTTGTTTTTACTACATACAAGGGACATGTCTGTAAAACATCCACTTTAAGACTAGAAGCCCTGGTTTGGTTCCTGAATTTTTGCTAAAAAGCCAAAAAAAAAGTCCCTATTTTAGTCTTCTCCTCCAACAACAAGGCTTAGACGACTAGAAATTGGTCATTTTGATCTTATTTCATGATGTCATGTTCTTTAATGCCAGTCACCAGCCTGACTTATTTTAAGGCAGCTAAATCCACTAAAATTCACTTAAATTGCAGTTAGTCTAAAAAACAATTTGCTGCCACCGCACTACAACACAAGCATTATTATATCTAGAAAGTTTGAACATTTTTGCTGCGCACCAAAACACATGAAGGTAACTAATATATAAATATTATGGGTTATGGTTTTACTCATGTCGCACTCTTCAGCTCAAAGCTGAAGGCCAAGATTCTAGACTCATAGCGTCCATTGTTAGTTTTTATTGTGCTCTGCTGTGCGGGAGGAGGCGAGACAGAGAAAAATGGACAAACAGCAGAAGAGATGGGTTTTGAGATACAGTAGTGAGGGGTAGATACACCGAGCAAAAAAAAAAAAAAAAAAAGAGGGACAAAGGGAACATTGAGATCTGGGAAGTCACTTTGTCAATAAGGTTGGCAGAACACCAGAGCTCCAGTGGCTTCAGTTCCAAAACAGGAAAAAAAAAAAATCTCTGAACAGGGTCCAGCTCTCTTCCTTCATCTCTTCGCCTTCTCCCTCTGTTTCGAATCACTTTCCTTTCTCCGTCTTCTAACCACATCTCGTTGGCTTCGGCTAGACGTGAACTGTTACGAGTTTCGTCTTTCACTGATCGGCTTAGAGAGTTTCTAAGAACAATCGCCGTATTGTCTCCCTCGAATCCGCTTTCTGCTTGTCCCCCGGTCGCTCTCTGCCTCACCGTGTCCCTCACCTTTTCCCCCCCGTCTCCTTTCTCCCACCACGAGCCGACTCCTCTCACGCATACGTGCATGCATGCTTGTGCACCAATTACTGTTTATCATCGTCCAGTGACTGGTGTCATGACTGGCTACATGTTTGGAGCCCCCCGCCCCCTCACAGTCAGAATGACCCTATGTATTTTAGCTGAGCGGCTGGTGGTGGATGTTTATGTTGGAACTCATCTGGCGATGGAGAACCTGCTTGATGTTTATATTTTCCTTCTTAATGGGCCCCTTGGTTTCACACTGTGTCACCAGACATTTTTTACTTTTTCCTCAAGGACCCCCGAGACCCCATTTGACTGCTTCACGACGCTGCTGGTGTCCCTCGTCACATCCAAACACCCCTGTTTTATGTTGACTTACCTCGACTGGAGGCTCCTCTCGCAAGCTCTACAAGTACCTGGGGCTTAGACTAGAGACACGGGTTAATCCATTTCAGTCGAAATATTCCTAAAGTATTACTTTAATACTTTAATGAAAAGACAGAATAAAATCTGTTTAATACCTGTTTTGGAGCAGATCCGGGTTCCACGGCAACGTGCTGTTATTATTACTTCCGAGAGCATTTTATACAATGATCAGTTCTATTACCGTGTAAATTATACTTTTGCTTTAATACACATATTAAACATTACAGTCGTGTTCCCGATTAAAAAAAAACAATATAATAATATATCTGAGAGAATAAGATGAAGCTGAGTGATAAGATTGAAAGATTTTTTTTTTTTCTGCAAACCCTGAAAGACAGAATATAATGATAAACACGTATGTCGGTGTTTGTGTGTATCCATGCATGTATCTGTCCCACTGTGCGGCCTATTGTCCATGCTGCGGGTTGAGGACCAGTCCCCGAGCACCATTAACAAGACAAGAGAAGGTGTTTGCAGGGATCCGCTCCACCTCCAGCAGATTATATTCCAAGTGGACTGAAGCCAGGGAAGAGCCAGAATTCTGAGGGTGGCACACTCCCCACTGCCTCACCAGCCTGAAAACCACAACATACAAAAAAAAAAACCCTAAAACTTAAGCACACACATCCAAATTCTTCACCTTCCTACCGCAAGTGCCAATTTATCAGCTCGCCCCGAACGCACAGAGACGCGCGCTGAGCTGTGCGAGCGCGACACCGCGTTTTTCTTTGAAATGTTCTACTCTGTTGTTAATTTCTCACCGCCGCCTTCAGCAGAATTATAGGTTTAAAAGGATTTTTAGGGGAAAGAGACAAGACTTCCTGCGCTCGTTTTCGACTTAGCGATGCGATTGGCTCTCAGGATCACTTCAGGAAATTACAGTCCCAACGGTAAAAGTAGGAAATCAACCTGTTTACACTGACCGTGATAACAAACACCAGGTCAAGTAAATGCCTAATCTTTGCTTTGGTCTTCGGTTTTACTGTAATATCAAAGGATACACTGTCTGGTAGAGTTCACATATAATAATAATAATAAAAAAAGATAAGTGTTTGTCCTTATCTTTAGGCTTATGAATAAATGCATTTGCATAAGTCATTCAAAGCGCCACGATATCCATTTTCGCCAAACTCCTCAGCGCCATTTCCGAAGATGGCTGCACCAGCAGAGCTAAAAATACTATTAGGCCAGGATTAGATAACAAGCAAGTGCCAGGTTTATTCCCGTATTCTAAAAATCTCATTTGCCAGTCACATAGTACGAATTGACGTTGTGAAAAGCGGAACTCTACCTGATCCGGTTGTTGTCCAGTCTCAGCACCTTCAGGACCTTAAACAGGCGAACGGAAGGAGGGACCTCCCTCAGGTGGTTGTGGTCCAGCAGGAGCTCATGAAGCGAGCGGTACGTTCCGGCGAAAGACTCTCGCACCGTGCCCTCGTTGCTCAAGGTGTTGTGGGACAGACGGAGGGAGCGCAGGCCGGGCTGCATGTGGCGGAACACGGAAGCGGGGATGTGACTGATGTAGTTGTGTTGGAGTGTCAGGTTGAGGAGGGAGCGCGGCAGATCCGTGGGGACCCTGCTGAATCGGTTGTGAGACAGGTCCAGGACCTGCAAGACTCTGAGGTAGAAGAAATGCACAGAAGTCTCAGTAAGATCAGATCTGTTCAATATTTCTATAACGTTAACTCAATTTCCAACACCAATTTTACAGTAATGTTTTGTGATAATGCTCCCTTCCATTCTGACACCAACTTTCACTGTGGACCTTGTGTTTTATAGCATACTGGACACCTGCATGCTGCTGTTGGGCAAGCAGGAGTGCAGAGTAGGAGGCGAGGCTGCGGGGGATAAGGGCAGCAGCAGGGAAGAAAATTACGGGGCCTGGGGAGGCATGACGTCAGTTCGAGATGGAATTTGTAGCTGGCAAGGCATGTAGAATGTTGAGTTTGCAGGAACGAGAGTAACCGGCCATACGTTGTTGTCGCTTCGCGGAAAGAGCACACAGTCGTGCAGTATGGGCAATTTTTATAGCTCAGTGTTTTTGTTAGAAGATCCCGCACAGCTGTTGCGAGTTTACAGCACAAGCTCGCAGTAGGAGAGAAAGCAAATTTCCTGTTCTCCCACCCTCCATAGACCACACTGAACAGTCATTGGACTCAGAACACCCTCAGGTGGCGAGCCAATGACCACACAGCTGGAGTGAAACGGGGACCAATGAGGAGGGAGAGAGCGGAGGTGGATGTGGGAGACGCTCGGACTGGCATCTGTCTGACGGATGTTCTGTGCCTCAGCGTTTCTGCGAGTCGTAAAGATGACTTAGAGTTAAAACTCCTACATCAATCATCAGCGTTTTCATGGGGCTGGCCTAGCGGTGAATAATGAGCGTGATGATAAGCAGATATTAACAATCTTTAAGAAATAAAAAATATTGGTCCACTAAGCATTTTCTGATCATTAACAAATATTTTGGCCTGTAACTTTTGAGAAATGAGCCACACCTTTTTGGCGCATTAAAGATTTCCATCAGGTCACTTCTAATTAATATGTTTTCTTCACCACTCCTACAAATTTAAAACAATAGTCATTAGTTTGGCCCTCAAAGTTTGTTCAAATGCAGTGAGCAGATAAAAAAGTGCTTTGCGCTATTGCAACCACATTTTCTGGACATGTATAGATATGATGTCCGAGTGACCATTGTAAATTCTGTGCCATTAAGTGACAGTGTAGCCCGGCACCATCATCCCTGTCTGCATTTGGCTGTATGTATATACAACTGTCTTTTGCATATAGAGAACAGCTCATCCAATCAACCTCACACTTGGCAGGTTTATTGCTGAGGACTCAAGGGTTCAGAGTGTTGAGTGTGAAGTCAATCATGAGTCATGAGCAGTTCTCGAGAATGCTGCAAGCAGCATTTCCCGGGGCCAAGCTATCAGCTGCTCTGAACTGGCACGCTTTGCCCCCCCCCCCCCCCCCCCCCCCCCCCCCGCCAATGCTGCAACAATCAATGCTGAGAGCCAAGTGATTGGCTCCTTCTGAAGAGGCACTGGTCACTCACAGTAAAGGTCATGGTTAGTGTTAGTCCTACCTCAGTCAGTTTAGTCAAACAAGGTCTAATGTAGATTGAAGTCATATGTTTAACAGAGGTGTAATAAAACATCACTTTAATAAAATTATAAGTGTTGTACTGAAAACCTAATTAAGACACTAGGGAGTGAGCACAATGACAGATTTAACTTAAGACACACACTAATATATTACAGCAGTAAAAAATACTGCTTGCTGTGAAAATGTGTTTTTTTGTTTTGTTTTTTTAAACCCTCAAAATATATCACTGTGTGTTTCTCAGTACCAGTTCAGACCAGTTGTGTGCTGCTGATTTATATTGCCAGGAAGCTCAGCAGCAGTCCGCTGCTGCTTAGCGCTCCACATGGTATTAATGAGTGGAGGGACACACAGTCCTCTCTTCTCACAGTCCTCCGCCCTCTACAATCCCAGCCTGGCACCTAAACGCATGCACATGCACACACGCCCGCATTAAAACGCAGATAATTCAAAGAAGATACAATAATGCATACACAGGAAAACAATCATGCTTGCACAAACAGAGATACTCTGATATACAAACACAAATGTATGCGTTTTAAATTGTAAATCCCCAATAGATGCACAAACAGTCACACATGCACAAGCACACTGCAACATTCATGTATTACTTAATTTCTAAACGATTTATAGAGGCGCACAGCAATCATGCAAAGGGAAAAGGTTCTCTGTGAATATATGTGTCTTTGTAGAGCATCGCCAGCAGTAATCAAGATGATGGTCTGCTCATCCCCTGGGTGTTGGTTTCTAATGGGAACCAGCACAGAGAGGTTTGTCTTGCTCTCCTGCAGAGGCTAACCTACATATATAAAAGCGCAAGTACAATCGCTCGCATATACTGAGCACACTGTTCCATCTGTGCTGAGCCCATTGTGCCAACACTATGCAAGCTGGCTTTGGCATGTTGGCTACCTGAGCAGGATGGGCAACAAAGGCAGGCAGCGTATGCCAGGCAGGCTGGATGAACCGCGGCTGGACCAAGGAAACAACGGAGGCAGAACATGGTTTCACCTATATCACACTATTGTTTTGTACAGGCCTCCACGTGCACCGAATTTAAGAGCACAAGTTGTTATCTGGAAATATTTTGAGCCATTTGTCACATCTGTTCATTACACACAATACTAACTTTCAGCATGTTAGGTCCCATTGAAACTTATTACAAACATATTTTCCCACAGCTGCTGCAGCATGAAATCATGCGGCTTTTTTTTTATAAGACTTTGAAACTGAAGCCCTGGCTTCAAAATTGTGATTTTCCAGGTGATCTCATTTTTAACCCCTTTAAACCAAGTTATTGTCTTGTTTTCAACTGGGGAATTTAACTCCCTATGGAAGATACTGTACATAAGTGTTAAAACCTCATTGAGTTGTATGTGCATGCATACATTTATGTGGGCAGAGCTAAAAAGACAATTTACAGGGGCTGCAGGTGACATTACTCCTAGAGGTCAGAGATCGTTAAAAAAAATGTCTTTTAATGTGTAAAAATGGTATTTATATTAACTGAACTAAAATATTTGGTAGTTACGATCAGGATTTATGCTAGTTAAAAAAATGTATCTCCATGAAAGAGGAAAATAATACTGATACATAATATTTGTATTTTTATATATTATCTAGGTCCATAAGATTAGCAGAGGGTCGTAGAGAATATAAAACAAAGGCTTAATTAAAGTCAGTGACGTTCGCTTGACATCAGTGAGACGCTTCGGCACTGCTGGCACCAAGTGTTTGTGATGTGCCGTGTGCATGTTTTCCCAATTATGCAAGCTCATAAGGAAACCAGTTTGTGCTGGTTCAAAGACAAAACAGCTTACATTAGAAGTTTTATCAGGCTTAGACGCAAGTGATGACTGAACCCGTGCCTCCATGCAGTCAGCACGGGCCCACGGCGATGGCGAATCTACACAGGGATCCTCCCCGATGACAGCCTCGCTGTCAAAACAACACAACTAACACAAAGCAAATGGACAAAATAAGAATAGACAAAAAAATAAATCACAGCCACAGTTGGTGTCAAGTCAAGCTGGTGAGACATTTACAGGGCTGTTGTATTAAGCTGCAGAACATACGGCAAGAGAAATGTCGAGATTGCAATAATTTTCCCAGTACAAATGTTTGACAGTACAATTTAAAAACTACACGTGAAAACATATTACTTACGAAATATTATTGCTCTGGATTTTTGGAAGGAGTGATGTTTATGTAGTCGGCATAATTTAAAACATACTGTGGCTCTGTCAGTGAACATGTGGTGTTTGGATGGAGGTCTGTAGGCTGGCAGCAGGGATGTGAGCCAGTTCATGCTATGCAGGTCGTGTGTTTTGTTGTATTGTATTCATCTGTTTGCACTCTTGCGCTTGTTTGTGTGATGTCATATGTGCTGATCCAAAACTGTAACATGTTTAATGATTCCTTGAACTACGAATGTGCATTAAGTGACTGTTTTTGGAAGTTACAAGTGTGCAGTACATCAGACAATTCAACTGTCAATGTTCACTATACTTGTTACTAATAAACAAATAAGATGGAATTAGTTTTGATTGACTAGAGAGATAAGTTAGTTGTGCCGAAAGGTTCATATAGAGCTGGGTGCAGATGGCAAACAGGTGAATGTGTGTGTGTGTGTGTGTGTGTGTGTGTATCGTTGTCTTTAAAGATGAATGTGGTTAGTTCTGCGATTAGCATTAGCTACTGCAAATTCTGGTTAAGCAACACATACGCAGAGGCGAAAACATATCCACAGTTGTTCCACAGTTGTTATACATATGTGCACGCTTTGTATGCTGCCCACATGTTGAAAGCAATTTTAAATACACCGAGAGGAACACAAGCTAATGACAGATCTGGGATAAGTTCACTGCATGCAAAAAAAAAAAAAAAACAGATCTGAAAAAGAGAAACTCTAACTACTCTAAATACATGCATAACAAGGTAGCTAATGAGAGGAGATGCTGGCAGTCAACTGGACAAACTCCAGGTCCAAACTCTACTCCCCAGCTCCCTGTAAATTCCTGTTTCCTCCACCCGTACCTCCAATCCCAAGCAGGGGGCAACAATAACCAGGGTGCCGTGACATGGAACAGAGGCACTCGGCGAGCTACAGCCAGCACACTGCAGTTTATTTCATCATGAAGCAGTTTGCTTCTCATTCTGTTCCTCTCTGTCGCTTTCCCTAGGGCCCTTCGCTGAGCTATGGTGTGTAGACATTTGCTCCACAAGTTAGTGACCTTTGCCCTTTGATGCATTGTCTGCTGTGTTTAGTGGAGTTCAGGTCAAGCTGAATTTGTATATGGGGATCTATTTGCAGGATAGGATAGCGGAACTGCTAATAAGCCCACAGGGCTGCTCCAACCATTAATGAGGTCAAGGGTCCGGTTGAATTATCTCTTCCTGTCCACACAAAAGCAAAAGGTTTCATGTTTTATCATTTCCCATCTGCGCACACACGATCCCGTGACTTCTCCTGTCTAACTCCGCTTTGAATGTATTTTCTCAATTTTATGTTTCTACTTGGTCATTCAAGTACACCTTTTGCACTTTTCTGTCTCTCCGGAATTTTCATTTTTCCTCGGTTTTCCCTGAAGCTCCCACTGTGGTTCACAAGGATCCCAGGGAGCAAAGAAAAACCCACTGGAATTCACTATATTTACACACATACACACACACCCTAACAGACACATTCAGGCATACAGTTGCCCTCAAGCTCTCACTCACACAACCGCTCATCTAAGTACACGAGGTCAGCTGCAATATCTGTGCACCAGAGAGCGCGAAAGAAAGCGAGGAACACCAGACCAACATCAGGTATCGATTAGCAACAGACAAGAAGCTACTGTAAGGACTGATCCCGATTAGTGTGTTTATGTGCATTTCTGGGTGCGAATCCTAGTCTGAGATAATGATATTGATGATATGTTTGGAATAGGGTTGCTGATCTGATCAGAAAAGATGGAAATGTGTTTTTCTAAACAATAAATTGACAACCACAAACAACAAAATAAAAAGTTTTTAAAAAAAATGCCCCAATCTCCAAATAACACGAGTCTACCCTCTTGTGGCTGATGAAGAAATTACACAACATTGTATTAAGAAATAGGTAGCTCTCATTGGATGGATGGATGGGTGGATAGATAGACGTACTTGAGATGGGTCCAGGCATGGTGAGCAATGCTTTGTTCATGGAGCACGTTGTGACTCAGGTCCAGCACTCTCAGATTGACGCAGTCCCTAATTTCCTCCTCTCTCACTGCCTCAATCTGATTTCCGTTCATCCCCAGCTCCTAAAATTAAGACACACAAAGAGGGATGAAATTTATGTCCCTGTCACTGGGGACATTTGGATGGTTTGGGGGCATCAAGGTAGCATTTCGTCATTGTGTCAGTGTCCAGCTTTCTGAAGTAACAGTTAAGGAGGAGGCTTTTCTTTCAGGTTTCGAGTCTTTCAAGTTATATCAGCGCACCTTTAGTGAGCTGGGAAGGCCACGAGGCAGTGAACGGAAGCGGTTGTTGTCAAGCCGGAGCCGCCGAAGCCTCTTTAGTGGTTTGAAGGCGAGAGCTGACACGCTGCCTTCATAAAGAATATTGTCCTTCAGCTCCAGACTCCAGAGCTTCATCAAACCTCGAGAGGGAAAGATAAATATCATTACCATCAAATTAAATACACACTTGATGTCTCTTCCATGTACGCAGAGACGGTTTCTACCTTTGAAACCATCAGGGGTGACTGAGGTAAGCCTGTTCTCGTTAATCTTGAGCTCCTCCAGGGACGGCGGCAGCGCTGGGATCTTGCTGAGCAGGTTGCCATCCAAGTTCAGCCTCCTCAGAGAGGTCAAGGTCTATATGACACGAAACAGAATGAGGGGTGAATGGGCCAGGACAATAAAACAGACAAAAACCGACGCTCGTCTCGAAATGCATCATTTTCCATCCCGACTCACCAAACTGGATACAATCACAGAGTTCGCAGAAACGCACCAAATGAGGGAATGACATCTGTGCATCTCCTCCATGTCATTTATCACATCGTATTTTTAGTAAAGCCACTCTGTGTGGCTCCTCGTTGGAAGGTTCTGCGGTGGATGTGTGTCAAGTAAAAGCAGTGAACTCCATACTTTGCCATATCCCACTAGCCAGTCCGTCAGTCCTCTGTCATTACTGGGATGTGAGCAGAAAATAAAATAAAAAAAAAAAAATCATCCCCCCCGCCCCCCCCACAAAAAAAAGAAAAATCCTCTAAAAATAATTTCTTTTTTTTTCTCCACGTCATTGGCTGCAGCTGGACCGTCCAGCCAATACTGTGAGAGTATGCTGGAAGTGGTGTATAATGATTGGTCAGAGTATGGTAGGCTGCTTCCGTGTGGTCAGGATCTGTGTTTGGCCTGTGGACATTTTGAGGTTAGACCAGAGGTTATTCTCAGAAAGGATTAGTTAATGCAACTTTCAGTGCTCTTACATTACTGTAATGATACGGCGTGCATCCTGCTTTTTTGTTCTAATTAGATGCGAGTTACTTATAAAAACGGTCTTATAAAACTCATTGGCATTTAGCAGGCTGCTGATTCTCCACAAGAGGGAGTCGTTTCCGTCAGTTTTACACAAGCTGGACTTCATGACCTATAGAAATATGTGCTCAGGTAGTCAACTGGTTAAAATATGTCATTTCTGTCTGTCTGCTTGTATGTTGCCAGCCTGTCTGTCTGTGCCTGTCTGTCTGTGTCTGTCTGTCTGCTTGTATATTGTCAGCCTGTCTGTCTGTGTCTGTCTGTCTGCTTGTATGTTGCCTGTCTGTCTGTCTTTAGGTTTCTCATGTGGCACTCTGGATATTTAACACTCAATAAAATACTTAAAAATAGAAATGATTTTTTTTCTCTCTCTTTTTCAAAGATCAGAAAAACATATGTTGACAGAAACTCTACATCTTTTTTAGTTTAAAACCACAAATCCTTGCTGGAAAGCAACTAAGCAATTTACTCAAGTATTGTACTTAACTACAATTTTGAGTATTTCAATTTGATGCTACTCTATACTTCCACTACACCTCAGAGGGAAATAGTGTACTTTCTACACTACTACTACTACTACACATATTCCACAGCTTTAGTGTCTTTTCATAAGAAGATTTAACATCATGTATAGATGTAACCGATGCAATATCACACACTCCTAAAATACAACACTGGAAACCAGTGGTTTACAACCTTTTTGGCATTTGACATCTTAGTAGCAGTTTCTAAGTCAGGTCACATTTCACATGTCAGAGTAGTTAACAGCTCCATCAAATAGTGGAGTTTTGGTATCAGAACTCCCTCCCCCCTCTCCCATTAATCACTCATGACCCCTAACATGTCTGGTGACCCTTTGGAGGGGCCTGACCCCTGGGTTGGGAACCACAGGACTAAACCAGCTAACTTTATATGTTAGGTGGTCGAAACAAGCTCCGCCTCCGGTGGCTATTCCAGTAACATGCTGCAGCACTGTTGCTTCAGTATTAACAATCTAATGAGATCACATAATAATGATAATATCTATTTAAGAAGGAACAGGCCACAACTTGTCTTGTAATTCTTTAACTCATAACATTAATGTACTTTTAGTTTAGTAGGATTTTAATGCTGTACTTTTACTTGTAAGGAAATACTTTTACATTGCTGTAGCAGCACTTTACGGAAAAGATCTCAATCACATACAAGCAGCAGGAATAATGAACAAAAAAAAGGTGCAGTTGTAAAGCTCATTACAGTCAGAGCGGGCTCTGCTGGAACTGCAGGTGTGGGACATTTAGCAGTGCAGCAGCTCTGCAGTCGGATGCTACTGGATGGAGTTGGTTGGGTGCTTCCGTCGCTATTCGTGTCACACGCCTCATACACGTGGCGATCAATCAAGCATGATTAAACATCCTGAGCACTGTGGGTGCGATTAACGCTAAATACTGATCGCGACTGTGAAGCAGTATATAGAGCAGTGTTGGACAACTGCAGGTCAAAACTATAACAGATACTCACAGACAACGGGTTTTCCCTGAACGACTCGTCATCCAGTTGGTTTTTGCTCAGGTCCAGTATTTCCAGGTTCGACAGGCGGGAGAGAACGTCTGGAGTGAAGCTTCGGATGTTGTTCTCTGTAAATCAGGAGGTATGCAATTCACTGAAACCCCTGTGTCAGCGTTAAGGTAAAAACAATAGCGTCGGTCTCTATAATACTTCCTGCTACATTCAGTAATAATAGCGGAATCAAAGTGATCAGTGCTATGAGCAACCACAAGGAACAAAACCGACGAAACCGTTTCACATGTAACCAACGTCCCTGCTGCTTCCACATTTTGTGGCGTTCATTTCTAATTTGTACCAGCCCACAAAGCACAAATATGCTCAATGTGATTGATGAGGTTACACTAACACAACAAACACACCTGCCAGGTCCAGCGTGGTGGCTTTGGGGTTGCGGATTGTCGGCAGCTGAGTCAGGCCCATCCCCCTGCAGCTGACCTCTTTACGGGCAGAATGACACCCGCCGAGAGGAGAGTGTATGAATCTGGTGGGTGCTTCAGGTTCATTACTGGGAGATGGAGTTGCCTCTTCTTGTTCTTCTTCTTCCTGTCCTCCTCCTTCTCCTCCTTCTCCCTCCTCCTCCTCTTCTTCCTCTTCTTCTTCTCCTTCTCCTCCCTCCCCCTCTTGTCCTCCTCCTTCTCCTCCCTCTCCTTCTTGTCCTCCTTCTACTCCCTCTCCCTCTTTCCCTCCTTCTCCTTCTTGTCCTTCTCCCTCGCCCTCTTGTTCTTCTTCGCCTTCTCCCTCTTCTTCTTCGCCTTCTTCGCCTTCACCCTCTTCTCCCTCTTCTTCTTCGCCTTCTTCGCCCTCTCCCTCTTCTTCCTCTTCTTCTTCTTCCTCCTCTTCCTGAGACAAACAAATTTGAAAAAAAAAATACATAACAGGAAATTACTTAATTCAACTGAGTGTTTCAATTAACTAAAATGAGATACTGTTTTATATATAAAAAAAATTTTAACCTCTTCCTCCTCTTCTTCTTCCTCATCATCATCGTCGTCGTCATCATCGTCGTCATCATCATCGTCATCGTCGTCATCATCATCGTCGTCGTCCTCTTCTTCCTCCTTTTTTGCTTTTCCTTGATCCATCAGCCGCCTCTTGTCAGTGAAAAGCTCCTTCAGCACAGCCATGAGAACGCTGGTTTCTCCTCTGCTTCTCTGCCCCCAGCCGAACAAGGGTTGCCCCAAACCCGCCTGAAATAAGCAGCAGGAAATCACTGAGCACATCAATATACACCAACACAGTTTTAGATCAGAGAATGACCATGATACAGCGCAAAAACTGAAACCTTAACGGGTGAAAATACCTTGATTTTGGTACAATTAGTCCAATATAGAGTGGAATTATCTTATTCCACTGGCAGATAATTTATCTTATTTCAAGTCTTTTTTTTTTCTTGATTTTAATCAAATATTTTATTTAAGAAACTGTCAGTTTTCTTTTGTTTTATTAAATCAAGATCAAATTGACCCAAATCAGGAGAAAAAAAAAACTTGAAGTAAGACAAATTATCTGCCAATGAATTAAGATAATTCTACTCAATATTGGACTAATTGCACGAAAAACAAGATCTCTTCACCTGTTAAGAGTTCAGTTATTGGAGTGCAAAGCATCTTTAATCGAACATCACTACTGTCATACACAGGTTTGCAGAAACGTTTGCAGAAATGCGTGTATGGAGAAACATGTGTGCTCATACTATTCTGTACGCGTTGGCCTCCACCGGAGCTGCGTGTTTCCTCGTCCCCCTGGCAACTCTTCTGTGTCTACCAGCCTCCAGTGCTATTAAATCAATTCTTCTCAGCCCTCTCTCCTCCTCTGCATCCGTTGGGAATCGCTCATCCTCGCTCACTTCTTCACAGAAACATAAAGCAGAGGATTATTTAAAAAAAACAAGTAGGAGCATATGCTTTGCATAACTTTACTTCAGCTATTAAAATATGTACAAGCCAAGAGCTTGCAGAGAAAAACAGGTGGCGTTTACAAAGAAACGGAAACGGCAGCTTACCTGCAGGGATGGTTGCACCTGTGTCTAACACTGTCCGTCCTGTATCAATTCCCTTTGGATGAATGGCTGCTGTTTCTAGCGCCGGTGACTCCACTGAAGTTTCCAACGATGAATATCTGTCATGCGCAAAGTGTTGCAGTTGTCCTAATACAATTGTTCCACTCAAACAAAGGAGCATTATCCATGTCCTTGGCATTTTGGGATGTTTACTCGCTTTCAGCTGGAGAGCGAAGTCCAAGGCACGCAGATGTTCCCGGGGTTTGAAGCGAGGATGAAGCAAAATCCAAAGAGAGAGAGCAGACCAAAAACGGAACAAACCCCGACGAGCCAAGTGTGAGGAGCAGCCGACGTGAGAGTTTACATAAAAATAAACTTTTCCAGAACAGCCTAGAATTTGAGACTGTGAATCCAGTAATAACTGTGATTAAATTTCTCAGTCAGCTTATAGCGTAACTGAAACGTATTGCACATGCCCCAAACTTAGAAAATGCTGAAATGCACAGACAGAGAGCGAGGATGCGAGGGGGGACGGCCCGGGAGACGGAAAGGTCACAAAAAAATAAACTCTCACGTTGTTAATAGAGGCCCTCATTCAGCGTTGCATAAAATACACAGACCCGCCCTGCTCCTCCTTTCCTCCTCGTCTCCTCTCCCTTACAGAACTGTCTGCTAACATGGGGCAGTAAAACACAGGTCTGTGGAGATGAGAGTGGCAGCAGATAGAAGCTGCAACGCAATATGTGTCATGCACTTGTGATAAAAAAAAAAAAAATCGATACGGACAACATCTGGTGGTTTTCAGGTTTTTTCTCCCAACAAAATCAGACAGCGATCTGTGTCATGCGTGCAGATCTTGGACCTTTTCCAACGAGAGAAGGGGTTGGTAGACAGTTCATGTTGGAGCCAACCATGTTTGGCCAAGCTCCGCTATAGCAGCTATGTACGAAAACACACACGGCCACCGAAAGATGGACAGTTCACCCGTCTTTACATTCTGTACATACAGCATATACTGTCTGTACACACACTGCATACACTGTGATGCTTACACACGTGCGTTGGCGTGCGCGTGCATCCTCACAGTCAACACCAAGCCAAGCAGGTGCCTCCGGATTTTCACTGTGGGGTGAAACCTGCTGTCAGTCCTTCTTTATTTGCTCAGTAACCGCACACATGCACAATAATCTGTCAAATGTTGTATGCAGGTTGTCACGTCTCAGACAACACTTTCTTTGCCAGATGAAGGGTTTTGTTTTCCCCGTTCGCCCGGAGTTGAGCCCCTGAGATGGAGACAACAGAGGAATCCAGACAGCAAATGGCAAACCCGGACAACATGACACTAAACACAGAAACACACGGTCGCTGATGTGCTTTTCCAAAGTAAATAGCGTTGCGTCCAAAGACTATTTAATTCTTGACAGGGACGTGCTCCGCTGACCACATTCAACGTCTTCCTTAACCTCAGTTTGGCTGGATTATCTTTTTGCTCCCGAGTACTGGCATAGCAGAAATATATATTTAAGAAACAGAGAACTCCTACAGGTTTAGGTCATAATTACACAAGTTTATTGTCTTTATGTTATTTGTGTTCTTGCTTATGTAAGTGTACATGACTGTTCAAAAGTTTGGGGTCACCCAGACAATGTTTCCATTCGTCTTCTGACACAATGAGCATGTACATTTACACGTTGTTCCATTAGAACACTGGAATGATAGTTGCTGGAAATGGGCCTCTGTACAATTATGTAGATATTGCACTAAAAACCAGACATTTGCAGCTAGAATAGTCATTTACGACATTAGCAATGTATAGCGTGTATCTGTTTGGTTTAAAGTTATCTTCACTGAAAAAAGCAGTACTATTAGTACTATATTGGTGAAATTTCTCAGTGAACTCAAACTTTTGACCCGTAGTGTGTGTATGTATGTATATATATATATATATATATATATATATATATATATATATATATATATATATATATATATATATATATATACACAAACACACACATTCTAAATCCTATAAATAAGCAGTTTTGAAAGCCCCCCTTCCATTTCTATCACACATCTTATATAATATATAGATAATATTCAAGTCTCCATCCCCTCATCCAAACCAGTTACAAAAACAGAAAAAAAAGAATACGTTCAGTAAAATATGAACACTTTCAATTTAAAACATCAAAGTAAATGTAGTAGGATTGGTTTCATACCATGAAATTCAATGGCTCCTCCAACCGCTGTCTACAGCATTCTTCCAGTCAGATTTGCCTCTTTGCTGCACATGAAAAACAGAAGTTAGAGCTGATGATGATGATGTATATTTGTGAGGGAGAGCTGGTGGGACCAAAAGGGAACAGTGGGTAATAATTTGGATCCGTTTTCATTTGCACACAAAAACAGCAATTTAGCTAACATACCAGACTGAGGATGTTAAAAAAAAAAAGCTGCAGACCTACCTTGAGGTAGATATTCAACATGGGGTATTCAGTGATTTAACAATAACAAGATATAGAGGAATGATCTGTTAAATAATCATTGCCTTATAATTTCTGTCCAAGCGCCTTCATGATGAAATCAGAGGGAGACACATAAAAACAATAAAAGATGCACACTATTTAAACGTTGCATAGTGAACTATTGATGCCAAAGAAAATTTACTTAAGCAGATTTGAATCAGAATCCCTCTATCTTTAACGAAAGTGGTTAGAGTCTGGAACATTGTAGGTCTAATTTTCTTAAATTATAGGACTATCCTCTATTCTAAGATGCCAAGATGTATGGACCATTTAAAAGGGATAATAGAAATTCAGTTAAATTTAAACCAGCTTATGATAATTAACAACGAACGTGTTCCTGTAAATATAGAAAAGAGAAAAGATTCGGACTCACATGACACATTTGGAATCCACCTTTGTATGGAAGGGGGGAGTGGGGGCAGTTTGTTGATGATCCAGCCGGCTTGCAGGTAAAAACTCTTCAGAATTCTGCTGGGTTCGGCACAGACAGCAGGACCCAGTGGTTTGACCTATTGCCCTTTTTCTAAATTGTAGCAGGGCCTATTTTCTCACTCAGAATAAATGTGACCTAGACAATCTGACCACTGTCATCCCTATAACACATATCACACTTATGTTAAAATACAGCAAACATCACAACTAAAACAAAACCAGGTTTTACAGCCATAGTGGCAGCTCTGTGAGACTGTATACAAGTGCATTGACGCTTTCTGCTACATGATCAAAACAAAAAAATTACATGCTGCTCTAATGCAATATGTAACCCAAGCTATGTTTGCATTTATAATTATATTGAGCGGGATATATAGAGAATGACAGAAAGTGTGAGAAAGACATGCAAGAAAAACTTAATTTATTGGATGAAAAAAAAAACACTCCAGGGTATCACAAATCCATTTTTCAATGATTTTGAGTTTAAATGGGGTCTGTTAAGTTAAATATCACTATTAAAACAGACTTTTTCAGGTTCTTGGGAAAAACAAAAAAGAAAAATCTTAAATGCAGAGTTTATTAATAATTTCAATCAAAAAAAGGCCTTGACAGTGGATGACTGGACATTTATAGTAATTTAAGCTGATTTTTGAACATTCTGGAATGACTTGAGCAACTATAAACCTCACCTAAACTGTCCTTTCATTCCATGGCGCAAACTCAAAATTTACATACGCTTGAGTTAAATTAAATGTCAGATGATCCAAATTGATTAAGCACAGTTCCACTTTCCCAAGTTTTCTTTGCCTGTTTTATTGAAAATAACCCATTTCCAACATCCAGCTTTGACAACTTTTTGAAACCTGAGATGTGGAAAATTTTCAATCAACATGACAACACTCAATGGGCATCAACATGTTTAATGGACTAGAGATTGTGGACCTTCCTTTTCTTCTCTAAATATTTGATTCTGTTCTGATATATTTGATGATGGATTCAATAATCAGGTTTAGAGCTTCTACTGCACCATAAGTCTCTTACCTCTTAAAGCAGCTGGGGGGAGAAACAAATGTATGCTATAATTCACAACATAACTGTTTAACGCAGCAGCGCGGGAAATCCTGTCTGCCGTGCAGGTGTCAGTGCTACCAGCATTGAATTTCCCTTTGCACAATTTCCCCCACTCTTCCTTTAACAGCCAATGTGTAAAATAAGCCTTGTAGGATGCCACCTTGCTGTGACGTCATTCCCTCCCGACTTCAGATTTCAAGGGTTGTTCCATTGTACTTTTCCAATTCGGAGGTCAGAGCTATCCGAGTGCAATGAAATGCAGCATTAGTCACTCAGGTCACTAGTATAGGGCATAAAGAGTATGGTCCTTTTAACTAAAGATTGAGGTATTTTAGCAGATGTATCAGGAGAGGTGAGGGAAAAAAAAGACATTTGAGGGCATGCAACAGTGGAGAAGGTCAAAAAAAGAAAAGTATACAGAATGGAGTAAAAGTAGAAGATGAATAATAGTCTTAACATTTCAGTCTGGGCTAAAGCGGTGGGCAAATATAGTCATCCATAGAGCCCGACCACAAACAGCAAAAACAAAACATGACAACCGGTAGCATTGGGTTAATTATTGTTTATTCAGCACACCAGAACACCGGTGACCTAGAACACCAGCAACATCATGTGATACTCGGGTGGTGGTGCTCAAACCGGTCAAAACTTAACTTGTTAAATTTTCACACTAGTACTTTGAACGAACATCTACCACTGCTTATGCATTTAAAGCCGTGACTGAACACGTCTATATAAAGGAATCCAAGACATTTAGACTTGTGAGAAACCGTAACAGCAAAGTGAGAAGACGAAGACATGAGGCATGGTTGTAAGGAATGTAGAAAAATGCTGGGTGGAATGCAACAAAGTATGGGCCTGACAGTTCACAATGGAGCGGAACCTGGATAAGCTGCTGGTTCAACAACTGCCAACAGTGAGTTGAATCGCTGATGAGACAAAAACATGATACAGGATGCAAGAAGGGAATGTTGTTCCCATAACACTTGGAGAAGAGGGTACCAGAAGGTACATAAAAGGCATTCAATAACACATCAGCCTTTGATCACACTGCACCGCTATCCCCGTCTCTCTCAATCTGTGATAATACAGGGTTAGCACACTGCACTCGAGTCAAATGACACATGATGGCACCAGAGCACAGAGGTGTCAACAGGTCTTATGTGATCACGCCAAGTAGCTGCAGATTGGGCAGAAAGGTGGTTGTGAAGGGAAGGAAACAGCAGAGAATGGGAGGTCAGGTGCAGTCCTTTAGTTAGCAAAGGTCTGACGAACTGCCTGGGCAATGTGCTTGGCGCTGATACCGAAGAGGTCCAGAAGCTCCTGAGGCTTTCCGCTGCGGGGGACTCCGCTCACTGCTAGCCGGGTCACGATGATGCCAGGCTCTGCGCCCACTGCCGACAGCACGGCTTCACCGAGTCCACCTGGACATGGGAGAGAAGCCTTCAAAGTCTGCATACTCTGAATCCTGTAATTGGATGTTTGAGCATGTGCGCACACACACAAAAAATTTAAAGATGGCTGGAGAACTCACCCTCCTTGTAGTGGTCCTCCACGGTGATGATATGTCCTCCTGTGGCTCTGGCACTGGCCAAAATAGTTGCAGCATCCAGGGGCTTGATGGTGAACGGGTCAATCACACGGATGTTCTTCCCTAAGTCATTAAGGGTCGAGATATTAGATCAAACCAGCTCAATGAGTAGTAGATATCCCCATTTACCAAACAGAGCTGTAGGATTGTGGTATGGTGAATGTGGAAATCCATCCATCCAATTCCTTCATATATCCACTAGAGGGCAATGTGAACCTACCTTCACTGGCCAGCATATCTGCAGCAGCAAGGGCCTCATGCAGAGTAACACCAGCACCAATCACAGTCATCACATCACTGTTAGATTGGCGCACCACCTGGCGAAATATGCACAATTACTTCTATTATATACACAATTTCTGTGTTCATTCTTAGATTAGTGTTGCTTATAGCAATATCGTTCATGAGGATTAATATGTATAAAAGTCAGTAGTGATCAAAACCTTGGCTACGCCCACTTCAAACTTCTCATCTGGAGAGTAGACAACTGCAGTGTCTGGTCTGCTGGTACGAATGAAACAGATACCCTGAGAAGAGAGAATGCCATGTTATAACAAGAACATTACACCCACCCCATTATGAAGACAAACCACTGGACGCTCACTACAAAAGGGCGGTCTACTGACCTTTGTGTTGGCTGCGAGCTCCACAGCCTTCTCTGCAGACACTGCGTCACTGGGGTAGAACACAGTACATGTTGGGATAGCACGGAACATGGCCAGGTCCTCTAGAGCCATCTGGGAAGGACCGTCCTCGCCTGAAGGCACAGTTTGACTGTTCAGGAACAGAGCACGCTCATGCTGGCCTTTACAAAAAAGTAGACTCTTGGCCTTGGAGCTTACCAATGGAGACTCCACAGTGGGACCCTGCCAGGTTGACATTTGACTGAGAGATTGCTGCCATACGAATCTGGTCATAGGCTCTGGAGAAAAAAGCGGCGAATGTGCTGGCGAATGAAACCATGCGGTCACGGGTGGCACAGCCTATGGCCACTCCAACCTGCAGCAGGGAGCAGAGAAGTCACTGATGTGGGTTTAGGCCAGTCTTGACAGCTGATTGGATTAAACAAGCGTCTAAATGTGGGGGAATCACATTAACTTGCCACAAATAAGCAACATGGAAGCTAGGATTATCAGACTGGAGAATGAATAGTAGCAGACTACACCAATATAGAGCAGATTATGGCAGTTAACATTAGACTAGTTTATGGCTTTCATAACTTCTAAGACTTAACAAGCCAATGTTCATAGTCTGACTTCTGTAGGAACTGATATATTGATATTGAAAGACATGCAACTTGAGTGAAAGTTTTACTGTAGCTAAAACCCCCCCAAAAAGTGCAACTAAAGTCTAGTTTACATTTCTGCTTATGTAGCCATGTCGTTGACGTGAACCAAACCTTGTACATTCAAATTTCTGTGTTGAGGCAACACGTCCTTGCAACCAGGCAAAAAAAATGCCCTTAAATAACAATCTGGACTGTATGTGTGCATCAGGGGTCTGCCTCAACATTGTAGCCATGTATGCAGGAGTATAAACTAGGCTTTAGAGTATTTAAATCCCCACTAAAGAGTGAATATTGTTGTACCAGGTTCTGTTCAGCGATGAAGCATTCAATGTAACGTTCAGGGAATGCCTTCTTGAAGAGCTCTGAGAAGGTAGAGTTTTTGGTGTCTCCATCGAGGGCAATCACTCTCTGGCTTGACTGGCCCAGCTTGGCCAGGGCCACACCGTACGCCTTCCTTGTGGACATCTGATGGGGGAGAAAAATAAAAAAAGTTAAAAAATAAAAAGGAAATACAGACTGGCATTGAACTAAAGACAATATTCTGTTTTTTTTTTAAAAAGTAAAAAGGTTCTCTCAGTTGCTGACATCAACATTACCCAAGGCCACCGCCCACTAAGCAAACAATAGACTTTTATGCTAAAACACAGATAACACTGTACTTTAACCTGCTGACTGTTCATTGACATGGTAGCTTGCATGAAAAAAAGAACATGCACATTGGGGACATGCAAGCTACCTTGTCTCCCTTTTTGTATCCTGGAGGTGAAGGCATGGAGATGGGGCTGAGGTCAGCGGGTGCTGTGTCATCACTGGGCAGCTCAGGGGACAAGGTCTTGTTAGGGACCTGGATCAATGACTTCAGGTCATTCAGGAGCTCATCCACCCTGTCCTTAGGGATGGGCTTTCCATGCCAGTTATCAAGATCCTCAATATCTATAGCCAAGGAATGAACATCTCATGAGTCAAATTCATCTAGTAGAAAGTTCAAATATATAAAAAAACAAGAAAAAAAAACAACTTACTTTTGAGTCCTCTGCCCTTGAATGTCTTGGCAACGATACAGGTGGGTTTACCCTTGACCTGCTGAGCCTGCCAGAAAGCTTTGCACAGCTCCTCCACATCATGCCCATCCACAACATACGTGTTCCACCTACACAAACATGGCTCAAGTTTAAACAGCAGCATAAATATTAACCAAAGTACAGGTATGCATTTTTCCTCTGCCCAAACAAGCCTTACACTTATTTACTGGGACAAAGTAGCACAGACAGAAAAGAGGTGAAGAGGTCGAGTGCAGTGTGCGATAAAACCTCATTTTGAAACTGATGTGAAGGTGTTGACTTTACAGATTTATGCCAATACAATAAATTGTATAGTGTAGGAAGGGTTGGTACTGACCCAAAAGCTTCACAGCGCTTGCGGTAGGTTTCCATATCGTGCTTCAGAGGTGCAGCCTCACTCTGACCAAGCCGATTGACATCCATGATAGCCACCAGGTTATCCAGTTTGTAGTGGGCGGCGAAGGCCATGCCTTCCCACACGGAGCCCTCGGAACATTCGCCGTCACCCATCATGCAGTATACACGGTAACTACAATATGTAAAAAAGGGGAATACAAATAAAGTAAAATGGAAGCTAATGGTACAACACAGGACTGCAGGGATTTTGCTTTTTGGGTGCAGTTCAGTATAAATGATTTAGTCTCACTCTGTACTGACACTGTAAAATTAGTCATTTTCTGTATTTATTACATCCAAGATTTGAAGTATATGAATAATTCACAGAAATCAAACTAATGATTTGAAATAAGCAAATTTAGTTGATAATATTTACTTAACCCAAATTGCATTGTGTCTGACTTATTGGCAATGGATATTAAGGGACTTTCAAACTTTTAGTAATATTTGTTCCCTAGAACAGTGCTGTTGCAACACTGCAATAACCTTTTGGCCTCGTCATACGCATGTAGTCCTGTATAGGAGCAATTTAATGTAATTACAGCTACGCTACTACAGATTTATCTGATAAAGAGATTAGAGCAACAGGCACCACAGAGAAACGAAGCAGTTTCCTGCTTGTCTGGAGAGTAAAGACGTTACACTCCTGTTAAGCAATGCTGAGTCAACAAGACCCCATGTATGATAGCGTATGTCTACAGAAGCAGCGTCCAGCCCTTTATTGATCTACTTTTGACTTCAGTCAATACCCAGAGTGTGCTCTGTAGACCGACAGATCAAGAAATAATAGATCAGATCAAATTTAAAAACAGGTTTGATGAAAGTATTTCACTCTTAATTCTGCCAGGTTTCTGTAAACATCGTCACCTGGATTTGTCAAAGTATTTGCCGGTGTAGGCCATCCCACAGGCAGCCCCAAGACCCTGTCCCAGAGATCCTGTAGCCACATCAACAAAAGCCAGTTTCTGGGGGAAGGAGAAAAAAAAAGACATAGTATAGAAAGTAAATTTCACATGATATCAGTTCTCTAAGGAAATGTGAACAAAAGGAGGAACTCCTGACTTACTGGTGTGGGGTGCCCCTCCAGTTCACAGTCAATCTTGCGCAGGTTGAGAAGCTCAGACTCCTTCACATAACCTGCCTCTGCCCAGGCAGCGTACAGGACGGGTGCAGCATGACCCTAGACACAGGGGGGAATAAGTTCTTTAAGGACACTAGTGGCATTGAAACCTAAGGTCCATTGACCACCTGTAGAATAAATACATTTCGTAACCATATATATGTACCAACCTTTGACAGCACGAAGCGGTCGTTACACTGGTTGCGCGGGTCATCTGCCTTATAGCGCATGGTGTGGAAGAAGAGCACAGACATGAGCTCTGCTGCACTGCAGCATGACGTGGGGTGGCTATGGAGAGAGGAAAAAAGAATGATTATTAACAGCTTACCATTTATTATCATAAGGAAGAATCAATCCACACACCATGCTCATACATGCATGTGTTGCTACATTCAGGAATCCTAGATCAGACTGAAAAGATCAGTATTCATGTTTTATAAAAAAAACAAGTTTTAGTTGACAGTAAAACACCTCTGTACAATTAGTCATTCCAGAAGAACATGATGACGACAAATTTTCAATGTCAATTTTACAAGAAACTGCACTTTGAAGAGAGTCTCTTATTCAGGATTAGGAATATCACTCATCTCAAATGGTTAATGTGAAACATGGCCAAACTACAAAAAAATGGAAAAAAAAAGACAGGCAAACTTGTGAAACTGTTAGTTGCTACAGAGTGGTCAATGTATTGTAATAGACATGTTTAGAAATCCCACTTTACTCAACAGCATCTCAGCTTCCCTATGTGGGTTAATTCCAAATGGCATCATTTCAACCATGCCTGCAACACTCCAGGTTATCTGCAACATGGTCACTGTTAAAAAAAAAGAAAAAAAAAGAAAAGCCTAGTGCACAAATTTACCCATCGTCTTTTCTTTGATGGAAAACCTGGTGGAAAATAAATTGAAGTAAATTCACAAGTATTATAAAACAGAGGCAATCCGGTGCACCAGTCCAACATGTTTCTCATCAGTCAAATAACGAAGAATGCACCGTACCCAGCATCAGGTTTCAAAAGTCAGACATCTTTTGTTAAGGATGACACCACTATCACATTATCTGTAAACACCTCGTACTCCAGTCAGGAAATAATTCTCCATTTCCTTGTTAAGTGAAAAACTGGTTTAACAAACTGTACATTTAAAGCTTACAGTAGATGATCATTGGCTTCCATGAATGATATAACAAATGTGCATATTTACAGACCAGCTTTCATTTTCATGGTGCTGTGGTTTATATTAGGAAATATGAAAATTAGCCATCCCTACATAGAATTTATCAGATTTCTGATTATACACGTGACAGGCAGTTAACGCTAATTTAGTTAACTAGAGGCTTATTTTGATTACAGGCCAATTGAGGAAGTTTTAGTTGGGCAGACTTAAAGAAAGCTGTACAGCCTCTAGAACACAAATGATTCAAGTACACTGCCTACAATGAACCCCTGGAAAACTTCTATCTGCTGCAACCTATAGTGACATTTCTTTCAGGAAGACATCAGGTTGCTAAACAGCTTCTGGAGAAGGAATATTCAGCCTTATTGAGATGAAGCAACACTACAGGTGCCCTTTTGTCTGGCATGTATTACTGTTAGCATACATGACTGATTTCCTGGAAGTAATTCATCTGTGCAAGTATTTATCTGGCATTCAGGAAGTACAGGGTGAAACGTCAATAAAAAAAATCCACTTTTCCACACCTTTATTTTTTAATGTTGTCCAGTGTTTATTATAAACATAAGATAAACATCTTGCCAATGCCAACTAGGTCATATCACTGTATAGACGATTGTTGATCCTACCTGCTTTCGATTTTAAATAGTTTCTCCACTAGAGTTCACTTTGTGTGTGTTTGATTGGTGACAGCATCTGAGTAATTAAAGCAGCCCTCTATCTTAACATTATTTTTCAAAAGATGTGGACTTAAAGTGGCTCTACAACAAGCTAGATCCACAATATTTACCATACCTTAACAGGTTTATTTTTTTCCCCAAAATTTGCCATCAAATTGGTTCGTATCATTTTCCAGCCTACCAGACCTGCATAGGGACACTGTCTGTATCTGGCATTTAGGATGCAACTGCAACTTTAAAATCAGAGTGTCAAACTGACGTCTATTCACACGATCATGTGATTTTAGAGTTAGCCGACAACTAGTTTCATACTTTAACTTCACAGCAAATCTATTGGAAACATTCGTCCTCAGCTGGATACCACCGACTGCAAATTAACAAAAACGCAGATGCCGCAAATCGTTTTTAAATAACGTTAACGCTATACCAGCGTCTAAGAAACTTATACAACTGGTTAGCTTATGCTAGCCTTAGCTTGAACGCTGTATTCGGGCCCAATTCGTTCCTTTTGCACTTCAAACGTTTATACGACGGGTTTATAATAAAGTGCACGTTGTCCACCGTTACCGCCGCTTAGATAACCAGCAGCACGTGCGGTAACGAGGCCTACAGGTGAAGCGTGCGTTGGCTAACGTAACCTTTGACGTAACGCATTAATACGTAATGCGACTTTTAAATTATTACAGCCAACGTGTGAACGTTTTCATAGATTTACCCGGAGTTGGAGGCGCATGTGGCTTTGATGGAGTTGATCCTCAGCTTGTTGGCGACGTCTTTCAGTCCCTGCAGAGTCTTTTCGTCGGGTTTGTGGTAGCTAGCCATGGTTTACGAGTTGTTTCTTGTGTTCTTAAAAGTTAATCTCGTCTTATTTGTTTTTCCTTTTTTTAAATCACACGGTCGCTTCCCGGTGTCGGTTAAGTTCAGTGCTGGACCACGCCGCTGCACGGTGCAAGTACAAGCCGCACGGACAGAGGAGGAGGAGGAGGAGGAAGGCGAGTGAGGAGGGGGACTTAAGTCTGCTCCCGCAGCCACGCCCACCTCATCAAGTCATTGGAGGAGCGGCGGTGGCGCAAGTGGCTGCTTTCAAAAGTTCCCTTTCAGCACATGAAAGATACAGATTCGACGTTATCTCATATCAACTCTTTTTTTTTAAATGAGCAAATATTGCTAACACGACTGTGGAGTGGACACAGATAGATAGGAACACAGATACAACAGGGAGAACTGAAGATAAGCAACATTAAATTACAAAAAAAAATACTTTTTTCAGTCAGGTGAGCAGTTTACTTTCTCTTTCTTGATGGTGAAATGTGGAAAATGCTGCTGCAGATATTGATCGAAAAACAACAGATTATGATTCTCTTCCATTCAGGTCAAACAGGCTGCTGTTATAGTGCATGGTGGCTCACTGGAAAAGGCTCTGCTGGACTAAAAGGAACTGAACCATAATTCGTATCATTGGTCGTCAATATTGCCATGACAATAGGTCTATTGTATTATCAGATACAATGTGCTTGCTGTGCTCTCATGTGAACAGTATACCTCAGAATATGCATGTTTATTCATGTCACTGTCCCTTTAAAACTGCAGCTGGATGCCTGCCAACAGGGAAATGGTGGCAAATTCTGCTCTATCATCCTTACTCAGGAAAACACTGGATAGCTTGTTTCTTATTCATTAGTCATTGACACATTGCTGTGTACCTCTTCAGCTGCATATGTGGGTTTGTACATGTCAATAAATGAGAAAGAAGATATTTAAAAATGTTTTATTGTGGAAAACATTAATTGGCTGTAAAAAAAAAAATAGAAGAAGAACAGGACACCAACTGTATCTGAAATACCTTAATATATGAATGTTTGATGGAATGCAACACTTTTATGTAACACAGTCCATCCAGTGCTATCTACACATAGCTCATCTTTTCAAGGAAGTCATACACTTCCTCATGTTGGCCATCATTACTTATGTCTCAGGTATTTCCTCTTCTTTACGTTCCTGAAATTATATACAATAGAATTAGAATAAAATATGCAAAAACAAATTGTTATAGCCACAGAGGAATAATGTGTTTTTTTTTAGCTTTACCTTAATTTTCTCCCAGGCTTCAGTCCTCTCTTCGGGGGAGACGGGATCTTTGTCAATTCGCTCCAGCTTTGGAAGAAGAGCCAGAACACACAACCGGTAGTCTATCGTTTCCACCAGTGGATTCTCAGAGAGGATCAAAGCTTGCAGAGATTTTGACACTAAGCCAAGGCTTTGCAGGGCAGTCTCATCTAAAATTGCATTGCCTCTAGGGGAAAGCGACAGAGATAAAAGGATGAAGAGATTTATAATTATATGTTTTACTAGACTGAAGATAGAAACCACCATTAGAGTGCTGTTTTAATCTCTGCCGTACACCTGTGTACCTGACATTGAGGTATTTGAGACATTTCATGTTGGAGCTGAGGCCATCCAGAGAATCTATCTGGTTTTCTCGAAGGTGAAGGATGGTGAGGCGCTCTAATTTCTCTAAACCCTCCAGACGTTTAATAACGTTTTGGGCCTAAATAAAGAGCAAGAATAGTTAGGCATACAAGCACAGTAAGGTTTGTGGTAAAGAAATGACCTCGCTAAGGTTCACCCATAAGTTTTGTTTTCTTTTGTACCAGATATAATTGCCGCAGGTTGGGAAGGTTGAAGCCATCAGTAGTATCCAGGCGGTTTCCCCTCAGCTCTAGAGTTACCAGGTTGGCAAAGCAGGAACTTTGAAGACTTTTCAGATTCTGGATACCATTACCTGCCACAAAATGTTATATTAAGGCCTTATGATACATGTTAGACTCCAGATATTTTCTTAATGATGTGCTGAGATAACGATAGTGAACATTTACTGACCTCATTCAACTCCTGACGTGCAGAATACATTATCAGTCGTTCACATGGTATTACATAACCACCATTTATCCTGACATAAACCCTGCAGACCAACCTGTAAGATTGAGGCTCTCTAAGGCAGGTCCAACCAGGCCATCCACCTCCGTCAGCTTGTTCACTGCAATACTCAGCCACTGCAGGTAGGTCAACTGAGCAAAGGGTTGCCCTTTGAAGCACGCTACAGCATTATTGTCCACCTATAGAAGGAGAGATGCATTCAATATTCACCATCAGGTAAGAGAGAATGATAGCATCAGTGCCAGAGAGATCTTTTCCTTTGCTGAATGAATAAAGAGGAGCGATCCTTGCCTTCAGCCAAAGTAGCTGTGTCAGTGCTGCCAGAGGAGAAAGATCAGTAAGGCGGTTGTTGGACACATCCAGGAAACGGAGGTGAATATAATTGCTGATTGCAGCTATGTCATTCAGCATTCTGTTGAGTAAAGTGATGACAAAGGGAAGATGAAGAAACACGTCAGAAATTGAAATAACAGAGGATTATGACTTCTATGACTGTTCCAGACACATTTTCCTATAGATTTGCCGTCATACATACTTGTCTTTCAGGTCCAGTTTAACAAACGCATGTCCTAGTCCATTTCCAGTCCGGCACAGTAATGAGAGACCCTGAACAATAGTTTCTTGTGTCAAAGAGCAAACCTGTATCTGTGGATTACAGGAAAGAAAAGTATTAAAGGATTATACCTGCCTAAATGCAGGGGGATAATGCACTTAGTTCAACAGGCACCTGCACACAGACGGCTACATCACTGCTCCACAAGATGACTTGTGGAAACTTTCAGCTTGACTTTTGCCTTTCACATTGCCCTGAATTAGCGTTTAAATTCTGAAACGTGGTTAGGTATTCATGTGGAGTTTAAGAGAAAATAACTATTAATCTTATTCATTTTCTTTTTTTTAATGGTTTGATTTTTGTAATCATTTGATTTAAAAAAAAAGAAGACATTTTTAATTAATTTATTTAATTCATTTAATTAAAAGGGCCTGTTAGAGTGGGTCATTCGGACATTCACTTGCTCCACAGCGCCCCCTCCTTTTGGTTCACAGTGCGGCAGGTGAACCACGGAATTACACCATGGATGTATTACACATCAGAAGCAGGAAGTTGAAATTCATGCACACCCGAGATGAAACACCATTTTTTTTTTATTGAAAAACGCTATATTGTAAAAAGCGAACACGCCAAAAACTAGGATAAAACATGTTTCATAGTACTGTTTTTATGATTGGCACATGTAGTAAAACGGAGTGAAATCGAGGCGCAGTGTTTTGGGCTAACCGACACTCTCCAAAGTGCCCAGCTAGCAGAATCTCACATGTAGTTATACCTCCTTCTCCTCTCCCTCTTCGAGTCCTCCTTCTTGTAGTTCATCTCCTTCTACATCCGACATTAACGCGTCTTCATCCATCTCAGGCGTCCTGATACTTGGGTTAGCGTCGTTTTAGTAGGACGTCAGTAGTTGGATACCTGATCTGACTGACCTATTTAACTCAGCTCACCTTTGTAACTTAATGGAAATTAAGCTCAAACGACCCAAAATGCACCAGTCGGTGTTTCCTTTGCTACAAAATAACCGTGCTGATGCTAAATGGAAGCTAACTGTTAAAGCTAATGTTTAAGTTTATGTCTGACGCTTCCCGGCTACAACACGAGAACGGCGTCAGTTGCTGTTACCATGGAAACTCAACAGCAGCAACATGGTCGTGTTTAAGACTTATTTGACGTGACATACTCATGTGCATTTCGACATTTGTACCATTTCTGCAGGTGGAAATGTTGCATTAGATACACAACAACAAGAGTTACATTATATTCCTCTTTTTAACCACTTTTTTTTGAAGAAACGCATGTTTGGAAATTCCAGGTTATAATGTCAAAATAATAGCTACTGTTTACTGGTTTGCTTATACAAGACATCAATCGTCAATTATGAAAACGTGTAATTCTGATTTTACAGAGGCTTGATGAAACACAGTCACATTATTGAACACATACACAAATAAAAAATAGCTTTCTCCAGAGACAACTATGCATTACATTGTGAATTCATACCTGTAATATGACAAAGACACTTATTTTTTAGCTACACACTAGTGTTAGTGTGGACCTCGTCCAGTTCATGAGGCCACAGCGTCTTAGCTCCCAATGCGGTAAAAATAGTGCTCATTCTAAAAGATGTACACAGTCCATGCCCAGAGCAGTCATTCACTGAATGACAAGGCATACAGCATTAAATAAAAAAAAAAATCTATGGTGCATAGACAGTTATATTAGAAAACACCATTTGCTGCCACAAAGATCTGTGCTGATCTTTCAGTTCCCAGCAGCAAATGTCTCCCAACGTAAAGCTTGTTTATCACACACAAGCTCAGAAGCGAGTGAGAACTCAAAACTGCATCATTCAGGAAGAAAGCAAAAAAAGGTGCATTCTGTGCAATATCCTGACATCCACTGCTACAGGATCAGTTCATGTGAGTGTATTACCACCGTTGAGGTAAATGTCATGTCAAACCAAAGTGAAGAGGATTATCCATAGTTATCTATATGATATTAATGGTGACGTGTTGCGTGCTGGGCTTTGTCCTTGTCCCGTCTGGGTCAGGAAGTTGAGGTTTCAGGGTGAGGACTTACTCCACTTGCATATTGCGAAATAGAAGCCCCTTTTTCACACCTCCTTGCAGCATCCTGGCACCAAGACTAGTGCCTGAGATCCCATCCCTAATGAGAGACAAATAAAAACATGTTAATGTCACATTAACCCTATACTATATTTGGTATAGCTGTGTCTTATACACAGTAAGCAAAAAACCTAAGAACAGTCAGTACAAACTCATTACAAGCAATAAAATTACTAATGATAATCAAGATCATCACTTTACACAGTCAAATTGTAGTTACAAATATAGAAAACTCTCTCCAGTATGTGTAAATGGCCACTATGGCACTGTCCAACAGCAACTAAACCCCCCAAAAACTAAGACAAGCAGACAGAGAGCCTGCTTACATGGGGCTGAATCTCCTCTTCTTATCAGGAGGTTCAGCTCCATCTCCAAGTCTCTGCAAGCAAGAAGATAAGATAATTAAATAAATATTAACTGCAGGCAAAAAGTGAAAAGGATAAATACTCCTTAGTGACACTGAGCTGGACTGACCTCTTTGCCTGAAGTGTCTGGTTGCATTCTTCGCTGCTCCAGGTTTTGCTGAGGGAAGACAGACATGAACGTTTAGAGATGTATCATTTGAAATCACATGCAGTGTTTATAAAAGTTCAACACGTGACGTTTGATGAAAACTGTTTTAACAACCTTGTGTAGCTCAGACAGCTGCTGGTGCCTAATGAGGGCCTCTTTGCTGGGGAACTGCCTCCTACACAGGAGACAGGCCAGTTTAACCCAGTCCGTCATTCTCCCTTCCTTCTCGTCTTTCTCCCCTCCTTCTTCTTCGCTGTCAGTTTCTCCGCTGTAGGCTGGGACCAGACCCTGCTGCAGAGGAGGGGAAGACTACAGAAACAAAATAAAAAGATTCTGGGTCACCAACTGAAAAGCAAATGTGGACACAGGAGATATATTAAGCTCAAGAATAATATTTGTGTCATCCTCCACAAGACAGGGTTTTAGAAAAACAAACGCAGGCATAAAAGTACACACTGTGACCATTTCCTTACCTCTGTAGCATGTCGGATCTGGTCCAGAAAAATCTGAGGCCGTTCAGACAGTGCCCCCTACAGGACAGAAAAAACAGAGTCCATGAGATAATCTGGAAAGTCAATAAAGTAATACCAGTAATCTCTTGCACTGGTATGACAGGTGGTTGGGAAACCCTACTATCCTAAGGGTACACAGGTGTTTACAGCTAATCATGCATTTCCTTGTGTAACATGCACCTTTTTCTCCAGAACAGCATAGCCTGCGTCAGCACTAGCAGATTCTCGCCGGTCATCGAGGCGACTGTGGCCGGGTGCCCTGGTGTAACCAGGTGGGAGAACTGTGGAGCCAATGGCAGGGGAAGAGGAGACGGAGCGCATGTTCTCCTTCTGTCTATTGAGACTCTTTGCCCAGCGCTCCATGTCTTTGGCAATCTAGCAACACAAAGTCCCAACAGATACACGTTAGCATTTAAAATGGACTCAACAGAGGACTGGCGAGGATTCGTGACCAATAACTTATACAGCGTAATGCAATATACTCGAGTTGCCCTGCAATAAACAGAGAGTACATTACCATTCATTCTAGTCAATTATATTGTATGGTGTCATTTTGTCCACCAATAAAAGCTGTTGAATCAGACATACTGTATTTTACTGTATTTTGTTATTCTAACTGCTCTTTTATTAAGTATTCCAAATCGCAAAGTGAAGAGTGAGTGAGCACAAAAGCAAGAAAAAATAACTTCATGATTGAGGTTCATTTAAGTCACACAGGTCAATATAATTTTCTGCGCATGTCTGCTTAAAATTTTATTCCACTCTCCTCCGAATGCCAAACATTCAACTCTTAACACCTTCAATTCTAAGCCTCGAATTTATATACTGATTTTACTATATTACATATAAAAACAACAGACATACACCTACACACACCTTTCAGAGACACAAAAAATTCATACAGACTTCATTCAAAATAAGTTTGTCCACTTATGATTACTACAATTACCTCTTCATATCATATTCATTTATTTTCCATTCTGTTTTAATTTATTTATGTAAGTTTTAGATATATAACGTTTATACTTAAGGTTTCTTGTCTCTATCTGCACAAACCTACATTGTACTGAATCTTTCATGATGATTGCTGATTTTAAATTAAGATAAATAAAAATACCTGTTGAGCAGTTTTATTCTTGGGTTTGTCTTTTTTCTCCTTGTTGCCAGGAGTAGCAAACGGTGAGTCTGAAGGGCCTGCATAGTCACTTGAGGGAGGACCTTCTGTGATTGACTGACCGGCTGCAGCAGGAATGTAGGTCTTTTTGTCTCCATCCCAGTACATGTACTGCTGAGTGTGAGGGTTGTAGTAGTACTGCAAAGAGGAGAGGCACATAAACAGAGGCTGAAACTGCTGAAGAAGATATTGCCTTAAGTGAAGTCTCAGTGTTCCCTATTCTAATTCCAGTGCAATCACCAGACATTTTACCTGGGAGTTAGGGTCATAGTAGAGTCCTGTGAGCGGGTCGTAATAGTAGGCAGAGCTTTCATCATACTGGTATGTGGACACATCTGGCACAGCTACAATCAAAGGCAGAATATTTGTCTCTGGAGTTAGCTTGACTGTTAATCAGCAGCATAATGCTTCATATCATTTCTGACAAACACACAGAATCAACACTTTGCAGTTAACAATACAACCTCAGATTTCCTAAGGTGGCTACTGAACTGTTTCAAAAGAGCCCTGCTGTGGAGTATCACATTTAGATAGGAAACCGCTGTCTGTAAAGGTGATTGCCTAAATTTAGGCCCCTATCCAAATAAAGTTTTAAATACATTATTTACACATTTTAAATAGTCTGTGTAGAAATTAATCTGAATTGAGGTTTAACTGAAATGTCTCAGAGAAAATTAGATTTATTTGCAGTTGTTAATGTTATGTGTTGAATTAAATGCTGTTTTGAAGCAAACGATTAGTTCTAGCTGCCGTTTGCGCAGAAATAAATTCTCAACCTGAGGGATAAAATGGAGACACAATAACTTACGGTATTGCTGGAGCTCATGTTCAGTGCCTGGTGTTGCAGGTTGGCTGGGAGCAGCTGGCTGTGGCTTTCCCACTATCTCAACCTGTTGAGAGACAGAGCTCTTAAAAACGAGAAAGCTACAGCTGAAATAACAATAATACAAGAGAAAGGTCAGACTACTTAAAATATTATAATTTAATATTTTTACCTGTGTGGCTGGTATGGTAGCCGTGGTGACGAGAGCTGTCTGTGAATGAATAAGAGGCTGCTGCATAACCACTCCACCAGAGGTCACTGCTTCAGATGAAATGACAGCTTCACAGGGACATTCACACAGGCAAGCACGCAGGTTAAGAGAGAATATTTTTATGTATACAGCTATATAGGCTGAATGGTAATATTATATATATATATATATATATATATATATATATATATATATATATATATATATATATATATATATATATATATATATATATATATATATATATATATATACACTATATATTTAACAAGCAGTACCAACCTGGGGCAGCTCCAGTTGCACATGCTCCTATCCCGGCTGCTCCTGTACCGGTGTCTGCCTGGGCTGTGAAAGTTGTGCCATCTGGGCCAGAGTATTCCTGCCCCTCCTGATTGTAGGCCACTGCTGCCCCCTGCTGATACACTGACGTCTCTATACTCTGGGTTCCACCGGAGCCATTCTGAGCAGTCTGAGAAATAAAACAAAATTTAATCATAAGACAGGAACAAAGCACAAGAATACCATCAGAACAACACAGATACATGGGGAAAACGGGTTGCATCCAAATCAGTTACCTGTGTTACAGCCCACTGTGCGGCAGCGATAGCTGTGCTCGCCACTGTAGCAGCGCTCACCCTGCTGCCATCTGTCAGAAACACATCTCTGACACAGAAAAGAGGCACAAAAAGAGGGGGGGGTTCTGTCATTTCAGTTTCTGTGCTGCTGGTGACCTACATTTCAAAAACAGCTTCGCTCATCATGCGGAAATACATAATAGTCACTCTGTTTTCAGGCTACTCACTTATTTGAGGTTAACTTCTACAAAACTATTCCGATCCACTTCGTTCACATGAGCAATTTGGGTTTTAATGTAACCTGGTAATCAGTGATTTGAACCCGCAGTATAATTCTTTGTGTGAGAGTAATGATGCACATTGCTTGTTTTTCTTGCAGCCAAGTTTGGTTGTGTGAGTGTTTACCGTTTTGAGCCTTTGGCAAACTCCACCACAATAGCCTTCCCATCAATAGAGAGAGCTGGCTGGAGAGCCTGCAAGATCTGAAGCAGCTGAGATGCCTCCTGTTGATAAAACATACAGACCTCTGCGAGTTAGTGAGTGTGCATACGTATGCCGGTCCAAGTATTAGGATGATTTGATTAAATATTGGTGACTCACAGTGCCCAAATACATCTATTTAGAAAGGTATTAATGCCTCATGGTGTTTCTCACCACTATGGTAGAAAGCTGAAGAAAGGCAAAGCCCCTGTTGAGATGCGTGTGCTTGTCCTTGATTAGGCGAACGTTGGAAGGGGAGAGGGTGGCAAATGGAGCCAAAGCTGATAAAATGGCGTCCACGGAAGTATGTGGGCCAAGGTTTCTGAGGATCAGAGCTGGTATAGAAAAGGATGAGAGAAGATTATATTCCAAACACAAGACTTAACAATTCAGGTACCAGATATTAAGCCGTGTTTGAAAAGCAAATATCCCTTACTTTAAATAAAAACTTGCCATAATGCATATTAAAGAATACTTTACAGTAGTAAAAATGTCATTGGAGGCACTTACTGTCATTGGCAACATCCGCCTGCTGTGTAGCTTGTCCTGGGTTGACAGCAGGCCCGGCACAGTGGTAGGGTACCGGCAGAGGCAGCAAGCCTTGGGTTCCCTCCTTTTGAAGACCAACAGGCAAATCCCTTTGCAACTGAGACAACTTCAGCTCAGCCTCTAGGGGAAGAAAACATCCCATTTGTGTATCATTATTTGGTGAAAATGTTATTTTAACAATGAGAAGAGTTAATATATTTACAAAACCTAAGTTAAACTTTACCTGATTTGGGAACACTGCATTTGAAGCATTTTTCCCTCCTTTTAAAGTTTTGCACACCACACTGCAGAAAAGTCACATGAGGCATCGTTGAATTACTCCTTAGAAGAATGCGCCACTACAGTGATATATACACATGTAGGCAGCTCACACATGTAAATGTAGATTTCCACAATGTATGCATGCTACACAATGCAAACACACACACACACAACCTTGTTGCAGAGCCAGTCCTCGTTGGCACGCGGCTTTGGGTCGCTGTAGTGCATCGATACTCTCTGTCCCAGAATGAGCAGCACTGCCTGAAAGAAAAAGAGAGAGAGAGGGAGAGAGGGAACAAAGAATCATTATAGGTGATATTTAGGCCACACATGCCAGAGAAAGGCCTCATCTCACAAGAAATGAGAGAGAATGAAAGGGACAAGAGGGAGGGACAGAGAGTAAGAGAGAGAGAGTAGAACTGAGGCTGAAAGACAGAGGACACCAGAGAATTGCAACCTTCAGCTTTAGGAAATTGGGACGGACTGAGATGGTGTGTGTGCAGTGTGTGGGTGTCCATTTTTTAAAGGACAGAATGCATTTTGTTCAATTGTGTCATCCCCCCCCCTTAAGGGGAAACCTTGTCAACAGTTTTTCACACATGCTATCCCACTGTCACCACCTTCGTCACCCAAATAGACAATAGCTCCATCCTAAAAAAATGTAATAATGGTAGATGATCCGGATGTGAAAGGCCCATAGAACAAGAAAATGAAATACTATTTTGGTTCTGATTCGACATACAATAGACCATGTGAGAAGTTATAGTCACACTGTCATACTATCCCAGAGGTGGTACTGTAAACTTAGGAAAGAGAGTGAGAACATGTCACTGAAGGAAGGAGTCCTCGATCAAAAGAGGATCTTTTATTGGACAAATAAGGAGCAAATGTGACTTGGAAGGTCCAGTAAACTTTGCAGTTGCACCCCAGACAGACAGATGTCAGCATGATGTAACATGAGTTTGCCTGCCTGTGGAATTCTGTATCAGTCAAAAGAAACAATGAATTTTTCCCTCACAGTATAAAAACCTACCTACCTTAGGCACAAAAATGAATCTCCACTGTGTGTTCAAATGTCATATAGGAATATATCATGTGAACATGACAGGACATGATGTGTGACTGTACACTTTTTTTCTTGATATTAACCCTTGAATCCCATTGTATGCATGTATATATATGTATGTGTGTCAGTGTCGGGGAGAGTGACCTGGTTGGTCTCCATCCAGCGGGTGGCCTCCTGTATGACATTAAACTCGACGAAGGCGAATCCTCGGCTCTGACCTGGACACCGCCCAGCGCCATGGTAACCGAACAACAACAACAACAACATAACAACAACGCAGTGAGGGGTTAGTGCTTCATGTACAGAGGAGAGAGAGACCCTGTATCAGCACCAATAAAATAAACCATTGCTTCCCCTCTCCCTTGGACATAATACACTTGACAGCCAGTTGGAGAGAGACTGTCAAATTCTCAGCAAGGGTGGGAGGACGCAATGTCAAGTATCTTAACAGGGTCAAGGAAAAGAGGGAGAGAGGGAGAGAGAGAGAAAAGGGGGGATCCTACCCACTCATCAGTTTGAGTCTGAGCCATTTGGCTTTAAATGATGAAGCACCCAGGCACCAACAGAAAGAACAGACACACACCAACATACACACATCACCTCTGTTACCATGGTACCCAATTTATACCTGGTATTAACTTGCAATTTGTGTCTGGATAGGGGGAAAATACATGTTGACACAGGGAAAAAAGCACTCAGAACGAATTGTGAGCGGATTGGCCAGACCACATTTTAGAAGTGGTGATGCTTTGCACTGTGATCAGTTAATGTCAATGAAATCTGTCACCGAGTAGTTTTAGTGGCCACGAGTCTTCTCTTCTAAAGCCCTGCACAACTAATTAGCAAATCGACATCATCTCACAATACAGGTACAGTGGTAAGAACAAGAACACAATTTAATACCAGGTGTAAACACAAAGACTCATAGATTGGGATCAATACCCAAGTATCCAGATACAGATTACATGGGAATACCTGGGGTAACTGGGGCCTCAGAGTGCAGTCTTAACTATGCAGCACTGTGGTGGAATGTCTCATCTTAAAGCACTCCATATCCTGTCCATGCATTACTGTAACTGATTGACAACACATTATTCAACATATTTAGGTATATAATCATTTTAACATCATCGCATGGAGTGTAGTTTTAAAAAATAATTTTAAAACATTCAAAATTAAGTGTGATTTATCCTAAAATATATATATTATTTTTCAGAAACAGTGATATAAGAGTGAGAAAGACAGAGCAGTGTGGGGGACTGTAAGTGTGGCTGAGGCAGGTAGGCACACCTTACAGACAACCAGTGAGTTAGCAGAGGGGAGGCCAGTGAGACAATGACCTTAATGGAAAACCTTTAGAAAAACACAAGCTTTTCTGAGTGGTATGGATGACGCTCACATAGCTGAGAGGTAGTTGCAACTTGCGACACCTATATACCCCCACACTCACACACACGGATATAGCTACAATGGCAAAACACAAGTAACACATCCTGCTTCGGCTGGTGATTTATCAGTAGACACTGTTAGTTGATGAGCATCTACTCAGTCACACCGCTTCAAGATGGATGAGGCAGAATCATGAAAGGATAAAGACAATAGAAGAGCCTAGGCTGGAAAGAAAATGAAAGCCATGGAATGAAGACCTAAAATCTATGGCTGAATGCATGCATTTATGACCAATATAGATACAGATACTCCTTTGGAGGTTGCATGGCTGTTGCCCTGTGGGAACTAGTGGGGTTACAGACAACAACAGACCAAAGAGTCAAAGCACGAATGTAAGCAAAAGCCTGTATTTAAATATAAATGAGTTCCTTGCATCAGCTATTTATCCTGCTATCAGAGTATGAAGGAAGGCAGTGACAGAAGAGAGAAGGAATTTATTAATTAGAGGGAGAAAACCCAGCAGATAAGGGAAAGTAACATGAAAAAGCGATGAACATGAAAGAGACACTAATGGATGAGCGTGACTGACAGCAAGAGAGGGGAGAGTAAAAAACAAAACCAATATGGAGCAATGGACAAGTTCTCACCTGAAGATTTGTTCCTCATGAGGCGAACCTCTCTTGGTTGGATCGCCTGCTCCTGAAGTTGTGCACGTATCTTTTTTGGACACAGAGACATTGATGCTATTAAACATGAGCTCACTAACAAGATACTTCAGACCAATGTCATGTCAAACAAAAGCAAAAAAAAAAAACAAAAACAAAAAAATATCCAGGAGACACACACCAACCTCATTGGCAGTGGCATTAGGTGGCAACATGCGAAGCATTATGATGTTGCTGGGCCTCTGGTTGTGGTCTTGATCGGCACGGTAGTCCTGGTCCCTTTGATCCAACTCCTCAATAGATGGGTCTGGACCGGTACTCCCACAGCCATGCTCCTCAGACCCAACTGGAAATGCCTGGATAAATCACGAAGCACAAATTAATCACAGATGCCAAGAAGATTTTTTTTTATTTATTGTAACTGCTGTATAAATATGCTGGAGCTGTCAGGGCTTACCCTCCTCTTCCCTGCCCCACGAGAGAACCTGTCCTCCTCTCTCTGTCTTGCCATATTGTATTCCATCTGTTCCGAATGGGCACCACCACGACCCCAGTTAGCTTCCCTATTCCCTAAATGTGGGACAGAGTTCTCAGAGAAGCCTCTTCCACCTTTCCCCCTACCCCTATCCTGCAGGCCAGTCCGTAGCTGCTCAAAGTCCCTCCTGGATCCCTCCTCCTCTCTCTGGAGCATGGGAGGGGCTATATCAGGCTGTGACTGAGAACAAGGGGGCCAGGGGAGCCCTTTCCCCTCCCGCCCGATGTCCCCTCGCCCATCTCCTCTCTGGTGAAATCCAGGCCGGTCTTGGAGACGACCCGGCGAGAAGTCATGGACACCCAGCGATTGCTCATCGTGGCCGTACAGCCTGTCCTCCTCCGCTCCGACATCATATCCTGCTCCTGTCACCTCATCCTCTTGGCCGTAGCCTCGGTAGTCCATGTCCCGAAAGTTGTGGTCGTTGTGGGAGTTGCCATATCGACCTATGCGGTCACCTCTTCCACCCCTGCCGACCACAGAGGTAACGTTGAAGGAATTGTCTGACATTCAAGAGCTTTATAATAACTCCAGTTTTGCAAGTGTACTTGTGTAAAATTCTTTGAGTGAGACAATGAAGGAATGTCCATAAGGTTGAAAACATGCATACACATAAAAACAATGTTATAACATCATTAGAAGGTGTAAAAGCAATATGTGGTGCAGATACCGTCTTTAATCTATATTGCACAGTGGTAGTTTGCACTTGCTTGACACGTACTCTTCAGGGTGCAAAGGCATAAAACTCACCTTCGCTCATAGTCCATGCTGATCCACTGACTAGTCTCTGTCCTTTTTTACAGCATTAAATCCCTGGAGGTACACCAGAGCATAGAAGCAGTCATCAGGAGACTCAAGGCAAACAGATTGCACAAATACTGTTTAAAAAAACAAAATGTGCAACTGCTTCACTTAAAAATAAAAAAGTGCACCGGATGACTTCCAGGATGCGCTGCTAATGATGGAGCAGGTAATGATACTGTACAAGGTTTTGCATTCAAGAGAAAGGTAACGTTACCTTGTGAGATCTTTTCACTAATTTCTGCACTACTCCAGACTTCTCAAACTTAAAAAAATACATTTTAGTGGCCGCTTTACCAACAACTCAGGCAAAACTACACGTAAAGAAACAGAGGTAAAGCTCTGCATCACTTATCAGCCAGATATTGGGTATTTTAACAATGACGTGTGGCGGTCATCTCTGTTAGAGGCCAAGCTAACGTAACTAGCCTGACGTTATCTAGCAGGTCCAGAACGGTGCCAGAACGGTTGTCACGCGCTGCGAACACGACAGCGGTCGTATCTAAAATTGGAGAAACACTTACCAGTGAAGCGTTTAACCAGCGCCAATTACACTGGCGGCGCAGGTTGAGAAGAGTGTTTTATTTTTCACGGCAACGTTACCAAGTGTAAAATGGCCACAGCAAGAAAACATTTCGGAGTGGGCGGGGCCAATACCTCGCGCTGGCATGTGATTGGTGTTTAGAGAGCGGAAACATTAATGTCGACGATGATTGGACGAGACAAACCAGTCAACCCAGGAATCCCTCATTGACTGATAAACACAGTACTAATTGTTGTGTTATTCTCATCACATAAGTCAGACACGGCTGTTTCGCGGGGTTATTTCGTCTTAAAAAAAGTTATATATTGGAGATTTTTGTAATGTTTGATTGAAAAATAGATCAAAGAAAACACACCCATCTTGCAACAGAAAATCCCTAATACCAGCTTTATTTTGATAAAACAAAAATCCAGAAATCCCAAGATGTCACAGTACAAAAAACAAAAAGGAATTAAAAAAAAAAAAAAAAAACTCATCTAGCAGCCCACCCCCAACACCTTCCAGCCTTGCACCCAAGCTTGACCTTCAGTTAATTAAATGACACAATACGATGGTTACAATTTATCATAAGCTGATCAAAACAGTAGGATTAAGTGAAATGATTAAAAGATACTAAGGAAATTAGCGACATTAAAAAGTTATAGTACAATAATGACAATATCATTAAAGGGGGCTGAGGAGTAAAAGGCAAACTTGAAATACACATCATTAACATGTCCTTACAAGGCCTTGTAAGACATACAGTACATTAAGGACATTATAGTAATAAGATAAGCCTATAATCTATCTGAAATAATATTCAACTTATCAACTACACCACTCATGATTTGACCCACTGATTAACATAATGAATCTCTTGTACACAAAAAAGGTCCTAAAAACTCAGAATATGTTTAACCTGATTGTGCCTCTAGCTATAGTACAATGTCTTCCAGTAAAGTGAAGGTTTCTGTCACTCTGAGTAGCTGTTAATTCCATTACCCGTCTGAGCCATAAAATGTGCCCATCAGGGGTAACTTTGGCATGGAAACAAGGGGTTAGGTCAGTGACGCAGAAGGCCTTTCCATGCATACAGTACATAGACACATATGTTAATACACACCCACACAAATATACACACATTCACTGCATGCAGACCTGCACTGGAGAAAACAAACCACCATACAGTTGCACATACACACACACACACACACACACATGCTCGCTCTCTCTCTCTCACACACACACATACTCTTTAAGTACAGGTAAGTAATTCAGTATGGGAAAATATCTCATACAATCTATTTTAGGCATACCCCTGCATAGCGCCTGAGTCAGAACATGGGCCTGAAGGAGCCAAGCCAATGACAGGGAGAAAGCATTCACAAACATAAAATTTAGACACTACAAATGACAAAATACCCCATCTAGGTTATGAATTCCCACCCCTCACCTTTCTCTTCCTGACCACTGCTCTCAAGGCACTACATGTAGGCGATACTGTGTAAGATCCGCTTAGACATGGTCTTAATTCAATCCTTATCATCTTATATTTATGGTCTTTTTTTCCTGTCTTGCTCGTGTCCCCATTGTCTTTGGCCTGGTAAGGACCTCTTCTCTTTTCATTCCCATCATGGCACATTTTTAACCCATTTACATCTACTCAACTTCAAATCACCTCCCACCACCTGCAAATCAGAGGTCGAGATCTCAAAGTTTTTGATAGACACATGCAGCATGGCAGATGACCTAAATTAAAGACCAAGGACCATGATGCAGATGTCTATCAAATCATTTCAGATCAGTGTTAATTGTCTGAGGGTAATAGGGTGATCAAAACTTGAGCATCAGTATAACTTTTCTGGGCCCTCCCCAATATTCTCCCCTATGTCAAATATCAATGGAAGCTGCACTCTCCATCTGTGCTTGAGGGCAGCTTCCTCTTCTCCCAGAGCCTATAACAGAAGGCAGGTGGACTTCTTGCCACGTTTCTTGGCCTGCAGTGCTGCTCTAGTTGCCATCTCAAAGACTTCCCTCACGCCATCTTTGGTTTTGGCAGAACACTCTTGGTAGCCGTAGGCACTGATGCGGTTTGCCATCTCTTTTCCATCTTCATATTTAACTGGTTCCTATAGACACATTTCAGGGAGAAGGTTTTTCACATTCACAGTTTAAACCCACATCTATGCACTCACCAGCATGTTTTTGAATAAAAAAAAAAAAACTGACCTGTTTCATTTTGGCAAGCTCTCGTCTGGTGTGCTCATCATTGCGAAGATCTTTTTTATTACCCACTAGGATAATCGGAACATTTGGACAGAAGTGTTTCACTTCAGGTGTCCACTTTTCTGGAATATTCTCTACAGTAAGTGCGAAAAGAGTGCAAGAATTAGCAAAATATAGTCATTTCATCATTATAAGGCTTTCAATGCCTAGTGATGTGAACGTTGCACAAACAGTACCTAAACTATCAGGGCTGTCTACAGAGAAGCACATGAGGATGACATCAGTGTCAGGATAGGAGAGAGGCCTCAGTCTGTCATAGTCTTCCTGACCCGCTGTATCCCAGAGTGCTAGCTCCACCTGGGAAAAGAGGGAAAAAAAACAAGTTACGTGGATGGCTAGATGTATAGGTGAAATGGAAGATTTGGAGAATTAGAAATATTGAGGTTCCATTTAGGTTTCAAGACTCAACACTTGAGACACATGGTTAAGAAAACCAATATTATATTATTCTTATACTTTATCTAAGGAGAGAGAAAATAAAGAAATATAGATTAAATAGCAAAAATGACAATAAATCACTCATTCTATGAATTTGCTGTTTTTATCAATTTTCTATAATAAACTAAAGATCCTCAGGTTGTTTGTGACTGTAATGAACATTTTATAAACTGTTTTTGTTAACCAAACAAACAATATAATCCACTGATTTTGAAAGTAATTATTTGCTACCTCAATTTCTTTGCATTTTACATTCACGCAACAAAATGATGCAAGTATTCACAATTTGATCCCTCCCTAACCACTCTTTCATGTCTCACCTGTTTCCCATCCACTTCAATGTCTGCCACATAGTTCTCAAACACAGTGGGGACATAGACTTCTGGGAACTGGTCCTTACTGAAGACGATGAGCAGACAGGTCTTACCACATGCGCCATCCCCAACTATCACCAGCTTCTTTCTGATAGCAGCCATCTGCACAAAATTGAACAAAACGAGGTTATTGCATTTCACTAAAAAAACTCAAACATACGTTTTACCAGTAGTGTGTATACATATGACGACACAAGCAGGACGAAAACGTTCTTACAATGTTACTTGCTGTGCATTATCATTATTATTAACAGTTCCCCTGCTTGCAGTAAGCGAAGAAAAACAGCTCAGAAAAGGTTGATGACGGTAGTAGACTGGTCTCGTGAACTCTTAAAGTTTCATTAAACCCTGGAGTACGGCATTAACCTAAACAAAAACAAGCCGCCTGGCTAACAGGGAGGGTGCCTTGGAGGTGGAGGGTGTAAACAGAGAACATTTCCGTGCTGTGTTCCCATTCCTGGCTGAAAGGCTGTGCAGTGTAGCCCGGGCCTGTCAAACCAGCTAGCTAGCAGGAAAGCTAATAGTGTTTTTCATGGTTTGTATCGCTGTCATTCAAGTTATACTCCCTGAAAATGTAACGACAGCATTCATCGAACAAGTGAAATACGTATGCGCCTAAAACTGAAATCGGGTTAAAGTTGAAAGGTGTCGCTGAAAAAGATTACCGCTTGATGTTTCTGTGTCCGCTTTTCTCCTCTTCCTGACCGACTGGAAAACTCCGCCCACCGCACACGCGCATGCGCAGTTACGTCATTCTACAGCAGGCTGCCACCCCTTTACTGTTGCTGCATATTTTTATTTTAATAGCAGTTGTATTACCACTGTTCTAAGAATTACCCAGATCCTTCACCTAAATAAAAGTAATAATGTAAAAAGTTAATATAGACCTACGTATTAGCTGAACAATGTGCATAAAGTATAATTACTCTGATATATTACTCTATATGATATTATATTAATACTGAAGCATCAGTGTATCTTAGTTACTAGAGGTGGAGCTAGTTTTAACTACTGTATATGCTTAGCAAGTTGGGGGAGAAGAAAAAAGTTCTCATATACATACATACATATACAAATCTGTTTTACATTTACTCACATACTCTTTTGATGAAATATTGAATCATTTGAACATGTATTGAAATTAAACCATCATATAAATTGTGAAGGATAAACAGGTTTTGGTGGAGCTTTTAACAAATCATAGGGCTGAAATGTGACCACCATCATTTGAAACTACACTTAAAGGTGTCAGCGGAGTATAATGTATTCTTAAGTATTTCCCTCTGAAATGTATTGGTATTTATGTATAAAGTAGCATAATATGGAAATTCTCAAGTAAGGAACAAGTACCTCAAAATTTCACTTATGTACAATATTTGGGTAAATGTACTTTCCATATACTTTCCATGTGAAATCAACAATAAGAACAATATCAGGGTCGTGGCTCAAACTTTATTAAAAATAAAATTGAATTGTCAGATTTTCTTTCCATAGGTCTTTTAATAGCGGTTTCAAAGATAAATTATGCAACACATTCAATTGCGTTTTCGCCCATATTTACAGTAGACACAAATGTAAAAAAAAATAAATAAAATAGGTACAGTACATATATGTTTATATACAGAAATACATTATTATGTAGTTAAAGGAAAAATAAAAAATATAGCCCATGTTGAGAGATTCAAGTCACCAGAATGGAATAAACACATTATCCATCCATGTGCAGGGAGATTAAGATAAACTGACAGCATAGATATAGCATAGGCTACAGATATGATATTTATACAATAGATTAAACTACATTTTCACCAGCTGTAGTTTAAAGTGTTGCCTGATTTCTGACCCTCTTAACAGCCTCTTCATGATTTAGAGGGGCTGATCACCTTTTTAAGCCCCCCTTAAAGTGAGCGTGGCTTCTCTCTCCTGATCCTCAGACTTTACTAGAGGGATGCTTGAGATGGAGAAGTTCTTGGATTCCAGCATTCCGGCACTGCTGCTTCTATTTGTTTCTATGGACACTGGAGGTAAAGTTGTTCTGATTGGCTGCCTGTCTCAGCCACTCTGAGGTCTATTTCCTTATGGTGGCGGTGCTGTTGCTGCGCTGGTAGAACAGCACATAGGCTTGATTGGTCTGAAGCTGGTTCTCTGAGACTGTGGTCACACTGTAAATAGGTAGACGGGTCTCAATAAAGATGATAAACCAGCTTTTTTCAGTGAGCAGGGAATTTGTATATTGAAAACAAAATGAATTGGATGCAGAGCAAATCTCACCTGGAGTCATTGTAGAAGCACCAACCATTCTCATCTGAACAACAGGCTGTGTAGTGTCCCATGTTGACCGTCCCAGCATGGTTACATATTGCATATAAATCATACAAAACTGGACCTATGGGGACAATCAATGACACAATGAGTTATTATATTACTAAGAGTCAAGTTATTGAAAGTTTTCAATAAAGAGGTCCTCTTGTTGCATCATAGAAACTGCTTACAATATAAAATTTGAAACAATACATATAATATGATAGTGATGTGGATAGTGATGTTGATTAAATGCCAAACTAATTAATACAGTGTAACTACTAATAACTAATAGTGTAATTTAATTGGTCGATTATGACACATAATTGAATAGGATTTTGCCTGTCAATGAACTGTTTTTATTATCAAAATACATGTATTGTTTGGTCACAAAATAATGAATAAAAAAATCCTTGTATACTATGATTCCATGAGACAATAACATCCATGTTTCAAAGTAAAGCAAGAGACAGTTGTACTATTGTATTATAGTGTATTCTATCCACTGATGATGATGATGTACCTTTTCTGCATATTTTGTATGTTCAACCTTTGTAAATCATACTTTTGTCCAAAATAAAATACGCACAGTAACCCACATGGTGTGCACATGAAAGTGAATAAAGCATGATGGGAGGAATAAAAGAAATATGAATGCACAGTAGATCACTTAATAGAAAAGTCTGATATTTTACCGCAGTCGACTGGTCCGTAGGGCCCGAGGTCCAAGTTAGTTAGTGGGAAGGACACATACATGGTGCTTTTACTGATAGACCACCGTGACGTTGAAAAACGATTCAGATCTGGTTGAGATTGTTAAGGATCATCAGTCCTTCCTGTGTGTAAACATAGCTTGCTACTAAGGTTAATAAGTAAGAGTTGTTGCCAAGGATACGGATCACGATAACCTGGGGAAACCTCTGGATGGACAGCCGCTTGGTGCACTCTGTACGCCTGTTACACCTCTCACACATCTGAAACACATATACACAGCTCAACTTTGAATATATATTGGCAAACACATGGGGCCTATTGTATGTAACCATCACCCTTGTTATAACTGGGTGTCTGCTTTGTATGTTTGGGGAGGAAACACAGGTTCAGATGAACAGCCGCCATCTAATAACTGCACCAACTGATGGTATCTAGACTTACATTTAATCCTTGTTTAGAAAAAAATACATAAAAAGATGAAAGAATAAATGAATAAAATGTTAAATGATGGGCTACAAACTGATATTTAAAAAAATGACCTTGATCTCACTACTCTCAACAAGAACTATACAAAGTCATTGACCTTTGACTCTAATGTTACGGATTTCTCCATGTACACTCACAGGTGAATTCTCCTTGTCCAGTTTCTCTTGCTGAGAAAATAGGTCCAGGCACTCCCTCAGTGTGACCTCCCCGGCGAAGGTCCTCTTGGGGATGGGCAGCGACAGATCACAGAACACGTCAAATGTGTTGGAGAAGTGGGAGCAAATTGAGCAATGCAGCGAGCTCCGCAGCTGGCCTGAGAACAAGTCTGGCAGGAGGGTGAAAGGGGTTGACAGCGGCAAGAGATATCAGCGGTTGCCTCCATTAAACTCACACAGCAGATGAGACTGAGGGATCACCGGATTGCTCTCCTCACCTACTATTCTGCTGTCATCTCTCTCTAAGTGCTTCTTCCACATGGCAGCAGCCTCTTCTGAAATCCTAAAGGAGCATGAGAGATAAAGGTGAGAAAAAGTGTTATATATAAGTGTATTATAGTGTTCATATAAAAGCTTTCAAAATGTCAAGGAAAGACACAGAAAAATCCACACCTAAATCGGGTATATTTTTGTTCCGGGTCCTTCCCTGTTCGTCGAACATAGGGTCTGCGGTTGATTTCTGTGTGCAGTTTGTCCAATAGGAACCTGAGAAACTCCTGAGCATCCTGTTGACTGGAATAAACACAGAAATAAAGACACAGAGATTTCTAAATGCCACTGTTATAGGCACCTATTTTAGACTTAAGCTTATTCACAGGGGTACCCCAAGGGTCAGTGCTCGGCCCCCTTCTCTTCTCAATATACACCACATCACTTGGTGAAATCGTCCCTCGCTCCTATGGTTTGTCAAACCCCTGCTATTCTAAAAAAATATCAAGCTCTTCCTATCATTCCAGATGATATCTTGACACAGATAAAAGAACGCAGCCTTCAATTTAACCTATCTACAATTGAGCTGCTTGTCATTGTAGCCTGCTCCGCTATACAACAGCAGATCAATATCCAGCTCCAATCAACACAACCCATGCCCACAAATCTGCCAGAAACCTGGGGTGTCACGATTGATGACCAACTAAAAATTAAAAGGCTCATGTAACATCAATTCAATCAGGAGAAAAAAGCTGCTAAAAGAAACTGAAAGTTGAATTGAATTGAAGTTTCAGAGCAAAACCAAAGAAGCATTTGTGTTGGTGGGAAAGTAGTTTACAGTCCCGATAATAATTGTCCTGATGCAGAGGTCCTGATTCTTTGGTAAAGTCAACAAATATATCTGTGTTTATCTTTGAACTGCAGTCATTTTGCCTGCACAAAACTTTTATGGAAAGAAAACATCACCCATATATGTTCTCACCTGTATCCACTGAAGTGAGGTACCGCTTCTCTGAAAATATTGTAAAACAGCCGTGGATTTACAACGGTGTCTCCTTCATTCTCATCCCACAAGCCTGACAGCACCTGAGAGAAAGCTGGCACAGGATGGAAATCAGCGATGAGAAGACGGGAACGTGGATTGAATGAAAGGCAAGGGGGAGGGGAGGCGGTGAGAAAGAAAAACATACCTTCCATAAGTTTTGCATCCTCTTTGGAGAACTTCTCGTGCCTGTAGGATTTGAGGAGACAGTAGTCCCGCAGGCCACGTGTGTGAGACAAACACTGGACTACTGCATTCAGGAAACACTAAGTCGGAGACAAAGTATAACAATTTGTTCTGGGTGATTCTTAAATTCTTAAGTATTCTTTCAAATGACTGTTTAAATAACACCCTGCATTATTCAACACTTACCGTGTTCCCAATGTTTCTAAGGCCAACCCTTCCGCTTCCTAAGGTGAGCTGCTTTTTCTGGAAAAATAAAGAGAAGAAAGAGCTACTGACCAGTAATACAAACCTGTTACACACAGTATAAAGCCCGCCGAGGCATTTAACATAAAAAAAGCCTTTTAATATAACATGGCAAGAATATGTTTAGACACAGGGAATAAAACAAACGTTCCATTTTAACCTTTGTCCTACTCCTTCTGTTGACGTCATTTTTTTTTAATGTCTGCTAATTTCTTTCTTTCAGGAGAGCACTTGAGTATCTGAAGTCTCCTGATCACCCAAAGCCCCTCTGTGTTCACAGTATAAAGCCTATATATAATATTATATGCATGTCACAACATGTGTCCTGTCCTATTATTTAACCCCTGGCTGTGTCTGTACAACATGTGACTGCCAGGTGAAAGAGAGAGAGTGTGTGTGTGTGTGTGTGTATATATATATATATATATATATATATATATATACACACATGTGTGTGTGTATACAGAATCGGTAGGACAGATTTAGCCCTCTTATCTCATTACGGTAACAAGAAAGGATCCAAGGAGGTCAGCCTCAAGCATTCATCCTATTAGAGACCAAGAACAGCTGACAGGTGCTTAAACACGTGTATGTGTGTGTACTCTCTCTGTTAATTCCTTTGTACAGTTCTTTTTTCTGTGTTTACGTTTTTCTCACGAGTGTCATGAAATCCACGTTAAGAACCCAACGGGACATAGATCTCTATAGACTTGAAAGGTCTAAGCCTAAAATAAAAGACCCACACCTCATCATCAGTGACCAGCAGCAGGCCCATCAGCGAGGTGTAGAGGACAGACTGGGAGATGTCGGCCGTTTCCCGCTGGAGGCCGTTCTGGGACACCAGGGTTCGACACAGGGCCTCGCAGGAGCCCTCCACGTTGGCCCCGCTGGCTCCGGGCATCCTATTTTACGGGTGAACTTCAGACGCGCCGCTCGAAATTTATCCCGAGACAGATAGAAAAGTTGCACCGGCACCGCAAAGCAGGGGGGTTTGCAACTCAGACTAGGTGCCGCCTCACTTTTGTCGCAGGCAGGGGTCAAAGGCGAGCAGAATGCGGTGGTAGTTCATCAGCTGCCCGAGAAGAGGAAGAGTCCCCCTTTTTTAATAAATGATGGCACAGTAGGATATTTAGTCCTTTGTTTCCAGGGAAATATCACGTTGGAATGCCACAATTCACAGCTGAGGGAAAGAGAACAGGATTAAGTTGGGAATGAGCATCCCCTTAAGGTACATCCTTACCTTGAATAGACCGAGTTGATCCATTCTGGCACACAATTCTTCTTCTTTTTTCTCTAATTACAGCATCCAGATACTAATATAACAGCTTCAGGGCATGTTACAAAACAAGATGATTTTTTGGACACCCTGCCCCAGATGTTAATTGATTAATCTCGACTTAAAAGCGTAAGCTAGCGCAAGATTACATAACCGATAAAAGATCTCACAACCGAGGTATCGCCTGGCATGTTATTAAAGCCAAACTTTCCTTTTTCTTCGCTGTTCTGTGCAGGTAAAGGTTAAAATCTTGCAAAAAAACGAAAGTTGCAAGTAATATAGTAACATATCATAGCCTTTGCAAATAAACAGAGCAGTTTGCACTCACCTGAGCACCTGGGTCACTCTATCTGTGGACAAGCTGTCCCAACCAAACTGTTCCCATCACCTGCTGAGCTGTTAAAAATGCATGAGGGGGACGTCTACTGTTTCACTGTGACTCTGTGGGCTAGAAATGAAAGTCTGCCTCTCTCCCCTGCCCTGTCACTGGTGTCAGAGAGAGAGTGAGGGAGAGAAAGAAGGAGGGAGGATAATCATCTCTAATCTTTTCTCTGTAGATCCCGTTGGCTATACTTAGACCTCTCTTTGTGCGCTTTTCACGAGTACGTCGTAGTTTTAGGTGTCAGTTTATTTAAAAAAAAAAAAAGTGGAAAAAAAACAACCAAACATTTTACATTTTCAATTCACATTCAGTAATACTGTTGCCAAGCTGTACAGTAAGCATCCGGGAAATCACAAAATTATCAGGAAAAGAAAAACAATACAAAAAACAAGGACATCTTAACCACATACAACATTCTCTCAGTGTGTTTAAACACATCAGTCCATATTTTATTTGCCTCCGATGTTAATGTACAAACATGTAGGTGCTTCTCAGGCCTTCTGGTGAGTCCGGCAGTCAGTGACTGGTGTGTTCTGTGTCCGAGCTGAGGCTGAGGTGGGCTATGTGATACAGCGCGGGATCAGGGTGGAGAGACTGCCGGTTCTGAGCGTTCCCGTCCCGCGCCTGGATAATCGCCTGGCGCACACAGGTGATCCACTGCTGCTTGCTGAAGGAGTCGTTGGCCTGCAGGCTGTAAGACTGAGCTTTGGAGCGCCCCCTGCTGCTCACACGGAAACAGTTCTTCACTAGACGAGGGAAGGACAGACCAAAGAGGGAAGCGCTTTTGAGTCTAAGACACTGAGGGTTTCACTTCAACAATGGGGTGCAGTGGAAGGGCATCAACTATTACAGTGGCCTAAATTTAACTGAAAACAATGCAACAAAAAGTATGTAGGTCATGCATGCAATACACGGGGGAAATTAGCCTCGACGTCGCCGCGTTCATGTTACCTTTATCATTTCCTCCAGTAAAGGCTCCCCTGAAGCTGCTCCCTCCACCACCCTCACCATCTGGGATCTCCTCCAGAATCAGCGAGGCGTTGGGCAGAGGTTGTCTGTAGACGTGGAACACATGACCTCCATCCCCCGGTCTGGTCAGCACCAAAGCCAGTTCAAACAGGAACACGTGTAGCCGCTGATGGAGGAGAGACACACGAAAGGTTTCAAATTGTATTCTGATGATTTTTTTAGGGTTAGCACATATACCTAACTTTGGATTGTTGTACTAAATATATGAAAATGAATAAATTATCATGCTGTGTTTATTCATATGTTCACTACTGTTAAAAGGTTTGGGGTCACTTAGAAATTTCCTTAATTTTGAAAGAAAAACACTGTGTTTTTAAATGAAAATAACTGTAAACTAATCACAAATACAATCCATACATAGCTAATGTGGTAAATGACTATTCTAGCTGCAAATGTCTGGTGTATAGAGGCTTATTTCCAGCAACTACCACTCCCTGTGTTCTAATGGTACAATGTGTTTGCTCATTGCGTCAGAAGGCTAATGGATGATTAGAAAACCCTTGTGCAATCATGTTAGCACAGCCGAAAACAGTTTAGCTGCTTAGAGAAGCTAGAAAAAATGACCTTCCTTTGATGATTTGATTGGAAAAAAATCATTTCAAATACAAATCATTATTTCTGACCTTGTCAAATGTCGTGACTATATTTTCTTATTATTTTACAACTCATGGTGGTAAATAAAATGTGACTTTTCATGGAAAACACAAATTATCTGGGTGACCTTTGGTAATAATATAGTAATATATATATATAATTTTTATTTTTTTTTGTGTGTGTGTGTGGGGGGGTAGCAGCTTTTATTTGAGACAGACAGGAAGGTGGGAGGCAGCAGAGAGAGGGGAAATGACATGCAGGAAGGGGCCGTCCAATGTGGGATTCGAACCGGAGGTACCTGCGCTGAGGACTATAGCTTCTGTATATAGGGCAGCCGCTATACCCACTGCACCATTGGTTTTATCTAATGAATACCTGATGGATGAAATGCGATGGAGAAATTGAGTACAAGTGGTAAAAATTGTGAAGGATTTCTTGGTTAATTCAAAATACAAAAAAATCGAGAGAGGAGAGGAACAAAGTGTACCCATACAGTTATATTTATATCCCCATCTTAGATGACCTTCCTCAAGAGACACAGAAAATTCGATCACAGGGACATCGGAAGAGTTAAACATAAGAATGAGCTGCTACCTGGCCCTTGTTGTTCTTGAGCTCTCCGTGGCAGTAGAGGAAGCGTGACTGCTGGATCTCTGATAGTCTCTGGCTGTCTTCGAGGTAGTCGAGGCCCCGCCTGTAGAACTGACACTCAGCCTCTCCTGTCTTCTTATTCACCTCTGCCACGATGCTGTGGATCAACTCCAGCTGAGCAGAACAAAATGTTACACGGAGACCTTTAAGAATTGCTTAGTTTTTCTTGTCTTTTTTTCCTCCACTATGAATTTATGTAAATTTTATGTAGATGGCATCTTGTTTCAAATATGAGCCTCATATGTGTGCAGTAGGAGAATGCAGGCAACACATTTTGCATTTCTTATTCCTTCCTAAGACTTGTCTTTGCTATAATAAATTACAGTGGGACTGTGGTATTTTCAATCTCTTAATGTCACATCACAGGATCACTGGCTACTCAAATCGCTATTTTATTGGTGCCATTTGGAGTCGCTAATGCGCAATCTGTTGTTGATTTGAAAAGAAATGGCTTCCCACACTTGCAGAGAGATGGATTTCAGTAGGTATAATAGACCTTTACCTTACAGTATGTTAGTCACAACCCACACATCCTAGATATATGTGCAAACACAGACCTAAGCCATGATCATTTGGATTTGTGTTACAACCTATTGGACAGATGCACTGAGCAATGATAATACTTAGCTTTGAATACAAGGGAACTCTCTATTTAAAAGCAGAAGCACATGCTTGCATCATGCTCAAACTGAACAATATGGATATCGTTCAGAGCCTTTCCAAAAAAAAAAAAAAAACTCTAGATGATAGTGTGGCGTTTGTTATTGCCATGGCAACAAAATGAATTGTGTAGTCCCGTCTTATCCCAGCAGGCTCACAAATATGAATGAGTGTATCACTGATCACATCACAGTAAGGCCATTTCAATTCATTACACATACGAATGACATGCATATTCATATTCACATGTGAATGCGCGTCGGACATCGACTCACCGCTTCAGGCAGCGTGTCCTCATCTGGGTGGTCCGGAGGCGTGCACTTCTGTATCTCTTTCAGCAACAGGGGGTATTTGACCAAACGGCTTCGAGGGAGATCCAGGAAGTTCCAGAGGTCCAGCTTCCTGCTGAACGAGGACTCCTGACACAGGCGCAGGAAGTGCTCCACTCTCTTCTCGTGCTTCTTCTGGTCCAGCAGGGCTTTGGCTCCCACCTGGTTACAGCAGTACGTGACGTAGGCCTCCAGGGAAGGGAACTGCATGGACAAGAAGAGGTGGGGGAAGAGGACAGAGACATACATGGGCCCAAATCAGTGAAACTTAATAGACTTATATTATAAATATATATGAATAAACTTAATATTCTTCATCCTCGGTTAGCATGGAGATACTCACCCAGTTTATCAGAGTAGGCGCCACCTCTCCCACTGTGCTCTCTGATCCCCTCAGCCGCTCAAGACGATTCAGAAGATCTGATATATGAGACACAGACAAGAACGCCTATGTTGCTACAGCTCAGCAGTCAATAGCCAATTTTTATAGTTTGTCATTTGCCTGGAATGTTTTGGAAAACACAGGAGGTAAAGGAAGCGTGCACAAAGTAGATTCACCTTGATGGATAGGAATGAGAGTGTCCAGGGTACCGAAGATCTGCCCGAGCTCACTCTCTGTCATGATGTCCAGCTTCAGCATGGGCTCATAGTACACCTGTTAGCACGCACAGAGGCAAAGGTGTGCAGCCTGGTTACATATATTCAATATTTACAGTTCTGGAAAAAAAATAAGAGACCACTGCTTTTTTGTTTTTTCCTGAAATCAGCGTCTCTACATGTATTCCAGCCATTCCATTCCAGCGTCTGTTGAACACATGCACACCTCATTCCACTTAAAGAGGCAGAGACGCCTGAAAGCTGTGATTAAAAATAAGGGTTATTGCACTAAATATTTATTTTTTTTAATATTAGTATTATGCTCTTGTAGAATGAATTTGATCTAGTTTCTTTGCATTGTTTGGGGTCTGAAAACATTGTTTGAGCATTTGTCATTTTCTGCAAACAAATAATGATATTTTTTATTTGGAATTCAAGGGAAATGTTGTCACTAGTTTATAGAATCAAACAAAAATGTTCCTTTTGGCCCAAACACATTTAAGTAGTAAAATCAGAAAAAAATGATAATTTTGCAGGGGTCTCTTTTTTTTTTTTTTCCCAGAGGTGTATATCTGTAGAATTTGTTCTGAAGTCAAATAAATAAATTTGTGCCGCAGATGCGTCGGTACCTTCGTGACCAGACTGAGGTCCTCGATGAGTTGCCTCTCTCCCTGAGTCAGCTCGTAGATCACCTGCGAGGGAGTCGAAACTGTTCAACCAACAACCGGACAACAGGCATTCGGGGGCAAGAGCAGACACGCGAAAAACACCACATGAAGCCGTAAAACACACAGGCAGACGGGGACGGCATGAGTTCTCACAGCTGATTGTTCAATAAAGGAAGTAAAGCCTTGGGTGCCAGCTCACATCCTCTTTCATAATCCCTGTGTAGAGCTGCTACACAGAAATTGCAGTAGGTGCTAGTCACCACACCCGCAAACAGTCCCACAGGTTGAAAAGCATACCCCCCCTCCCCCCTCCTTCAACCCCATAATAAAACATTATTCTACTTTAAATCTAAAACTAATCTCCCGCCACCCGGTCGCACCTCTTGCCGTTTGATCTCCTTAGCAGTGAGGTCGTGGCTCTCCACGGTGTCACTCCAGCACTGGCTGTTGCGTCTCCGTGGAAATGAAGAGGCCTTTGTGCGAGTGCGCAAAGGGGGCAAAGGTCGCGCTTCTGTGCGGAAACTAATAGACCGCTGGGGGGTGAGGGGGGAAAGAGCAGAGTAGTTGTACTGTAGATCTGTGCAGGAGTCATCAGTCATTGTAATGAATTAGAGGAATGTGTTGATGCGTTCTTACCGAAATCGATTGTCCAATGCGTTTAAGAGCGGGGGTCTTCACTGGGGTGATGACACCTGTTAGGCTGTTGGACTTCGCCACAGGTTTGACCCGTTTATTACTGGGCTCCTAAAAAAAATAAATCAGAGTCAAGATGTCTACATAACAAAAAAAAAAGTCCACACACTTATCAGGGTGGCTCATTGCTGGCTGTATGCTAGAGGGCTTAAACATGACTGAACATGCATCTGCACCTGCAAAGGAGTAAAACTTCACCTCTGAGTCCTTCATGTGATCAGACATCATCTCATCATCGTCCTCCTCTTCCTCCTCTTCATCCTGATAAAACAAGAGCCGAACATCGGATTGAACGTTTTACAAAAAAGGAAAAAAATAAAGAAAAGTGAACCTAGAGATGTCGAGAGGGGTTCGATGTTGCGTAGTGGTGCAGATCTCTCATTTCCTGTGTGACTTTCAAAGAGGAAGAAGGCTGACATTGTGCCTCTATAGTAAAAAAAAAAAAAAAAAAAAAAAAAAAAGTCAAGATGTCTGCCTGTTTTTGTCACACTTACCACATCAGCTGTACATGCAGTATAGCGACAGGGCGATGATGTTGAAAGTAACGGTGGTGCAAACATATTCATCTGCGTATTAAGTACAGCAGAACCAGAAAGCACAAAAGCAAAGAGTGGAAAACCCGAGTCACAGTAACTGATACGAACACCATTTAGATGTTCGTGCATTCAGAGAGCTTCTGTGGCTGCACCATGTTCACGTCTCTCACTCAGCACTGCGGTCGCAAAGGTAAGGTTGACTAACTTCCGCTGCTTACAGAGAAAATGAAGATGAAGAAAGAGCACTGGAACGCGAGTTTAATGGCGCATGTGAGAAATCACTCACCTCTAAGATTCTGATTGCAGGAACAGGGGCCGGGTCTTGTTTTCTCTTCTTCTAAAAGTAGAAATTTGAGTTGGAGTGAGTTTCTTGGTATTCGGGAGAGTCGCTCAGAAAGGCAGGCAAGGAGGACAGAGGTGCTAGAAGTTGGTTACTGATGGCGTAACTTACCCCAGCATGATCACAGGTGATGGAGTGTGTCTCTCCTGGTGCCACATGCCTAAAAAATGAAAGGCAAAACTGTTTTAGGGGGTCGATGCAAACTTTCATACACACACACACACTATTTTCCTCAAGATAAAAAGAAAAAGAAGAAAAAAAAGCAGTTGAATGAGAACCTGTAAGGGCTGTAAGAACCTGTAAGGGTGCATCAAGTGACTGATAACTTAGTTTTTAGTTTCCTCTTATTACTAAGTTTACTGAAGTGTAATATCAAAGGGATAAGTTGAGTCATGAAGACGGCAGATGTCTGCCACCTTTAAATAACATCCATGCTTTCTACATAGTAAAGCAGAACATTCTGTCGGTTTCTGTACCCCATCAGTTTTCGGTATTAATATACATATCGTGTAGCAGCAGAGAAACATATTGAATGTACAAAAAGGAAGGGGAAAACAAGTCATACCAGGAAGTCCTCGATTCACTGGTCCCCTCCACTTCCATCTTTTCTCTTTCTGTTAATGCATCTTCAGAAATCCACGACACATTCTCAAAATGAGAAGCAGAAACGATCCGATTTTAGGCAGCCTCAGACTGTTTTACGGACCGTACGGCGTGTCGTTTGCAGGAAGCTGAGACAAGAGTTCACTGCACTCCTTCCTGCTCACTTTCTTCCTCATCTCACATTAGACCACATCCTTTTGGGGTTGCACCTTTTCATGTATGCGCCCTTCTCAGGGAGGCTTCATTATTTAACTTTTGCAAGAGGCATCATTCCGACTTATGTTATAACAAGAAGATATAACTTTAAAGAACCGCTTCGCACAGCAGATAGAACGCAATTCAGAATAAACTGTAATGCTGTGTCACACACAGGAGGAAGTCAGGATACATTTGTAACTACAGCCATCTGTTCACGTACGGGGCAAAAAAAAGAAATACAAATTCTGATCAGGTGAAAATATCTTGTTTTTTATATAATGACTTGAATACTGTCCAGAATTCTTATTCCATTAGATTGCTTATATCTAGTTTTTTTTTTTAGGTTTCTTGTTTTCTTATAACTGATTTGTTAAGAATCAGGTAAAATTTTGAAATGAGCCTATTTATTTGCCATTAAAATCACATTGTTCAACTCTACGTTGGGACATATACATATTTAAAATTAAGATTTAATTTTCTGCAGAAACCAAATGACTTTGGGTAAATCTTATGTTCACTACTCACTCCGGGGAATTTTGTACAAGTGCTTTTCCTTCTGGGTCTGAGTTTGAATGAAATGTGTAAACATTCCTTTTAATAATTTGGAACAGGAAGAAACACCAGTTTCATTAGTTTAATATTCATAACCCCAAAATATATGAAATCTGTTGAGTCTCAATATAGCCCTAACTTATTGTGAGTGTATATCAAAAGAGGACTTATGTTCTTTTATTCTCTGCATTCAATTTTTTTTAATCCATTCAGGGTTTTTCCATTGTAAACACACGTGGGTGTTTAGCCGATTCAGATCGTACTTCACCGGATATGTTTTATAATGAAACTTCAGTTTAAAGAGCCACAAGCTGGTCAAACAGGAAAACCTGTGAATATCTGACACATTTGCAAGCATTAACCACAGGTGACATTCAGCCAGATACACAATTACATTTCCCTTGGAAAAAAAAAACAAAAAAAACACAAAACATCTTTTTTTTTTAACTTGTTTATTCACTATCACACTAAGTGCTCCCATTTCAAGATACCTCTCATTGCCCTGCTCTTATATTGTAATGTCATTTGGAGTTAACAAAGTAGAAAGAAGACAGTTTTATGATCTACAAGGTGTGAGCAAAAGTTTGCTCCCCAAAAATAAAATAGAAAAAAAAAAAAAAAAAAAGACATGAAATATAAAGAGAATAAAGAGAAAACTGATGTCATGTGCAAGAGCCCCTCCAAAGCCACAGTGTGCTAGATGAGGTTGGTGCTGGGGTGATGAAAAACACCCGGTTGACACCTAAAACTGGAAAGGGTTTCTGCTGGCGTGAGATACCCCGAAACATTTGGGTCGGGTTTAATTGTGTCTTCAGGTGCGTCTACAGTTTAAAATTAAGGGGTTTTAGGTAGAATTAAGGGACAGTGATATGACCTTGGGGCAAAATTGATTCTCAATACATGTTATATTTGGGTTTCATGGCTGAACTTACTTTACTTAAAGAGGCCCATCTTAAAAATGAAAAAATAAAATAAAACAGTAATGTGGGGCTGGGTCTAAGAGACAGTGGTTTGAGGAGGGAAGAGAGCAAGTAGAGTGGAAGGGAGAGAGTTTGCTGGATTAAAGATTCCACTTTAAGTGCTGAAGAGTGCCAGGATGCTTCAGAGGGAAACTACGTGGGTTATCAAGTACCAAGAGATCGCTAAGGCTTTAAGAGTTAAACTGAGCGGAGAGGTTCTGCTACTGAGAAACATCGGAAAGTCCAGTATACATGCTCCCTTCCTCCGGTGACACCCCTGCCCCCACAGCCGAGCACATCTGGATCCCTAACACACATACAGGTATCCTTAAATCAGCTTACTGGGGCTATGTACACTCAGGCACAGGTTTACACAAACCACAGGCCTAAAAAAAATGATTGATCCAATAGAGCCGACATGGATCAACCCACCCCACCCCGAAACTCCCACCTCAACTCGTCACTTAGAACAACCCCCACCCACCCCACCCTCCCCTTGTAACACCCCCCCAACCCTCCTGTGGATGGGTTCAGTGTGGAGCTCAGCGGATGGTGTATCTGACATACGGCACTTCCACGTCTTCGTCTGACAGGTCGTTACAGCATAGCTCAAAGACCAGGGCTTTCACATGCTTGCCCAGCTTCTTTTTAGACACCTTAGTCACAATCTCAGTCATCCTGCAGGACACACAGAAGAGGAAGACCCATTAGGGCAATGACTAAAAGAGTCGCTCAAAAAAAAAAACATACAAGCTGCAGGCTAGAGCAGTAGTCATGTGCGTGTGAATTCTGTACTCACGGCAGGTCCAGTCTCTCTTTGAGTTTGGCAGCAGGCATGAAGAAGGAATAGAGCATGGACACTCCCTGAGAAAGCATGGTGATCTCCAACTTATGCTCGTTCTAACACACGAAAAAAAGAGAACAAAACCAGGTATTTGTTTGGTATTGTGTCTATGGAACCACATGGTGGCGAACTGAAGCGACGAGTAAGGAGCTTACTTTAAAGTAGTCCAGGAACTGTCGGAGTGTCATCTCCTCTCCGTTGGGCTGCATCCCTGTGACCTCAAAACGATCCCACAACGACCATTCGATTTCATAGTACTGCAAAAATAATGTTGGGATAATGAGATGTGGATGTCTGCCACACAGAAAGGCATCATCTAAAAACAACCAACCTACTGAACATTCTAGTAATTGTATTTTTCTCCTCAGCACACACTGATTCACAGCGTGAGAAGGTGAGTTAAACTCACTTGCACCCAGGCAGATGCACTGCATCTGTCTGGTGCATCAGTATTAGCATGGCTGAATCATCATTGGAGCTCGAAGCATCTCATAACTACATTTGGGCTGCCTCTTAGGGACGACACATGGGGTATTAATAGCAAAACATTTTCCTGCAGTGCACATGAGTGACCCATCAGATTAGGCAGAAATGTGCAGCTGCCTACCTTGTGTCTGGGAGCGGCGATGGGCTCAGAGAAGGCAAAGAAAGGCAGGGCCAAGTTCATGAAGCCGTTCTTAAATGTCTCCAGCTTTTTGTGTCCTTGGACAATCTTGATGAGCTCCAGGCACACGAGACCCACTACTGCAGCTGTGGTGGTGGCGATGGCAGGGATGATCTTGCCAGCTATCAGTTTGCTCTGGAATGGTGACAAGTGCAGGCATAATGGAAAAAAATGTAAAAAATGAGGTTCATGATTATCTGAAATGGTTAGTTTTATAGCAAAAGAACACAACACAGTAAAATAAAATGGTAGGTTAAAATTTCATTAATGACTTGAAAAAAAATTGGTTTTGACAGATCATTCTTTTTCTCCTCAGCACACACTGGTTCACAGTGTGAGAAGGTGAGTTAAACTCACTTGCACCCAGGCAGATGCACTGCATCTATCTGGTGCATCAGTATTAGCATGGCTGAATCATCATTGGAGCTCAAAACCTGATGACTACATTTGGACCACACTTTGAGTATTGACAGCTAAATTTTCCCCTACAGGGAGGATCAAACAGCAGTGTTGGCTATTCACAATGTCTCAATCAGTGGATACTATTGTCACAGAACCAGTTTCCCCATTTATAGAGCAGAACAAGAATATTTCTAAAATTCTGGGTGGCAACTACAGGCCATAAAGGGTCAGGAATCTAGATTTCACTCAAACACTGGGTCTTGCGTTCCCCCACCTTGTGTCTGTCAGTAGGGGGAATGTCGTAGTTCTCTGCTCTCAGATTGGATGCTGCCACAATGAAGTCCATGTGGAAGTTGGTGTCGTCATCCTGTCAAAATGGAATAATAGGAAAATATCAGCCACAGAAAGACATGACCTATTTTCGAGTATTTACTAAAAGTCATTCCAAACAACCGCTTCATTATTTTCTCCTCAGACACTCATTCAGAGTGAGAAGGTGAGTTTTGACTCACTTGCACCCAGACAGACACATACTGCTTCTGCCTGATGCATCAGTATTAGCATGGCTGGATCATCATTGGAGCTCAGAACATCTGACCATTACATTTGGAACAAATTAGGGATATTAATAGCTAAATATTTTCCTGCAGAGGGGAAGAAATTTGCAGTGTTGGCTTTCTACAATGTCAGATCAGGAGTCTGCAGGTTATTACTTCACCCATTTTGAATTTAAACAATGGATTTGTTTTCCGTTTTGTTTATTGGATGCGACTCGAGAGGCTTTTTGGTATAAATGAGAGGAAAAGTACAAGGTTTTAGATCTACAGGCTCTGTTTCAGCAGAAACCCTTTTTGATCAGCCAGAAAATGTTTTCTTTTGTATTGTATTATGAACACTTCAACTGATTATAAACAATCCAGTCCATGTGGAAGTTAGGCAATAAGAAAATGTAACCATGTACCTTCTCAAAATCAATGGCGTTGAGTTTGAACTGGGCAGTCTCAGGAGACGGCAGCGTGAGCTTCAGTTCCTCCAATCTGGAGTCATCTAAATACAAAGATCAGCAGTTGCATGTTATTGTCTCATAGCATCCATAAGGACCCCATACCATGATTTTAATGTATAAGCCATTACAAAATAATGAATTATTCATATAAGCACACAAGACAAGACCTTAAAATAATCTACAAAAAAGGATTTCTTACCAACAGAGGAATTGCTGTTCTGCAGCTCCTGATCAGAGACGTGGATTTTAACCCCTGAACGTGGGGTGAAGGGAGGCACCTTGATCTCCTGCAGGAGCTTGATCACCGCTGCACGGTCAGTGCTGCCCGGCATGCCGTATGACTGGGCGAACAGATTGGCTCCTGCCATTATATAGTCGACGTGCAGGTCCTACATAAGAAAGTATGGTTTTGTGAGACTGGATAGAATAGTTCAGAGCAACATTTTAAGCAGGTTTTTTTAAAAAATAAATAAAAATGCACACTGACGTTGCTCGTGCTGAACTCTAGGGGATGAGGACATCTCTTTGGGCCAGACCAGAAGGGGGCACCAGAGCTGGTGAGCTGAAAGCCACAGACCATAAATGAAATGCTTGAATTAAAACAAAAAAAAAAATAAAAAGGAATGGACATTTTAAAATAATTGGACATATACCATTGTTCCATTACTTGTGAATAACATTTTAAAGAGGATATCTTTAGCATTGCATGCCTTTATTAGACCAGTAAGACATTTCAGATGGTGAGGGGAGAGAAAAAAACACAACTGAAGTTTTCAGCCTGAGGTGACCCAGAACATTGTTGTTTATGGTTGGCATCTCCTACTTATTACTTATCCTACTACTCCTCCTCATTTCCTACAAGACAGTTCATACCATAAACTCATCCACTATATGTACATTTTTTATAAGAACTGCAGCCAATCCCAGTGTGGTAAAAAGACAGGAAATCACCCATTAATCTATTGAAGTGTTAAAGCTTGTTCATACCAGTGTTGTAATATTCACACCATTTATATTTATAGTGTAGATGTTGTGTAATGTGTGCAGTGGCCCAGGGGATTTGAAAATGTTGTCAACATTGGGTGTGACTTGTGAATGCTGTGGTATTTTTACTGTGAAATGTGATGGTAGCTGGGTAGAACGGTAGAGAGCCATCTCATTAACTGGAGAGCAGGGTGATTCTAGTCATATGCTTTTTTTGTTATGATGAGTGCAGATTGATTGATTGAGACTTGCACTTAAATACTGGACCCAGAATGCAGTGAGCTCGATGTGTACCTGATCTGGGGGAAAGTTGTGCAGTAGCTGGCGGATGTTGTTGCTGTATTGACACTGCCAGTGGTTGCGTGCCCAGGCTACACAGGCAGCCCAGTTCTTGGGGCAGTCCGTGACGAGACTCTTGTAAACCGCCTCGAGCACCTCCACAGGCTGAGCTCCGGGAAGTTTCAGAGTACGCTCCATGAACTTAGGATCTCTGTTGACAATCCGGTAAGGACAACCATGAAAGAAAGGAAGGGGGGGAATCTAGATGCAAGCATGTGGTGAAGATCTAAGTTGCTGATAACTCAAAAGTAGCACAAATACATTAATGATTTAGTTTTGCTTTAAATATTTGCAGACAGTATCACTAGTTGCAGGATAGGAATATAAAAAATAGCTTGTCTGATGTAATCTGGACAATTGTCACGATGAAAAGAGAAAATCATAAGCACGGGTGACTATAGTGATGCAAGGAAGTAAACTCACGAGAGGTACTGCATGGCGTTCTCTGGTGGCTGCTTGAAAAGTCCCTCAAACTCATCACGGGCCCACTGAATAGAGGACAGGATAATTAGGTAAATAATACAATTCAAATTAATTAAATCTGGAATATGCTTTATTCAGAGTGGTGAAGTAATATCAGCTAGGTCTTCATTTAATCATATTGTGGCAATATTTTCAGATATTGCCATCTTGAGTTCTCATGTTTGAATACTTTTAAAATATCTACTATAGTGTAATAATACATAATTTTGGTTAGATAGAACTACTAAACAAATGAGACTCAAAGGTTAGTCAAGCTTTGTAAAAAAAAAATAAAATAAAAAAAATCATTAAATCAATAGTAAATGCTGTTGTAATTATATCAATATTTGCCCAGCCAAGTTTATTTTAAGAACAGTCACGTGCGTTTGTGTGTATACTGACCTGCAGTGTGTGTTCAATAGCATTCGGGAAGTTCTTGAGGGTACAGATGGGGATTGACTTCTCAGGTGGGTCTTGGCTGGAGCTGTAGGACTCTGTGAGGAAGGGGATCACGACCTGGACATTGCCTTTGGTACCAAGGGTACCAGACTCCAGTAGGGGTTTACGGTAGTACACACACCTCCGATCCATGTACATACCTGCACAAGAAGGCACAAAACAAGAGCATTAATACAGGAGACACAGAAAGACATCTTAAAATGTTGAGATACCGGATCAGATTTTCTGGTAAGGTAAGTTTGCAAATGATTGAAATTCGACTTACGTGCGTCAACGTTGTCCAGTGCATTGGCCACTCCATCGAGGCTTTCAAAGAAGTCATCGTCATAGATCCTCTCTGTGTCAGGACCAACCCTGTTCTGGTGACCTGTTATCCTGATGGATGGGTTCATCTGCTTTACTGCTGCAGCAGCTGTGTCACTCTTCATTTTCTGTTACCATACATACAAATGATATTAACATACATGCACACACCTAGGATATTGATACACAAGTGATAAGAGGTACTGCATACATACAAACATGTTTTAGCTGTAAACTAAAATGTGACTGTACTATAATGAAGTATCAATGCAATAATTAAACTCATAAAATTGTTTTATGGATTGAAAATGGCTCAACATACAATCTGGGGTTTAAAAAGCAGCCCTTAACAGGTGGGGCCGACGCAGTTGTGAGAGTCTGTGACAAGCTGAGATTGTATGTGCATTAGTGGTGTTTTATTGGTGCCAACTTGCTTGTTGCCACCTGCTAAAACTATCTGCTCCCGGCACATATTAAACACTTGTCTGTTTACAGGGTAGATTTCCTTGCACAAAACCTGTAAAAAAGGGTGCTACAAACTGCGGGAAAGCCGTTAACCTCATATCTGTGTATTTTTTCCTTTTACCTGGAAATTACCATTTTCTTTAATTCATTGTTGGAAACTACAGGAGCATTCTGAGATGATCTTTTTAAAATTTATTATCAGCTATTCCATACAATTTTTAATTTACATGTTGATATATTGTGCAGCTGTTTATTTTCACACTTGAAACCATGTCTTTACATTTTATTTATTTTATATAACAGTCCATTTTAATAACATTGCTTATGACATGTAGCTTTGCATTAAACTGTAAATTTAGCTCAGCTTGCAGAAAATAAATGTTACATTAATTTAGCCTAGGAATACCGAGATATGATTCTGGGTCCATATAGCCCAGTCCTAGGGCACAGAAATATTGAGTAAGACAAAATGTTAAATCAGTGTTAACCACAGCAGTGAGCATGGCGGGAGTTACAGCCTTTGTAGTTTTTAGCTCCCAATTATTTAGGATTGAAAACACCAGCATTGCGTTTCCAAGGCAAATTTCTTTCTGGAATAATTCAATAGTTCATTTATCAAACTTAATATATAATAAGACTGACACAAAATGAATGAGCCATTATGACGCATGGAGTCATGTCTCCTCCATCTAATGCTGACATTCACTAGCAGCAATTACATTAAGTGCATTCAGATACAATGTGGGAAATCCATATACAGCACTGCTCGGAAAATAACAGTCAATAGTTTCATGGTAACTACGTGCTGCTTATCCAGCAGCTGAGTAAAGAGGATACTGACCGTGACATCTGAGGGTCTGAAGAGGAACTGTCTGTTGAGGTTGGACTTCTCTATAGTGTCCATATCTGTCACAATAACCTCGCCTTCCCCGGTAGCCAGTCCAATCATGGCAAAGTTTTTCAGGAGCTCACAGCCAATGGCACCAGCTCCAACCTGGCATAGTTAAAGGGCAAAGGAGTTACAAACACCATCTGTTTACAGTACTCTGTATGCTAGAATACATGGATTTCTCTACAGACAGATGGTGCCTGCAGCAGACCAGGTCAAAAATACAGTAATGTGGCAATGTCAGAAATACCATTGTTAAAGAATAAGATGAATTATTTCCCACTTCCCTTGATTGTGTGACTCTAAACCATTATGTCAAATAAATACCACATATCTAAGAACATTCCTTACAACTGGAAATTGTATTTAAATAAACAGGTCATAAAATGACCAGGGTAGTATTTATAGCATCAGGACGGTGTATGAGGGTTTAGCTAAAAATAAACTAAACAGTCCCTAAGCCCCAAATGGTCCATTAATAAATAACTAAAAAAAAAACGGGCAGAAAATACTCAAATTTGAGGAGCTGAAACAAGAGAATTTTCTCTCCTCTTTCAATTAAGTAACAGAATGCCAGGTGGTGCAGGGAAGTTACACATTGGCTGACTCACCAGGAAGTAGCGCTGATTGGCAAGCATTTCCTGCACCTTGGTGCCAAACACTGCTATCTGCCCATCGTATCGACAGTCCCTCTAGGAGGAAAAGATGGTAGAATAACAGGATTAACACCATTATTGAGCACTATCATGCATCTTAAGCATTATTCTGTGAAACTGAACACCTACAGGGCCACACTCTTCTTCCGTGAGAACAGCTTCACCCTCGTCGGGCAGGCACTCCAAACCATCGAAGTACAGCCACTGCATTATGGGCATAAATTTTCCTGTGCATGCCTAAAAGAATGGAGAGCAAACTTTTATCACATTGGTCAAAACAATTTAGTGTAATGCATCATGTTCAATTATTAAATAGCTACAGGTAAAAGTAACACCACTCCACACAAATACTGAACATATAATGTGAGCCTAGGCTGTCTGCTTCAATTTACACAAAGCTCCCCACTGACCTTCATCGCTTCCTGTGCAGCCAGACCCCCAATAAAGGCATTGACAGGGGCCAGATCACCAGCAGCGACATATGACATCTTTTTAATAAAAGCCTCATCCAACTGCTCCACTTTAGCTGATCCCGACTGGGCAGCATTTATCTCCTTGGCCAATCTCACCATCTCTTCACCATCAGCCTGAAATACAAAGCTCAGCATGTTATCTCATCACTACATTTTTTTTTGTAACAAACACTAATCTTAACCAAAGTAATTTTAGCCACTGTAGAATTTCCACAACAAAAGTATGTTTTACCTGGCTCCAAGGTGCAGGAAGGTGGCTGTGTCTCTTCTGGAAGGCATGAATGGCCTGGAAGCCCACATGCATCTGGCTTGGATGCTCAAGCTTTGCAAAGTCTGTCAGCACAAATTCTGGCTCAGCCATGGAGGAAGTGAGTGATTTCTGCAGTTAAGATATACACGCAAGATATTAAAGGTGGTGCTTGTAGGTAAATATTTCCTCTGCTGACAGCAACAGAAAATTATGTGATAGCACAGGAATTGTGATGAGATTACACCATTAGTTTTGTGGATTAGGTTATAAAATAAAAAGGATAAGGTAATTAAGATTAGGCTCCAAACATAATCAGCCAACCAAGAAACTGCTTATGCTATTGATTAACACAAATTCAAGAAATATCCACAACATTTGCTAGATCTCACAATGTTACCAAATTCATGCAATAATTGGCCAAATCAACAGACCACTAACTGTATTGTTGCATTTCATGTCAAGGTAACTTAAGTTATAGAGGCACATTCATGTTGAAGATGGAAAAATCTCACTTGCCAACAAAAATTACTGCCATAGACATGCAAAACAAGTCCCAAGTGTGTTTTACTTCAGTGGACGGAAACCATTTTGTACTCCCAACATGACTGACTGATTTTCATGCTAACAACATGATTTTCCTTTCGTTTAATCACAAAAAGAGCAAGTCAAACATTTTGGTCACAGAAATCAAAAAAAAAAAAAAAATCATGGAACAACGGTATAATGAAAAAAAGGTGCGCTATGACACTACAGCACAACAGGGTGTGGAAACTGGCAGCCACTTACAAAAGCAACCTTCTTGGGGATCTTGACCTGGGAGACAATTCCTCCTCTTACATAATCTGTGAAGCCAGTTGTGTCACAGATGCTGAAAGTGTATGGACCTGAACAGAGAACAAGTTGTGTCAGTTCCTAAATCACAAACAGAGAAACCACAACATGTCTAAGAAATAGAAATGGTCTTACCCAGAACTTTGATTTCCACAGGCTGGCAGCCATTGAGCTCTGTCATGCCCTGAACTTCTGTGAAGGTGACAAAGTCACCAGTCTCAAAGCCATGGCGAGTCTCATCCAGACATGTCACCACACCTTGATTGTCCTGGAGAAACCAAGAACAAACATTTTAAACAGTGTTTTAAACCTTGTATCAATAAACAGCAAGTAGATTGAAAATCTTTCTATGTTGGATGTAACCACTAACCTTGGTTATCATGGAAATCATGGAACTCAGTGGCTGCTCTCCATTGGTGTCAAAGACTACCATCTCCTCACCAAAGTCACAGAAAAGCTGGCTACAAACCAAAAAGGGTATAGGAACATCATTGTTAGACTGTCAGAACAACAAGTGTGTACAGACTCCATGTAAACCTTAGACAAACTGTCAAGATCTTACCCAAACAGACCACGTGTGTCTGCGACAATCAGCTTGATTCCTTTGCTGTGGCAGAACTCTCCCATTTGCTGTTGCTCTTCCAGACTGGAGTTAGTCAGCACTACCACCTACGTTGCAACGAGCGAAAAAAAAAAATATTTCCCCCCACTCTTATTTCTGAATGCTGAAATGAGTAGGGCACAAGTTTCCACCCAAGTTTTACCTGGAACTTGGTCATGTAGTCTTCAGTGAGGGCTCCAGTGTAGGCTGTCACGGGAACATAGTTGTTGAGTTCAGCCAAGCGGGGCTGACTCACTTCTGCCCTATTCTTTCCCAGATCCTCCTCCCGAAGGTAAAACTGACCACACACAAAAAATTAGATGTAAGGGAAGAATTGATATGGAGTAAGTCGAGCAATAAGGGATGCAAACTGATTAGGGGTGGAAACATGTGAGAACACTGGACTGGAGTTGAGAAGCTCAGATTGCCTATTCTGTTTCGGGGCTAAAGCTGTCACTAACCTTGGGGCTAACCCCCCCTTCACTTTAAATCAACTTGTCTTGGGTCTTGAAGAGCTGTAGAATTGACAAAAAGCCTAAAATATACTGTAGGAGTTTGCTTGCCTGAACTGCCAATACTGTGAAACTGGTGCCAAATATAGCAATGAAAGGAGAATAGAGTGCATACATCTCAAAAAGTGAAAACTTCAATATTATCTGATTTAATATGGGGTCATCAATACCATCATTAAAAAAAGGGACAGCTGCAATCCAGTAAGTATAATTTAAGCTATGTTACCTACTAAATGATTTCATTTGTGTTTCAATATAGTATAAACAATATATACACACAAATACAGGAATTTTACAGTCACTTTTTCTGTCTGCTGTTCAACTTCATTCGTTTTAGCTTGAGAAGTTGCTGGACAACATACCTGCAGAACCTTCAATTACACAATTGTTGTATGACATTCAAAACACTGCTGTACAACACCCAGCCCTACAAAGATTCCCTTTTTCCTGATTTACAAACATTTGATTTAGTTTTGAAAAAGAGCATAGGAGGTGAAAACACATGAAAGTGCTTGATTAAAAAGGCCACTTATTATAAAAAGGTGGATGACACGTCAAGTGACAGAAATATACATCATCTAATTAAGCTTGAATGAGAAAGGATCCCTGGGACAAACGCCAGTGGCTGAAATAGAAACGTTTGAGCACACAAGGTTAAACTGAGACTGGATGATCACAGAAGCAGATGAAGTGCAGCTCTAATCACAATCAGATACTTTTGGAAATCCACACAAGGTGTCTGCTGGAACTCCAGAACAGACACACCTTGGCAGTCTATTCCCCAGGTTTATCTGGTTTGAATAGGGTCATTTGAATCCAGGGTTAAAAGGCTGATAGACCAACACAATCTCTCCACTGTACTGTCCTAAAAGAGGCATTAGCTCTACTGTGATTATGACCCAGGCAGAGGCCACCCACTGATAAATCTAGGTCAGCTCATGGTTGGCAAGGGAGGGAGTGGCTGCAGTATTCTTTCTGGGTAGCAACAATAAAACATGTGACTCATATATACCCAGGCTACACTTTGTAATCAGGTTTAAATACTATGGGATCTTAGATAAACCTAAATTAAGTTGACTGAGAAACCAAAAAATACTGTACCAGTACAAAATGGGAATATCTGTACATGTCTTCACATACCTGAGAAGAAAGGTCCCTCCATTCTGCGATGCCTTGGTCATGCACAGTGACACTTCTAACTCCTCCAAGGATGACATTCTTGGCAATCTCCACTCCAAGACCTCTCATACCAGAGATTAGGACATTGGAGTTCTGCATGCGCTTCATGGCGTCATGGCCCAACACATAACTAAAGGAGAGAAAATACCATCAGCACAACTATGCATTGTTTGACATCCAGACGGATAATAAATTCTGAGAATATTTCAGTTTTCTCTGATAAGGACAAAAATGACAGACTCACAGTTGTCTGGAGTACAGGCCTTCATCGATCTCAGCATCATTGCCATTCTTAGCCATGCCCTAAAAAGACCAAATAAGGAGGGTTTCGATCACTTCATGTAAAAAGTAATACCATATTATATACAGTATGTATATCCTATGTGTGCTTACGTTGGCAGGTGTGTGAGACAGATCAGTTCTGACAGAGTTAGAGGAGGAGCAGTGGGATCCCGTCTTCGTCTCTGTTCCTGACACGCGACGCTTCTTGGACAGCGGCGAGCTGGACATCTGAGCACCAACACACACCGTTAAGAACATTTACCGATTGGTCAAGGTAGAGCAACACTTAAAATTTAGGAAATGCGTATAATTTATTTACAATGGATATTACGAAACAGCCTAATTTAAGCTTGACAGCTTCCAACAATTAAAACAAACAGATGTGACTCAGTGTCCACAAGCTTGTATTTCACAAGGGGTTTCGAACAATAGACTCAAATAAGAGAAAAATAATTCACTGCCATGGGTCCATTATGGTGAGTATCCAAGTTAAATGCAACCCAATCATCTTCATGTTGGAGAGAGAGGATTGCTAGTCTAGGGAGCAGCTGGGCTGGCCACAGGCCAAACACAAATCTGCTAGAAAACGAACTGAGCCTGGGAAGAGACATGAATAGCAGCATTATCAGTCCTTTTCATGCTCAGAGACAGCGCTGGCTTGTTTTTGTAGTACTATTGTTTATTATGCCGGTTTTTAAGGACCACCAACATCGGTTCAACAAAAAGAGCTGAATCATTAAAACTTCACTGCGGTAAAGTGAGCAACACCTCGCAGCGGCTCGCAGGTGCGGGCACACGGACCTGCCCGCTGAACCACCGTCGGTTTAAATACAGACCGACACACACGCTTATTAGCGACAATAATCGGTTATAAACAACAGGCGGGCACACCGTGATTAAAGCAATAATCCAGGCAAACACAGTCACTTTAGGAAGTGAAACAGGCCGCAGTATCTTTAGCACATTCACGCATGCACGAACATGGTCAGCGGCAATTTCCGCATCCAATGCAGCTCACCGTTGACTGACCAAAGCGACAGTCCATAAAGCTACCTCCAAGTGTTTTTTTTCTTTTAAAAAAACGAGCTATGTGTTTAGTAAATACAGCCAACTAAAATAAACCGTACATGTTTACCACCTCGTTAACCGGGAACGGTTGCTATTCGTTGAAAAAACAAGGAGGCATCCGGCATGAGACAGCAAAGCACCGTCAGTACTTTGACGATAAAGGGAGCTTCGTTTGCTCAACACGGTAATTACACAGCAAGAAACAATCCGATTTTAAACTTCCACGGTTTAAGAAACGATGAAAAAAGAAAATCAAGGCAACGCCACCGAGGGGAAACGGGTTGAGTCGGTTGCGTGCCGCTAATCAGTTAAGTGATTCGGAAAGAGACGGAACATTAATAACTTAGAGGCGAGGAAAACAGCAGCCTGTCAGCCTCTCCATTAGCGGCTCGACAGAGGCCTGTATTCCCTCAGTGCGGAACACAACTTTACAAGCTAGCAGCTGGTGCTATATTGCAGCCTGCTCGCAAAAAGACAGCGACGGGTTTATTTTGACAGCTTGCTATCACGGCTCCTCTCGTCGATGTGGTTTAGTGTTTCGACAACGAGCACACAACGGAAAACGTCCAACTTTATCGGTCCGCTGGAATCAATTCCCCGCAAATGAAAGGACTAGCCATTACACTCGTGCTCCATTGATTTCTCTTTTCTTACCAATAATCCTTCTCGGGCCCTTCCCAATGCGAACCCGCTCCTCTCCCGCAGTGTCTAGATGTCAGTAATAAGGATGATGGATAAATTCGACGGTTGGTAACAAGAGGGGGGAAACGCGATGCGGGATTCGGGATAGTCTGCGTTATATTGTCGAGTCACTATGTCGTTGTGCTGCCGAGAGTCTCCTATGCAATTGCGTTGCTGGCTTTGCGACTGCAGACGGGAACAAAACCAAAATGGCAGATGGGGAGAAAGGGGCGGAGGAGCCGTGACGCATAAGCTGAAATATTCAACAGGAAAGGGTGGCTTTTGAGCTGGAGCACGCTGCTCAGCCAGGTCCGAAGCTCATTGGCTGCGAAGCCGAAGCCAACGCGCATTCATCCCGCCCCTGATGCCAGAAGATGCGTGCCATGTATTACTGTACAATGAATTCAAACAAACATCTCATAAAAAGAAAAGAAGTCGGAGCATGTCTGAGTCAAAGTGCATGAAACAAGACTTCCGTCCAAGTACGAACCATTTGTGATGCGAAAGTAAAGAGCAGTCATCCACCAGCAACTGCATCTTTGTGATGCAGGCTGGTTGTGGAACCACACTGCATACACAAAGCGTACCCCGGAGGTACCACGATGCATTGTGAAAGGAAATAATATTCATTAGGCTATAAAAACGGACTGGATTCGCCGCGTGACGCCAATAGGTGTACTGTGTGTGTATAACCACATTTCCTGAGTTGTGCAAAAACACCACTAATCGCGTTTGATGGCGCAGTAAGGATAAAGTGAGCCAGGTATAACATTAGGTAGGGCTACTGGTTAGCTGTGGTGATGCTGAGCGTCTGGGCCCTCAGTCACATCGAGGTTAGGGGTTAGCATTCCTCGCAGAGGAGGAGTATTGGGGGAGGGGGTGCCTGGTAAATGACAAAGGCCCAGGAAAAAGAGTGGGCCGCATATTCTCGGGTACACACGCCGAGGGGGGATCCCCGTTTTCTTCATCTTACTGACCCATGAGGACAAAATCACTATTTTCCTTTACTCTGTCGGACTTAAAAAGGAATGGTACACATTTATGTTACGTTAACAGGCTACCTAACTTGGTATGCTAAGATGGTACACTAGCAAATATTACTGTGGTAACGTCGATTGTTGCGTATCCTATAAGTTATCGTAGTGAAGCAAATAAAATCAATCTGTCGATATGAAATATTAACAGCAGGTTTCTACCAAATGCTGCGTGGTGCAAGTTAGCAAGAGGCTGCCTCTTAACACTGCGCACATCCACTGTTTGTAGCAAACTAGCTTCCCAGATAACGTTTCTTATCACACAACATTAATTTACACAACAGTCACATGCACATCAAATGTGCAAAAGCTAATTTAATGTTAACTGTTCCAGTGTTTCTTTAGCTACCATTAGCCGTGGCAGAGAGCTAAAATGGTTCAGATAGCCGACGGAAACTCACGTTAAGGACTCCCAATAATGCAGATCAAACGACTGCGTAGTTGTTAGCTTGTGTGCAGCTAGCTTTCAGGCTATCTAGCCACCCGACGACTTTTTTTCTTGTACCGCTGTGTTAGCTAACTAGCTTCCATTAGCAAACTAGCAGGGGGCTAACATGGCCAAGACAAGAGCTTACACAAGTGTACAGAACTTACCACATCCGATAGTACTCGGCCTGATCTGTAGTATTAAAAATCGGCTTGTATTTAAGCAAAAAAAAAAACAAAAAACTAACAAGCAACGTGACAATTCAACTCTGGCGTTGGTGGCGAACTGAGAAGTGTGTCAGTGTGGCGGGCTGTGTGTGTGTGTGAGTTTTTCCGCTGGACGGCTGCCTGCCCGGCTGTTCCCAAACCGTTTCCCCTCACTCTATTTCAGTTGAAAGCAAAGCAAAGCAGCAACATGTGCACGTTACAGGCTAAACCATCACTCCGATCCAGGGGGGGGTCCTCAAGAAAGATAATCAGATTGACGTGTCATGAGTAGATATTAATATTCACTCTTAATTTCAACCAAATAATAATAATATAAATGTGTATTGACCACTACATTGTTGGGTGGTTTAATCGAATTCTCACTGTTTGCGACCTCGAATATTTATTCATCCCCCCCCGCGCCTTTACAATCATAGACTAATCTGAAGTTCACGCAGGGACGGATGGGATTTGTAGGCGTGGTGTGAAAACTGTCTCTAAGATATCGTTGAGGAATAACGGTTTGGTCAACACTAGCGCTAAAAAGCAGTGTTTGTCACCCAATTTACCAATATATCTCTAAGATACTTTATGTAAATAACCATTATAGTGGCAGCATCTCCCATTCAATAGCCGAGTGTCAAAGAAACCACTCAAAATATTAATTTTGAACTTTTATTGAAAGACTTGCAAACAGGGTACCGCTTACATAGTGACCGAATAGTGGATGTATAACACTTGTTCAGGAGAAAAGCACATATCCTGGAGCTACATAGAACCAAAAGCAGGGTGAAATTTGGAAAAAAACATTTCTTAAAACACTTTTGAAGCTAGAAAGGAGCAACTACACAGCTGTGTCCAATTAACAGTACCAAATGAATGTGCAAAAACAAAATGGAAGAAAAAAACCCGTTATGGAACTATATAATTTCGGAAAAAGAAGAAGGGTGTAGTGTGTGTGTGTGTGTGTGTGTGTGTGTCTATGTGCGCACGTGCAAATGTATGTTTGTTTATTGTGCAGCTTTTGTACAATATCTTTAGGGATTTTTCCCCAGTTCAGAAAATCACAAGACTTTGAATTAAATTTACACTATATGATAAAAAAGAAACAAATCAATCATAGTGGAAATATTTGATCAGTCCAATTTCCCTTACTTCTGTACAACTGTGTGGCTGCCAGCTCATTATTTTGCATCTTCACTATAGAATGAATATACATAAATGAAAGGAACACAAATAATGACAAGGGATAATGACTATTCTGAAAAAAGTAAACAATTTCTTGGACATAAGGAAGTTTACAACATAGTAGAGAGCAAGAATTAGGAACTCTGTTTTTTGTGTGTATTTACAATTCGTAGGGGATGATGCAAATCATAACAACCGCTGTTCACTCTCACAATTGTACCATGCTATTCTCTCTTGTGAAGATGCAACTTTTTTCAAAGTGCTTAGAATCCAGCACAAGGAGCATGTGATGCATACGTTGGATTTAAGATGCAGAAATGTTCTTTGCAGCAGTCGTACGGAGAGATAAAGTGGAGTACTCTCAGTACAATCCAGTCATAAAAGTATTTGGATGCTGATACAGAGATCTCTCTTATGCCGTCACCTTAATGTCAACCAACCAAACGACAATGCATGGTTCATTTTCTTCTGGGGATTGAGTGGGTGATTCTTCCAGATATGACACAGTCTGTAAACCCTCAAGTTTAAACTGTTAATAAAGACCAAGAGTGATCATGATATACGTTATTCCTCCTTGAATCCAGTTTTCCAGCTGCTGTGCATTGCATCACGCACACCTGCCTCATAGCCCCCTACCCATCCCAGCTCTGGGCGACTGGCTGGAACGAGCAGGGCCCCTCTGTCCATCCCTGTCCTCCTGCTCTCCTGCGGCCTGAGCTGAGGCTTGCGTGGGTGGGGAGGGTGGGGGATAGGACGGGGGAGGGATGGTGAGGCGAGGGAGAGAGGGCAGTGCAGGCCTGGGGGAGGTGGGTAGAGGTGGAGGAGTGGCCGAGCTCTCGGTCGAGGGCTGCTGTGAGGAGCGCGTGCGGGCGGTGCCAGGTGAGGCGTGCGTGCTCCGGGCACGCGGCGGCTCAGGGGGGCAGTCGCTGATTTGCTCCAGCAGCGAGGGCATGTCTCCCTCGATCTTCTCCAGGACAGCGGCCATTTGCTTCTCTATCTGCTCGATCACGCTGTCCATTTGCCAGTCGCTCGTGGCGCCGCTGCCAACCCCTCCGTGGTGTAGCCCGGTCCTGTACATCCCTAGCCCTGCTCCAGTCGTGTACAGAGAACTGTACGGACTCCCATAGCTCCCTGCTATTCCTATGCCTACAGTCCCAACTTCTGGGTTGTATGGCGTGGTGTGACGCCCCAAACTAGCAGAGCTGCCTACCACGTTACAGCCCTGTCCTGGCGTTGGCCCTACCCGGGCTATGCTTAACTCAGCACTATATCTGTCTGCTCTCCTGGAATCACTATCACTTCTAACCGCTGGGCTAGCATCACTCCTTAACCCAACTCCTGAAACTGCATCCCCCCCGGCTCCAGGCTCAATCGCTGGAGTGGCTGATGCTCCCACTGACCTCTCTGCCACTGCCTCAGGTAGCTGGGTCTGACACCAGCTGCCGTCAGTCTCGTCCTTCTGCGTGGCTCCCGGCCTCTTGTCGGGTGAGGCCGTTGCAGCAGCAGAGGCTGTGGCTGGAGGGCCGTGGAGCGTTGCAGCCATTTTATGCTTGCTGCTGGGATCAGGGGAGACGGATGGGTGCTTAGTGCCTGAAACACCATCCAACAGCTTGGTGGGTTCAGGGGTCACCATCACGGTCGATGTGAATTCTGGGGCGACTTTATTTTGACCCAAATTGGCAGCTATTTTCCTGGTTCCGTCACCTGGCGCTTTCTTCCTGCCATCACTAAGCCTACTGGGCTCCTCATGTGCAGGTTTGGGCACTGCAGTTGATTGGCAGAGAGACTCTGATGGAGAAATTCCTACAGATGGGCCTATACTCATCTTTACCTCCTCCTGTTTTTCTCCGTCCTGGTCAACACCTGTCGGTCTGTTTTCAACAGTCACCTCTAAAGACACGCTACTCGATGTCACCAGTCCATCGCTCACCCCTTTTTCTCCCTCATCACTTGTCCCCTGGGACACGCCCCCTTCCCCATCTCCTGCCTCCTCCACACCCCCTACCTCAGCTGAACTGTCATTGAGTGCCTCTGTATTCTTCAGTCGTTGCATGAAGGTTGTGACACGGATCGCTTTCTGCAAAACAGACACAGGCAAAGACAAAGGACAGAAGGATACAAGAGACTTAAATTTACAATATGTTGCTTCTTTGCATGAACACCCATATTGACTTTTTCCGTAAAAGAAAAAAAAAAGGTTGATAGAATAGGTGGTTGGAGCAAAGCATAAAAAAATAAGCTTTCAAGACAAGCTTGTCAAGGCACCATGAACTCAGATCATCATACTAAGCGCTGAGATGTAATTCTTGTGAAGTGAAGTGCAGTGAGGAAGGATTACTGCGAGTTATTTACTTCCAGGAGGATACAACATCTCTTATACCCTGGTTTGAATCAATCTGAAGACTCATTCCTCCCAAGCAACTCCTTGTCTGCTTGTTGACTGAAAAGGGTACACGAACAAGTAAGCGTAAATCTCCTTCTCCTTCATTCATACACTCATCTGTCTCCTTTTCGATCTACAAACGTCAAGGAGTTAGGGAAAATGTGTTGAGCTTAGAAGTTGTATCCAAACCAAGATAATTGATTCTCTGGAAGTGAAAAGCCATTTCACACAGATATGTCACTGATTGCAATGTGGCTCGACTGAGTGAGCAGCTTCTACACAGCTCTAAGTATGACGTGAATGTAACACTGAGGTACAGTATGGGGCAATGAGCCAGGATTCACGCAAGAGGAATGACAGAGGGCCTTAGTTCAGTTCACTTCATTTCAATAGTCCGCAGTGGCATACAGCCCCTTTCCATTTCGCCCTCTCCTTATCTACACTTATCTATAAACTACACAAGAAATGAGCAGACCGTCTTCCTCGCTGATGATCATCATTATCTTGTTTGTACCAATCTGGGTTCACAGACGAGTGCAGATGAGGAGCAAGAAAGGAGCAGAGCGGGCCACTTTGAACATCTGACTTTAATCCGATGAGGAAAAGTGGGGCAGAGTGGATGGATCTCTCCTGGGACAGGCAGAGTGACAGTGGGCAGGAACAGAGCGCATGATGAGAGCTTCACTAGTCAAGACATGATCAATACATCTCAAGGCTGACTGAGGTTTAACTTAAAGAGCTTTCTGAATGGTCGATTATTATTGACTCTTTCACCTGTAAACGCCTCTTTGTGATTCTAGAGGAGATTCAGCCATTAAAAAGATGTTTTCTTTTATTGAATCATGCCCGATTTAATGTGAGTTTCTGCCCATGCTCTGTTCTTCCACTCTCTCTCACAATGAACTACAATACCTTTAACTCCTGGGAATCATATGGGGAAAGAGAGAAGAAGGTTTTGGCTGTTACTAATGCTGTTAGGTCAGCGTTGTCATCTTGATTTCCTTCATCTTGTACTTCAGCATTTACAATTTATGATTAACATAAAATACAATTTGAAATCTATCTCTGCAGGGTTGTATACTGAGCTAAAAGCACATTATGTGTTATCATCATTACATATTAACCAATTATCCTGGTGTCATTTTTCACAGTGGTCATCTTTATTGTTTGCCCCTAACCATCAGCTTTTCTCTCCTCCTTTACCCCTGCTGTTTACGTGATGTTATCATCAGCAACTTCGATTGCTGCCACACAAAGACGGCGAGAGTGGGGGAGAATCCATACCCGCCATTTGGCCTTTGCAAAGTTCTTCTCAAACTGGGCACACACGCCGTCTTTCAGGTTCTTCTCTGATGCACCATTCCCTGCGATCCTGGCACAGGCGACAGACAGTAAGTCAGTAAGCGAATGCAAGCCCTGTAGGTTTTTGCCAAAATGTTTATGCTCTCGCAAATATGTGGACAGAAAATACCATTCATGCCAAAGTGCCTCTTGCGCAGTGATTCTCAGCATCTGGTCCACCTCCATGAGTCGACAGACAAGCTCCTTAGCTGAAAGAAAAATAGCAACAAAAAGGGTAATTTAAGTGGCATCATCTGAAGCAAATGACTGTCTCTTTTAAAAACAGATGATTTTCATGGGTGTTGTTTGTGAAAAATATATTATAATTTTGAGCTTGACATTAAATATATTACACATGATACTTTAAATCCAGGCTACTGATTGGCAAACATACAGTAGTTTTTTTTTCTATTCAAGGTACCAAGGAAAATTCAATTGGAACAGGGTATTTATTGCCATCGTGTGGTGGGTTCACATACCTGCAGGTGAAATGTCATCCCAGTATGGAGAATCAAACTCAAAGTCCCCAGCAACAATGCGACAGAAGATGATGCGATTATGTAGATCCGTGTTCTCCTCCTCTGTCTCATCATAAAAAGGAGGATTACCTGACAAGCTGCAAAAAGGAAGACAAAAAATACATGAAGCAGACACAGAAAGGGAACTCATTTTAAAACCATGCAAAAATAACTTCTGGATATGAAATGAAACAGTAAATAATCTGAAAATGTATATGCAACTCAGTCCGTATTGTGGAAGACTGGCTATAACTTTGGTCATTATTGATGGAGACTCACAGTATGAACATAATGACACCCACAGCCCAGCAGTCCACAGGACGACCATATCGATGACGAGCCACCACTTCTGGCGCTGAGAGATTGCAAAGAGCAGACAGAGATTGAGTGAGAGACAGTCAGAGGAAGAGAGATTTGAATGGCCTGAGTTTTCATTTATAAACCATCCCACCACATTCATAATTCTACCAAACATAGACAAGAGCTACCATTTTCACACTCTTTTTTTTCCTCATTCTATTCTTGTTGGAGCCGCTGTTCCCTTTCCTTATTTATGTGTCTAATTACCGAGCTCAGCATTATGAATAACTGTCCTGGCCTTTCACCACAGAGAACTAGGCCAAAGCACAGCTCTGCACTCCAAGTTGCCCTCACATAAAACTTCAAGAGGGAGATGAGCAAGGCAGTAAAGAGGAGATGATACAAACTTCTGTGCAGGTGTTTTACTAGGTTTAAGGATTGTTTTCACTGTGGGAGTTTATTGTGACACATTATTATAGTACTAGCATTACATCACTTAACTCACAGGCCCTTATACACAAAAGAGGGCAAAGCTATATAAGAAGGGGGGGCACAGATGAGTGACAGGAAAACAGAACCACAAATACTAGTAAATCTTAGTATCTTACCCAGGTATTCTGGTGTTCCACAAGGCTCTGTGATGGGTCCATTCTCAAATTTGGACAGGTAGAAATCTCTCAGAACTACTTTGTTGTGGTTGTTTTCTGTGTAGTACATCAGGTTTTCCAGCTAAACGAATGGACAGAATAAGTGTCAAACTATTGCAGCCCTACACTCCCATTTAATCAGTAAATGTCAGGTTCATTAAATACTATGGCAGATTGAGAAGCACACCCAGTGTGATGTAACAACCTATTGAAGTTGTTGCATTCAATCTAGCCATAAGACTGAGGATTGAAAACATTTATATATCTGCCAGTGTGCATCTGTAGCTAACAATGCAAAACACCTGAGTAAAAGAAACTAGTTGTACTTCTGCACTGATGTAAAAATGTTAGTTTCATACAGTTAGAGTAAAAGGGAGTCAAATAGACTGAGAAAAGATTCCGCTTCTACCAGTAGAGGGAGCCTGAAGCCCGAGAGATGCTGTAACTCCATCCATCTGTGTGTGTCACTAGAGATAGCATTAAGCCATAAAGACAGTGTTTACTCCCTTGCTAAAAATGTTATCAAACGTTGAGTCATTAACTGAGATAGCAGACCACTGCTTTTGTGTGTTTCTGCAGAGATTCTGTTGACTAAATACAGAAAATTGCTTTTTGGGTGTGACAGGAAAGAGGGCCGCTCACTCTTTTGACAATATTTGCAGTCTTTCTTCCTGTATTTTTAGAAGTCACCAGCTTTTTTTAAAAAAAAATCTATTTATTGTAGTGGCACTTACAAGTCAGTGCCAGAGTGTACCTTCAGGTTCCGATGAACTATGTTGAGGGAGTGTAAGTACGCCACCGCCTCAAGGACTTGTCTGATGACATTGGAGGCATCTCTCTCTGTGTAATTCCCTTGGTCCAGAATCCAGTCAAATACGTCTCCTCCTGTGGCTCTACATGCATTTGCACGCATGCACACACACACATCAACATTATACATACTACATACTATATGTTGCAATTATAGCTCTTAATAAATCAATTTGGTGTCTCTATAACCCACTTGTTGCAACACAGTAAATTTGTTTAAGCTTTCTGTAACACATTTATCAAAAGCCATGCACTCTTGCACAAATACTTGTACTCATGTCCATTAATAAAAGAATCTGCTTCCACTGGCCAAAAGCTAGTGATGCCAAGCAATTAAAAATTAGAGCATTGGTCATTACTCTAAAAGACTGTTAACTTTGGAGAGAATATAAATGATCTGTGTGATCAGCACGTATCACCCCCAGCAGGAAGGGGCCTGGGCAAAAGTGCAAGCAATAAACAGACACATACACACAGCTGGCTGCAATAACTTTGATTGAAATCTGCCTCGCTTTGTTTCAGTAACAGATTGGAGGTAATTTGTCCACTCAGCGTCAATAAATGTTATTGCTTTGAAATAAAGTTCCAAATGCTGAAAAGCTAGTCACAGGCGACGCGTTTTAGGTGCAGACTATTGATCCCAAGCCCTCTGTAGAGACTCTCTTAGGGCAAAAGTATTGCTTCTGGAGCACTGAGTAATGTTGAGCGCTACTAAGAGCAAAAGTCTCATCAAGTGCAACAGCTTCTTCTGTACCTGGGGGGAGCAGCAGAGGACACAATAAATCAACTCCTACCCTTGAGCTGATGGAGTCCTGCGTTAAGATGCATAGCCTATACATTTAGGACACACGTGACTACACAATAAATATAAAAAATAAACCACTCACAGTTCCTGGATGATGAGGTATTCTTTCCGGGTCTCAAATGTGTCTATCAACTGAAGGATGTTTGGATGATTGATCCTGAAACAGCAAAAAAAAAAAAGAGTCACAGACTGTGACCTGACAACAGTGACTTATCCTGTATGCAATTGAAGGGTGCTAAGCATTCTCTGAGCTGTGAATAGACCTATATATACACAAGATATGCGAGTGTGAATCTCTTTATCCGGGCAGGTACTTCAAAAGCAGTGTAAAGCAGAAATTACAAAGAACTAAGTTTACTGTACATTATAGTCAAGGTTATTGCTTGGGTTGGGTGACTAGATATATGAAAAGAAAATGAAAATGACAAAACATTCTCTTATTCTCCCTTCATCTGCCTCTCCCCATTCCTCAATCATCCATCCATCTGTCAACAGAGTGACTGCGTACAATTTCAGGATCATGATTTCGTTCTTGGCAGCCTTGCGGACTTTCCTGCCGTCTTTCTTGAGGAATTTCTTGCAGACAAACACCTTGTCTGTTTGTCTGTCTTTAGCCAAGCACAGCTCACAGAACTCCTTCCTACAAAAGAAGAAAGGGAACAGATGTGGCTTACGTGTTAAGAGCCAGAGCACAGAAAAATGTACATGAGCATTGTTTATCCCATATGAAAGTCTGATTCAAGAAAGAAAACATAACTATCATATTAAAAATTGTAGACAGTGCAGTAGAATGAAGGCAAAGAGGAAACAACAAACTAGAAATATCTCTATTGCCGCTAACAGCTGGGCATTGTCTGGGTTTGAGACTTTAGGGCGTAGTAAACCTAAATAGATTTTTAGAAGCAGTGTGATGCAAAATGAAACTTTTTCAGGTTAGATCTTTTAATGCCCAAAAAAATGCTGTCTGAGAAAAGTGATGGTCTTGCTTTATTTTTCATTCATTTTAACTGTAAATCCTCAAGGCACACCAAAGTAGAAAATGAAATACCGAATAATAACCAGAAACTTTCCCTTTTGCCATGGCCTTGCCACCTTTACCTTCCTAGCACACATACAGTAATGGTTGTCTGTGTGTGTGTGCACGTCTGTGTGTGTTATATAAAAGATGAGCAGAAATCTCTGAGGCCAGATGCTGATGTTGCCATATGGCCTTTTACACTGATTGGTATGTTTGTGTGTGCTTTCAGTGTGTCAAGGCGATGTGTTCAGGAAAAGAAAACCATTCAGGATTCAGTATTCAAGCCATTTTCACAGTTCTTTGAAAATATATCCAAATGTTTTTTTTGTTTTTCTTTTTAAAGACACGTAACATTTTAACTGAATAAATTAAACTCTTCCCACAGTGTGTTTTGCTGCCGTGATCAAAAATATACAGACAATTGGTTGGCTAAACTTTAAAAAATGTGTCTCTTAAATCTGTTAAACACTGGCCTCATGCTTTTGCCTTCTGTCAATCCTTCAGTGAAACCGTTTGATATGCCAAAACAAATCTGCAGTCATCCAATTCAATAGCGATTACTGGAGTGTGCCCATGAATTCTACATGGGAGAGGAGTTAAAAAGAAAGAAAAAAGAGAGAACAGAGAACCCAGCATAAAGCTTCATGGTACTTACGCTCGGAGGACCTGTCCAATCTCATATTTGTCTGTGACATCAGACATGCTATCATAAGTCCGCCCATCTCGCAGGGCAAGGCACCCAAATGGCATGACGGCATTCACCTAACAAATAAGGACAAAGAGATTTCAATCATTATACTACAAAGGGGGGAAGTAAAGCATCAATAATTTTGATGGCACCTTTAGGTAACATACAGATAAAGGGATTGGAGACAATGCACAGACAGCATATGAAATAAGAACAGAGGTACTGATGAAACATTATGAAAGCCTCCAGTGACTAACGTCAAACACAGTGAGAGTGCCATTACTATTAGCCTTTAGAATATACAGTACATGAGATCCATGGCCAAATCAATTTCTGATCTGGATACTAACGCTTCTGGCAGCCTGGTTGCGTGCCAGGCTTGTCAACAGATACTAAGCTACCCACTAAGCTTCTCCCCACTCTGCTAAAGTCTGTAGATTCTGTGCAACGTCTGTCAAGTTCAAGTTAAACTTTATTTATAAAGGGCAGTGTCCCTGTGCCCCTATGGCAGCTGGCTTCTTCTTCAGCAATCACTGGAGATCCAGGGTAACACTGACAGTGCTGGGTTTTAATGACAGGAAAATTAGATTTTTTTTGTTTGTAGTCTGCTTGCGCGCAAGTGTATAAGTGTGTGTGTAGGTTTGGATTTGATCTAGTTAAATAGTCCATGACCTTTTAAATGCGCTGTGAATGTCCCTTATTACTTCTCTTGTCATCTCATCCTTACTCTCACTGTTAGCACATGTACATTATGTACTATGTATATATATATATATATATATATATATATATATATATATATATATATATATATATATATATATATATCACAAACATTTTCTCTTAAATGATCTTATCAGGTCCACCCTAGTGTGTGACCCCACAGGAGGTTCCAAAATGGCCAGGTATAGAAAATGAAAGATGTAGATAGTGAATCAGCAATCAATATACCATCGCACCAGTCCTCAGGCATTTCTCACCCACATTCTTTTACACTCCATCTACTGTAGGAGACAGATTCCCAGGAAACTTCACGCATGTATTCTCAAGTTCCTTCTCTGCTCCAAATAAATAACCAGTTTAACCCAGTCCTGTTGGATAATTCATTTCTATTATTTCACTTTGACTTTCCCTTAGTGCGGATTTGTACTATTAGTTCATCTTCTGTCTCTGTGGAGCTTGGGAACACACCATGGCATTGACCATCAGGAAATTGTATCATAGGAGGGAACGGAAACATGTGAAAGGGAGCTTTGATTAATGCAAGTGATTATTTCAAGTAATGACTTTGGGATTGTGTTCGCGAGAGAGCGAGACGGAGAAAGAAAGAAGCTGATAATAAGACAATAACATGTGAGGAATAAAAACAGAAAGAAAAAGGAAATCCTCAGAGGTAATGACATTTTGCAAGTGCTAATTTAAGATTAAGAAATGAATATCCCTGATGTAAAAATGTGTGTGTGTGTGTGTGTGTGTGTGTGTGTGTGTGTGTACTGTCACTGCTGCAGATGATAGGGCCAGAGGTGCCTCTGAACTAGGGTGGAGGCGGGGCTGTAGAGGACTGTAATCCCAGTGCTGGCCCTAATCTCTAATCTGTATCCTTAATCCATAGTGGGATACACTGTGTGTGAACGTGTATGCGAACATGTAATAAATGGGTTGGTCTGAGCAAGTGCAAAAAGGTTGAGGCATATATATCACATGTGCAGATGTAAGGTTCTGTAGAGTGGTGTGTGTATGTGTGTGTGTGTGTGTGTGTGTGTGTGGGGGGGGGGGGGTCACTGTGTCTTTCTTGTTTTATAAAAATCTGCCCTGCTAGCCACCACATTGTCTCTGATTTTCAAGAAACACTATAAAACTTTCATGTTATGCTGCCCCTGGAACTCAATGCTGATGTTTCAAAGCAGCCTGAAGTTGATTTTGAAAAAATCCCCACTGACCTTGGAACAAATGTAGGGATTAGCTGTAGCTACTGGGCATCATTCCAAAATCAGTGTATGCATCTTTTATTATGGCAATTTTTATTGTTTTGGAAGAGTTTCCTTCTGTTCTCCAGTCAATGGTTTAATGTCAGTAAAATGTCAAATATTAAAAGGTCCAGTGTGCAGCGAGTGGAGAGGAATTTGCAGAAATGGCATATAATATTTACAAGTATGTTTTAATCAGTATATAGTTCAATCAATATAAGAAATGTTGTAGTTTTATTACCTTAGAATGAACCAATTTTATCTGCGTGGGGAACCTGCCATATTTATACAGTAGCCCAGAAAGGACACATCTTGGCTCTAGAGAAGGCCTCAACTGTTTTTCTACTACACACTAATTTCATTGAAAATGAAAAAAAATCAGTCAACATCATAAATAATAGCTGGTCATAGTCTGCTTTTTAAAGGCAGGTATTTTCTTGGTGTACAGTGCATCTGGAAAGTATTCACAGCGCTTCACTTTTTCCGCATTTTGTTATGTTACAACCTTATTCCAAAATGGATTGAATTATGGATTCAAATATCATTATGGGGTGTTGTGTGTAGAATTTTGAGGAAAAAAGCAATTGAATCCATTTTGGAATAAGGCTATAACAAAATGTGGAAAAAGTGAAGTGCTGTGAATACTTTCCGGATGGACTTTAAGTCAGCCTGGTCTGCTCTAGAAATTCAGATACCATAACATAACACAATACCTGCAGAATACTGAGTCAGTATCAACCTTAAGTTTGAAGGAGAGTAGGAGGCACTATGGAAGCACATGAGAAAAATAGGAGACAAGTAGGGAGGGCTGGAAGAGATGGAAGACGATGAAAGGGGTGAGAAACGATGGGAACAGAAAGGCAAAAGGGAAAAAAAGGTACACTGTAACTAAGTGAACAGGTGGATAGAGAACATAGTGTACACAAGAACAGTACAAAGTGTAAAACCCAAAACTGCAGAGGCAGATTGAGTACCTCTCAACCTCAGAGCTTCACAACCATGTGCGGGCGAATGTTTGCACAGGTAAAAGCGTGTGTGTATGTGTGTGTGTTAACAGGCTATGTGAGGTAATGTGTTGTGGGACTTATGTTTATGATGGAATAAAGGGCTGTCCCCAAAGCCAGAAAGCACTTAAAGGCATGACGGTAGGTTAACCTCTCTTTAAAACAAATTTAGCTTATGCATCCTGAATATCTGCCAGATTGGAGCAGGTGGCACAATATCTGAGATGAAACAAAAAGCACTGAAGTGTAATGCAACATTTCAGCCACGCTTAGAATGATCTCCCAGGAGTAGGTGCTGTTTTTAATTATAAAACTGGGCACTGTGATCTAGGTAATTTGACATCTTAGTGGAAGAGATGATCACACACATTAGAAAATAATGTGTGGTCATTCCTGTTATTCATTTGTACATTTAATATCTCGCAGCAACAAGACCAGTGTCATGTTGGCTCAGCGATTTCACCTCACTGTTGATGTAGTAAATGTAATGTGAATGCAACTATATTGTTTTCTGAAATGATGAGGTCAGACAATATTGATGTTGAATTTTAATACAGGGATCAAAAAGCGATCATGTTTATGTTACTCAGCTTAACACAAGATGTTAAAAAAGGGGTTATACGTCTATTGATTCTTGAAGCGGAAAAGCTTTATGCATTTTGTCAACTCATTTCAAACTGAAGGCATTGAGGGACTTTCTGAGCGTGCATTGTTATGTCCCATTATGATGGCTGTTATCCAATCTTGTTAGGACAATTAAGTAACAGCCTAGAAGTGCAAAAATTAAAATATTAAATGTGCAATTAAATGTCAGATGACCGGTCACTGTGACATGATGAAACAAAAGTGAAATGGGAAATATTTTATCCTTACATGCCAAATGGGGGGGGGGGGGCAATGAAGAATTATTGACAACTGAATGGTACGGTGCACATTTATGATTATGCCTTTGAATATACACCTATTAACGCACACAGACATGCACAGACTCAGGTGTGAAGGTACACGGAGAGCTAGCCGAGACATCACACTTTATCTCCACCACCTTAAATCAAATTGCTTCTGCACGTCTCTGTGTCTGAGTGTGTCTGTGTGCTTGTTCACAAGTGTTGAGCTTAGGCTGCAGCAAGGCTCAAAAATGAATTGAACGGAATAGAGTATCTTTTTATCAGCTCAGGCGGGAAGTGTTTCAGAGGTTCGCAGCGTCAAGGTTATTCTAAGAAAATCTGCTGCCACTCACCTCTTTAAGCATTCTATCCTAAAAAAAGAAGAAGAAGAAAGGAAACCTCCCTTCCTTTTCTGTTAAAGCTAATGGTGCATTTTGCAGCTCATATACAAATATAATATACACACTGAAGAAAAGCTGTATTTTACAGTAAGGCTATATTCTGCGTGGCAAGCAGCCGTGACGAGGATGGCTTTTGATGCGCCTCCATTACAGAAAGCGAGAATAATTCGGAATGTATGTTATGTAAATATTTTACACCGACTGCTGTGCCAAGCTGCTTTTGCAGATCCTTCTTTTTTTGTGCGTTGTCAGTCAAGTGGTTTTGTGTGTCCTTGTCACTTGTCAGACAGATGCGGCACAGCGATGCTTGAAAATCAACAGCTTTCCCATTATCAGCGTCAGCACAATGCCATCCCTGATATCTGCACAATGTGATTAAGTGGCGCCGCATTGGCTCTGTTAAGAGGTGACACGAGTTCTATGGCATGATAAGATAAACAGCAACAGGGCGCGTGCGTGTGTGAGCGCGCTTTCATAAAATGAATCGATTTATCCTGTATATCGGTGTTTGCCTGGCGAGTGGAGTCAGAGCTGCAGAGGGTCTGCGGTTGACCTGGGGTCACTTCTGCCTATGCGAACAGGAGATGACAGGCTTCACATGTCAGACTTCATATGAGTACTAACCACCTGAGTTACGTACAAAAACATACACATACGTATACACACATCTGTGGCACCTCCGCTAGGTGCATGCATGTGCATTCATATGAAAGCACGCACATCATACAGCTCAGTGCACTTCACTCTGATTACGTGACAGAGAAGTCCACTGAATATATCTGTCCCTCGTTAGCGTTTGACATGTCACTCTGCCTGCATCACGGCAAATCGGACTCAGGTGTGTGACTCTGCACGGATAACGTGTTTATCCCTTCAACCAAACAGTGGACTCGTCTCACTTTAAAGCATCTTTGTCTTTTCCCTGGCACCCACCCTTTTTCTTTCCATTTCTATTTTCATTCCTGCTCCTGCACCTCTACCTGCCTCTGCATGGCTTTCATCTCATCATTTCACCCTTACCGATCCCCGTTTTACTAGAGCTCTGGTCCTAAAGGTTTAATCATGGCAATCCCTCACCAAGGCAGGAGAGAACAGCATCAGGGGTTACGACTGATGTGGCAACCCCTGATGTTCTAACTGTTACAATAATGGGAATAACAACGTGGAAGAGTGTGGACATGTTTGCTATTCCTGCACTTTACGACTGTTAATCCTTCTACAGCTCTAGCCCCTGTGTGTGTGTGTGTGTGTGTGTGTGTGTGTGTGTGTGTGTGTGTATGTGTGTGTGTGTGTGTGTGCGTGAGTGAGAGAGAGAGAGAGGGAGAGAGAAGGAGAAAGTATACCACAAGGAAATTTTCTGCATCACAATACTCATTACAAAGATGGATCCCACCATTATCATTAGGATTCTCACATCAAATTAGATTACCAATAATGATGTTTGCTCTCATGTTGATAATCATTTTTTTTAATCTCTTGTGTCTAAATCAGTGCGTGTCTCTTCATCAGTGCATAACCGGACATGACAGTTGCCGTCTTTTCCTTATTGATCAATTCCTAAGACCTCCCATGATTTGCTTGGTTGAACACAACATTTTATCCGGAGTATGTACAGTTTAGGGTTGAAAACTGAGGAAATTTCGTTAGATTCACAATATTATGTAAGAGTTTGACTGGGTGTAATTAGGAAATCATAATACAGTGAATATCCTAGACTCCGCCAAGGGGACTTTTATTTTTTTCCCCCCGTTAATATCATTAGGAATATAATGTCGTTTAAACAGAAAGTTTTGCCTGAGTAGACGAGTGTGCGTTCGTTATTGAGCGGAACACACAGCAGCCTGAGGTTGGTCCTGGGCTTTATCAGGATGCCGCGGCGTGAAAGTGGGGCAAATACGAGAGTTGTGAGGACAAGACGGCGCACACTGGAGAGAAGAGCTGAGAGTGATGAAGAGGAGAAGCAGATGAAGGGCCAATTATCAGCATTAGTGGGCTTATTAAAATCAGGTTTAGGAGAGGCTACGAGAGCAAGAAAGAGAGGGAATAGATTAGAATTTTAAATAACACAGACCCCATACAGGATTATGAGTTATGCATCATGTGTGGATGACGATATAATGACTGTATGTTTTGGTGCATCTATGCCCATTACATATACTTCTTCCTGAGTTCCCAGTATGGGGTCTGATCCGAGCTTGTTATCAACAATAATTCTGTTATTGCTCACAGAGCGGCTCTCATCTGGGGCCTGTGTGTGTGTGTGTGTGACTGCAAGGCATGGATGCAGCCAGAAACAAGGCTTAATAAGGAAACTGTAATGAAAATTCATCACATGTGCCCAGGGAGAGAAAAGGGATAGAAATCCAAATGACACACAAAACTCGCCAAATTCATGTAGTTCCACACAAACACAGTCACACACATGCGGCACGTGAATATATTGCCATACTCTTTTTCTAAAAACCACACCACAGGAATACACCCGTCCTCACCTTTTATTCCCAACCCTCTCGCCTCCTCCTCCCTCCTGTCTGTCCTCCGTTTCCTGCTCCCTCATTAGGAGAGTGGATCTTTGCCGGTCTTGCACAGTAAGTGCATCCTCAGGGAGAAGGGCCACGGGAGTACTTTTTTTTCTCTTTAATTTTGTTTTAACTTGGACTGGTATGACGCAATATATGGCTGACAGGCATGCTCTTGCTGACACTAGAATAGCCTGAGGCAAGACCTGAGGGCACACACACACGCACACACAGACACAGACAGTATGCCTATGTATACAATACAGAGACTGAATGATGGATATAATAGTGTATGCACATGTGTGAGCAAGTAACTTTTTGCCTTAATGTAAGAATGTGAAGATGCATTCTAATTATGCATAAATTCACAGACTAAAGGCGGCGGGCTGTGCAATGAATTAGAAATCATAAGCCAGTGGAAAAGGAAGATAATCATAAATGTATAATGCAATTGTATTGCGTGAAGCATGGAGGTGCATTTACACGTTAACAGCATTTCGCTCATAAGTGACAAACTATACAAATATTTATGAACTACAGCACGAGCCTGCTGTTCTTCCCAGCTCTCTCTTCTCTTGTCACACAACCTGCCATGTGGTGTCCTGCTGTTTTCCTGTTTCCAAAGCAATCTGTTTACAACAGTTCTCCCCCCCCATACCTTTCCAGTTACATATCCTGTCATTGTTTGTCTTTAAAAGGGAAGAGTTCGGATGGGTTGTTTCCTGTAAAACACTCAAATCAGCAGTTATGTCTTTCAACAATGGGGGAGAGGTGGTTGCTAGGTAGATAGCGGCACAAATGACAGTTATTGTAATTATTGACTTGGTTTGTAAATGATTTTTGCAATTAATTGATTTTTTCCTCTCTAAAAGTTGTGATATATCACACTTCTCATTTTTAATGAGCTGAAAGAGCTTTAAAAATAACTTTAAAAGGCTATAAAATAACCAGAATAGTTACTTTTCTGTTGTTCAACTAATCAATTAATCAACTAAGGGTCGCCTGTTGCAGCTAGTTCTGCACGTGGTGGCTATGTTTAGGTAACAAAAGCATTTCAGTTAAGGTTAGGGTTAAAATCACTGTTTTGGTTAAATATTCATGAAGTAAACTCATCTCATCTCATGCTGTCTTTTTCCAATATTTGAAAAACACCAGGAGCTTTCCCTCACCTTCACAAACATAACTATGAATATATTTATCATGCTGTAGTAGCTATGAGCGGTTGATATTGTGGAGGAAAACAAAAGAAATATGTTAAAATATTTAGCAGATATGAGACTTGGTGGATGCAAAATGTGGCATTTCATTGTTTTAGCACTGTACCTGTGTCAGGGAGGTGTTGATTAACTGTAACATTTGAGACTATGGTTTTTAGTTTTTGTTTTCAGTTGTATTGCATTATATTGAAAGCATGGTTTGTCTCACCCATATGGGTGCAAGAAATAGTAATACTAATAGTATCTCATATACTGTAATGGATGGCAAAAGATTCTGTATAACATTGTGCAGGTGCTACATTTATTGTGTCCATGTCCTGTTTTACTGCAGTGTTGAACCTGTGTTGTCTCTGGCAGCAGTCAGCTTCTTTTTTTTGTTTTGCAGTAGGTGTATCCACGCACATCCAAACCAAAGAGGGCAGGTGCATACTGAGCTGAAAGTGAGCAAATGATAAAATAAACAACTAAATACACAGCATGCATGATGCAGGGCTCCATTCTTTAAAATATATATACAAAACAAAAAACATATCCACCCACCAGTCCCACCCACCTAAACATGAGATACATTCACCTAGATGAGCAGAAAGTAAAAAGAAAGACTATAAATTAGCTACTATTTATACTATTTGGACACTAAATTCGATGCCCAAAACCTCCATCCACAAACTGATGATAATGATAAAAATATAAGAAATAGTGAAAGAATTGCTATAGGACAGACATAGATAGAGAGAAAAAAAATCTAAAAAGTTATATTGGTTTGACTATATAAACTGTGGTCTACATAATTAAATGTTATAAATTGGGAACAACTGCTAAGGGGGATTAGAGAGTTTTCAGTTCACCTAAATTTGTTAAATTTGGATCCCAGGTGGTGCAAAATTTGTCCCTGAACCCCTGAAGTGAGTATCTTCTCTCTCTCTCTTTGAATTGTCTTCAATCATTTAACCACAGATACGCTTTAGGAGGATTTATTGATTTCCATTGTAACAATATATATGTTTTCAATCTGTGGATACCAAATAATGGCAGATTCCACTAGGTTGGAATATATAAACTGTCTCCGATTGAGTTTTAAGGATCATGGATCAGTAAGTTGAGAGCAGGGCATGACCAATATGGGTTAATTTGGCAGGGCCATTATAACACATGCAACATTTTGCGTTTGAATTAGGATATGTTTTTCTTGCTTCTGAGAAATAAGCTAGATGTAGACCTTTGAATTGCATTATGCTTAGTCTTGCACAAGTCATTCACTCTTTGTAGAGCACAGTTCCAAATGTCAATGTCCTCAACCCCAGCTAACCTCCCACTATAATATTCATAAGATTTTTAACAGAAGGTGAATGAATTCTTTTTTAAATAAGCCTTTTTTTTACTTAAAAAAGGGATCTCTGGCATATCATAAGGGTGAAATTGATGATATGTTTGTAAAGTTGGGGTCATGGATCTGAAGAAGAAATGCACTTTGTAATAAATTGAAATCAAAATTCGTCTCTTTATTTTGGCCTTCTACCCCCACTATGTTTGACATTTTCTATCCATGAAGATGAGATTTTTAAAATGCTCCCCATGTGGGTTTTGCTGATTTGGAATTGTTGACCTTGGTTGGATGGAGAAAGTTTTTCGAATATTCTGATGTGCAATTGTTACTTTGTTCATCTTATATAACCACACTATGTTTGTGTTTATTATAAGGAATGTTAAAAGCCAAGTCCTGTTGCCTCCAGTTTTCCCTGTGATCTCTTAGCCCTTCAATACTAGAGATGTTTACAGTATGTTTGTGCTGTAACTGCACAAACAAAATGTGCCATAACCCATAAATTACTGGTATCCTCGGACAACAGGTAGTGTGTTTGACACCAATCACAAATCAGTGCTTTGCACTTGTTTGCTCACTAAAAACATTCATATTGTGTTTATCTTGACACAAAAACTACATCAAGAGAGACAGAATGGAGCTTAATTCTACCGAGACCAAGATTATGTTTTTCACAGTCTATTACTTTGCTCTTTTGGTGTGGATAATAAAAGGTTTAGTGGAATTTTCTCATTTGTTAGCATCAGTGTGGACATGGCTTAAGCCATGTTTGTGCTGTTGTTAAACACATTTTGTAATATATTAGCAACATTACAGAAAAAAACAAAGAGAATCCAAACTATTAATATCAGATATTTTCTCTTTATTCTTATTACAATATCATAATGCATCCTCATCATCCTGATGTTGTATCTGCGAGGACAATAATATTGCTCTTTCTTATAGCTCTTCATTATATTTAGATGACAGAAAATGATTTCACGCTTCCCTTGTGCATGTAGGTTGGGGGGGGTGGGGTGAAAAGACTTAACGCAAAAAATTTGTGATGCAGAAAAAAATTGTCATGTCAGGCAGACATGACATGACCACGTGTGCATCACATGACAAACAAAAAAAAATGAATTAAACTGCTCCAAAGCACGCACACCTCACAGGATGCAGCATAAATTCTCTCGGTAGACATGGCAGATTACACAGAAGGATAGAGAAGAGGAGGGAATACTTCACAAGTTTGAGATCACTCTAAAATATTCTTTGGACACTTCTGATACTCAGATATCAAAAGCCTGAAAAAGTGCCTATCAGTGTGTGCGTCTATCTGTGTGTGTGTATTATTAATTTGTGTTTGTGATAAGGGACTCACTGGGAAAGAACAACATCCTATGTCAAGTGGTTTTCTCCTGAGAAATCTGAAGTACACGGTTGAAGAGTTGAATGTGAGCACACAAACATGCTCACACATACTAAGGAAGCAAACATTGTATCAGTGACTTAAAATGCAACTCCCCTTAGGGCCTGGAGCTGATGCCACTTTGACTAACCAACTTAATTTGTGTGTGTGTGCAGTGTGTGTTAGGAAGCACTTTTGCTTATACTTAATGCAGTTTTGGATAATCGAGAGGTACTTCTCTCTCACTCTGTCACACGCACACACACCAACGTTCACACGCTCTCTGTCAAACACATACAAACCCACTAATGCACCTACCCACGGGCCACCTACACACAAACAGAAACACACTCACACACATACAGATGCACATGTACATGTGCTCAGCCACTGGTCTCATTGTTACGTTTGCCCTTTTGGGAGAATAAATGAATCTGTAAAACCCTCCTTGGCCGTGTGTGTGTGTGTGTGTGGTTCACATGAATGTGTGTATGTGTATCTCTATTGATCACGACTGCAGTAATTAATTCCTTTTGTGGCCAAACATGGCCTTTAGACATGCCGTGCAGAGTGCCTCTCCAAAAACACAGCTTCAATTAAGAGGCTCAGTCCACACATCAGCTCGCATGCAAACGCACCTAAAGAGGAGAGATGCATACAGATGGACACACACACACACACACACACACGCTTTCACAGTTCTCGTGCGCCATACAACCTTCTAGCACAGTTTCTCCCCAAGAGGGATGTTCAGCTAATCGTGCAAGGAAAAACGCTCCAAACTTTTTTTTTTTTAAACCACTGCTTCACTTCCCCCCATGTCGTGATCTTCTAGCCGTTTCTGCCTTTGTGAATTCTTCATGTTTCACCCGTGCTGTCTGAGATGCTAAGTAAAGTCGAGTAAATTATTTAAATTAAACAAATTAAAAGGATTTGTAAATTGTAATGGGCAAAGTTATACGGGGGGCTCAAATAAGATTCTGTAATGGCTGAGTCTTTAGCCGAGATTTAAGGTGGTGATAGATGGGGAGGATCTGACAGTGATGGTCAAACTGCTCCACAGTCTGGGCACAGGGATGGAAAAAGCTTTTGATTTTGACTGGGAACATGGAACAGAGAGAAGTGACTGATCAGAGGACCCGAGGGGTCTGGAGATAGAAGAGGGACTGGGGAGATCAGAAATAGAGCTTTAAAAACAAACCAAAAAAGAATCTTATATTCAATTCTATATGTGACTGGTGACCAGTTTTAATCAAATGAAGGTCATCTGACTGAAACTTACTGTATTTCATGAGTTAAATTAGCTTATTCCTGCTTGATTTTCAACTGTTTCTCTTAAAAAGGTTTGGAACAATCCTTATTGGCTGTATTGAGGCACATCTCTACGCCTCAGCAGGGAATGTGGAAGATAACATGTCGTGAGCCTGAAATAAAAAAAAAAAAAACAGAAGTGAGGAGATCTGCATTTATGAGCCACAGCACATGTTCCTGGGTGCTTTTGACATCTATCTGCTGCACATCACTCGACTGTGAATCTAGACGTGAGCTTCTCTTCATTTCATAAGCCATTTTTCCAAAGTAAATATCCTAATTTGGAACCAAACTCTCCCAGTTTTCAATTGACCTGCTTGAATGAATAATACAATAGCATACCATACAGCTTTTGGCTTAATATGTTCTGTTCTATCTATTACTGTCACCTTTGGAGACCGATACAGAAGAAATGAATTCCCTCCTAACTGAGTTTAAACACAAGGCTCACTCATAATTGAGTTTTCAAAGTCTGTTTAACCTGGGGCGACCTCTAACACAATTCTGCTGTTTTTTTTCCTGATTCTGTTTTACCATGCCACATCTGCAGAAATCAGAACCCTGAAGGCACACACAGACATACAGAGACACACACACACACACACATCTATTCTAAAAAAGGGTAACATCAATTGGAAACAAGGACGCAGCTGTACCATCATAAACACATGCACATATAGAAATGCTAAAAGTAGTACTCATCATCTGCTTCTGCACAGAGACGACAGAGCATTAAGCAGAAAGAGCCTCAACAAACACCACACTTTTGTTAACTTTAGCATTTCACAGAGATCATTTAATTCATAATATGCACTTTGATGCCTAAAACTGAACTACTTCTGCACGGCGCAGCAGCACCTCCGTGCGTGCACGTGTTTGTGTGTCTTTGACGAGAACAAGTCTGCTCAAGCACAAGTCTTAAGAAGTAAATTAGGTCATTTGGTCTCATGGGGAAGTTAGAGTGGGAGAGACCGAGAGAGAGAGGGAAGGTTAGAGAAGGGACAAAAAAAAAAAAGAGGATGAAGACAGAAATGAGAGAAAGAGAGAGAGGGAGCTGCGAGGAAGAGGAGAAGGATGGACTAACGGCTGTTGGGCATGATCCAGTTTGGGCATGTCAGCAGCATACACACGTAATCTCGCACAGATGGTGCCTCCCTGCACACAAACACACACACACGTGCACACATGCATGCACGCACCCACATGCACAAACGGGTCAGAAATGTCTTTATAAGCAACGTTTTTCTCTATTCCTTCACTCGTGGCTGTTCCCCCTTCATCCAGAGAGCCATTATCAAATTCCATCTGTTGCTGAAAGTAACTCAAGACGCGTGGTTGAATTGCAACTCATGGGCAGATGACTCACAAAAATATATGCTTTGAACATGTGTGTTTGTGTTGCACCAATAAGAAAAGGATATTTAAGGTATGATTTAACAAAATGATATAGGTGATAATATAGAGCATGCAATTATGGACACTGTCTTGCCTTTATCTATAATAATAATGGGGTAGACAAAACAATACAAATGTCCTTTGACAGCTTGCATACCAAGCACTCTATGACAGTCATCTTAGATTCAACACAGGTTCCCTTTGGTTTTGGTTCCACAAGAGATAATAAACCAGGTCCTCCAATGTGGATCCAACCTGAAGAAGGCAATGAATGGGACGGAGAAGAAGGGACGTAGAAGTTCATTCACTATTCTCCTTGGCACTTGTTTTCTGTACTTGATGCCTCGAAATCTTTGGAAGAAATTTGAGACCGCTGGATTCTAGCCCCGGAGGTATAGCGAGACACAAAGGCGGTACAGCAAGCTTTGACTAAAAATTATGATAAAATGCAGAATTTAATTTTTGAGACGAAAAGAATATGATTAAAACTCTTGGGGTGGAATCGCGGACACGCACACACAAACTCTAAGGCTATAAAATTACTTATCTCGCATCCCACATACATAATTCATAGGGAAGTAAAATTCCTTCAGTGGTGCGCTGACTCAATTACAAACATACTGTATATGAAAGGTTACACTGGCTGAGAGAACTTGATATATATTGGTGGACTGCAGTTTCCAACCATGGTCTGTGCAGTCAATACTTAAATGACAAGTACAATAAAAGCTACGAGACCTTTTGATCAGGGAAATGAACCATATCGCAACTAATTCACTGTAATAGCCAAACTGGACAATTATTCTCGGTTTTGTCAGCATAGGCTTTCATTAGAAATCCACAAAGCAGGAAGACAGCACAGAGGTCACAATCTATTGATTAGAAAGTCCTAAATCCTCTTAAGACCTTTTTTATATTTCAAGTGCACTCCTGGGATAGTCATAAAAGGAGGGATGCAACACTGTGTAAAAATGTGAGCGGAAGGAGCAAAGAGGTTGGGGTTTAGGGTGAGAGCAAGTGAGAAGGGGAGAGAGCAGAGTGAAGAGGAAGAGCTAGTGAGAGAGCTCTGGTGCCAGACAAAGAGGAACGTTCAGAGGAGAAAATGAGATTGAGATGAAGATGACAAGGAAAAAAAAAAAGAAGAAGCAATGGAAGACCGACAAAGCCTGAGATGATAGATGTAAAGAGTGTGAGGAAATGAAAGTGAGAACACTTCTTCACTCCGTGAGAAAGTCAGCAGTGTATGTGTGTGTGTATGTGTCGGGAGAATAAAAGTGCTTTTGTCAAATATTCAGTGTGATAGAAGACTTATAGAAGCAAAACGCCATCCCTGGAGAGAGGGGAGGAGGAGCAGAGAAGAGGAGGAAAAGGGAGCAGTGATTGAAGATTTGGATAAGAGTCATGAGGCAGGAGACCATTTCAATAGAGAGGTCTCTGCTGTGAAGCTTCTGTGTAGGACTGTCAGGGCCCTCTCTATTTTTAAACAGTGTGTGGGTATACTGCTCACACCTTATAGCATCCAGTATACCTGTGGAGCTCGCTGGAGGTGTGCTCACATAGAATATTTCAACAGGGTTACCATTTTTGGAGAGGAGAATGCGGTCTCTGGTTAAATAATAATAATTCCATTCCTCAGGGAGATGAAAGTGCATTTGCAACCACAGTTGGGTGTGTGCAGACTGTGTGTGTACTACTACTGTTACATATTTAACAAAAAATAAATGTCACTACTTGTTGACATGTCTTATAGAATCCAGAAACATCCTTATTCTCTAGAGAAGTCACAGGAACGTTGGGTACAGTAGCAAAGGACTTTGACATTTGTTAGGCTTAGATTATTTAAACACTTAAAAAAATCCCATATTGTACTTTTCTGGGTTTTATTTTAAATTGTGACATCACTAACAAGATATATTTGTGGTTTTAAGAAACAAAATTCATGTCAATAAAGTTTTACATCTCCTCTCTCAAGCTTCTCTCTTCTTCTCTGTGGAACTCTAGAAACAATAGATGAAAGGCTGTGAACGGGGGGGTGTGTGGTTTCTGTGTAGCTGTGACATCACAACTTCACTGACGTCCTGATGGCTTGTTTTAAGGCCCGGTTTCTGAATTAGGGCTGTGCGTATTTCTCAGTGGAGTGTTGCGACATGGGACGGTATTTATATTACGCCTGGAACTTCTTATAATCAAAAAGCAATTAAAACCTCCAATATGGGACCTTTAATGGAAGTTAGGTTAGAACTGTGCTTCAAGCGATGAACCGACAGAATATTATCACCTGACTCTGCAGCTCCCCTCAGCTTTTCACGAGCTCCAGCTCACTGTTCAGCTCTCTGAACTGCAACTTTACCACCTCTCACTGAGGTATCGGCAGCAGCAGGCAGCAAACAGACAGTGAGTATGAGAATTTAAAAGAACCATGTGAACAACTCTAACCAACACACATTCACCTCTGTGCATCCCTCTGTATAGTTTTTGAAGACAGCATTTAGGGGACATTATAGGAACTGTATCTTGTTTCAACATGAATCCTCAAACAGTGTTATCATAACCACTGTCCCTATATTGCAAATGTTAACTGCATTTAGTCTACAGTCATGGCCACATACACTTACAAAAAAAAAAAAAATCACAATCACACACTGGCTTACACACACAAACACACACCAAAAGGCTCTATAAATACAGTGTGGAGGTAATGTTCATCGTGTAAAGTAGGCGGATTAACAAGGAACCAGGTCAGAGCAAAGGCAGTGCATGCTCTATCTTTTCTCTTATTTTGCTGCTTTTCTTGCTGATTCTGCTTTGCTGTTGTCCCCCTCCCAATGAGACAGACTGAATGGATATCTCATCCAACCCCATATACTCCTGCCACCTGTTTCCCCAACGTCTTAGTACCACGTCTCTTCAAATTCGAGCATCGGGGTTCTGACTTTCTCTATATTAAATTGCAAATGGACATTTAATGAGAGCACAAACCATGCATGACACCGAGTAGTACATAAAAGGCCAAAGGCACATATAGATTTGGAAGCTTTAGAGGAGAATGAGGGGGTGTGGCTTGAATTTTATTCCTCAAGTCAGAGAGAATAAAGAATGTACCACAGTAAGGAAATCTAGTCTTTGTTTGTAACCACCTCAGTATTAAACTCATCCATCCTGAGAGACAGATCTATACAGAGAGGACGGGAAGGAGGAGGAAGATGAGCTAGAGACTGAGAGAATCCATGGCTGCAGAGCAGTCATCTTTCACCTGTAGCCTGAGATCTTGGCTTGCATAATGCAATGTGAGGATAAAACCTTCTTTATGACCAGCTGAGCCAATAAATCCGGATCAGTTCTGACCTCTTTTTCTTTACCCCAATCTCCTCCTTTCCACGCCATGCAGCGGACAGAGAGTTCCGAGCTGCTGAACTCTCTGCAGCCCAGAAACTTCCTGATTTCGGTCTTTGCTTCTTAAAGTAAAGACAATGTAATAATCTCTCCAATCCATCCATGTGTTCGCCCCACAGCGGTGGAAGTGGAGACACTTGATGCTTAATGCTGTTTTCCCCACAGGTGCAATGGAAAAGAGTGTTTCTAAATCTACATACACAAGTATATTTAATTGCCTGGATCTGTCTGCCTCTACACTAACCGTCCCCTTTGGTGAGAAGCTCCAGCCATAATTGTTTTCAATTAAAAAGGGCTCTGCTGCAGATATGCTTAGCTTGCGTTAGCTGTAGAACTATTCCGCTACCAGAATATGTGGCAGCCATTGTTACAATTGGATGGGGAGCTACAGTTGAAGGAATGATAAAGCAGTGGCATGTTGGATCCATCATTACAACAGCTTGGGGTGTTATGTAAGGGGTGATGGCTGGGGCTGGTGCAGACAGATAATACATCCCAATGACGGATATAACCAGCAAGCAATAAGTGACTGCTGCAATGACAGCACTAATCCCTGTGCTATAATTTGTTGCATCCTATTTTTATTATTATTATTATTATTATCATCTCCATCACTACAACAGAAAACAGGTTTATGCTCAATTACTGTGTGTACGGTGGGTTTCCTTTGTACCCTTTATGTCAGAGTCTGATATGTGTCCTGTGTCCTGCTGGCCCAGATTCTAGCCCAGTTTCTGCACTTTTTTTTTTTGCTGAACTAGAAGAAACGGTAAGACAGGACAGCCACGAGGTCCGAGTTTAGCTCCATTCAGTCGGGACCAGCATGAGGAAAAATCCTATCAGGTGAGTGGACTCGTATCCTGTTAAATTAGACCAGTCGGAGCACGTTGGAGTATGCCACTTTGTCTCCAGAGGGCTATTTGGGGGATAGAAAACTACGATGGACGGTTTCACTGTCTCCTTTCTCCTTGTTTCTAATTCCTCACTTACAAAAGGCCACTACACTCCGTCTCACAGCAGTCTGAAGACAAGAGAGAGACACTAGGGAGGGAGAGATGGGCCAAGAGGAGAGAGGAGGTTACAGAAAGATAAAGAGAGGCTAAGAGATGATGCACTAAGAGAGGGGATGGAGAAATAAAAGATGAGGATATAGAGACAGTGAGGACAGCGTACAGGCTCTGGTAATGTATGCCACTCTAATGAAGTACACTTCCTCTTTTTCTGCAATGCCCTTTTTTCCACTATAATCCATCTTTTCTTTCTATCCACTTCTCTGTTTCTCTGTCACTTCCCATCTCTTCCTCTAACACCAGAGAGAGCCATGGGAATAGGATACCTCATTACTAATTCATTGTTTCTCCCCACATATGTATTTACAAGCCCTTGCATCCTGGTTAATTCAGTATTCTGCAACAAAGTGCAGGAAAACACATCTTTTATGTGTATGATTAAACTGCCTCCAGTACAACCTCACGCCCATCTTCGCTTCACTTTAACTCGTAGGTTTTTGAGCAGAAGTCCGACGCTTTAGAGTAAAGGTCAGCAATCAATAGCCTTATTTCCTGTCAAGGTAATTTTAAGTGAACTTTTGAAACACTGAAAAGAAATTCACTGTAAATTAGATGTGTTTCGTTCACCTGGGGTGAAATAAGCAGATTTCATGAATACAAAATGAAGCCGTTTTGTCTGAATACACAACCGTGTATTCGGGAGTCTTTACGCTGTGCGATTTATTCCGTATGCTACAACTTCCAAGTTGAAGTAAAGCAATATTTTGAGGATTTCATCGCTATTTGCATCTCCATTCGCATCTCCATTCGCATTCTCAGCTATGCAAACATTATTTTGCATAAAAATAATTGGAAACTGCATTTATTTAGTGTGACGAGCTGTGTAACACAGTTATGATACAGCAAACCGGGGTTACACTTATGTGAAGAACTGAGATAGTATGAGTTTAATTCCTCTCTTGCTGTAGTGTTTGTGCATGTTGCCGGTGGGTACCAGGCTCATTGGTAGAATTTGATTCATTGCTTTAATCAGTTTGTAGTTTTGAGGTTTCTCTCCAGTTTGGCTGTGGTATTTATGGTCCCACAGCACCAGCACAATTAGAAAACTAAATTTATGCATGTGTGTGTGCGTGCGTGCGTGCTTCTGTGTCTCTGTGTCTGTGTAGTAATAAATTCTTGGTTACCTTTGCCAGTGAAGTTGATTGGTGTCTGTGTTCTCTTCCGTCATTGTCTCTGTGTCTGCAAAACATTTCTAAAAAAAAAAAAAATTACAAATGAATTTGGCTAAAAATTTATGAAAAGATCTCTGGCTCAAGGATCTGTTGATTCAGGTTTGGCTGCGACCTTGATCTGGGATGATTTTAAAATCATCATTTATTGCCGAGTTAGAAAGTGCAACTAATGTTAGTGTTTGGATTAGACAAGACAATATTGATTTATTACAATACAACTATGCATTTTTGCTAATTATCCATACAGTTAATAATAATAATAATAATAATAATAATAATAATTAAACAGGTGTTACCAACGTAGTAATTAAAGTTCTGTTTCATTAAGGTCAAATGGGCTGTTGTTGCTACACTAAGTGGAATAAAACCTCCCTAGCATCATTGGTAGCACCCATGTGATTTCATGTGGCTGCCTTGAAAAAAGTCTATTGGCTAAATTGGTAGCCTTCCACTAGCAATAATGTCTTGTTTCTAGCAGTGTTACACAATGAACAACAAATGATGCTACTGCCTCAGAGACAGATAAGTATGTTTGCCTGCTGGCAATGATAGCTAGCAATTCTCTAGTACCTTTCAGAAACTTTCCCAGTTGTATGCTGCTGATTGTACCTCCTACCTTACTGGTAGTAAAGAATTCTCTCTCATACCCATATATACATTATATATATATATATATATCCATACATTAAGGAGGTTGAATTTCTGAAGGTCTGACTTTGGTATCCTGCACTGCACTACAATAAACCTTTTTCACAGCTTTGCCATATTGATATGAAACAGTAGGAAAACACAGGTGTTACCAATCATACTAATTACAGTCTCATTCAGGTTAAACACAGCCAGGTGTTGCTGTTGTGCATGTTGCCTCACTGCTAAGTGTCACAGTCTAGGAAGGACTCAAATGCGGAAAGGAGGCAGGAGGCCTTTTACAATTTAAAAGCCGAAACCGTCCAAAACAGAAAATATGTCCAACAGAGCGGGATACAAAGGCCATGAGGCAAAAATCCAAGAAACTTACAGGACCGGGTGACATAAGAGAGCAGACGGACAGGACTTCAACTGGCAGGAGACAATGACAATCTGGCAAACAACAGAGTTGAGCTGACTCACATGACTAAATGGGGAAACAAGCCACAGGTGTGTGGGAGCTGAAAGAGAAGGCGGGTGTGGCAGGTCCTGAAATGACAAAACTACACAGACTCTGCTGCACTAAATGTAAAGGAACCTTAATTAATATCATGGGGAACAGCTGCGTTTACCTCACTATTTCACATCAACAGGGCCGCCGTGCAAAAAGGTCTATAATATATCATTACATTACATTATATATTATTACCAAAAAAATTAGATTGTTACAACATGCAGCTGCAGGTCTTAGTTTTAAATAATAATGGATTAGTTACTGAATAGATATTACACTTGACGTTCTTAAGCAACACCCATATGCTGTAGTTTCATATTAGCTATTAATTGATATGACTGAAAGCATTGTTTTGATAGAAATGGGAGATAGATAGATAGATAGATAGACAGAGCACAGTGGGGGTTCAATAGGGGACAGAGGGCTCAGCTGGAGGAGACAGTGAGCAGATGAGATGGGAGTGTGTTAGAGCAAGAAAGCAGAAAATGAGCAAAGAGGGCAGGCCATCAGAAACCGCTGGCACCAAACAAACATATGCTGCATGTGTTTATCCTGAAGCTAACGCTTATGTAACATAGGTGGCATACGTGCGAAAACAGGCTAACTCACTGTCTAACCCACCAGTTCTGTTTGCTTGTTCGTCCTACAGCGTGCTCGGTGTGTTTGCCACCAAACGCCGGCAAATCCTCGATAAGTATGGCCGGCACGGGCTTGAACGCTGTGCCACGTTAGCGGGAACGTGCTGGAAAAAAAGATCACGTTGATGGATCGAACCAACCCTTAATCTACCGTGCAGCCACGGCCTGTCACGAAATCTCAGCGGCTGCGGTTGATGTTTTTGCAAGATGCGGCAAAGCCTGGCACTGTGCTTGATGTGCCTCAGCGGCGCAGTCTCAACATTCACATTCAAACACACAAGAGTCAGAGGGCTTTTATTACACGCACTGTTAACAGCTATTATGGCATACCATTATGCTATAATGGGATATTGATGCCCGCATTGCACCAGCTTCTATGCAAACCCGGTTTTACATTTCCTATTGATGAAATCATAAATCCATTAAAATGGCTTTCATCTGCTGGGAATGGACCGGAAATGATAAGCTCTCTTGCTCTAACTTGACCAGTCAGAGTTAAACAATATTCAGTTTTCTCTATACTTCAGGTTATAGTTTCTATATATATTTTTTTAGTTTCTTTCAACCTCTTAGAGTCAACTTGGAGGAATATGTGATTTGATTGATATTGCTATCGTTACTATAAACACAAGTATTACCCTTTTATTTTCATGTTCTTCTGCTTTTCAATTATGAAGGTACTACATGACTTATTCATCTCGGCTCAATGTTGAAACGACTACATTCACTACCCTACATACATTGTTTGGCAATCAATAGCACTGATGACGGAAGGCTGGTGAAACTCACTCTTCCGTTTAATTGAATTCAAACCATGGAGACAAGCAACAGCACAAAAAAAGCTATTAATTAACTATTTAACAGTATGATTATCAAACAGTGTTGTTGTTTTTCTTTTCACTATATGAATGGTAAATTAATTCTATGTAAAAAGTGAAGGAAGTGAGAGAACTAACTATTGAAGATCAAGCCCAACAACACAACAGATCAGTGAAGACCTCAACAGTTCTATCTAAATGTATTTTGTTACAGTTTTTCCTGAATTGCTTACACAAGTTTCCCGGAAGTGTTGCGAATGTTCTCGAAATTCAACTCACAAATCCAAAAGCAGACACAAAAAAAGGAAAAAAATGTGTTCCAATATTCCAATAACACACACAGACACACACACACTATCATATGAATAGACACTTCTAAGGACCAAATGAAAACTAATGTGCTCATTGTAAAACCCTCCTATGAATGAAGAACACTAGCATGAATGCATCATCAGGAGACTTTTACATGTTCACATGTTACATGCACAATAGCCTGTTGTAAAATATTTTGTATAATGTTTTACCGGTATACTCAAATATATTTTTTCCACCAAAATATTGAATAAATCCCAACAGACACATCAGTGTATATTTAAAGTGTTTCACATACTGGACAAATAAAGGCCAAATATACTGTAAACAGTAAATAAAATAAAAAAGGATGCACTTCATACTGCTTTCTGCATCTGTCTGGCACCTCAGCAACATCACAGGCAATGTTTTCCCTGGCCAAGCAGCGGGGGAAGTATCGCCTAGCATGGCAAATCCAGCCCTGAAAAGCTTCTGCAGCTATGAATATCTGCACACGCAGAAGAGGTACATGAGCATGGGGGATTGCAATCACAGACCTTCCACCTCCAGGCAGAATAGAACTTCTCAATCAGATCGAGAAAGGGAGAATATCTTGGAGATAAACTACTGAGAAATGGAGGTGGTCAATGAACCACTTGCAGACTGATACACAATATCCTCGCTCTACCCGACTAGACAGATGGCCCAGAGCAGCCCGGTTATGTTTTCGTGTTTTCACCGGGCTGCTCTGGGCCATCTTTCTGGTCGAGTGGAGCGAGGATATTGTGTATTATGTCCAGAATGGCAATGAGACGGGGACAGGGGTCATGGGTGGCATGGTGATGGAGGACGACTTGGTGATTTACAGCGGTGCACATGGTTATGATTTCCCCTTGCTGGCCAGGGACTTTGACAATAACATGCTGGCCTATGACTTCCTCCACCGCTCATCTTTTTACGAGGTTGAAACCAACTTCCTCAGTGAATATGAATTCATACTCATATTCATTCATACTGCAGCTGCATCTTGCTCAGGAACTCCCAGAAACATTAACATCACAATATCAAGTTTTAAGATGTATATGAAATACTATACTGTACTTTGAATAATATTTTTGTCTGATTTTAAATAAAGAAAGTTTATTATGGTAATTCTTTAAAATCGTTAATATTACAGCTACTCCTCCTCGTTCATTAATAATTCCAGAATCTATGAATATGCCAGTATATATAGTTTAAAAAAAAGGTCACAAAGCATATTTGTGCACTGGAGGGTTCACCTTTCCACATCACATTTGTTGGATATCGGCTTCCAGACTATTTGTGATGTCACAAATCATGCTTGCTGGCCTGCCCTTAAAAACTTGAAACTTTGCACTTTCAGCAGTTGAAAGTGAAAACGGCCTTCTGGCATCAAACTCCGTACAGACATCATCCTGCAGAGTAAATCTCTAAAGATTTAACTGAAGGAACAAGAAGAAAACACCTTTTTTTTCTAACTTTAAGTTTAGCACTTTGAATCTGTTTCATTACCACAAGAGATTATTTTCTTATCAAGATTATGTCAGAATCGTGCAAAGTGTCTTTAAAAAAAAGTGTGGTTCAGTACCAAATGTAAAGGCAGGAAGTCTGCTTATACTTTCTGAAGAATTAGTTCAATAGATGAATTACAGGTTGTGGTCATTGTGTATTGATCCAATGTGTAAACAACTGAGAAAAGATGTAATAATAGAAATAGTAGAAAATGATCTTATGTGTATTTTGATCTGTTGAAAATACACACAGTGATAGACCATCATGGTTCAATGTGCCAATCTACAAATTCCCTAGTTCCACACCAATGGTTTAATCTTTCAACAAATAGAATTGGAAACTAGTTTTTTTCCCCACATATATCCTGCTAAAAATCAGACAACCACAACAGAAGAAGTGATCGGATTTCAATTGTGTTTCAAATGTTTACTTAGTGTAACACAAAACTACACAAGATCAAGACCATCGATCTATTAAAAAAAAAAGAATTCAAGTTATTATTTTACCACAAGATGATTTCCAAATCCATCGGTCCATCCGTTTTCTCCTCGATGATCTTGTTCATCCTTCACATATTTTTGACTAGCGAACGATCGCCATAGATCAGTCAGCTGAAAATTTCCAAAATGAATCACAGACTTTTAAAGGCAGCAGGCTTAACTGCGCAAATGTAGGTTGAAACCCCCTCCTCTCTCTCAAAAAAAAAAAAAGAATTAATTAAAAAATGGATATACCACACACACACACACACACACCGTATAAGTGAAACCAATTTGTTTGATTATGCGCGTGGAGTGTTGCCTTGTCAGTTATCTGGCTTCTCCTGTGAAATCCAAGGAAAGCCGATTTCTGCCATGAACAGTACAGTACACAATGAGAGAGCACACACATTATTTCAACGCTTTATGTCCTTTAGGCTGCAGTCTTTCCACAAACTCTAAATGAGGTCTCGAGAGACCAGTTCAAACAAAAATACTGCGGCTAACAGGTTGGCTTAAAGGACAGCGGTTACGTAGAAGGAGGAAAGGGAGAGAACGAGAGAGAGAGAGACTTATAGATAGATGTGAAAGAGAGAAGGGAGGTACAGGTACAGGTAGCACACAGATGAACTGATCCGTTTTAAAGCACCATGTAACTTTACACAGGATGTATTGTGAGGGTGACAGCTCAGCAGACGAGTGTGAACTGAGCTGTGAGAGATGCTGCACCCGAAATGATTTCTTATAGAAGCTCCTTCACACTCTTTTGCGTGAAATCAGGACGAGCCTTTTCTTCACCATCTAAAGCCTCAAAGCAACTGTGGTGGGAAACAGAGGTTAGCTCTCACAAGTTAAATGTGACGAACACGTGAGGAAAAAAAACAACAAAAAAACATTTTTTTTTCCACGTTCTTTTTTCTTGCCTGCCCCGTTTTTGTCATCCCCACTGTCTCTTTTTCTCAGCCACTTTGTCTCTTTCAGTCTCCTGTAGTGTAGTAGCCTATACTTGATTTCCTGTGATGTTTTCTCTCTCCCCTCTCCTCTCCTCTGCCCCTTCCCCTTCATCAAATTGCACAAGCCCCTACAAAGCAATAATGAGGCCAGCAGGGGGTGGAATCTGCTTCCATTGCAAAAAATATGAAATGTGATATAATCTCTGTCGAGGCATTAGTAAACAGTTAATCAATTTTTATATGTTTATATACAATTACTCAAACTGTGAATTTATTTCTGGTGCCACTTTTCCACTGCTCTCCCGCTCAAGCAAAGCTCTGTGCAGACTTTATGGCCAATGCATTACCGGCAAGCATCTCTGCAGCTTCCTCTCATCCAGCTATTTGAGCTCACTGCAGTCATCATTTATTTCAAATGCCCACTTAACGCCTAATAACGTCAGCTTTGATTCAACACAAGCCTGCAGTCAATATGCTGACATATGGAGAAACAGTAAGTGGCAGGTGCTCTGGACTGTTTTATTGCATAGTCTAATTAAAACAAGCGAATAACTTCGAAAAGCTTGAAGGCAGTGAAGGGATAAAGTGTGAAGAAAGGTATGTGAACGCCTTGATTTAAATTGACTTTAAAGGGGGTCTGATTTATCTTCAAAACTAAACTTCCCAATGGGGCAAAACTGCTACAACAAGTGCAACTGGTCCACTTGTACACATAAAGATCTGAGTTATATCCTACCATAGAGTGGTAGAGAATGCCTCTAAAACTACCATTCCACTGTGAGTCTGCCGAGAAATAATAAGAGGAACGTCAGAAAATGACTGGTTATGATAAAATAAGTATTACAAAAATACATTAAGTTTATTACAATGACTCCACTGATGACTGATGATCGCATATAGACAAAACAATACAAAACATCAACAAGTTATCCACTAGCCTAAGAGAACGACGTTTAACTTTTTCTCTCTTTTTTTTTTTTGGCACAAGTAGATGCCAGACACTTTTTTCTGCTGGCAGCTGGTGATTTTCTCTGCAGCTGTTTTACGCGCGGTGGCCTCACAGCGCGCATCAGCTGCAGCAGCATCAGCAGCAACAGCAGAAGCGGCGCGACTGGAGGGGGGGGGTAAAGAAAGAAAAAAACATCTTCTTTCTTCCAAAAACGAATCTCACCACGCGTTCTCGTGTCTTACCTTGACTTGTCGCGGAGCCGGAGAACTGTGGGCGCGTGCGTTTGCGGCCACCCTCCCCCCTCCCCCCTTATCCAAAACGAGAACTCTGGTGCTACTTGGTCTCTTGACTCGAGGAAGGGAAGAAGAAGAAGAAGAAGTGGAAGAAGGAGAAGAAAAGAGGACAACAGTGATAATGTTTCGTATAAAGAGCGTCAGGGAGGTGAACTAACCGCAGCTCCTGCCCTGGCACGACTGTCTGCTCTTTGGTGAGAATTAGTTTGCTTGTTTCTGACTGCCGCCCTCCCTCCCACTCACTCTCACTCACTACCTCACTCACTCACTGTCTCCTACCCCTGAGAAATAAATAATCTTTCATCTCTCTCTCTCTCTCTCTCTCTCTCTCTCTCTCTCTCTCTCTCTCTCTCTCTCTCTCTCTCTCTCTCCCCCTGTGTGTGTGCCTAGCAGGTGGGCATCTATGAATAATGTGAGATCATTATTAAAGGCTGATGGAGGCCCAAAATGTGTGTGTCTTCCACCCCTCCGCCCCCTTTTTGTATGGTTAAACAAACCGTCTGTCTATGCTCATGGCACGGATCCTCTGCTCGTTCTGGGCAGCGGATTGGGAGTGGTCAGGATTAAACCGCGGGATTATGCCTCAGCGTTCATCATTTTTATCTCATCTACACTTGAGGCACACTCGTGGTGGACAATGACATCAGCCTTTGGCAGACACAGACAGAACAGACAGATTCATGTGGGTAGGCACGGAAAGAAAGACGAGAGGGAAAGAGAAGGAGAAAGGAGAGAAGGGAGAGGAAACCCTTTCACCTCTCAGATTGATCTTCGGATTCCATCAGAGTACTAGCAGGGTGTTAGAAAGGGTCACTGGGGCGAGATGTTTCCCAGGCGAATGTGTGTGTGTGTTCCTAGATATGCAACGTGGATGCATGCACTCGTGGGTGTGTGTGTGTGTCTGTGTAGTCGATACATACACAGAAGCCAAGACTGTGTATGTGTGCCTGTACACTGACAGATGGCTACTGTAATGACGCAGGAACTAACTACTGGGTTTCTATGTGTCTGTGAGTTTGTGTGCCATATATATGTGTGTGTGTGTGTGTGTGTGTGTGTGTGTGTGTGTGTGTGTGTGTGTGTGTGTGTGTAAGGAGGGGGGAGCAAGTTGACTTAGATGCAGAGGCAACAGATATGTCATTTCTTTTTTAGCAGCCCTTTTCTAAATCTCTCTCTCTCTCCATCTCTCTCTCTGTCACACACACACACACACACACACACACACACACACACACACACACACACACACACACACACACACACACACTATGGTCTAGTCTTTTTGTCCAGGTCCTTACAGAGACATTCACAAGAGACCTTGAGTCTGATGCAGGTTCCTTTTGATGAAAATACATTTGTGTGAAAGATGCGTGTGTGTGTGTGTGTGTGTGAGTGTGTTTGCCAAAGCCACTGTGTGAGACACAGTGGCTTTGGCATGTTTTCCAATTCTTTTTAATTGAAATGAATAGAGAGAGAGAAAGAAAGAGGGTCAAAGCACTATATGGTTATGCACTGCTGCACCAGGTAATTCTGCTGCGCTTTATCTTCCATGAATTTTATGTATTAACACACAGAGTTGGGAGGGTTACTTTTAAAACATGTTGCACAACAGATTATTGAGTATTCTCAATAGTTTGGTTTACTTGAGATACTTGAGAATTGCTTTCTGTGCCCAGTCACCTGTGTCATTCTGAATGGAGTTAACACATGATTTTGAGAATGACCTTGGATTTTGGAAAAGTTCTGCATGCTGCAGTTAAAATCATGAAAAAATAAACCTTGTTTTCTGCTCTGAAACATGTGTCTGCTGAAAGATGCTGAAAGCACAACCTATGGACTCCCTCTATACAAAGATACAACCTCTTGTTTGAGGTGAGTCTCATTTGAATTTTATAGCAAAGAAAAACAACAAAGAAAAAGTAGTCCAAGTAAAATTATTGATTTGATTGTGAAGCTCATTCTTTTTGTTCAAGTTTGATTTATTCTGAAACAAATCTATGTCTAAAAGACCTAAAACAAAGATTTGGATTTCTCTTAAAAAAATAAAAAATAAATGCAAGTAGTAAATCATTTGCTGACAAGTAATGTTACGTATTTTGTGTTGTCAAAATTTCAAAGAAAAGCCCAATTTAAACTGGCTAGCTAGCCACCTTAAATGGGGCGATAGCTAGCATGATTGTAGCTCGCAGTAGGTGGCTAGTTAACTAGTAATAGGTGGCTCGCTAGCGCTTACTGGTAAAGTTATGACAATGAATAATTATAAATGTATTCATAAGACGCTTTTACAATTATCAGTAACATAAACCAGCCGAAAGACATTGTTAGTCCAAGTGGACTAACAGCCAGGGCTAAAATGCTGTAGTAGTAGTGGATGTTGTTGATAACAAATCTTCTCAGAAACCTGAGAAGATAACGTATACAAAATCATAAATGGCAGGCACAGAGTTGTGAGAGGACCATTATGTTTCATACTGAATCATCACCATGAATCACTGTATTTTTAATGAAGCAACACTGACCTTTCACCCCTCCACGACTGCTTTAAAACAATACCAGAAAACACACACCCAAACCAGCACAAACTCACCGCCGCTGGACAAAGCCTCTAGTGAGACAGAGAGAAGCGGGCCAGCTAAATTGTGCCATTATTGCTAAAGAGAAAAGGGCCAGCTGTGTGGACAAAAAGTCAACTGCATTGTAGCTTTGAGGACTCAGAGCAAACATCCCTCGTGCCAAATGTGCCATTCGGAGCCGGCAGGCTTCAAGGCCGTCAGCCATGTAGAAGGAGAGCTCAGAGCTCTGGCTCTTCTTCACTCGCTTTGTCACATTCTGCTTCCCCTTTCTCTCGCCACTCGCCAATCTACAGCCCTGTGCTTTCTCTACTCTTACTGTCAAACACGGCCTTAACCCTGTGAGTGTGGGTGTGCTGGCATGTGCGCCAGTTTCATTACAGATATTATAAACCGAACAGACTTGAATAGAAACAATTGATGTATTTTTAATAATTATCATGTGCATCTTGACTCGGAACACGCCGCTTGGCGTGCGAGCGTGCACGCTATCCTGGCACCCTGCTCGCTTGTCTTAGCGCTCCGATTTAAATGCTTCTAATTGTTGTGCATACATAAAGTAATGGTTTGGTACATGGATTTACATGCAAATTTTCTCCTTACAGGCTTAATTTAGAATTAAATCCCTAAAAGCCTGCAATCTACCCTTCTAGTGCATATTTTAAATTTGGCATCAAGTAATATAATGCTATTAGGGCTGTGACCATCTACTTGCTTGCGCACCCACCACGTGTGTGGGAATGCACGCACACACACACACAAACACACACAGATGCATTCGCTCACCATGTATTTTATTGGATTGTCTCCCACTTCCTTTTGTCGGAAGCTTACCCTCCCTCTCTCCCTCTGCCATCCTGCTCGCCCCCTATCCTCCCCTCTCGCCTGCCCTCTTCTCCCTCCCCTGTCATCAGCGTCCCTCACCCTGGTCACTATATATTTTTTTTTCCCTTACCCTCCGCTATCACTTCTTCCTCTTTCCCTTTTCCCTCCCATGTTTATCTGAGTCTGTCTTTTGGAAGAAATCTCTCCTCTGCTTCTTATCCTCCTCTATTTGTGCCCCCCCCCTTCCCCCCCCGCAGGCCCTCTATGTTGGGCTACAGGCCAGTGCGGGTCAGAGGCAGGTGGTAATTACTTCACTCCTCCTCTGACAGCTATGGTGAAGGAAGGATGAAAGAGAAAGTAAGAGAAAGACAGAGAAAAGAAGACTACACCGAAAGCAAAACAGGCGAGGTATTTATTCCTATCGTTTAGGGTTAAAATTCCATCTCTCTCTATGTATCTTCGTATAAAGAACAAGAACTATTGCAAACCAGATGCATTCCTTTTATCCTTTTATGTTCCACTTCATGCAAATTACCATCCAGCACAAAACGGGTGTGCTGTATTTTTAAGTTCCAGCCGATTTCACCCACTGACAAGGTACGTGACCGCGCAGTCCAACATTTGAGTGATAAATAATACAGTTACACAATAGGATGATTTCTTCCACATGCTTAAAGTGGCGTAGGAGAGTTGGCCTTAATTGGTGCAGCCATATTTGAGTTGTAATGTAGGGCGGGCATCGCCTCCTTGACTTCAGCACTGGGTTAGGACATTTTTGAATAGGTCTACCCTTAAAAAAAAAAAAAAAAAATCAATAGATTAATAATTAAATCTCCAGATGTAATGAAATGAGCATGGATAACGCAGAGGAAGGGACCATGCCATGTTTTTCACTAAATGTGACTTTTCGAGCAGACCTGGGCCATGCTACTGGTTTCCAGTTCCTTCCACACAGTGGCAGCTTAACTAGCAGGAGAACTCATTATCGTTACTGACAGGAGAAGGGATTGTTTGAAGATCTTCAGCTGCATGCATCACTGTGAATACTGTTGTTAATTACTCCAAACTGGTGAGGAGGAGACGTCTCCAGCGTTGGCCACGGGCCAGCTTCTCGGTGCTATTCTTATCCCGGGTGATATTTGTTCAGTCGTCTGAGGGCCACAACTTACTCAGACAGGTTCGCCAATTACCGAGCGCCAATAACCTTTATTTCCTTCCCTTTTCAGTAAATACTGTTATTCACACACTTGGAGGTGAGTCATCGTGAACTCGATATGTGCAAATTGAGTTAAAAGTAAATGTATTATGTATACAGTATGTTAAGGATAGCTTATACGAGTGAGTGTGCAAAACCTGCGTCACACAATTACAAAGGCAAAACAGCAGGAAGACCTTCTTCTTTGTAAAAATATATATATATATTAAAATCATTTTTTCTTGAAATCAAAGCAAAGCAAAATAAAAGAATTATACAACCAGTAAATTACACCAAATTCTAGTGAGGCAAATACCAAAATGAAAAAATGAAAGAAAAGCAACATATTTTCTGGGATGGCTGGCTATCCTCACGCTCAAGGGAAGGCAGGGAAGGAGTGAAAAGAACAAGGTTGAGTATTTTAAGCACAGTTAGATTGTTTTTGAAGCCCTGTGGGGGCTTTGGGGGTCTGTGTGAGCAAAGGTGGGCACAAATCTAAAAAAAAAAAAATGGAATAAAAAAAAAAGTTAGGAGAGGGCAGAATCACAACGGAGGATGAGAGGAAGGTCTCCAGATTCCCGAGGTTATTAACAATAAGCGTGTGTCCTCAAGGACGCTGATGATGATTTGGGTCGGACTATTTTAATCTTCCTCCCGAGGTGTCCCAAGGTCAGCCCAAAAAAAAAAAAAAAAAAAAAAACTGTCCCCAGAAATATGTCTTCTGACTCAAAATAGGTTGTCATGTTTTCAGGGAGCATTCACCCAGGAGGACAGAACACAGAGCATCTTCTTCCTTTGGACTTTGTATAGGAAGTGACAGGTGAAGCGTTTTAACTGGTTTGAGAAGAGTGAAAAAAAAAAAAAAAACACATAACAGAAAATAACTGCTTAGAGATGCTTCATTTTCTAATTCCATTCACTGGGGGATTTGACAGTCCATAATCTTTTCTCAGCAATCCTTTTAACGCCCTTCTCTTCTTTCTATGCTGCTGTCTCTCTCTGTGAAGAGGACCTTGCTTTGGATACTTATTATATGACTAAAGAAGCAGGATGTTCACTGCCGCCTACGGACCTGTCTGTGTATTTACAAAGATATGATTTTAGAAGAAAATCAGCTTGATTTCCTTCACATGAGAGCACAATAACTATCTTACCTGTGGGCTAAACGCCAAATGTCTTTCCACACCAGCTGTTCTATCTGGCCATGTTCCTTCTACACCTGTCCCGCTGGGCCTCGGCTTGGATGTAATGACATCCTTTTAGTGTCTGGCGGTGTCATGAAATATTTCTGACAATGTGAATTACCCTGTCCAGTTTACGGCTGCCTCCGGAGGAGATTTTAAGAAATTGATAAAATCACAGGATAGACTCACACACAGTCCACTTCAGGAATGAGAATGAGAACTGTAACTGGGGTTGTGTTTGTCTGCCATCTAGTGGTCACATCGTGGACAGAACGTGGGAGACAGATTCTTATCCTACTGTAAACTAGACAATCTGTTCAAATTCATCAGGTTTAGAATAGGATAAGTGTGGAATTTGTACATATTTGAGAGTATTAAAAATGTGAAATGTCATGACATTTTCTAAAGTGACCCAGAATATGAAAAAAAATGTATAATATGTATAAAATTTCTCTCAAAGGTCATTAGAATTCATTATCAAACATTATCTGATTAATAACAAACTGATTTGTGTTTCAGACTTTGATAGTATACAGTAAAGAGATTTTTTTTTATTGGGTGAGTGTGAAGGATCATATTATGAACAGCAGTCTACATTATTGTTTATCGTATTCCTTGTACTTTAGTGCTACAAACAGTGTAGTGTTTTGTGTACTCTATATAGGCTGTTATGTCATTCTCACCATATGTGGGGGTGGACTTGACATTGTGTGGTTAAAAATATAAAGGAGAAAACATGAAAATCTCTATCAGTTGCATCGGTTAAACTGTGGAATTATTTAATATGGAACATAAACAATGTCCAAACAGGATTCACTTTAAAAACAGGTATAAATACATTATATTCACAAAATACAGGGTGGAGGAGCCAGAACACTCACCAGTTTTTGATGTTACATGATCTGTATAAATGAGCATAACTGTATTAACTAACTGTTAACTCAAGCTGACGTTGGTGTTACTGTGGAATTCTGATTATTATATTATATAATTAGTATCATCAATATAAATAAAGTATTACATTAATATTGTTATTGTTATCGGTACAAATATTATTGTAATTATGAAAATTACTAATGAAAATTACATTATTTGCATATTGATATGAGTGGTAGAGGGGTAAGATTTAATAACTGTACACTCATTCCTACTCCTTTTTGAACGTGAAAATGGATGTTAAATGATGATTATTTTATCCGTTTTTATTTTATCTTTATTTTTTTGTTGATGTTTTAGTTTTGTTTCACATGTTCAAAAATTTATATCATAATTATAACAGTTTGTATCATATTTAATTGCATTTTTATTGAAAGAAAGACTGATGACAGTGATCTTTGAACGTCGCCACCTTTAGTCCAATCAGAGTTCACGCAGAGTGACGCCGTTTCCCAGCATGCCACGCGCGTCCAAATCGCCTCCAGTATAAGCAAAATAAGCTACACAAAGACTAAAACAGCGATAAAACGACAGCAGGTTTTATATCTTGTACTATATTTTACTTTTATATCGAGGACGTCCTTTCGGTAAAAAAATAGACTCGACTTAATTTCCGCCACCCGGATAGAGACGGCTGGTAGCGGACCGGGTCTACTTATACGTCACGGCGGACGGCTTCTGTTTCGTGGGCGGAAGCTCATTGTAGAGGTTACACGCTGAGTGCTCGTCACTCCACCAATCACCTCGGGGAAGGTCTGAGACAGGAGCCAATAGCTGCCCTTGCAGGGTGTCACCTGATGCGGGTGAGCGAATGAACAGAAAGTATGGGCACGTGAGCGGCCTTAGCAGGAGAAGCCTCGCGGCGCAGTTTCAGCGCTGCGGGTGGATGCGGCTCTCACCAGCTTGGAATCGTTCGCGGCTGGCAAATGAGTGCGATGTATGAGGTGGAGCACAGCTCCAGAACCCAATTCAGACTACTCTCCCCCCACTTTTACACAATAATAAATCACATTTTTATATTTATATTAAAGCATTAAAGCACGTTATAGGAGTTGGATAATAAAATAGAATTTGTTTATTTAAAGATATACACTACCATTTAAAAGAAATTTCCTAATTTTTGAAATAAAAACTATTTTTTCAATGTAGATATGTTTAAACTAATAAGAACTACACTCTATGTATAGCTAATGGGATAAATGACTATTTTAGCGGCAAATAGTTTTTGGTGCACATAGGTGTATCTACATAGATGTATAGAGGCCCTAATGTAAAAACATTTTCTATTCATTTTACAACTCATGGTGGTGAATAAAAGTGTGTTTTCATGGAAAACACAAAATTGTCTGGGTGATCCCCAAATTTTGTGCGTATATATGAATGTATTTTTTTGTTGATTTTTGCATATTTTGCATATTTGAAATAAAAATTGTATTCTTTCATTCATCGGCTTTTCTCACATTTTTGAGTGCTCTTTTTAATATTTAATATACAGCATTGTCCAGCTTCAGTCCGACTACATGTCAGAGAAAACCAATTTCCAATCACATTATCTAGTTGTCTTAATTTGAACTATGAGAAGGGAAACTCAATCCGGTTACAATCCAACTAAGGTGTGTATATGCATTTTAATAATCCAACCATAGCCAGATCAATATAATAATTAGGTTTTCTTGAGTGTCATGTAAACATAGTGAGAAAGAGATTTCTTTAGTGGACTGAACCCTTGGTGGTAGATTGACCTGTATGAAGGGGTTCGTGTTTCAGTCTGACCCAGTTCCACGGCCTTATCTGTGTGAATAGAGTTACCCGTATGTTCGGAAACTGAGAGCCACAGATCTATGAGCTCCAGAAGTCATGATGATAAGAGAAACAAGGAGAGGGTTCAGCAGGAGGGCAAACAATTACCTGTACTGGCAGAAGCAGCTGTATTTGACTTGGGTTTGGGATTGACCACAGCACAACAAACCTACCTCACACAACATTCACACCTGCATGCAGAGAGTCTGTTTTTACCTTCTGTAGAGCCTCCTATTATTTAAACCAACAGGTGCAGAACCTCGGACATTTCTCAACTTAATCTGCTGAGGAAGCACTGAATCCAAATTCAAAATATGTTGTTATTTATAATATAGGTTTATAGTGTTGGTCACACTTTCTTTTTTACACAGTTAGTTGTGTAATGTATGTGATTCACCCGTCTTTCACTTTGTATTCATATTCATTCAGTTCTTCCTGCTGCACCATAAGTTCCTTTCTTATTTATTTGAATTCAGACATGACCCATAAATTACCGAACCATTACTTTTCACATGTGGACTTTGAGCCATATTTTTAATTGCTGTTTTGCCACTTGTGCCTCACAAATAATCCATCAGCCTCAAAAAAGGTGGATCCGTGTCAGGACAGATAGTTGGCGAACTGTCACTGACCCACTTTATTGTAATTATCTAATGAGTTTGTTACATAACTGTGACCTGACATCATGAATCTGGAGCAAAAAAAGAGGATGACAGAATCAGGGGCAGGGTCAGAAGCAGAAAACAGTGTCAAAATCTCAACCTAATCGTTATATCCTGGGTGTAAATAGATTAATCATTTATTTTAAAAAAGACATATGTCAGCTACACTTTCATGGCTTTCTTCATTCTAGCCAAGGTCTAGGTCTGCCAATCGAAAGTTGTGATTTTCATTTGGCGAGCGCAAGTTAGCATCTGCGGGGGGGTGGGGAGGCACAGTGACATTGCACAGGTTCTATCTGCTCTTAGCTCTGTTACCAATGATGTTAGTACTGTAAGATATCATGAAAATGCATGAAATGGGACCATTAAATCGCAGCTGCATTGACGACTTTAACATCAGATGAGATATTTTCCCCATGAGAAGTTTTTAGAACCAGTCCTGATGTAAACAAACATCATTAGATCTGTTGCCTAGTTGTTTTTGGCTAGTTTCTGACCTGTCAATCAATCTGGGAGCAGGTTCAAGAACGGTGATTAATTTTTCTTTTGCAAATGAGCATGCCACTTTAATTATGACGTGTTGATTGGAATGGGACTTGGCACCTATGATTTTCAATTTGTCAATGGTGAATCAGTGATATTAAAGCTGCAGTGTCTCCCTATGCCGGCACTGAGAAAGTAAAAGAAAAAACACTGTCGCACATGCGACCTCCGACCTCCGTTAGTGTAAAACCGTGGAGAATTTATTTACACAGTCACACAACGGAATGATCCGTATTTGATGCATTTACTCTAAGAAGACTTGGAGAGTCTAGAAGAGCTGCACAATTAAATAATTTTATTCAGTCGGGTGAAGTCTCAGGCCAATCGCAGTATGCATTCATCTGGCCAGCAGGAAATGTTGCTACAGACAAAAAACACCAACAAACTCTACTTTTAAATACAGAGCCTGGTGTTGACAGTCTTAATCATCATTGTGTGGCAAAGACTTGAATGGACCGGATGTTCATTTATATGAACATTTTTCAACTACTATAAATAGTAGTATAACTATAAACAACTACTTTAAATAGTAGGGGAAAAAACCATAAGCGTCCACAACTACTATACTTTGTTATAATACATATATTAAACTATATCATGATAATACAAATACTATAATATTATTAATAATAATTTGTCTACATTATTAAGTTGCACAAGTACATCCATGCCTTTTCATTTTTTTCATTTTTCATTGACATCAAAGTAGACTTCAAGGTGTCACTTTTAAAAGGTGACTCACCTTTTGAGGAATTTATACACCTTGCAACTGAAATTGAAAACAAGAGCATGGAAGTCAGACTTCTCATGTGTGGCGTCCACCACGTGTAAGGACCAGCGCTGAAATTGTATAACTTGTTATTGTTTGTGGTTTTTACAGATATTGTCAGGCAGCATCCTCGACCTGCAGTCACATTATGCATAACACCCCCATCCCTTCTATTATATGACCTGCAAAAATGAACACTGTACAATTATGCACACACGCACACACCTGCTAACATATGAGATCACTTTTTCTAGTCCGTTAACACGTGTTTTTAGGTATGATGCTGACTGAAGTCTCCTGGGGCAGTCAGGTGGATTAGGCTTTCCATAAAAAGAGGATGGACACCCTGGATCATTTTAGATATTCACACAGTAGAGGAACAGGGAACAGTTGGGGAGACACACCAAAAGAGAGAATATCATCTTCACTTGGAAAAGAGAGCACCAATTTATTTATCGCCTGAAACCACCCTTCATACCTAAATGCTTATTGTCATCATTCGATACAGCCAGAATCTCATGAACTACAAGAAGATCATATAAGGTGTGTGTGATTTTTTTTTTCTTTTTACAACTGCGGTTAACATAGAATTCCACATGATATTGTTTCAATCATATTAAGTGTAGTTGTGTTTTTTTTTTCTCTTTCAGAGCGACTGTCTTTCAGCAGCAAGGAGCCAAGGTGTGTTTTCAGCGTGTCGTATATCAGACGCGCATTTGCAGCATGTTTGTGTTCAAATGCATGCTGCTCTGTGCGTTGGCCGGTGGGACGGCGTGTGCCTGTATGCTGAAGAATCACACCTTATGGCTCGAGCGGCGTGACTGTGCCCAGTGCATCACTATCAACACCACTATCTGCAGCGGCTACTGCTACACACAGGTGACACACTCACACACTTCTCAAGGAACTTCTCAACTTCAACATTGTTCAGCCCTATTTACATGAAAAGCGTATGATGAACTCTGGAAGATTGGTACCTTAAAACCTCCTGGCAGTAGTTTTTTTTTTTTTTACAGTAGTACTGTACTTCTGTTAGTATAAACAAACAATTAAATACCTTGATTTCAGTTGAATTTACAATATTAGGTGATTAACTGTAAAAATAAAAAAAATAATAATACTGTAACTTATAATACAGACATATACAGTAATTGTTTGACTACTATGATTTACTACAGTAATTCTTCACTACTGTAATTTTCTACAGTTCAACTACTGTGATTTATTGTAAAATATACAGCTGTCTACTGTCAGTAACAGTATCATCGCTGTGTTTAACACAGTAAATAACTGCAGATTTCACAGCAAAGTTGTACAGTGAAGAGATATTGAAGGTGTGATACTGAGAATGCTATAATACATGGGTCTCCAACCCAGAGCTGCAGTGGGCGCAGGCTTTTGTTCCAACCATGCAGTAACACATCTGATTCTACGAATAAAGGCCCATAACTCTATTGGTTGATTAGTCAAATAAACAGTTCTCCAGGACCAGGGTTGGGTTGCCTTAATAGTTTGTGGCTTGGCTGACATAAAAACAGGCAAGCGATAGTAAAGATATTGCAAAACATATATTTTAATACAGCATATAAAATCTTCTGAAATACTGAATGTGCTCAGTTGAAAGATCAGTATTTGGATCATAATAAAACCAGAGCTTTTTTTGTCTAATTGGTATATGAAAGAGTTATGGATGTGAAAAAGCATTACTCTCTCAGACTTCTGACACATTCCCCCGACCCATGAAGAAAAAAAAAATGGTCGTAATTTCAACCGCAGCGTTGCCTCAAACAGCTGTCTCCTCCATTCCAGGACACTAATTTGAAAGGACGGTTCGGCAGGATTTTCCTGATCCAGCGAAGCTGTGTGCCTCTCTCCCTGCTCTACCAAGCTGCTCATTTACCAGGTTGCCCCCAGGATGTCAACCCACAAGTGTACTATCCCGTGTCCCGCCGCTGCAGCTGCAGACACTGTGACTCACGCACACACCACTGTGTCCGCTCCAGTCGAATCCCCCATGACCGGTGCACTGTGGCACCATTGAAGCTTGACGAATAAGAACCAGCCGTCTCTGGAAACCTGAGACAATATCGGATACTGATACCGGATACTGATTTGCGCTGCAAATGATGCAGCTGTTACCCAGATGGCCCAGCAGTGTTTGTGGTGCATCTCAGCTCCTCAGCTGTTCATGTTTATGTTTTCTCTAGTCTGTTAGCCGAGATATTGCAATAAAACATTGTGTTGAGCATGCATTTCCCTGTCTGAATGACTGTAATATGTGGAGAGAAGGGAGTCTACGGTTTATAACGGACTATAATGAACATCCTGTTCAATATAGATTCACCAGGGTTCTGGCTGCCTGCCTGTTAGACACAGCTTTTGCACCGAGGACATATGTGTAAAAATTAAAAATCTTGCAACATCTGTTACTGTTATTTATAGCAGAATTAATCATTTATTTATTTTCAAAGTGAGTCTTTTTTCCACCTTTAATTAATTGATTGATAATTAAATGATCTTTTTCGAGCAAGGCCTGAGTCAATAATGCGTGCACTTATTGAGACATACCATCATTATTATTGTTATCAATATGTAGTATCTTTGTCAGTGTCCTGTCAGTATTCAAATTAAATTTGCAGTAGTTTACAGCAGCTTATGTGGAATAAATGTATTCAGAAGTCAATATTACACATTAATTCATGACTTGTTTTTATCAGCTGTCAGTCTACCTAAAGCAAAGCCCATAGCTATTGATAAAACATGACCAAATTTGCATTTAATTGGTGCTGAAACTGGTATACCCTTTATGCATTATTGATTATTCCTAGATTCCCTTATGCAAATACAATAATGAATTGTGGGCGGGACTAAAGGGTCCGGGTGGAATAGGTTCAACATCAATGACTAGAGGGAAAGACAAATATTCATTATTATTTACCGTAGAGCTGGTTATCCCAGCTGGTTATCCCAGTATAATACCAATCATTTCTGTAAAATTTACTAGAGACCAAAAAGGCTACAATTGGAAACCAATGGAAGGCAAACAGTAAGCAGCAGGTAGAACTTCTGTACTGAAAAGGCTCACTTGATGTTCAGTAAGTGTGCCTTGTAAAAACGAGGCTTTGGACAGTGGCCCTCTTTGCAACTGGAACTACTTCTCTCACACAGTAGGCAGGTGTATCCCTGCTAAGGTCTTGGATTGTGGTTTGAATTCAGTTGGGTGATGACACCCTAGCCTTGTGATACCATTGGAAATCTTCCCATCTACTAGCCTAGTTGAGCATTTAGACACCCAGGCTCCATTTCTTGGCTGGAAGACCAGGGGGTGGAGAGTGATGTCGAGTTTATCCTTGGATCTGCAGGGGTTGGACTCACCTATATATATAACCCTGAGCGTCGTTCTACTCTTGCCTTGCTCAGTGTCTCCTGGAGACTCACAGCCTGCTCTCCCTCTGTGGCCGCTGTCTCTTTGTGCTAAACAACTTCTGCACAACAACCAAGAAACCATGGCACAGCCACAACAAATCAGGTAGGAACCTGCTCCTGCAATGACACCAATGCACCAAACCCTACTACGTGTTTCCTTCTCAAATAGAAAAATAGGTGTAAAGCATTTTTAGATTATTTAAATCAAATAACTATAATAGAAAACAGTTGTTTTGCCATCCGAGCTAAAATGGTAAATCATGGAAGCCTTACAGGATAAAAAAAACAAACTATGTGTTGCTTGATTTACTTGATCCACAAGTTGTTTTTGATGACCAGATTCCCAAACTCAGTTCGGATACAATGGTTCTACATTACAAAATAAAACTCTATTGGCTAGTGTCACATGCTTAAACAAACAAAAAAAACTAAATGAATTATTTGTCTGTCTTTGACATTGTACCTTAAATGACTACAGTTTGCTGCAGCTGCTTTACCATCGTCCTCTCATAAGGATGGTGGTCATTATCGTGTCTGTTTTGACTTGTGTTTTTCAGCCTCCCAGCCAAACTAATTAATGGAGGGTTTGCAGGCATGGTAGGAGTCACCTGTGTGTTCCCAATCGACCTGGCAAAGACCCGCCTGCAGAACCAGCGAAGTGGGCAGCAGCTATACAAGAACATGTAAGAACCACACATCGTGCTTCCCATTCACCTCACGTGTGTTGCTTTTCTAATGTTGCAAGTTCCTTAAAAGTCAACTCATAATCACCTTAGCGACACCTTTAAAGTTTCCATTTCTGTGATAAGTACCAAGCTTTAGAGATTGAGATCCTCAACTGTTATTGGACCCATGTTGGGGACAAGTTAGAAACTCAGTGATTTATTATTGTGAGTAGACTATTTTGAGAAAGCAGAATAATTTATGTATTTATTCCTAGTATAAAGGCTCTTTTCAGGAGCAGGAATATGACTCCTACCTATAATTGCAATACCATTCAGTCACTTAATTATCATTGCACCATCAAGTTTACTATAAATAATTTGCACCACTAATACATTTTTTTTTCTGCCCAGGATGGATTGCCTAATAAAGACAGTTAAATCTGAAGGCTACTTCGGCATGTATAGAGGTAAGGATAGTCATTTTTAGATATGAAACAGTCGAATAGTTTGTTTAAAAAGGTATCATTGATCCATTATAGATCTGTGTTTTTTTATTGGGTTATTAAATTTAAAATTGATTTAAATACACCAGACCTATCAATTTAATGTGACCCCCAAACAAGGGGTCAAACACAGGTTTTTTATATCAAATTTCTTTAACTTCATTTGAGTGTATATACTGTGTTTCATTATTTAAGTCCTCATGAGTGTTCATCAAATTTTAGGTAAATGTTTTTTTTTCACACCTTTATTTAACCAGGCATGTTGTTTGAGATCAAATGATCTGTTTTTCGAGCAAGGCTAAATTATATGGTTAAATCTATTGTCTTTAAAGGAAAACATTTAGCAAAAAAATATTTTCAAATCTTTTTTTGTTTAAATGTCAAACTAATGTGTGTGTTTGTTTGAGTGGTTGTAGGTTTGGGCCATCAGAAAGTTCACCGTGAACAATGCTTTTTGTTGTAGGTGCTGCTGTAAATCTCACCCTGGTAACCCCAGAGAAAGCCATCAAACTCGCCGCCAACGACTTCTTCCGCCACCAGTTGAGCAAAGACGGGTGAGTGATTGAATGGACTGAAGCGTCGACGTACATTACAACATCACGGCTTGGATTTAAACCTCACAAAATTGTACGTGTCCGTTCTTAGTGGCAAGTTGACGGTGTTGAAGGAGATGTTGGCGGGCTGCTGCGCAGGAATGTGCCAGGTCATTGTCACCACACCCATGGAGATGCTCAAGATCCAACTTCAAGATGCTGGCAGGCTAGGTGAGGCAGCCAGTAAAGCGAAAGGAGATTGATTGCTTGTATTAAGAGATGTTAGATGGTGAATGACAGTGACTGTATCTTCCCTGCGTCTTCCAGCGGCCCAGCAGAGGGTGATGCCTAGCGTGGTAACGGCTCTGAAGATGGGGGGGACCAGTGCTGTTCTTAGCCGTTCCTACAACGCCGGCCCTGCAGCTCAAGTCATCCGAATGTCAGCCACACAGATCACCAGAGAGCTGCTGATGACTAAAGGTGTCACAGGACTGTACAGAGGACTCGGGGCCACGCTGATGAGGTGAAGTGGTATTTAATGCTCGCGCCAACGGCTTTCCATCTTCAGACAACTGTCTCTAATGCGGTGCTTTATTTGTCGTCTTTACTTTTTTAGGGACATCCCGTTTTCGGTCGTGTACTTCCCCCTTTACGCTCATCTGCAACAGCTCGGCCGATACTCATCCGAAAACCCAACCGTGCCCTTTTATTGGTCCTTCATGGCTGGCTGCTTGGCAGGATCCACCGCTGCTGTGGCCGTCAGCCCATGTGACGGTCAGTGGATCAGTTGACTTTGGTTATTCGCTTAAATGCGTTGAATGAGTTTTGTATTTAACTGATGTTGGTTCATCTAAACATTCCAATATGTTTTTTTGCAGTGGTCAAGACAAGGTTACAATCTCTCAAAAAAGGAGCTAATGAGGAAACCTATAACGGAGTGGTGGACTGTGTCAGGTAAATGGTTGTCTGATTCTGAAACTGTAACCCGGATGGTGCATATTGCTCCCATTCTGACTCTAAGCCTTTTCTTCCATTGCAGGAACATCCTAAGAAAGGAAGGTCCCAGAGCTTTCCTCCAGGGTGCCAGCTGCCGGGCACTGGTCATCGCCCCTCTCTTTGGCATTGCCCAGGTTGTGTATTCTGTAGGAGTCGGAGAGTACCTGCTGGAATACACCTCATACAGTATCTATTCTGCATAAACACGCTGTTTCCAAGTATTTCTGCCGCCTCATTAAATGACAGGCAGCTATGCCCTGGTCATAGTCATGGATCCAGCTCTCTATTACTGTGTACCTTTCATTTATTGTTGGAGTTTTCAGAGTAAAACACTAAAGGGACCAGGGAGATTTCAAGTTGGTTTCATATTATGTCTTTAGCATGGCTGTCTCGACTTTAAGAGACTCTGATTGAAACGTACGGGTCTATGGGCTTCAGTGGAGCTTTTTTGTGGGAACGGGGTTACCGAGATTCCCCTCGTATCACTTACCCTACCCTTCACACTTCACCTTCCACCTTCTTGTCAACCGCTAAGGGATGGTTGTACACGGTGTTGCAAAAGATAATTCAGTGTGCCAGGGAGGCTCTCCTGAATATCTAATACTTTGAATGGCTCCAAGAAGTGATGATGGACAGCAGTTTATCGAAGGGATTCTCTGTCGCTATCGGGACCAAGTCTTCTGAAAAAGTGCAACGTAACCCACACTTGGTCACTCTCTCTTAGTCTGTGACTGATCAGGCTTTCTTGTCAGTTGCTGACACACAAGCCCACTTTAAATATGTCATGTTAAGCATTTTGAAGAAGAGCAAAGTGTCACGTTGGACTGCACTCTCTCTTCTGGAAAATTCAAGTGCTTTATACAATTCTACCATTGTAAATATGTATCCTATAAAATTTGTCAAACTGTGCAAGTTAAACTCAACATTACAACATGTCGAAAGTGTTGCAACCAGTTGAGGGAATTACTAAATTGAATTTTATTATATATTTTTTTTAAAGTTCTTTTTAGAATCACACATGTAAATACCGATTTATACTTGCTGAATAAATATTAATGAATGTACTGTTTACTTGTGTTATTTGTACAGTATGTGTGTGTGTATAGCCTGGGGTGTTGGAAACTAGTAGATTGACTGTAGGCAGTTTCTGATGCAAGTTTTGAAAGAGGTTACCCTACTCCTCCACACATGTATCACTCACAGAAACATTTGTGGCAGTAGAAATGCTCATGCTGCAGTGTTGGGGAAACTCTACCCTGGGTGATCCTGCAGCCTCTGCTGCATCACACACATATCTATCTCCTTAAATAAATATTCAGCTGTCCCTTAAGCTCAAGGGCAGAAAGGGGAAACTTTGACATGAGCTTCACGCTACTAAACCTGGAGAACCACTCACGATGATATCAAATACAATCAGTTGTTGGGAAGATAATATAATGCAAATCAGTTTCGGGTAGTTAACAGGTTGAATGTGTTTTTAAAACATTCAAATAAAATAAGCATGTCATTTTGATTCTTTATAAGCTGCATAAAAGTCATCATCTGCTAAAACATTACATAATAAGCACCTTATTCCTGATACTGTGTATTATTTACAATAGACAATTAGTACTGCCTTCCCTGGATATCATCTCAATCTTTTTAAATTGGTATCCAAAATACAGTATACCCCATTATGTATAATTGGATTTAGTTGCTGTTTTGTTCAAAAGGAGTAGAGGATGTATTTCAGTACTGGGAAGGACTGGAAGTGTGTGGACTTACTGGGAAGCTATATTTTCAGGCCCTGAAACTGATGCAGGAAGCAGAGTATGTGACTGCAGCAGCGTGTGTAATGGTGGACTCTGATGCGGACCGGTATCAGGATCAAGTGATGCCGGATGCTATAAAAGACGTTTCTAAATATAGAAAAAGATCCATTTCAAGGGTATAAAAAAGCATGTAGTCAGAATTAACTTAAGCAATTTACATGCCAAAAATATCCGGATTACTCTGATTATTGAAAACCAAATTCAACACTTGTGGACATATACTGAATGCCTTTGACAGAAGCTTTTGGCCCAACCAGTCAAAATGCTTCTCTTAAATGTTTTGAAACACACCAAATTTCAACATCTCAGGAAAAAGACACAAACTGATAATATCAGAACTTCTTTGACGAAATAAGGCACAGGAAACGACATAAAACTTGAAATGCTTTATTCAACTTCAAACACCTATCTTCCTGAGAAGCCTGGAATGGTATTAAAATAAATTACCACACACAATCAACTATGAAAGGCTCGACCGCGTACACGTTTTTTTTTTTTTTTTTCGGTGCGCAGCACGTTACGTCTCCAGATTTGCTCCAACAAATAACTAAAGAACTAAGGAACACAGAAGCAGCTTTGTGGATTGAGCAGCACTAAACTGTTCCTAGTTCATCTGATTCTAACTTCACAGAGCCCCTTAGGTGACTAGTCTAGTCGGATTAAACACTGCCTAATGGCATCTCAGCAACCTGAATGTTAAATAAGCCGCTGTTGTCTTACATCACACTGAAATGTAAAACAAAGAGAAAGCAGTATAGTCCCACGTAGCTTGATCGTTTGGATATAACCGGTATTAAGATAACCGTTGAAATAGTTGGGGTCGGTTCCTCCGCTTCGGCTTTCTTGGCTGAGAAGTCACAGTCGAGTGGGACACTATAAAACACGCTAAAACAATAATGGCAAGTCAATCGAGCCGTATGTGCTACTCGTCGAAAGTGTGTGACAGTTCAATCGCAGTCCAACTCTACAAACATATGTACACTACTTTCCTCAGCTACGTCCAGACAGCCTGTTGTTCAAAAAAATAGCTTGTTATCAAAGAAAGGCACGTTAAAGGGCTATTTTGGCTCCGTTTGACTAATCGCAAACACTGTCATAAGAACTACAACACTGTACAGCTACTGCAAGCCTCTGTCTACACATAGCATGTTAAATAGTAACGATCAAATCAGCCACAAATAATGTACAACTACAAAAACAACAAAAAAAAAATAACACACATATTTACATACTGGAGTCCCGACACTTGGAATAGACTCGACAGATTTAACAGTGGCCTGATTTATCTCGGATAAATGGAAGTGATTCCAGGTAGAACGTTGCTGTTGACGAGGTGAGAGGAATATGAAGGTTTGTTTTTGGGCTGGTATGGTAGGTGGTGTGTTTTCAAGGCACGGGGGGAAGTGGAAGTGGGAAGAGATCAAAAGGCCTGGCTTAGATAACCGAGTTTCACAGCTCCCAGGCCTATTCTGGGTTGACACGCTACTGTAAGTTTAGCTTGTACACATGTTCACATGATCTGTGCCTTCTTGACATACAGTCAGCAGAGACTCATGGGTGCTTTCTTATGTAAGAGAGTCTCAAAGAGAGCAGATATATCAACAAGGAAATGGAGGTGATATTTATGTCATCAGTTTATGTCTTGTCTTGCTAGCCATTTTACTGTTTTCTTGTCTGAATATTATTTTTCTATGCATTATCTTTGTTCATTCTCACTTGGTTTTAAATCTTCTATTTGATTGGCATTTTATTGGATTCAGAAATGTTTTTTTTGCTGATGTGAAGCACTTTTGTGTTATACAAATAAAGTTTATTATTATTATTGATATTTTCCTTTGGGACAAAAAGAGAATTTGGTCTGTAGTTTGGCTATTTTAAAAATCATCTTCAAAAGGACCAAATATACTTTTTCCTACTACCCCTTGATTTTGCATTTTATTTGTGATCAAAATATGACTCAATACAACTCTCTACAGTTTTGATCCACCACAGTGTTTTCTGTTAACTAATGTTGGGCAACATGGTTATGTGGGTTTGAGTTGGGTGAGAAGAATGATATCACTCTAACTACCCAAATTATACAACCAGCAGCTGATTAGCTTAGCTTAGCTTAGCATAAAGACTGGAAACAGGGGGAACACCTAGCTTGTCTGTGTCCAATGGCAAAAGGTAAATGAACTAACTAAATTGGATGTTGTTAAAATAATAATAATATAATAACAATAAAATATTCTAGTCTTTCTGCTAAGCTAAGCTAACTAGCTGTAGCTATATTTACCATGCAGACAAGGGAGTGTTAAGTTTTTGCACCTACCTCTCAGAAACAAAGTAATAACAATAGAAAAAAAGTACATCTCTCCGAATGTTGAACTATCCCTTTAAGATAACTGTGGATTTACTTTCTAGAGAATGATCTGTGTTAATTGCGCAGTTCACAGTGTGTGTTGCAGTTTGTGATGTGTGCGTGATGGATCCGTTCTCGAAACATGCACTTGCCGTTCCCTCTCCACTCACTCCGATTCAACCAATCAGGATTCCCTACGAGATGCCAGACGACCTTTTTTAAGGCTGTGGTTTCACGTAGCACAACATTGCTGTGTCGTGGGTGTGTGTGTGTGTGTGTGTGTGTGTTCATCTGTGCACACAGACAAGCAAACTCAGCTGCTTTCACATCAGATTGCTCTCTCTGGGCTAAAGTTTCCCACAGCCAAAGGGTCAGTGTCACGGCTGTGTGAAAAAGCATTGACACCATTGCAACAGTATGTGGGTTCAAATTCATAGTGGTCGCCAAATGACCACGAGGAAAACAAATCGAAAGATTGTAGGGCGAACATCACAAATAAAGGTACTGTTCCCACTGGATATGTGAATGGCTAAGAGTACAGTACAGTAATCTATTTTGCTTGAGATAGCAAATAAAGAATAAAAAACAATATCAGCAAAAAGACCAGGAGAGGGCTGAGCACCGTAGCGAGAAGGACTTTTTGAATGTGGTCTATTTCCTGGGTCCCTGGGTAGTTGATGGACAGGGGTCGACATTGATCTGAAGGCTCTACAGTCTTTCTGGGCTGGGTACTTTCTGGGTGGAGGGGCAGCTTAGATGACCTCCCTGCTGTTTCGAATAGCACAGCAGAGCACCATACTGAAGATCATCCCGATGATCTGTTAAGAGAAAAGTCGATATTTAATTAAGAAGGAAAAACATTCCCAACCGCATCTGTGCGTGTGAGTATTTTTATTTATTTATTTTTTTAAATCTCTTCTCAGATCCTCACTCACCATGACTCCAGCAATGCCGATGCCCACGTACCCGATGATGTAGAGTTTACTGTTGAAGAAGGTCATGATGCCTGTCTCGCAGTCCTGCGGGGAAAAAAGATAAGCGGAGTCACGTCGCGTGAAGTTGTAGCGAACCAGGATTTTTTCAATATAGCAGCATAAGTATGACAAATATGACAAGATCGCAGGAAAATTTAATTTCCATTTTTCCACCTTGACATCTGAGTTGCTCTCGGCACAGGGACTGTCCACGGTTCCACAACAGTTCAGCTGAAAGCACAAAGGCAAATGTTACATAGTGGAAGCGTGTACTTAAACCCTTATTTGTAGTTTTTATTCCAAAACTACAGTATGTTTCCCCGAACTGTCGTTTTTGACTTACTATGTTTTGGTATGAGATGATCAATGTGCTGTTACTGTTTTCGTTGTAGGTTGTTTTGTAGAAGTTCTGAACATCTTCGATTATCTGTATGAGAGGGGGAAACGTGAATTATTGCACTGGAAAGACATCACGTCAGTTACTCCAGTTGTGAAATGATGAGGTACCTTATCTTTGTTTAGGAATCCAAACACCCCAGCTGCCACTTCAGCTCCAAAGATGATCAACAGGCAAGCAAAGAACTGAAAATAATGACATAATGAGGTGAATATACAGCGCTTGTAAATAGGTTATAGATGCATAACTGTTCGGTTTTTCATTCAAACTCACTGATCCCAGCAGGCATTGAGATTCTCTAACAGCTCCGCAGCAGCCAAAGAAACCGACCAACATCACCAGACTGCCAGCACCTATCAGGATATACACACCTGGAACACAAAAGGCAATTAATATGATATAGCCCTGATATATTCCATAGTTTAACATAATCGATATTCATCGGCCATTGCAGGTTTTATTACCCGCCGCTTATTACTTTTTTTAACATGCTCAGATTCCAGATGCAGCAGCCAGTTAATCTGACAGTTTGAATGTGCGGGCACAGCAGCAGGGGGCAGTACAGAGCTGAGAATGCACAATGGAAGAGTCACTTTTTATCTAGATTGCCAAGCAGTGCTCAGACGATTCCTGTAGCCAGGCGAACAAACGGCAGCGAAGTGATTGGTGCTTTTGTCAAATCCTTTCTGAAGTGGACCCACTTGTCTTCTCCTCTAATGTAGCGCGGCTGTATGAGGTACTTTGTTATAGCTTTGTTGGTGTGATTTTGGGGAGGCCTAAGCGGGGAATGCTTCACGTCCCCTAAGATGCTTTTGAACTCATTAACCCTCTCATTAGGAAAAATACATCATGGGTAGGAGTCTGCAGGGAGGAACTCAACAACAGATTGGCCACCGGTGTGCACTCGTACAGGTGGGGTCTGTTGCTTAGTGACACCTCTGCGGAGGGAAGGGGGTGACAGAGAGGATGCATCGGGCCCCAGGTGACCTGGGCTCAGGTGGGGAACAGCAAAGGAAGAGGTTTCATAGGATGTGTGTCAACAAAAAACCCCAAAACTGATATTACACCTGACAGATGTTTGCATTGGTGCTTTTTGAGCCTTTATCTAGAGGTGCGGCACTTTAACTATGGTGACTGCTACCGTTGGATTTATCATCCAATAGATCCAATCTGGATAATTGTTGTTTGCCTCGAGTTTTCGTCCACTTTGCCTCTGGTGAAGATAAGGTATTGTTAAAACGTCAATCTCTTTGCACAATTAAAGCTTGTGAGCAAAAATAGGCATTAAAGAAAAAATCCTAGATGATACAGTTATTGAGTTGGGGGCATTACGATCAGTCAGCAAGCAGATCGGCTCTTAATTTATACCAGCTGGCAACGTGAGGTTGTCTTTGTGGTTTTTTTATACGCGCTGTTTCAAAGTACAAAGAAAAAAAAAAAGGTTTGCGATGGCTCGACGCCATGGGAACCAGACGGAGCAACTCTCAGCAGCACCTGTGGGAGCAGCACTCTCACTGTCAAAGTCACATGTAGCGCTATACTCTCAGAGGACCTGACGGCCGTCCTAAGGTCGGGCCGAAAGGAGAGTCCTAGCGCAGGAAGTAGTGATGAAATACAAAATTCTACACCGCGAGGAGCTACAAAACCAGCTTCCCTCGACGCTTGTCTGCCGTTACAAAACCTTATCAAGTTGGCGCCAGAGACGAAAATAACGCGCCAAACAAGAATAGAGCGGTTTAGTCTGGAGATGTTAAAATAACTGACATTATTGTTGAGTCAAATTGCTGTGCGTGGATGCAGAGGGCGCGTCCTGCACTCAGCAGCTGAACACCTCTCTTTTCCTGTCGCCCGGTCTGCACCGTCATTTCGTCTGTCATCCCATCTTGTTTTTCCCCTCAGACCTCTGCCATGGATCCCCATCTGTTTCTGTGATTGTCCTCTTCCATATTCCTCTTCAACCGTCTCCTCCTCCTCCTCCTCCTCCCCTCCATCTCTCTTTCCGTCTGGGCAGAGTGACTGATTGAAAGGTGGTTAGCATCATTGCGGTTTCCCTCATGTATTTATGCTCTGTCCGCTCTACTCATTTCCTGTTATTCGCACTCAGAACTGCCATGCAAGAAGCACGCACGCGTCTAATGAGCGAAAGTGTTAATCCGGAGGCCGAAATCTGGCTGCAGCTTATTGGGAAAATGACCGATTTACGGCACGTTCACCGACAGACTTCCCAATATTCTGAGCACGGGTCATTTTCTTTTACACCCCAAGGCCTGTGCGTGTGGGCCGTTACATGTGGTGAGGGAGTGTGTTTTTGTGCGTGACTGTACATGGAAGGAACCCTGTGGTGGGAATATTCCTTCTGACGTCGAGGCAGACATTTATTTAGAGGCAAAGGGAGTTGCATGGAAATATGTCAATAAACAGTTTGCCCTTCCACAAGACCGACAATGACGGAAGAAAGCAGCTCGGCAGAATACCGTCATACAGAAAACGGTAGGAGCTTCGGTTTTTAAGAATCGAAAGATAAATTAAAAGTCATAGTAAAATAAAATACGTTTTTTAAAAGGAGAAAAATCGGTGCTGGCAAAAAACAGGTTCCGGTCGACTACAGTAGTTCAACAGGTTGATGTGCATTGATCGGCACGTGTTGAATCACTGTTTCTGTGTGAAACAATAGGATGCGATACGGAATATCGTTACACACCTACACCGCACGCACCTTAACTTTTGAAGACTAGCTGAGATGCGCTATAGGACTCACCAATGAAGAATGTGTCTGGAGCCTTATCGCCACTGAGCAGAGACACGGTTTCTGGATCAAAACGGAGCCAGAGTCCCACTGCCAGGACAAAGGATCCCATCAACTGCAGGGAGACAGGACAGGAAGACACACAATGAGCTTTTGCTACATGTTTATTACAGACAAAGCGTCACAAAGAAGGTAAATAAATGACCGGTGTTCAGCAATCATCGTGCTGTCAAGTCTCATATCAACGTGTATGCAGGCTGAAAGTTTATCCAAACCCTAATAAATACCAAGTGTTTCCCCTGACTGGTCTTCCCTCATGCTCCTTTCCTCTCCCGTGGTTTAAGATGTAATAATCATTAAAACGGCACATGGTTGCAGAAATACAGTGAATAACTCCAAAGACGCTAATGAATTCCATAGGCGTGTTTCTTATATCGTTTCTATCGGGGCTCAGATATGACATCAGTGCGGTTAATTTGGTTTTAGCGTTCGTCAAAAATCCAACGATCTTTTCATCTAATAGAGCATCGGGAGTGTTTGTGTGGTTTTTTTTTCTCCCGGTCTTCAGAGGGCTTGTTCTTTTGCTCTGCCTAATTGTGATTTTCCACATAAATAAAGCAAATGGTGCCACAGAGTTTCCACTCCGGCCCTCCACCCTTTGCACTCTGGCAACAGGAGTACAATTTCGCGAAGGGCTCGTTAGGCTAAAATTGAATATTTTGTCAAAACAATACTTCTGAATATCTGTCTACATTATGGGCGGATGATGTAAGTGCTCCAGACCAACGGACGCCAGCGCTAAGTTAACTCTTTTTGGCGAAATTTAAAACACCCTGGAGCAATCTCTGGCTTCCCTGTAGGGAGAAAATGACCCGCTTGGCTGTGGGCAACACTGTGGCACCTTGAGCTTAAACAGGCCCTCTTGTTAGTTTGGAAATGTGGTTACATGTTGCTCATATTTTTCCTTCATCTAAACCACCATTGGTATACGTCAAACACAATCATACTCCCTGCAAAGCTCCTGCTTTACAGAAAACTATAGTTCTCTAATGTCTTATCAGAAGAAGTAAAATGCTGTTTTTTTTCCCCTCTGTGGCCCGAGATGCTCGGTAGGACAGAGAGACTGCCTGAGTCGGATCATTCAAAACCGAGAGGTTTTAATGATCACTGAGCCCATGCCCCAGGAGGATAATCCAGTCTACAAATCTCAGTGCAGAGCTCCAAAACTACAGTTTATGTGTGTTTGTGCGCGGAGAAGTAAAATGATTTGTCTAAATGGAGAGTATTTAGGAGCGCCTGTCACATGGCCTCTCACTGCCCTAGATCTCAGCATTTAGGTTGCCCGCTGTTTGCGTGACTGCTTGTTTCTGTGTCCTCATGCTCTGTTAAGTGAATTTATTAAGAGAAACAAACCGCCGTTGCCAAGTTCTGGCATAACAAACTGTTCTACAGCTCAATCTTTGTGACCTCTTGTTCACCGAATCCCTAGCCCCTTTTCTGGTTCTTCTCCTGGCCCTGACTATCTACTACACCCCTGTCCTCCTCCGCTCGTCGGCGGTTTATATTTTACGGCGTTGGTCTGAAGTAAGCCAGTAGCTCAGCTGTAAATCATCAGGATCGGACAGGTGCTGGAAAAGCCAGCTTCCTCCCTAACCGGGGGATTTCGCGTCACTCGTGCTGGTGTATGGGACATCAAGAGCCTCCGGGGATTTAGCAGTTCCGAAGTGACGAAGCGTGGCAAAGCGGTGGCGCGGCGTATGCAGAGGTGTGAGGTGAAAAGTGCTGCTGACTGAATTGCGTGGGGATATGCACCTAGAGCCGGAGGATCCGGGTCATCCCGAGCTACTGTAGGTCTTAACCCTAACCCTAAACCCTAAACCCTAACCCTAAACCCTAACCCTAAACCTCATTACTTTTAAAAACCCATTTTCGTAACCTTATCTATTGATGGATACCGCGCCGAAAGTCTCATTTCAGCCAGTAGCTGACGTGCTAAGTACATTCTCAACACTAGCACTCCCGGGCATGACTATCCCAAAGGTCCCATTAACCCCCTCGCTACTTACATTCCCCCCCGCCACTTTGTCCGGCATTATTACCCTGTCTGATACCAGACACACCCCTCCCTGCCGCCTGTGTCTACCTCCCAAATCTACCCCTCCACCCCCTGATTTATCTCCATGTATCCCCCTCCTCTACCCCTCCTCATCCCACCCCCCTGCCTCCCTCCCTCCCGACATCACCCAAAGGACAAAGACCCACTGTGTCCCTTTGACTATACGCTTTGGCGCACAATAGGAGGGAAAACAGACAAACACAATGAAAGAAATCATGAAAAAGGGAAGGGAGAAAGAGAAAATAAGTTGTTCAAGGACCCATCGTGTTATTATTTATTTTTTTTTTTGCCGGCGGACATGGACTACAGAAGCATCTTGTTCAGTAACAAAGATAAAACCCTAACCTGTGTCCTATATGTGTTTGGCTGAGAGAACATTTTTACCTGTGCCCTCTTGCTGTCCCAGCAGCTGAGGAGAGTTCGCATTTCTGGGGATTTGTATAAGTGGATGGAAATCTCTGTGTCGAAGCTTTATTGAGGTTTTTTTTATGGTGTATTTTTTTTTTAACGTGCTGTTAAATAGTGTTTTTGTGAGGGGGAATTTCCATGAGAGCAGGGGCTGAGCTGACACAGGGCTGTGGTCTTGGTCAGACAGTCACTGGCATTATTCGCTTGCATAGGTTAGACCTTATTTTCAGAAAAAAATTGTGTAGTTTTGCTATAAATTAAAGCAGTAGCAGCACATGAAAGCAAACATCTTCACATCCAGCAGTTACTTGTGAGTGATTCAAGCCGGGTCCAAATAGTCCTCTGTCCAGCATATATTTGGAAAACAGACGAAAGGTCACATTAAAACCGATGGGCAGAGGGAAAGCATAAATAGGAGTGAGAGAATGATGGGTGGAGTAAATCCAATTGTATTCTGCCATAGGGCAAATATGTTGGAGTTTAGTGGAACTTCCTGCACGGTGTAAGTATGTTTGTAGGGCTGAGCAATGGAACAGTATTTAGTTTTAGTGTCAACGCTGATTTTAACATTAGTTAATTTGAACAGAAACCTTCAAGATGTTGGACACCTCTTTTACATTTCAACTAATCGCTATCTGAAAATAAAAATGATCTCAAAACTGTGTAACTTAACAAAAAACAGGTCACAAATCAATCTGCTAATTTCTAAATTTGGTGGTACTTCCTTTAAAGACAAGTATTTTTAATTGTTCCTATTAAATAACATGGTTACACGCAACAATAAAAACATAACATTTAAACACCTCCCAAGTAACTAATAACCGCCTTTCAATTTTGCTATTGAATCAAACTGCAAAATGAGCTACAACAGACCCTGTATTGTACTATATGGAAATGTGCAAGGTCATTAATTACTCCCAATGTACCATACTTAGCTCAGAATTCCATTGGTAATTACGTTATTGAAACTGGCATCTGTACCAGTTTTGATGCCACGAGCATCAATCAATCCTTATGCCAGGAACAAGAAAGGAACTTAAGTCTCTAGATTCACTTTCTGAACACAACTGTGCTTGTCTTATATAAGGTACTTCATTTTAGATTTTAAATTAATACATATCACTGATGTATTCCTAATATACTAGGAAACAACAATGGGCCCAGCACACATCCTTGGGGGTCACCATGAGTCACAGGTTTCATCATGTCTTCTTTTCTGCACCAAGAATCAATTGGACAACAGAATATAATTGTTTAAAGTGTCAAAGGACTTTTGCCATGCAATTACATCTTTTTAGACAGAATTTTAAAGAATATAGAAGAAAAAAAGGAATTCTAGATGGTTGAATATCACATTGGTGGAATGGTATGAGAGGCAATACACATACAGAAAAATAAGTATTAAAACTCCTGAAGTACATTTTTTTCTGTTGGACTAACAAATTAATAGTTTTCCATTGTCTAACCAAATGATATATGATCAGAACACTGCAAAAATGTACCAATCAGTCATTTTCATGAAGACAGTTCATGGGACAGTTGCTTAGTGCACTTTCCTTGCATATCACTATGTTTACCTCACAGGCTTAATTTTTTGACTAAATAGGGCAGCGATTGAACTATAGCACCCAAACATGAGCCAGACAAGACAGATGTTCTGTTGCAAGCCGCTATATTTGCAGCCATAAAAGTAATATATACAAGAGTTTGGCCTGGGTTACGTGAATGACAGTGTAGTAACGTGGCTCTGCAGGAATCTCACTTCATCATGATGATCGAAGAGATTTATAAACACAGTCACTTTGTACGTGTGTGTGAAATGAGAGAAGATACATTGTTAATCTTTTGCAAACAACTCTTTTTTTTCATTTTAAAGGTTGAATATGTAGAATTTTTAGTAAAGCAAAGTAAATGTAGGATTTAATTTACGCCATGTAAAGGATTTGCATGGCATCAAATGCACACAGAAATGGTGACTTTTCTCCTTCAACGGTAAGTCAAGCTAACTCGCTTGCTAGCTTAGCTAACGTTAGCTGTCGGCCAACTTCCTCTTCAACAACATTACTTGTTTTCAATACATGATGTTAGTTAGACAGTTAGTTAGATGCCCTGTATAATTCAGCACTTGACACAGTGCAGGCTGAGCGCTTGAAGCAGTGGGCAACAAACCTGGCAACCCTACTTTTTTGTGTAACTGCAACTATGATTGTGAGACTAGATGTCACTATTCTGCTCATTTTACATGTTCCACCGTTAAGTGTGTGTGTGTTTATCTGTTCTCCTGTGTTGACAGCATTCAGTCTACTATAGTACCACTGGCCTGTCTCTGCTACACTGTCCACTCAGGGCTCATGTGGGGATTTGAAGGGAGTCATGGCTGCCCCTCCTCCACCCGCTTTTAACACACATACACACATCATCACCATCTCTCACTCCACTATCAACAGAGGGGGCTGTAGCCCAGGGGGGGGATTGGGATGCTTTGCATGAGCAGCGAGCGATCACTGCTCACAGATTGTGCAAAAGCACCAAAAAGTGAACAAGCATCCACTTACTTAAATGTCCCTGTGACATTTAACACACTAACACACACACACAGGCAAACCCACAGAATATCCCTCATACTCATCTACTAATTCTGTTTTTTTTCTGGGTCAAGTTCAAGCCCGACTGTCCTTCTTTTTGCCACGTGAGCGTGCATGCGCACACACGCAACATGAATATCCCTCTCAATCTCCCATTGACCCTTTTCCCCATCCCATCCCATTTTCCCTCTCTCATTTCCTCCTCTCACTAATCATTCACCGCCCCGTCCATGGGGCGATGACCCCGTCATCTTCCTCCGTATCTGTCTGTCATCTCTGTGCCTGTGTCCACACACTCGGGAAGGTTTCAGCCACACCCATCTGTGGATGCAGGGTGTGTGTGTGTGTGTGGAGGAGGAGGGGAGGGGGGGGTAATTGTGGAGATAGAACAACTCAATGATGGGACTGGTGGGGCGGCCGCATTAAGGGCTGCAGCAGCAGGCTCTGCTGCTTATCCAGCCAGGAGCAGCAGACTGAAGTTATGCCATTGTCCCGCTGTCACAATGGATCCATTCACACTACACTCAGTGCCTGATCCACTCCACAGATGCTTGTTGGAAAATCTCTCTCTCGCGCGCACACACACACATGCACGCGCACGCACACACAAAGGAACTTCCCCTCTGGGAAGTGAGACAACCTTACACACACACACACACACACACCAAAATAATCTATGGGTAGACCAGGGATAGTGAGAGATTAGCGGGTTCATTCATAGCATGATTTCTAAAGGACAGAGTTTATGAACGCACATGTGCAGAGCATGTGTGCTGCAGGACAACACACACACACACACACACACACACACACACACACACACACACACACACACACACACACACACACACACACACACACACACACACACACCTTTCACATCCACCTGACAGTTTGCAAAGCGACTCTCTTGTTTGCTGCCCTAACCTCAGGTTATCAATCAGCCCCGCGGCGTTAACGTTAACGAAGGCATAAAGGGAGTTTGTTTTCCGTGCTGTTTCTCAATCTCTCTCTCTCTCTCTCTCTCTCTCTCTCTCTCTCGCGCTCTGTCTTTTCATTCAGTCCTTCCTTTCAAAAACACGCTTCGCCGGGAAAAAAGGGGGCGGGTTTTTCCTCTGTGGAAAATCTGATTTGAGCCGGGTGAGCCAAAACGAGAAACCTATCCTCGGCTGTCACCCTTTACGCGCCACGCACGGTGACCGAAACGAAGCCCGAGACCGACCGGGCGCGACGAGGTGAATCGTTATCTCGGCGTCGTAGCTAGAAAAACAAGCAAACAAAACAAACAAACACGTGGGTGAGAGAAGCGGGCAGATGTGCGGGGTGAGAATCCCGCACCGCTGCACTTGCTCCGCGCGCCCGCGCGTCCGCTCCATCACCCCGAACACGCACTTACCCAGAATATGAAGTTGAACACAAACAGAAGGTATTTGACGCATTTCATGCCTCCTTCCACCTTCCCCATCTCGTCGCCTTTCTCTGCGCGCGCGCGTGTGTGTGCGTGTGTGTGTGCGTGCGTTCGCCTTTAATCCCCCGCACCGCAAAACGCTCTGACGGCTGCGTATTATTGGCTCCGCACAATGTGACAATAACGGTCCACCCCGGTCACAGCATCAAGAAGCGTCTCTCTCTCTCTCTCTCTCTCTCTCTCTCTCTCTCTCTCTCTCTCTCTCTCTCTCTTTCCAGCCCGCCCCCTTTCAATAATGCAGAGGGGGGGCAAAAGGGGGGACCGAGACTACACGATGGGGACTTGGTAACAAAACAAACACCTCGATGCCTTATAGCGGCTCAAATCTTCATCGCACCTCTACCACTGTGATATCCTTCACATATTTATAGTATACAGGAAATGTGTCCATGGTAACCGACTCAGGCCCTCCAAAAAATAATACTAGATGTAGATGTACAGAAGCAAAATGTACTTGTATCAACATTTGAAGTACTCCCTATGCAGAATGTTATATTATTATAGTAGACTAATTAATTTATTTATTTAATTTGTGGCCAGATTGAAATACTTTGGATAGATAGATAGATAGATAGATAGATAGATAGATAATATAGCATCACATGGAAATATTCATATAAAGCACAAGTAATATAAAATTGTACTTAATATCTTTATATCAGTGAGAATTAATGGCTTTCCTGTTATTTTTATTGTCTGCTGTTATATAAATGTGCTTAGTGGTTTGAAAGCACAATGTGTCATAAACACAGCGGCCGCACTATGGCGTGTGGTTTCCCCTCATATTTATTATAAGATAACCGCATGAAAGGCTAATTACCAAAACTTTCATCATGCACATAAACAGCTTATTTGGTGAAAAATACATTCAGAATGTTCCAACCTCGTGGACAGGACAAACATGCTATTAAGACTAAACAAGGGGAAACATGTGGCTTCGAGAAGAATAGTTGTAAAAGATCTGTTTTGTTTTGTAATCACACCATTGGATGAGAGGATTTACTCAACTTCCTTTTGCAAGAAAAAAAAACACACACACACACACATGACGGCGAAATGTTGAGAGGCGTTTCCCTTTTTTCTGCTTGCTACCGCATGGCACTTAATTCAGTCCTGAGTAATGAGTTAAAGAGCCGCATACGCAGGAATCCGCTCATTTTATTTAGTTTCATAAAGATTTAATGAAAATCAGTTCAAACGAGTAAGTGCTGTGGGAAATTTAGTCAAGTTAAAACAAGTCATTTCTGTCAATTCTAAGCACAATCAGCATTTTTTTTCCCCCCCTCCTCTGTGCATGGTTCAACCTGGTGCGAAGCAGTGGATGACCTCAAACAGGATACTTCCACTAACTTTAATGTACTATTAATGAAATGGAAAGAGCAGCTGCTCCGCTGGATTTCTTCCCTCGGTGTCATCGGTGACCGGGAGCGTGTAGCTCGGCAGCAGCACCATGTTCAACATAAATATTTCCCCCACAACCATGGAGAGTGGAAGGGGAACGTCCAAATAGCCGTTCATTTTATCGCAGGGAAATTGGGCACTGGTGAGAAATGTCCTTATAGAGCTACAAAACAATCTGCCAAGCCTGAACACTGGAGGGAAGGAGGAGTCACATGGGAGAGAAGTGCTGGAAGGGAAAAAAAAAAAATGCAAAGATGATGTATTCATGTGAATCGCCACCAACGTTAAGGCCTTTTTCAATTGTTTTACACTCGTGACTGTCCGTGTTTGTCCTTTGAGATTCTTTAAAGGGGACTTTGGGAGACAGAAAGAACGTTCAAAGGTTTCGTTTTGGACGCTAACCAGACCAGCGCCTAAAAAGGAAAAGGCTGATAAGACTGGGACAAGACCACTGTGTCCCTGCTTGTTGGTTATTGTTGGCCGTCTGTGTCTCAGCTGCTATGTGCTTCCTTCCATGCATGTGAACGAGAAGAAAAAAACGCTTGCAGGTCATGACCTCCATGGAAATAAATAGCAGAGTAGATGGTCTGACATCTCAGCATGATACTCAACAGGTCCATCATCATGGGGTTAAACCTGGAACCACAATAGCTCTGTGTTTATAAGCAGAGTTGCAGGTTGCTGGTGAGTATGATTATAACCTTGCGTCTTGTAATGTCATATTGCGCCGTCTATAGAATAGGAAAGGTTCGTTTTTTAAGTCTTTCTTTGACCACTCAAGCCCCAGGCTTATTTTTTTTAGTTTTCATGCTCGAAACGACAACACGTGGGTACTGCATATGTAAGGGTGTCAAAAGAAATCTACATGTGAGGCCACTACAGAAGTGTCAGAATCAATTTATGTTGCTGCGATAGAACATTTAGTTAGAATATTGGGGAAAAAAAATTAAACTGTGTTTTACTACAGAATGAAAACACAACAATGAAAAGTCAGTCAGTCATTTTCTATACCTGCTTATTCCTCATTAGGGTCGCAGGGGTCTGCTGGAGCCAATCCCAGCGTGTTACAGCGAGAGGCAGGGATACACCCCAGATGGTTGCCAGCCGATCATGGGGCACACACACCATTCACTCACACACTCACACCTACGGGCAATTTAGGAGTCACCGATTAACCTGAGCATGTTTTTGGACTGTGGGAGGAAGCTGAAGTACATGCACAAGGAGAACATGCAAACTCCACACAGAAAGGTCCCAGATCCAGGACCAAGGAGGTCTTGAACCTGTGACCTTCTTGCTGTGAGGCAACAGCACTAACCCCTGCTCCACCGTGTCGCCCACAATGAAAAGTTCAGTGATTAATAAGATACACTACTGAGTATGTAAAGTTTGCTGTCATACCAGACAATATAGTATTTTACATGAAAAGTCACACTTTTATTTACCACCATGAGTTGTAAAATTAATAGAAAATGTTTATTACATTAGCCTTCTGGCAGAATGAGCAAACACATTGTACCATTAGAACACTGGAGTGATAGTTGCTGGAAATGGGCCTCTATACACCCTTGTAGGTATTGCACCAAAAACAGACTTTGCAGCTAGAATAATCAAAAATAAGGAAATGTATGACCCCAAACTTCTGATTGGTAGTGTGAGGGATCAAAGATCAATTATTTGTTCATAAACCCATTGAAATCACAATGGAGGTCATTAAAGAACATGGATATATTCTACAAGATGTTTAAAACGCATATTATAAAGGACCCAAATAAATAATCACGCAAACAGCTCAAATCTAAATTACATATCAAAATAGTGGTTAGTTCCAGCCCTACTACTGATATTATATCAAACTATGTTCTCATTGTATTGATGATGTGGATATTGAGGATATATTTATTGGTACCTGAGGTTTTCACATGTGTTATATGTATAAACTTAATGCTTCAGTTTTAACAGGTTCAACAATATCAGGACCCCAAACTTTTTTTTTGCAAACTGCTCCTGTTTGTATTAGACATTAGAAGATCTTCGGATTTTTTATCAATATAGTGACTGGGCGCAAAAAAATAAAACCCTCCATTCTGTGAAACACAAATGTTTCCAAGTTTACTCAAAGCTGATATGAAGCTACAGCAAATGACTCAAATTGAGTCAACTCCAATCAAAGCAGTTGGTCAATTTATTATTTGTAGATTAACTTCTGCACTTTTTTTTGAGCCCTTTACTTCTGCTGCACAGATGAAAAGCACTATTTGTTTCACGTCTTGGGCCACGCTGGTCTGTTGCTGCCCAAACCGGAACAATGGATGTGGGAGGTATATAAAGGTGAATTGGTGATTAGCTGCGCCCACACAGGTGAAGCTGGTTGAAATCATGGCAGGTGAAAGTGGGTGAAAGGTGACAACTGAGTATGGCCACTCTACCTCGTCTTTTTAGGGAGTAATTCCCCATTTTTTGCCGTTACGATCCTGCCTGCAACCTGAAAAAACACCCTTCAGATAAACTTTTCAAAACATTTTTGCTCAAGATCGATCATCTGACCTTTATTTAAGGACACGGGCGATCGTGAAGCTATCCTTTAAAGGTACAGTCTGTAAGATTTAGTGGCATCTAGTGGTGAGGTTGCAGATCGCAACCCAAGACGGCTCCTTCTTAGATAATAAAAAAACACGACGAGTCTTATGTTGATTGAATTAAATACTAATTAAACATATGAATATTAAATTCTATTTCTGCCACGTCTGCTCCGCCAGATGCTGCTGAAGTGCGTTTACCACACACTGTCCCTTTAAAGCTACAGTGAGCAGCGGTCATGGTCTGTGAAGATTCTCAGTCATCCAGGTTATGATATTTCTAGCCGGACCACGTCACGGACAAGGGTTTTAGATTCTTGAAGACATTTCAACACTCACACGAGTTGTCTTCAAAAATCCAAAACATGCGCTTGATTTAGCGCCTCGTACATACAATTACAGCAGGTCCCTGCTCCCCCCCCCCCCCCCCCCCCCTTCTCCTGAGTGGGCGGCGGGATTAGTATTAGCTGTTGTTTTGCCTGCGTGTTACACCCATGTTTGGGTCAGGGCCTGGACTTTTTTTCCTCTGAGGTCATTATTGATGACAGACTGCGATACGTTAGTCTCATTTTTTCTCAAACAGGGAATAAAGTGAACTACAGGTTGGTTGGTTGGTTTCGATGTAATCGTGAGGTAATTAATTTAATTCGAATCAAGCTGTGATCACAACACCGTCATGATATCAGCAAACTGGCAGAAGAAGTTGAAAGGTGAATAAGATTTATCTGTGGCAGCACAGCACCATCTGCTGGTTGCTCTGTAACTGTGTGTGTGTGTTTTTTTTTTTTCATCAGGGAAAATCACCTGAGCAGCTGTGCACTTAAAACCATTTTGCATATTTATGTCTGGGAGCTACACAGGGACATTGCAGCGTTTGCTTAAAGGCTTTTTGACAGCAGTTGTAAAAAATTGATTATCATACTATTATCATGAGAAAAATTCATGCCCAAGCTAAAACACACATATTTAATTCACATCTCACCTGCAATTCCTTTTGTCAGAGTTTGCAGCCAGAACACAAGCAGGTAACGGCCCCCAGCTAATGAAATTTAAGATAAAATACCTGTTTGCAGCTTTTTGCCAAAGTAGGAGGAGGTAGTAGATCATCTGAGGTTACAGCTTTTGATCAGACAACCTTGCTGCAGCGTTCCTGGCAACACACTCAGAGGTGAATTATGTTGCATTTGACCGAGGAAGTAGCAATGGGTGAGAGCACAGGCAGGTTGATGGGGAGGAGATGATGTGACCAGAGGTAAAGGGCTCTATAAAAGACCATTTTCCAAGGCCCGATTAACACAAGATAGGGTGCCGGGGCAAAGGTTTCTCATTGGGCTCTAATTGGTCCACAGTTTACATGGTAGTAGTAGCTGAAACAATTTGTTGAGTGGTTGATTGACAGAAAATAAAAAAAAATCACAGATACCAACTATTTGCTCCATGATAATAAACCCAACATCTTTAGATTTTGAATGTTGGTCAAACAGAGCAAATCGTTTGATTTTAACTTGAATTGATCTTTATGGATTAGTCTGCATTTCACTTTTTATTTGACATTATACACACAAACAGATCAAAACATAATGGACATACTTGCCAATCCTATCGATAATGAAAATAACTGTCGGCTGCTGCCTTACAGGTCTCCTATAATAGGTTAATACTAACTTGATTTATGTTTTATACGCAATTTGATAAAACACAACTTTAGAACAAATGAGAAAACCCCTGAACTAAAACAGTCAAGGGAACAAAAAGTACAAACAACTTTCTTTTTTAAGGATAAACTCAAACAAGTAAACCTAAGACTCATCTGTCTTTTCTGATTCTTTTGGCCTTATCATCTTGCAGCTACAGTTTTCCTTTTGACCACAAGAGGGTGGTGTGTTCTTTGAAAAATCCTGTAATGTAATATTATATTGTGTGTTGGCAGAGATTAAAATGCTCTTGTTCTCATTTTTTGTTGTTGTTCCCGTGACTGTTTCTTCAGTGTTCAAAAACGGATTCCATGCAGAGGATTTTAGGGCCGCACATTTATTGTGTGTCGCTTGGTTTGCCATTATTTGATCAATTTCAACTTTCTTTCTTTGGAAATATGCACTTCCGAAGTACAAAGTGATCCTAAAGGACAGATTAAAGCATTATTAATGTTTTTGTCTGCCTGTCATGCCAAGGAATCTTGTGTTAAAATGTCCAGATGTCCAGTACAGGCCTGCAGCTAATGTCTGTCTGGTTATACTAGAAATTATATGGTACTTTCATATGGTGACAATATATGGTATTAACTTAATGCAAAACTTACATTTGATGCAGATTGTGCTGAAATAATCTGAGTTGTATGAATTTCTCTTGGTTTCCTGTATTTATTTTTTAGATTTTATGGATCTAAAAAAGAAAAAATAATAACAGGAGATTGATGTGTCTTCACATCTCATCCCAGCTGTACACTACCAGCAAAGCGACTTGAAGAATCCATGCACTGAAGCTGTTTGTGTGGCTCATGGTGGACCAGAATCTTTCAAACTCGACTTTTTCCCCCTTTAATTTGTCACATCTAACCTCCATTTGTCCCTCAGACATGCACAGACTCCCAGGCATTTCTCACATTTGTGTTTACAACAGTTTTCCAAGATGACAGGAATTTTTTTTTTTGCCTCACTTCTGGGAACGCTACAGCCAATCCATCTGTGTGTGTGTATAAAATCCAGAGCTGGACTCCCAGGCCTGCCTGGTGCGAGCGGCATTCCTGGATCGGTTATGGATGTACAAGTATGCAGGGGATGGTCCGCCTGTCTGCGTCCTCTGAAATCAGCCAAGCTCTTCCAGTGGCTGTTGTCCTCAGATCCCAGAATAATGCTGTGGCAACAAATGAGACATGAGTCACCTGAAATTTAGAACAGTCATTGGTAGGAATAATATACGTGAAGAAGTAGTGACTAGATTGAGTGTGACTCAGTGTCTGGTCATGTCATTTTTAAGCTGTCTCAAAAACCTTTGCACTTTGAGTCCAGTGACCTAATTAATAAGTAGTGAAGTAAGTAAATGAAGTAATGTCTACTTTTGGCCTCTTGTTACACAGACCATATTAAGCTAATTCTACTGTCAAAGAGTGATTTTCCCTTCTGTTTGAATTTGAATAATTCCTGGTGATATAAAACTGTACTCAGCTATACTACATTTCCTAAGAAAAAAGATGGAGAAAGTATATATATATATATATATATATATGATCATAAATCCTCAGTCCTCAGTAAAATTATGTAAGTTTCTATTTTTGTTTGTTGAATTCTTTCATCATTTATTAGTTAGATGTTACACGTATGTTTGTGTCTTTGTGATAAATTAGTGAGACATCAGCTCCATGCTGTTAACACCTGTGTTGTGTCCTTGGAAATTCCGGATAAATTCAGCTTGATCCCAGTTTGGATCTAAATGTTTAACCATTTCTAAGTTTGAGGCGACTGATTTTGATCTGCCCACTCCTGTGTGTTCTTTATGAGCATTTTCACACAACACTGGAGAAATGTTTATGCAGGCCTTCTCTCCTACACCTGCCCTCCCCTGTATTACAGCAAATGAACTGATGATTGTGGTGGTAAAAGTGAAGGCGACCTCTGGCAAGAAGAGATTAACCATGGAGAAACGACACGCTGGTGAGAAGCGGTAAAAGCGAGTGCCGAAAAAGCTGAAGTCAGGTGGTGAAAAAACATTCTCCAGGTTCATTATGACGTCTATAAAGAGAAACTTGGACCCTGGACTTCTATGCACTAGGACCTGCAATGAGTTTGCCTCCTTCTTCACTGACAAAATTCTAAAAAATAGACAAGTCACCACCTCCGCGCCAGGTACAGGATAATCCAATTAACCTTAAACACCTGGAGAACATTATGCAACATCTGAAATCCTCCTCCTGTTGCAGCCATGAAGCCACTTCTAAAAGAGTTTTCTGATTTCAAATAAACTTGGCTTACCTATCATGGTGGGGGAATGTTAACTCTCTACTATAAATATCACAAATATAGTATGCTCTAATTAAAAATTGCCATGAAATAACTTTTGATATTATTTGAAACCATATAAATAAACCAATTTGACTTGACCCCTTAGATTCATCTTGTAAACCTTATATGACACAAACCCCAAGTTTAGGAAATCCTAGATGAGATTAAACTTTAACCGGTGGTTTTATTTTGAAATCTTGTATTAATTTATTTTTTGGCCACTTAGGGCAGCACAATAATCTGTAAACACCATGTTATATTATCACTTCTTTAAATCGATGTAGCGTGAGCAGCGTTAGCAAATTTCCATGTTAATGAGAGCAGCTTTAAAGCGAAAAAAAAAAAATGATAACTGACACGACAAGCCAGGCAAGTACTGAGGTGTTTAATAAATAACAGCATGAACAACACAACAATAACATCAACAACATTAAAAGCTTGAATTCATTTAGTATATACACATACTGTATATATTTTCATATTTGACTGTATAAACCATAAATATGACATGCAGTCCTCATAACTTAAAACAACCAGAACTTCTCAGACTGAGGTAGGGTCAGGGGCCGAGGGGGTTGGATGGATGAAGCTGTTTGAGTATGTGTGTCTGTGTGTGTGTCTGTGTGTGTTTGTGTTCTGGTGAGTGTACTGTATGTGTGGAGGTGGGGAATAGGATTACAGTATTGGCAATAAAGCTGCAGTGGCTGTTTAGGAGAAATGTGTGTGCTTGGTTCATAGTTCTGTGGTCAGGAGTGGTCCTCCTCTGTCATTGCCTCAGTCGTCCCGCCCAGGACTTCCGGCTGAGAACACACACACATGCGGCGTTGATGCGGATGAAACGCCAGGCTGTCCGTTCCTCGAAGATGGTGAGGGCGCTCACGAATATGTGCGTGTTGGTGCAGTAGGAGTTCCAGTGACGGCTGTCGATGCCCAGACAGCCCGAGGCGCCCGGTTTGGAACCCTGTTTCCCGCCCCGTCCCCCCGACCTCCCCCCGCTCGCGCTCCCGGAGCCCCTGTGGGTGGGGGATCGGCAGGTGGTCTCGTAGAAGAACTGTTTCTTCACCACGTTGTTGATTGTAACGTTGGGCAGCACGGTCACGTTATTCCCGGCTATGTCTGTGGCCCGTGTCAGGTTGCCAACCCAGGTGTTTATGCTGTCACATACAGAGTACTCCCCTCTGTGCATGGTGTGGGATCCCGCTTTGCGCCGCACCCTCACCCCCGTCACCCCCTCAATGTCATAGCCCTCGCCTTCCAGGGCATCGTGCGACGGCCGCACCTCGCTGAAGACGACGCGGGGCGAGGAGCGGTAACGCCTCTTGGAGAAGAGCTTGGGGTCCACCACCGGGACGGAGGGGTCAGGGGCGGGGCTGGACTTGGAGCGTCCGACTCCGGAGCTCCTCTCCTGGCCGTGTGAAGCTGCCTGATGAGGCCTCTTGGTCCTGTGGTGGCTGGTCCTGTGGTGCTCCTGTGAAGGACGCTGTTCGGAAAGCTGGTCCCCCGCTGCCGTCTGCTGCTGCTGTCCTGCTCTGTGATTGGCTACCGTCTGCTGTCCTACTTTGTGATTGGCTGCCCCGGCGCTCCGGGCCAATCCATCTCCCATGTTCAGTACAGCCTGGAAGCCTATCAGGAGGAGCAGGACCAGTGGTGACGACCTCATGGGCACACGTCCTGAGCCAAACACAGGAGATAAAAAAAAAGAAACTAATTAGTTAATAAAAAATAAAATAATAACAGTACAATGTGGTCTGGGACCTTTCTGTGTGGAGTTTGCATGTTCTCCCCGTGTCTGCTTGGGTTTTCACCGGGTACTCCGGCTTCCTCCCACAGTCCAAAAACATGCTGAGGTTAATTGGCGACTCTAAATTGCCCGTAGGTGTGAGTGTGTGAGTGAATGGTGTGTGTGCCCCACGATTGGCTCGCGACCATCTGGGGTGTATCCCTGCCTCTCACCGTAACGCGCTGGGATTGGCTCCAGCAGACCCCTGTGACCCTAATGAGGAATAAGCAGGTATAGAAGATGACTGACTGACTGACAGTACAATGTAACAAAGATCAATCAGGCCTATTTTTCAGTTTTCCTGCTATAAATAAATTATATAAGGAATATCTCTACACAAAGAAATCTCTACCACAAAGGTTATGTATCAAAATAATATTGATATATGCTCGAAATGACAACACATGGGTACTGTATATGTAAGGGTGTCAAAAGAAATCTCCATGTGAGGCGACTACAGAAGTGTCAGAATCAATTTATGTTGCTGTTACAGAGCAAATTAATATTAATTAATATAGCAAATATTATTATAGCAAATATTGCCAACAATTCTAACATTGTGGTTTACCACAGATAAAAATATTTTATTAAAACTTAAAACAAGACCAAACTGATACAAATCAGGAAAAAAAATAAGTCCTAAATTAGGGACTTAAGGGATCAAAAATCAATCATTTGTCCATAAAATCATAGAAATCAAACTAAAAATCATAACAGAATATGAACATATTCTTTAATATGATTAATTAAGATTATAAAGGACCGAACACAAACAGCTAAAATTAAATATCAAAATAGTTATTAGTTGCAGCCCTACTACTGATATTATATTAAACTATTTTTTATTGTATTGATGATGCGGATATTATACTATACCAATAAAACTAATACTGTATTTTGTGTTGTAGCTGAGGTTTTATTATGCAATATATGCATAAAACTCAATGCTGCTCCAGTGTGAAGGTTTTCTGGATTTTAAGAGGTTAAAAGAAAATGTAAGGAAGCATAAATACACAATCCAGACAATTGAAAAATGAGACTTGAAGGTCAAATTTGCCAAATTTAGCATAAAGTAGTAGATTAATTTAGTTTATCTGGAAGAACTATGAAAATTAATAATATGCTACAATCAGTTAATTTTCAGTGACATTCTAATTCCACAAAATTACAAATTTAGAGATAAACTGCTGAAAAATAGTAATAGTTTCATCAAGTTTGATCACACATCAGGCGACTGACTGATACGTAGAGAAAACAGAAACATCAAGATGGTTTTAAACTAGTCTGAAAACCTTCGGCCCTGAGCAGCTCTGAGGACCATTTTCTGCCACTTCAGACCTCTGGTTGAGCAACGAATGTTATGTCCATTTTCACCAGTAAGAAAGCATCCTTGGCCGTGTCTTGTTGTGTGTGTTGCTGTGGTGAGTGTTTATGTGTACCTGTGGAATGTGTCCAGTTGAAGTGGGAGCCCCTGTGGACTCTAGAGCCAGACTCCAGTGCAGGCCGGGCCCCTCATGCCTGCCATCTGGACCCCTGAACCACAGCTCTGCAACACACACACACACAGACCAAATGTTTAACTTAAACACAATAGATTGTGAAACCGATATTTTACTAAAACCATAAAGATTTCAATAGTTTCAAAAACATTTAATAAATAGGCCAATCTTAAAGACTTTGTGTAAACTCAAGAGTAGGATTCATTCATGTAAAATACACAGATTATAAAAAATAGAACCTCTTTTTTTATTGCTTGTACATATAGTTCACATATCACATTTGGCAATTACGGATTTGGAGTGCAAGACACTGCTGTATGACCATCAAGCATCAAAGCATTAAAATGATCCTCTGCTAACAAATGTACAAAGCCAGCTACTTTCTAAAAAATATTCGGTTTCTTTCCTTTTCTTCTGCAACTAGATGCAAAAAACAAATAAAAACTCTTTACAATTTTTTACCCTTATAATGTTTTTTTATCCTACATTAAATAACCGTTAAATAATGTTTATTTTTTTCTTTTTATGTGATCTACCTTCAAAACACAAATGGTTCTCAGTAAAAAGCGCAATAGAAAACAAAATGGAACTTATTTTCCGTATTGCTGACATGGCACATTGGACGTAAGGGTCTACTTTTCTTCTTTCAGACTGTTTTCAACATTAAGTCGTAAAACACCAGAAGGGTGCAAAGTGCAAAACGTCTACAGTGACGTCAAACAGGAAGCAAGATAGACTCTTTCAGTTTGAGTGGCGCAGAAGAGTTTCGAAAGCGCTGCGAAACCCGGGGGCCGTCGTCTCTCCTCCTCTGACCGCCGTTCCTCTCGCAGACATACACAATTTACCATTATCTGACCTTATCTCTCGCTAAGTACACACACACACTCAGCCATGTTTAACTCTTACAGCTTAGACTTGCCATACGTTGGAATGTGTGGCATTTCACACCTCATTACATGCTACATATATTCAAAGGAAAGCGCTCCAACATGCGCCATTAATAGGGGATATGGACACATGCGTGCACACACAAACACTCTCACCCGTGCGTTACAGCGTCTTTCTTAGACACGCATACATATGCATCCAGGCATGCGTGTAAGGTTGTTTTTATGGATAGTTTGCATGCTCAGATGCCGTGATATGTGACTACACACACACATGCAGCCTCCGTACACACTCAGAAGGTCACTGAGGTGAGTTGAAACTGGAGTGTCAGTATTTTTGACATATCTGTAGTGTTCTGTAAAATCCATCTCGCTGGTACGGTGCTGGAAAACCACAAAGTTTATTAGAGTTGTAAATGTTTAACTCAACATGTTTAATTTTACTACCTTGTTGTGAAGGGCACGCCCTTCTGGCTCCATATGAAGCACACTCTAGAAAACCATTAGTGATTCATGGCCATCTCTGTGAAGATGAAACTTTATCTAGTTTTTATTTCCTATTTTATAGCACCCAGGTCTTCTGTATAATTGGTTTGCATTGAGATCTGCCGAGCGTTGCAAATATTAACCAGAAGAGGACAGTGTTGCCTGCGGTGGCAACTGCAGGCAACTGCACGTCGACCCAAATTCAAAGATAACATCCAGCAGCTGAGAAATATCAAAATGTCACTGGCATTTTCCCATCAGAAATAGCAACGTAGTTGCATAAGAGAAGTTTTGCATTTTAAATCATTTTCAGGTATTTTCCCATGAGCTGAGAATCGCTTCCTTAAGATTTGTGTCGTTTGAACGGATTTTTCTATACATCTTTTTCTGCAAGGCAGCGCCGGAAAATAACTTTAGAGGCACAGGAAGTTGTACATTAGATCGTTTATATTTAATGCTACTTCATACTTCATAACCATTAAATTTCACAGGGAAACATTATCCCTATAGTATCTATAGTTACTGTGTATGATTTTTAAGACAGGATTCAGGATTTTTACATATATCCTGTTATGCAATAACTTGCTAAACCAAAAGGTTTTTCATTTTGTACAAATTATATGATGAGCTTTCAAATATGGTACAATACTGTTGATAACAATGGCATAAAAAGTAGTTAACTCAAATAGCAATGACATGGTATGAGTGCTTGTCTTTTACTTAGTAGCATTTTTAAATGCAGGGCTTTGATTTGTAAAGGATTATTTCAATGTTGTGCTATTGTTACTTTTCCTTTAAGTCCCCCTTTACTCAAAAATGTGTTTTTGAGCTGTGCAGAGTGATGTATGAGCAGAGACAGTAGAAGTCTGTTTTCACTTTCATCTGCTGAAAGTGGAAAGTTTCTCTGAGCTCAGTGAAAACATGATTTTTCCATATGATTTTTAATTAATATGATTTTATGAACGTGATCTGTTGCATCACAATTAGTTTGGAGCCAATCCTTGTCCGATATAAATATTTGCTTGTGGAAAGGTGAAACCTCCAGTGCATACACACAGACACTGAGAATATGCTTTACAGCAAAGTAGAAGACATCCTGTGTCCAGCAGTTGAACTTCTGAAATGATATCCAGTGAATTCATTCGTGTAATCTATAATCTGTAACCTTTCAATCTTCACTTATGACCCAGAAGGGAGTGGTGGTGTGTTCATGTGCAGAGACCTGCCCCTCTTCCTGTACTTTTCTCAATATTTTTGTGTGTTTTGAGGAGAAAATTATTCATTTGTACAAGTTTATATATATATATTTTCTTTTTTTGGAGAAATCTTGGATACTCTGCATATAAATATAAAATGTGGGTATTTATTACCAAAAGGGCGAGTTTGGCACTGCATCTGCAAAACCAAGTAATCTTGAGCGATGGCGAGAGCGATTGTTTAAGAGTTTAGAGCAACTGACCTAGTGATATCTTTTGGCTTCACTAAACACAATTACACACACACACACACACCCACACACATATGGAGCCGGTCCAGAGAGGCAGTGAGTTGATTGATCCAGGCTGACGGGCAGCTCAGTATTTACATGGCCCAGGGTGAGCCGGGAGGATCCTAATGGTAAAAATATGTGGCTTGTGTTTAATGCCAGTGGAGCCAGCGTAAACACCGCAACCCGGGAGCTGAGGGGTCAGAGCGGTTTACAGAGCACCTCTGACTTAGAGGATTACTTCAACGCTGGATCACGATCTGTCTGGCAACCAACCCGCTCACACAAGCACTGTATGCAAACAATAAACACACGACCACCATCGTACATACATATATACACGCATATACACAAACTTGTGACATGATCCTGAGGTTTTTTTTTGTACTATTTCAGTGATCTGCGTTTGGATGTGCACCCGCTGCTGTTTTTTTTTTTTTTTTATGGTTTTGCGGAAACAAAACCGCACTCCACTCCAGAAATGTGTTGTAAAGTTATATATTTTAACCGTATTTGCAAAGCGTTGACTGGGACCGGAAGAGAAAAGATATTCGATAAACTGGTCAAATGGCTTTTGCATGCGAACATACATCCTACATCAAACTGTGGGGGGAAAGTGATCCACTGGTTGTGGATAAAACAGGAAGTCGCAGTGATGTGTGTGAGGGCTCCCTGCCTTTTAGCGTAGCCAGGATAGGGAGCTGCTTTCCTCTTTAGCGTCCCGGAAGACAAATCAAATACACAAACACACATGAAGGATGCCAATGAAAAGATGCACTTTAGAGGCTCATATGTGCTGGCCAAACAATGTCAAACGTATTAAAACTGACATACACAGTATGGTTCATATTTCCAGACAGGCAACATGCTGTGTTAATATACACTTGTATAAACAAACCAGTTGTTCAATATCGTTTTTTTTTTTTATGATTGAAGCCTTGTACAGTTCTTAAGTTTACCAAAGAGGATGTTTACGGGAACAGGCTTTGCAAAACAGCCCGAAGAGGTTCCCTTTTTCACAATAGACTGACTCCCCAGCGTTGCCAAACTGTAAATCAAGACCGTGTCAGTTGAATCATCCATCACTTTCTGCAACGACATGTGCGCTTTAAGGCACCATCAGGTACTACCTCGTTAAACAAGATTGCCAAAGTTGATGAAAGTATGTGGAAAGACGGCGCACCATATTCGAAGAAAAGAAAAATGCCACACATTTCAGAAGAATATTCCGATAGTAAAGTGGGGGGAAAAAATGAAAATCAACGTCACACAGCTGCTAGGTTATGACCTGAAAAAATGATCATTAGTGAGCATGGGAGAAAAACACTCGAGACAGGGACTAATTACTTACCCTTGGGCAATGGAGGCCTACCACACATTTACTGGTATGAACCATGCAGAATTAGCCAGTAACACATTTTCATTTGCCAGTCCACGCAGACTCTGATCACGCTCTGATACCTACAAGCTGCCAAAATGTCTTATAATACCTATTTTGCATTTAATCCAAACAGTTTATATGCTCTTTCACTTAAGTCCCCTTTTTAAATGCAGGGTTTTAACTTCTAAGGAATTATTTCAACATTGTGCCATTGTTACTTTTCCTTTAAGTCCCCCCAACTCGAAAATGTGTTTTTCTTGTTGTTCCTACAAGTTGACAGTTTGAGCTGTGCAGAGTGATGTACGAGCAGAGATTGACATTAGAAGTCTGTTTTCGCTTTCATCTGCTGAAAGTGGAAAGTTTCTCTGTGCTCATTGAAAATATGATTTTTTTGTATGTAATCATAAAGATAAGATTTTAAGCGGTGGACCTGTGAGAGTGATTTGTGACACCAAAAATTGGTTTGGAGCCAATTCTTGTCCAATATTCAACTTACTTGTGGAAACCTCCAGTGCACACACACATATTAAGAATTAAGAATACGCTTTACAGTGAAGTAGGAGACGTCCTGTGTCCAGCAGTTAACTCACTTAAGCCCAGATTTTTTCCAAAGATTTCATGCACATAATTGTTCTCAGTTGATTCACTAACAATCATGCATCTCTGTTGTACTATTGTCTTTGCAGAAAATAGCATTTTAATAGCTATTATAGTTGTTGGTTGCACAAAAATGCCCATAATCAAAATCTATCTATCTAATCTATTTATCCCATGTACAAAATTATTTTTGGAAGGTTATTCTACAGACTTGAATGATTAAATAGATATATACATATTATTATGAAAATCAATATAATCTAAATAAAATAACCTCTTTCTGAGAGGGTTTGTCTTCACCATGTTCTCAGGAGAAAGGGGCAAGAAGTTGATATCATGTCACAGGAAGCACTTTTTTTTGCTTAAAACATAAAAAGTTGTCTACTATCATGTCAGAAAAAAGCTGTATGAGTAACATTTACATTTTTTATTTTAAGTATAAAATAACAGTCATAGACTTAAAGGCTCATAGACTTCAATGGGTTATACTTCTGAAAGAATATCCAGTTATAAATTCATAGATTCTGGATTTTTTTTAGAGGGGAAACAGAAAATTCCATTTTAAGGATTTTAAAGTAGTAAATATTACTATATATTTAAAAAAAACAACTACCAGACATGCATGAATATTCCTTACTATTAGTTATGACCTATAAAAATGATCATTAGTGAATGTGAGAAGAAAACATTGAGACAGGGACTAATTACTTAGCCTCGGGCAGTGGAGGCCTACCACATTTACTGGTAGTGTTAGCCAGTGACACGTTTTCATTTAGTCTGCCAGTCCACACAGACTCTCCTCTAATCACGATACCTCCGAGCTGCCAAATGGCAGCGTGTGTCTGCAGAAAGACGGCAAGGCTCGGAGGCCAAAGCATGAGAACTTCAGGAAAGCGTCACCTGCCATCGGTCTGCAGTTAGTTTACAGTTAGCGGGGCTCTCCTCCTATCTGCGTGATACATTAGTCATTAGCTACAAGTCCTTGTTAAAAGACGTGCAGAAGAGGCATGTCAGCAACGCTCTCAAACAAACGCACACCTCGCCCTCGGAGCGATGACAACAGCATCAGATTATGAGGGGGTGAGAAAGAGCGGCTGACAGCTGCGGAGATGGTGAGGGACGGGAAGAAAAGAAACGGAGAGAGGCGACGCTGTGAAAATGAGAAGAAGGTAAACAGTTTCTCCGTGTCTCTCATCAAGCCAGCGTAGCGCAGTTCCTCCTGCTGTCATCGATTGGAAATAATTATTATGGGGGATGAACGCCAGGTCAACATGCTCTCTTTCACTTTTACAGATACGCACGCCCACACTTCAAGATATCTTTTTTTCCCCTTTTTTCTTTAAAGAAATTGTATCCAATGTTCGTTAATCAATGTCTGAAAAAATGCAATTAATCTTTCAGGACCAAGTAAATCTTTTTAAGCAGAATTATTGCCTTAGTGATTTTAACTTTGCATGAAAAGAATGTTGCAACAGAATTCACATGATCAAATGCACAGAGTATATTAACAATCCAGTGTCCTTTTCAGCTCACAGAGCCATACACACTGTTGTAATGTGTCCATTTCTTGTCCAATTCCCAATTGTAATAGAAGCTTGTCATGTATGCAACGGCAATCTGCTTGTCACCATTTGGATAAGGCCACATACTGTTACAACATTCAAGCGAGCTTTTGTCACGCAAAATGATGTCATGCAGCATCTGTTAAAAGCTCAATTAAATTAAGCTCTCCCAAACGTTCTTGAGAGGCTGTCAGTGAGCTGCTTATTCTTGGAAACACTTTAAACGACTCATGGAGGGGGATACGCAGCAAAGGTCAGAAAAACTCAGGTCCCTAAAACAAAATACAAGTTTTCAACAAGCCTGACAATCATTCACAATCAAGCGGTGCAAGCCTGTTATGCTGAATGTGATGTTACACAATGACTTGATCCATTCACACACACACACACACACACACACACACACACACACACACACACACACACACACACACACACACACACACACACACACATATACACACACACACACACACCATTCATCTGTTATTTAAATATAGTTGAAGCATTTTGAAATTAAGTGTTTTAATAGTTGAATGCAACAACATGTTTTTTCAGTCATTCTGAAGTTAATGTTCTCATACAAATCGAATTGCAACTACAATCAAATGCATATTTTATTGTAGTCAAACTGAAAAACAATGAAGTCACTGATTATTCCTCATGTAAGTCCAACTTGATCTCCCATCACTGAGGCTTATTTTATGAAAAAATTCTGTACAGTTCCCAATGGAAAAAAAGTAAAGATTGTTTGCAAACTGAGATGCAAAAACAAGTCTGAGCGTCAGCCACATCGGCAAATTAAAATCGAGTAAACCGAGTTGAAGCAGTCAATCAGTCTCAGATTGACTGTCTGCGAGTGAATGATGAGGACAGACATCAGTACAGACTTGTACTAGACTGCGTCGTAGGCGATCAGCAACCCGAGAACAAGGCTGAGAGCCATCGTTCATCAGATTAGTTTCTCATTCGCAGACGTCCAGACATGTGCCTTCAAGAAAGGAGGCATGCACTGTTGTCAGTGTTACAGACACTGTCGAATAAGGCATTAAAGGTCCCACATCATACAAATATTCTCTTTAGATAAAATAAAATCTAGCCGTTTCACAGCTCATTCGTGCTTGACTATGCGCTTAAGTCATGCAGTAGTTTCCTAAGAAAGTGGAGACTGATGAGGATTTATGAGACAGACCAAAAGCCACCCATGATTTCTGGAGCTCCAGAGAGAGTCTCGAAAGATGGAAAACTACATTGAGTTGAATTTTTGTACTTTAAATTGCAAACTTATCATGCTAGCGCTATCAAAACTTCAAATAAAACCACAGGCACTGCATGATACGGGACCTACGGGATATGACCTTTAAAAACTATTTTTTGTATTTTTCGAAACCGTAAACTTGGTCCAAAATTTAAAACTGTCAACTACAAACATGAACTCATGTGAACCTGCACAAAACTGAGCATGTGACAGCTAATGTGAGTTGCAGAGATGAAAGAGATCAGGTACCATACTGTCCTCCCTACTTGTCTTCACTTTTAAAAGACATATGCTGTGAGAACCTAGGCACCTGTTGTACATCAATACTTCAAACAGCAAAATCTGCTGCTCTGGCCTCAGGACAGGAAAAGAGAGACAAGCGGCATCAAACTGACAGGCACGAGCAACCTGTTAAAACACTTGAGTCCTCACTGTGATGTAAGATGCCCCTAAACAAAAGAACATTTTTTGTACAAAGCATTACGCTATAAATTGCTAGAATATAGGGGGGGGGGAGTACATATAGTCCTTGACAACAGCTTGGGTTTGCTTGGCATATCAATGAAATATGGCTTGGCATGTGCAGCACACAGGTAAATGCATTTCCAACATTCAAATGCATCTCTCTAGAAACGACTTAACTGATACTGGCAGCTGCACAGAGGCATGTACCACACACACTGCCAACACTGACATCTGAAAAATGTCTGTGAATGCAAGTTTTCATAACTCACCATTTCAAACAAATTTGCAAAAGCCATAAATGAAGTTGGTCCCATGCAGAGAAATTCATTTCTTAGCAAGTTAGCAAGAACATGGTGTATGTGGTGGGATTCACATACATACACACACACACACACACACACACACACACACACACACACACACACACACACACACACACACACATACACACACACATATATATATATATATATATATATATATATATATATATACACACACATCATCAATTTACACAGGTGTTTCTCTTCATTAGCTGTAGTAAAATAAAAGGTTGTATATCTTTGCAGGGCATCTTGAGAATATCAGGGAAGCAGGGAGCCAAGGTTTGGAAACTATAAAGAACGACCACTGGCAAACGGCCAGCGTCCTCATCCTGTGGTTTCATGCCTTTCTCTGTCTCTGTTTCTTTCTGTCAATGTGACTCTCATTTATCCAAGTTCTCTCTTTACTCCTGGAATCTAACATTCGCTTTCTCTCTCACAGTTAACAGCCAGAGGTAACTTCCTGGATCCTGGATTTCTGTGAGTCGGACCCGTTCTGTCACCTACATATCTACGTTTGTCTTGTGGAAAAATCAATCAAATCAATTCCCTTTCACATCTATACAGTCTCTGTTCCAACTTGGCCGTCTAATAAACAAGATTGAGTGTGCGTGTGTGTTGATTTTGGGGTTTTGTGGGCTACAAATAATTGGCTACTTCTTCAGAAGCTGTGAAGTAATTTCCCTAATGACACGCCAACACTAACAGAAACAAAAGGATTTCAATTAGCATTCCTAGTGGAAGGAGTTTGTCTTGGAACTGGGATAATTAAAACTGTTGGGTAACTGTTGGCATATGGCTCCACTTTTACTATTTCACTAATCCAAACTGTCCAAGAAAATTCTACCTCAAATTATAATTACGTCAAGACAGAAAAAAGAATGCCAATTCAGATTAGCTGAATGCAAACACCTAAATCCGCTCCATGTACCTGTCCAATTACCTGGCCACATTAACATGCATGTGAGTTAAATCACCATAATTGTAAAATTCTCATTTCTCTTTGAAATATTAAAACTCAAAGCCTTTTTGACACTCCCAAAAAACTCCAATTCCCGTCTAAAAACTGAAACACTTTCAAGAAGCACAGGCCTTGAGTGTAGCATATACTGTATCTCTCTGGCCCAATAAAGCTCTTTTTAAATCTGCTTTTCAGTTGAGATTTCACACATCTTCAGCTGTGCTTATAGTGCTACATATGGCAAAGCTTCTAAGTTCATTCTTGGCACAGCATTCGTCTCATGTCGTGTTTTATTCGCATGGGCAACACTGAGACAAAGCAGAGACGTGTCTACGATGTAACCTCAGCCTTTGCCGGTTGCCACACATTGTCCTATAAGTCGAACAATGATTCGTCGTAATAGAAAGATTGGATCCTTGTGGCGGAATCCAAAACAAACAACATTTTAGCAGAGAGTAGGACTCAGCAGTAATCACATTTGGAAGAAAGGGACGAGTAGCAGATAGAAACTGTTAACTGAAACAATGCAGCTCTTTGTGTACTTTGTTGTAATGTGGTTTGCAGCACTTTCCCAGAAAAGACTGCATACTTTGTGTAGTTAAATATTTGTATGTAATACACTGTGTTTTATTCTGGTGATGTTGATGAACAGGTGGGCTACAGGTTATACTGTACTTGCAATTAACTATTTCTTAAACAGATCTAGAAAAAAATGACTATGACTGTGGTGGTAAGGTTCATCATGATGTAGTTGTCTTATTTAGCAGGTCACTATATAAAGGTATTGAGTTAGGTACGATATTACCCATTATCACTTCAAGGGTCCTGATACTGGGACTGGTCTTCTATCTTAATATTTTAAATGATACACAGCCCTAGCTTGCATAAAGAAAATCATCCAAATTATTCTTTTAAAATGATAGATAATATAAGTGAAACTGCTTTGAAGTAATTTCATTTTCTATCAAAAAAATGAGAATAATCACACATCACTGACATTTTGTTTCTGTTTCTCACAGACGGCGCAGTCCTGTTTGATGCCCTGATGATGAACCCTCGCCTGCTGTTTTAGAACCGCGCACAACTCTAGGCATGAGGTTCCACTGGCAGTGATGCAAAACCACAGCTAGAGGACCATGGCTGTGTTAGTGAAAGGCACCCCCCCCCCTCTTTTTTTTTCACTCCCTACAACCAGACCCATCCCCAGCCACTCCAGCCCCTGCACTGGACCAGCAGACGTGGGAGGCCAGTCCTCCAGGCCTTGAAAGCAGGATGGACACAATGATTAACATTTTTTCCAGACCCCTAGTTTTTATGACCTTGACATTCAACAATCTTCTCATGACAAGTGGATAATCTTTTGGCATGGGCCGTGGTAATAACTCCCCTTCCCTGGTGAGAATCTCGGATCCCATAGCGGAGCGGAGAGGAGGAGGAGGGCCAGAGGCAAGAATGCCTGTCTGGTCTCGGAGCGAGATGCAGACGGGATGGAGGGATGGAGAGGAAGGAATCAGATCCACCGAGGGATGGGGAGAGGCAACAAGTAATGGAGGCAATGACGTGTCTTGGGAATTGAACAAAACAGAGAAGCATGTGATAGAAAATCTAGAAAGGACAAGTTTATTGACAAGCAAAAGAGGAGACAAAGAAGCGTTCAAGGGCAGGGAAGGAGGGAGGAATAAAGGCTGCAGGGAGACTCAAAGCGTTGAGGAGTACGCAATGAATGTTGTTTCATCTCCCAATAGTTTTAACAGCAAAGCGTGTTTCTCACATCTTTGTTCCAGCCGGCAGCAAACCAACTGTGCCAGAGCTGCTGTAGCTCATGTTGCTTATTTACTCTGAGGGCACGCACCAGAGCAGAACTTGAAAAGCATCTATGTTGTCTTAGCTGAGGTTCACTAATGTTGATACTAATCCTCGTGCAACTCTAGTCAGCATGTGTGTGATCGAAATCGCTCAGACTGATCAGCTGGAATAAATCATTTTTTTCTGATAACAATCTGACTAATGTAAGAATGACTCATTCAGCTCGTCCTTCTGTGTTTTTAATTTAAAAAAGAATGGGCTATTTAAAAGAAAAAAATCTAAGTGAAGCGCTGCAATGTGAGAATAATCTTGAGTGCAAACAATGATAAAAATCAGAAATGGGCTTTTACTGTCATTGCTCGTGCTCGACAATCGCGATTACACATCTTTTGTCCATTTTACCACGTTGATTTGCACTTTGGGTTTACAGATGTGATCTTAAACTTTCAGCACTGCTCGCTAACTCATCAGGGCTGCCCCGATAATTTTAAACATGTTTGATATTTATGAATTAAAATCCGGATACTTACGTCACTATTTTCCAAGTGGGACCACAATAGCCAATGAGAGAGACGAGTCGACAAGGAGACAGAAGCAAATAAGAGGACTTTTGAAATGGTGACTGTGAAGAAACAACAAGAAGCTGTTGTATGGGTGCATTGGGCAGCTGAGATGAAGGAAAGGTTTGATGATGTGTAGCTATATAACATGTCTCCCCAACCTTTTTGTTTCATCCAGAATCATTTAGTCCTCTGCAAAGCATCGTTAAAGCAAGTTGTTGAACTGTGTCACTTTTCATTTTCTTTACATCTGCTTCCCCATGAGATCACGTAAAATGGAGCAGTGCTCACCCTGACAGGCATTACCTAATAATATCCTGTAGTGGGATGCGCCATCATCAAATCTCGTACGGTGTGCATGAGATTAAAGAGAAGAACATCTGTGAAGTTTCTTCTTTCATGGTGCAACCCTGATTTCAAAATCGTTTCTTATTTTAAAACTCCTGAGATCTGAGCCTGGCTTTAGTCTTGACATGCAGAAATAAACTTCTGCGTATTTATTTTAATGATGACAGCATTTTGTGCTACTGCACATTGTAATTGTTTTCTATTCAATATTGATGTTTGCAGCACGGTGCACATAGAGCTGAATTAAACAGTGATTTGTGCTTTTATTGCACTATCTATGGCACAATCTAGAGTACTGAAGATTAAATTCTAGAATGTTAAATTAGCATTAATCATTTTTGTTTTGCTGCATTTGATGTTATCTCCCACATGTCTGGATGAGGAATGGATAAGCCATGAAACCTGAAATGACATTGCTGAGAGCCAATTAAATAAAGAAAAATGAATTAAAATGTTCCTATAAATTCAGTGGTTCTGATTTATTATCATGAATAAAAATCCCTCCTGATGTTTTCACAAATCCAACCCTGCGTAATACAATCTGATATCTGTGCCTAAGGTTGTCATGATACCAGGATTTTAAACTTTGATACAATCATATACCACAACTTCTTTGTTTTAATTAAAATACCACAACCACCGAAACAAACAACACATTTGTAATAATGTAAATTGTAATATATCATGATTATTGCACTTCCTAAATGATTTCTAAATGTTTTTTCTTTTTTTTTTCCATACTGTTGCTTCATTTGTTAACACAATACAGTGGTCTTCAGTGGTTTCCACTGTATAAATAAAGGATAAATCCAATAAAAATCATCTTTACCAAAAACGTAACTGTGCAAAATTGTGAAGGTTTAGTGTTGTTCCTTTTTTTTCCCTCCTCAAATGTTGTTTCACTTGTAAACACGACAGTGGTCTCAGTGGCTTTACTCTGTATAAACGGGAATAAAATAAAATAAAACAAGAACACCACTGTATAAATAGAGGATAAATACAATAAAACAATAACATAATTATGAACAAAAACGTCAATGACTATACAAAACCCTGGATGTTTTGACTTGCATGAAATGTCAAAAGTTTTGTTTTAGTTGGGCTACTTTATCATTTTTTGCGATCATAAGTTACTTTGACAGGAACACCAGCAAGTCAAGGTTGGCCTGGGTCGGTCTTAAACGTCTTGAGCATTTTGGGCTGCGAATGACGCCAATGAGGCACTGGTGACCCGCTCAGATGGACAGCTTAAGGCCGAAATGTACAAAAATCTTCTGGCAGACTCTGAAAGGCGAGGGTGTGTTTTTACATGTGCTTTCCACCAATTAAGTGGATCCTCCTCTGCACTGAGTTCCGGCATTTTGCTGTTTACCAGTAACTCGCTGGAAAGATTCTCGTTTGGGGTGCGCCGTGCACTAGCAGATGGGTCACTCATCCTTTTTCTTCCCTTGAATACTTGACGGCAGGCTCTTCAAATCAGTTCTGGTCCTGGATTTCTTGGCCTATTGTACCGGAACTTCCTGTAACTGCTTCGGTCCTTCTGCCTCCAGGGCAATGCCACTCTGAGTCCTGTACAGAAGACCTTGTGTGACCTCCTTTTCCAGCTTGACAAAACAGTCCTTGAACTTGGATTCCAGTAAGATGGAACACACCTGTTGTAAATGCCTGTCCTCATACCGCTCCTTGATGAGTCTGCGGCGTTTTTTTTTTGTTACCCACTGGTGCATTGGTGAAAGTTCTCATTGTAGCGAGAACATCTCTGAGCATTTCTAAGAATAGATAAATCTGATTCTTTTAGCATCATGGATCATTCTTTTCTTTCTTCTACCAGGACAAACAGCTTGCTGCTGTTCTCGGCAGCACGCCACCATGTCATAAGTTGAATTCCAGTGTGTTGGGCAACATGGGTCATTTCCTGATCTGGTAGATAGATAGTGCTGCCAATACCCTGTCAATACTTATACCTTTATTGTCCATAAGACAAAGGCTCTGCTCTTCCTGAAATGCCTTCTAATTGTCTGTTGCAATTCCTGCCATTTTGGATACACCCATCCATCTCTGATTAGCTCTTCCAGAACCTTTCATAAAATCTCTGCTGTGTGGTCGACCCCATGGATGTCCCATGACTCTGTTATGAACTGCAGTGTCACTGCCTTGAATGTGTTTGTGGCTGCTGGTCAATCATTGGCGCATAAGAAAGAGGGTTTTCCTGTGGCTTGAGTATGTTTCTGGTTTCTGATTACAACCTGGGGATTTTTTGTAGTTGAATTACTTCTGACTGGGAATCTTGTACTTGCAATTGCAACCGCTTACCAGAATCTGTCTTTCTCAACTTTGTACACTGTTACCTGATCCAAAGAGATAAATTACAACACTCTTCTGTTGAATCTCTGTACCTCAGTTGAGTAAAGAAAATTTAATAATTAGATTTGTGGGTATAATCCTTAAATTGTATGTATTTCTATACAATTTAAATATATAATTGCTATGTTGAGCACTCTTTTTATGTAATACTGTTTTTGAAGCAATATTGGCCAGAGTAGTCTAAAAAGATAAAGGAAAAATTGTACAGATAAGCTGATGGTCACATGGACAAACAAGAAAATGTCTAATATTATAGAATCAGAAGATTAGATCCCTCTGACCGCTGCCTTAAGCTTTTCCTTTAAACAAAAAGCTTGTTGTTGGTGGTGAGATGAAGAGGATTAAGTCAAACGAATGTTGGACACTTACACTTATGTTGTGTACTGCTGTCACTTTAGCCTACAACATGATTATCTTCTCTAGTTACATTAAATACCAAATGCAGAGGTTAGGAAGCTAATGTTAGCCATTTTCATTGCATTGTCTGTACATGATCTGTGCAGGAAACATGATTTGTTTTGCACATGTGCGAGTCGGTCAGCCATTTTTATCAGGTACGATGATTTTCAAAATAAAAGCATTATAATAAATACATTATTTCTTTCAACTATATAAAGTATGTTGGGGTCATTTACACCTAACATTAAATCTCGTAACAATTATACTTCATTAAAACTATTTTCGGGTCATGGGTAAGTAATTAACACAACTTTTCCTAATTTCAGTGCCAAAGGTATGACATCTTGAAATTGAACCACACAGTTTTAATAAAATAAACAGGATAAAAACAACTTTAGCCTAAGTTAAAAGGAAAAAAGATTTTTTCAAAAAAGTTTTTTCAAGTTAATGTCAAAGAGAAAAGGAACAAAACAGAGCTCAGGCAAATGTAGACAGTTTTGCATTTTGCCAAAGAATTTGTACAAAAACGAACAATTTGTAATGGTAATACGTCATATACTGTATAATATGTCAAACCTTTGTTTGTTTGTGGATATGTAGAACCGAACATGTATAGTACAATAGTTGTAAAAGTTTGCTCACTCGAGGGAAACTTTCTGTCCTCAAAGGCTGCATCCTTGCCCTTACATTAATTGTATTAACTGTACACTGGATTGAAAATCTGATTGTTCATCTATATCTATATAGATATATCTATATATCTATAAATATATAAATGTTTTTAAATGTAGTATCAAAAAAGTATCAAAGTATAGATACTTTTGACATCCTTATTATGCTTTGATTACAGCTTTCACAGGGCTTACCCTTGATTAGGTAAAATGGGTAGTCTACATATTGCATCTGACATTGGAATGTATACAGTGTCCGTTTAATGTGTGTATTCTGTAGTATTACCAATTTATCAACCTGTACATGTATTAACCTTTAGCCTAAATATACACTACATCTGAAGGATAGCAAGGGAATAGTTCCATTAAAAAGAAAATTGATCTACTGAAGTCTTTTTTTTTGAGGCATTTATAATAATAAGTGACTTTTTTACATAAAAGTGAGGACAGTATTTGCAGTAGAATGAAGTGCTGTTAAGCGATACCTTCCACTTTAAATTGGCCAAACAAAGATTTCATTTGATAAACTTAATTCAATCTTCATTTGGCCATGTGGTTTGAGGTAAAGGGTCAGCCAGCCTGCTCAGTACATCACATCGACATCCTGCTGTCTCGAGGCCTTAAAAAGCCATCATGCATATCTGACAGCCTCTTAAAGTATCCTCATAGCCTACTCTTGCTATTTGATCTGTTTTTCAGCCACACTGTTAGTATGGATGTCAACAGTGGTCTGTCAGTTGGTCCAGACTATGCTTAGGCGGTATTTTTTTTGGCAGAAAAAAAAATAACAACATAAAATCTTAGCTACTGGTGATAGAAGTCATGTCGAACCTACAATGTAATGTGTCTAATTTGCATTTAACCTACTACGACAAGTCTTGCTGTTTTTAAATATATGTGGCCCATAGAAAAATGAATAGCTATGAAATAAGTGTCTGACCATTTTTGCTACAAGATCTGATAATACTGGTTGCTACAAATACTGTTTGATGGTGTGATAATGCTGTGGTTAAGGTACGCTTAGGTTAAAATGATCACCGAGTGACAGAAACAAACGTCCGGGAAAAAGTCAGTCTGAATGCCAACAAAATACCTGATGACCCGAAACTGTAATATTCAACGTATTTTCTGCGGAAAAATAAACTGTCAACATTACCAGATTACACTAATAAATAAATTTACACTACCGTTCAAAAGTTTGGAATAATCAGAAATACATATATTTATATTATTATACATTGCTGCAAATGTCTGGTTATTGGTGTAATATCTACATATGTGTATAGAGGCCCATTTCCAGCTCCTGCTCCCGTGTTCTAATGGTACAATGTGTTTGCTCATTGCGCCAGAAGACTAATAGATGATTAGAAAACCCTTGTGCAATCATGTTAGCACAGCTGGAGACAGTTTAGCTGGTTAGAGAAGCTATAAAACTGACCTTCCTTTGATGAAAGCAAAGTTTGAAGGAAAAAACTATTGTTTCAAATACGAACCATTATTTCTAACCATGTCAATGTCTTGACTATATTTTCTATTAATTTTACAACTCATGGTGGTAAATAAAAGTATGACTTTTCGTGGAAAAAAAAACACCTGGGTGGGTGACCCAAATATTTTGAACGATAGTGTAAATTTGAGTACTTTTACCTGCACCTTTGTACCTATGGTGCACTGGCGCTTCACGCATGGCTCCCTCCTCGCATACAGAAAGTGTAAAAGTGCATAAATTATGTCAATAATAGAAATAAACACAGTCTCTGCAACATGTTGCATGTTGTTGTCATGTACAGTGGCCCTCCGCTCCTCCCCTGCCAGATCCTTCTCAGCGAGGGCGGGGCTGAGGCGCAGCTGCTACACGGAGCCGACAGAGACCGGGCAGGTGTATTACTGGAGTGGAGAATTATGCTCTTGTGTTACCGCGAGTGCAATAAAAGCTAAAGTTTAAATCACTATGCTGCGACGGCGGAGGCTCAGCAGACGATGACTTCTATTAATTAGAATTTATCTCTTACTTACCCCGGTGGCCCCTGTGGTGCCGGGCCCGAGTCACTCTCAGTAACCGGGCTTTAAATCAACATTTTTAGAGCTGCACTGAAAGCGCTTTGAATATTAGGCTTTGTTTCCGCACTAGCACAATCTACGTTGTTGTACAGTTGCAGATGGCCTTGTCAGGAAGGTACTGAGTCCTCTGGAGAGTGTAAAGAATTTCATGTAACTCCCAGCATTTGTTCGACAACAGTCTCACCCCTCTCGCTAAAGACTTGACCCGGCCTTTTTCTATTCTGTGTGGTCTCCACATCGTTCTGTCATCTCTGTCTCTCCTATGTCTCTCTGCCTCCCTCAATTCATACCTCCCCTCCCTCTCTCTCTCTCTAGCTGATGTCAACCACCTGTCTGCGTGGGACCTCCCAGGCCCATCCTCTGTCTGTTAGCAGCATGCCATGTTCAGCGTGTGAGCAGAGCGATGGTGAAAGAGATAAAAGTGGCTACTTTCCAGTGTGTCTGCATGTGTGTTTGTGTGTATGTGACCTGCAGCCGGAGTGTATGTTCAATAAAATTTACTGTGAAGCGCGGAGAAGCGACGGAGAAGAGAAATGGCTTCCTACGGCGTCATCCTCCATAAAAATCCTCATGACACACGATTTATCTTTATGTTCTAAATAAAACAAAACGCGGTCACAGCTAAAACAGATTGTTTTGAAAGCACAGGTGGAGAAAAGTGCCTGTTAATCATCTGCGCCTCTGCAGTTGGTGGGATCCTGTCTGGCTGAAACCACTACAGTATGCAAAGAATGACACCTTATTAATTTGTGCTTGTTGTGTGGGAGACTAATCTGTTATTACTAGCCAGTGGGTCATCCTCCTGCATTCTGTTCATTCCCAAATCAACATAATCCAAATAAGTGAGTAATAAGCGTGTGTGTGTGTGTGCGTGCGTTGCTGTCATACACTCGTACAAACCACATTCCTCCAATGCTGGTTTATGTTTCTATTCTATTCTACTAAGTAAACTTGATCTCTCTAAATAATTTGTAAGAGGAGACAACAAAAAACAAGCATTAACAGCAAAAGCTTATTTTCTGTGATTTGAGGCTTTGAGGTAAATTTAAATATTTGAAAAAGATCAAGTGTTCTTGCTCCACTGATGATAAATGAGGGACGGTTTCATGCCCAGACAAGCTATAGCCAACCTCACATACGGGGGAGAAAGGGAGAGAAAGCGAGAGTGAGGCCCTGTCATCACATCGGTCCAAATGTATATACATACACACACACACACACACATATATACACACACGCATACATGCAAAGGGGTTGCGGTGAAACAATTCAAAACACTAGATGTGCACTAAATCAACAGATTAAGACCACAAAATTGTTATTCTAGCAATAAGCACAACCGCAGTAACTTAGTGATTTATCAGCTACTGTGTGTTTGGGCTGTGTTCACAGGCATGAGAGGAAAGTGAGCCATATCTGAAAGTCATAGAGGCATTTAATGAGGACTGAGCAGGCATGTCTGCACATTCAGTTGTCATTTCTTGAAGCACAGCACAGACATGTGCGTAGACAGAGAAACAGAAACACGCAGAAACAGGCAAACATAACCCTTTCATGGGGCACCTGTCGAAATCAGATCTTCACACAGTCACACACAAAGACAGACGTGCAATAAGAGCATGGATGTAGTTCTCAATGCATGGAAAAGTCCAAACACAGGACTGTACTGTTCTTGATTTGTACAGTGATAAGGGGCTGAAACCACGTCCATATGGGAACAAGGTGCAGGGACAAAAGAATTCTGCTCATGTCCGACAGTAAATTACAGATGTCAAACAGTGTTAGCTGTGATTTCCGTCGGATGAATTTGATCCCAAACACTGTGAGAAGTTGTTTGTCAAGGAAATGTCAACAAGAATTACGGCCGAAAGCAACTTTGTATGGTGACGTCACATTTCAGCGTGTTCCATTTTGCTCTGTGCTCTCTTTCGCTCCCGTGCCACATGGTTCGGGATCCTGAACTGCGGTGACCTCTTGATCCCTGTTTTCCTCCACAAACACGAATGTAACCCCCGAGCGCGAACTTTGACCTTTTACCTCGCCCAGTGATTCCAGACAGAACACTTCAGCTGGTTCACTTTACACCAGATGTTCTTACCCCATTCTGCGCGTTGACCTGTGGCAGACTGCAGCTCTGGTGACCCGAAAGATAACCAAAGCAGGGCTGGTTTTATGTTTTGACCTATAAATTATCATCTCCTCATTTTTCCCCAAACAGATGTGCACACAATGCATATTTCTCACAGAGGCAGGGCGAGATTCTTTCTTTTGCAGTTTATATGTTTTGTTCTTGTTACTGTTGCAAAGAAACATGGATTGACCACTTTTTTTTTCAAATGTGTAAAGCTAAAAAGCAGAGTAAGTATCTAATAAAGATATTAGTATAGATACAATCATTTAAAAAAGAAATTCTTTCTCCCATTAAAATCCTTACTTGTTTTTGGCATTCCTACAGCTTTGACAATAGATGCAAAGGTAGAGAAAGCTTTAGAAAAACGTGTGGAAAAGTGAAATGGAGGCTTGTCAGGTAACGTGTGATTGAACGTCAGGTTGTCAAGAATATTTATCTCACAGCAACTGTTACAAACGACTTTCACTAGTCAGGCCAATAACTGCTGTGTAAGAGATAATGAGCAGCCTGCCTCAAGCTTTGGTGATCTGATAAGAGTAATCAGACATCACTGTGAACAGACCCTTAATTGTTGTATTTTTTTTTTTTTGCCAGCTGGCACTGCCCCAGATTTTCTAGTAACACTTGTACTCGTGTCAAGTCGGTGGTTTGGTATAATGAGCAAGAAAGGAATTCCCTGTTGTTTCATCCGTGTAAGGCGTTTTGTTTTAGGAAGCCTGATGTGCAGCAGTGTTAATACATCAGGACACTTTCTTCAAGACAATAGTAATGTAATTTAACTCAATTACATAGCACCGATAATTACTGGTCTAAATTACAAGTTTTTTTTAAGTGCCCTTTGTAAACCTTATGCTTCGCACTGCATAAACAGATACATGCAATTAATGGTTCAACCAAAGATACTATTGGTTAAAAATAGGGTTAAAACAGACAATTGTTTTCAGTTTTCCTATTTTGCTATGTTTGGAATGTGCCTTTTTTTCCCCGAGTGCCACGTCTGCACTCTGAGCAGAAAATAAATATAATCTGCGGAGTGAAACAATAGGAAATGATAAACTCGCTGAAAGAATGCCACAGTGCAAATCCCCGTCACCTCCTCTGCTTCACCACAGGGTTCACGGGAGCCACAGGGTTCAATGATATGCCTCAGAGTGCTGTGGGGAGTTTACAAAGGCAAAAGCATTACAGGACTTTGGAAGTTGTTTTCGAATCTACCTCCTTTATTCAGTGATAGCTGTAATTGTAGTCTTTAAAGGTTCCAGTGGTTAGTGTTAGACCCTGAGGTTAAACAGTTAAAATGACAGTCCAGGTGTGCTGTCACACCTCTGCCCAGGTGTCCTAAACAACGCTGTGTAGTCTAGACTACGCGTTCCATTCCATCCTTTATGTGTTTAAGGGGCGGATCTTCTTCCTGCCACAATCCGAGTGAGTAGACTTTAGATAAATATGACATAGATTTGCATGGATTTTGAGAAGGTGGCATTATCTCCATCTCCACACTGAACAGCAGTGAACAGAACAAAAGATTGTACATCTGCAAATATCTCACTTACATTATGAGGACTGATGCATTTTCAAACACAATTTATATTAATGTGGTTTGTTTGTTGCTGATTTGAAAAATGTATTATAAGTAAGCAGCGGTCAGCTAACTTTACAAGAAGGACCAAATTCCAGATATACTAAGTGATAAATGCATCAACCACATGAATTTATCAGCTGACTAGCATCTAATCTGTCCTTTTTACCTAATAACAAGACATTTAAAAAGTGAATATAGACAAAAAATCTTTTTATATATTTATGATGTCTTTATCTTATATCATACATTAATTAATTGCATATTTTCAGTAAAAACACAACTTTTTTTTCCCTCTCTCTTTCTCTCTCTCTCTGTCTCTTTCTCATACACACACATACATATATGCACACAGAAACACACTGATGCACCGGTGCTAACATAGGGAAAGCTGTAATTCAGCTTCAAAGGGAAACCTGAGAGGGTCATGAATAATCACAGACATCTTTGTCTGCAGGGGGAAAACAGCACTGTCCATCTGCCCTCCATACACACATATACACACACTAGGTTATGTCTGTTTATGCCAGTTGATTTGCTGTTTTAAGCTTTTGGGGTTTAAAGAATATATCAAGTGTGACCATTTCCAATTCTAATGGAAAAGAAAAAAAGAATATGCTACTGTAGCTGTATGAAAAATGCACTATTGGTCTCCATAGATCTGAATTCATGATTGACAGCTGAGCCATAACGGCTAATACTGAACTCAATTGTAGATTACAGGCCAAGTAGCAGTCATTTACAGTTATATCTGCAGTGGCACAGGAAACAAAAAAGGCTCTTATTTGCAACATGATGTTGGCTATGAGGGTGTTTCCAGCTTGTTCAGCAAGCCAAGGTTTGAGATAAAACATATGTATTGTGGGATGTACTGTGGGGGTTACTAACTAACCAAATATTTGTATTTGGTCAACTGTTGTAATCTACGGAAATAGGGAAATAAAACATCAGACCGGTAGTGGACTAGGCTAAGATATAACTTAATATGGATAAAAGAATAATTAATATGAAATTTAAATGTATTTTTTTATTTTAAGGAACAGGAGTAAAAATTAAGTGTGCCACATAAATGGATTTAGATTTTGTGTAAACTTGTAAAAGAGGCGTTATATGTTTGCTTCTGAGTCAAAACCATGCAGATAATTAGTATAAATTACTGAGTACAAATCCTACAATAGTGTGACTGTCACTTTCACGAGATCAGAGACTTTTAAATGTAACTTTCTAGTCTTCCCCACAAGAATAATTTGAGCTGGACTTTAAAAGCTCTGAATGATCCCGTGTTAACCACATGGACAGAGTTCAGTATCTGTTGAGACGTCATGTAAGATATATAGGCAGCCTGTTGCGGCTTTCTCTTCTCACTTCCTCTGTGGACGAACAGAGAGGTGATCAGCTCCCCTCCGGCGCATGCTGGCAGCGAAACAGAAACTCATAAACATTGCTTAAAATTTATTTTTGTACAGGCCGGAGCACCTTTCTCTTGAGAGAGTTTTACACCCTGGCCAGCGCTCAAAGTTTTGATAAGTTTTCTTATCCAACACAGATGTGCACATGATGCAGTCGAAGCAGACGATGTACAGTTGTGTGCGTGTGTGTGTATGACAGAGAAATACAAACAAAAAGTCATTTTCTATTTGTTATGTGGGAATTTTATAAAACCTAAATCAAGACTGTTTATGTTGTTTTTTTGTTGTGGATTTTTTTTTTCATCTGCTCTAGACTCTAATGATATCAAAAATAACTCAATAATCTAATGTGTTTACTGCAATTTTGCAAATGAAGGTTTTGGTTAGTGACTTTTTTTTATGTGCATAAATGTTGGTCTGCGGTGACATTCCTCCCCTGTCAAAACCCCGAAAGGAATTCCCTGGTAGGAGTGGCAGACATGAGGTCTGTGTTTAGCACACACGCATGTATACACACACATAAGTGCACACAAATACACATATTGGAGTATATTAGAAAAAAAAAAAAATTGATCAGCTGCACACACGCATATAAACACGCACCGGACCCCACCCAGACATAAGGATAACCTCAGCAACATACTTCATGTTGGACATTGGAGCTCATCAGAATCTACAAGTCCTTTGAGGGTTGTGTAACATGAGCGGAGAGAAAGACAGATAGAAAAAGAGGGAGAGAGAGACAGATAGAGAAAAAAAAGGGGGGGAGAGAAAGAAGGTAACCTGATGTCCCAGGAGTTTTCTGAACACTGAACTGGTTCCGATTGAAGTTTGGAGAACACTTTTCTTCTAATCCTCACCTCTATTCTCTCTTTCTCTCCGTCTACCCCCTCTCCTCTTCCATGCATTTATACCTGGAAAACTATTGTATGTGCCTGGAGACAATTAATGAGCAGTGCAAAAAAACAAAACAAAAAAATTAAATACATGAAAATAAACTTTTAGTGATTCCAGTGTGTTGTCTGCTGGAATTTTCTACCCCCAACAGAGGACTAACTGACTGCTGAGGCTCCACTTTCACTTAATGACAGGTATAGAGAAAATTTTAAGGCAACATTGGGGAGAGAAACTCTTCTCTTATCTCCTGTTTCTCAGTGTCTATGTCCAGTATGTAAACACCACACACACTCACAGCAGGTTTAATGACAGTTGTTTTTTTTTTTTTTTTTTTTAAATATAGTACTCACCAGTCTGTTAATGTTCCTTGTCTTTTTTTTCCCCAGTGAGTGAAAACTTCCAGAGAAAGTTTGTTATATTCCACCTCACTCTCCAGGCCAAGGGCAGAATTATCCCAAACTCCAAATCCCGCTCCTGCTTTTAAAGCTGTGAATCCAGGTCTCGGGCCATCTACTTCTGTCTGTCTGCCTCCCACACTCTTTGGGAAATGGATTGTTCTAAAAGTTTAGTAAGAGAGTACCAAAGCTGCTCCCTCCCTCCTGTGTTGCTCACCGCAGGTCCTAGTGCCTACCGTTTACACGTGCTTCCGTAAAAAAAAAAAAAAAGAAGAAGAAAAAAAAAAAACAGACAGCTGCTCATAATTTACACCTGGCTGCTGTTATTCATCCTCTCCTTCCATTCATCCCCCTTACGCGCAAAATGGTGGAAATACACTTTCACCCGGGGATGATTCAACTTCTTTTCATGTCAGACTTGACGTCAGCTACAGTAATAGTGTGGTCAGGCTTTGCCCTGTGCAGTGAAAGCTTCCCAAGATTTTCATTGTTGTTCCACACCTGAGTCATGGCTACACTGGCATACAACCCTGGATGCTGACGTCCACTGGTATAAAGGAAGGTCGTGGAGCTAAAATCATTAAACGAATGAATGAATGAATTAAAAAAAACAAAAACCAACTGATCAAATATGCACATGCTTTTGCCAACGATGCGTACATAAAATCTGTACAGTCCAATGACATTCACAGACTTACAAGAATAGAACTTTGATGGTCTGTTGAAACCTGGAATTCATCTCTGATACTTATCAATAGCAAATGAAGAGGAAAATGGGAAACGGGAGCAATGAGGACAGTCGAACCACGCAACTATGATATCCCCTCACCCTGGGTTGAGATCAGCCACACCCTGCATTCAGTAGGGCCTCCAGGCTCCAGTGTCACAACAGTCCCTCTCTGACATTTCTCTCCCTCTCTTGTTTATGCATCTTTATTTTCCCATCACCCTCACCTTCCTTCGGGTTCTACGTGTTCCTCTCTTTCACAGCTCCTCTCTGACCTGAACCGTATTGTTGTCAGAGCCCCTGGCGCTGAGGAGACAGACATCCCACCCCTTTGCTCCGACAGACAGGGGGGGGGGAAGAAAGAGAGAAATGAGATAAAGGAAGGATTGTGTGTCAGTGTCATCCCTTTCCCGTCCTCTGGGGAAAATGGAATTCCTCTACTTTCACTTGATACACTGATGCTTGTTTTTGTTTGTGTTAATGAGAAAAACTTTATTGGGAGAAACAACACAGGTGCTGACTTGAGAGGGGAATCCATCCCTCTGCACAAGAATTTTTGAGAGTTCAAACCCAAGCAGGTATTTCCATAAAGCTGTCTGACACCAACTGATGTGTGTGTGTGTGTGTGTGTGTATGTGTGTGTGCGTGCTTACAAGTGTGCGCCACTGTCAAAATTGCCTTGGCCCTCGTTATCAATGCTGACTCTGAAAGGGGAAACCCCCAGACGGTGAACTTTGATCCCGCACCCCACTCCGGGGTTGGTTAAGGGTGAGAAATGCTGAGGAAGGGTGAGCTCTTAGGGCTGGAAAGGGGACTGAGGAGGTCAAGAATCTGCCGAAATCCTCATATTTCAGGCATTCTGATGCTGGGACACTGAGTTGTGTGCATGTGTGACCTTGTTTCAGGTGTTAGTCTAATCGCAGCCTGTTTAAAAACCGCATTGCTGGTCAGGTTTCTTAACCTGGGGTGATGTGTCTAAGTGGGATGATTTAAATGGATTAAAAGTGCTGATAGTTGCTGAACATTTGTATCATGTATCTTTTTGGTCATTCAGTCTCACTTATCACTTTCTTACCTTTTTTTACCACGAAAAAAAATTGGAGCGTTTTTGCCGAAATAAAAGGAACACGCCTCTCCCATGAACATTAAAACAATACTGTTGGTTGTGTCAGGGTTTGGCCCAGCGAAATGTGCTGATAATCATTATTACAGTGCACGTGCATGCTGTATGTATGTGTGCGTGTGTTTTATAATAACTGGGAGGAGTCACAATCCAGCCCTGATGTGTAGTCTTCACATTACAGCTCTATATAAATTCCAGTAAACGCCTGCGACAATCTCCAAGGCCTGTTCTTGTTCTGATGCCACCACACACTGCATAATTATTGTGATGCATCCTATGCAATACTACATCATCCTCATTAATTTCCATGGTTGAAACAATATGTTAGTTAATTACTTTCTGAATTGCAGCCATAGGATCCCAGCGGTGTGTTCACATCCAAATGCAAATACCCCCACTGTTTTCTACCAAGCTAAAGGTTCCGCCATGCTTGATATGTACTGTCTCTCAGTTATATCTGAAGATTGGAAGGGTTCCTTTCTGACACAAAGACACTGTTCAGGGACACTCAGGCCTGTTGAAACTGACACATGTACTTTTGTTGAATTACTCATCCCAATTCATCTCAATCATTCCAAGAATGATGTCACGCTTCTCTGAGTTTGAGCGTCATCTGCCTTCTTTTGAAGAGAATCTCTTTCAGGTGACACATCCAAAAGTTAAAGGCACCTTAAAAGGTCACTAGTATCTAGAAGACTGGTTTTATGTGTCATTGCTCATTGGTCTTCAGTCTTCCCATTTTCCCAGTGTAAATTATAGACCTCCTTGTAATCTGTTAAGATTTACATTTTTTTGCACTAAAAAAGTCATCTCCATAGCCATGGTGATCCTGTTTCGGGAGATTGTAGAGATTGAGGGATTTTTCCTGATCTACCAACAGGCTTAGTAAGTAAGAATTTATCTTTTATTTTATGTTTTCAATTTGGAAGAACCGCCCCTTTAAATGTCATAAATCTGATATTTCTTAGCCCAGTGGGAATGAAATGAAACTGGGAGAAACTAAATCATCTTTTATGTTTCTAATGCCACTAAACAATTGTTTCTTTTTCTCTGTTAAAATAGAAGTTATTAAAATTAAATGAAAGCAAAATTATTTGCTTGGCACAGTCCATGGTCTGGCCTGTTGAAACCATCCTGATGTTATGAAGTCATATTCATTTGTTGGCATCAGGTTTAGTTTTACCTGGATTGGAATGGTCACATACTGGAAGCTTTCATGGAAAAAAAGAGCTGATAAAGTTTTCAAAGCACTTGGAAAGAATAAAAGTTGACGAGAACTGCAGAATTATTGTGCAAGCACATATTGTGCTTCAATGAGACTCACGCGGATACACCTATCATCATAGATGACATAGTGACTTTTTCACCAATGCTTTCTCAATACCTAATGAGCACCTTAAAATACAGGAATATTCTGCATTATTTTTGTCACATGAGAAATGGTCAGACTCTACTCAATAATTAATGACACATCTCTCCTTTAACATTTCCCAAAGCATTCATTCTTTCTTTTCGTTAATGGCGAGTGAAAACCTACACTAAAGAATCAGTCATTGATTGAGGCTTTCTGGCCATTATCCATATGTCACGGTGAAGGTGGATGAATGGCTTAATTTCACCTGCACCTTTGTTGACTGTGTGTATCTATGGTTTTATGCTTGTGTGCGTGTCGTCCTGTGAGGCGACTGAATGGCTGTTCCTCCGGGCATTGTTGAGTTAGAGGGCTCGTCCTCCTACACCCTCATCATCGCCTTGCTCTGACGCATCCCAGAAGCCTCTTCACTCATTGACTCTTCTGTCCCCTTCCTCCCACGGCCTCGCTATGCAGAATCCCGCTATTGTCCCGCCAAGGACGGACTTCGGTGTACACAGGCTAGCAAACAACCAGGCTCAGACTCGTACGCGCTTTGCACTATAAGCCCAGTATGTACAGATGCTGTACAGATCCCGAGATGCAACAGAACATACCTGAACATACAGGGGGAAAAAAAACAAGGAAAAAATAAACATCATCCCGTTTGCGTAAGATCAACATGTTTTTCAGAAGCCGAATAGTTTGGAGTTTTTCCCACAGTTTGCCCTCCAATCCTAATCTCCCCTCAGTGGAATCCAAGCACTTCATTAAATCCAGAGTCGCTGTCTGTGTTTATGTGTGTCTGTGTCCGTTGCTGTGGTTCTGTTTGCTGGGTAAGTCCGTGTATTAACCTTTAGCCTCTCTCACCATTGTTTCTGTGACATGCCTCACTGCTACTAAAACCCATTCCCAGAGATTTTGGCAAAATATTAAATCGACCAACATCTTGGGTTAATTTCACATCTGGGTCTACGCCAGAGTTAAGGGATGAGATCAAGTCTTAAAATCTGTCTTAAGATTTGTGCACATCCTACTGTAGAGATAGCCACTGATATGGACTCCTTATTAATTGCAGATGATCGTGTAATAGTTTATTATTTGATGTGAAAAACCCATGATCCATAAACTACCCATATTTTCGACATTTCAACATACCCATTATCCTATATTCTCAGCTACAACTATCTATCCATCTATCTATCTATCTATCCATCCATCCATGGACAATCTAAGCCATTTTGTCCGCATTATCTCATTCTGAGACTATGGATTCATAGCTACCAGTGTCCAAATTACCCAACTCTATAGCAAAGTTCTATAGCAACTGGCTGGTTCTCACACACAGAGGGCATTGTGTCCTGTAATGGAGCCCTGGCCCCAGGGTCTGTTTCTTCACAGCTAGCATCTCATAGACATAGATTTCAGCCTCAAATCACATAATTGCGGTTGGATATTCTTCCAAATTGCATACAATATACTCTCCAAAGCTTAAAGTACATAAAGGTGCCAGTAACTGCATTAATAAGTGCAAATTCGCAATAGCTGTGGCCACCTACACACATGCATCCATGTGATCATGCATTCAGACACGCACACACATACACTTGACCGCCGTGCCAAATTTCAGCATCAAAGGGCAAAAACTGTGGCTGCCTGGTGGGGAAAAATTCAAGGACCGACCAACTGACAGAGCAAGCTAAGCTATATATGATACATTCGGTCTGATCAGACTGTGATCACGTGTAACAAATAAAGATGATTGATGGTTGATAGGGCTGGTGGTCGCAGCTAATAAAATCACAGAAATCTGCAAGCATATTGAGATGCTTGAAGCACAGTACATTTACCCTGCAGAATAGCTCCAAAAAAGTGGAACCAGCTAAGGAAATTAAATGGCTCGTCTTTGCTAAAATGTGTATCAAAAATGTGTTTAGTGGTTAACCTTTCAGTAGCAAACACACAGTCATGCACAAGTCACCACAAGGACATTGCATCTCACTTAGAGTTTTTGACAGGATCCAATTTGTCCTCCCCACAAAGTCTCCTGAAGTCTTTTTAGAGAGTATGTTTCCCTCTGTTGCATGGATTCCATAAATATAAGCCACAAGGTCTCAAAAAGGGACCATCTTTTCCCAGAAGTAAAACCTCCATGACTCACATCCTACGTCAGCGTACGTCATCTGATGTCTACATATCGAAATGACATTTATTTCATTTCAAGATGATTTAGCTCATCCCACAGGAAGAAGGAAATTAGAAAATAGCATTTCCAGGATTTTACACATAGGATATTGGATATGCACTAACAAACCCACTATATACTTGCCCACCCCAAAACAAACAAACGACAAAACAACTCATTACAGCTATTGCCCCAATGACAGGCGTATTCTGACAGGAGCAAAGGAAGACATCATTATTTAAAAGGTGAAAAATTCTGTGAAGGGACGAGATCAGGGTTGAAAAAATATTAGACATTAATTCCCCTTCCAACCAAAATCAATGACAATGATCCCCCCATGATGACGATGATGAAGGTCCCTACCTTTAAGAAAGTAGTTCATATTAACAGAAAAATAAGTTTCTCTAACCTTAACAATGTATTTATTTTAAACCAAACCAATGTGAGAAGAAAGAAAAGTCATCAGGTGATTATTATTGTTGCTGCATATCTGCTGGATGTGAAAATTGGCAAATATGCAATAAATCTAATATGTTACATATCAGGCATATTTATGTAAAAGTCACCTATGATCTTTTAAAACAGTCATAAAATGTTGGTGCTGTATACAAAAAATTCTTGATTATATCTGAATGAAAAATACCATATTCGAAACCTTCCTAAAACCTTCAAGGAATTACTTTAATTTATTCTCCAGCTTTATCTTTCCTTTTCGCTTTCTAAGAATCCTAATCTCCTAGTGCACATACTGCATAATACTTATCTGTTTCTCTGCCAGATGACTGTGCTGCGGTAAAAGTGTGATTTTACTGAACTGCCATAAATGCTTTCTGGTAACCACAGTGGCAATATTTTATTTGAATGAGTTTGCATAATTGGCGTCATATCACAAGGACTGACAGGAACATGAAATACACTGAGGATTTATAAATAGCTGGCAATTAACAGGGCAGGCCTGAGGTAATAAATTGCTTGTAATATGAAATAATAACAGTGAAATAATAGGTGTCATGTCAAGTAATTTATCTTTCTCAAGTTGTAAAGTTTCCTAACAACGTAATTATGTGTCATTACACTGTTGAATATGATACTGTGAACTTTGAAAATGCTTTTCAAGCATTTTGTAGCAACACTCCACCTGCCATCTTCATTTAAAACTTAAATTCATGTTCTTTTTTATGACAGTTTTCACAGTATCGTGCCAGCTGTACACACAATCTCTACGCCCGTATTTATCCAACTGCTCAAAGTAAGATCAGATTAAACTGTTAGGAATTTGAGAGAGTTCTGTTTAGTATGATAAGGAGAAAATAACAGAAGCAAAGATAGCTACACCTCTGTTTTCTGCATGACTGGTTTAAATATAATAACTAAGAATAGAGATATGTTTGCCTATTCGTTTTTGAGCATTTAGTAAAATGTTACATTACGTTTTCTTATTTTTGGCATTTATCAGGGGTGCAAACCAACATTTATTAATTTAAAGTGACAAATATGTGCTAATGTAACCTTTTGGTCACTTCCTCACTTTCTCACTGTCGAAGGTAAAACATGTAAACTTGTGAAACTGCATTCATATACAGATAATAACTTTCAATAATTTTTAACTTGTCTACCTTGAACTGGAAACTTTCCCATGACACTATCACAGGATTTTACCTGAGAGAGAAGAGGCTTACATAAATAAACTAATTCCTTTCCGTTCTAAAAGGAAAGGATCCAAAATAGTAGTTTCCAGTAGTTAACTGCTGCTATTACATGTAATTGCTGTTGAACTTGGAGAGAAATCTTCTGTCTAGTCCTAGAAGTGGATGAGGACAGACATCCTCTTTGTAGATGTGGCAGCTGAGGGGAAGTGGTATCACCATATATATATCACACACATTTATGTTTCCCTGATGTAAAATAATGAAAGTAATTATTATAATAGTATCATAATTTAAATCATATATATTACAACTGTAGAATTGAAGAAAACACTAGAACCAATTAGTTTTGCACAAACATGTCAGCACTCAAATTTGCTTAAGTGCGATCTTGAGCGTGAATTCTTACCTGAAGAACAAATTCCACATAAGAAAACATTGATGAATATCAGAATCCTAATCCCAAGAATGGATGGTGAACGAGACAGTGAACTTTGGCAGGATAACATACAACTGAATGCACTGTAGGGATTTTTAAAAAAGATTGTGCAACATAGCCCGATCGATTTAGGGTCAATCTATACCTCTGATCGGCTTTTCCCTCTCCAAGCAATCACATGATCTCTTGAGAGTCGCTCTTAAAAATTACTTTTACACTTCGGTAGTAGGAAGAAAAGTTTGATAAGCGTGGACCCATGGTAGCTTCTCAAAACTACAATGCAAGAGTGCTATTTAAAAAAGGCGGCTTAGTGTGGAAAGGAGGCTGGAGTGGAGAAATGTGTACTGTATGTATATACAGGAGACAGTTCAGGTGGATTTTAAAGGGTTAAGATGGGGAAAGAGTTCCATGGAAGAAAATAACGAATTTAATCATGACTGGATCAGACCAGATGGATTAAAATACTGATAGTGAAACAAGCCATTTCACGGTATTCTGCAAATTCTGCTGGATGACAGTGGCTGCAAGGTGTACAACTGTCACATCAAGTCGAAACATGTGTTGGAATATGAGAAAAGAAGAAGATATCATCCTCTGCAAGTGTCATGTGAAGCTGTTCGTGCTGCAGATCAGACATCCGTTGCTCAGGTATTTTCTAGTGGCTGTCCTCCAGAGAATAAGGGATGTTCCGTTTTAAACGGCTGCAAGAGAGGATTTCAAAGATATGATCAAAGGGCTGGGTCTAAGGTAGGTTGTGCCAGACTACAAAATTGAAATGGGTCATGAACTCCATTGAAATCTGGAACCAACCTCATGACAGAATCGCAATTCATTTAAAAATATATAATGGTCAGTTTTAATAAATATCAGGCTCTATGATCTCTGAGAGTCAATGAAATCTCTCAAGAATCAAGAGAAATGAAAGCATATTCCATCACATTTCCCTAAAAACTGTCTCTGTCATTTAGATGAATGATGAATCCTTGGCAAATTGTCCATGTTTCTCATTAAATTCTTGTGTGAGTGTTTTTTCCTGTCAGCTGCATTGTGAAGGCAGTGAATTGTCCTCTTCAGAACTTGCTGCACATTTTTCTTTGCACTTTTCTCTGCACATTTTTTTGTTTGCTTGTTTTTAATTAACGTTTTGACCGCCTTTAAGGTGACTATATTAGACGCAGCTAACATTTCTTCCCTTCAGCTGATTAATTAAACGTGAACGCTGTATGATCAGTATAAATAGGCCTAAATGTGCCTACCTAAATTTAAGATTATTTAAAAATGCATACATTTTGACCCCCCTATATTGACCTGAAATTTGGAAAGATGGCGTTTGATGATCCAAGTGATGAGCCTAGGAAGCAAAGACAAGAATCCAGAATGTCTTTCATCAGTTATGTTTGATCTGAAGGCTGCATGAGCTTTTGGCCTCATTCCTTTGTCCTGAGCTGTCCGTTGGTATGCTTTGACAAAAAGATCCATGTCAGACGGAGTCACGAGAGGAGTGGATGCGAAATAGCGGCATAAGATGTAACATGTAACAGAAATGAGTTTGCCAGCTTGCTGATGGAGCCACCAAGAGACTGACTTGAATTGTGAGTGGGGGTCCGGGGAGAAAAATGCACATACACACCAGCACACACTTATACACAATTAAGAGGGACACACACCAGATCTACCGTGCCCAAGGTTGTATAAGTCTTCAAGACCATTTTTGTCATTTGTTTGGATCCACTGGTAGCATAGAGTTTACTGGAAAGGCCTTAGACATAGTGAATACATAAACAGTGGCATCAGTATTACAAACAATTCCTCTGAACTCCTTAGTTAGATGCACTTCAAAATATGTGCTCCAGGATAACACTTAAATCTTGAAAAACGGAACAAAACTCTTCTTATATTGCATAAGTCTCCCCCGGAAATCAATGTTGTGTTTCTTTACTGGAACTCTTGTAGAGTCTTGTCAAGATTAGAATCAAGGATGTGTGTCATCGAGGGAAACTTTTGTGTCCTGTATCACTTCACTACTAATAAAGGAACAAAAAGTGCTCCTGTAGAAGTTTAGCACCTCGATCCGTCTGTGTGTGGCGGGTTGCAGTCGATATCTGACAGACAGCAGGGCTGGTACTGGCTTACAGGGCTTAGTTACAGCCATAAACAAAACCCCAGAACACAGGACACATCTGCTGCCACACAGTAGCTACTATCTGCTACCTTAAAACATCTGCTAAAGTCATCACAGCGCCACGATGAACGATGGACAGGATGCGAAGAGGTGAAAAGTAAAGAGAAAGAAGCAAGGAGAGAAGCTTCGGTGACGAGGTCTCTCACAAAGGGATAAAGGAATCTCCAAACTATAAAACACAAATAGGTATAGTATAGTGCGTATTGGTTGGATTTAAGGCAGATGTCTTTGGTTTGGTGCTGTGGACCTTCATAGAAAAAAAATCTTTGGTTTCACAGACTCTTCTGACACAGGCAAAACTGTAAAACAAATTGCATAGGACTCTTTAGACCGGCAGTGACAGACGGTGCATGTGACACCATGCAGCACAGGGACTACAAATTATCCCACATATTTAAGGCTAATCCTGCTAAACTGATGTGATGAATCGATTAATATAAATCAGCAGATTATAGAAACCATCATAAGTCAATATTTCCTGCAGTCGGTCTGTCAGCATGCAGGTGGGAAAAGGGAAAACTCACGCAGACATTACATCAATAATGATCCATTAGTTTGGAATTCGGTTAGTCATGTCCTGATTCATGAAATACATGAACCCATTCACCCTTACTGTAATTCCTGAACCCACATTAGTGGAAAACTCCTGGGAATTGAGAATTTTGGTCTTCGGGTTTGGCTTCAGCTAGTTTTGGTTCTAAACAAACTCATGGGTCCATTAAAAAAAACAAAAAACAAAGGGAATGTGGAAATCGTTTAGCATAACTCGGGCCTAACGATAACATTGTATGTTTCTGGGAAGACTGGCAAAAATAAACCTTATGTGGAAAACCTACCATCGCTACCATGCTTGCTTCAATGTGCACACACACTCATTGTGCAACTGCAATGAGATATGTGGCAAATATTTTTGTTTTAACTTTTTTTTTTTTTTTTTTAATAAAATGTCTTTTGGATCCTCTGTTCACTTGTGTTTTCTGCTGTGTTTTCACACCTCTTTTTAATGCTCTGGGCTTCTTTCCTGATCTTAGTAATTTATTTGGCGAGTGCATTGTATTAACCAGTAGTAGGGATGGCCAAACACAAACGCAATAAGAGAAAGATCTAATACCTGGAAATCATCCTTTACAAGGCAGCAAGTCAAGTGGACTGTAGCAATGAGATGGTTTCTATCATAACAACTGCTGGATTGAATAAAACATTGAAATGTTGTCCCTATTGCTACCATTCTATTCATTCTAAGAGCTAAATACTATCCGCTGTAATGTCGAATACCTCATTTCATTGTATTCCATGAAATCTCTTTTGTTTTTCTTTGTATTCCAAGGAAAATGGCTGGGGAAAACGTTTGAGCACCCGGCCAAAATATACTCACAGAGCATCCAAAGCTATTCTTGCAGATAGCCGGGGAGGGGGCACTGGAAATTCACTCATTTGAGAGGAAATTGGTATCTAATTACCACTGAGAGCGCTCTTCTTGTAGATAAATCTAACATAAAAAGAGCGTTTGTCTGTCTTCGATTCTCGGAGAGAAAATTTCTGTGAGTTTCAGTTGTATTTGGCACCTCGTTTGACATGGGGAAAGCTCTGCACAGATGTTCTCTTCAAACATCCATCTGTCTAGTTTTCTTCTGAGCTATTTGATGTACTTCTCAGAGAGGGAGAGGCAGGGTCAGACTCTCATGAGATTTCTATTTACTGACAAGCATGAAGGGCGGGGTGGCAGAGAACACTGCCAACAAAGAATGAAGAGAGTAGTTGAAAAGATGCCGGATGATGAGTGTGATATCTCAGCACAATTATCCCGGCTTTGTGGCAGATGTTTTGACACAATTGTCATCTCGGTAGGGGTTCATTTGGAGTGATTTGTAGAGGATGTAACACAGCAAATCAGGTAAAATCTGCAGCAGTCTGCAGAAATAGTCAACGCCGATGTCTTCATTGATGCACTTGATGACCCCCCTCTCCCCAAACATCTTTGTAAACACAATAAATAATTTTAAAAATTAGGAAAAAAAAATCGAAGTCGGTTTGTCCAGATGCTGTTTTCCAGTTTTGACCGTCAGTTAGTACTACACGGAAGAAATCAATCAACCAAATATGTAGAAGCCAGTTTTTCAGTCATTTTTCAGTTCAAATTTCTCCAAAATCAGCCTTTTTTCTCACTGATTCATGATCTCAATTGCCTTACATATAAATACAGATAAATATGGAACAATGCTATAACTATTATTTTTACTTATATTGACGTTTTTTAAAACATTTAAACATGCTGAGGGATCAAACCTGCAATGCAAGTTGCAAAGGAGTGCTAGGGAAGGATAGATAGAGAGAAGAAGATAGGGCCAGATTATTATGATAGTATAACATTTTTTTTGTCCCCTCCGGAAATTATTCTCTGAAAACTTACTGTTTATTGTCCCCCCCTATCAATAAAATGGGATTTCCTCCCCTGTTGGCATGACATTTGACATGTGTTGCCATAGAGTCCCGTGCAGACTGAAAGAAACTTCAGAGGAATGGAATGAAGTACCTAATTGATTCTAAATGACTGGAAATGATGTGAAACCCAGACTCACTCCAATCTGCAGTTGCCATGTTAGTATGAGTTCCCGAAATTAGGGGGGGTAGTTATATTTTCAGGAAGTCAGCTTTTACCAAAATGAAAAGAATGCGTTTTCTTTTAATTTCAGTGTGTGCCTGTGTGCATGTATGCATGTGTGTGTGTGTGTGTGTATGTATGTAACACTGTTCTTGGGTGGTTAGAGCTTGGCAGACACACCCTGCCTCTGTGCCAGACACTTCTCTAATCAACGCAGGTCCCTGGAGTTAGGTGGCTGCTCTCTAAGCCTCTTTAACTGGGAAAAGATGTCAAAGCTTGGCCCTCAGTTCAACACAGAGCTCCATCACTTCACTCCGATGATGGGAACTGTTTCATAATCATTCCATTATGGACCCCAAAGACATTTCAATATCCTGTGTCTCTGCAGTGAAGGTGGTACTGCTTACCGTGTTACACTGAGAGCTGCAGTAAGCCTTTCCAGCCTGCGTTTATGGCCAAGTTTAACTTTCACAGTAATTGCTGTGGTGTTTTTTTCCACTTGCTCTTTGCCATAGAAAACATTCTTATTAGACAAACACCCAAATCTTATGTTCCTCACTCTGTTATATTAACTATTACATTGGATATTTTAACCTGTAGGGTTTCTAAAAAAGAGACAGAAGCTCAACGAATGTTTCAGCCATGGCATTTCAGAATTTGTTATTCTCAAAGTATGCAGCATGTAGCTGCAGATAGAATCTACACTTAACGAAGGAGTCGAGATACACACATTCATGCATGCACACACACACACACACACACACACACACACACACACACACACACACACACACACACACACAATAAAATCCATTCACGTCATGTTTGAGGCTCCCAGCGGGCTGCTGCTGAGCTCTCCTGATGTTTAGTGTTGTCTAGAGGCGAGAGAGGGCCTCAGACCCATAAAGATGTCTCTTCCATTCGATTCATAAACCTCTGACTAACTTACTCTTAACCCAGCGGGACCACACAGGACCAAACCGTGCCAAACGTTACTACCCTTGACCAACATTTTCTTTTTTTTTTTACATTTACACTTAGTTATACTAAATTTACCACATCTAAATCTTCCCTTGAGTGCCCATCGACCATTAAAGACAGAAAAACTGAGACCAAAATAGTATGACGCATTCTGTAATGCCACCTACCTTCACAATTTGTATACGTAAACGAACATTATTGCAATGCTTCAGATGTCAGTGGACCAGTTTGTAACTCGACTCTCCAGTCAGCTAGAGTTCACTGTGTGCTCAGTTACAGTTTCATGGCTGTAGACAGCTACCGTTTGAGGCAGTGCTGAATATGAAGAGCAACAGCTAAGGATGTATCATTAATGTAATTACAAACTCAAAGCATTGCTGCTTATGGACAGGCTTTCAAATTTCTGACCGACTTCCTTTCATCGCCATAATCTTGACAAGCATCCAGCACCGACTGTTTGTGAAATGACATCATTATAAACCAAACCACATTTAGGACATACCACTGTGTGTGTGCATGTGTCTGTGTGTGTGAGTGTGTGCCGATGTGCACGTGTGTGGGGTTGGGGGGGGAACGGCAGTGGAAATAGGAAGTGCAATGATCTATAATCATGAATGAGTAAGTCGTGTATTTATATGACAGCATCAGTAAGATGTGGATGTACCAGGAATCTTCCATGAACAATTTCATGAGGTGACCAGAAGCAGAAAAAAATAAGGAAGATCCTGAGGAGCAGCTTCTGTTTGATCTCAAACTAACTTCAAAAAGCACTTTTTAAGCCTGCGGCATGTGGATTTATTCATAATATAATAAAAAAAAAATATCAGTAATCCCCATGTGAATATTTAGCAATTTGCTTGTTGATGTTGTTCGGAGATCAGAATACAGAGTCAGTTACAGAGCAGCACCCCAGGCTCTAGTCATTCACTCCGTTGTTCTCAAGCACACTTTCGTTTGCCAAAACGTTACCTAGAAACCCAGAACTTCCTTTTGGTGGGTGAGATGAGCTTCACGGCTCTTAACAAACGTTCTCAAAAGATGGACAACACACAAGATTAAAGTTTCATCTAAAAAAAAAAAAACAAATAAACATATTGCTGAATGAATCATAGTCAAATATACAAAAAAAAGACATAATGTGAAAACAAAAGCAGAAGAAATGTGTTGTGAAGGCTCAGCATGTACAGGTATGAATGAAATACTCAAAGCAAACTTGGACCGGCATGAAATTCAATGGCACTGAAGATAGAAAATAGGGAACAAAGTTCAGCAAATACCAGGCTGACAAAACAGTGTCTGAATGACAGATGACCTGTTTGCATCATGTCACATGTTCGTGCTGCCGCGTTGAAGGACTGCATAGTGTCGGCCACATGTCAGAGGGATACAGCGAACAGCCTAATTTATTTCTTTGTTTGTTAAGAGATGCTTATTGTAGCAACAACCTCCTCTCGTACAGCATGTTGGCACCGGGGGCCCGGCTCTGGTTTGCATCTTGACCGAAGAGAAAGGAAGAAATAAAGACAGAAAAAAGAGGGAGATGAGAGATAGAAGACAGACAAAAGTAGAGACACTTTAGGAAAGAATGACATGGCGCGGAGACAAAGCGGCCATTAAAAACAGCTGACAATCCCAATGATTGATTTCGCCACATCAGAGATGGAACCGAGTCCTGGTCTGGCAGACGGAAGCATGGAAGACCAGGATGAAACACAGGGATTGACCAATTATTTTCAGCCAACGACTTCCAGCTATTTCTGAAACTTGACCTTGTGCTGAAGGAAAGTGGCGCAAACAAAACAAATGTGATGGTTCCGCACTGTCAAACTGTTTAAAAAGCAAAATTACAGTTAAGTGTCTCACACTCATGCATACACCTAAACACACTCCCAGTCAATCAGACACCAACCCACACAACTAATCAGTACGGCTTCACTGTTTGGACAGAGATGAATGGCGCGAGGCAGATGCTGTCAAAAAACATTTCATGCTCCGCAGGAAGACATATGGACTCCAATGGCATTTGTTCTACCTTACAGGCACTTACAGTATCAAAGAGCCTTAAAAGAGAAAACATGTTACTCAAGACCGTCTTTGTTTGTCTTTGGCTAGCTCCGGCTTTTGCCTGGAGATTGACATGTTGCAGCACAAAGAGGTGGGCTTAGCCTCAATAACGGGCTCGTGGTGGCAGGAAATGCGTGTGTCGTTTGGCTCTGCGTCATGGTTGAGATGATCTTTTGTTCCACTATCAATCTGCTGGCTTGCTCTCAAAGCTGTTGCTTTTAACAAAAATAAAAAGAAGAAAAAAAAAGAAAAGGATCCCAAATTCTTCTGTTTTATGTGTGTTTGTGGGCAGCTGCTGCTGATTGTCTGGACTCAGCAGTGTACTGTGGCAGCAGATAACATAGGATGACTTAGTCTTAGTTCTTGACTTAAAGATCTGATAATATATCATCAGGCATCTTTCTATTAACCACTCTATTAACCTTTGCCCATAGGTTTAGTGCTTTGAAACGTGGGTTCGCATCCGCTTACCTTCCTGATCAGCTTGAGCTTTGACAAACTCTTTCCTTTGTAACACATCGGAGCAGATACAGTGGAGCTATGACTCTGGATGATGTCAAACTGTGGGTTTACAGTATTTCCATAGGAATTCTCCCCATTTAAGCACGGCACAGAAACCACATCTGTCCCATCCAAGACTTATTTTCTTCATTTTGAAGGCGTTCAGGCTAAATAAGTGTGGTTGCATCGACGCTTACATTTTTTTCCGAGTCCGAATCAATCCTCCTTCCTGCCTTGCCAATCCCTCTATGAGCCTGTTCCACCACACTAAAGACACAATGATTTTAACCCTTGGCCCTGAATGATTGTGAACAGGTGGTCTCTATCGGCAGTCTGCAGGAGGGATTTTGTGTGTGTGTGTGTGTGTGTGTGTGTGTGTGTGTGAGAGAGAGAGACAGAGAGAGAGAGAAAGAGCTTGCACACATGTGGAGATGACTCACAAAGAATAATCAGCAAAGACAGGGAAAACCACAGACTTTCACTGCATACACCCACTCTGACAGATGCAGATCCTGGTTGGACAGCTTGGAGGAGAGGTATTGTGAGTGAGTGAGTGAGTGAGTGAATGAGTGAGTGAGTGAGAGACAAACAGAGAGAGTGAGGCCCTACAGTGAAGTATTCACAGGTGTCCATGCCCATTAAAATGTGTTTATAGCTCTGTCTCACATTCACACAAGAGTGGAAGCTTATTACTGATGTCTGCAGCTGGGTAGACAGCCATGGAAAATCACTGCCACAATGTTCTCAGAGGTGATCAATTAAATAAGCTGTCATACATCCGGAGTGGGTAGCAGTGCCACAATCAGGACATTACCATTTGCCTGTGCTAACAATTAAATCATGTGTCACTGCCGATAAAGATTTAGTAAAGGTGTTGCATGGACTTGATGTGGATAAGATGGGGGTCATTGTGTGTGCATGTTTCCTTTCTCCTCGTTTGTATTTTGTCTACACCAAATGTGAAACCGAGAAGCCTCTGGTTGTGATTTACTAGGATAATGGCCATAGCTGTGTCAGACTGTTGGCTTTTTTTAGCTGAGTAAAGGCAACATGCACACACTCGCTTTGTCTCGATTGTTCTGCGGGGAATCAATCCTCCCGAAGAGCCAATCCCTGAAGAAACAAAGTCAATTCCCATATGCACCTATCACATCTGGATTGACTTTTTTTCCCCCTCCTTTTGGAGTTAGTTTTGATTACAAACCATCAAACGTTGTCCTGGAAATAAACTCGAAACCATTTAAAGTGTTGACATTACCATAAAGGTTTACACAGAACATTTAGAGAACCTGGAATTGTGGAAAGGTTTTCCCTGTCATTACCCCGCTGTGAAAACCTTGAGTTTGCCAGAAGCTGGACCGTGAAAACATTCAATTTGAAGCAGCTAAACTGAAGGAGGTCCAAGGAGAAGAGTGAGCGAACGTGTGTGTGAACGGCGATAGAAAATGGACGAACTGAAAACCACACACGCCTAACACACCCAGAGAGCAGCAGTATACATCCAGGGACAAACACCCATCAGAGTCAATTTTGAAGTGGGTGGTGAGATAAACAAAGATCTGAGCTAATGCAACACAGGGATTCATCTCTGAGTGGCGTTTTGGCCAGAGAGCACAGCTTTCAGACCAAACGACTTCCGCCCCCTTGAGTTGGCTCATCTGGAAGATTTCTGCTCTGATTATGCTGCTCAACATATTGCAGAAAAATGTGCATGTAAAACACATTAATTCTTCGGGGAGAAGAATCAAATTTAAAAGCTTTCACTTTGATCGTCCATAGATGTGCTATAATCCTACTAGCCGGAAGCACTATTTTACAAGTACAGACAGCAGTTAAGAGCTGAGAAGCACATTTTTCAAAGTGACTCATGAAATGAATAATGGAGCAGAACTTCTAATAACCACACGCCACAGCTAAATACTCGTGGATTGTGTGCGGCTGAGTAAGGCAGATCCTAATAGGTGGTAATTGTCATGTTCCACCTTTATTTTTAATGATGTCAGGGTTATTACAAGAGAGTCGCCCAGGCCCAGGGTTTCGTGTTACATCCGTGTGTCTTCATGTTCAGATGAGTGTGTCGAGGGGCAATGACATCTGCTGAATAAAAGATCATCCATATATGGATACACAGACATTTACCTGTGAATGGTGACTGACACACACACACACACACACACACACACACACACACACACACACACACACACACACACACACACACACACACACACACACACACACACACACACACACACACACACACAGACATCAATTTACCCTATGCAAGTTTCTGCTGCAGGAGCCTGCCAAAGTTCATCAATCTCATTTGTAATAGACCGTTGATTAGTGTTCTTTGATGGACCTTTAACCACACGAGTACATGCCCTCATGACAGACACATGCACATACACACACACAACCACTTTGACACATGCTTAATAAAACATTGGAGCCTAGTAAACCAATCCGGCTCACATATGCTGAGCACAGCATGGGCAGCACATTGCATTGTACTGCTCTGTGACATTCTGAAGGCTTGAGTTTCAATTTGGGAACTGTAACACAGGTCGGAGATGGAGGGGAGCTGATCTAAATCACATGGATTTTTTTTTTTTTTTTTCCTTTTTGATCACCGCTGATTTTTCTGCCAGCGACATTATTGTTTATCCAGAGAGCCTGTTTGACTCGAGAGTACAATAACATGGAGAGAATCAGGTCCGTTGAAAAGTCAGGTGATGCGCACAAGAACTTGGAGTGTAGACTGAAAAACATGCTGTTCCATCTGGAGGAATGTGACAGGAGATGAAGGGAGATGAAGGAGGCTCACGTTGCATACATTGAATATAATCTTGGTCCATAACGACAAATTAAGGGATAAGTTTCGGAAAAGCAGCCCCACTTTTTGCCCTTTGTTAAGTCTGGCTAATTAGCTGTAATTGGATAAATTAACAGTTTACAAGGTATAATGCAGCATTATAAAGCCCCAAAGACAGATAAACTGTTATAATCACCCATATTGCTGAGCATACTTTCATTAACACCTCATTCAGTTCAAAGGATTTAACACTGCTGCAATGAATGCACAGTCATGCTTTTTACCAAAAGAGGAGATATAGTACAGTACAATGCCAGTTACTAAGATGGAGTCTCGTAAAGCCGTGGCTTTGCCTCCTTAGCCACAGTAATGTCATTATCAAGCTAGGCTAGTAATGATGAGAAGCCCTATTTAGCAAAACCATCAGAACTGTAAAAAACAAAAAAACAAAAAAGCAAACACTGCTTTGTGGGTAGTACATATGGAAATTCTGCAGAGAATACTTGCTAAAACCGGACCTGTGTGTTTCATTATTTCACCTCATAAAAGAAAAGGAAAGAGACCACCGCGGATTCCATCATACTCCCATGTGTGAGTAAGCTCCTTTCCTCGCCATTACGTCAACGTGCATTTTTAGCGGCTTCTTGCAAAATTGAACGTCTGAAACTGAGTTTTGTGCCGCTGTACTGCACATAAATATTGACGATAAATAGTATATATATATATATTTTAAATATATATTGTCTGGCGTCTTTAGCAGCTCTGACTTCACAGCTGTGTGCAGACTGCAGCTCCAGACAGGTGCATGTCTGGTCTCTGTGACATAGTGGTCTAAACCAAAGCCAGGGACACCTCTGGGTCTGACCCCGCATGATTTACTTATTACACATTTTTAAACACACACAGGCACATGTAATGGAGGAATCATAGCCCCTGCAAACTGAACACATCCAGATTAAAATCCAAACTCAGAACTCAAACAACCTCATACAGTAAATATAGTGATGTGTATAAAAAGTTACTACATATAGACACTTTCACTTTACTGTCTGATGCTCCGTGAAAATAATCACAGAGAAATCATACTGCAGATTTGCTGAAAACTGGAAAGTACGAATTGAGGTCTTTTAAGGATTTCTTCAGGCTCTGTGATCTTTTCAGAATCTGTCCTTAAAAGACCATTTAGGTCATAGTTTATGATAACAGTGAGCTATGCACAAAAAGACTGGCCTTCAACGTTGCACTGTGACCAGGTTTCTCCATTGCTTTATAAGGTTGGGAAAGACACGTTTAGTCCTTGTTTATGATTTAGGATTTAGATGGAGATAGAGATGATTTTAGTGGAGTTTCTGAGATAAACAATTTGCCTGTCCAACAGAAACACTTTTATTCAAATTTGACTTGCCTTTTAGGTGGTTTTATCGCCTCAGCATGTGTGACTCCAACTTCTGGCTGTCAATGTCAAAACATTGTTAAGAAACAACCTGTTCCTCCTCTGACGAGTGCATCAGAGGATTACAGTGTATATGCTGTGTGATTGCACCCTGTTTGTGTTTGTGTCTGAACAAATACGTGTTAATCACCTGTTTACATGTCTGACAGCACCTCACAGATTGCTGCCTGGCTCCGACAATCAGAGCCAAGGTAGTCCTTTCACATTCATAAAGTCAGAGCGCACAAAAAGCCGCGTCCGTTGGCTGAAATTCCATCTGTGAAGGCGATTGGGTCTGTGTTTAAACTGTAAAAATTCCTACCATTGCTACACAGCACATCAGGCCCTTAGGGTCGGCGTTTATAACATGTCCAACCTGACTTTGCCCCGACTCAAAAATTTCATTAAAAACACTTTACACACGCAACAAGAATTTGCTGAGAAAGAAAGCCTGATAACAATTGAGAGAAACGCAGGCAGCATGGGAAATTACTGTGGGGCTAAATGAATTGATTACATATTTCATATGCATGAACCATACTTTAAAGAAACCTCTTCATTATGTTTACTAATGATGGACTGTAGAGATTTAATCTCTGTCTAAACCTGGCCTCGATTACCAAAGCGTGCACAAAACAGAAGTTCTAAATCTGTGTCTGAGAACTGCCTGTGCGCAAGAATGTTGCTATTTACCATGCATGCACACACCTGATAAGAATAGAATAAGAAATAATAAATATTCTACACCCAACCCACTGACAAATTGGCTCATTTAAATAAAGACATGTCCCTAAAATGCAAACATGCTGTAGTCAATCTACAGTAGTCCCATATAAAGGCCTAGTAGCCCTTATTGTGGAAAGACTGAGAAAGCTGAAGAAGACAAACATCACTGACTATGAGTTTACCATATTTCTAAATTATGTTTAGTTGAAGTAAATGTTTTGTTTGGAATTTTTATGTTTCATCCTTCTTTCTTTTTAAGTGGCTTGACTGAGAGTTAAAAGGCCGCGGTGTAGGCGATGAAAAAAAATCATTTTACGCCAAAGTTATGGCGAATTGCATTTCACAATGGAGACACATTACCGGCGAGGGACACATCTGGGTCTGACGCTACAGGACCAGAGAGAGGACAACATTTCACCGTAAGAGAAAACTCCTTTGTGCTCAGAATAAACAGCACTGCTTACTGGCTTGTGAAAGTGTAATAAAACTAAATAGATTTTATTAGGTATGCAACAACAGCATTGACAGTGTGAAAGCACAAACCATATTGTGAACCATAGTTCCTCATATGCATAATCTAACAATTATGCATATGTGGTTGTAGTCTCGTGATATCAGACAATCGGAGCTCTTCCTGTCTGCAAGCCAATATGAAGTGCTGCCCTGTGATGCATTTTTTTTTTAAACTCTCCAAATATTTCCAGACAGTTTTAGCCACAAAGTCTGTGGGATTATCTCCAGTCTCTAGTTGAATGAAGCATTCAGAGACTTACTTTACTTGTATGAGTCTCTAATGTGGGCGAGACTTTGTGTCTGTGACTTGGAAATCAGTTAACCCATTACTGCAGTGTATATATATATATATATATATATATATATATATATATATATATGTATGTGTGTGTGTGTGTGTGTGTGTGTGTGTGTGTGTGTGTGTGTAGGCATTGGCAAGAGCAGTGCAAGAGCAGTGCTGCACACAGTTTTTCACGCCCAAAAAGTGATTCTAAATGCATAATTGAGTATACACACCATTCACCCATATAACCGATAAATTAGGCCCCTGATATAGAGGATTTGACATATGAGAGGACCACCACCAGCTCCACCCTACTCCACCTGCCTGCCTGTCCATCTTTACCTGTCTGTTGAAACAAGATCCTCTGGGGAGAAAGAGGCAGACAGAGAGCGAGAAAAAGGCCGAGAGACGGGACTGGGATCCTGCCTATACCCATCTATTACAAACATTGTGCTCCCTGCCCACTGTCTTTCGCAATGCCCACCCCCCGCTCCCACCTCACCCGCCTCACCCAGGGCGGGGATCAGGTGTCCCCCTTTGAAATTTAGGATGGGATCAAACAGCATGCAGGCATTTGATAGGGCAGCCCCATTGCCACAAGGACCCTTAATGGAGGAGTAGCATGACTTGGACGTGGGCCAAACAGTGTGTTTGTGAAGAGAAGAATAAGAGAGAGAGAGAGAGAGAGAGAGAGAGAGAGAGAGAGAGAGAGAGAGAGAGAGAGAGAAATTTACAACTGGGAACTGTTCAGTGGGGCTGAATGTGAATGGTGTGTGCTTTGAGGGTATATTTGAGATCTATAGGCTCTCCGCTAATAGACAGGGAGGCTACTGTCTTCTCTTTAGCATTATGGAAAAGCCTGTAGAAATACATCTGGAGCATATTGATTAATCATTGTGTTTACAGTTAGGATTCAATGTAGGAATGCAAGAGCAAAGTACAAAAACGCAATATGAAAATTGGGAAAAGATAGAAATCCTCTCATAAGAAAAGAATTTGGTGTTATTTTCCACAAATTGTTGATAAATTAATTTCTTTAGATCAACTACCAAAATCCATAAAAGCCAGGCCAGGCTCGTAGCTCAAAAGTAATTAACCCGGATTTGGAGTTATATAAGTCCAAGCCATCAGTGGAAATGGGGTGTTATGGACAGTAGCCAAAGCGCTTAATAATCTTATATTGAAATGCACATTGTTTCTGAAGTCAAGACTCTCTGCTGCTCTCCTGACTCCAGTAATTGTTTGCAGATTGATGTTCTGGGCTTTTTCAAAGATTTCTGCTGAACTAATGGTTCTAAATTATAATTTAGGTTTTGCTCTGTGGTCGGTTGCGGTGGTATCTTACATTATAAATTGGAGTTATGGAAAGATGAAGAGATACAGACAGATCATGATTGATGATAGTATACTATATGTAGACCTCATTTTTGTCCTCGTACAAATCCCCACATTTGACAGTGGTTATACGTTTTGGTTTTACATCTATATTTGTGAGCAGTGGTGGAATGTAACAAAGTAAGTAGTTTTGTTTTGTATTTGTACTTTACTTAAGTAAAAATAATATGGCATATTTTTACCTTTACTCTACTACATTCTGTGGCAATTGTTGCTGTTAAACAACAGATGAAAAATTGACTCCTGATTGCGTTGTGGCGTTGTTTGCAACTTCCAACCAATCAGGTAGGTACCTGCCATTTGGGACACGCCCACTCAAAGTTGGCAAGCAGATGGAAAGCGTTGCATGAATATTCATCATAACATTCACCAATGGACAGACAGAGACAGATTGTGAGCCTCTTGTTATAGCAATCCAGGGCTGTATTTGGATAAATTATTTGAGTTTAAACATGGAAAGAACGATTTAAGCATAAATTTTAAGTAAGAGTATGCACAGAATTGCAGAGAGCACACACAATATCAACACCAATCTTTTCAATACACATGTTGCTTGATAGCACTGAGCAGTGACATTGGCAGAGGCATTAATATCTACATTCTTTATCATAATGGCACAGCCCACAGACTGACAACCCATTGCGTGAGTACTTGTACTTTTATACTTTAAAATACATTTAAAAGTAAGTACTTAGTAGGTTTAGTTAAGTAAGATTCTTGAAGTAGTACTTATATTTTTACTTGTGTAAATATTTTGCAGGGTATCGGTACTTAACTTCAGTATTTCCTCCACCCCTGTTTGTGGGGTCCTTAGCACAGTACATGTGTAATCACAACCTGTACCTTAAACCAAACCTAATTCAACCTTTTCCCTAAAATCAAACCAACCTCCTAACCAGTCCTTTAATGAGTTTACATCTGGCAAAAATATTTCCTCACGCTTCTCATGCTTATCAAATTAATTCGTAACTTTTTTTTTCCACATAAACAAGCAATAATTGAAAACTGAGGGGTATAGGTGATCCTATCAGTCAATCATATAAAAGCTTAGTGGGGCGCTTAGATTGAATTCAAGTTTTATTTTCACATTTTATGACTGACATAAAATATAGCTATACTAATTTTTAGCATGTAGTGTACACTGTGGTCACCATCTTATATTAGCACGTTGGCATTTTCTAATTAATCCTAAACACAAAGCACAAGGAGGTTGGTGGGTATTTAATTAGATTGTCAGGTATTTGGTTGTAAAGAAAGTATAGAACAAATTAAGATAATGAGCTAAATTCAAAATGAAAGGATCAACAAAGTCATCACAAATCTTCCTGTGGGGGCCGTGAAAGTCATGCAACATCCCATACAAATAGATTATCTAAAAACAATATTTAAAAAATTCTCAATCGGACAATAGATGAAATGTTAGGGTGCACGTAATTTTCTCGGGATAGATAATGCCTTTATATTTGATGGCAGAGTTCAGTCCAGACCAAAGTAGTGGACCAACCAAATAATGCACATCGCCAAAGGGCTGTGTTGCTAAAAATGTCCACACTCTCAAGGACTAAAAATCTAAATAGTTCTCACATAGACAGATGTATAAAAATACACACACACCTGAAACAAAGTCTTAACCCGAGCATAAATAGTTAACCTCGTGGGGACTGGATTTTTGTCCCCATATGGAAGGTGAGTCTCCACATGTGATGATGTGAACAGATTATGTCCCGACAGTATGATGAATTGCACACAAGCACACGCAGCTTCCTTAGAAAGGCGCGGTGGAAAGTGTCATGGCAAGATGCCTTTATCCTCCAGTGTAACCTGGAGGATACGCCGTTTCCTCCTTTTTCATTTTGAACATGCTGTATATATGCTGAAAAGCAAGTAGGACGGGGGGATTGTGAAGTGGTTCAGGAACACAGGAAAAGTGTTGTGTTTAGATTTCCACAAGATACTTCCTGTGATAGCTGCAGTATTATGTTCAGGTGGTCACCAGGAGCAACTAAAATATTTGTAGCTACAAGTCAGGTAAACGTTGAGGTCTCACACACGCAAGCGCACACACACACACACACACACAAACAGAGACCATAAGGGTACTTTGGACTGCACACGGAGTGCAAGTCGCAGACAAGTTCTCACATTTCCCAAATGCTTACATTCCACTTGCCGGCTCGTCCTGCGCAGGATTCAGTGTCAGTCTCCGGAGTTTACACAGTCAGACAACCAAGCCTGTGTAAAGAGCCAGGATGACAAGGTGACATCCAAGGCTTTACAACTCTGATGGATACACACAAGGAGATGAATCAGGTGGTGTTTGTGTCTCCGGACAAACGCTTGTAAAGCTGGGACGGTAAAGCTTTAAGACACCTTTTGTGAACAGAGAGGAGGGAGACTTTGAGCTATCAGAGAGTCACGACAGAATTGCCATGGGGGACCGATTTCCATAAAAGTCAGATTAACCTCTGTGTGTGACTCATTTCATTATTTCCGAGTCAGCAGGTCAGACTGCCTGCCGACTTGTTTCATAAAGATGACAGCTCTCTAATTCACTGTGTGCGCATACAGAAAGTGCACATGTATTATACAATAAATCCCTCCTCACCTGGCTATTAATGCGTTCTTTTTTCCGCTCTGGCCTTTCAGCAATTTAGATTAGGCTAAACGTATTGTTTGCATAATGGGGGTGTGTTGTTTAGCTGTGTGAAGTAGGAGAGGAAGTTATATCTTAGGCCAACAGCAAAAATCAACTGTGTGTACCTTTTCTGTTTTACTCCTTAATGTTTTGGACAGTAAGGACATTTCTGCTAGTCCTCACTTCTCTGAAAAACACAGCTAAGGTTTAAGTTTAAGTTTTACTGACAGGTTAAACATAGAATTAGGAATTGGTTAAATTATGGCAGTAGTGAAAAGTAAATTTGCTCAAATAATGTACTTGGATGAATTTCAGGATTTTTTCCCCCTTTTGTACTATCTTGAACGTACTTGAGTACTTTTATATATAAACAATAATTATATTGTTTCAAACATTACATGGTTAGTTTGTATGGTGCAATGCTATACAGTAGGTTAAATGACCAAAAGATATACAAATATTATACATATAGTTAAAATGACCTCTATCTTGACCAGCTGCAAAAGTAAAAGGCATGCTCACACAATAATGCATTAATAAAAACACAAGAATGTGATATTCCATGGAGATCCAGAAGTGAGTACTTTTTGCTCATTTAAACCTTTAAGTATATTTTTTAATAAATAATAAATTTGATGTTGAGGTATTGCTATGAGTAAAAGGTCTGAGTACTTCCTCTACTGAGTTTTTATAGCGGCTGTAGCTGTAGTTTGAAGTTGTGGGTGTACTGTAGGTTGGAGGCGTGTAGGGGAAGTTGTGGGTAGAGGAATGTATTTCTGTGAGGGTCATCTCAAATACATAATACACACATGTCCGTGTGTATTAACTCTGGGAGATCGCCAGGAGTCATGGAGCCGGTAAAGATTCAAGATCCTTTTTCAAGGCTTCAGAGGAAACTCAGTCACATTTGTGACATTTGCTGCCCCCAGGTGGTCAATAACAATACCGCAAAGAGGAAGAAAAACAATATTACCATTAAACCTGCTGTTTAGCCAAAGTGGCAACATCACTTGCAGAGAACTTAAATTTTCACATTTTACAGAAATCTCCTGCCTGTATTGAACATATCTATGGAATCACAAGCATCTATTACCATCATTCACATTCACAGTGTCACTCGTACTCCCTGTGTGGTAGTTTGAGACTGACGGCTGTTCACTGCGATCTAGATCAAGCTGCCCTATCTTCATTGATACCCACCGCCCCTCTTCTGTTCACTCAGTCCCCTGGCTCTCCAGGGCCCAGCCAGGGTGCACTTGTAATGGGCAGCTCTGGAAACCCAAACCCTCATTACCTCCCTCATTACTCCCTGCTGCACAATGGGGACCTGTTTCCTGGCTTTCATCCCTTTCCCCTAGATAAAACACTCTCACACAGACACACACACACATATACTCAAATGCACCTCATGCCCTCGTCCGTCTCTCTCTCTGTCTCTTTCTCCTGCGGGCGCTCCCTCTCTCTCTGGTCCAAGGCCCTGGTGATCAGGTATCCACGCTTCTTTGTCTGTTCTTTTGTATCACAGTACAAAGATGGGCTGTTTTCCTTTCGTCTCTTTTCTTTTGTTGTTGTTTTTTTAACTCTACCCATTTCAATTCATCTGTCCTTCTTCCCATTTTTAAACTCCATAATCATTTTTTTTTTAGCTTTTCCCTCCTACTCTAATCATTTTTCTTTTATGATGTGCAGCCATTTCTGCTCCCATAACTTTATAAGTTTTACTGAAGTCATGTCTAATCTGTTCAGTTCCCTTTAAAGGCCACTGGGGAGCAGCAGTGGTTGATCTTGGTGGAAAACTGTGGCTGGGAAAAAAAATTGGCCAACAATTAATCTGAGTGTCACTTTGAGCCCTTGTGGTTTATGAAGCGCTAGATCAGAGCTTCATAAACCACAAGGATCATAATTAAGTTTTCTAAACTGAGCTTGTCTGTTTTAATGTCATGTTGTATTTGGCCTACAGTCTTTAAAGGGGCCCTGTTTTGACAAAAAGTGCTGGTGTATAAATATTAAGATCTCTGGTGTTCCTGCACACACAGTGAAATAAGACCTACCTCACACACTCATTCTGTTGTAGTCTGGCCTCCTCTATGGTGTGGCTGTAACATGGTTGAAAACAAGCCATTTAAAAATAGTTCTGACTGTGATGTCACAACAGGAGTGGAAGTTTTTTTCCCCCCCATTTCCAACAGTACAAGGCTAGTCACAACAGAGTGTGTTTTTCAGAGTGAGTGTGAGAGAAGGCAGACTGCATTGCTGCGACTAAACCGAAAACAGCTTCTCCGTGCTTAGTATCAGATGCTGATCTCTATAGTCTCTTTGAGAGTACTCTGCTAATAGTTCAGTGATCTAGGGTGACTGTCTCAGCTGTGGAGTGGTTGAAACTGGAGCTCGACCACCTTAATGTGTACATCAGGCTCAGAGCCAGCCATCTGTATATGTTCAGCTGTTTTGTCCCGTTGTCATAACATGGCCTGCTCTACTGGAGCCTTTCGTCATATATATCAGTGGCTGAATCCTAACAGGGGAAACATCTACAGTCTGTTAAAAAGTGGCATACATACATATTTACACAGGGTTAGATTTACCTGTCCTCAACTGTCCTATTATGCTTATGGTAATAATCCCACTCTACGTTATGCAGGTGTACTTATCTGATTAAAGACATTTTTTATCTTAAATACTGTCCCCTAAGAGGTAAAGGATATGTCATAACTAAAGAGATGACATGCTCCATTTCATCTATATAAGGTGTCCATAGCAACAAAAGAAAGGCGGCAAAATGTATCAGACCAAACCTACCCAGGGACTGAAACCCTGAGACATGCTAAACTGCTGAATATGCACTATATGTGCTGGAGGACATGGAGGCAGGCGAGGGACTTAGTGCACTTTTACTGTACTTGTTTTACTTTTATGCGCTCTATAAAGCATAAAGGGTTATAAATTGTTGTAGTTTATGAATGATCCCAAAAGAATAGAACATAAATCCAACAGACGATCACACACAAGTCACTTGTTACAATGAAATTATTAATATACCCTTCTCCCTTGCCAACATTTCCACAAAGAACTTTGGACATGTGTCTTTTGGGGCTTTTAAACTGTGGTTTTGGAAAGGGTTAAGGAGGGGGTTACACAGATAAAACTCATGGTTTCAGGCAACTGCTTCACGTGTTCCGGGTAATCTTTTCTATCAATTGTCATCACAGGTTCAACATGAAAAAATATCAATGAACAATAATAATAATAATTCTGTGTAAAAAGCCTTAGATATGGAAGTCATCCCAGACAATGTTTCCTCTAAGCTGCATGCATGTGCAATCGTGCACTGCCTGCACATTCTCAGTGCACAAGAAAATCTATCCAGCGCATAAAAAAAAAAAATCAACATAAACGTATTAATTAATATCTAATATTTGACCTAACCTAATCTAATCTAATTCGCCCAATAATATTGTTTTTTTGTTTCTCACTCAGTGAGTGACAGGTGTCCAACCAATGATACGATACGGTTCACTTACGCTACGTAGCCAATCGTGGCATTGACAGTGCTTGCATCTGTGCCCTGCCTATATGCGCCGTGCAGGTTAGCTAGCAGGTTAGGTTAGCAGGTCAGTAAACAACAGTGCCACGGAGTTAAGAGATGCTAATACAAACCCTGTATCATGGCGAAACGAACAGGCAGCGACACATCCACTCACCAATAGGGTGAGTGGATGTGTCGTAGAGAACCGGTTCTGTGTGTTTCAGTTCAGTTCAGTTTCAGTTCCATGGAATCGTTTGACAGTTTATCTAATGATTCGCTTATCGATTCCAATCAGCACGAATCTACGTCATGTAACTTATGCAAGTTACAAAAAACTCCAAAAGTTTGGCTTCACTTTATGAAAAAAGGATGGCAACAGACGAGTTGCAGTCATTGCAAAATGGACATAACAGCGTCGGAAGGGAACACGACAAATATGCACACAACATGGAATAATATTAACGGAGTGTTATGTTTTTGACGCTTCAGAGTGATACATCTCAACCCTGCAGCAGCTGCAGTAGCCAAGCTATCACCTCTACGGTTACGTATCCTTCCTGAATAAGAAGACATGCTTATTTTTCTGCAAAAGAATTAATTCTTCATTGTATTTTCAGATTGCACTATGCACTTTTCCTTCATATTTGACAGTATTTATCTTTATTTATAGTTATTTTTGAGCGCATAGTCAGCTCAAATATCCTTTTAAAAAGGAGTTTTTTTTTTATTTCTATTGGGAAAAATGTGTTAGTAGAATGTTACACATTCTTGTGTATTTTTATAGTTACATATTGCTACAGTTAACACAGTGTCTAGGCTTTGGGGATCTTTTGACCTCGCTGGTGAGATTGTAAGGTCGTGACTTCCAAGTAAACAAACTTTATCCGAATCAAACTCCTTTTTTTCCAAAATTAGAATCGATAAGAGAATCAATAAAGAATTGTATCTTTAAGCAGTATCAATAATGGAATCGGAATTGTAAAAATCTTATCAATTCCCATCCCTACTCACCAAGCCAAAGTAAAAAAAGGAAATGCAGATCTTTTAAGATGGAATGGCTGTTGGAGTATGTGCAAATTGAAGAACAAGCGGTGAAATTGGGTGAGATTTTTTCTTTTTCGAAATAAAAAAGGTCTACTCTGCAAAAAAAAATCTCATGTTACTCACAGGGGTCCTCAGTTTGCTCAGGGAGCTTGTGTTTATGCCCAGATACATGAAAAATTAGAGGGAACATTGATCCCAGGTTTTCTTCAGCTACCTTGGTAATGCTTTGTGAAAAAAAAATGCTCCCGGTGCAATTAAAAGTCTTAATTGGCAAACAAACATACCAGGTCCCTCCTCCCACATCGGTTACCCAAATTCAAAGGATGAATTTCCAATTTAAAATTTCTGGTGAAGGAAAATGACCTTTATTGAAATGTGACAAGTGTCAGTGGCTTCTTCACCTCTCCACCCAGCAGTTTATTTCCTTCATTTCATCCATCCAACATTTTAGTGAGTGTTTCATTTTCAGTGTTCTCTTTCTGTCAGAAAGATGAACAAATTATTTCAAGGAAAGGCAGTGAATAAATGGTGGACTGCAAAGATGAATTTGATCGTGTAGCTCTCACACAGAGAGACTCCATCTGGTTGCCTCAGGCATTATTCCACCATGTGTAATCATGACAAAAACAAAGCTCAGTAACGTCTTACCACCATCGACACACACGCATACACACACGCGCGCACACATGCACCCACGTGCAAACACACGCAAGCACTCTGTGACTTACACCCACACACACATTTACACACGCGTCCAACATGTGGAAAGAAGATGTTTCATCCAGCGATGCTCCATCACAGAGGGTCGCCTTCAATCCTGGAAAATCAGTAAACTGGGTCATGAAGGAAAGAGGATGGTGAGTTGCTTCTCCGTCACAGCACACACATGTGTGCTGGTGTGTTTTCACATGCCTGCTGTGTTAGATGTTCAGCGCAGAGCTGAACACAAATGTTTTGATTTAAAAAAAAAACAAAACTATAATTATTAACCTGGGCAGGAATTATTGCTTCATTACAATATTTGTAGCCTGACTGATTTGACCTTTGACCTGTTGTTAAAACTCTAAATTATAGTGATGTATAAAGCAACTATATATATATATATATATATATATATATATATATATATATATATATATATATATATATATATATATATATATATTTCTAGAATAATAAAATAATAAAACTTATTAAAACCTTTTCTCCTGGTGGATATATTGCTTATCTCCCTTGTTTTAAACATTGCTCATGCACAGAGCAGATATGAAGTTGCTTAAAGAATCTGCTTATGGAAAAAGGAAAAAAAAAATCGGCTTGTGGAAAATCCTTGCATATGCTTCTGTGTGTGTATCTGCATGTGTCTTGTGTGCATGCACGTGTAAATGATTATGTGGCACATTTTATTTTGTGCCACAGGGTCCTAATTACCAGTTTTTTTCCATCCCTGCGTTGCCTTTGCTAGTATGAAGTGATCATATAAAGGGCAGGAAGTGGTGGTGGCGTGTGTGTTTTTGTCAAGGAGAGCGGTGGCGTGCATGTGTGTGTGTCAGAGAATGACTGTGTTATGTCTCATTGTCCAGCTGCTGATACACAGGAGATCAGCATTCCTATCGGTGACCACATACATGTTCACACCATTTGTGTCAGGAGAAGTAGGAAAACTGACTTTAAGACACAGGAAACAGATGGGATCAGAAGGTGAACAGAGCAGGGAAATCAGCACGTTAAGTCTGATGTCACATTTTTAGCACAGAACATGCAGGGAAATATAATTTTAGAATTTTAGACTTTCAACGAGACTGTTATTTTCTTGTGAACTGCTTGGAACGTGCCACAACCCTCTGTTCTCTCTTTTCAACTCCAGAGTTACGTAAGAGACAAATACCTTTCTCCCTTCCTCTCATCTGCTCTGTCTGTCTCTCTTCCTCCCCTCCAAGTCACATCACCCACCTTTGTCACACGCTCCACACTTTTGTCAGTCTCTTTCTCTCACTCTTTCCCCCTGTTCTAATCAGTGCCCACGGTGAATAATTCACTCAGTGCAGTGGGGACTGAGACTCTTTGATTGGCAGCTTTATTCTTCTGTCTGTTACATTATTAACATACTTCTCCTGGGCATTGTTGCCATGGTAAAGGCCGCTACAGGCCAGAGGACAGTCAGCTGTTTAATCAAACATGTTTAGGGCTCTCGAAGTTCACTGCTTGGTAGTTGGAGATGAGTTCAAGTGCCAATCGGGGACAGATACAGTGTAAGGTATAGTAGGTATAGTAAAATATTGGAAAAATAATGGATACAAATTTTAAATGAAAGTCAGCCAATACTAAAGCGGCTATAATCAATATTTTTGTATTAAAAGTGGATCACATGGTCATGAAACATTGAGTCACCTGACTCTACATTTCCCCTCAGCAGCTGGTAAAGAGCAAAAACAAAAATAATGATTTCCAGCTACTGTATATCTGCTGGTATAATGTGGCAGCCTCGTTTGTTAGAATGGTTTCTGATGGATACTTTTCTTTCCTAAGCTTATTTAAATGTTTTCTTCTACATTAAACTATCTCAATCTATAGTGTACATAAATTAAAGAGGGAAGTTTTCTAATGGACAGTACAACTTCCCAGCTTATTAATGGTCCTTCCTGCACTCAAAGACTGTGCTTTTACCCTTGGTTTACATTACAGAAAAACTTTCTGGTCCCAAGAGTGACACTGTTGTTGTAACTCAACTGTTTGGCCACTTGTACAACTTCCTTCTATGCCCAGTGCTTTGCACAGCAAAGCCTACTTTGCATTACAGTTAACTGTTTTTTTGTGTCTTTTAAATAATGTTTTATTGAAAATGCGTAGTTTAACTTCCATTGTTTGTTTCTATGGAGTCTTCTATTGTTAATTGTTCTGTCTGGTGTTGTTTTTCTGTGCTGTGACGAAACCAAAGGTAATTTTCCAGTGTGAACAATAAATGAGCTTCCTTCCTTACTTTCTCCACTGTGACTGATGGTACCATGGGAGGTCTAAACACACTCATCTACACACACACACACACACACACACACACACACACACACACGCACACACACACACACAATTAGGATATTATGGAAAGGTTTAATAATAATATTGAAGCCACCTGCTGCCACACTCTAATCAGATAATTAACTCAAAACACCTGCAAAGGCTCTTTAAATAGTCTCTTATTCTAGTTCTGTAGTCTACACAATCATGGGGAATACCGCAGACCTGACAGTTGTACAAAATACAAACCTTGACACCTTGCTCAAAGAGGACAAGTCACAAAAGGTCATTGCTAAAGAGGCTGGCTGTTTATAGAGCTCTGTGTCCAAGCACATTAATAGAGAGGTGAAGGGAAAGGAAAGATGTGGTAGAAAAAAAACTGTACAAGCAATAGGGATAACCACATCCTGGAGAGGATTGTGAATCAAAACCCATTCCAAAATGTTTACAAAGTGTGGACTGCAGCTGGAGTCAGTGCTTCAAGAACCACCACACAAAGACGTATGCAAGACGTTTTTCAGCTGTTGCATTCCTTGTTTCAAGCCACTCATGAACAAGAGATAGTGTCAGAACCGTCTCGCCTGGGCTAAAGACAAAAGTGATGAGTTGTCTAAAGGTATGTTCTCTGATGAAAACAAATTTTGCATGTCCTTTAGGAAATCAAGGTCCCAGAGTCTCTAAGAAGAGATGAGAGGCACAGAAAAGTAAAGTTTCCACATTCGGTGATAGTTTAGAGTGCCATGACATCTACTGGTGTTGGTACACTGTTTTCTTAAGTCCAAGATCAACACAGCCATCTACCAGGAGGTTTTAGAGCAATTCGTGCTTCCTGCTGCTGACCTGAACTTTATGGAGATGCAAATTTCATTGTCCAACAGGATTTGCCATCTGCACATGATTGTGTACGATGGTTCAAGGACCATGACATCCCTATTCTTAATTGGCCAGCAAACTCGCCTGACCTTAACCCCATAGAAAATCTATGGGATATTGTGAAGAGGAAGATACTATATGCCAGATCCAACAATGCAGAAGAGCTGAAGATCACTATCAGAGCAACCTGGGCTCTCATAACAACTGAGCAAAGACTGATCGACTCCATGCCACACTGTATTGCTGGCTTAATTCAGGCAAAAAGAGCCCCAACTAAGTACTGAGTGATGCTCATGCTCATACTTTTCATGTTCATACTTTTCAGTTGGCCAACATTTTTAGAATTTCTTTGTAATAGTCTTACGTAATATAAATCAAATTTTTCATTATATTCTAATTATATGACCAGCACCTGTATATATGTGTGTGGCATATATACAGGTGCTGGTCATATAATTAGAATGTTGTGTGTACAGGCAGAGGTCACTACAAACCTAAGTGACAGTGTTAAGCCTAGCCCATTTTTTTGTGTTTCATGCTTGGGACAGTTTTTATATAACCTCTAACAGCAATCTGAACCACTCACCAATGCTCAAAATAAGACAGACCAGCCCCTGGCGGATATGACCACAATACTGGATTCACCTCAACAATGAACAAAGTGCAATTCCCTAATGCTCTGTGCATCCAGAATCTAACTCACACCTGTTGGGCTTCTTTCTATCAGCGGTACTTTTCCTCCATACACCCTATGTGTTTAGCAATGGAGCCCTTTAGCTATGTATGATTATGTAAATAAACTCAAGCAGAGATATAACTCTATGGCCTCTGTTCTGCTTCATACCTCTGAAATAAGTCCCCCAAGAACAATCATAGTTCCTGCTGTTTCAGTTCCCCTGTGCCACAGATTGCTTTTTAAGACTGTATTTTATTTTTTTCAAATACAGCCGTTATATGAACATGTATGGATGCACAAAATAAAAAGCAACCAAACAAGTTCGCAATATACAAAAAAAATACATCCAGGCTGACTAAATTGACTAAATTGAAAGACAGGGTAGACAGAGGATGAGAAATTGAGGAAAGATGGAGAAGCACAATGAAGGACAAAATGCTGTTTGGTTTTATAGAGATTGAGGACATCATATCTGCCGTGTAATTGAGATTTAACTGTGCCAATGTCATTCTGTTGATGGTGTATGTGTGTGTGAGAAAGAGAGAGAGAGTGTGTTTTCTTCCTAAAATTCAATTCACACTATCTAATATCCCCTCGATGCCCATGGAAGTCATCTGTCAAAGTGAGTAGCAGGGAATGTCTGTGGAGAGTGAGTGTGTGTTTCTATAGCACATATGTCTATGTGGGTCTATTTGTGAGGCAGTTTTTATTTGCTCTGATTCCTCCAGTTGCTCGGGCCTTCCATAGTCTCAGTCCTATTAGCCCTTTGCCCTGTTCTGACAGGAAAGACAAATCAAAAGTACTTTATGTACTTGATATAACTTTACTTGTCTTCTCTTCTTAGTAATTCTTCCCTCCCCTCCTCTTCTCTCCCCCTTTTCTCTTCTCTTCTCTCCTCTTCTCTTCATCACTCTTCCTGCCCTCCTCTTTCATCTAATAGAATAGAAATAGCACTACAGGGTCCCAGGACAGTGACGCTGAGCACACCAGAGGTGAGTGAAAAGCACAGATGTACTGACTTTGTAATCTCGGAATGATGCCACAGACTAAAATAGAATGTTGGACTCATTATCTTACAGTAAGTTCTTAGACTGTTTTGAAAGTTTTTTTTCTATTTTTATAGAAGTGCCCACCTCTCGATTGATCCAAGTTACTGAACATGTAAAAAAAAAATAATCCTGTCATTACTACAATTACATTAGTATGATTTACAGAGAGAAAAATCATTAAAGACCTGAAGAAGAGAAAATGTGTGCCTGTTGTTTGTTCATATGTGGCTTCTGCATGTGTGTGAAGATAAATTGTGTTGAGATAATCCAATCAGCAGCCTTTTATGGGTAGCTGTGAGACATCGGGTTCATTCTTTCATCACATTGTTCTCTCTCACAACAGGGAACAGAAAGCTTGTGCATCCAATTAACCAGCACAGAATCACAAGCACACAACGTATCAAATAACAGAATCAAATAAATGTCTCTTTGCTTTTTTTTTTAAAAAACAGGTATGCAATCTATTGATCTATTCTATTTCTTGCCAGATCAACAAGTGAACAGTCGTTGGGCTTTATGATGAGGAAGCTACAGTAGTTAAAGTCAGTGTGTTGCAAGATGAAGGTGAGAAATAAACTGTTCTCCTTTTTAAAACGATCCAATTATTTACTGTAGTGTGTCTTTTTATTTCCACTACACACAATAAATGGCTCTGATAGCCTGCTGGATGTGGCTCTTTTGTAGCTTTCTGAGTTACAGAAAAGTGTTTTGTTTCAAGAAAGAATAGATGTTCTGACACATTAAGTGTTTGGCAGGAACACTGAGTTATGACTGCGTCTTATCAATTATTACTGCTGCCAGGAACACTGTCTGGGCTGCTGGGCAAGCTGTTATAGAACCTGTATATTACATGAATTTCCTTGTTTTAGTGTGCCTTCATTTAAGGTCTATTGCACAGTTGGTTTTTCATTGTATAAGTACTTTCAGACACCTCTCATGTGTCTTTAAAATATTTAGCTGCACAGTTATGCATTAACAGGCTTCCAGTGGTGCTTTCTCAGTTTTCTTTATACCTGTGAAGGTGAAACTCTATAATCCTGATTTTATGTCTGTGTTCTTTGGATTGTGTCTTTTGTATTGTATACTTGTGGACCACGGGTCTGCAATAGAGACATAATATTTATTTTTAGAGGGGCTATAATGTTTTATATTCAACCTGAGTCAAAGTACAAGAAATGAACCAGGCTTTTGGTCCTTTTTTGTATTTCCTTATTTTTGACTTATTTATGATTTCAGTTTGTAAACCATGTTATCATTTTCTGTGCAACTTGACAATCAATTTTGCAAAAAAAAAAAAATTATGTTGTGATGAAGCCTTCGTGTCACTGACCACTAAAAAATAACATGATATAATATGACATGTAACAGGGGGAAGAAGATGCAGCACAAGAGGACGGTTCATGTAACACATTTAAATATGTTCTCTGTCCACAAGGGCAGAGATTTCTAAATGCCAAAACTGAATAATTTATCAAGGCAACACCTTTCAGAGAGGCCGGTGATGGGGGATGAAGACAGATGGAAAGAAGATGAGTTTGATAAATGAGTGAGTGGTGGACAAGACGAGAGAAAGATGAATGGAAGAGAAAACGATATATGACCCGTGCCCACTCGCTCACGCACGCAAACAGATGCTGCAGTTCAGTGTGTGCATGATGTGTGTCTTGGCCTGTATGGCATCATCTGTGTGCACATGTATTGACAGCTCAGCAGAAGAGCTGGTATTTAGAATGGCCTCTGAGTCAGTCGTGATATGCATGTTAATCAGCAGCAGTTGAAACACGCTCACTCCTCCTGGTGATACGATTGTATCCTAAGTACCAAGAAAAACTAGGAATAACACATTTGAATGAAAATGACATTTTTAGGCTTTATTCTAAATTTAGGAATGATCTGGAGAATGAATGAATGAATGAATTCATGATTTGCATTTTGGAAGAAGCATAAAACTAAAATCTATGTTTGTTTCAACATGTATACAACAAATCATGGTGTACCCTGTTCCCTGAAGAAGTATGCACTTCTAACCTGGCCCTTTTTAATTCTATTCATCGTGAATTATATAATTATATGTATAAACACTATATCTCTATACAATCCAATGTGTTTATATACATATTATTTAAATGTATTATATAATTTACGTTATGGCAACCCTGCAGGGGGCTCAAGGTAACTTTTTGTATTATTTATTTATAAGACTATTGTTTGTACAATTATTGTGCAACACAATAGTCCTTGTGTGAGTGTAGTGGATCTTCCTGCAGGGAAACAGTAGGAATACACACTTCTGATCTTCAGAAGCGATACTTTGTGTGAAACAGCAAGCCACTGAACTAGCTGAAAAAAAAAAATCACAATCCTGAATCCTGTGAAGTTATTTTCTCATGGTGCAAGATGGGAATGTTGGGGGGGGGGGAATACATGCCGCTTGCTACGGTAAAGCCTCACAGACTTAAACAGCAAACACTGTAAAGGCAGTTCTCCAAATACAGAGAGCGAGGAGAACAAAATTGAATCAAACGACAAATAAGATTATACCGCTGCAAGGAAATATAGTAGTTCGCTCAGCGAGCAGGCCTGTGTGTAAAGAGAAGTCTGGGCATAACAACCTACTCATAACAAATTGTGAATTATAGTAGATGTCATGTTAACCACATTACAGTACTATGATTACATTTAGGTTGCAAAAGTAGTATGCACAACCATATTAATGGACTGGGATTATACATCTTTTTGCATCACTTTGGCATATCTCTGTTTTTATTCTGCGTATGTATCAGAAAAAGAGTGGATCAAAGCATTATCATAAAAGTACAAATGTATGACACGTGTTTAACATTTTCCTTTCCTTCATTTATAGACCTAAAAAAATAACAAATACAGTAGCTCAGATTGCTTTGATTGAAAAGGAAGCTTCAAAACATATTTCCATTATCTACTTTTTTTAGTAGTAAGCAAAAGTGTTAATGTATGAACTGTGCGAACTTAACCTTGACTGTAGCAATCCTTAAGGGGAATAAATGTACGGTGAAGACATATGGCATGGACTCAGACTAATTTTAACCATCATTTGCATGTACATGATAATAACAGTGCCAACACCCTGTCAAGCCATCTCAAGAGGAAGCTCGTCATTGTAATATGTTAATGAAGGTAAATTGCTGAATCTGCAATGATAGTAGTGTGCAGTTGCCTGTGTGACCTTGTACGCAAGGGGATTCACAATTACTTGCATGGACTGCTTCAATGTCCTCTACATGCAATATAATCGCATGCATACACGTTTCTTTCGAGATGCACTGCGCTCATTTTTCAGGAGTTAAAGTCGACGGTAAAAATAGGTGCCACAAGATTATGTTATGAGGTGAAGAGCATGATTGGAGGTGAAAGAAGCGAAAGAACATAAAGGGGGAAAAAAGTGTAATGTTGCTGTTGGCAAAGACAAGCTGACCCACTTACCAAGGATGTGCGGCCTAAGAGAGAGCTGCGAGGCCAGAGAGGCCACCAAGGAACTCCAGCCATGTGTATGTATGTGTGTCTGTGTGTGTGTGTGTGAGTGCACACACACAGATGGGTGTGTTTGTATGCCAGCTTAGTTCTATTAATGACTTGCTGCCTCTGCTTCTGTGGAGTCCAGGCATGATATGGACCTCCCATGGTAGCATCAGTCACACACACGCACACTGTCCTTTTCCCTTTTCATCTATCTGTAAAACACACAGCAGGGAGAAGACCACAGAAGAGAAATATAGAATTTGTGCTGATGGGTGGCCACCCTCCCCTGAAGTCCCCATGAATTTATACAGCTGCTTGCCTTTGTTTATTCTCTATAGTGTTGCATTAAGTGATCCATTCACCTGCTGATTGACATGAAGAAAAGGCTAGCAATTATAGTATAGGAATTATTTAATTAGCAGGAAAAAAAAATATCCACTGAGTGACTAATCTGTCACAAGGTAGTGTAACGTCAGGATATTTTTTTTATTCCTTTTACTTAATCAACTGCTTTTCTTGAGCATATCTACAGCATAAATTTTGAATTGTTTTCTGCTGAGACCATAACAAAGTTAGAGAGATGTCAGCTTCACATGAATAAAAGTAATGAAGAGAGACTTTTACATCACTTTAAACAGATATGTTGTTGCATATTCTTTAACCAAATTGCATCACAAAGCAGCCTCAGAGATTCTTAGCTTCATGTGGCGGTGAAAGATAAGGTTACATATTTTGATCATTACCTGAATATCATGTGACATAACATGATGAAACTGTGGTGTTCTGTAAATATTTTTGTCCACAAAGACAAATAAAGTGTCATGTTCAACTGCTGTTGGTAAATCTGGCTTTCTTTCAGGTGCAGTTTTCTGTTTCACTCGGTTTCAGTCCTCTGTATTATTTATTTCTTTTTTTTATTGTTATATACAACATCTCCAGTATCTATTTTGACCACAATCAGTTATTTGGTCTGAAAAACAATAAGACTGGTGTATTAAATATAGATCTGTATAAAACATTTTCACTGCTTGAACAAATTGATGTGGGGAAGCTATAAATGTATGCACCCCTCACACTACACATGTAATATATAAATCATTTTTCCCAGCAAAAGGAACAATTAAAGGTCCCAGATGTACACTTTTGTTGTTTTTTCTTTAAAGTTCTGATTTCCATAACAAAATCTATTTGTGGTAAGTACCAAAAAAATCAATATAGTTTTACACATCTCTTCTCTTTAGCTTCTCTCTGGAGCTCCAGAAAGTTATTTTGTGTCCATCTCATTAATATTAATGAACCTCTCCTCTGTAAATAGGGGTGGGGGGGGCGACTATCGATGAGAGCTTTGCCACCGCCTCATGCCCCGCCTCCTTTGGGTGAAAACAGATTTAACTAGAGGCCAATACGAATTCTGAGGTCTCTGCAAATTGCATGAAATAAGAAATCTAGCCTGGAATTTCATATAAGGGTAGGTCTTAGCAATTATTCATCCTCACATACATACAGGAGAGAAGTGATGTTTCACTGCTGTCATCTATATAGGTGTGACATCACAACCTGGCAGCTCGTTTTAAGGCACAATTTCTGAATATGGACTGTGTGCATTTCCCAGTGGATTCTGTATTCATATAACACCTCAACCTTCTTTTTAATAAGAGCAATTCATTTCTCACACGTTACGATAACAATCAAAAAAATTTACCCTATTTTTTTTTTACTTAATTTGTGTGTGAAACTGAATCATGTCGTGGTTGGAAGAGGGAATTCGTTCTGTGGGACGGTAGGCCTCTGAGGATGCATATTTCACTGTTGTGTGTACCGGCAACCATCTGGACCAACTGGGAACTCGGTGGCATTCCTCAGCAGAGCCTCGGTGGAATAACAGACAGCAGCGCAGAGAGTAACATGTCAAACAGAGATTAACTGTAAACACAGATGGGTGCAAATATGTTCCATTTACAAAAAAAAACTTTCCATCGACAGACGCATCAAAATACACAAACAAGCACTTGCAACAGTGAACCCATTCAGTGAAAATGTTCCTTCTTTAAAAGCATTGCATTATTACACCAGATCTGTGCAAATCAGGACTACATTACACATTCTAATATAGAAGGCAAATGTGTATCTCTACCCTTTCTGCTCACGAAAGTAAGGAGAATAAAATAAAGGTATGCAACCGATTTCTAAGCAGGTTCTAACTAGGGCAGAGACAAACACTCTAATTAATAGATAATTACAAGGCTTTATAATTCATCAAAGTCCTGCGTGGTCTCCAGAGCTTCAATACTGATAACACATTACAGTCCTCAGACCAATCAACCACAGCCTTGCAGTGTTTTCTCCTCCACATTTGGATGTTTCTGTCCTCATTCTGTGTATAAACGGAAGTGGTGGTGGTGGTGGTGGTGGTAGGTGGTGTGTGAAACAGGGAAGCCCCTCTCTCCCTGCTGCAGCTGATCTGCTCCGCTGGGACTGCATCTATTATGCACATATTGCCTGCCGCTACTTCTTCATATTTATAACACACCAGTCATGCTGGAAGTCTCCAGAAACCTGCACTGGATCCGAGTCAACCGAGAAAGGTGGATGACTTTTAAGTAGATTAAAGACGTTGGAAAGCAAAGACCGATCTTGTTTCAATCACAGCGAAATGGAATCCTGTCAGCGCCTTCAATTTGTGCAACAAACAGCCCAAATGAGGACCAATTAATAATATACCAACAACCTTGATGTATTATTTATTAATAGATGCATATGTGTATGTCCATGTTTCTCTGTGTCCAGCAAGCATACACAGCAGAGAATATCATCAAGCTCAAACAATAACAGAGAGATCATCATCAAGCTCAAACAATAACAAGGAGCCACAGCCAGATGATCTTCAGCCATGTTTCTCCCTCTCCTCTCCCCTTGCTCTTTGTCTGTCTCCCATCCCTCTCTCCGTTGCCGGGGTTACAGCAGGACCTGATGCAGTCAGGCTTTGTTCTATAGATGGCCCTGTCCTCGCTCTCCCTCTCTGCTTCTCCTCCTGTCTGCCTCCTCTGTGCCACTGTCAAGTGCAGCTGCACTCTTGAGGTGATATCTATAGTTATGCTAATTTTAAGCGCTTGATTAATTAGTCCGCTCGCACAGGTGTTTTGTCTACAAGGGTCTGCTTTTCATTTGTGAAAATTTGGATTATAGCACCACTGTGTGCTTTTTTCCCCTCTCTGTTGTGCTGTATGTATGACAGACAGGGAGAGGATATGGGATGGAAAAGTGGCTGAGAAAGAGGAAGATACTTACTGCTCGTAAAAATGGAATGATTACGATCTGGATCCACTTCATCATATACGATTAATAGTAGATTTAATTAGTTGTCTATGGAGTAATAAAGAGTCATGGCTATGGTTGTTATTGCATCTAAGGCTATGATGACGATGGTGATAAAAATAGATTTTCTCGTAGAATAAAAAAAAAGTAGACAATTTTAAAAGGTTATAAATGTAGATAATACTATGTAAATCACCCATGGCGTGACAAGGCCAGAATATAAATTACACTCCTAATGCTGTTCCCTTTTTAATAAAAGACGTCTGTCTGACTGGCTCCTGTCGTTCCCTAAGGGAATATAAGATGCACTTAAACTTTCTCCACAGCTCAAGGGAGATGTGATCAAGCGACATTTATAACCACAGCCACTCTGACAGGATGTCTCTGCACCATCCCACCAGTTTTCCCGTCACAAAATAAAGACCATCAGTGAGATGCATTTATTAATACAGGACAAAATGTGTCATTACCATTTGATCCTTTACATATTGTTGTCTCCATTTTATGCTGTTTGTTTCCCCTGCTGCATGCTGACCAGCAGGTAATAGATATTTGATTTGATTGCTGCCTCCATAAGAAAGGCCTGTTCTCATTCACATTTGCCTGAGGAAGATCTTACAGTTGTTTCCTTGTCATAAAGGGGAACAAAAATGCCTTATTGGGAGATTAACAGTGTTTGTATCGTGCATGCAAACAGATCCGGAACGAAGAAAAATGGGTTGTCGCATGAAGCTTAATTAGCTAAAAGGGAAGCAAATAAGACAAACATCAAGCAAAATAAATGCTCCATTACAGCAGTAGTGGCAAAAGTGTGGTGAGTGGTAAATATGCATATGTTAGTGCTTCCTGATGAGATCAACTGGAACATTTTTGGTCACTAATGCACATTTAGTCGAAATGTGAGGTAAAAGCCATCAACCACACATAAATGCTGACCTGTAGACGCTGGGACAGGTTGCCAGATACGTGATCCACATCCTTATTTTTTCTCTTAAAGACATTAACTTCACTGTTTTCCAGGAATGTGTGAATGGAGACTGCTGTGCATCCCTTACTGAAGATCCAAACCAGCCCATTTTTCTCAAGTGCAACCAGATGTCCATGACCTCAGCCAGCAGAGCTGTTCTTCCTGCAAGAATGACCCATTTCCCCCTCACATGTTCTTTGGGCCTGTTTCAATGCCTTTCAGTCAGCCACATTGCAGATTGAGGCATTCAAGTGCAATGTGCAAGGTAGCCTAATTTCGTAGGTTAATAAGGGAGTTGGGGTGGTCCTATATTTAACATAGAGAGTGGAAACCACATTAAAAGGCCCTTTGGCTGTCCCTGCTCTCTCTCCCTGTGGACCAACTGGCCCTCTTTAATACAAGACAGCTTCAATGTGGCCTCAATAGGAAAACAGGCTCTACACACAGAGTTGTCAAAAATGAAACCCTCAGACACAGAACAGAACTCTTGCTGTGACCGCAGCCTTTGACTACTTCCCCCTGTATCTACTAGATTGATCATTTTATGTTACACCGTTAAGTAATTGTTCCTTAATTTTGGATGGATATTTCTTGATGAATGATAGCTTAGATCTTGAACTGTGTTTCAGGAAGGGAACATTCACTGTGGCTGATAGCATTTGTACAGCAGGGAAAATTCTTTGTCTGTGATGCAAGAGGTTTAGCTATTCTCTGTATTTGACAAATGCAACTATTTTGGTGTTTTATGAGTGCATGTGGGGAATAGTGGATATTGGATCTTGTAGTCAAGTGCTTCAAAAATTGTACAACATATGTTCTAAATTACTGGTTTACAATGATTTGAAATTCTAATGAGACATTCTGGATTATGAAGAATTTTACGAACAAGTAAAAATTGCTCAGATGATTTGGGTTTGAGTGACCTATTAAAGACCCTTTAAACGTTACATTTTTGAACTGCACCTAAAAGTTAAAATAGCATCTGTCTGCATATCACTTCTAATTTTTTTAAAAATATTAAAAACACTTATCGGTGCCCCCCTGTGGTAGTGTTAAAAAAGCAACAGCAACAATGTGTTTTGGTGGTGCAGGTTAGCAATGTAGCAGCTGTGATTGGTTTGGGTAAAGCTGCACTTGCCTCACACGTTCAGGGCAAATACACACGTGTGTGGGTGAGGGTGGGGCTCTATTTATCGATTTGGTTGTTGCCCACGTTGTTGGGAGACTTCTCGGATTAGCCCAGTCATTCAATTCTCCTTTAATTTAATCTAGAGGAAGCAGATGTTTATGAGTGCCAAACACAGACATCCCTCACAATTAGCCCCAGCGCTCCTTCCTCCTTTCCTCCCTTCCTCCACATAGTGTTGTGTTCCCTCCACTTGTTGATATATAGTCTGAGAGTGTGTGTGTTTGTGTGTGTGTGTGCCTTGCACGTGGCCGTGGCTGTGCATGCATTCCTGACTGTGATGTGACTCTGAGTATAAAAGTAAAACACCACTTCTTCAAGGTGACTCCACCTGTGATAATACATCAGAGGGGAGCAGACAAGCTGATGAACGTTTTGGTATTTTCTGTGTTGAGCAGATTCAGCCTAGTTACTAATCAACTTTCAAGCTTCCTCTGTGTCATGTCACACACACACACACACACACACACACACACCCTTGGAGGATTGTCCTCATTTCCTCTGACCTTCTAAGGAAGTTTTGGAAATAGTGGGGATAGTGGGAGATCCCTCAAACTGCTAATAGGCCAGCATGTGTTTATTTGTAAATTATCTATTCACTCTATGATACAAGTTGCTTCAGAGTAAGTACAACACCAAATGCTGAATGTCCAGTGTAGGGTTTGTTATTTTAATGCTGAAGTCACGAATGTCACTCCAGTTGTGTTTAGTCCTTATAAGTTAAAGTCTCGTCAGCTGGCAGGTTGGTATTTTAAACATTTCTTAGTGGCAGTCAGAGCAACCCTGGAGGGGCAAAATGATAAACTTAACAATACAACATAATAAAAAAAAAAATCACACAGTCCCACTTGTTGGTACTATTTTATGATGTGTCAGTCTCATTACAGGTTCACAAGTAATGGCTTTATTAAGAGCTTCCTTTCCATTCAATAAAGCTTCATAGATGAGTTACATACCATGAATAAAAACAGCCTTTGAGTTGTAAGGCAGTGAATAATCTCTTCATCAACATAGATTTCCCCAATTAAATCGTGAGCGCAGAAGCCATGATCCGCTTGGCTAACTAGCTCGAGATCACCAATTACAGCTAATGGCCAGACTTCATAATGTCGCCTCCTGTATGAGCTCATGTCCTCTTTGCTTTTATTGTGCTCGCTGAAGTGCTTTGGGATCCTTGGGTATGAAACAACCAATGAGATTTTTTTCTGCCTCACAGGTATTTGTAAAAAAAATATTCTTAGAGCTTGACAGTTTTCTTTTTTTTTCCATTTCAGCACCTCGGACAGCAGCCCCCTGGGGTGCAGAAAAAAAACCCTCCACCCAAGTAGAAAATCTGAAGAGGCACGTGGCTCAGAAACTGATTGATAAGACAATACATGTCATACTTCACTAGCTGCTCCTGATCCATCATTAGAATCTCTTTCTTTTGACCAGTGATGTATTTGCCCTTTTGACATTCACCATATTAGGCCTTTGATATTATAATACATGTCATAATTACAATTAGGGCGTGGTAGACCATTATATCTTGTTCACATTGCTCTTTTTTGAATTCTTTCTTTCTCTCACACCGGCCTCTTCTGTCATTGTCTCCTCATCTCCATCTCTGCCATCCCTTCCTCTTCACCTGAACCCTTTTCACTGGGATGCAGAGGTCAATTACTACACAGCTTTCATTAATTGCTCCCTAATTAAGAGAAGCAACTGCATTATGCATTATGATTAATAGTCCACTCCCATTTGAAATTAGCCATGGCACCTTGGATCGTTGAAGGAATTAAAGCCCTAACAAAACGCTGGTGAGTCTGTCCTGAGGCTTTGACTAACACGTTCATGAGGAGAACGAATGTCCTATTTGTGGCCAATTACCATTGTTTAAATATGAGACTGTCTGGATATCGCCTGTGCGCGGCGCGTGTCTGTGTCTGCAAGACTGAGAGATGGGCAAAAGGGAGGCGGGCACGCCCAAAACGCTGGTGTTGAATGACGCCCGTCTGTAGCTTCTTGTGTATATCCGTGCGTCCTGCGATTGGATGGGGACGGGGAAAGGTACCCTGCGCTAGCGCGCTGTGGGCGGGTGAATGGCCTGTTTATAAACCCACATCTTTCGCCGTGGGCGGGAACAGCAACAGTAGAGAGTGAAAGTGAAGTGAAGAGAGAGAGAGAGAGAGAGAGAGAGAGAGAGAGAGAGAGAGAGAGAGAGAGAGAGAGAGGAGGGAGAAGAGAGAGAGGGAGACGGAGGAGGAGACGAGGCTGTGGCGGCGGTTGTGGTTGACCGGGGATCGCGGAGGGGGCGAGGCGGCCGCCCCTGTATGCGTCTTCAACCGCGCATGGACGACCACCTCAGCCTCCTGCAATCACCCCCGCCGAGCGCAACCAAAACCCGGGGCGACAACCTGGTGAACCACGGCTACACGGAGACGGAGGCGGACGTGATGACGGTCGTGGCGTGTGACAACATGCTGGAGGAGTCCTCGGCTCTCCCGGGCCACCACTCTCTGGACCGCTACGAGCCGGACCATGAATGCTGCGAGCGGGTGGTCATCAACATCTCAGGGCTACGCTTCGAGACGCAACTCAAGACGCTATCGCAGTTTCCAGAAACGCTGCTAGGGGACCCCAAGAAGAGGATGAGGTACTTCGATCCCCTCAGGAACGAGTACTTTTTCGATCGGAACCGACCCAGCTTTGATGCCATTCTGTATTACTATCAGTCCGGCGGGCGCATCAGGAGACCCGTGAACGTGCCCATTGACATTTTTTCCGAGGAGATCCGCTTCTACGAGCTGGGCGAGGAGGCTATGGAGAAGTTCAGGGAGGATGAGGGCTTCATCAAGGAGGAGGAGCGGCCGCTGCCCGACAATGAATTTCAGAGACAGGTGTGGCTGCTTTTTGAATACCCGGAGAGCTCGGGTCCCGCCCGGGGAATAGCGATAGTGTCTGTCCTGGTCATTCTCATCTCCATCGTCATCTTCTGCTTAGAGACACTGCCGGAGTTCAGGGACGATAACAGGGATCCGATAACTATCGCGCCTCTGGTGAACGGCACGCTCCCGTATTTCATCAGCCCCTTCTCTGACCCTTTCTTCGTGGTGGAGACGTTGTGCATCATCTGGTTCTCCTTCGAGCTGCTGGTGCGCTTCTTCGCGTGCCCGAGCAAAGCCACGTTCTCGAAAAACATCATGAACATCATTGACATCGTGGCCATCATCCCCTACTTCATCACCCTGGGCACGGAGCTGGCGGAGAGGCAGGGGAACGGTCAGCAGGCCATGTCGCTGGCCATCCTGCGCGTAATCAGGCTCGTGCGGGTGTTTCGCATCTTCAAACTCTCGCGTCACTCCAAGGGGCTCCAGATCTTGGGGCAGACTCTGAAGGCCAGCATGCGTGAACTTGGCCTGCTCATCTTCTTCCTGTTTATCGGCGTCATCCTCTTCTCCAGCGCGGTGTACTTCGCCGAGGCGGACGACCCGGAGTCGGGTTTCAACAGCATCCCGGACGCGTTCTGGTGGGCCGTGGTCACCATGACCACCGTGGGCTACGGGGACATGCACCCGGTGACGATCGGGGGAAAGATCGTGGGGTCCCTGTGCGCGATCGCCGGCGTGCTGACCATCGCGCTGCCCGTGCCCGTCATCGTCTCCAATTTCAACTACTTCTACCACAGGGAGACGGAGGGCGAGGAGCAGGCGCAATACCTGCACGTCGGCAGCTGTCAGCCGCTGGCGGACACAGAGGAGCTGAGGAAGACTCGCTCCTCTTCCTCGCTCAGCAAGAGCGAGTACATGGTGATAGAGGAGCACGGGATCAACAGCGCGTTCAAACAGCAGCCCAACTTCCCAACCACCGCGCAGAACAACTCACAGAATTGCGTGAACATACACAAAAAGATTTTCACCGACGTGTAGCCAGTGTTCGTTATAACATGGGGAACGGGGCGATGTGTCAACACAGCTGGTTCTGTCGTTGCGCACCAGCTTGTGGAAGCAGAGGTAGATCAGATTAAGAAAAAAAAGGGGAATACAAAGAGAGAGGGGGGGAGAGAGGGGAGAGAATGAGAGAAAAAAGAGCAAACCCTGTCTGTTCAGAGACATTTCTTCGTGCTCCATTCAAAGAATCAGTTCTTTTTTTTCCCTCCATCATTTCAGTGATCTGAATCCATAATTCTGTTCCATTTGCGCCTGGAGAGAAAGAGCTCCTTTAAAACATTAGGCCCGCTATTCCTTTCCGAGTGACCTGTTGTGCGTCGTGCAATAGCCAGTATATCATCACAACAGGTAGAAGTAGAAGCTTTAAACTGTGAAAGAAATGTATGCTATACTCGAAGGACACTCACATTGTATTAACATGCGTTATGGGTCGTGATTCGTCAGTCATAGCCTGTGTATAATATTCAGAATCATTTAAATATGTGGGTGTGTTTAAACACATGTAATGTACAGTATGAAAAAAACACAGTTCAGCAGCATATATTATCTCAATTAGACTGTTCTGTGCTCTGCCTTTATTGTGCGTTAAAGTCTAGTCCAAATGCTACTGTCTTTTCGAACCAATCCCCCATAATGCCTTGATATTATCTGTCCTGGTAGATATTTAATGCGTAAACGGCACCATGTAAACAAAGGCCGGCCGTCTGTCAGTGTGTCATTATCCACGCGAGACGCACGTGAGAGTGGAGAAACACAGGGCTCTTCCACACAATACACACGCGCGCGCGTGCACGCACACACACACTCACACACAGCGATCAAAGATGGAGCGTGCTTTTCTTTGGATGCCTCAAATATAGCCCGCTGTGATGCAGTCTCCATGGCGACGGTCGTTTCCTCGGTAACCCCAGTCACCGTTGCCATGGCTCCTCTGTTTCCACAGTAACCTCCCAGATGGCTTGGTTAGCTATATTGAAGATTATCATCTAAAATAGCTCGTCTTCAGTCTGTAATAAGACTGCGCTGTCACCGCGCTCTGCGCACGCGAAATACAAGCCTACGCGTGCCACCGCCAGACAACGACAAGCTCACTGGGTAACTTTGGCCCAAAGACAAAATGGAGTAAGGAGGTCTGTTATTAAATTGCCCACCATGAACTGCCCCCCCCCCCTTCCCCTGCCCGATTAAACGAACCATGCTCAACACGGAAAGGCGCTAAACCTGGAGAAGCGGAAGGAGAGGCAGCGCGTAAAGGATTATGAATGGGCTGGGAGCACCTTGTCTGGCCTGGAGTGCGCTACTGTGGGCGCTCAGCAGAGGCTGCTGTTCTCCCACTGATAACATTGGTAAGTTGTGAGCACCGCCGTGTCCCTGTCTCCTTTCAAGTCCACCTCCTCCTCCTCTGCCTGTAGCCGTGAAGCCAGCGTGTTTGGCGTTTTGCAGATTTACGCAAGTGTTTTATTAGACCCGTCAAATCAGACAGGCCCATTATCGATGAGTTGATTTCCAATCTAGAGAATGACTCAACTACAGTAATGGAAATGGAATGACCTCATGCCTCTCAGGTATACATCAAACCACTGTAATATTAAAAGTATTTTTTATAGCTAATAACCTATATAAACAATAAGTATTAAGTCTTTTTTTAATTGTTCATGTTAATCTTTAATAGAGGGATGTCTAACCAGCTGCAGGCATGTACAAGTTTACATATCCATCATCCTGCCTGTGTCTGTGCCCAGTTTGACTTTCACCTTCAGTTGACTTTGACTATGAAATGATTAAAGGAATCCACAGCATGCCCAACCTACATGTCTCAGTGCCCGCCCCCTGCTGGCCACCAGCTCCTGCTAACAGAACAGGTGGCTCCTGCTGTGACCTCTGAATTCTTTTGCCACGACACAGAGGCACAGAAGTCATTATAATACCCGTTGGATTCCCGGCTGGTACTGGTATCGCCACTGGATTCTGTCCTGTTTCTCACTCCTGTTTTTGTTAAATAAATGCACAGGAGTTTTCGTCTTGTTATTATTATTATTTTTTAAAATATAATTAGTTTATATAAATTAATTTCATTACTTGAAACTGCAGAATTGCTATCTCTGCAGATTTACATCTATATGCGCGTTCAGTGACCGAAACAGAGACAGTGGTGCGAAGGAAATGCGACATTTAAAGACAGCGTGGAGAATCTATCAAGCAACCATGTGTGTGGACTTGAATGTGTATGGTACTAGACTAATAGTGCTTACACCTCTCCAGTCATGGTTGAGTGGTAATTAGATCATTCTCCTCATTAGCCAGCATACCCCGAAGGCAGAGAGGGAGGTCCCACAGAATGACCCCTTCATTGATTATCCCTTTCCGTGTTGACCGTTGACCTTGACTTCATATACATTTTTTTTCTCGAGTTGGTCGCTGGTGCAATGGCATCCGCATTTTTCAACACAAATAGCTCCAGCGAGGAGAAACACTGGTCTATCGATCAGCGATGTATTGTGCAGGAAACGAGAGCTACTTGTTTACCATCTAATAAGATTGGTCAGTCTGGAAGCTATTCTCGTGGGGATTGACAGGATGGATTGGCAAAGGGGAAAAAAACAACAAAAAAAAAAACAAAACAGACGTAATGCAGTACCATGCACAGTCATCTTTTTGATTCTTATTCTGTCCACCTCGCCTCATGTTCTTCTCCTCACCACCTCTCCTCTTCTTCTGGGCTGGCAGTGTCCAGGGTTTGATGTGTGCATGAGTGGTAATGAGACAGCAGGGAGAAACAGAGCAGCCCTGTGTTGTGAATAAGACCACTGAGCTGTGTGATGAGTCTGCCCGCACTGTATGACTCTAACAATTGTGAATTTCTTTTTCTTCCCCACCCCCTCCCCCCACTCTCTCAGGTGAAAGCTGTTCCATTTTTCTTTTCAGACCTCCTGGAACCCCCGATGACCCCAATTAGACTGCCTCCCATAAAGGTAAATAGACTATATTTGATAAGGAGAGTGCATACATAGCGTGGTTGAACTTCAATTAACATTCACTGAAAATGACAGGTAGAGGTTATTCTAATTATTAAAGGGTGGGTTCACAATTTCTTTTAAATAACCTGTCTTAAAACAAAAGATCTAAAGAAACTCCAAAATACACTACCCCCAAAACAAACTAGTCTAAGGTGCACAGCCCAATAAAATATTAGTGAAAAGGAAAATGACAGCCAGCTCTTTGTGTTTATTGGAGGCTCTGGGTTAGGCGCAAACAGTGTATGTGCAAAATGCTTTCCTTATCACTTTAAAAATAAAAGATCCACATCAGTAATGTCAATTAGAGAAACTCAGTGGATATCTTCCAGAGTTACAGCTGGTTTAGCATGAAATAAACTCAGTGTTTCTTCGGACAGTGTTTCCCTGTTGCAGCTGCAGTGGAAGTACAGTAACAAAAAGTGTGAATTTGGTGCAAAAAAGATAATAGCGTTGAAAGATATCTCCTTGATTTGACTAAGGCGACTTGTGGATTTTGTCCCCATCGCTTACATTGTAAGCACATAAGTAAGGGATTATTTAATGGGCAGTATACAGAGGATAAATGGTCACAGCAAGAAAAACTATTTCATTGTTCATTTGGGTGCTTGAATACTGTCATAACTGTTCCATTAAAAGACTAATAGATTGCACATTAACCTGCAATGATTCCTTTTCCTCCTTAGGGGTGCAATAATTCTCTTCTAAAAGTCTTCCTATTGGACCTGATGGCCAAAGTTCAGAATTGAAGCAGCACTCCCATTGGATCAATCATTCTTCCCCTGCCCTCTTCTTCTTGACTACCGTCCTTAAACCTGGACTTCTAAAAAGTTGTGCCTCGCAGTTCTCCCTCTCCGGTGGATCACTTCTCAATCCGACATCAATTTTAAAAAAGAAGATAACATTTGTATACGAACACTCCTCTTACAGTTTTGTAGCAGCAGTTTTATGACTGCTTCTGTTCTGGAGTTAACACACTGTGAGTGGAACCATCACAGGATCAATGGTGATTCACCCATCGTACAGAATTCACCCGGAACTGTGTTACGGATTCTGGCATTTCTCCACACTGCTCCATACCGGACAAATTCAGGAAACAGCCAGCGAGTTTTGCAAAGAATATTTAATTCCTGGTATTTACGAGGATTTCTACATTCTGTATTCATGTTTCCGGGGAACTAATATTCCATTACGGACAATAACGGACAAACAGCTTTTGCTTCAAGACGAGAGTGGGGAAAAAACTGAGGCCAATGGTGATTTGTTGATATGAAACTGTGACACAAATCAAAGACTGTTAGCCATATGCCTTTGTTAGCTCTGTCCGCTCTGTATTGCTAATATGTGAAACACACATATGTACGTACATGTGCTGGTTGCTGCTATTCCCCTGACCTACACATGGAAAACAATACAAAGGCATGCATATACACAGACTCCCGCACACATGTATACACATGCCAGTGGAAGCCTCTCATTTATCCCAGAGTGCACTGGTGTTTTTTGGGATGGGGCAGAATGTTGTCAGGGGAAGGCTGTGTATGTCAGTATTTGTTCTGTGTTATTCTGTGCTGTCTTAAACATGACCCATATAAAGAGATTATGAGTTGTACTGTCTTTATTTGGGCGGAGCTGCAGCCTGGTTTCACTCAATTACCAAGAAAATGTTACTCACTTATGTCTGGGAGAATATCTAGGTCCAATTATAGACCTTATTATCTATGGTGTATACAGTCAGTATATTTCAATTATGTCAACTATGACATTGAGGACGTTGAAACAACATTACCCATGTGGTTTGTTTTGTGCAATTAACACTTTTCTTATTCACTCCTATGTTGCTCAGTGAAGCAACCTATTCAACTGTAATCATTAACAGAATAAATATGAAATAAGAAAGCAAAATGTAAAATGATAAGGTGATTCCAATACTTATCCGCTACATTATATGTGGTTTTGCACATGATTAAATAAATAGTGATATTTTTAATGGTTTAAACATTCAATATTTCCCTAATTACTTACATTGATTAGAGCATTAATCCAGAAAGTATAGGAAATGTCATTGATTAACACTTTTTTCTCATGCAGATAGTGACAGTGACACACTTTTAGTAGGAAACAACAGTCTGGCTTTATAGTCCTTTGTGAATGACTAACCTATCTATTTGGAAGCATTAATGAAATAGAGGGTGAGTGTTCAAAAAAAGAATAATACTATTCATTTTAACAGATCTAATCCTGGCAACATCAGAAATGAGTCATATTTGGCTGGGAATGATGAAACGGTGATTCCCAAATTCATTTGCATGAGAACATTATCTCCACAAATTTGGCTTGCTAGATGCCGAACTGCCTGGCTGTAACTTAAAGAGCTCGGAACAGGTTGTGAGTTCAGTGGAAAACTTCATCATCTCTCTGCCGGGTAGGTAAATATTAACATTCTAGCAGAGGTTTACAGCCACCGCACTGTCATGCTGTGTAAGAGCAAGTATGCTTTATTGCCTCAGTGAGCCCACCAGCTTGCGAATAACTCTGGCATCTCCCTTGGTTGTTATGTATCTGTGAGTATCAAATTGCTTTTCTGTGATGCGTACTGGAAACGCGGAGATGTAACTCCAGACTAAACACTCCTGGTATTTTTTAGTACAGCACAGTTATGGACAAATCTTCCCCAAATGTTGTCTTTCTGATGGTTTTCTGGATTTTCATATTTTCCTTTTTCTTGGTAAACGGGCTAATGAAAGGTATACAACTCCCTCTGAGATCACCAAAGAAAATGTCTACATATGACGTCATGAAAACTCACCACCAGCCATGGCTGCTACAATGGGAAATCTCCATAGCAACAAGGGAGGGTTGCTGGTACAATCCAGAGAATATCCATACAGACCATACTCAGCCATAGGCAGGTGCATTAACTGTATCTAATATCAGTGTCAACTGCTGCAGCGTTTACACATGTGCTGGGGGGCAGGCCGTGTATCATTTTGTGTCGGTGTGTGTTTATGCGTAATGTATGTGCCTCTCTGGCAAAGGAACAGGGGACTGCTCCCGCCTGCAGACTGGGGACCAGGCAGGGATTCCATTTGACAGCAGGTCGAAGTGGAGCTAAGCCAATGCCAACAGATATAAAATTATGGTGCTAAATGGCAACAAAAGCTAACGTTGAAAGGGTGATGGAATAACTTCAAAGCACTAAACAATAAGCAAAAGACCTATATTTAAAAAAATTTTAAAGGACATATCTTTATGTTTTTTCATGTGGGTCATGAAAATTTGTAATAATTAAAATATTTATATCTGAGGTGATGACAGTGGACATAGACCTGCTATATGAAAATACTGTATGTCCATATTCTATATGATTTCACTCATTCGTGTTATTTTTTTTTAAGTTTTAATGATTTAGAACTCCCAGCTTCGGACATTACACCTTGTGTGCCATGTGATTTACTTTTTTCTCAGGACTTTTCAAATGTGTGATATGTCTACATTCACTAACAGAGACATGCTATTGGCAGCAGAGGCATGGATTGTTGCTAAGGATGGTGACGCTGTTGCTAGTGCTGCCACAAAAAAAGGGATTATTCTTGGATGCTGATTGGCTGATCAGTTCCTGTTTTCAGCCACAGGCGGAGCAGACGTGGCTGGACTCCCCATCCAGAAAATATGCTGTTATTATGCAAAGACACAAAACAAAGCAATCTCAGGCATACACACACACACACACTTCATGCAGGCACTAGAAATAATACATGCCGCAGCTTTCAGACCCATGTGCTGAGACACATTGAATCTTTCTTCTCACTGGTGGAAGGGGTAACAGTCATCTCAGTTTTCTGCTGTCAAAACAAACATACAGATGGCACAGAGTGATAGTGTAAAACAGAGGGAGAGAGGTCGCTGTTTTCTACTGGATGACTCATCATCACTCTGCCGCTGTGACCTTTATCTGCTACCCTCTCCACCTCTATTGTTCCATTCCTCCCCTTCATTTTCTGCATACCTCTAACTACATTTCCTGCCGACTATGTTACTCCCCTCACTCTTGTCTACTCGTCTTCTTCTCTATGACACATCATGTTTCCGACCTGATTGCAACCGTTTCCTTGCTCCGGAGTGAGGTGTTGTCTGACAAAAAAAACATCCACACGTTCCTAAAAGTCACACATGAAACATATAAAATGCAGGAGGACAGAGTAAGAGGCTATGGTCGCTGATGCTTGTGGCTGCCAGACTGTGGCTAGTTTACATTAACATTTGATTTGATTGAACTGGCCAGACGGACAGCACTTAACCGCTGCCTGCAGTGTGGGAAGAAAACATTTGCGAGAGGGGAGATTTCCTTAGTGTTACTGCACACTGGACGTGGATGTGTAAAGTCAGGCTGCCAAACCATGGGGCTCATTGTAAAGGAGATCTTTACATTTATAAATCTTGTTGTGTATATTCTAATTTAGTATTTATATCATTAATGTAATAACGAGGTTCTTCGTTTAGCTACGCTATGCTTTCTCAGGCTGAGAAAACATCAGAAAGTGAAACCGCATCCAGAATCAATAGCAGAGTACTCTGTTCCAAAGCTAAGGACATATCTCATGAACGCAGCGATCATCAGCAGCCTGGCTGCTCTCAACAGGCAGGTAGAGAACTTCCAAGGGCAATCTATAAATATAGAGGGACCCTAGACAGCTAAGTGTGGAAAAAAAGAAGGGAGCGAGGGGACCAACTGTAAGAAAAAATAAAAGAGATGAAGAGGTCAAAGAAGCTGATGTGATAATTAGGTTACTCAGTTGGCTGTTTGAGCGGGAGACTTCCTCCATGAATCCAGTGCCTGTTAGCTGAAGGAGTGCTATTTAATACATGTTGTAATGATTTAAGACCAAAAAGAGGGTTTTCATTTATTCATAGTGAAATTAAAAGTCATGAGGGCGTTCAAAACTAGTTGTAAAGGGGGAAACTAAACTGTAATTTTGGAGGTGTGTAACAGCACAGATGTCATTATACATCATATGCCAATTTTTGTGCACATTTTTACTTCACAGAAACATATGCAGTTCGTACAACTTTTTTTCTTTTGTACACACATGCTACTGTAAGCATGTCTGTGCATGTGTGCGTTGTAGCTTTTTAGTGAGTGATCACCTGCTGCAGCGCCAGTAGAGGTCATCCAGAACAAAGCTCCTCCCCTGCAGTCTGCTGTCATGTGTTGGATCAACGCCCTCTTCTCTCCTTCGCTGCCTCTCTCTCTCTCTCTCTCCCTCCTCTTCCCTCGCTCGCTCGTCCACATGTCCTGCTGCATAGAAAAGGGTGGAGATTTTTAGGGGTGCTGAAGGTCTGCTGACTCATACACTGACACGCAAACTACTGAGTGATCACACTCACAATATATCTCAACAGAGCCATTTATGGGGGGGGGGGGTCCTTTTTTGGATTTCTGTGAAATTCCTTAATGAAAATGATCATAAGTTTGTTTAGTCTCCGGGTGAATTATCAAATGTGTTTAATGGGCACCCAGCACAGGAGGGGATCCAGGCAATGTCTTATATATATCTACAACAAATGTGATTTCTAATCCACAGCTCAAACACAACTCAGACCACTGCTGTCTTTGACATGTTCAGTCCCTCCAGGACTGGGGTTCCTGCCCAGCACCAATGGTGCACCAACTGGCGAGATCAGAAATCGTCCAAATAAATACATTTTAAAAAAATATGTGTAAAGCAATTGAAAAACACTACTCTGCAATGACTATGCACGTGGTTACTGCAGCCTTGTGGGGTCCTTATTTGGAAAAGATTCTTAGGTTTCTCCATGAGGTTCCATCTGGTCTGCTTGGCTGAACATAAAACAGAATCAATGGTTCCATCCTGCCACGACTTGGCATAACCTGAAGGTCAGAAGGAACTGGAGACAGAATTTAGGATCTAAACCGGTTGGATGGTTAACGGCCCCTAAGGCGGCTGATCAACGGTGTCCCACTAAAACTATCTCAGCAAGAAAGCTTCACACGCAAAAAAAAATGTGTTTTTCTTCTCGTTACTTGGATGTGTCACCTTCACGGTGCAGAATGTTGTGTGTGCAAAGTGTGACACTGGAAGACCGTTTTCACATTCATCTGCTGTTGGATATATTTAAAGGCATGAAGTCGCCAGTGTTCCTGTTAAAATTGTTCCTAATTTTTTCAAATGATAAAGAACCTGTTGAGTCTAGCATCGATCCAACATCAAGCCAAGGTTCTTCCTCTTCACCTCCTGTATGACTTTTCTTTTCTGCCTTTAGAATAATGGAAGCGATATGCTCATTCCAACTCTGTGATGTAGGTCTGGTTCAGGGGTTTGAATTGGATGCAACTCTTCATGAATGACCTTTAGATCATGACAATTGCCCTTCATGTTCTAAATTAGCTTGTTTAGTTCCTTCTCAGATGTCTCATCAGTCATCATTTCCTTTCCTATTCATGTATGATACCTCCACTCCTCATAGATGATTCTGGATCCACATTGTACACTCCTCAGCCTTTCTTCTCGAAATTCTGCTCCGATTCTGTAAAGGCTCCTCTTCTATTCTGCCTAACTCTTTTGATTTATATGTAGATTTGAGGTTATCTTCATGCTGAGTATGTGATTCGACATTTTTGTGGCCGGTCTCAGTACTTGTATTGAAGATCCTGACAGGTTTAATGCTACTTTTGAAAGTGATTTGGATTTCTGTTTATAAATGAGTGCTACAAAATGCCTAAATGCCTGACAAATGGTCAAAATAACAAAGACCTCAAACAATGCAATATCAAATAATTCATTTTAAAACAACAATACTTGTTTACACTTAAGAAGAGTTCAGGAATCAATATGTGCAATAACCCTCATTTTCAATCACAGCTTTCATGCGTCTTGGCATGCTCTCCACAAGCCTTTCACATTGTTCTTGGGTGATTTTATTCCATTCCTGGTACCTCTTTAAGCAGAATGAGGTGTGCATGTGTTGGATTGTGTTCGCTTTCAACAGTCTCGTCTCCGTTGCTTACGGTTTCTATGGCGACGACGTGAAGGACTTTCCTGGTCTGATGCTGATCTCCTCACGCTGCAACTTGACTTGTCTCCGACCCGCGTTAAACAGGCAAGTTCTCACTTTGAGTACCTTGAAGACAATTGTTGACAATATAGTGACGCATTGAGACCCAGTATGTGATGTTCAGTATGTGTTTGCTCTCGTTACAACGGACACGGGTTGGTTCTTTTCGTATATTCCGTTGGTTCCTCTGCACTTTCTCTTGAGCTTTTTTCCATGCCGTGAGAACTATATTTTTGAAATAAGGAAGTCATGGAGCTTGTCGTGAAAATACGTCTTGGTAAATTCTTTTAGAACAGTTTCATCCCGGGCCACATCAGCGTTCTGGTTTCCCTCAAAGGGACAGTTGTAAAGATCACATATGTATCTACGTATTATTATTATAATATATGTTATTATATTAGATAATTGCCTCTCCACTCATAATAGTCAGTCAGTCAGTCATCTTCTATACCTGCTTATTCCTCATTAGGGTCACAGGGGTCTGCTGGAGCCAATCCCAGCGCGCTACTGCGAGAGGCAGGGATTCACCCCAGATGGCGCCAGCCAATCGTGGGGCACACACACCATTCACTCACACACTCACACCTACGGGCAATTTAGAGTTGCCAATTAACCTCAGCATGTTTTTGGACTGTGGGAGGAAGCCGGAGAACCTGGTGAAAACCCATGCAGACACGGGGAGAACATGCAAACTCCACACAGAAAGGTCCCAGGACGTCTTGAACCTGCGACCTTCTTGCTGTGAGGCAACAGCGCTAACCCCTGCTCCACCGTGTCGCCCTACTCATAATAGTGCTGGTAACAATTTGCCAAGACTATTAAATAGAATTTTAAAAATATGCTGATGCAAAAATGTTATATTGTTGTTAGCTTCTTATTATTAATAATGCTGCAGCAAAACATTGAAAATCATCACATATCTAGAGATCCATACAAGAATATGCTGATAACCACTATTAATAATTTTATTATTTTTTTATTTTTTCAAAGATTGGATTCATGGTTTTGTGTTGCTATGTGAAATATTAAAGAATAGAAAGTACAAGAAAGTATTGACAGATTTACTTTAACAAAGGAAAATTAGAAAAAAATGGAAACTTTCTTGTTTTTAAGCAACCTTTGTGGCCAATTAAGAAACAAAGTCATACAAAGCCAATGTGACCTGCATGTCTTCGTTAAGTTCAAACATTTATTCGCTTTCCCATCTCTGAATATATCACACGAGTCTATGAAAACTATTGAGGGGCCTCAGAAAATGCTGGGTCAGATTTGTCCCCTGGGCCTTCAGTTTGACCCATATGTTTTAGAGTCCGCTTTGGCTTTAGAGATCTCTAACTGTGACAAATATTAAATATATATAGCAGCAGCAAAGAAGTCCACCTCAAGTCCATCAGCGAGAGAGAAACGAACCAATTCTGTCATTTAAGCTGTAAAAACTCTCGTGAGACTTCATGACATTATTTTTTTTTTAAGTATTTACCAATGAATTTCCTACACATCAAATCACCTATTTGTATTTTAGCTTTACAACAAATTACTTACCTATTTCTTACCCTTTACATGAAATTAAGACACCATGGACTATGTAGTATGTAAATGAGTAGCCTATTTATGCAACTTAGCACTTACAACTGCCTCCATTTAATGTGTCCCTTTTCATTTACATTCATTAACGATGAGAATTTCAGTTCCTGGCCATCAATCTGCCTGCTTATGTTAAAGTGGCCATTAGTCCTCATGGAGACTTTTAGTGGAAAACTGGATATAAGCTGTGTGTGGACTGAGCCTGCTGCAGCCTATCATCTTAATCAGTGTTTTGACACTGTAGGATTGAATTTTATGTTGGAACATGAACATGTCCTTGGGCAGTACAAAATTCAGGTATTCCACATTTATTCTCCCGAGAGTTGTGGAGTCTATTTTTCTTTAATACGTGTTTCCCACTCTGTGCCTGAGGACATATCTGGGTTTTCACCTGTCCCACTTTCAAGCAGTGGAGGGAAGAGATGCAGCGGATAATCACCAGACTGTCCAGTACAAATTTCATCATTTGAAATATAGGGTTGCATTAACAGCTGTTAGCATTAGTCCTCTTGTGTTTCTGAATGTGACACAGAGGTCTGTAAATAATCAGCAGGGGATATCTCCTTATCTGAATTCAAGGGCCAATTTCTAAAAATAGCAGCAGTGGAAGGTAACAAAAGTACATTTACTCACATATTTCCATTATATGCTCTTTTATACTTTCTAATCTGCTACATTTATTTCATAATTATAGTTACCAGGTACTTTTCAGATCAATATTTTATCTGTAAAACATATGATCGATTTGTTTAAATTACAATTAACTTTACACTACCAGCATTAAATACTGCTTACATGCACCTCAATGAATCAGTACTCAAATATATATATATATATATATATATATATATATATATATATATTTGTATGATAAATATAAAACTTAAAATTTTTAAATTGGGCCATTTTGCAAAATGAACACTGAGGACGAATCGTCTGTACTTTTTGCACTTTGTACTTAAGTATGATATAAATGCAGGACTTTTACTTGTAATGGAGTAGTTTTTCATTTAGTTATTTCTACTTAAGTATACATAATTGTACTTAAGTACAATATAAAATACTTTAAATTTACTATTCATATATTAAATATATGTTGTCATATTTATTGAAAATAAAATCACTAACACAGAGAGCCAGTGTTGGTATCAGCTCTCAACTGTCTTCCATTTAATATTGGTCCCTCCTCATTTAAACATTGAACAGAAAGTTTGAAAAAAAATTGTGTTTGCTAGATTATTTCTCTGTGGTATAAAATCTTCTTTGCCATTGCTAAAAAATCTTACTTAAACACATCCTGGCCATCAATCAGCCTGTAAGAGTGCCAGTTTCTCCTTGGAGTGTAAAACTGATTATAAGCTGTGTGCTACAGCCATCATCGTAATCAGATGCATAAAACCATCATGTATGTTGTCGAATAGGCTACAGATGCGTCGGTGTGGGGGGGTGAATGGCAAGATGCAGGGAATATTCCAAGACATGCGTTATCACTTTCTATCTCCAAATGTGTTGTTTGCTCTTACGTGACATGCGTATGTTTGCCACCTTGTGGTGGGCGCTGCTTCCCCTTTAATGTGGAGCAGTGGGGACAGGAGTGTCGGGAGAGGGTGAGCGCAGAGGGATGGGGCGAGGCGCGCAAGAAGCTCTTAGTATGCGCTGCGATGCCCAACTGCAGCCCACGCAGCTCAACTATGGTGAATTATGGTGACATATGAGAGACAGAGGAGCCCGCAGCTCATAAACAGTTGGTCGTGATGAGATGACAGAGCCGCTGGACACAATAAGTGAAATCAGGGAAGAAGGACAGATATGAAGGAACGGACTCACGAACCCAAGGCACCTTTAAGAGGAGACAAACTGGATAGAAAACACATGCGTCTGCGCAACAAGAGAATCAGGGTGAATTCATGCATGTCATTATCTGAAATTATGCTGTAGTCCGACAGATAATGCCGCGCTGCTTTTGTTTAGTGCATGGAGAATAATTGTGGCTGTACCATGGTCCACACGGGAGAACGGCTGCAAATGGCTTGAGCATGTCTGGCACCTGCCACTCCAAACTAACTCACAACTACAACACTGACATGTAATGTTTGCAATAGCCCACCACGGTGCATGAAATTGGCTGCTTTGACACATTTTCTGGAGGAAAAATGAATAATAATAATAAAGGTTTTTCCACCTTTTTAAAAAAACGCCGTCAGAATATACGCGTTATTCCACGGAAGCCTCCATTTGTTACTAATGCGCATCACTGGTGTATTTATGAAATACTCCCCATTAGTGAAAAACGATGGTGGAACCTAACGTGGAGATGAAATCATATTTTAATGAGCTAAAAACACGCACCGATGAAGAAGAGAAAAAAAAAACAACAACTAAGGGTGCGATACGGACCCGTTTGAGATCAAACAGGTGATTTCGCCTTTGATGAAATATACTAAAGTATGGCGCATCTCTGATAAAGTGACGGCACCCTTCGTCCTCTAAGTCTGCATACATCAGACCGGGAGATTTTTACCTTTTTGCTGTCATCGACAGCGGCATCAGCGTATTTGCATTAAACGGGGGGTGGAGAGAGGGGGGGGGCGTCACGTTTTGCTGAGGTCAGAATTTTAAGCTTCGCAACAACATCGCCCCTTCAAGCCGACTTCAACCTGTAGCCGCATCACCACATGAATCTGCTGGAGGTAGAACTCCTGCATCCTCATTCCTGTCCCCTCTCACACTCCCGCGTTGCAGCAGAGCCGGAGCTCCGGGTGATATATGACCGGCTGGGGAGGGGGATGGGGGTTGGGGTCTGATTTTGGACCCTTTACGCATTTCCGCCATAAGCTTTTTCAGAACTTTGGTTGGATCACTGAAGTCGCCTGAAATCACACCTGCATTTAGAACATAATAGGCCCATGAAGTGTGAATCGCACGAACCCCCGAAATTCATCTGTTCATTCCATTAGTGATTGGCCCTTCTTGGCTTTGGGAGAGAACGTTGCTCACGTCACACAACACACGGGGGGAGGAAATTCATCTCAGAGATTGTATGGAGCACTCAGCATTTAATCATATTTGTTGGTTGTAATTGCACCCTGTGAGAGCTGATACAGTATTACGGGTGAGCGTATTGATCGCGCAGTGGGCTCATATGAGAGAGAACTCATAACCTAATACTCAGAAGAGACACCATGGAGCCAATGTGCTCAAATGTTCAAACACCCTGACACCCCCCCCCCCACACACACACACACAAACTTTCATTGTCCTGTTCTTGACTTTTTGCAGAAAGGTGTTAAAATATCAATATTGGTCATTTTTAGAATAACTTAGTCTGTGGAAATGTTATATTTAAGAAAATGAAGAATCCATAAACCGCTGTAGGTCATAAATATACAGAAGTTGTTGAATATGCATGTTCTATCTATCAATCTATCATGCTCATTCAGCTAAAACCGTAGCCTTTCTCTGCCTTCTGTTGTTTTTTTAGCTTCTCACGGGCAGATCTTCCTGTACCTGATCCCACAAGCGTGTGGAGCCTTTATCACCTCATTGCCTGACGTGGCCCCACCCTGTCTGAAAGCTGCAGGTTGCATCGCCCTCCAGCATGACGGTTGTGACCGGCGACCCTGCGGACGAAGCAGCAGCACATTCGGGCCAGCCTCACGACCAATACGACGCTGAGCCGGATCATGAGTGCTGCGAGAGGGTCGTCATCAACATCTCAGGCTTACGCTTTGAGACGCAGCTCAAAACCTTGTCCCAGTTTCCGGAGACACTGCTGGGCGATCCCAAGAAACGGATGAGGTATTTTGATCCTCTCCGGAATGAGTACTTTTTTGACCGGAACAGACCGAGTTTTGATGCTATCCTCTATTATTACCAATCAGGAGGGAGGCTGCGCCGGCCTGTTAACGTGACCCTGGATATTTTTTCTGAGGAGATCCGGTTTTATGAATTGGGTGAGGAAGCTATGGAAATCTTCAGGGAGGATGAAGGTTTCATAAAGGAAGAGGAGCGGCCGCTGCCAGAGAATGAGTTTCAGAGACAAGTATGGCTGCTGTTTGAGTACCCAGAGAGCTCAGGTCCCGCTCGTATCATCGCCATCATCTCTGTCATGGTGATTCTCATCTCTATTGTCAGCTTCTGTCTGGAGACACTGCCAGTTTTCCGAAACGAAGATGAGGAGATGTACAACTATCCATTCCAATCCATGTCCAATGTCACCTCTGCCTATGACGGCTCTACATATTTTACAGATCCTTTCTTCATTGTGGAGACGCTCTGCATCATCTGGTTCTCTTTTGAATTCCTAGTCAGGTTCTTTGCTTGTCCAAGCAAAGCTGGATTTTTTGGCAACATCATGAATATCATTGATATTGTGGCGATCATCCCCTACTTCATAACCTTGGGCACAGAGCTGGCAGAGAGGCCTGAGGACAGCCAGGCGGGCCAGCAGGCTATGTCACTGGCCATTCTCCGTGTCATTCGTCTCGTCAGAGTGTTCCGCATTTTCAAACTCTCACGTCACTCCAAGGGGCTCCAGATCTTGGGGCAGACTCTGAAGGCCAGTATGCGTGAGCTAGGCCTCCTCATCTTCTTCCTCTTCATTGGTGTCATCCTCTTCTCCAGCGCTATCTACTTTGCTGAAGTAGACGAGCCTAATACACATTTTGTCAGCATACCTGAGGCCTTTTGGTGGGCTGTGGTGTCCATGACCACCGTGGGCTACGGAGACATGGTCCCAACTACCATTGGAGGGAAGATTGTTGGGTCTCTCTGTGCAATCGCCGGTGTGCTGACCATCGCGCTGCCTGTACCTGTCATCGTGTCGAACTTCAACTACTTCTACCACAGGGAGACGGAGGGTGAGGAACAGGCACAGTATCTGAACATCCCAAGCGTGCCTAAAGCCAACTCGGCTGAGGATCTGAAGAAGAGTGGCCGGAGCGGCAGTGGATCCACTCTCAGCAAATCCGACTATGTGGAGATCCAGGAGGCGGTGAACCACAGCACTGAGGACTTCAGACCGGAGGTCATGAAAACAGGAAACTGCACTCTGGCCAACACTAACTATGTTAACATCACTAAGATGCGTACAGATGTATAATCTCAGCTGCTTAAGATGGTTACTTTAAGCTGGGGTCTGCAGGGACTGTAACAGGAGGATGAATGGATGGGGGCGACTGCCTGTACCGACCAACATATGGTGCCTGTACGGAAGTCCAGAGCAGACGAGTGAGATTAACTTGAAGAAGAGGTGAGCAGAAAGAACCTCACGTTCTCCCACATTTGAAAGACCTATCAGAGCATATCATAGAACTGCCATCTGTCTCATTTGGGGCATTGTCTGTGTCTGCATGGAGTTCGTCAGTAGTCGTCCTGCTCGCAACAGTAGCCAAATAGTAGCCTAACCAGTAATAATCTATATTAACAGCATATAGGGACCACCTGTTTCCACCTTCCTTATCAAACTGCCACCAGGAGAAGATGCACGCCTATGATAAGTTAGATCAGTGTAACTTTCTATTTTAACTAGTTAACTTATTATGATTAAAAACAGGCCATACTATCAGCGTTCATGAGCATCTTTGTTCTGCTGCTCTAACTGCCAAGGTCCTGACTCAGAGAAAAACAAATCACTGAGCTCACAGCCATTGTGTCGGAGGTAAAACTGAATTCAGCAACAGAGAGAGGAAGAGACGGAGCGATGCTAGTATGTTTTTGGCCAAATGGCCATTTCTCTGTGAGAGAAACAATGCTTCATTCAAAGGACCTGAGTGCACTAGCATGCCACCCTTGGTTCTCACTATATATCGTCTAGTAAAAACTTGGCATCGGTACAAACCAACAGACAGATGACAGTGCTGTGCTGTAATTCTGGACCACAACAGCACACTAACTTATCTTTCCTGCCATTGTTTCTCAATGAAGCTCAAGTGGATTTACAGTATGTACTCATACCAAGACTTTTTTTTGTTTTTTAGCCAGTGCCGGCTAGCAGGTGAACAGAAGAAATGTCTCTCTAAACAGAGTGAATGTCTTGTTTATTTACTGCCATATGTATGTTTTACTTGTCATTAACAATGTGTCCTTCTTTATTAGGATGAATGTGTGTGTGCTTATCAACTCTCATAGGGTGAGCACCTCCAGGTTTTAAGGTTGAAAATACGCAATGTAGGAAGAAAAACAGTTAATATTATATAAGTAGTTTTTTGTGAGTGCCTATTTCTTCATCTTTTTAACTGTACCTTTAAGTGTCTTTTTTAGATGCCGCCCGTCCGGGTCCACTGTAACAGAAACACAGTGAGTAGTGCTTAGTTTGACACCACTGCCCAGCATAGACGTTGCTGTTCTTGACTTCATAGCATTCCATGTTTGTAGAAATACAAAAAAATAGAGATTAAAGAACCAAATAAAGTGAGTTTTAAGTTATTTGTTTTTGACAGAAGCCAGTCTCATAACAGTTTACAGCAGCAAAGTTAACTGGTTTGATGTACAATTAATTAGAGATTCCCTCTAGACATGTATTAAGGCATATAATAATACACTGCTTTAAATAATATTGCGTGTCTGATACATTTTTCCACAAAGTTAAATTATCAAGTTAGAATTTCTTAAAATTACATCTCCTCCTACTTCATTAAAATTAAAAACCCAGAATCAAAATTAAAATCTTTTAAATTTCAAAAGTTTCAGTTCTAGACAAAAGATGTGTTTTTCTTTACTAAAAATAACATTTTCTACTGTATGTGCACTGGAGGATTCAATTTCCACATCACAGGCATATAAGTGGGATTTTGGACCATGACTGTCTTTGAAACTAGTTGTGAAGTCACAAATCATGCTCTAGGCATGGGCATGATTTGAGAAACATTCAACTGAAGTAACAAGAAGAAAAACACAATTTAGAGTGGAATTTAAAGCTCTCTAATTCTAAAGGTTGAGCTCAATTAGGTCAACTTAAATGAATAGGAGACCTTTAAGCCTCCATACCAGCAATCAACTTTGTATTAGTCTGTTTTTACTGGTTAATTGTTAAGAAGTATTGTAAGGATCTGCTGTAAGCTTGTTGATTATATCCAGACGTGCATTAGCAATACTGATAAAATTGACTAAAGCTGTTTTGAATGGGAAAAGGATTTTGCATCATCCCTTTATCCTGGCGACCCCCTTAACAGTAAATCTAAATTAGTGAGCTTTGTCTGCCTCTGGAACAAGTTAAATTCCACAAACTTATTTCGCACTCATTTCGCTGTTATATTTTACTGTTATATAACACCAAGTGTCAATTTACAGGTCACCAAAGACAAATGTGCAGCCACCTGGCTCATCTTGGATTGTAAAAGAGAATTCTTGTTTTCTCGGTATTTATTTATTTAACTTGTTTGTACCCATGCAGTTTGAACAATCATTACATTGCTGCATTTTGCCCATATTGTAACGCAGGACCGAGGTTATGTGTCCTCCATCAGCTTTTTATCAAACAGATGCTGTTCTGCTATTGTAGTTCTGCATGTCCTTTGAAGTATTCATTGTAGCATGCATTCATATAAATAATACTTAAAAGGCAAATTGACTTAAATATATTCCAATATTTATGTAGGTACTGGTGTTATGTGCAATATATCAAAGACAAGTGTCTTGATTTTGGCGTGTGAAAGGTTGTTTGCCATTTACAACTTAAGGATTATTGATAAAGGAAGAGTTGGTTAAAACATGAGAGGAAACAGGAAGTACAACAGCCACAGGGACAGTTAAACATATGATCCACAGTTCAGACATTAACTGTGTGTCCTGTTACCTTAAACTATACTGTCTTATAATATTACTGCCAGTTTCAGTCACAACCCAGTAACAGTGTCTCGTAGTGAAAGTACAACAACAGCTACCTACTATCTGCTGCCACAGCAGTGGATGCACAGAGACTCAAACAGCTGGTCAGACTTCTTGCTCAGCCAAGTGTATCATAATGCTCCGAGGGACTGTCTGAGTGCCCCTAACTCTGATATATAGGTCCTTCACACTAGTGTGTAGTGTTATCTGTGCACGTGTATGTGTGTGTGCGAGAGAGAGAGACAAACACACAAAGAGGTTGTTAGAGAAACACAAAGATTTTAGATACGAGCATGTTGGCAGTTATCTCAAATGCTGCTCTTTTTGAATCGTAGCCAGAATGACTACGGTGCTCTGTATTCTATTGCATCTCAGCACACTGGTTATAGCCTGTGTATATATATATATATATATATATATATATATATATATATATATATATATATATATATATATATATATATATTCAACACATGCGTATATTCAACAAGTAAACAGAGGGAATGTCTTGCCATACTCACTTGAGAGCAGATCTACGAGCATGTGTTGACTCAGAGATAAACCACGACGTCAGCCAAGGTCTGTTGGTGGAAACTGAGGAGAGAAAGTAGAGGGAAGAAGAGGAAGGCTTGACAAAGAAAACATGAAAATGATTTGACTAGTTGCTGTTTTCTTTTTTATCGCAGAATGGTTATAGATGTTGCTTCAACCTGACATGCTTACTAAAACCTAAAAGCAACATCTTTTACATGTCTGAGATAAAAAAAAAGGAACTTGTCATACTATGAATGAATGATGATTGTTAGTTAAGCACTGCCCACGCCCTCCTTTGCTGTTTACTGTAGTACGTACTGATAGTTCTCCGAAAACCTTCTGTGTGCTGGAACACCTATGTGACTTTTATGTGGCCTGAAAGCCTGGCCTGGACTGCCGTCTTTTCCACTCTCGTTCCCAAGCACACTATTAAAGTGACGCTGTCAGGATGACAACGTTCTCTCGGGAGAAACCAACATGAACACAAGGAAAACACGCCTTTGCTGTACTTCACAACACAGACAAGAGGAAACTTGAAACACACCCGCTGACTTTTAAACATCCGGTACACACACACGCACACACACTGCCTGCGAACATCATACCTTCATGGTCACGTCTGCTGTCAGGACGGACACCTGTCGTTCTATCACGCACGTCGCAAAAGTGAAAGGACTTCAACACGCTGCTGGTGATCAATGCACATAGCCATGTAAACAATGTATCTAAGAGCTGCTTTCAATGCAACTTAAAATGCCTAAAGCTTCAGCTTTAAAACGAGCTTCTGCCAGATTCCTGTGTAGCAGGGAATCAACGTATATGCTTGCTGAACTAATCCAAGAATCTAAAGTCATACTGTAGGTGAATTAGGTAGGTTCGCTAGGCTCCAGTGACAAAGAATAGAAGTAGGTTAACCAATTAAAAAGGAAATATAATTTCTGTGAGAACTTTGAATTATTTGTGTTGTCAGACACTGTATAACTGATGTTTATTGTTTTTTCCACTCTGTTTTTCTATTTGAATGTCATCAGTAGGTCACCTTGAGCATCACACAGTGCAGGGGCTGAAGTTGGACTAAAATACACATGCAGGCCTTGGACAATAGTTTTTATATATTTACCCATCCCACTGTCACTTACTTCCTACTTATGACACTTCTTCTACCTTATTCGACAAATATTCAGCTCCTTCACTGCTCATAGTGGTCTACTGTATACTCTGTCTGTATGAAGCCTGTTTTTCTCTCTTTTGTTTTTTTTTACAATTGTAAGACCAAGACAAAAATGTCCATTGTTACAAAGGAAATATGGATCTGAATGCTTGCCATGCCCTTCACTAGGATTCCAATGGATATAGACTGAACTGAATAGAGCATCTACAGTGATTCTTTCATCATTTAAAGTAATTGTAAATGATTAAATTATGAATAATGGTCTTGATGATGATATCATAACAATATATTTATGATAACCTCAATCTACAATTGTGTCTTTCTCATTTGATGCAGGAAAAGCAAAAAGACAAGAATCATTTTACAAAGACAAATGGATGATTAATTCAAATTGGGGATTCAGATCTTTGAATAATAATGACGCCCATATTGTCACAAAAGCCTAAATCAAAAATCCATTTCCGTTTAGGCCAATGATTTCTTTACTGACGTTTTCGTAACCATTTGTCCAGAAAGGACAGAGGTGATTCGAAGATTTTGTCTCAAAAATTTAAATCAAATGAAATCCAATGACATGCAATGCCCTGTGTTAAAACAGCGTACAGTATGTCCATATCTTCTTTGAATAGAAGATATGTAGAATAGAATAGAGAATAAAGCCATGGGAACGAAAACTGAATGTTCCATGTACAGTATCGGTTCATGAAAGCACCACTGAAACGCCTGTCCATTACAGAATGTGTATCTGAATCGACTATCGACCTTCACCTTCTTGATGGTTTCTGCCCCGCTTCTCGTAAGTGAATCTTATGCTCTCTGTGGTTTACTGAGAAGGCAAAGTGGTCTATTTATAAAAAAAGCAGGGAGGGGGGGAAAAGTGAGGCAGAGAGATTTAGAAGGAGAGCAGAGAGAGAAAAGCTCTTGACTCCTGGTTCAATATGGAGTGGGACAAGTACAAACACTCTGTATCAGCGCCATTAAGTAGTGTCTCACACTTCCTTGGAGCTGTCTCTCCTCTCACTGTAAGTCTCTTATGCTCTCATCACATATTGAGTTTGTTCTCGCTTCGCACTCTCTATTATTTTCCGCTTTCACATTTCATTTCCCACACATTTTACTCTCCCTTCCCATCAGTGCTTCTCCGGCTCTAATCACCGGAGTAATGCACAGTGGGTGATCTGATTCTCCTCTCAGATAAAGCAGGAGTAATGGTCCCTCTGGCCTTCTCGGTCGACTGGGTTCCAGTATGTCAGCTAAGGACAGGGGCCACGCAGCCTTCTGCATAACTGATTGATATTGATCCACTGATTGCTGTTTGATTATTAAAAGGAGTTTGTCGAGTTCCCTTAAAGCCAGCCAGCCAGACAAAATGGCACCTAAATATCACAAATCACTTCTTACAACGTCTGCAAGGATGTTCCCTGAATTTCCATGTAGACAAGGGTCATTGGGTGAATTAAAGCAGCTGCAAGAAAATAATAAAACTGATATATTAACCGTTATATTTCCTCTTCTGAGGCGTGTCATTTTGATGGACACAAGCACACTTGTGTTTCTATGTTGTATGAGGCAATACCCAATAGGCCAAGTGAATGCCTCACGCACTGTGGACATTTGCCCATTGCAGTGTGACCTGATTTATAACCTAATACACAGCCCACTTAATGGCCTGTCAACCTGAACTTTCTTTATGGCAGACCAGGTTCCATAGGGGAAACCCGTGTGTCTGTACTGTGCACATCTGTTAAGTATGTGTGTGCGTGCATGTGGAGGAGGGGAAGCCCTTTTTTTCATTATTCTCAAGCCTCAGCAGAGGAGATCCCCTGTGTTTACCTCTTCTATTAATAGCACGTACAGCACGTTTCCTTTCTGCTTATAGGGGATGCCTTGTTGCTATACATTGTGCATACTACCAGTGTGAATGGCCAAGATTTCTTGTTGGATCTTTAGTTGTCAAACAAAAAGTAAATGGATATTTTTTTCAAATAATATGAACTGCAATGTAAAAAAAAAAAGAAAAGAAAAGAAATATCTATATATTGACTGCAGGATGCATGTGAAAGAAGGAGAGAATCGATGGGGGGAGCAGGGATAGACTTTGAGGTGAAGAGGAGGTGAACATATGAGAAAAGTAAACACCACTAGGGAGCTCCAGCTCATCGATGTGTTTAATGAGCAAAATTGATTTACGGGTTTGGCCTACATTCTGTCGCTGTCCTCCATCATATACTTTTAGTTACAGCTGACCGCTGTTGTGAGGGTCTTCGATGTAGACTTAAAAATACCTGTGTAGTGGGTTGATTGAAGAACTCTCATTTACAACAATTTCAATTAGGAAATACATTTAATGAAATAAAGTGTTTCAAAATTGTTTTAGTTCATAGATGTCATTTTGGCATGAAACTCCTAATTTCTGCAGTAGATTCATGCTACATACATAGCATAGCATAGCAAACACTGGTGTAATCTTCAGCGAAAATATCCTATACCACGCGTTTCTTTAAAAATGGGGTAAATTATTACATTACATTAACACTGCCGTAAATGCTACTAATATGATTATATGTTGTACTTCAGCTAAGCTCTCTGTGGCCTGCAATAAAGACCCAGTGGCTCTACAATAACACCACATTCAGCTGAAGGGTGCCATAAAGTGAGCAGATATCTTTTTATCTGCTCACGTTTTTTTTCTGGAAATGTCTGGAAACCCTGCTGCTTTCATGGATGACCTGAAATAATGAGGCTGTGCCTTGTGCAAGCACTGAACTTGTATAACAAGGACACAGGCCCAGTAATTTAAGACATTTTTTTCCAAGACATTTCAGGGTAGACCTGAGAGGAGTATTCTCATTAGTCTTCTAGATATTCATAGGCTGGGTGGATCGAAGATAAACGGCTTCCTTCAAAGTGGCCTGCTCTGCCAAATACGCAATTCAAATTTTGTCTTTATGGGCCATGCATTCAGCAAGGAACTCACATACCCTTTCCTCTTCATTCATACTATGTTCAAATCTGCCCCCTAGTGTCTATGAGGAGACATGGCAAGGTGCATTGTTTTCCCAATGTGGACTAAACTTTCATGTTGCTAATAAACATTGCATCATACTTTCAGTTTGCATACATTGTGTGTTTTGAAAAACAAAATCTGTCATTATTTTCATTTCCTCTTTAAGCAAAAAAGGATAGCCCTCACACTTAATGCTGTGTTACAAGACAGACAACCCAGACCAAACCAGTCAGACCCGGAGTGTTTCAGTCAAAAGAGAAGAAAATTATGAATGAAAGAAAGAAACAAAGGATTCTTTTTTTTTCCTTTTCTATGGTTCTATTTGTCTTGCCCTGTTACAGTAAAATGAATCAGAAGCTCTATGAATGAAAGTAATGTTTAAAACCATTAACAGCATGGGCACGTCACAAACATCTCAATTACCGTTAGCACGTCACTGCCACAGGAAAGTCATTCACAAGAAAACAGAGAGCTTTTCTCTGCCTGTGTTACAATGTGGTGATGAACATTATGGATTCCTCTATGGTTCTTTGTATGAGGACAAAGGCAAATGATACCCACTTCCTCTCTGTACCTCCACCCACTCATTGCTCACAGAAATGATATGGGGGGCTTAAAATATCCCACCCACATAAATAATTCAAAAACTCAAAAAAACGTGTCTCCATTCCTCTTTCCAGTTTCTCCATCATTCTTTTGGCGCCATTTGATATTTGTCTTCATGAGCTCCTGTTGAATCTTTCCCTCAAAAGCACAATGTAAAAATGCTAGACACACGTCAGCTCTGTGCTTTTTTCCCCCCTCAATACCTCTTAGTGTATTGATCAAGTATGCATCAGAAGTGGATTACATAATGGGTTGGTAATTGGAGAAGATTAGCCATCAATGGTCACTTATCTTTAGTAGGCCTAATTGTATCTCCTACTCAAAGACTGATTTAGTCTGCCTCCATTTATCTCCTCCACGTTCAACAAGACTGTATTTTTTCATTAGAATTAGCATGAAATCATTGTGTATGCAAGAATTGGCCACCTGATGCAAACAAATAGGGGTCAATGTATGTGTGAAGGCCACAATATGGAGTTCAGCTTACTGTTTGTATCTTACTGTTACTCTCTGTAAATGTGGACTAAACTTTCATATTGCTAATAAACTCTGCACTATACTTTAAATTTACATAATTTGTGTGTTTATAAAATAGAATCTATTATTACTATTTTCTTTTAAGCAATGTGATAAAAAATGCTCAGGGAAAATAATTCACCCCACTTTAAAATGACACATTGACAGCTCTATAAGGAAAAGTACAGAAGCTTTCACCCTGGCTCTGCTAATCCTCCTGGGGGATCAGTGCAGCTCTATCTCTGCACAATACATATACTGTAGCTTTTAGACCTAGCATCAAATCTGTTTTCTTTACATTCTATCGACAATTTTTTTTTCATGTTTTACTGTAAAATGGAATTCTAGCTGAATCATTCACATTGCACCTTTATAAGTCAGAAACTAGACAGAAAATCTGTGATGTGGCTGGAGACTAACCCAGATTTTTAACCAGATCTCTTCCATCTGCTTCTTTGCTCATCATTAATCAACATCGTGAAGAAGAAGAAGCAACTTGAAATCCGCCCAATCAAATGAGTTCCTGGATGCAACTGGATAAAGATACCTGTAGGTCACAAATAAAGGGCAGAATATGAGGAGCAACTAGTTTTTTTGATGTTCCTGGCAAAACTTAAAAGTTTAGCAGACTTGTACAAACTCTTCCCGGCATCCTTTCCCTTCCCCTTTGTCCTCGCTCCAGCGTTGTCTTTGAAGTTTCCTACCCTACTCTCCTTGGCCTATTTTTGCGGCTCTATTGGGAAAGCGGCGCAGCGGCAGAATGTTGGTCGTAACATCTTCGCAAGGAATAGAGAAAACAGAGATGTGTCAGTGAGTGAGAGAAGAGCAGGAGATCAGGCCTGTTGAGACATGCTGTCTAGGCTTCCTGGAAGAAGGCGCTGCAACTCATGAATATGGATTGAGATGCTGGAGTGGAAACAGACAGAAAAGCAGAATTATCCAGACGGCTCTGGCTGCGTAGCGTGGAAAGCTAGCAGAGAGATACATGCCATGGGGAATGTCTGATCTACATATATGGTGATGACATGAAAACTCAAGGAGACATGTCAACAGTGTAGGACAATGTTTAATACATGTGAGAATATGGCCCATGTATATGAATGGCTTTGGAAGATAAGTTGGAGGAACAGTCGGAAAACTGTGTCGAGAAATTGAAAAAGAAGTCTGGAAGTTGCTTCCCTCATTTGAAGTTGAATGTGTCGACACGCAGTTCTCTCATGAGCCTGCAGAGGGAAGCAAATCCACACCGTGGAGTGCTGCCCATGTGACTGTGCTACAGCGGCATCTCCTCCCCAGCCCCAGGCTGCAGGCCCAGAGATCAGCTCAGCCAAACGCCATCCATTTAAACAGCAATGATGGGAGATTAATATGACCGTAAACAGCGCAGTGAATCAATCTTATTGAACCGCAGCCAGTTTACCCTTCTGACCTGTCTGGCTTATTTAAAAAGCAATGGAGGTTGGCTACTTAGGCTGCTCGAGAAGAGAAGTGCAGGAGAGAAAGTTGAATTGTTAAAAGTAAAAAGTCTGCGCTGAAGATGAGATCATATATATATATATATACTTTTTTTTTCAAATCCATTTTTAAACAACACTAATACTCCCAGTTATGTGCAGCTGTAATCAGTCTTGATCTTCAAAGGCTGTGAAAAAATCTCTCCTTAAACAATTTCACTATAAGAGATAGAGGACTAAATCCACACCTTCATCCTGTGTAAAAATTAATCCTATAATTCACTGGAAAGGAACACGACCTTCTATGAAGGTAAGAAAATGGTTAGAAAAATAATTGCAAATTTAAATGCAGCAATCCTGGTGCAATTTAAGAGCAAAATCAAGATGCTATTGACTATTAATAATCACTATTAATGCATAAAATGATCCTTCAGATTGAACAACTTACCAATTAATGACACATTTTTATCTATTCTAAATATACCTTAAAGGGACATTTTTCTTTTTTTTCTCTCTTTTTTCTTAAAATGATGAGTGGACAAATATGCTTCAGACAAATGAGAAATAGTTTCTTTTACATCATATCTCAATTTAGCTTTTGAAAAGAGATGATGAACACAAACCAAACAAGCTTCAGTCACATTGAACTGTTAAATTTAACTTTGTGTGAGGAATACGAGTCTGACTCACACAATGTGGAGTCCAACTTGTAAATGCAGTGATACACAAGGACTCCAGACAGATCTGTGATGTTTTATGTAACTTCAAAAGCCTTAATTATAACTGAAAATGTGTCTACTAGAAGATCTGTTCACACAGAGAGGATGACTGTGACTGTAGTCGACATATGGACATGTCTACAAAAACTGTGAACCTTTCCTTTAACTGCCCGGGGTGCCTGAAGACGCCGGAGCTAATATTTGTTGCTATATCTCACAGGCACTTGTCAATCACTTTGTTAACGATACATCCTATGATTTCCTACCTCTTGTTATAATTAGTGTGTTTTAATAATACCAGCATTAAAACTCCAGTTAAAATACAGTTTTAATAGATGAGTTCATGTTTGCCACAGCTTGTGATTTGCATGTCCATCATGGACTTTTCTTAAGGAGTTTTTCCTTGTACAATGTGAGGATCTCAGGATATGTTTTGTTGCTGTTGTACAAACTGTAAAGCCCACTGAGGTGATTCTTAGGGAGAAGGAGGCAGACACACATTTTCTATATTTTCATTTTACACAAGCAAATGAACCCTCACCTTCCTCAAATAATATTCGATTCATTTCAGATTTCATTAATTACGAACTAAACAGCTCGCTACAGTGGTTGTTTCTGACATGCTTGTGGACCCCAGTTAGTTTTGGTATGAGGGTTTAGGACATTGTTTTTGGTCAGAAGAGTGATCACAACGGATGGTGGTGCAGATAAGAGAGCATAAGGCAGACTGGCAGAGGTTTGGAAACAACCCTTTTTTAATCCCCCCCCCCCCTCTCTCTCTGTCTCTCTCTCTCTGTCTCTCTCTCGATAAAGCGACATAGCTTTTGGTTTGAGGACGAAGAAAAACAGGGATTTCGCAAGCAAGGGAATTGGCCAAATTAAAGGCAATCATGCTCGCGTTGTATCTCTCCCACATCTGGCGCCGGGGTGATTGGCCGGGCCACCTCCACCGCGCCTGCTGTGTGCGCGGCCAGCACCGGGCTGACGGGATGCGGGCTGCGCTCAGCGGATCCAGTGCGCGCTGACCATGCCTCCGGCTCTGCCCGGGGAACTCAACTTTCAACTCCGAACGCGCGTGAAGTTTGCGAGATCGTCCCGGAAATGAAGGTAGGTCTGTTTGCACTCGGGAATTCCGTGAGGTCGTTTCGTGATTTTTTTTTTTTTTTTCAATTCAACCAGCTGTTGCGGGAGCCGCGTTTACTGCTGCTGGAGAGAAACCTCGGTTAAATATCCTCTGCTCTTTAAAAAGAAAATATACGGAAAGGAAAGTTTGACCATGCATTCAAACAGAAAAAAAATGGGAAGGGCCCACTGAACAAAATTTATTTTCTCTATACTGGGCTTTGTTTTCACTGAATGTATAAAAAAAGTTTTTACTGAAGCTAAATATCAATATTCTCTTAAATTGATATTTAGCTGATAGTCTTAGTTCTCCATGTAGAGTTTGTGAATAGTATAGACCATCCGTTTTCTTGCATTTTAATTATGAACAGTTATTATTGCAACAGTTTTTAATAGTGACTTATCTGCAAAGAGCAGTAACTCTGGAACAAAAAAAAAAATAAGTAAAAAAAAGAATGTTTACTGTGCAAATGCAGGAAATTGACCCCTTAATCTGAGAAGTTCCAAAAATGATTTCCAAATATGCTTTTGCAGCGGTGTATTGGTCTTTTGTGTTTTTTTTCTCCTATGATATCTGCTTGAATAATCCCATCATTATTTTTATATGGAAGGTAATTTTCTTTCAAGTAATTGGCGACTATATTCTATATCTATACTGCCATTGTTACAGGTAACAGAATTAGCTTTGAGGGCAAACTAAATGCCTGAGGTGAAATTCCTTGAATATCTAAGTGTTGCATTTATTGTTCCTCATTCAAATCTACACTATAATACTTCCATCCTCAGTCCAGTCCACCTGTTGTGGTAGGGACACACGCTGTGTTTCATATTTTTTCTACATGTTTTAACATACGAAGCAAAGTTGTTGTTTTTTTAAGAGATATTTTTTTGTTTCTCCAGGTGAGATCAGATGGGAAGTTTGAACACAGTTTGTTAAATTTTACCCCTCTAACAATTTTTAACAAGCCGGTAAACAAACAGTTGTAGACTTGTTGCCATGAGTCAATGCCGTCCAATCACCCAGCTGTTGCTAAGAGAGAGAGAGGGGGACTTTAGGGATTAATAAGGGTACACAGTGAGTCATAAGGTTGTTTAGCATCTGTGTGTGTGTGCACTTGTTTTAACAGCACCTGAGATTAGCAAGACATAGCAGAGAGTCACACCAGATGGCCATATTTACCTCATCTGACACAAAAAAGGCTTCTAAAAAGTCATTTACTATTTCTGTAAATGAGACAGGCTTAATCCTCACTGTGGAAAAGGGCTTCGGGGTGCTTAGGGGTTGGGTGGTAATGTGTTTTATTACTTTTAAGGTTAAATAAAGGTCAGTAAATACAGAGGATATAACGTCATACATGGACCTTATACTTCGACGACAACAGTTTCATGGAAAACTGTGACTTTCCTGACTTGTAAAATTACCTTATGTGCACCATTTAAACAGGATCAAAAAATAATTTGTCTCCTGCCGTTGACTGTACATATTCCTGAAATAAGATCCCATGGGGCCCACTGGAAGGGGCAGGACTTCAGGCTAGAGAGGTGCGAAAGTGTTGGGAGGTGTAGGGAGGTGTCAATGCCTCTATTTGTGTTAAAGGTTGCGTTATTGACTATAAAATGGATTTTCAACATTAAAATAATTGTAAAGCTAAATAAAATATTGTTACAGTCATTTTTCCTTTACAAATAATGAATTGCAGGAGTGTGACACAGCACATATGCGAGATGGCTCAGTGGAAAGTTACCTACAGGTACATGCAGACACGGTGCTGGTTGGCTCATTGCAGGGGGGGGCGAGGACCTGTAGCGGGCGCTCTGAAGTCTATAGGAAGCAAGGGAAACTCAGGGAAATGTGGTTTACAATGAGGTGTGCCATTTTCAGCACCATGGACAGTGCCATGGATTTATCATTAAACCAACCTGCTGATATTTAAGCTTTACTGCTGACAGGTCATTTTAGAACCATGGTTGTTGTTGTGTATTTTATCAATACCTTGTTAAGTAAGGCAGACCGATGTGAAACCTTTAGCTCGGCCAGCTACGGGTTAATTAAGCTTTTTTCAGGTTCTGGATGCGTTTTTTTGTTAATTTAAGTGAGGAGGCACTTAAGCCAAAGCTTTGGAGGTTAAGTTGGACTTTCATCAAATGTTTTACTGCTGGTTTGATTCCCATTGGTATTAGATCATCAAATCTTATAAGTGCAGCTGGTCTTTTATTATAACAGTAAATCTTTATCTTGTCAGGATAGCTGTGTTCTTATCAGCTGTGTACCACCATGTACCATCATGCACTAACTTTACTTCTGTACTTGGTGGAAATTTCCACCACAAGAATGACTAGCAGCTCAGGCTACCCAGGATAGAAGACAAATAAATACACAGTTTGATATTCAGGGATTTTGAATTCCCCTACGGTCGTGTAGCCGATATAGTCACACAAGCAGGGCGTGGACTGTTGTTAAAGTGAAAATGAAATAGTTTACCAATGATGCTTTTATCCGGCAGCTGAGAGTTAGAATCCGATCCAGAAAAAAATGAAGAAACAAGAAATGCCCAAAATGTCCATCACGTTTGAACAATCGAACATGTTCCTGAACTATATGCAGTAACAGGGCCAGATCTAACGGTGTCACCTTTCTCTCCTTCAGCCTCTCTGAGAGTGCGAACCTTCACCAAGGCCGATGGTTAATCTTCAATCTGACCTGCAAATGTGCAAGCTCAACCAATATGTGTAGCTTTTATTCCCAAACTTATCCGGATGGTGCCTAGCTGAATCACCAAAACATCGCCAGAGTTCCGCCAACTGCTCATTCAGTCACGTCAGGTCAAGTCACGGATTCAGCTCAGTGGGCTTTACAGTTTGTACAATAGCAACACAACATCCCCTGTCCTCAGACCCTTAACATCACACAAGGGAAAAGGGAAGAAACCTCTGGAAGATTAATAAAGGAGGTATTCCTCTTCCAGGATGGATAGGCATGCACTAGATATTGTGTGCACAAGATGGAATACCATACATTTACGTCTGGTAAATCTATAGATTCATGGTGTATGTCAAGGATGAGGTGACAGGGATCCATTGCAGCTTTCAGGTGCCATCAGGATACTAAACATTTGTTATGCAAATTCTGTGAATTTAATGAATTTGTTGTTGAGTTTCACTAAAATCAGCTCGGTAGATTCTCCCCCAGCCCCCCCCCCCCGTAATCCTGTTAAAAGATCAAACAAACCAAAAACAATTAAGATATATACCACAATGATACATGTGTAAATCTTCTTAATCCGTTGATTTATATCTCTTGATTGAATGAATAACAAAAGTCTGCACCTGTTAGTGGGTTTGGCTGTGTTTTGCTTGTGGTGTTGTGTGTTGTACCGTATGTGTGTGTCTTGTCAAAAGGCCAAGGGAGGATTTTGGTCCCAGCTGCTGTGCACAGGGACTTGGCCTGGAGCCTGCAGACACACCCATATCAGCATCAGCAGCTTAGGAATACATGAATGCCTCACGGAGACTGCATGTAGACCACAGATCCGCTCCTGACAGAGGTGACAAAAATAATATTTAGATGTTTTCCAGCGGTTTGTCAAGGCATGTCAAATCAGCTGTCTTTAATTCAGTGTGATGTGTGTGTCGTCCAAAACGCTGTATCGGTATCCGGAATTGTTGACTTTGAAAATAACCAATAATCAAGCTACTGTTTCCATTAAAATAATCTTCTTCGAGATGCACAGCACACATCGCCAAACTTCTTTCACCATTATCATATCACCATTGTTTTGCTCACAAATTTCCTCCGTACGACTCTATGGAGCCTAAATGAGTGAAGGGGCCATGAATGGTTGACTAATCTAATTATATGAAATATCTGCCAACCCCTAATGCACCTGGGTGCTCTTAGATCAGCTGATAGTGGCATTTTGGCTCAGCTGGAGACTAAGGGTGATTGGGCTTTTGCAGTTGCAAATTCTGAATAAGCTTTCAAATCTTTTCTTAAAACATTCTTTTTAGAAAAAGCTTTTATCTGTGTGTTATTTTATTAAATTTTTTTCGTGTGTATGTGTGTGTGTGTGTTACTTTTTGTGTTTATGTGCCTATCTGTGATGGCTCGCTAGTATCTGCGTTGATCCGACGGAAGAGATCCCTCGGCTTATGGCACTGAGCTGCCCAGCCAGCATTAATCTGCTTAATAGGGTCAAAACTCTGGTCCAAAAATATCAGCTTCACCAACCAATGACCTCACTTTGACAAAGACCCCCCCCCCCACCTCCCATCACCAAATCACAGGAGCATAACAAGGGGCCCATACGTAGCCTACAAGGTCAACCACACATATGCACTTGTGTGAGAGCAATTAATCAATATTGAATCTTTCTTTTTCTACAGTTTTTTTTTTTTTTTTGAGAAAAGGCCATTTAAAGTAGATGGGCAGTTAAAACAACTGCACAAAGGGTAGTATAGTTAAACATAGGTGCAGCATATGGTAGCCTACAATATAATGTATGCCAGTACAGTGTAGTACATCAATATATCATAACACATATTACAGAATGTATAATAAATTGATTAAAGGCAAGAAATAATTAAAGAACTAACTGGAGGTAGAAGAGGCAAATTTCTACCCATGATCCGGTGACTGATTAAGATGATTAAGATCATCTGTGACAAAATCAGACCTGAGGTCCTCTTAGATTAAAATGTGGAATACTCTCATGGATCAGCTGCAAGCAAAGGATCGCTTACAGTAATACTTTAATGAAGCTTCAAGCCTGAGTGAAATTACTACTATGGCACAGATACCCATCCCCAAAGACAGAAATCTGCTACCTAATATCAGCTACTATGCACTATACTTGACCTCTGCAGCTTTAAAAACGTTCTATGTCTTGAAAGGTTTACTATCAGCAATCATGGTAAAGGTCCTAAATCTTAGAAAGTAAGTATTTTAATTTCTTTTTGATATGGCTGACCCTATTTTGAAAATTGATTATTAAAGAACAGTAAGACCAAGAGAAACGGTTAAATTAAAGTTAAATTAAAACTGTTCCAGACACAAGACTTCATGATCAATTACTATGACAATGATTGAAGCTTCAAAGCTTTGTTTTTTTTGCGGTCAGCCCTATTTTATGATTATAACTGGCAGTAGAAAACATCTAGTCCAAGAGCGGACACGACTCAAGGGAACATTAACTTTAGCATTAGCATAGCTCTGTTGTATTAATTAAACCGGAAACAGATAACTGTTCCTAAATGAGAATTTCTGTAACACAATATATTGATGTCTGAGTTAAATATCAGACACATACATGCATTTCTTGCCAAACAGCTAGGAAAGGATTGGCTTGTAGTTAAGCTAGATATGCCTGAACATCTGTGCTTGTTTAAACACATGTGGTAAAGTCACAGGGGTTAGCTTAATAAAATCTACAGCATGCAATACCATATTTCTAAGGCAGTTTCCCATATTGTACCCAACTGTGTGCAGCCTTCACCAGCATTTGTGTACATTAGAGCATCACATGGGTTTCTCCCACCATGACTCGACGTGTATTAATAGAATTGCAAAAATAGACGGACCACCATGGGTTGGCATGGGCCCCACACAACATCTCTGTTTTACGCTCCACGCGTCAAGGTCACATTGCCTCCTTACAAGCATTTTGTCCCGTCCCCCCCAGCACAGCTGCTGTTGTCAAACTCTTTGTCTTAAATATATAGTGATTATTTATTCATTAGCATTCCCTCACCTTTTTTCCATTTTCTTTGTTGTGAAATCAATTCTTTGGCCCATGTTAAAACAAACTGACCTTTAAAGTACAACACGCAGAACATCAGACAGCCGTGGCATTATTTCAATAGAAGTCAAAAGAGCAATCTTGATTTATTTTCTTAAGTTCAAGCTCATGTTTAGTAAAAAAAAATAAATAAATAAATATTAAGGCTTAAAGAGGTCATATTTGCCATTTCCCCAGTTTAATATTTTAAATGTCACGTCTATTTGAAAAAATATATATCAGAAGCAAAACAATCTGTCTCATGACGACCCTCAGAGAGATGTGGTTGGTTGGAATAAACAAAAGTCAAGTACAAGCATGTATGTTGTGACATCACAATCAGAGCCATTTCAAACTGCTTGTGTTCAGACAGGTTTTACCAACATTACAGAAAAGGGCAGACCACAACAGAATGAGTGGGTGGTCTCATTTCACAGCCAGAGACTTTATATATATATATATATATATATATAATATATATATATATATATATATATATATATATATATATATATATATATAATATATATATATATATATATATATATATATATATAATATATATATATATATATATATATATATATATATATATATATATATATATATATATATATAATATATAATATATATATATAATATATATATATAAATATAACTTCCTCTTTTATAATTTGATTGGTTAGTTAGAATATTTTTTTTTCTGTTTTATATTAATTTTATTGGGTGGGTGGGGGTGTATTTTATCGTGTATGACTCAGTTTCCAAAACTGAGTTTGACAATTTAAAGGGTGTTCATGGCTGGTTCTCGTTATAACCCGACTTAGCAGGAAGGCACAAAAATAATATTCTTGCATTTGTATTTTTAATTTAGTCACAGGTCAGACTGAATGGCATAAAACATGATTTAAAACAAGACTTCCTGCAAGGGTTGTCTGTACACAATCGTGGAATTACATGAATAGAGCGACAGATTCCTTACACGCCTGTGTGAGCAAATATATGTTTTACAGTGTGACAACAGGGAGGTATGGCTGCTTGTGACTGAGTGTCGCTGTGTGGTATGTGACATTTGTGACATTCAAGACCCTTTGTGACCTATGTGAGAGACAATCTACCTGGGGGCCCCTTAAGAGTTTGAATTTTCCTGCTATCTAATTACAGACGATATATACGACTGGAGGTAAGAGATGGAGTTCTCATACTTCAGAATGTATTTCAATAATAATGCTTGTTCTCAAGCCTAAAGTATCCAATCAAAGAAAGTAAGGTATAGAGTTCAAGGCGGAGGTGATATCAGAATTTTGCTGAGCTGAAAATGAGGGTGGAAATCTGTGTGAAGTGCGGTTTTGCAAAGTTTTGGTTCCTCTCTCAAGTCACTCTTCTCACTCTCGGCACATTAAAGGATTTGTAAATCATGTATTACTTATCGTGATGCCGTAAATATATGGAGCTCACCTACAGTATGTGTCTGTGTGTGAGTATGTTTGTGTGTGTCCGTGCAGGGTGAGTGAGTCAAGCATGGAGGCATCTAATCACACCGTTCCAGTCTAGGAGGCCTTGAGTACATCACCTGGGAACTTAATGCAGTTACGTTTAAACACACACACACACACACACACACACACACACACACGCACACACGCGCACACGCGCGCGCGCACACACACACACACACACACACACACAAATACATTAAGATGTTATACAGAAACACAAAATTGCTTCCAAAGACTAATAAGATAAACCCAAACACATGGATTTTGAATTGTGATGTTTGTATGGATGCTTGTTGATGTGTGTTCTTGTGGATACACATAAACAAGCTACAGCTCCAGTTTCTCGAGCATAAGGTTACCCAGTGTAGTCTGTGATCGAGTAGTCACTCTGATCCCAATTGAGAAGGTAGACGAAAGCTGCAGCTGTGCCAGAACCGATGGAGGGATCTTTTCTCCCTCTCCTGTTGTCGCTATTTGACTCAAACGGTACGGCATATTGGGCACACATGGTCTGTAGAGCTTTTGCTAAGGAAGGTAAGCTGTGTTCGTGTTGCTGTTTGGTGCTGTGTGCGAACCTGTGTGCATAGTTTTTAGTTCCCTTTTCACGTTTTCTTCTAATGAGAGTGCAGAGAGCAGCTTTATAATACCCCTTATGAAATTAAATGCCTAAGATCATATTTCGTAGGTCTCGAGTCAGATTTCACTCAGCAACCATCATAGCAGTCACTAGTGGAAACTATTTTTGATTTTAGTAGTGGTAACACCCATCAGCAGATGACTATCCATGGGGAGGGTATTAAAGTTGCAGGTGACTATACATATTTAGGAACAACAATGATATTAAACTGTAATGGAATTCTAATTTAGAGGCAATCTATAATAAAGGCCTGCAGCATCTGTACTCTAGTCATAATCTGAGACAGTTTAAAGTAGACGAGAGATATATTAATCTGTTTCTAGTACTCCTTCATGGAAAGCATTTTGATTTTTTTGCCCGATTAGCTGGTATTTTTCAGTGTCAGTTAATAATTAAAGCAAATTAGTCAATGTATCTAGTAGGATCGCTGGACAAGAGCAAAATTGAATGATGGTGATCTATGAGTCACTATTGACTCATAGATCTATGAGACTCTATGAGTCACTATTGGCCAAATGTGCCACATCTCCTCTTTAGTAAATTTTAAAATATAACTGAGTGTATGTGTGTGAATATTGCAGCTTACCTTATAATATATAATACAATGTGATATGTATAAGATTGTGATTATGTTTTGGTTTGTTGTTGGTGCTGTTTTTGCTGCTAATGTTTGTTTGTTTGACAACAATTGCTGTATGGCCCAAGATGAATTATTAAAGGGCTAATATATATATATACATATACAAATCTATCTACTTTCCATAGACACCTAGGAGCTGGAAATTCTTTGTTGCATCAAGTAAAATTAAATATTGATGCCGAATTGAATTAATCAAAAAGAACATTAGGAACTTGGTCGAGCAGAGCAATACCACTGGCCAATTTCCAGGAATGATCTACTGTTACAGCAAGTCTTTTGTCAGTGTGCACCCGTTTGCAGCTTCTATTTAAGGAGTATAAGAAACTTATGATTGCTCAAAGGGTCAAATGATAAGGATGATGATAGGATAATGACAGGATCGTTTTGATTGGTCTAGATTTTGCTCTTCGTTGTATAAAGTAGGATGTAATTTTATCTTTTTGTGGCAATCTGACTTTAAGTCCTACTCCTTCTGATAACTTTGCCAGTTTTTCAGAAGTTAGGCCCTTTCCTGTACGGATGGGTACAGACCCTGGGAGGGATTGATATATTATTTCTGAAGTAATTCACATGAACTCTTTTTGAAGGTTTTGTTTATACCCCTGTGTATCCTGTTCAGTGGTCTGACCTATATGCAGTCACTGCGTGCAATTCAATCATTGTGCCAACACCTCAGCAAAATAGGTACATTTTTATACTAATGGCTCAAAAGTCATTCATTAGTATATATTTTAAGCTATGGCTGTGTCTTACAGCAGATAATTATAGCCTATGTTGGTGATATAATTGATGTCCCAGACAACCGGACAAACAAGGTTGTGACTATCTCAGTTGCTCTAACTCCATAACTTTCTATACTTGGTGATATGTCACATGACCCCCAGCTGTAATAAGATCTGTGTCCCTGCCTGTATGCATAATTTGTTACAGTTTTTGCTATTTTTTAGTTGTTTTTTTTACCCAGTCAACATCTGTGTCTTTTCCTCTTGATTAGCCACCCCTCTCCTCTTGTCAGTGCTGCTCTCTCATCATCATGTTTTTCCATCCACCCACCTCTCAACTCCCATTCTAGCTCATTGTCACTTTCCTTCTCCATTCTGTCCTCATCCCTCCCAGTCCTTCCTCCCACATCCGTCTTCCCAATAATTTTCATGTCATCCTCCTTATTCACTCAGCTGGCCCATCTCTTTCTTCATCTCTTCTCTCTCCCTCTCTCAGTAGGATTGGTATCATTGGCATTTCTCCCACATGTGTAATCAGAATAAAACATGCACACCTCCGAGATCAGTTATCTGATTTGATGTTTATGCTGATGAAAGGTAGCGAGTCAATGTAAACGCACACACAAAAGAAAAGAAAAGTCCTAGAGTGAACTTGAGTGGCATTGTGCAGTTCAAATGAGTCCTGCATGGTGTTTGAAGGAGGCGAGGCCCATGCTATCACTACAAATTTAATTATGCACTAATGTATGCACAGCCCGTTACCCTGCACTGTCCTTTCCTACAACCTGGATTGAAGTCATTAGAATGATAAAAAAAAAATTAAAACACAAGAGGGTGTTTGTGATTACAGCATTACACATTACAACAACATAGAGCTACATTAAACTCAACAACAAATCCAGAATATAAAACACATACAAAGGCTATATACTCTTGATGGTGGCTTGATGGTGGAACAACTATGCCTCCCCCCCCCCCCGTTCTGTCTTTGTAACTTTCACACAGATTGTGATAGAACAGGTGCTTTGAGATTTCATACTTTTTACCAAAAATTATTCATACAAAAAACACTCCTTAAGCTTGCATGGTCAAACAAAACTGACTCTCTCTCTGTCTCTCACTTTACAGGTGTTGCAGGGGAAAACATATAGAGGTGGTTGCCAATTTGTCCTTTTACTGTTCCTGTCCTGTCGCTGCTGACGACTGGATGCTCTGTTGCTGATTCTGACATCCGAGACTCCTAACTGTGTGTGTATTTGATTGTCGTATCCTGGGGTCTTACGATTTTGCGTTGGCTGAACTGCAGCCATGGAGGTAGCCCTGGTAGACTTTGTGAGCGTGAATGACCTTGATGGCAGCCTTGAGGATGAGATGGACACAGATGCTGATGAGAGCACATCTTTCTCTGTGGACATCCCTCCTGAACACAACAGCCCAAGCAGCAACTATCTTCTGCAAGCACCTCAACTTTCCTCTATGCCCTCACCCCGCAGTCCTTCAATGACCTCCCGCATTTGGGATTCAACCTTATCATTGTCCATTCCACAGACGCTGGAAGTACCACAATCTCCAAAAATGACAACTCCAAGCAAGGAGCACAGTAGCTGTTCCAATATGATCTCCGACTGGAAATTGCTGCTAAGCAGTGAGGGCACTAAGGAAAGTGAAGCCATCTTCAGCCGGCTCGCTAAGGAGTGCTGTGAGGACCTTTTTGTAGATAAACGTGGACTGGATGACGGAGATCAGAAAGTGATTATTAACATCGCAGGCCTGCGTTTTGAGACACAGCTCAAAACATTGGACCAGTTTCCTGATACGCTACTAGGAGACCCTTTTAAGAGGATGGATTACTTTGATCCCATGAGGAACGAGTACTTCTTCGATCGTAACAGGCCGAGCTTTGATGGGATCTTGTATTACTACCAGTCAGGGGGTAAGATCAGACGTCCAGCTAATGTTCCCCTGGATGTGTTTGCAGATGAAATTGTGTTCTACAGGCTTGGAAATGAAGCCATGGAGCAGTTCAGAGAAGATGAAGGATTCATAAAGGATGTTGAGATCCCTCTACCTGACAATGACTTCTATAAGCAATTCTGGCTTCTGTTTGAGTACCCAGAGAGCTCCAATGCGGCCCGTGGTGTAGCGCTGGTATCCGTTCTTGTTATTGTTATATCCATCATTATTTTCTGCATGGAAACACTGCCAGAATTCAGAGATGACACTGACACAATCGTGCCCAAAGTGGTACAGCCTTTCAACCAATCCAGAGGCTACACTTCTGTGGCTCCACCTGGTGTACAGCCCACAACGTTCTCTGATCCATTCTTTGTCATTGAAACTGCCTGCATTGCTTGGTTCTTCTTTGAACTGTGTGTGCGATTTTTAGTCTGTCCTAGCAAAAAGGAATTTTTCCATAACCTCATGAACATCATTGATATTATATCGATTATCCCATATTTCGTTACTCTGGTAACAGAATTGGTCACAACACCTGTAGAGAACTCAGGACAGAACATGTCTTTGGCCATTCTGCGTATCATCCGCCTGGTCAGGGTGTTTCGTATATTCAAACTCTCACGCCACTCCAAGGGACTACAGATCCTGGGACAGACTCTGAAGGCCAGCATGCGTGAGCTTGGCTTGCTCATCTTCTTCCTCTTCATCGGAGTCATCCTCTTCTCCAGCGCTATCTACTTTGCTGAAGTAGATGAGCCTAACACCCAGTTTGTCAGCATACCTGATGGCTTCTGGTGGGCTGTGGTTACTATGACCACTGTAGGCTACGGAGACATGTGTCCAATAACCATGGGGGGTAAAATGGTGGGAACTTTGTGTGCCATTGCTGGTGTGTTGACCATTGCTTTGCCTGTTCCTGTGATTGTCTCCAATTTCAATTACTTCTACCACAGAGAGACAGAAGCAGAGGACAAGTTGCCCATGGCAGATGCTGTTGAACAAGCCATGAAGACTGACACAGACACCAGACAGGGTAGCACTCTTTCACTCAATAAAGTCAATGGTCTCTGGTAGACTGACAAAGAATATTAACTGTAGAAGACAGTATTTAGAGAGTATTTTAGAGAGACTTTGCCACAAAGCAGTAAAAGAAATATGAAAGTAGAAAATATCGATGACATTAACAATGTCAATGTCTTTTCAAGTAATGGTCTAATGGGATCCTGAGATATTCCAACGGTTATAAATGTGTTTTATAATGATCTACAAGATGTACTTTACTAACTTTTTTGTGTCTGATAGAAAAATGAATCAGAGAACATATATTGATGTTCTGCACAAAAAATATTTCCCTTTCTGTTCCTTTATTTGGATGTTTGATCTTCACTGTGTAGAATGGTGCATACATATACATATATATATATATATATATATATATATATATATATATATATATATATATATATATATATATATAAATGAAGGTGAGACAAAACCATAATTAAAAAGAAACACAAACTATCACATAATGAACAAAAATTCTAATGAACTTTTCCTTCATGTGTCCTGAATGACTAACTTGTGTGGTTTCTAGATTACAGTATTTATTTATTTATTTTAAAAATATCATGATTTTATTGTATTTATTCATTGTTTCATAAGTAACATGGGTAGAAATCCTCCACCACTGTTGGTAGTCTGTATTATATTGGAGTGCCTTAAAACAGGTAATATTCAGATACGTTTGATTTTGCCATACATTATTTTCAAATATGTATGTTTATCATGCATTTTGATTTCAACTTCAAACAGGATTGTCTTTGAAGATTTGTGGATAGCATATTGTAGCTTTTCATTCACACTAAAATCATAAATTCACATAAATACACTGAGAAAGTGAGACAAATAAGAAAGAAGCCAAAGACAAATACAGAATAACGGGACTAAAGGGAACTGTTCCAGGGTCATGGGACTTTGGGCTAAAATGTTCCATGGCCTATCTTATTTGCAGAAGTACATGTAAATTATGCTGTATCAGTGTAATGTGTTAGTATTTCTTTCGGATCTAAGATATGTCATATTATTGCAAAATCTCAAAACAGCTTTAGACTTGTCTGAATTTCTGGTTGAGCATATGATGAAAGTAGGATTACATGTATGTGTTGTCTGTGTTTGACAATCAGCATTAATGGTGATGATGATTATGATCATTATATAATATGATGTCAGCAATAGTCAGTCCCTCGTCTGTAAAATCACAGTTGTACAAGTTCAGAGGTAGACTGGCCTGAAGTGATTATGTTGTCATGGCTACACTAGGCCAGAGGTTATTGCACCAATAAGACCAGCACACTGTCTTTGTATTTGTATCCATGATAACATTTCAGTATATGATTTACTGTTATGTAGATGCAATATATTCTTGGATTTTTCATTGTGTCTTTTCATTTCTCAATTTTTCTGGTGTGTTTACAGAAGTATGTGTGATGATGTCTGATTGTGCTGGACTGGGTGTCTGCATGTGTTTGTTTTCTCCTTAACTTTATCTGTGTTCCCCTTCAGGGAGAAAACCCCTCATGTTATCCAGCAGGGATCTTCAATTCTGGTCCTGGAGGGCCGGTGTGGGTGCAGGCTTTTGTTCCTACCAAGCAGTAACACACCTGGTTCTACTAATCAACCACTACAGCCCATGCTAAGGACTTTCATTAGTACAATCAGGTGTGTAACTCCTTGGTTGGAACAAAAGCCTGCACCCACACGGGCCCTCCAGGACCGGAATTGAAGAGCCCTGTTATACAGTACACGGTCTCTGCTTTCACTGTGAGTGACTGTCACTGTTAGTGCCACACACACAAACACACGCACCAGGTAAAGGTCACATCAAGAAGGCATGTAGGTCAGTGTAGCAACCGTATCGCTGGAAGTCATCCGCACAACAACAGAATGCCGGTCTCTGATTGACATGGAACAGTCTGCTAGCCATTGAGGCTAGCTACCTTTCACCTGATACCCTTCTCACTGGACTCACATCAACACCTTATGTCACAGTGGAGAAGACTCCTGAACCATCTAAACACATGGATATAGTAAATGTGGTACATCTTTATCATAAATATAAAAATTTTCAACTGCCTTCAAAGTGGTGCAGTGTAAAAAGAGAAAGACTTATGATTTTTTTTAATAACAAGTACAAATACAAAATAAACAAAACATGTATCATAACTTTTGATGTGCAAGAAATATCTAGTTAGCCATGCAGATTAAGATCTACTCCCAACTTCAGGGCTGAATTATTTTTAATAACATCACAAATACTGTTACTGCATGGTTGGAGTATAGAAACACACACTGTTTCCTAACATTTCAGACTCTGAACACTGCTGAAAGGCTCAGACGAGTATTATTTAACAACTCTTACCCCCCGCGTTGTTGTCCGTTTGCAGGGATCCCTACACTAGATTATTTAACACTAGACAGATTAGGCGCTGTAGAAAAAATGAGGATCATCCAAGGACAAAGAGTGAAAACAGAGCTCCCAATGAAAAGAGAGAAAGGGGGGATAAATGTCACTCACCAAGAGGCGTAACTGAGAGTTCACACACTACCTGGTCTCTGGTTAAGTACTGTCAGCCACAGATAGGTTACAAGCAGGTGCGGAAATAGATAACGAGTGAAACTGATCTCTTGCGCACACACACACACACACACACTTACAAACAAATACACACACACACAACAAATAGAAAGCACAGTGTTTTTATATTTGGTATAAAAAGAAAACCATTTTTTGTGTCAACTGCTTCTTAGTAGTATTGTTGAATATAATGAATGTAATGTAAAAGTAGCCACCATTAAGGACAGTGAGGTCATGACCTAAGTATTTCTTCCCTTAAGTTTCGTTTCATTTTTGTTCTTCCCTGTAGGCTATATTTCAGGAAGTAAAAATGTTAACACAAAACTGAAAAACCAAATACATAAAGCCCACTTAATTATCATGACATCAACGTGGTCTCAGGTGACAGAGATGCTCATATATGCAATGCAATGAATATTTTAAGTTCATGTTCAATCACAGTATGATCAATGATAGACTATGATTTGGATACTTGGATAAGTAGTAAATAATGTCTCTTTGCAAAATCCTGACCACGGCCCTGCCCTGAAGGCTCCTATTTAAATCTATACACCGTTTGCTTGACTTATTTAATGGTATTTTTTCTTTGCCGGTGGAAGTAGGAAATAGATTCTGCCACGATGTCACAACACTCTCCATAGACAACACGGATAAAAAGCGACTTCTCTAACCAAAACGGACTTCTATTTCACCCAACAAACCGTTTACCATCGGAGCAAATGTGAGACTGTCATTGTTTTTTCCTCTGCCTGCTGCTCCTGACCCGCCCCCCCTCAAAATACACATTTAGTATTGTTTTTATACCTTTCATTGAAGCTGATGCATCGCAGCTCTCTGCTGGTCAGTGTTTAATCAGGATCGTTTAAAGACTGATTGTCTGTTGTTGTTGAACCAATTTACTAACACAATTACACAGATTAAGGGAGCTTTTTAAATAGAATATTTGTCAGATGATGATCCAGGTTTTTAATCTTGCAATAACAGCTAAATTTTAAACAGAAACATCACTAAGCCTTGTCATGTCCATGGATTCAAACTCGAATATTGAAATGCTAACCATTCAAAACACCAAATCCAAATATTCAAAACAGTTTTTGATAGTAATCCTAGTGTCTCTTTACAGTGATTTATCAACAATGCGTGTGCGTGCATTTGTTTCTGAGTCCCATATTGTCAGGGCACCGTGGGATTTAACCCACAGCCAGTCAATCCAACTTAATCCCTGATTGGGTAAAGTCACTTGAATTGTATTCCATTACAGTCACTAAATACCTCATCAAAGTCGTAATGGGTAACATAATCCAAGGGGTTACCCAAACACAATAATAGATATCCCCAAATTACTTCACCTATCTGTTCTATAAGTAAATAAAGCATTTAATACAATTATATCTTGAATTACAAATTCATAAAAAGATGTATTTACGCAAACCAAACTGTTATCAGTTAAATTTAGGGGATGAATAAGTCTAGTTTTTGTTGAGTTTAATCAATCTCTCTTCAAAACTCTTAGCGAAAATAATCTGCTTTTTCAAAATAATATAAAAATAAAAATAAAATAATAATAATAATATTGCAAAACAACTAAAATAATATAAGTCTTTCTCTGCAGTATGTTGTCTTGGGCACTCCATATATTTAGCAAGGATGGTAAATTGAAAAAAAAAGTAATATCATTGTTTTGACTGCTTTAACTGACTGCTTTTACCCTGGTTAGACTTTACAGACTAATACTTCATCATAAGATCGATGTCTGTCAGTCCCGGTTCATCTATAGCCTGTCCGTCCATGGGAGTTTTTCCTTGCCAAGATGGGGCGATGTCTGAATCACTTTGGACTGAATTTTGTGAAGCACTTTGAGACAACTGTGTTGTAATATTGGGCTATATAAATAAAAGTGAATTGAATTAGACCTCGCAGGTAAAATATCAAGACATCTTGACAAGAGAGGTGAGCACATAGGCAAAACAGGGGCTAATGCTATAGGATATAAGAATAATTAAAACTAAAACTGTTTAAGAGCAAGTGCAATTAGTCCTAAGTACTTGGAAAAACTTGGCAAATGGAAAGTACTATCCATACTTCATGAAAGACTAAAGCTGAATGAAGATACCACATTGAGCTACAGAGGTTTCTGGAACAAGGGGAAAGGCGAGACATGACATCATGGCTTCCAGTCTTCGTATCCTCCACTGTGCTTTCAATACTCCTACTCAAATATATTAAAAAAGAAAGAAAGGAATGCATCTGAATTTGAACACTAAGACTGCATTTAAAAAGCCATCCAGCCATGCTTATGCAAGTGTAAAAATGTTGCGTGAAGCCTTTATTTTCCAGGCTTTTTTAACCGAAACACCTATGATCATGTTTGTGTAGGTGACAGCAGAAGTGTTATCTTTTGCATGCAGTATTTAAAGTTAATCTGCTGGGTGACATAAAATTAAAGCGCCGTGGGCTTTGAAAAACCCACACATAAATAAACTGACAGTCACGACTAAGACATATATACTTACACATTTACAAATTGTATAACAATATTTGGACCTAATCAGGATTCTTCTACTCTTACACCCTTCCAGTTTAATTGAGCTGGTGTTTTTTTTCTTTAATTCGACCCTTTTGTTATTCAAATGCAAATTAACTCTTGACTTTTTTTAAAAAAGTGTAAAAGGGGAAGTTTGGATCAAAGGGCTAAATCAACACGGTGGAAGATCCCTGTTGAGCACTTAAAGATGCATGAGAGCTCTCCATCATTAACGAGATGCTTTGACGGAAAGTTCCACGATGGAGGGAGAGATCTGGGAGGAGAGTGAAAAGAGACAGAGGAAGCCACAATGGGTGTAGGATGGAGAGACTGTCACACACAGGAAAGAACTGTGCGTGTGTGCGTGTGTGTGTCATACTCTATAATTAACTGTCTGGTGATAAAAGCCCACTTTCATGCAGACAGTACAGGAAAGACCCAGATTGCAGACATTAGTGGGCCACTGAACACTTGAATTCAAAACAATGTGTTATTAAATAGAAGGTTTAGTTTGATCTTTTGGAACAGAAGAAAAAAAAAGGAAGAAAATCCCTTAAAAAGAACATAACATTTAAATTGGATAAAATAGACAAAACTTCAGGAAGACCGTATAAGACCATATACGTATATATGGTTTTCAGGGGAAGATTTTTTTCTAATTTATTTGCTAACAGTTCACGAGTTAGTGTACATGTCCCATCCCAACCCTAAATTAAAACTGTGGAACACTGAATGAAGCAGTTTCACTGGCATCACCAGTGGGTCGCCAGGAGAGTTGCTCCAAACATTAGCTTGCCTTGTGTCTCTATTAGTTTAAGATCCAAACATTTAGGAGGTATTTACCGGGAGCTGGACCATTTGCCGACATCTTCTCCTCTTCTGTAAAGCAAACAAACCCTGCGATTAAAGATAAATATAGAGAATTAAACTGTTTCATGTTAAAATTCTGTTTCTAGGAGGCTTCCCAAACTAATTTGCTCTGCCTGTTGCTCTGATAGGTTACGCTATAAAAGGGCCACCCTATGATCAAATTTAAATTCAAAATTTTACTTATGAATTTATAAAAATTCCATCATAGTTGGAAACATTTGGGATAATTTAGGTACAAAAAAATTAGCGAAATATTTAACATGGGTTTAGTCATTTTTAGACTGGTTTACAAGGAACAGACCTTCCTTAGTGCCGAGCATCATCTTAAGATGTTATTTCTTCTTCTAATCAACTGGGATCTGAATTTGGTCGATACGGGGAGAGGAGGAGGAGGAGGAAGAGGAAAGGATGAGAAACAGAAAACTGTCAATCTGTTGCTGTTAATTACTCTGTTGGATCACAGGATCCTGCTGAGGGTCTGAGAGCTCCACGGAGGACAAACACACGCAAAAAAAAAAAACACTAAACACCCCCAATCATTAAAACATACAACTTGTGCTTGCTCGTGAAACTTGACAACATCTGCTTAGCTCTGTTGATTGAATGGACAGAATTAATCAGAATTATCCCTTCCAGATCCCACAGATTACACATCTTTAAGACAGACAAACAAACTGTGGTAGTTGGTCACACATGTTAAATTTTAGTTTTATGGGTTTAATTTCTTGTAAATGTCCAGTCTGGTAGTTTAATGTCCTCACAATTAAAACAGCTCAAATGCTCAAAGGCACCGGTAAGTATTGCTACTCATTAAAATCACTTTAGATTCATTCAAACAGGAGGCGTGTGATACCAATTTGTGATGACAATAGTATTTTAGGAGACATCCAGGGGAATCTGGCTGACATACAGTGATTGTGGCATGTGATAATTGCGTGCGTGTGCGTGTGTGTGTGTGTGTGTGTGTGTGTGTGTGTGTGTGTGTGTGTGCATACAGAAACAAAAATATATGAACGAGTCGTACGTTACGTTGGGGATTCAGTGTTTAAAGGCTTTTCTTTAGCAGTCACATGGTGGAGAATAAACACTGGACTAACTCCCTCTGACCGACTCACCACACACACGTACACATGCGCACATACTCAAACATATGTACAAACTGGGCTAATACCATAAGTCAGGGTTTATACAGTATGGGTCATTTCTAGTGCCTAAAACCCTCTCATGACGTTCTGTATGTTAGATTATGAAAATTGAAATAAAATCAAAGATATCTATCAATATAGGTGTGTATGTCATATACCATTTTAACAACTGAAAGGAGAGACGTGGATAATAACAGGGTACAAAAAGGTTTTATGCCCTGAAGTAAACCAGGGAAGGTGCGCTTCATCGTCGGCACCTTCACCTCCACCGTCTCCGCCTTTCTTTCTTCCACATCAGACATAAACGACGCCCTTGCCTCACCGCTTGTCCTTTGTTTTCTCAGCATCTCAAAGCATTTATCATTTAGCACAGACATCTATCATTTATGTGGGAGCATGATTGGGCAAACAATAAAAAAATAGAAACTCTATGTCCAACGCTAAAGGTCACAACCTCTCTTCATCATCTCAAAGGTCAACCTCCTTTGTTCGTCTCCATTGATCAGTCTCAGCGGGACAATAACAGTACAAACACCAGGCAACCTCCCTGTCCGTCCAACCACACCTCCGCTATGGAAAAAGCAAAAAACACCGACCAACAAACGTCAACCTGCTCGCGTGCCACCCCAGCCTAAATACACGCTTTTTACCCTGTTGCCAAGCGGATTAGTAAAGATGCTGTGTACTTTTAGAGGTATTATTACCTAAGTGACTAAGAGCAGCCAGTGCTCTAATTTTAGCTCTGTCAGTTATTTCCTCAAATTAAAAAGTGGCTCCTGACGCTTCAGGTCCAGGACGAATGAAATAGAGAACAAACTCGGCCGTGGTCGTCGGTTTGCAGCATCTGTTCTTTTCATGTATATCCTGAACGTATGAGCCCCACCACTCTGCCTCCTCTCGGTCTTTACAAGGCCAGCTGGTTGCCAGCTGACTGGCTGGATCAGTGGCTGGTGTAGGACAGCAGCAGATGTGTGTGTTATCCGTATGATCCATCCACACTCATTATATAAGAGGATCTCTCTGCAGGTAATAGGCCATCTGTACGAAATGGCCACGGAGCACAGATATCAAATGGTCTGTTCCAGCTCAGTGCCAACACACATTACTGTTCAGGCAGGAGTGTGAAAGGTGGATTAGCAGATCCAAGTGTGTGGTGGGGTGCCCCTGTAGTTCCAGGATTAACACACGGAACATGAACTGCAACATCCCCTGCTTAAACCTGTTCACGGACCTTTGCATTCATGTCTTCAATAAAAAAGGCATAAAAATGCCCATGAAGGTTTTGTCTTGTGATTCATTGTAATTTCATATGTCATACTTTTACAACTCCTGGCACCAAATTGTATTGATCTAAAACATATTATCGTGTAAGTGGAGACGGCAGATACAGTGCACAGAGTCGCTACAGGTACAAAGTTGTGCTCTACACTCCATCTTGTGGGCATTTTAGGAAACAGCATAGCATTTTCACACATGTTCAGTCAGTGTTCATCAGTCAGTCGTTGCTTTCACTGATAGTCATGGTGTTTCTCAAACAGTGACAGCAAGCAAAGGCTGGTAGTTAAGAGCTATTCATTGCAACACATGTCTTGAAACTAAAAGAAAATCCTTGAACATCAGATGAATCCATTTGGGGTCTAGAACCAGATTCCAAAAGCATTTTCATCATGGTGATAATCTTTTACGATGGAGTAATGGCATATGACACCTTCCATTGACATAATTTCTCAGAATCTCCAGGTTCCATCACAGCCAATTCTACATGGGAGATGAGGAGGCCGGCGGCCACTCAGGCACAATATTGAATTGATGCACAGTCATAAGATGCAGCAAACGCTTACACCCAAGGGAATGAGGAGTGAAAGAGTGCAATGTTCAAATGCTGCATCACAGGACTAGATGCTACCGCTGATGTGGAAATAAAATTAGGAACACTTTGCATGAAAATGTATATATACATATATATATATACACACATATATATATATATATATATATATATATATATATATATATATATACACACATATATATATGTGTATATATATATATATATATATATACACACATATATATATATGTATATATATATACACACATATATGTATATATATATATACACACATATATATATATATACACACACATATACATATACACACATATATACATATACACATATATATATATATATATACATATATACATATATATATATATATATACATATATATACATATATATATACATATATATACATATATATATGACAAATGTGGTGTAACCTTAACAAATTTAAATTTAAAATTTAAAAACAAGTTTTATATTGTAGATTTATAATATTTAATAATACAAATCACTGTTTATAAAACATGTATTTTGTATTTTACAGTACAAGCAAGACTGGTTATTTTGTTAATTATGCCTAGCTTATAGACGTTTAAAATTATATACACATATTTATACATACGCATACAGATAGACAAACTAACAATCATCACATTCAATTCATAGCTTTGACAGATATTAACAAAAGAAAACTAATCAAAAATTATATTAGGAACTGAAAATGTAATCTCATCAAGAAAAGTTTGGGAATTTGTGTTTAATTGATCATATCTCCAATGTCACCGTATCTTGTATTTCATATCTTGAAGAAAGATGCAGTAATGGGTGTCTTATTGTTAACCTATTACCTGCCACGTGTTTATATATATATATTGCCATTAAAATCCTATTTTCTGATTCAAAATGGAATTTAATGGGTTATGGCCTTAAATGGGTTAAATCGTTCAAACCCCTAAACAACTCAAAACAACAGCAAAACCGGCAGGAGAATAAATAGTTTGGCAACAGATATATAATAGATGCAGATAATAGACGCACACAAATTTCCAAACTTGTTTTTAACTCCTGTGCATCCAGTATAAGAATTTCACTTTACATATTTCTAGTTATTGGACTTAACTTTTAAGTCCAAACAAGTTAATTTGCAGGCACACAGCAGCGGGACCGACGGACTACGCTCGGCTAATTTAAAAAGACAGAAAAGAAAATGGATAAAACACTCAGGCTGAAAGGCTGAAATTGATTCAACTACTTTCCATACCACTCGTGTGTGTGTTTCGTGCTTACACATGACACTGACCTGATAAAAAGGTGAAACGAGCACGCAGGAAGCGTCGGTTTTGTCACTGAATATTGTAGTACGACGATAGACAAGAACTAGCGGCGCCAAAGAGACTTCCGGCTCTGCTTCCGCCTACTGGCGGTGGCGGGTATTACACCAAAAATAACAAATCCAGAAAAAATGAAAGAAACATTGGTTGTTCTCCTGCAGGTGTAGTGTTGCTTGTGTATTTGAACCTTTTTTTTTTATCTTTACAAGCTTTACATTGAATTCAAATTCAAGCTAAGCCTAAATATCCTCGGTGCTAAAAGAACCAGAGAGGCTATCTCTCTACTTCTGGTTTCTGTGATGACTGAGTGATGAACCATCTGTCCAGACGTCCATGGCTGGCGGCGGGAAGAAGAGGAAAATGTACACCATGTGTCGAGCGCCCGTGTCTCCGAGGAACTTTCAGCCATCGGAGCAGCAAGACGACGCACATTACCCTGAAAATACAGAAGTAAATCCAGTCCAATCAAGTCAGGTGGAGATGAGGAATGAAAAGCACCCGTATTCAGAAATAAAAAAGTGGTAAAATACTAATTCTGAAAACAATGAATAAAATTTTCAGCGTAATTAGTCCATTAAAAGTACAATCAATGAATTGTGATCCATGCGTGTCCTGTCAAATGGCAGGTTCATGCACATATTTTGGTGCCACTCATTGTTTTTCTGCGCTATAGCGTTGCCGAACGCAGCCCATGTCATGTTGATGTGTACGTCTTGACAATGGCGGTCGATAACATATAACACGTCGTTGAGCTAATTTAAAATAAATGCCAAGCAGCTTACGAATTTCTGTTGAATAGTTAGTCATTGTTACCCGATTTACTCTGACTAGGCGTAGTGCCATCTTGTGGTCAGATTTCATATTTCTGTGAAATAGCGATGGGAATTTTGACTCTTTTTAGTGAGTCGGATCATTTGACTCACTTTGTAATTCAGCCATATTTAGCGCTTTAAAAAATTTAATTTAAGCATTAAAGATACACCAGATACAAAAAGTAGATTTAGTATCACATTTAGCCTCCATACATTTTGTTTGTGTTAATAATATATGGAAGGTGGTTGTGGTTGGGGCGTGGGTGGGTTGGGCCGGTGGCTGGTAGTGGTCAGAATATTTTAGCGTCCCGCTCCACCCCTGGCCAGATGTAAATTAATAAAGAGCTGCACACAGATCAGCTCACCGGATCAGGCAGCCGAGCTGTCTCACTGATCCAGTGGCGGCTACCACCAACACTTCCTCACAGCTTTCCAAGTAGGCGTTATTCTGATCACATATTTGGAATCTAAACACTCCATTTCTCACCTGAAATAGTGTTAAAACTTATTAAAGTGACATTTTGACAGTCCTACAGCAAACATTAAAGCAGCTTTCAGCCCAAGGACAGGACAGACAAGGGCCTGTGGTTTTATTTAGTATTTATATTTATCATATTTAGTTGAATTTTTAAATGTTTTAACCGAAAATTCAGCACAAATCTTACACAATGTACCTCTGAAGATGTTTTCTTACCTGTCCTTTATGTTCTTCTTGAGGCTACAGACAAAAATGTTGAAAAAGAAGAAAGTAAAACATCTCAGGGCGTACCAGAGCAAGCCCAACTCTGGAGCCTGTCTGAACAACAACTCCAGCCTGTGGAATACAGAGAAGACAGTCTGCTAAGTCACCAAGTCTAATTACAATGCATTGGTAGTTGTGAATGTGATGCCCGTCTCTAATTAGGAGCATCAGCAAGAAGAAATCTGTCAGGGTAAAATGTCATGTAGGTTGGATCAGTTTATGTAGATGTATCGTTGCCTCAAGATCAGTCTTAAATCTGAGAAACTACCTGACATCTGTGCGTGACAAATGCAACGAACATTTCCGAGAAGCCAACTTCACTGTCCTGAAGGGTTGTCACAGTCAATTATGTCTGTTACGTGTGTTCAGCTGATTACCTGTGCCGACTCTGCAGCAAGGCAAAGAACGTCAGCATGAGAGGGACGAGCAAGGAGGATAAGATTCTTGCAGGAAGTCCAAACATGCTTAGATATGTCACCAGGTTGCTCAGCAACACTGAAATACAAATAATACCAAAAGCAAGATTTAAAATTGTTTAAATAATTAGTTTCACAGGATATACAGTGCATTTGGAAAGTATTCACAGCGCTTCACTTTTTCCACATATTGTTATGTTACAGCCTTATTCCAAAATGGATTTGGTTAATTTTTTTCCTCAAAATTCTACACACAACACCCCACAACATGATTTTTGCAAATTTATTAAAAATAAAAACACTAAGAAACCACATGTACATAAGTTTTATGTAAGTATAATGTAAAGTAAGGTGTGTGTGCTGTGAATACTTTCCAGATGCACTGTATATAATACAAAATTGACAATAACCACTGTTCTACTAAATTTGGACCTAACTGTATAAACCAATCTATTGTGGATTGATGAATGTAAATGTGCATACAGTATGACACGTGTGTGTGTGTGTTTGTGTGTGTATGTGTGTGTGTGTGTGCGGCAGCCGTACCATCCTTTATTGTATCACAAAGGAGAGGCGCTTCTTTAGTCAATTTTCCTGTCAATTGGTGTTCAGTAGAACTGTTTGTCTGCAGGCCTTTGTTAACTGTAAAAGATGTCAACGTGTTGCTCTTGTCTTTCACCGTACTCTCCATATCTTCCTCAACAGTGGTCTCCCCTATTAACATTGTATTTCGGTCATAGTCATATGCCCCCTGGAATATATTGTGTGTCATTAAATACGGGGCAAGATCTGCATGAGGGAAAAGAAATGAAGAAATTAGGTCAGATGAAGGCTCAACATCCCAGAAATAAACAGCGTCTCTTATTTGGCATTTTCTTTCCCCTGTAGATATAGTTGACCCACCGTTTCGAAGAAGAAAACGAATGGCGTCTTTGTAACCACTGTGGTAGGCTTGTTCCAACGTCTGGAGAAAGAACAGAAAATAGAAAATAATTTCACAGAATCAGGCAAATAAACAGAACTGAATGGTTTATGGTTTATATTGAAAAAAAAAAGGATAAGAGAAAATGATTCATCATGATTTAATAATATTAAGACGCCATTTCCTGATCGTTAAGTTTTGTAGTGAAGCATCAACCCTTCTTGATTCAGTGCACTATTACTTTTTGCAGAAGATTAATAAGTATTTATATTGGCAGGTAGTTTATTATAAACTGCATCATATTGTGGCAAGCTAGAGTTTGGAAAAATAGCACCACTGACATAGAATAGTGGACTGACCTCTAGTGCGATGGGGTACAGGGCATTGACTATCCTGAGGCCGTTCTCCATATTGCCCTTCAAGGTGGCTCCACTCACCACCATGTCCCACATGCTCGGTGTGTCTGCAGGACAGATGTCTATCTCTCCAGAGAATGGAGACACTGTCAAGGTGCGGCTGCAGAATAGTGGTAGTACTGGCTGCATGCTGCTGAAACCACCATCCATATATTGCTGGGAGGTAAGATGACATACGTTATGATGCAGACTGAACAATGTGCTCAAAGTGAGTTTGTGAGAATGACATAAAATACTTACTACTCCTTTAAAGGATGGGGGCAGCATACCACAGTAAACAGGCACAAAGCAGCTACATAGCAGAGCCTAGGGCAAAGAGATACAAAGAGATAATGGTTGTAGTATGTTTCTTACTTACTAGCCTACGGATCCATAAGTTGTGAATCTGTAGATGAAACTCACCTGTACCATGTCCTCTTTAGAGTGGAACTCAGATATGACAGTGTTCTTGCCATCAATCAGGCGGGTCATACTCACAGCCAGATGTCCATTAGCCAGGCGGTGCGCATCAGAAGGAAGGTGTTTGTGTAAAATACACTTTAACCAGTGTAAGACATTGATTGATGGGTTAAACGGTCCAAGAGTAAAAGCCTTCATCTGCTTGGCAAAATACAGCATCTCATCCCGAATAGTAACTGTGACAGAGGTGGTTTTTCAGTCAGAAATAGTCATTGATTACAGGATTAGATTCAGGACAAAATACAGAGTCACTTACTTAGGTTCATTTCACAGACCACAGCAGCTGCTACCAGAGATCCAGCAGATGCACCGATGACACAGGGAGCTGTACGCAGTATCCAGGGTGCATGATTCAATAAGCACTGGGCAACCCCTAACTGGTAGGTAGCCATGAACCCAGATCCAGAGAAGGAGATGCACGAAGGAACTTCTCGATACCGACAGCTGGACACACCTGGAGCCATTTTCTAAAGGCTGTCTTCCAGAAATTCAGCTGTCTTTTAGAAAAAAAGACCGGCAGAGAGGAGTTATCTAGTGAGGAGTGGCTGATGATCATTTTTTTTTAAACATATCTCAATTAGACATACCATGTCGGTCAGCCCATGTGATGTACTGCAGCATACAACCACTCTCAACACGTTTTCGTCTCAGGCTGGTCTTTTTGATACTGAACAGCTGTAGGCTAATACTGAACCAATGAATGGGGAGTATAAATCCACTTACATCATTGTGACATTGTGATGATGCCTTTCAATGACGTCCAGGACACGGCCAGATCACAGCCGATCTGGAGATGATTTAGACGTCATTTCCAGGACGTCATCACCTCATCTCAAGAAAAGAGAAAAAAAAAAGAATTTATTGATATTTAACTTCATCATTTGTTATTCTTTGATATTCCATTTCATTTTTTTACTAGGAGCAAAAGCTAATGTTTTCATGTAACTCTTCTTTGAGGCAGTAGAGCACAGCAGTTTCCATGAAAATAATCACCGGTTTCATAGCATACACAGATGAGTGACTAAGATAATTTATGCTTTTGAATTACAATACAAACACACTCTCTGTTCTACTTAGAAATATTACTTCCAATGTCCTCATTTCTATTACGTCTATAGGATTCAACAACAGCTGAGCCTGTTCTTACGACCACAGAAACTCCCGGAGGAACAGATGGCATCTTTGAGGTGTGGTTATACAAGAAGTAGAAAGGTTTTTTTCCTTTTTAGCTTTTGTTTCTGAAATGTTTCTGTAAATTTACCATTAATTTACATTGGGGATATCATCACTTACTATCAATCGTAATATAATTATGTAATTTAATAATACATCTTCTATGACATATTTTAAGTATTTCGGTGGAGAAATAATCTTAATACATAAAGGTGTTCAGCAATTCCTCATACAAATTACAAACGCATACAAAGTTCACTTTCCATGCTATGCCATAAAAACATTTTTTTATTTTACAAAGCAGAAAAAACATTAACATTAACATTGGCAGAGTTAAGTGACACTACAGATAGCCTGTACACTATTCCAGATACATTGCAACAAATGCTTTGTCTAGAAGTTGGTATAGCAAACTATTTGTGAAATAACTGCCTGTACAAACTGGAAGTCGTCCTGCTAAGAGCCATATAACATATGAAAATTAGTGCACATTTTGCATCACAAGTATGTTGAGAAGAATGGGAAATTTAAATACTAAAGGTTATTCTGGCATGTGATTGGTATTTCTTTCACAGTTTTCTTTCTCCCTATATATTAGTGTTCAATCTGATCACAGTAATATATACATTGATTCACAGCAAAATAAAAAAAAGCTATGTCACAGTGCAAAAACTTCAATAAAAATACACTTGCATTGAGCCATTTTCTGAAGCTGAAACCATAAGATAAATATTTAGGATCCCCATTTTATTAATCACTGTTTTTGTATTGTTTTGTCATGTCTAATCCTGCTTTCCTATCTGATGGGAGCACCAGCTGCAAGAGGCTGTGGAGAAACCCGATCGGGGGAAATCTCAAAATGGTCATCACTGAACTCGCATGTAGGACTGCTGTCTGGAAAGTCCCCGTCTCGAGGAGGAGTGTGTTCTGGGGACTCTGGAGGATCGGCCTGTTGTTTCCTGATGTCCTGTGGGGTTTTCAAGAATCTGGGGGGAGCCAGAGGGGAGACGCTATAACGATGAATGTGTTTGTTGCTGTGGGGAGAAGACAACAAAGTGACGGAAGGAAAAAAGAAAAAGGGCACAAACCTGAAGAGGAGCTTTTGTCCTCGCTCCTTTTTGATGATGTTGAGCTTGTAGTAGTGCCGCAAAGCACGGGACATTTTCTCATAGGTCATATTGTCTCGATTCTGTAAAAAAAACAGATCACGCATCATCAAGCGGCTTAAACTTTTTTTGTCTCTCCACCTGTGTCCGATAAAAACTACACAAGGCCCGGTTACTCACCTTGTGGTTTCCCCAGAGACGTGCCAGCCCGTTGGGATCAACCACCCTGAACACCAGGCTGTCCTGGTCCTCCCATCGGATGTAGTCATGGTAACGATCATCACACAGCAGCTGATACACGTAGTCCCAAAGCAGTCTGCACTCTGGTCATGATTAAAATAGCAATAACATAATATTAATCTAGTGAGAATGAAAACGGTAGTACTATCTTTCATTCAGGTGTATTTAAAGATCTATAAATAAGTATCTGTAATGTAAGCGATCAATTCAAAACATTTTCAAATTCATCTAAATGTGTGTATGTAGCTCAAATAACCAATATTTTTACTATGAGTGTACAACTGAATAAAATGACTCATTTGAATCAACCACGCAGTCTTCAGCTTTTTGTGACTTAGAGACACTTTCACTTCACTGTTTCAGATCTGTTATATGTATTATTATGGACCTTTGACACCATGGACAAACTCAAAGTGAAAAAAGGCACAGATTAACATTTTAATAGAACAAAATCCAGAGCGTTTTCTACCCCCTACTGGTCAAAATGTGCTTAATGCAGCTTTGGAACCGCACTCTATAATGTTTACCGTGCTATGTCATCGGGATGACATGTATTTGTCTTAGAATGTTTTCAGAGTTTCACAACTGTTAATAAATCCAACACGACACTACCTGGGATGCGGCCATTAGCTTTGATTGCTGAGCCCCGAGGCGTCTCCCGACTGGAAAGGTTGAGAGGCTCCTGTATGATGCCTTCTGTTTGGGTAGGACACTCAACTTGTTTGGGGGAAAATGTCGTAACAGCTGCTGATCCGTCTTTGAAAGAGAGAGATACGGAGACAACGGAACGGGGAGGGAAAGACAATCAGATATCACAGTAAACGATGGAGTATGCTGCCAAATGTGGTGTAAAAATCTGTTAGTACGCGTTACTTTTTGTGACAGAAGCGGGGTAAGTGTACAGGATCAGGGGGGGATCTCTGAGAAGTGGCATGGGCTCTGTCTGGCTGGTCACAGACGTTACAGCAGCCGCCAACACTGCGGTAGTGGAAGTGAGGGAAACTGACAAAAGGAAATATGAGGAACTATGACAAAAGGCTAAACTGAAAGCAAAAGTGATTTTACAGCAGCTTGAAGAGTTCACATTAACGTCTTTACCGAAGACTAATGCAACTACCAGGACGCCATTTCACTACTTGCGTATGACAAAGTAATTGTTTTAGACTCTGGCGTTATAAAAGCATTGGTTTTCCAGGTATTAATGATATGCCCAATAGCACACATTTAACTTCCTTGAATGGAAAGCACATTTTCCATGGTGGAGACAAAAAGATTATTTTTAAATCCTCTATTTAAGGGTAAAATATCCTCATCACAAGCAGCAAGCAACAGAATATTAATACACAAGTACAGTTTTGAGGTTCTGGTTGCGACGTTACAGGGAAAATTTAGCAATATAGAAAAAAACAAAAAACTTGTAAAAAACAAGCAAAGCACAAGAAATATGAAGCCTTACTAATATATTACCTAACTCCCTAACAACATACAATATGGTGAAACATTTCAACATCTGAACCAACATTAAAATGCTGCTTACGGCAATGTAACATGTAAGTGGCTGCTATACAGTGTTTTCATTTGCTTTTGGACACTTCTTCATCCATGTCCTCACATGTGTATAAAATTTTAAAAAATCAAAATCACAATTTTGGTTAAGGCTAACAATAAGTAGGAATAGCAGTATTAGTATTTAGAATTTGGGCATAAGACGTTAACAGGTATCCCAACACATAGAGTACGACAAAAGCACTATGAGAGAGCAGGAATTCTTGCATAACAATTTCACACATGAAGATGTGGCTGATCAGGAACTATTAGTGCCAACAGTCCAACCAGGATAAACAAGTTTTATTTGATCCATAATAAACTCGAACAATCAAATGGGTGAATGTGAAGTATGGGTCAGACAAATTCCCTGAATGTGACATAACATAATTAAAATAGGTTCTGACTAATCCCGAATACGTTATAATATAATGATATTGACCTGGAGTGGCCTTGACTGTGGGAGGTTGCGGCTCCTGGACAGCGTGAATGGGGACCTGGTGGCCGACTGTGGTCTGGATGTGCCCCATCGCCAGGGAGGGAGACGTATTCGGGGGGTCACAGACAACACTCCTCCTTTGCTGTTTCACGCACTGTAGGATCTCATACAGGACGTCACCTGCGGGGAAACAGGAGGACAGGTGTGTGTATGGAAAAACACAGGCGCAAAAGCAGCCCGGGTGCTCTCTTTCTGCATACACACCCTCTTTTTTTGGTTGTTTTTTTTTTTATTATTATTTTTTACCTGAGCTGGGGCAACGGTGTCTGAAATCTTCCTTTGTGAGCAGGCACAGGGCTCTGCCGTTCATCTCAAAATGACCCTTCTCAGGCCGGCGCAGCGAGTACTCTTTCTGGGCCCAGTGGAGCCAGTGGGCGACGTCGTCCTTGTCCCACAGTGACGGGTTTATTCCTAAAAAAAAAAAAAAAAGATGCGTTATCATTCAAAAGCACTCGAGGGTGTCGGAAAGCAGGTAAGAGAGAGAAAGGTAACGTTCACATAAACACGGGAGGCCACTTTAAGCAGAGTTTGACTCACGCAGACGTCCAGGGAGATGCCACAAATCTTCCTGAGTGGGAGGAGTGGCCAGGGGAAGCTGGGTAAGGGGTGAAGGATGCACCACACCGGGAGACACCCTGGCTTGTCCTCCCTGCATTATGGATGAAGGACTGTCTTCTTGCTACAAAACATTCACATGCATACCAGCACAGAAGCACACACACACATGCACAACGTAAGTAAGTAATTATAGCATAGAAACATATGGTTATAGTTTAAATAAAAAAACTTTTTAGATAATACAACAGTTCAAAATGCAAATCATTAAATCCTTTAATCTTAATGCCAGACTCTGTTGTTTTTTTTTTCTTGTTTTGTTTTTGATAAGGCAACCCGTTGAGCGCTGTGCTCCAGAGACCTTGATTTACCTTGACCAAAGGTGACAGGGAAGCGCTCTCCATGGAAAAGTCCTTTTTCCGACTGCAACTATAATAAGACGATTTCCTCAAGAAAGACAGTGAGTGAACAACCTTCGGATTAAAGCTCCCTGGCTTCCATTAAGTGAACTTTCGAAGAAATAGGCTAAAAGTCTATTTTCACATTCGAGTCTTCCGGGAAATGAAAACGAAAGAGACATAATCATTCGTGCGTGTGTGTGTGTGTGTGTGTGTGTGTGTGTGTGTGTGTGGCTGATTGGAGGAAGCGGCGGCAGATAACACGTCCAACATTTGACTGGTGTTGCACAATAAATGACGGCAACACCAAAAAAAAACAGTTTGTTTTCCCTGTTTCTCATACTTCCATGGTGTTTGTATAAAAATGAGAAATGGAAATAATGAAGACATTCAGCAGAGGGGAATAAATACAAATTGCAAGCAGTATATACGTGTTGTTAATACACGCGCCTGCGTGCGCTCACAACAGAAATAGTCCGGAGCTCCTCCTCCTTACAGGAAGCCAGAGTTCGGCTGCGGTTACGGGACGAATCGAGCGACAAACTACAGGTATGGCGCTCATCCGGGCACGTGCCGGTTAAGAAGAATGTTCTTAATTAATGCCGCCGCCGTAAGTGAAGACATTCTCTTTACTTTTATGGCAGCGCGACACCGGCACGCGCAACGCGCGTCACAAAATCCTGCAGCGGTTTAATAACTGCGCAGGCAAAACTTCCACCATTCACCGAAACGCCAATCAAACAGCACGAAGCGTTACAGCAAAGGTTGTTGTTTTTTTCCCAGAAGATACCCTGATCTTTGGAGTATCCGGATCATAAGTGCTGCTGATTGATTGGACAGAAATCTCGCTGAAAATCCACATTGCCTTCAAGTTTTAGAAAATTAAAGTGGAGTTAAAAAAGCTTATTTGTTATTTGTTTTGGTTTTGGAGCAAAAGTCCTGTTATAATAAGAAACACCATGTCCAAAATATTATGAAATATACCCTGTTCAAAAGTTTGGGGTCACTTAGAAATGTCCTTATTTTTGAATTAAAAGAACTGTTTTTTCAATTAAGATAACTTTATTTAAAAATACACACATAATATACATTTCCAATGTGGTAAATGACTATTGTAGCTGCTGTTTTTTGCTGCAGCAACTATCACTCCAGTGTTGTAAAGGTACAATGTGTTTGCTCGTTGTGTCGGAAGGCTGATTTAATAAAACTTTCTATTAATTTTACAACTCTGGTGGTAAATATAAGTGTGATTTTTCATGGGGACCTCCAGAGTGTATTATATCAAGAGAATAAGGATGCCACAATAGAAGACAACATAGATTTGTAAGGTATGGGATCACTGGTCGAGCTGTAGGTTAGAAGGATTTATATTGCAGTTTGTGGTTGTAGAAATGGAGTGAAATATGAAATGGTATCGTAGCCACCTAAAAATACCCGTGTGTGTGTGTTTTTTTGTCATTTTTCTTTCAGTGATGTGGGCTAAAAAAATCGGGCAACAGCTGGGCCGCCCCACACGCTCGGTGGTAGGGTGGCTGGTCAGCAAGATGCTCACGGCGCGCAACCGGGTCCTGGAGGAGAATGCTGTGCAGCTTTGTGGGATCCAGCCTGGGGACACGGTGCTGGAACTGGGTCACGGCCCAGGTCTGGGTCTGCAATCGGCATCCAAACTCCTTACAGAGCCCACGGGCCGCCTGATAGGAGTGGATTACTCAGAGTTCATGCACCAGGTGAGGTATGAATACTGACAACGTGGAATAAAGTTTTTTTGAACAGGAAACTATTGGGAGTCTGGTACAGCCAAGTCAAACTGGAACAGATCAAACATAAAAGTCATTGTCAAATAACTTTATTAAAGGCGAGTAACTGTGGGCTTGTAGTTGTTTTACTATCTACTCAGTGCTTAACTGCAGGGACATTTTTAAAAATATTTTTTGAATGAGCTATATAATAAGAATGTCCAATCTTGCTCTTGCTGACAATTGATGTGCAAAGTGAGCCTTGCACCAGGCCTTACACCAGGTGAGGTACAAATACCGACAAAGTGGAATAAAGTTTTCACGTTCAGTAACAACACAGGTCTATTGAAGTCTGTGGCTTAAAAGAACGAGCAAAGCAAACAGTTCTACCCAGCTCTGCAAACTGTACGAAACAAGAAAACCTCAAAGACGCCATTGGCAAACAGACAGACAAAAGCTGTAACTATATCTGCTTGCAAAATATTGTATTTGAAAGCGGAACAAGTCTCACTTTTGGAAGAGCCTGTTTCTCCTTTTCTTGCCTTACAGATGGCCAGTGAGCGTATGAAGGAGCTTGTGGCCAGTGGTAAAGTGACCCTACATCACTGTGATGTGGCAGCGATGCCTCTGGCAGACAACACGGTGGATAAAGTCTTTCATTGTAATTGCTACTATTTCTGGCCTGACCTCAGGAAGGGAGCCACAGAGATACACCGGGTAATGAAACCTGGTGAGTAATGACAATACAGACAGTCTCATAAGGAACAATTGTCTGGCATTAGAACCTGTTGTTTTACTACCTATAGTCTTTTTTTTTTTTTCCCTCCCTCTTGAATCCCCACAGGAGGCCTGATGGTGACCACGCTGAGGCTGCACCATGTGGCTACTTTGGCAGCAAAGCGAGTGATGCCCGGGGAGAACTGGCGGCCGGAGTCCTACATGGCTGCTCTGAGAGACTCCGGCTTCACGGATGTCAGAATGGAAGACAAACGGCACACAAACATTACTTTTCAGGCTATCTACGCCACTGTCTTCAAATGAGAGTAGAGTCAAACATTGTGATTTTTTTTTTCCCACCTCATTTCTGTGATTATGAGGTTTTGAATGATTAGAATGATTTTTATGTATCTTTTGAAGATACATATCTTTAATCTTTTGTAATGATGATAACGGCATAAAAAAATGTTGTTTTCTGCATTTAATTCTCCTCTCAGCTGGACCTCCCTGTATGATATACTGAAAATGCATTGTATTGTATTCTGAGAGCTACATGATATGGTTGAAATATCATCATATTAACAAGGATATTTTCTGATTAGCAGTATATATCATGATATGACGCATGCAAAGTTGGTAATCAAACTATTTTTAAAGCATTAAAATGTGTAAAATACGCGCACATCCATATCAATGTGTATGTGTACCAAATATGTGTAAAATAAGAAGTTCAGCACTTAATGAAAATTTGAAAGTATTTTACTGTTGGCTTACTACTGAATTTTCTTCACTGGACGGATTTCTATCTATTTTTTTTTATTTTGTAGTCTTTTCTTTGCAGAAAATAACATTTTAATCGCTATTATCGTTGCTGTTTGCACAAATATTCACATAAACAAAAACCTATTTATCCCATGTACAAAATTATGATTAAATAGATATATACATGTCAGGGCTGAAAATCAGAATAAGGTTTGTTCATTATCTTAGAAGGAAGGAGCAGGAAGGTGATGTCTTATGACAGGAAGCACCTTTTTTTTGGCTCAAGACCTTTTGTCTAAGTGGTCTATTATGTCATCAGAAAAGACAAAAACACTGAATGAGTAACATCTCATTTTTTTTATTTTAAGTATAAAATGAATATCATAATAATAATAATAAAGGATCATAGGCTTCAACGGTTTAAATAATGCTTTTATTGTAAGAGTAGGTGGCCAATATCTTAATGCATCTCAATGGTGAGTGCAAGTCACTATTAAAACAGAAGCAGTTGAAAAAAATATATAATCAAGACTTGTTTGGGGGGGGGGGGGGGTTCTTGTAATAAGCTAAATGAATACAAGCAGATGTGTCTGTAGGATGGAGGAAACAATAAAGCATGGCATGAGACTGTCAGAAACATGAGGCAGAAAGGGGCATCAGAACCTCAGGGAGTATTCATTTTCGAACAGTTAATTTAATTTTATATATTTATTGCTTCCTATATTTTTTCTTAATTATTATTATACTAAATACCATGGATATATTATCCATCCTAATTACTAGTTACCTATTATACATCCTGACTTCTTACCAGTTCGTGGTGGTAATGCCTCAATTCGTCGTTGGACAACCGCTAGTAAGCCTCAAAAAAGGGAGCCGAAGAAGAAAGAACACGGAAGCGAAGAAGAAGAAGACGACGTTGAACGCGGGCAGCGTCGATGACGTAGAAGGAGGGAAATCCAAAACAGAAAACACGTCGTCTCTTTCTGCTCTGTCTGTGGAGCCAAGTAGCTGCTGAAGAAGTTGCCGACAAGCACAGAGAGTGAGAAAAGCAAGTGAAAAATAATTTAATATCGATTAAACTATCCTATTTTAAACTCATTTAGTAGGCGAACACCTTAACTAGTCACGTTAATGTCATAACGTTAAAACAGCGTTATCAGCTCGTGACAGTGACGTTTAACGGAGGTAATCGACCATCCAGTGAACTAAACTAATCTAAATTGCTATAGCTAACTATAGCTAACATTTCACAGAATGCAGAGGGCTTCCCGTTTGAAGCGTGAACTCCAGATGCTGAGCACCGAGCCGCCTCCCGGGATAACCTGCTGGCAGACCGAGGACCGTTTAGACGAACTCCGAGCACGTAAGTAACGTAAAACTCTGGTCAGGGCCTCGATTTAGTTGTCAAAGACACTGCGTGTTTAATCTAAATCCTTTAAAATAAACTATTATTGTTTTAAAATCCAACTGAAATGTCAGTCAAATATAGATAAATGGAATTATAACTGCAACTGGAATTATAGTCAAAACATGTCGAGACGCTATATTGTAGGTATTTTCTAATGGTCAAATAATAGTTACACGTTTATTTTACAAATACGTTTTTCTCCTGCACCATCTGAAATTCAGACAACATACAATTATCTATCTAATCATCGAACGCCTTTGCATTTAGAGTCACACCACTGAAAATTGTTTCACTCAGGAACACAGAAAGTCAAATTTTAATCTAACACCATGATGGTACTCTGTAACTTGAGCTAATATCTAATCCAATGGGTAAACATTATTTTGTTAGCAGTTGTATTGAAGAGCAAAAAACACACCAAACATTTAGGAGTAAGGGAAAAATAATTTAATATCAGTTTGACTTTAAGTGGTCCAGTTTTATTCGGGTAACAATTTTGACATGTTGTATGTATACCCTGGACAATTATATTTTCTATTAATAATAATAAAGTTTTCGATTCAGAAGAAAGTTTTATCTTCCCTCCTTTGGTTTACAGAGATAGTTGGGGGAGCAGGAACTCCATATGAAGGTGGACTCTTCTCCCTGGAGATCAAGGTCCCCGAGAGGTAAATTTCTCTGAAGTTTAAATATTCTTAAAGGACTTGTCTCTCACATTTTTTTTTTGCTATAAACCATTACTACCATTCTCTAGCAGAACTGACCTACTATTTTCCTCTCTTAGGTACCCATTTGAGCCTCCCAAAATGCGGTTCTTGACCCCCATCTACCACCCAAACATTGACAATTCAGGACGTATCTGCCATGATGCTCTCAAACTACCACCAAAGGTTGTACTAGATTGCAAGGAGAATTTGATCAAGAAGAAAAGAAATGAGATGTACCCGCTTACATGTGTTTTGATGTCTACTTCTTTTTTTATTTTAATTTTTTTTTTATTCAGGGTGCCTGGAAGCCATCCCTAAATATCTCCACAGTTCTCACCTCACTCCAGCTGCTCATGGCTGAGCCCAATCCAGATGACCCACTCATGGCTGATATAGTGAGTCACACTTGTCATACAGAGCATGTAATAGCTTAGCATTGGTATTGTTGATATTGCATTAGTTATGGGAGATTTCCTAACAAAAATATTGATGTGTGCGGCTTTTGCTACATAAGGTCTTTTAACTGATGCCGTGCTTCAAAATACATTTTTCAATTATGTAGGTTATTTACAAGCCAGATGTTTTGCTGAATGCCAGAGTAGACAACTTTACCTCTTGTCAAAGAAGTCTTACAGTCTTAAAATCACAGTAGAGAATTTGTAAGCGATCGATTATGAAACCCCTCTGTTAACATCTGAAGGACACTGTAAAGAAACACGTTACGTTTTTTGAATGCAGTCATCAGAGTTCAAATACAACAAACAGCTGTTCATACAGACGGCCAAGAAGTGGACAGAGAAACATGCCGTTCAGAAGAATATGGTAAGTCACTTCGGCCTATAGGCCAAGCAGTTGTAAAGTATTTTACTGTTGTTCCTAATTAAAACAATTATCTTCTTGAATCTTTTTAATTGTACTCGAATTCTATTACATTGTGACCGTCTTTGGTAGGCTGCATCATTCATAGTGATATGTTAACATGTTAGTGTCCCAGTTGTCGTGTTAGCTGTGTGTAGTGGTGTTTACCAGCCACAAGATGGTGCTCTGCACCCTTCATAGAACTTAATATTTGGTGCAACAAAGTGATGTTTTTTAAGATTTGTAAGATTTGGAGATTGCCAATGCTATCGGTGTCTAAAAATGTTTATATCTGTCTATTCAGGGAGTCACGGAGAGTAGCAAAGAAAATACCACGGATCAGAAAGTAGTATCATCACGAAAAAGAGAGGCTCTCAGTGTACAGCAAGAAGCAGAGGAGCCAGGAAAGAAACGCTTTGTGTAGAACTGGGGAGAGTTCCACACACAGTGTAGATTCTTCTCCACCATGTGTTGTACCTGCATACTCATAAAGATTATATTTTGAATTTAGTGGTAATATTGACTTTAATTTTCTACGGATGCATTCATTTCTGTTCATGCTGAATTGTCATTAATGTCAATGTTAATGTCGATATGACAAATGTCATATTTATGTATTCAATGTTTGTGTTGTAATAAAGTTTTGTTTAACAGTTGATTGTTGAATTATTTAATGTGTAACATACAATGCCTTGACTTCTTGTGGTGTGAAAGTGTGTTTCAGAAAAGTAGCATAAGCGAAGTAGTTGATGTATATACAGTATAAAGATAATAATTTTATTCAAACATATGCTTACTGGTTGTATACAAAGTATGTACATCCTAAATAGCAACACGTTTGTTTTTTTTTTACACAAACTAAGGATTTATTTCTTATTATATAAAATTATATATTTGGTGTTTATCATATAAAAAGGAAGACAAACATCATAAGGCTGTAGTGAGTCAATACCATGCTAGTTCAGAGGTAGTTACATTGTATGTACATATTGCTAGCCTACTCTAAAGTCTATAGAAAGATAGCAACATCCCATTCAGTCTATGTTCGCCAGTTGCATATTTGAGAAAAAAAAATGTAAACCATATGAAAATATATGTGCGATTGGTTTCCTGTTGCATTTGCTACCACATAAAGAATAACATTTATAACAGCCATTACATAGTTGCAGAGAAATATATCTGATAATAGCATTTCTGTGAATGAAAAATGTTAGCTTACTCTGGTAAAATGACCTGGGACCTCATTTATAAAACAGTGCCTAGGATCCAAAGCAAAAGTGTACGTTTGCACAAAAGCTGAAAACGGTATCCACCAAAAAAAAATCACATTGTTATGAATGTGTGCATGTACGGATGCAACCATGTTTCCCTTTATAACTCAGAATAAACTTGAAAATGTTTGCACATGGATGAATCTTAAATCCCCCCCCCCATACTTCCACTATTAATCATAAATGGTTAATGTAAGACCTCATTGATATGGATGTGCATGGAGTTCCTGTGGAGAAAGGCAGTAGTAACAACGTTTGAGAGGCTGACGGTTGAAGCAGCTGGTAATGCACTCAGTGTAACAAATTGAACAATTATGGAAATTAAATAAAGTGGTCAGACATGGACGTTGATGCCAGGAAGCGCATTTCTGCACACTTTCATGGTATAGATTCATGAAGTCAGAGACACTGGAGCTTACTTCACACACATTCAGTATCTATAATACAATAAACACTGTATTCATTAATATTTTCTCTGTCCATCATAAAAGAGTTCTGACTTTACTCAATCCATATATGAGTAATGGTGGTGAATGTGTGTTCACAGACCGCAGTTGTGTTCACTGCAGCGATTTTACGCAGGAAAACCAAAATCATACTTGGTGGTTGGGCAATGTGGTTTAGATAAAACGGAATCATTATATTCACACTTAATATTGGCAAAAAGAAGGTCAGACTTTCTAGACTCCTGCTGCCTTTTGGCATCTGAGCAGCCCTTTGTTGCTCTACAACTGACTACAATTATCATACAGTTAGCACCTCTCCTATGTGCTCCCGGGGAACAGGAATGTGATGGTGAGAAAAGTACATGATATTTTATTGATCGTTCAAAAATAAAGCAAAAGATGTAATTGGGTAAGATGTGTCTTCCTCTTATGGAATAGCTATGGCTCACTAAGCACATGTAACACTGCTGGCTTGACTGTTGTTATGATAAAGTGGATCTATAATTAACTTTTGTTATTACGTGAAATTATATGTGTGAGGGGAATCATTATACAATCTGGCTATAATTCACCACCTCACCATTTACGATAATTTCCCCTGCTGTCTCCAAATAGTTCATGCACATGGGTCAGAGTTTCCGTATTGTTGCCGCACATTCTCCAGTCAAATTTGTTTTTAGAAAGCCCAACTTTTTCAATGGAAGTGATCTATGCTGTTATAAATGAGGCCCCTGGTCAGTCTCATGATGAATCCCTTTACTTAAGCTTTACTTAAGCAGACCATAGCAATTGGTTGGACTCAGTAGGTGATTTGCGGGGGGATGTCATCGACCTTGTTAGCTAAATGACCAGAATGCACCCCCCTTGTTCACCTGCCACCTACCCCCCACCCCCTGGTAGAGAGTGCAGGAGAAAAGGGTTGTTTACTTGAATATGTTTTTTCTGGTCTGCTGACTCATTGATACTTTTTCTGACTGAGGTTTCTGCAAGTTAGACTCTATGGCCCCAACCATGAAAGCTCTGAAATATCAGTAGCCTAACTGTGCTGTGTATTGATAAATCCATGGTGCTGTCCGTGGTGCTGAAGTAGCAGACCGCTTTGGAATTGTGCCTTTTTTTTAACCCCACCCACTCGGTTTCATCTTGGATCTATAATACACTGTTCTATACTATATTGTATCCTATATACTCTATAGAGTAGTGTCACCTTCTTGATCAAACTGACAAGTAGCGTTGTGGAAGAGCGAGAGAATAATACAACCCAGACCAAGTCATAGCTGTAACAATATTTTTTGGGGAGACATGACATATAGTTTTTATGATAGATGTTAATAACCTGGGAGCGGAATAAGTTTATGTGTGTGTGTTTCGAAAAATAAACCCTTTTAAGTAAGAGAATAGGCCTACACAAAATGTGTGTTTAGCCGAATAAAAATTCTATTCAATCGAAATTATAATCACAATTATAATATCCAGAATTAGGTTAGGCTTGTACCCTAACCCTACCTTTGGGCCATCCCCCCTGTGAAAAATTAACAAATCACCTACTGGTTAGAGTTCATGCTAAAATAAATTTTTTTAAAAATCCGATAACTCCGCTTAAAATATAACCAAACTATTTGTGACCTCTAAGCTGCATGTCTTATGATCACATTTCAGTATCAACATTTACACTTAGAATTCTACCTGCTATATCTAAAGTCCCTCTGTCTAAATCACTGATTTGTCTGATGCTTATATTTTCCATATAGTTAACAGCTTTTTGTCATGCGAGTCCATTACTGATGCAGTCCACTGGATAGTGTCTGAAATTGTCCTTTATTTGAACAGTAATGCCGTATTGTGATGTTTCCTTTAATAGTCTTTATTGTGAAGGGAACTTTTACTTGCACTCTCCATTTTCAGAGATACATTGTTGTGCTCTCATAGACTTCTCTAGAGTACTCTATAGTCTTTGTGTGGACTCATTCTGAGGTGCTTGAGGACTGATATCTCAGAACTGGTCTTGCTGCTTCTGTACGATGACGGCCCTTGAGCGTCCATAGTGTCCCAACTATTCAGACAGCTAGCTTGCAGGCTCATGGATGAGAGGTGAGAGAGGGAGTCATGGTAGAGTGATACAGGGGCCAAGTGTTACGAATCACATCCTGATCCAAACTCTTCAGACATTCAGTGTCGTCCAGGCTCCCCCTTTCTGTCACTCTGTCCCTATCTCTGACAGTGGGAGTTGGTATCTGACAAGGGATGAGAGGAACAGAGGAAGTAGAGGAGCAGTGGGAAAACCTGATTGGATCCAACCGTGGTTGGAGAGAAGACCCCCCGCTGTACAGGGCATCGCCATCAGCGAGTGACAACTGCGTCGACGACTCAGAGCAGGAGCTCTTCTCTGTCTCCACAGACACCAGCGACTCCAGGGTGCGGTCCCGACGTAGCTGTGGACGTGCTTTGGGGCGAGGCCAGAAGAAAAACTGGGAGTGGTCTCGTGTGAAAAGCAGGAAGAGAAGGGGGTTAAGGCAGGCGGGCAGTGGCTGCAGAAGCAGGAGGACTGATTTTAGCACCTCCTCCCCCAGAGAGAGGAGGCCAAGGAGGGAGCAGAGGGAGAGGAACGCTACCGGCACATAGAGGAGGCCGTTTGTGAATATTAGCCAGGCAACGTGTTTGATCATTGCACAGTCCCATAGGCCCTCGCACTCTCCCCTAAGTAACTCCCAGTAAAGGCGGATGTATGACCCAGTGACAATGAGCAAGCACAGGGTGTTCATCATAATGAGCGCCAGGGGGAAGACCAGGGAGGATGACAGCCGAGAGGTCGGGGGCGGCAGGGGCGAGGGAAGGCAGAAGGGTGAGGACCCGTACTCCCCAACTCCTACCAGTGGGAGACAAGCCAGCGTGAGGGAAAGAGTGAGGCAAAAAAGTGCACATGTGCGCACGCTACCAAGGGATGGGGACTTCCCATAGGCGCGGGCACATGTCACACTCACGCCACACTGCACAGCTGCCAGAGTCAACAGCAACACGCTCGCCTCAGACGCAAACACCCAGACCCATCCCGTCGCCTGGCAACCAGGACCGCCTTCCCAGCGGGCACCATGGTGACCGAACTCTCCCAGGGTCAAAGCATCCACGAGGGCCAGGGTGCATGTGCACACGCCCGTCAGCAGATTCGAAGCACCCATGCAGGCCACAGTGAAGCGGAGTGGTGACAGGTAGCCGGGTGAGCTGAAGAGGGACAGGAGCAGGAGGGCGTTCCCCAGGAGGGACACCAGGGAGATTGACCACAAGCCCACACGAACCAGCCAGCTGCCCAACAGAGAATCACAGGGGCGGAAAGGACCTGCAACACCACAAATAATACAAATCATCAGCTTTAGATAAACCTTAAATAGAACTGTAAATCTCATCAAACTTTGTGAAAAAATAGTCCTGTCGTTGAAGGTGGAACTTCACTTACCAGGAGTTGGTGTGCATTGGACACTGGTCTGGAGTTTGGATTCCTCTATTTCTAGCTGGAACTCCTCCAGGTCAGGGTCATCTGGAATAAAAACATTGTTAGGGGTAAAAAAAAAAAAAAATCAGCTCCAACACCTTTGGGCCAATCTGTTATAAGAGGTCTATTTAGCCTGTTAGAGGTTCCATTACAGCTTTTCCTGAATGCGCATATATATGTGAATATACAGAGTAGATATATCTTAGTTGTGTGTGGCAGTCGATGTAGGGGGTTGGGGTTGTAAGGGAGGTCATCTAACATTCTTTAACAGTGAAACAAGCATATTTCTTGAAGATAATGAGCATTTCCATGAAATTTGATCATCGTGACTGTTTTTCTAACCGTGATATGTCATTGTTTAATCATCTTTTGTTATTGTTACCATTTAGTACAGCCAGCAGTTGTTGATTTTCAGCTTTAATGGTGTAGGTTTAATGGTTTTAATTTCATTACATTCGGTTTACTGGTGTTTATATTTTATGCTTGCCAGCTAGAGTGTCAGCAAGACTCTGACATGTATCCAGTGGGCTTATATCAATAATTAGCCACACAGCGCCAACACATGGGACTTAGATTTCCATTTATTACTTTACCCCCCTGATTGTTATAGTATATACTGTATGCTCAGACATATTGTAAGTGTGTGTGCTTTCTTACAGTGTGTGTCAGCATGGATAGGGTACATGGCTACAGTCCTCTTGTGCAGATCCTCATCAGTGTTGCTCTGCTCATTATCCCATTGGCTGGCTGGCTTGTAGCTGTCACAGGAACCATACACACAGCACTGGTAGGCATAAGGCATCTCAATCACCCTGAAACAGAGATCGAGGGCTCAATATTGACAGAACAGAAAAAGTAACACATCTCTAAAGAAAGCATAATGAAACCACTTTGGTATTCATTTTATTGTGAGCTTAGGAATCTACTAGTTTAGTGAAATTAAGCTGTAGTTATTTCTGTAGCACTTAAATACAAATTACACAAAATTACACATGAACTATAGACAAGATGTGATTGAAACGATCAATTTCCTGAACCTTTGTTGTGGATCGTTGTATGCAAGCTTTTACTGGTTACAGTGCTTTTGAAATGTCTCCCTGCCAGGAGTTCAGGTTTGGGCGATGTTCAAAAGTAAAGCTAACACAGGATCAACTGCCTTCTATTACAGTCATATCTGTTGGCAGTCTAAAACAGTGCGTTGGGTTCACTTATTGTGTGTAGCGTCACTCGGGGTGAGCATTGCCAAAAGGTGATAGGGGTGCTTCCGTTGAAAGTCGAGGTGACATCAGAGAATCTGAGAGGACCCTAACTGAAAAGGAAGGGATTGTACGGTGTACGGTGGATAGTCAACCATGGTAGGCTGGGGTGGTAGCAGGACTATCCGAAACCAAATTCAAATCAAATAGGAAGACTGTGTTTGTGCGGCATGCAAGTGGTGACCCTAGGCACAAGAGCATTTATAGTATTATTAACTGCCAAATGACCATCACACATCACCTATTGCTTTGGAAAAAAAAACACTCTCTGTTTATTTTATAACACATTAAAAGGCCTTCGGGTAATGCTAATATTTGAAACAAGAATTAACTTGCTGCTGATGAATGTTTTCTCATTGTAAGAGCTGAGTTCCGGAGTTGCTTGCAGGTTACACTGTAATTAGTCCTTTGTCAAACTTGGCTGCCTTTGGTAAATTGAAAATATTAATAGAAAGTTGTGATAGGAAGGATAATTGAGGGGATGAGAAGGGATGCTTTGTTCTTTACAGCCACAGGTTACACACCTGGTGCAGTAATAATGTAGCCAGTGTGTTATTATCTTAAATCAGTTTTTATGGAGAAACCAACATACAAAAGTTAATATCAGAGACAAGACAGAAGAGCATGATACAGATGGTGTGTGTGTGTGTTACCTCATACGGGGGAAGTGGTCAGGACTGAAGGCCTCATATAATTCTGTGTTTCCCCTCAGCTTGAGATGGGTGAGACCCCCCAAACCTGCAACTGGCACTGAGCTAAGTCTGTTCTCCGTCAGGTCCCTGAGATAAATATAGAAAGACATTGAGAAAGAAACATAAGGGAGTGGATGACAGATCAGAGCAAGCGAGTGTTATTTTTTTAATTTCACATATTGCTGAGGATCACCCTCAGCAACAAAAAGGCCTTGTCTTTTAGATATCAGATTCCCTCCGGATAACGCTTCCTGTCAGATTTAGTGGATCTGCTTGTTTAGCTAAGCATACTTCAACTAGTCCTCACAAAATGAAGCAGTTTATATTGGCATGACCTGAGAAGAGTCTTTTGGCCATACAGAGGGGTTTTGCAAACAATACATGCATATCAGAGGCGCTCTCTGTAGACTCTGCCAAAGACAACTGATTTTCTGTGGCACAGACAGTCAAGCACGTAGTGTTTATGTAAGGCTACAGCTCTGACATACAGCTTAACTTTAATCATGGATACACAAATTCGGCATGCCTTCTTAGGGAGAAGAGTGACACTGCTAAAGGTCCAGATGAAAAGGAGAAGGATCTTAAGACAAGCGTGTGTACTCACAGTTTGATCAAAGAGTGAAGAGAGATGAAGGCATCTGTGTGGATCCACTCAATCATATTCCAGCTCAGGTCACTGACAGAAAATAGCAAACTGAAGCTGAAGTGCACTCAAAGAAATTGGAAGAACACATTGAGCGGAGTACGTCTATCACCACTAGGTGTCAGTAATGGGTCATGTGTGTAGAGTACAAATTTTGATCTTGACCAAAGCCTTGCAACCTTTTTGACCTGTGACCCCTTAAAATTAACGAATCTCTACTCATAACTGTAAGCTATGATCAGTTTAACCCCCCCAACCCACAGTTATTTCATTTGAATTCCTCTTGGAGATTGGAGATATGAAAATATCTCATCGTATTTCACAAGAAAAAAAAAAAATCAAGCGGAAAGTTGGAGAACTTCGATCAACAAACTTTTTTATTTTCTTAAAGAGATTTACATTTTGTTTTTTCTTCCCTTCTATCCCATTCATCATCTGGTGACACCTTGGTGGGGTCCTGATCTCCGCTTACATTCACACAATGCATTTCCAACAAAATAATATATGACATGGAAAGAAAATGTACTTACAGTGCCCGTAGAGAGGTGAGCTGCTGAAATGTGCTTGACTCTATCCTCCGGATTTGGTTATGCTGTAGTCCTCTGTTGAGACAAATGCACTCACAATTCAAAACATGCAGGTAAACAACTAAAAAAATCACTAAAAATGACCAATTTGTGCGTATACAATTGTGTTGGAGGCTAATACTCACATCTCTTGCAGTGCAGAGCAGTGGTAAAAACTGGGCAGATCCTCTATCTGATTGTAAGACAGCTCCCTAAAACAATACACAGTGCACACACATAAACACAGTGACCAGCTGTGGATTTATAGTGTGGGAAATCATGGGGGTGACAGGATTATCAGAGTCTTTGGATGAACAGTCGGCTCTGTGAGCAAGGCGATACAGCAGGACAATAATTTTGGGGAGTGATTGGATTTCATAGCATTGTGATTGTACAAGTGATTGCTTGGGAGAGCAACTCTCCTTAATCAGGGTTTTTTTTTTTATCAGTTTTTGCACTCTCTACCCCACATGTGCGTTCATTTGCCTGTACTCACAGCACTCTGAGGCGAGGCAGCTGCTCACATAGATCTAGAGGGAGAGCTGAGAGCCCGGCCCGAGTCAGCGTCCTATAGAGAGGGAGAGAGAGAGAGAGAGAGAGAGAGAGAGAGAGAGAGAGGGAGAATCCTCTGATCATTGTTGAAGTGCAAGCAAGCGAAAGGATCCCCCAGTCCTGTGAGTCTAACTTGGTCAGACAGGGAGCTGTGTAGGTTCGCCAAACCTGTCATTGGCTGGCCTAACTAGCCTACCCCTCCCTATCCTTTTTCTGAGTCTTTAGTTCTTTCCCTGTCTCTCCTAGAATCCTAAACACACATATTCTGTCTCTCTCTCTCTCTCTTTTTTTTTTTTTACCTCCCAGCTTTCTTTGTGTGTGTTGTCTCTTTCTTCTCTTTATCTCTCGTCCCTCTTTTTCTCTCATGTACCTGGACTCCTCGGATTGTATCTCTGCCCTCAACCTCAGTGTCGGATCTTTTCAGATCCTTTGTTGCCGTATGCGTTGAAGCCTTAGTTGATAAAATAATACTATGCGTGTGTGTGGGGGGCTAGTCGGGGGTGGGAGGGGGGGCACTTACAAAATTTCCAGGCTGGTGGTTCCTTTCAGATCAGGAAACTCGCGAATTTGGGTTGCTCCATTAAGGGAACTGCAGTACAACAGAGAGAAAAGTGTCAGAAAACTCTCTCTCCCTCTCTCGCTCTCTCTCTCTCTCTGTCAGACACACACACACATACAAATGCATGTGAGTGCAGACCTTGTCTAACAGCTCATTTCAGCCATCACACTTTTCCTCCAACATCAACACGGGCTGTTTTGGCTGTCTCACTAGACATCATAAGTCACACCATTCAACATGTTCTTACAACACACTCTCTCTTACCACATCAGCACACAGCACAGCAATACGCTAACACAACATCATTCAGTAGGCCATTACACATGTCCACTCTCACTGCTAGGGACAGAGAATGATTTAAACAGTGTTTGGGCTAACTTACTGGAATGGTTTCTACTGACCGCATACTTACAGTGTGTGCAGCTTAGGTAAGAACTGGAAAGCGGATTTTCCCACAAACTGGATAGGGTTCTCATAGAAATGACTGCAAGAGAGAAAGGAAAAAAAATGTTTTGGACATATTCTGGTGAATTTGCTTTTGGGAGTGAGATGTATTATACATGATGTTGGCACGAAATAGCAATTATGTGTTTATCTAATATGATCCTATTGTAGAATCAAGCATTAAGCTCACATGGTTTGGAGCAGAGGGTTTCCCACGAAGGCCCTCTCAGGGATGGCTTTGATATTGTTGTTATGGAAGCCCCTGCAAATATAAAAACATACTGTTAGTCAGATAGTCTATCAACATGTTTCCGAATGCGTGTGTGTGTCTGTATGTGTGTGTGTGTTTGGAAGGGCGACAGAGTGTGTTTGTGAGCGAGAGGCAAGTCATATGTCCTCATGTTGCACCTGCCGTTGCACAGCTGAAAAACATTTTTGGATACATGAGATGTAAACACGCACACATACGCTGTATCTGTGACACATATGCACGCTGCGGAACATCTGCTGAAGCTGAGAGAAAACATAGTTTGTGTGTATGTGCGTGGGCGTCTGTGTGTATGTGCAGGCGAGCGGGTGCGTGGGTGTGTAGCCAGCACCTGCTTAGGGCGAGAGAGATTGTATCCGAGTGCCACATTAAAATCACTTAACGGGATTACTTGGGATAATGCAACCATGATAGTCATGTTGGGCAGGTGTGTTTTCGTGTCTGCGTGTGTGTGTGTGTGTGTGCACTCACAGTTCCTGGAGCTTACTCAATGTCCTGATGGCCACAGGGAACTCCTGGAGATCATTGTAGTTTAAATCCCTGAAAGAGAGACAGCAAGATAAACGGTCATGATTAAATCGGATATTGAACTGTAAGGCCTGTGGCATGATGGAAGTTTTATTTCCCTGGAATGGTAATCAAAATTCATCCATATATAACATACTGTGCAGAAACGGTGTCTGATTGCATATGTATGCATACACTTTTACTCTCCACTCTCGAGAGACAGCTGTGGAGTGTGAAATTTGGATTTGACCCTTGACCTTTGCTGCTCTGACCTGATTATTTAGGTCTGTCTCTGATTAGTTTCCCAGGAAACATTGTATCATAACAACCATCACTATTGTCAACACAGCTCATATGCAATCTGCAGTATTTTTTCTCTTTTTTTTACTGTACATCTGTATATATTACTTTGTACAGCACAGTACTGAACTGATATGCCTGTGAGTGTGGGAACAATGTCTATGTTTGTGCATACATACGAATATGTCCTTTCCCATATTAAGACATGTGTCTGGGTTTGCATGCATATATCTATGTTGTCTTTGAAGAAATTTTCAGCCATCCAGGTCATATGATATCTAGACATACTAAGTCAAAGTCAACTGGATATGCTTTTATTCTTTTCAAGTAAGACAGCTAAAATGCCTTTGATTAAGTGCTTCTTTCAAGATATGTACAGTATGCGTGTTTTCCCCAAGTATCAGTGAAAGTTGTGAAATGTCTGTCTGTGTCTGCTCCGTCTTGTTTGCAATACGCCGTTGCGTTTTCCAGCAGACCACTGGACGGCTCCGCGTAGTAATGATTTTATAATACACACTGGGGGTTGGGGAGGGTGGTGGTGATGCAGATGGTCTCTCATATTTCTCATAAGCAAAGCCGCTGTGAGAGATTAACCCCTCATACCAGCACAATCCCCACGTCAGTGACACCTGTTATCTTATCCCGCTGAATCATACGTCTCTCCCCACCGCCGATGGCCCAAACACTTTAACACATACTATTCTGGTCCAAAGAGCTCCATCCCTGCTTTTTTTCTAATTCTCTTGTTTCCTTTCATGTCATTAACCGTGGCTCCCCAGACTTACACCATGGCCCCTCACATTTCCCAGCAAGGGTAATGGCATTTTTTAAAGTTTAGTGTTAAGCTGGCTGTACACCGCGAGCACACACGCAGAAGTACTTGCTCATATGCGCACACATGCACGTGCCCACACACATGCTCATAAAAAAGTAACGCATAATTTTTTACACTTCAACAGGTTGTTAAGCAGCATACCAGAAACAGTGTTTTCATCAGACCACCATGAATTTTGCAGGAGACACGGTTGTGCTCTCTCAATTTCTCTCGCTTTCTCTTTCCACCTCTTTCTGTCAGTTTTCTGCGGTTTCCATTTTGGTGTGTGGTTAGGATCTAGTTATTGAAGTTATGGCACGTACTGCCATAGCCACGCTAAGGCATATTTGACCTCTGCACTGCTCAGCAATTACTTTCACAAAACACAGAGGAATCCGTTGATGTTACTTCAAGATAATCAAGGAGGAACTTTTTATCTTCACATTCCTGCCGTTCATTTGTTGGTTGTGGTTTTGAGAAACCTTCAAGCACCTGCTGAAATTACCAGGACATTAATCATTATGACTTTATGATTTAGAATTGCACTTTATTGTTCTTTGGCACACTGACTACCTGGGATTTATAAAAACACTTTAATTTCAGGTGTTCCAAGCATCACTAAACACTTTGACACACACAAAACGAAATGAGGCAGACATACGTTGTGAGTAAATTGATGGCTAAAGTAAGGTAATATAACCATATTACCTTTCAGAGGTTATAATTCTGAGAGTTCCTCATATATCTTAGGGTTATTCTAAGGCAATGTGATTATTATAAATACTACCATACGGATTGGATGTTGATACTTGCTGATACTTTGTCATCACAAAGCCTGTGTCAGTGTTTGGGGAAACAGAGGAGGTAGTCATTTGGGCCTATGAAATGAAATCAGTTTGGGAGGTTGTGTGTGCGTGCATACATGCGTGCAGAGAATGTGTATGTGTGTGATACTCACAGTGTCTCCAGACTATGTAAACCTTCAAAACATCTCGCGCCCATGCTTTTGATCTGATTGTTATGGAGATGCCTGGAAAAAAGCCACAGATATTTTTCAACAAATCAGAAATTATGCTCTCAAAAAAAGAAGAAAAAAAAAAAAAGTTTCCACACTGCAATCATCACCGCCCCGCTCTAAATCAACGGAACAAATCATTTCTCTGGGGTAAGCTGAGAAACCCAAACTCAGGAGAGTTTAAAGTAAACAAATCAAGATGTCACTTACAGTACGACAAGGGCGGAGAGGTTAGTGAACGCATAATCTGGGATGTGTGTGATCTGGTTGAGGGCCAACGTCATGGCCTGGAGGGAGGGCAGAGAGTCCAGCGCTGTCACTGGGATCTCTGTTAGGGAGTTGTCGTCCAGCCACAGGTGTCTCAGAGAGTGAACCCCTCTAAAGGCCCCGGCGGGAACCTCAGACAAAAGGTTAGCATCCAGACGCCTGCAGGGTGACAGGAACTCAGCTCAGCGAGATAATCACCGGAGCCTAAGCACAGTATGTTTGCTTATGTGCATGTGTATCATGCTTGTGCGAGCATTAGTGGTTGTGTGCTGTGGCATTGAGACACTTTGGCTTACAGGAAGGTTATTATAAGAATTAAACATGCTTTATTCTCCTCTTTTCATCTTTGCTGCAGCTTCTGAGAAGCTCATCATTATCATTAATTCTCATGCTAAATAAGCCATGTCTAGCTTCGCCCGCTCAGACATGTATGAAATGTAAGATGAGGAAACCACAGGCTCAAATGTGTAGGAATGGTTCAGCCAAGCCCGCTTCATTGGTGTGTGCTGTGTAAAGTCTTTCTCCTTCAATGTCTGGAAAAAGGGAAAGGAAGATGAAGCTAGAACAGCTAAAGATGCATCTTTGGAGTCTCGTGGTTGCCATCATTTCTTGACATGTCCACCATTCAGACACAAACACGGCCCCTTTCAATTGATGAATTTATGACACTGGACACACACACAAGCTTTCACACGTGTGCATTCATCTCTTCGACCGTACGAAACCTAACAAAACCTTTGTCCCCCTCTCGGTGTTCTCAACCCACAGTCAATGAGTGTGATACACACACCTCACATAAATGCACACACTGTCCATAGTGATGAATGATCCCCTCAGGGCATAGTTGACAAGCTGAGACCACTTCCTCCTGCTATTCTTCTTTTTTTGGCCCTTCACATTCATTAATCTCCATTTTCCTCCCTCTGGCCTCTCTCACACTCACATTTTGTTTCTTACCATCGGTGCACTCCCAGCCGCTGCGAACCCCTTTGCGTCTCACTCCTTAACTCTTGTTTGCCTTTCAAACATCCTCCCTTATCAGTCTTGCACCGCAATACTTTGATTCTCGCACCGCGGCTCCTCGTCAGCGTCTTCACCCCCTCAGAGGCTTTCGCCAAACAAACAGCATCATCAAAGTGAAATCTGAACTTGAACTCTGAACTCTGGGCTTTTCTCCCCAGGGAAATTTTCCATCAGGTTGAAGCAACTGTGTACACTGGCAGATGCTCACACACAGGCGCACAGAGAAACACCCTCGAGCATATATGTAAATACACATATGTCTGTGTGTCTGTGTGCACACAAACAGCTTCAAGAAATTTTCATCTTGCCTGCTTCCTGAGCACAGTTTTTTTTTTCGGCGCTAAACATCATCCTTGTGCATCCTGTGCACTCCAACCATGGACAATGTTTGTCCCTGAACCGAATCACAGGATGAAAGCTACGGAAGACCCTTCAACTTTTCGGTCTGTTCTCCAGGGCAAAATAATTTGCTCCTCTGGGTGGACCTGCCAGGTCTCCAGAAGGTCCAGACAGAACTAGGAATGTTCCACAGAAGCCAATAAAGCAGCAACTATTTCCTGTTCATCACATCAAAGTCTGAGGTATGATTACGAGAGACAGAAATAGAGACAGAAAGAGAAAGTTCTCTTAAATGATCCGTGGACGTGCCTCCACTGGTTCAGTTCTCCAGATGGCCAAAACTTTATACAACAGGGAAACTGGTGGAGCACATTTCACTGCCCTTGAGTCAAATCTATTAAAAAAACATATTTAATGTTGCTCGTGGAACTCTTCATCAGAGATTATGCCGTTAAACCTGGGGGTTGGGACCCAAACCACGTCTGCGTTCAAATGATGGCACCCAACTAAATAACAGCACTATGTGTTGTAATAAGCTTGTGCCAAATGGTGAGACAAATTTGTTGACTTTGTTTTAGTTCTGTGCTGACAAAAGGATTCTTGTCTGAGATTAAGTGATGATTTATTTTGGCTGAGAGCCTCCTTTATAGACCAATTTAAAACCCATGTGCTGACTCAGATGCCGTCTTCTTTTTTTCTTTTTACCTGGTGTGTTTTATGTCAGGGAGAGGCGCCGACAAGCTTCACTCTCCAAAGCCTTTCCAGTAATCTTTCTCCACTGGGCTTATCATTACTATAATGACAATGTACGTCTCTATACACTGGCTGTGTGTGTGAGTGTGTGCGTGTATGTGTGTGTATGCATGTTTTTTCATTACTGGAGACCATCTCTATGGGAAGCAATTGAGAGAAGACCACACACACATATGCACAGACCGAAGTCAAAGACAGGAATCATTGTGACAGAAAATTGTGAAGTCAGACTTAGACACACTCACACAAGGACAAACTGAGCCAGAGTGCCTGCCTGTATAATGTGTACAGATGTGTGTGAGTGTGAGTGTGTGTGCAGACTGTATTGAGGGAGAGCAGGCCTGCTTTATACCAGACGGGAAAACATTGTAGGTGGTAAAGAAGTAATATGTGCACGCCCCCCTCCTATGCTACAACTCTAGCATCTTGTGTCTGCATGATGAAAGAAATGGCTTTATGGATCTTTACAAAGAAGTATTAATTTGGAAAGCGGGGATGCGGAGTACATGTGTGGTACAGAGTTGGGAGAGACGAGTCAGGGTGAGGAATTACAGATGAGGTCGTCCATGCGCACCCGCCCAAACATGCACGCTGACACACATACACACACACAAACACTGACCCCACACATGAGACAATTAAGCCACCAAACACTCTCATTAGCCAGGGGGATAGCGGTGTGGGTGGTGGGAGAAGAACGGAGGAGAGGAGCGGAGGAGGAAGAGAGGGGGAATTGATGGAAAATGGGGTTGTTTCACAGCTCATTGGAGATGCTCTCCCTGGCCTGCAGTGTCTGCTGTTTCCCTCATGGCTTCCAGATGCTACCATGAACTGCGCTGACACAATCAGGCTGTGACTCCTACCGTCAGGCAGCACAGCTCCGAACGCAGAACTATTGCAGCCGGCGTTCAGGTCTGGTCTGTAACATATCAGCGGTACTCTATACCTGCATTGCGGTTAGAGCCGAGATGTGTGGGTGGGTGGCCAGGGGATGTTTCGTTCCCTGCTCGATGAGGTAGACTAGCATGATTAGGTTGTGTGCATGTGTGTGCGTGCGCAGGAGAGCCTACATGCATGCATATGTGTGTGTGTACGTGCATGCGACTCACAGGGACAGCAGGTTGGGCAGGTCCCATGGTGCATCATCAGGAAGTCTCTCCAGTTGGTTGTTTTGTAGCATGCTGAAAAGCACATAGAAATTATTCATAGGCGCGTGGGTTTAAGTTGAATAGAGGTTTACAGGTGATAGAATGTATGTGGTCTACATGAGGGCAGATCAAGCAGAACAAATAATTCCATAGTGAGGGAAATCTGACACAAGAAGGAAAGGGCCAGTGAAAGCTTGAAGAGAAGCAGAGAATGAAGGGTAGAGGAAAAGAGAAAGAGAAGCTCCTTGGGTGGCCTGCTGATGTCATTCTCAGAAGAATGGAGCAAAAAGCGAGGAGGAAGTGGGGAGCAAACAATAGCCCTCTCTCTCTTTCCTCGCCCTCCCTCGCTTTCTCGGTCTCTCTATCCTTCTTTCTTTAAATTTTTTATTGGGACCAGTTGCCTGATATTAGCACCGAAGGCTTATCATCTCCAGTGGGTCGACTGAGCCTTTATCATTTCATTATGGTGCCACAGCAGTTAGCAGCACAGTCTTTGTGATAAGAAGAGCATGAAGCGTTGTGTCACAACAGTTAATCTGTATTCAGAGTAAAGTTATTATTTTAGAATAATTCTGTCTCTTTGTGAGTAAGAAGCAATCGCGGTGCATCTGATACATATTTGAGGCAAAAGACTTTCATTGTATTTTGTTCTTGTTTTGCTTTATTTATCCCCCAAGTTATATAGCTATAAGTTACAATTTGGACGTCTCAAGATGTAAAGAGCCTATTTTTCTAGATTTATTTACATGTCACGTAGTGTATTTCACAATAATCCCCTGTGTAGAATTCAATGATTGCTTCAATGTATATAAAGCGCTGCTCAGGTTTTGAACGGATCAGTGAAATGTTTCCACTGGGATGATGATGCCATGATAAATACATCGAATTGAGTCTTTTCCTGTTTTAAAAAGATTCCCCACGGGAAGCTTCACTGTACTCCGCTGGGTTCATAACCTTTCTGTGTGTGTGTGCATGTGTGCTGTGCATGCATGTGCCTGCGTGTGTGTATGTGTGTGTGTGTATGTGTGTGTGTGTAGGGACCTTGCAGTTCCCCTGCACAAGGTCAGCAGTCCATTTATGTTTGACACGGCCTGACTTTAACTAATACATTGAGGAAGGAAACCGACAGCTCAGCTGCTCTGAGGTCAAAGAGACCATCCAAAGTTTGCTCGGATGTTATAGTGTGTGAAGCATGAATGCTTGCAGACGTGCATGAATTCAGAATATGTGTGTGTCCTTCCGCAGTAATGACATAATAGCCCAGGATTCATGGCTGGTTCACTCATTCTGTCTTGGTGAGTTTCACAACACAAGGTGAAAAAAGATCAACTTCTTCTAATCCCCCAGATTCCCTCAAATTACAAACCACAATTCTCTAGCTAAGTTTATATTCTGTGGCAGGGCTTCTTAAAAGGAATCGAGTTGGCTGCCAAGGCTCATGAAAACCTCCTTAATACCCTTGTCTCGCACCCAGTAGAAATATGGCCACAACTCATTAGATGCCGCACTCACGAGTCAGAAGGTACTATGGTTTTTATGGTTGCTTTGCACTTTTTTCGTGATTTAATAGGCCTACTTCACGGCAGCGTGAACAGTTGGTGGCCATGCATCATGAGGCTATGAACACACTATGAGAAATGGGGTGTTAAGAGAACAGCTTCAAATGGCTTTTTTAAGTGAATTCTTTGTCACTTGCTGTAATCTCAGTGGGTGGTGAAACTGGGAGGTCCCTACATTACACCTGTGTGTGTGTGTGTGTGTGTGTGTGTGTGTGTGTGTGTGTGTGTGTGTGTGTGTGTGTGTGTGTGTGTGTGTGTGTGTATTTGTGTGTGTGTATTTGTGTGTGTGTATTTGTGTGTGTGTATTTGTGTGTGTGCACGAATGCATGCTTGCGTATGAAACTGGGCTTGTTCGGAAATGAAGGAACTGCAAGCAAGGCAGATCTCCCCCAGCCCATAAACTTTAACTGCAGTTAATGATGCGTAGCCTATGTGTTTTATTCAAGGCTAGAGCACAACTACTCCCCCTGAAAAGGCTGGATGGGATAAACCCACCTGGGGTGAGGACTGATCCGCCACAGAAGGATAGGGAGAAAGAAAGGGAGGTTACTTACAGAACTTTGAGGTTGTGGAGACCCTGGAGAGCGTGGCCTGAGATATATCTCAGTTGATTCCCTGAGATACGCCTAGGAGAAAAAACAGAGATCAAAAAGGAGAGAACAAATGTAAAAGTCAAAACTGAAATATAAGCACACGCACAAAAATTTACAAGTCTCGTAAGAGATTTGCCTTTTTGCTTTATTCTGCGTTTTTGGATCGGACTTTTATATGATTTCATTCTTGAGTTCTTGCTTCAGGTTAATGTTGGGGCAGTATGCAAATAACAATATTCTGTTCCCTTCAATGTGGTTGCTATTGGCCAAAGGCTCACACTGAAACTTTAACCAATCTTGGGAGCTCTGATGAGTGAGTAATGACTAAATTGAATGAGACTGAGATTGGGTCAACAAGTGCAGCATGAAAGTATATTTGCTTGTGTGCATGTGCATGAGTTTATGTGTGTATGTGTGTGTGTGTGTGTGTATAGGAAGGTGTATACTATATGTATGTGCACATGTGCTATTTTCCATGTCCTTGAGGTAAATTGGGCCCGTCCTGAGGGGCCTTGAGGACAACGAGGGAGAGAAACCACACACATTCACACAAGCAATCCAATCAGTTTGTTTATCAAACGCAGCACCTAATGGTCATTTGTGAGTGTGTATAAGATGTCCAAATAAATAACATTCAGTCCAACAGAGTAACTCTCAAGGTCATGAGCTGGAAGCGCAGTTTAAACACAGATTTGGTCTTCACAGCTCAAGACCACCCACTTTTATTAAACACACGCACGCGTAAAAAGTTACTCATTGGCATCCTCCTCCTCCTCCTCACACCGTTACTCTGCAGGTGACATTTTCCTGACATTTCAGCCTTATGCTAAGCAGCCTGCCTCTGGCTGAGTTGCTCCATCAGTGCCAGGATATTGAATTATTGATATGTAGTGCAGCTTGCCTTTTTCCAAACCACTATCTTCCAGATGGTAATGGACGAGGGATCCCAACAAACTCCCTCTGACATCTGATACTCATGTCAACATGTCTCAGTCTTATTACTGCGCAGTGGCAAACCACACAACCCCACAGACGCCTGCCAAATCTCACACTCAGCCCAGTTCAGAACCCTTTTGGAGCTCATATTTATCAACACAAACAAAAACACACAGCCGCACATAGACAGCGATGCACACCCACATCGGCATACTAGAATACAAAATGGACTGATCGTTATCCAAGCTATTGTGGTGCCATTTAGTCATGCCTCCCAAACCACAGTCAAAACTCATTCAAACAGACTTGTTCTGCACCACATGATTTCCCAATGTAGATGTTTAGATTCTGCTCCAAAATTAATTCATATTACATGAGAATTTAATTTGCTGTTTGTTCCAGTAATTTGATAAGGCAACTATTAACTGAATGACTTTAAAGACATGCCTGACTTTCATTCATAAAGAGGCCTGTATGCTGCCCATTTGTTGTCCCTTAGAGAACGATAGGTCTGGTACTTCAATCCCATTTCAGTTTCCGCTATTGCACAAGCTGGTCACCGGGGACCATTTCAATAGCTACTTTTCCAGAGGTAACTTTCAATAGGCCTTGCTGAGGTCCTGACACCAGTAAAATAGATCTAAGCCTCTTTCTGCAAAGACCCTTAAGTGCCTTCTTTTGGTTCATGTTCAAATGCAATGATTAGTTGCAGGCGCATTGGAAGGAAACAAAGATATAGGTAGCACCAAAGAAAAATAAATGTCTTTTCTATGGGGGGATGAGGAGGGCCAGTAATTTAGAGTTTTAGAAAACAAACATTGTAGTTAAGGCCATGGTATGATGTGCATGTCCTACTGCCAACCAGCCTTTCTCTATTAGCTGCACAATGGGAGCCAAAACAGCATTAGAGTGGAATTGTGCTTTTTTTGCTGACTTCATTTGTCAAATGGATAATTATGTCGAAAGTGAAGATGGATATTGAAAAAGGAAAGAAATGTTCAGACGTTCTTGATAGACATCAACAGAACACCATGCAGTTGCCATTGACCAACTGTTTCCATGATATCAGCGTGTGTATTTATGTGTGTACGTGTGTGTGTAAATGATCGTACGTATGAGTGAATGTTCCGCACTTAGCCTCCGAGTCGTTCCACATCAATCTCATTCTAATGAAAGGCGCCTTGCTCTTGTCAAACCGTGGCTCCAACTGTTTTTTCTTTTAATTTGATTTGGGGATGGTTAGAATTGTTCTTGGCCCTTGGACTGCAAAGATAAAAATTCCACCTCAGCATAATTCAGCTCTGTTGAAGTGATTCATAGATAAAATAACAGAGTGTAATGTATGTAGTTCAAATATATGGGAGAGCACTGGTAACAAAGGTGAGACCACCCTGCTATCATAGCTGATCAGTAAGGGTTTTACTGAAGCATACCAACTACTGATTATGAGATGTATCTCCATGTCCTATTGCCCCAAAATAATAAACACAAAGACAGAATAAATACCAAGGCTGCAAAGACAACATCATATTTTGAAATACTATCTAAGGTAGTGATTGAACATCATAGCGGCAGCAGGGCCAGGGTGGTTGATATGAGCTGATGATGAAAGAAGCAGATGATAAACATGCCTTATCAGAGAGAGAGGGAGCGGTTTGCGAGTGTGTGGGTTTGAGTCTGTAAGGACAAGTATGCCTGTATGACCTTTTCCACCCTTAGTCCATCAATAGAAATGTTATCCCTCCTTCAGTTCGGAGGTCCAGCCTGAGGGTTAACCACTTAACCTGGCGTTAACCTCTGAAATTACTGGAGTAAAATATAGACATGTGGAAAACTACGTGTGTTTAGGGAGGGGGAGGAGGGGGTGCTTGTTTGCGAGAGAGAAGGAGATAAACAGACAATAACCTGTGTTGGCAACACTAAAAGGAAAAGTTTTAATTGGCCTAGATAGTCCCAGCTGTGCAGTGCACCTGGAGTATCAAGACAGCCAACATCGTAACCCCTTAACCCTCACCGACGTCATACTCCTGGCCTATCGGCAGACAATCTTATCGCAGGGAGGAAGACAAGCAGGGCAGCGCTGGCCTCCACTCAGCACATCTCTCCTCCAACATTTGGATTTTATTTGTACAATAGTCGGCGCACCTGAGAGCACTCTTACGGAGCTGGAGAAACCCAGCCTGGATGGATATTCCAGATTTGGAGGCTACTGCTGCTGATGAGATCAGATTTATCAGAAGGTTTGAGCTGATAACGTGCTAGTGCCACGCAAATTCACTTAACCCTTACATACTGCTCCGGTCAAATGTAACCAATTTCGACATTTGAGAGCAAAGACAAACTGACCCAGAATATATGAAATGCAGATATTTAAAAAATATTTATTTCTGTGCAGCTATTTGTGCATAAAGGATGTTCTGGGTTGAATTTTCCCTTTTTATTCGAAGGGATTTTAAAGTCATGAGAGGGGGTGAAATCAAGGTAAAGGCTGGTTATGTCGAACCTTGAAAAAGTATTATAAATATAGTTTGCCACATCTGTGTATTTTTGCCTTTTTGGACAGTGGGGACAGAGCACAAGGACCTTGACACTGTCATGAGAACCTCCTGTGTTCCCTTGCCATTGTGGTCATCCGCAACTGGAAACAAGCCTATACAAAGAAACAAATCAAATCCAATAATTCACCCTTCACGAAGTCCCACCTCTTTGTTGTGAGCCACTGCTACTCTGTCTAGTTGTAACCAACTGCACTCCTTGAAAAAATATTATCTAATCTTTGGAAAAATTGAAAAATCAGCTTCAGAGAGAAGCAGACAGACGGGTTTAGAATATGTGATATTCGGGATGTCAAACTAACAGCGAAAACAAATTAAAAAGATGAAGATGAAAGCTAAAACCTACATATCAGTGTAAAAGTGAACCAACCCATCTCTTGGCGAACAAGAGGGTAGAAGACAATAAAATTGGGGAGCAACACCATTCCTGTGAAGCTGGGTTGGTTTTATTTAACTGTCACAACCTTTAAAAAGCAAAAGCAGCATGTGTATATGTTCAGTTAGTGTAGCATATAAGTGCTAGTTAATGATATTTTATGATGTGACAACGCTGTGGTTAAGGTCTGCTTAGGTTAAGGCACAAAAACCACTTGATTAGGGTCTGGAAAAGATCATGGTTTGGGTTTTGGCGTTAGAGTCTATGGAGCACAGCTGTATAGTTGTTGGGGCCTGGTCAAAGCTGGCCAACGCTATGCTATGATTGGCCAGTCTGTGTTCAGCTTGGTGAAGGGTGAATTCCCAGGCAACCAACATAGTGTTGCCCAACATAGTCCGCTCTGTAGTAGAGGTCAGATTAGAACTAAAAAAAGGACCTAAGCCCCTTTTTTCACAGATTTGGTGGAGTGGGAGGAGTGATTTGGTAAATCTATTCATCTGAGATAAAAAAAAAAAAAAAAAAACTTTAGATGAGGACATAGGCCCTTGTTGTGACAATGCAACTGTCCCTACACGTCACCCACACCAGCACAGTCCTCAAAACATTTTTCTGACCAATTTGTTTTGTTTTGTTTTTATGAATTATAGACTCAATGGAGAACAAATGGTTTACAACTGACAGAAAAAGAAGGTCTGTGTTTGTGATGATTGATGCTTTCAGTGGTTGCAATGTAACCTACCATTCAAAGATCATCCTTCCTTCACTTTCAATAAAATTCATAGATGAAATTATGGCCATTTTGTTTTCTCATTTTAGATACCATGAGACCATCATTTAGTGTTACTGTACATGTATTTTCTTGAAATAAATAGTGTGAAACCTAAACAAAACTCTCTGCTCTTTAAAACATTACTGAAGGATAAAACTGATAAGATATCTATGAATGCAACATATATTTGTAGTTCACAATTTGGTATATAACCTAATTACAAAAGGATAATTGACTTGCTCCATACTGTATACGATATGAACAGTATGCAAGGATTAATCTGATAATATTGTGGGTCACAAGCGGCTCAGCAAACAACTGAGAGAGAATCTGAAGCAATCCAGTAAGGTAGCTTTACCTGTCCGGTCACTTTTAATGGATTGATTGCAGCTCTGTATTTATGGGGTGACAGATTATAACTGATGATACGATTTGATTACAGATGATTATGAGCAGAATCAAAGGGGAAAAAAGGAAGAGTGAAACATGATCACCAGAGGTATGAACAGGATGGACTTTGATACTGATGATGGGCGGAAAACGCTTTCACCTTCTGAAGAAGCTTTCAAAGGGACAGTTTCACCTAAAACCATTTTTGCTCTTTCAAGTTACAATTAAAGCAAAAAAAAAAACATGGAGCCATCTTTGATATTAGATGTAGAATATTTAAAGAAGGGGATGTCTTTGATATGTCGGGTAGATGAGTAACCAGTCATAGAGGCTGTATGAATGTGGGCATTACTGCCCTCTCATTAACCCATAGACATGCAGTCTGCTCCTCAGTCGCCTCTCTTAATGCTCCGTCTGACTGACAGTTGCGTGCAGGGTTGTGTGTTTGAATTAAGAGGTAATTCAATGATCAAAGCACTCCTGTAAATGAAGGCTTAATAAGAGGGATCTGAGATCAATAGAAGATTTGGAAGTAAGGCGTAGTGAAAGGGCTGGAGGGAGGGGTGATGAACGCTGAATGTCTTATTATCAATATTAATGCCGCAATGAATCAAAGGGAGGTTTAGCCTGGCGAGATTCGCTACCTGCTCTATGAATTCATTTAATCACCTCATATGAGGTTCAAAGGGATTAGCTGTTGTGCTCTAGAGGTGAGAACTGAGGGAAGAGATAAGAAGCAGCATGATACTGTTTACGTTTAGGAGCAGCGCTTCTGAAGGATACCGTATGTGACTCATAAGTTTTATTCAAAGTCCTTAGTGTAAAACAGGATGAAAGCTGAACGTCTTGCCACAAGCAGACTTGTTTTAGTTTGTAAGAATGCGGAGAAGGCCAAAAATGGTGGGGGAAAAAAATAGAAAAAAGTATCAAAGGCAGTGACTACAATTTGCAATAGCCTGCAGGAAAATGGAGATAGGGGGGCTGTAGAAACGAATTGGAAAGGAGGGAGAAAGAGTGAGGGAGGGCTGGCAAGGAGGCAAAGCCCAACATCAAACAATTTATCACTCTACCAGTCACAACATGCCTGGCCCTTGCCTCTCCCTGTGCTACCAACAAATGCTGTAGACCCACATCAAACGCTCTCTCTCTCAAACCAACCATGTTTGTGTTTAGGCGCGAGGTTTGTTTTTCTATGCACCATAAATTGTCGTAATTACATACCGTTTGCCATAACCTGTCATGCTCCATATCTCTAAACCTTCTAGACTGGAGTGAATGTCAGAAATGAGTTCCCCCCCCCCACCCACTGCCTTTGAATTGTCTCATCGTCTCTCCGAAAAGGGCCAGCAAGCTATAAAAAATGGCTTTAGGACAGGAAAGAAAATCCTCCTTGGAAGACTTGCAAAGCAACAGAAGCCCTCCATAAAGTGTCAGAACAGGAGCGCGATACAAACTAAGCAAGATGGAGCAGGGCTGTAAAATCACTTGGAGGATTATCTCTGGACAAATGCTGCAGGTGGAGCTGCATCCAGGACCCCCGCCCCCCCTTTTCCACGATGCAGGCAAATGTCAGCATCGGTACGCAGCATCACTCTGTGATGTGTGGTTCTGATTATTACGCCATCAGCAATATCTGACCATTTTTTTTTTTATGGCAGCAAAGGTTCAGCTCAGCCATCCAATAAATGACAGTAAATCAAATTCCTGAATGTCTTCGCTCAAACGTCAAGGTGTCACCTAACTTCATTCTTCAGCTCCAGTCTCTTCACATTCAGTTTCGACTGAGTCTACTGAAAAGGCTAACCTTTTACTTTCATCATCATTAGTGCATGCCTCACAGGCTGCAGCTGCATGCATTAGCAAAGAAAACTGCGGACTGTGCAAACACCCAATTCAGCACACGCATGCACACACACACACACACACATACACACACGCACACATACTTCAGAAGTAAAAGAATCAGGTGAAGGCTGACGTACACACATAAGCCTACAAATCACTACACACTATACAACCACATACACGCACGCACGCACACACGCACATTCACACCCTTGGGGTACATCTGTGGTGAGCCTTTGTCAATCTGAGACTTAGCCGAATACTGCTGAGTGGTCAGATCAGATTTCGGCCAGGTCGAGCGAAAACATTTTCTTGTGGCATCTGTGCCCTTTGGGAATTTAAAAACAATACTTCCTACAAACTACTGAGCAGCTTTGTGCCTGTAGCACAGAGTACATCAATCAATGGAACATGGCACCGACTGCCGAGTCGGATTCTAACGGTAGTTTGGTTTGCTTATTTTGTGATCGTACCTAGATTCAAGTCACATAAAATTTTAAGTTGTTTTTCAGTAGGAGGTTTTATGGCAAAATCGTGTCAATTTTATTAAATGAAATGTTTTTGTAAAAGTAATAACTGCTTTGCCACCCTAAACTAATTAATTGTGTTGGCGCCTATATCAAACTCAGCCGTATCTACAGTTAATGCTATAAACAAGAAAAAACATAAATCTTTGCTCTCTTCGTTTTCCTGCCTTGAAGTTCTCCTATAGTGTGTGTTTGTCTTGGCAAAGGCTTGTGTCTACTACATGTGTACTGCCCCTGCTGAGCTGTCCAGCTGAAACAAAGTCAAGGAGGGCAAGAAAGCAGCGGCTTGGATGCTGAGCACAGAACCTGCTCTCTAAACACTTTAAGGACCATATATTCACTCTCTGAGTGGATATCGGATTGCCTTCTGCCTCTCTCTTTTGTGAAGCCATCCCAGGATCGACTAGTATATTGCTTCAGGCAGTTTCCTGGTAGGAGAGATCAGACACAGGCCGGAGTCATCAATCCCCATCACCGAGGTCTGCGCATATCAGCGGTTCGGGGAATGGCTGATTCTTGTCATGTCTGAGCTGTGGCAATAGAGGTTTATTAATTGAATATGAGCTGAATGATTTTGTACTCACAGTTCTGACAGCAGGTGCAGTCGGTGGAAGGCTCTGGGTTGGATCTCACTGATGTTATTCATACTCAGATCCCTAGAGAAAGAGAAAAGAGGGGCGCGTCAGCATCAAAATATCAATCAATGTATGCCTTATCAATGTTCTTTGAAGATACTCCGGACATGTAAATTGCAAACGTTTAAAATGTGTTTTTCATGTGGCTATCAATCATCAAGAGTAGGGAGGAGGACACAGACAGAGGTTAGAGGGTTAGGTAGAGAGGTTGGAGAAGAGAAAGAGACATGTAGAGGAGAATTTTCCCAAATGAATCATTGTTGGGCAGCTGTAATTTCCTCCTCGTCCCAATGACTCTTTCTCTTTTCCAGATGTCTCACTCTACCTTCTCTCAGATCTGACCCCTCAGTCTCCTTTCATATCTATCTCTTCCCCTCTCTGTCTTTCCTGTTCTTTCTTTTTTTCCTCCCTCAGGTTTCTCAGGAGACCACCTCCTTCCCCCTTTTGTTCATCACTGTAACATAGACACACTCCATTTCTCTCGGCTTCTCTGACACACTCTCTGACGCGAGAGGGTGTGTTGAGGGGTGAGTGTTGACGCAGCTGCGTTGTGGTCAAAGAGGGAGAGGTGCAGGATGCTCGGATACATGCATGCATGCACACACACATACACACACAGGCAGCACACCCGTAACCTACTTTTTTAACACTTGGACAATACGAGGACAACTTAGGTGTCAGCCTCTGGTAGAAAACATATATAACCTTGTGGCCCCAGTCATGTAAGGTCATCTCTTTGATAAACACAATGAAAACAAGGAGGTGTTACGTCACCCCTTCTTTGCTTTCACAGCCCTTGGGGTCTTGGAGTCTTGAAGAGTGAGGCGCATACGTGCGTGTGTGTTTCTGTGTGTGTATGACACTAACCATTGCTCATAAAGCCAGACCACCGGGCTAGCAAGTGTAAACTGTGCTCTCAGAAGCCCTTCGCAGTTGGGAGTTTTGACACACTGGCTGTTTGTTTGTAAAGTCAGCCAAGCTGACGGGGGCTGGATGGATCTATCCGCAGGCGTGATCTATATTCAGCTTCAAGGGAGATGTGGAAAAAACACTGCACGGCAACGCTCTGGTTCTCAGATTTGGGTATTTGAGCAGTCATATTTAGCAGTTGTGACCAGACAAATGCAGCATACCAACTGTTTGGTACTCTGTCAAGAGAGACTTAATATGAGACTTGAGGTATCTCCACTCCCACTGTCACTTGGTGTGAGGAGGGGTATTCTCATCCTGTGATGAGCTTGCAGCTCTCCTATAATATAAAAAAGTATAATAATTCCAAGTTAGTTTACCTGCACAGGAATTTTCTGTTACAGATGCCCCCCTCCTGGGAGGTCTGAGTGCAGAACAGCCCCCTCGTAGCTGTGAGAGGTTCAAGGTGTTACTCGAGGACGATTATGGCGGGTGAGTGCTTTCGATTAGTGGCGCTGCATAGCAGAACAAAGTAGGCCATTAATCTTCCAGTTTCAGTAATCATATCACTATTACTGATCTTAAAGCTTTAGTGGGTTACTTTTACATACATAAATGGACGGCTGTTGCATTAAATCACATTCTGATTAAGCCAATCACTGCCAGTAAAATCCTTTGTATTTCCCAGTATACAAAGTTTTAAAATCTTGTCTCTCTCTGCCAGAGACTATGCTCTATGGGCATAGCATGCACACCCGAGACTTTTGCCAGCTGATTAACTTCCGGTTACCACTCTGCTAACTTGCTAACTTGAATATTTATAAAATAATGTAATACTGAAGCTCTACTAGACTTTCCAAATGTGACCGAACCAGTTGATCAAATTCTGATAGAGAAAAGAGACATTTCGCAGGAGTTGTGTGATGCTCAAAGCAATTTATCCACCGTTCACTGCCAGAAGGGGGGGGGGGGGGCAATAGTTTACCATACAGCTTTAACTTACTCTAACTTGTGTTCTACTCTCATTCATTTGATGCACAAGTGGCTGTATTGTTTGTGTTTGATATTCTGCTGGCTCCCCCACAAGCACAGGAGTGACATCACACACATTTACGCAGCCTGTACAGAATGGTACAGCTGACAGCTGGTGGTGGTAATCTGTTGAGAAAATTAGAAGAAGGCGCTTTAGGCAGTATAAGACATTAAATCTACATATTTGTAAGGCCTTAACACAATGCACTTTGGAGTGAAAAGTTGAATGCATGCTGTGTTTCTTTGCAATAAAACTCCACCGGGCACCGTTAAATGTTACAGCCTCATTATTGACATGATGCATTCATCTTATTTAGCCTTTAGCCAGTTTACAGTAAAATATCAAAGTTACGAGTAAATGACGCATAGTGCATGGATGAACTAACACAATTATAAATACCATTAATCCCAAAGTGCACCTCATCAGCTCCTTTAATGGATTTAAATTGTAAAACACTTTAGCTTTTTATTATGAGTAATGAGTACTATAAATTATGACTAAAATGATTCAGTAAATTTAAGCAAATTAACTTATAATGTTTAATTTATTCCTTTTTCCTTGTGATAATTCCAAACACTCGTGCTGACATGGTACCTCAGGGTCCCTCTCAACAAAAACACTGTGGTGATGTCATGTAAATTATATGCTTCATGTTTGTCCCATTTTTTAGCACAATCTGCATGGCTCCAGGCAGTAATTTGGGAATGAATACGTAATAGGTGTAATGCACTGCTGCTTGATTAAAGTCAGAGGTAGATATAAGTGATAACAGAGTTGCCGTGGAGATGACACAGCTAGAAGTAACACCAAACCAGTTGACATAATCAAGACTGGGTGACATCACGTACAGTATGACACATGGGGCCTCATGAACAATACACAAACACACCTTAATCCAAGTCACTGTCTATGTACTAATTCTATTGAGAAAAATATTTATTGGAACATTCCGGAGGGATCATTAAACCACGCACGCACATACACACACACACGCACACACACATGGAGGCACACACTTCACCCAGCTTCTGGGGATGCGCCCACTGATGGAGACAACTCTCCATTATCTGGTCCTAATTAAAGAAGCCATAAACAAACGTTGTGTGAAGTCCATAACAGCGGCCTCACTCAGACAGAATAAACACGCAGCAATGGAGAGAGAAAATGTTTAAAAATAAAGACACACAGTGGTGAGTCATGGGGAAAGGTTGAATGCAGCTCAGCTCGGCTGTGCTCTCCAACGAGCTCATTGGGAAGCCGGAGAGAGAGAGAGAGACATTTCTCCTCTGCAGGCCAAGGCCTCCGCTGACAACTTGACGTATCGTTGGAAGGCACTGCGCTATGGCTTGTTTTTAAAATCAAATAACAGCTGTGGCTTTTTTAAACCATGATAATTATGATTGATGACTACCACATGTGCATTGTGTTGGCTGGCGCTGTGACATGCAGATATTTTATGCACAAATAAACGGCCGCAAAAGAAATGAGAAAGAGAGTGCTTAAAGATTTTGCAGCCTCCGCAGTATATGGGAGTTGCACAATTAGAATTGAGGTTTCTGTGTCCCCATTTTACAGGCATCTTGTGCATGTGTGTGTGTGAGAGAGAGAGAGTGTGAGAGAGAGTGAAAGAGAGGGGGATTATCTGGGGGGGGGGGAGTATCTGTGTCTGTGTGCGCAGTACAATATTTTTTTCCATTCATAGGTGGCTGCGGTGTGTGTGGTAATATGTCTGTCGCTCATTTTCACACCCCTATTGTTTTCCAGTGAGCCTGCAGATGTGGTGGGTACAGTTCCTGGTCTTGCTTTCACCACATCATACATGGAAGCTGTTTGGGCATGGAAACGTACGTGTGTGTGTGTGTGTGTGAGAGAGAGAGAGAGACAGAAAGAAAGAGACATGATGGAAGATCATGTGGTTTCTTTCCTTTATTTTTCACGTGCGTATTCAGCAGGGAAGCGCTCTGTCCTATCGTGGCCATCGCAATGTCAACAGCCTGATATTGCTCACAGGACACATCTTTCAACCAGTAGAGGCACACGGGCCATCTCCTCCCCTCAGATCTCCTTCCGCTGCTGAATGATGAACTAAAGACTCTTCAGCAATATTCAGAGACAAGGAGACCCATGCTCATCCCTCAACAAACACAGTCACAAATGTGCTTCTTAACTGACTTTTTTTTTTTTTTATCCCCCTCTGCCTCTGACTCTGAAAACGACTTGACAAAGCCCCCAGTGATCTCCTTCTATTTCCCTGAAGAGGAATTAGATTTTCATGTGCATGCATGTTATTTTGTGTTTAAGCACAGTAGCGCGTGCGAAATTGAGGTCAATATCGCAGGAATAGGAGGAGGGAAGAAAAAAATGAAATTTTTCCATTCCTATTCCCTCCATCGTTCCGTGATTTGCAGATACACAATGTGCTCTGATGGATCGTTTAGGCTTTGCTCTCCAAAGTGTGTGAGTGTGTGTGTATGCATGTGTGCATGTGAATGTAAAAGAGGAAGGCTTGGCATGGGAAGAAAGGTAAAGCGCTGGATATTTGACTGCTTTATGCTGTGATTGATAGAGTAACCATGGCAAGGAGCTCGACTTAAGGGGGGAACGGAAGCATGAAGGAGCAGAGGTACATTTCCATTCATCAGCCTTGGCCCTTTCTCTCCCTCTCTCTTATGCCACTCTATAACTCTGTCTCTCTCCATCTCTGTTTCAAATATCAACTGGAGCATGGAGTTACATAGTCCGGTAGTTACAATAATGTGATTTATCATATTTCCTCTCTGCCGTCAACAGAACTACTGAAGTATGTTATCGGCTCTGTGATCAAAGGCACAGTGCGTATGGGTGTGAATGTGCCCCTAGCTCCGTTGTAGCCAATTTTAAACTGGAAGCCTCTCTGACAATGGCTGGTGATTTAGCGCAGCAAAACAACTGGCCACATCACATGAAGAACACTCCTGTGTATGTTTAGAGACTTTATACACACACACACATACACACGTACGCATGCTCCATCCTCAAGCACTCCAAGCTCCGGGTGGCTTTTGTTGGGTTTGGATGACAGACCACCCTGATGAGTGAATATACCCTCAGACCGGGACAGATGCGATCAGCAGTCAGGTGTTTGTTTTAAGCATCAATAGTTAAATGTGTCAGTCAGACAAAGCCGTGCAGGAGCAGGCTGAGGAGAGATGACTCGATACATTTATCTTTGAAAGAAAATCTTCCTATGGAAAAGTCTCTGGCATGTTGCTCGAGCATAAAATTGCACGCACCACATAACAATGCAGGGAAAGGCATGTAAACAAGCTGGCTGACATTGCTGCCCTTGAGAAGGATGTGTTTCATGACTCTCCCTTACATATACACCAACACACCAACACACACACACACACACGAGTCATACCCTAAGGTCTTCCCCTCTCACTTCCTCCCCTCTTTCTTCCTGCCTTGCCCGCCAATCCCTTTCTCTCTCGCTCAGGTGGAGACTCTTAGCAAACAAACAGCCAATGGTGGCGGTAAGCTCAGCGCCTTTGAAGGCGGCTTATCTGCGAGGAACATTAGAGTTATAGATGTTTAATGGAAAGCAACAACCAGAGCCGTGCCCAGAGGGCAGGAGTTATGCATTAGCAGCACTTGAACCACACCTTGGCTGTCTTTTACAGTGCCTATGACAGTAATGTCTTCAGTTGGATTCAGCTCGTCTGATCCTCTCCGCTTAGTTCTTTGAAACGTTTAAGGCCACGATGAAAGGGGATCTTTTATTCCACACAATGCAACTAGTAGTCAATGCTCAGGCGCCGCCTTAAAGAGGGCCCAAATATATGTGCGCGCGTGTGTGTGTGTGTGTGTGTGTGTGAGAGAGAGAGTGAGAGAGCGGAATGTGTACGTACAATGCGTGAGGGTGAGGTCTAAGTGTGTTTGCTTTTTTCTTTCTGAATAGGCTGACTGCTTTGGCATTCAGTTTCTCTTGCGGTCACACATGAGCTTGCATACACACATACACACACACAAAGAGTCAGGAAGGAGGGTACAATGTTGTCCTCCCCTCCTCCTTCCTCTAAAGATGTGTGTGTGTTTTTTTCTCCCTCTCTCCCAGACTTCCTGGGAGGGGTACACTGCCCTTTGTGTCCGAAGGCACTCTCTCTTTATCTTTCCCTCTCTTATTCTCTCTGTCTCTCTTTCACTGGGCACAAAGAGCGAGGGAGAAGGGCGAGGAGAAGCCTTTCACCTGTACAAGGAGGGCCACGGGAAGGACTCGCTACAAAAGAGCCGAGAAAACAGGGAGGGAGGGGGGAGAAAAAGGCAAGATAACGAGACAGAAAAGGGAGATGCGTCTGTGTTTTTGTGTTCCCATGTTTTGTGCGCTTTTCCGCTCGCTGCGGTTTAGGGGAGAATGACAGGCGGATGTCTGGGTGGAGAGAACGGCTGTTTAGTCTGAGGCCATGTCATGGGAAACATATTCATGCCCTCTGGGACTTATTCATACCCTGGTATACCGCACACACACATACACACGTGCACGTACACACTTCATGTCCGCTCCTTGTCCTCCCACACACACCCTGTCATGAGACAGAGGGGAGGGGGGTGAAAGGTCAAGCACTTCAGTAATGGAACAGGAAGTGTTGGAACAGTCGGAGCTACACAACATACAACTGCCTCCAACATGTGGACAGGACTGACAGGCAGCTGTTGTGGGTAGGACATAGCTTCGGAAAAGCATTCATAGCCCTGCACGCAGTCTAACTAATCTGTTGTTTTGGCATGTATATTTTGTCTGGCTTTCATATATGTTCTTCACATGACATGTGCCAGAGAGTATTTTTAGTTTCTGCGTAAATCAACGCTAACAGTTTCTGCCACATAAGGGAAACGTGTCATGAGGACAGGACAAAACACATGCCACTGAAACCTATCGAAAATAATGGCGAAAAGCGTGTAGCAAACGGGTTACAAATTACACTTTCCACACATCCTGAAAACATATCTCTTACAGAGGTGTTTTTTTTTCTCCCACACACTGATTTGAGGCAGATTCTTAGCAGTGGACACAAGAGTAAATGAAACTCGATGAGTATTAGTGTCAGGCTCTATTATGACTTCATTTGGTTGAATGGCAGAAACAGGAGGACACTGGATCCAGTTAGAAGACTGCTCAAATCCATTCCTGGCTTGCTCCTCCTCCACCGCTGCACTCACAGATCTATGATCAGCTCATCTGCTCCATATATTTAACAGTACCCACGGATAACATCTAGAACTGAACTTAGATCAGTGCTTGATGAAATCTTACCCCATACCAGTGAGGACATGTGGCTGCTGTTGGTTTAAAGAGATTTAGTTTGGCCTCACGCCATGCATGTAAAAAATCCAGATTTCCTCTTTTGCTCCCTCTCAGACATGTAATAGAGACGTGAGTAAGTCTGGCTGCAGTCGCAGAGACTCTGCAGTGGCAGAATTCCCCGCAGCCTCCCTTTACAGCAGATGGAAAATACACCTGTGTAGTCCACTTTTGGCAAGAAGCAATACTATTGCCATCATCATGACCCGACTGCTGTTTCTGCATTCAGATCGGTTAACCTAACCCTCCGGTATTAAGAGTCGTGAAGCTGATTTTATCACTCCCCCCCATTCCATTCTCCTCTCCACCTTCTGTTTTCTACATCCCCTCCTCCGGGTACTGGTCGTTTTCATTTTCGTCGTGTGCCCTGAGGTGTGTGCACATGTGTGTGACATTTAAGTGTGTCTGTGATTGCCTCTTTGTTCCCTTTAGCTAACTCCCATGCCAGTGGTCCATTCTGTCGACCTAATCCCTACTAGCATCGCTGTATCAGCACTGCTCTGTGGGATGCTTTGATGCTGCACAGGGGGATTGGGTAGGGCATTAACCATCATTAAGTCAGTGTGCGCATGTGTGTGTGTGTGTGTGTGTGTGTGTGTGTGTGTGTGTGTGTGTGTGCAGGCAAGCATGATTGTAAATACAGGCCTAATGCATGTGCAATGTGTTGCCTCGTGTGTAATGTGCACATGGGGGGACTGTGGGTACGTGCGTGTATGTGTGTGCGTGCATTGTTGGAAAGAGCATTAAGTATCATTAGCTCTTACTAGTCATCACCTGCACACTGCCAGCTCCACATGAGCCACTTTAGTCGGCAGGCCTGGCCAGCGATCACACAGATAGGCAGACAGAGACAGACAGACCCATGTTGAGGTACAAAGGGAACTTAAAGAGCTATGTCCTACACACACTGCTATCACCACTCATGTAAGCGTCGTCTTGTATGTCTAGGGGAATTACGGGGATATTTAAGATGGGTAAAAATCACATTTTACAAAGTTAATGATTGAAAACCAATGGTGAACCGTGATAAACAGCGTCATCCCGTAGCAGGAAGTTTGGAAATTTGCAGGAGCATAAAAATTTAAATCAGCCTGCCAACCAATCTCATAAATGACAGCTCACACAGGTCAAGTAGGTGCACACATGCGCATGTACACACACAAGGACAGTTAGGGACATTTGTCGTGGCCTAGCCCAGGAAAGGACAATGCCTTCTCTGTAGTGGGAAAGAGAGGGGTAGTGCACTTGCACAGATTCATGCACACACGCACACACGCAAACATTCCCATGGATTCCCAGGGTTGGAAAGGGGCTGAGCAGGAATCTGGGCCATGCAGGCATTCTGAATTCTCTCAGTCAGAAGCAGTCCTCCACCCCTCAACCACACGTCACAGGGAGCACATTCCAAGCCCCCATGTCATACTTGCATCACGAAACATACAGATCCACATATTCAGTCTGTGGGCACAGGTCTGACCCCAACAAATACCAACCATTGTGGCGTTTAGTCCGCTCACATGCAGGATACTGAGCATAGACGCTCGGCTTTATGTCCCCCGTTCTCCACCTCCTCCACCCTAGTTCCCTTCAAGATCCCGTGTCGTGATTGCTTTCTGCTTTTTTTCTAAAGGACAGGATATGGAGCGGTGGAGCACACTATGGCCTCTGTGTCTTCCCTGCCTGCCACTCCTGAGGGAATTGTCATTGTTTCCATTGTTGTCCTCTACCTGCCTACCTGCCGTCTGTCCCTGAGCGACGTTTAAATGCCTCCCAGGTTGCTCTCAGGAAACCACAAACCACTGCACTATCCAACACTAACTGCCTATCCCTTCTCTCCAACACCCTTCTGGCATAAATATCACTTTTGTAGCGGGCGGAAGTGGCTTTTTCTGCTTGGTGTTCACTGCAGGGCCTCCAGGGAATCTAGGAGAGAGCTGAGGAATTGACACTTGGGGGCAAACACTTGAAGTTTGCGGGAAGAAAGGAAGGAACAAAGGAGGGGAGGACGGGCAGGACAGAATGGAGGAAAATTTGTGCTGCAACTGATTCTTCATGAAACTTTTTAAGTTTAACTTTATGATGGAACATGTCACTGTTTCCTTCCTCTGTATAATCAGAGATGCATACTACCCTACTCTGATCACAGATGACAGTTAGTTGGCTTATAGCCAGAGCTACTCCCCCAATCACCATACACACACACACACATACACACACCTTGAAAACATTTACACCGTTTGGCCTGGGTACACACCCTTCACTTTTTTTCTCTCTCTGCTGCCCTGAACTACATGCATTCACTTGGATTTTTCTGGGAGGCGTACTGCACATCATACATTTATACATGGTGGTGTATGACCAGCTTCAACACCTGCCCCAATACACGCACACGCGAACACACACACACACTCAAGCACCTAATGCATGGCATCTTGCTCTAACTGAAGAAGGCCGGAGGAAACAGGTGAAGAAAGGAGAATAGGTGGGGGAGGAAGGAGGGAGAGTAGGATGGGGCGGGGGGCTACCATAGACTTCTGGAGCCAGGACACTGATGCTCGAGCTGATAGTCTTTGTATGGAGGACCCTCCACTGACAGTCTGTTTGTGTGTGTGTGTGTGTGTGTGTGTCTATACTCTGCTATTTTATTTTCCTTCGTTCCATCCCTTACAATCTCTTTCTTTCCCTTTCTGACTCAGACATGATGTTTACAGTGCGACCCCCGGTCGCTCATGATAGGAATCATTCCATCAGCATAATGACTACATGACACGCACACAACTGTTACATGCCACCACACAGAGGCAGGATGTTGTCTCCTGCATGTGTACGTAAAGTGTGTGTGTGTGTGTGTTTGCCCTGCCTAACCTAAACGACTCTTTAAAAAAAAACTTCTAATACGCGTATTTCTCTGTCACTCGTTTCTATTTCTAACCTTTCTCCCTGTCAGTTTTCACTCACAGCTTTCATCTCCTCTCCTTCCCTTTTTCTACTCCTCTTGCTTCACCTCCACTGGCTAGAAAAAAAAAATTCCCTTAGCAGTCTGGGTGGTCTTCACACACACATAGACGTGCGCACGTTCACACACACCCCTTGCTTTTCCTCTGTCTGGTAATGCGCTAGCTGTGGTTTCCTGGCCTCGGCCAAAACACCGTTAGAAGTTCACCGCACTCACCGCTACCACAAAGCATCACCTAATCGCTGCTCAACTGCAGTCACAGACCAGTCTCAGACTCACATACAAACGTTTCCACACACACTTTTACTCTTACACACACACACACACACACACAATGAAGACTGCAGAAGGAAACGTGAGACGTGTAAACACAAGCACCTGACAACTTTAAAAACTGACATCATCACACCTGCACACATTCCTGCCAGATCATGAACAATTATTTTCCTCACAATTAGATATTTTGCTTCCCAGAGTCCATCAAGAGGACAGACGACTAATTCATTCACTCCCAGTGAACAGTTGTGACAGCCGAGCAACTTACTGTGTCACTGTGAACCCAATGGTGTATGACAAGTTATCTCGTTCGCAGTGACACATAGAACAGCGTAGATCTGCCGTGTACATACTGTACACGGTGTTCTCAAACTAAACACACGTCAAAACACACATGCACACACGCCCACGGAGACACACACCCCTGGACACTGTCTTTCCTGATCTGATATCAAAGAGAAAGTGTTTCACGTGACGGCTCATTTTGTGCATTGGTCACGGAAAAGATCATCATAAATCTCTACCCACTTCGCTCGAAGTCCTCCGAGCACCTTTGCCTCCTAATAGTTAAATTCCTCCGCAGTGTCGACCTGCACTCACGTCAGTGTTGCGATACAGTTATGTTTTTTTGTTTTTTTTTTTGGTGAGAGCCATTGTAAATGTGCCTGTTCGCAGCGGGGGGCGGGGGTTGCCTGAGTGTCTAAATAAGCACAAAAAAATCATGTGAATCATGCATAGCCTGGATTGCCCTCTCGGCCGCTATAGCATGTACAGTTGCGCTCGCTTTGAAGACCTCTCCGATGACACGGGTGAATGATGTCATATAGTTTCACAGCGTTGTGTGGATGTGGTTTGTAATATGGGCCGTTCCCAAGCAAATCCCTGTGACCTCCGAGCCTACAGTATGTGCTGGGAGGCTAATCCAGCCTCCACAGCACAGCGGGGCGTGCTGGACAGTTCTACAGATCTTAGTGAGGATTGGACCGGCTCTCCGCTGTTGTAACCTTTTATACTCCAGGAAGAAATGAGAAACTGAAGCCTGCTGTGCTGTGTTTCACCACGATGAGCCACATCTACTGTATTTGTGTGTGTGTGTGTGTGTGCGTGCATGTGGACGACGTTAGGGAGGGGAGTCTGTTGTTGCTGTTTGAAGCAAAGGAGCAATCTGTGATTCTTGCGCGCGGTATCTTAATTTGTTGCGGCATCTCTCCCGCTGTCCCACATTCCCTTATTTCTGCCTGCGTTCCCTCTGCAGTAAGTATGTGTGTTTGTGTGACTGTGTGTGTGGGCGTGTGCGGTTGGTCGCTGAGTTTATTTATCTTATTCTAAATCAGCCCTCAAACTCACTAATTGGTCCAGTTCCACCGTTAGGTAACGAGGGGAAATGAACAATTACTCTTGTGTTTGTAGTGAATGGTGTGTGCGTGTGTGTGCATGTGTGTGTGTGTGTGTGTGGAGGAGCAGTTAAAAGTAGTGTGGATTTCCACAGAGGGAGTCTCAGGTCATCACTGTTTTTGTTTTAGAGGAGGACTGCTCAACACTCTCCCTCTTAGATTCATCACTGCTTGTGTGTGTCTGCGTGTGTGTGTGTGTGTGTGTGTGTGTGTGTGTGTGTGTGTGTGTGTGTGTGTGTGTGTGTGTGTGTGTTTGTGCCCTTTGTGGCCATAGTTGGGCCAACCGCCTGATGTTCTCATAGGTAGAGTGATTCCTGGATGGAGTAAGAGACCGTATTTCACTGCCATAAACTCTACATGTGTTTTAACTTTCAAATGAACACAGTGAAATCTGGCCGTCGCAAGCTCCCATGACAGCCGAACAGTCGGGCATTATTCAAATGGGGTTGTCTTTTATGTGTCTCTTTTGGAGTCGTTTGCTACATAAACTGTTGATCTTTCCTCACTCCCACTGAATTCTGTCCCTCTACTCTTGTAATACTCGTTGATCCCCTGGTGAGCAACTGCTCTATCAGACCCCGTTTCCTGGATTTGACTTCTATCACTTCAATATCAGTTATCACAAAGTGTCTCTAATCTGCCCTCAGAGGCTTAGGCAGCGAAGCAATTTGAACAATCTGGCTGCGAGCATAGATTACGGTCTATGGCTGTAAGCCACAGCAGGGTGGTGTAAGAAAGTGCTCAGATCTCCTGTCTTTTACGTAATAAAAGTCCAAAGCGACGCTCATTCCTGGAGGTAAGAACTTTTGATGAATATTGTTAATAATCATGTTTTTAATGGTATTTACACTATGTGCCATATGCTCTAGCCAACCTTTCAAACACATGCTTGTTGCTCATAAATCACGTTTTAAGATTGTGTTAACTTTTCTCCAGCCTTCACAAAATTAAGTCATTCAAGTCAGATTTTTCAAACAAAAAAAAGAGAATAATATTAGATTTTTCCAGGTTGCACGCCAACAATTTCTGTCAGTTTAACTGTTGATTTTTGGTATCATAGAACAGTGTGATGCAGAATAGCATATACTGATCATTAAACCTCATTAAAACACATTTAGCTATCTGTGTTCAACCACTTCCTTATTCACAGTAACACATGCTTGTGTCATATGCTTCCAGCCTTCACACACACACACACACACACACACACAGAGTGTATGCCTTGCACACATAGGCATACACTCTCACGCTGGATCTCCAGTTGGTGCTCGGAAACCTGACACTGAAAGAAGGTAAGATGGTCCAGTAATTTTGCCTTAGTGGTCAACACACACATTCTCTCTTTCTCTTTCACACACACACACACACACACATACACACGTTTCCACTTGGCCCCGTCCATTTTTATCTGCATGTGGATTATGCGGCTGTTTCTTGTTCACTCATCCAACCGACTATTTGAAAAAAAAAGGATGAAACAACAGCTACAATTAAGGGTTTTTCTATTACAAATTAAAAATGTAAAATAACAGTTAGGACAAACAAAACTTCACTCCTCCATGATGGAGAAGAGGGGGGAGAAGTGGAGACGTTTGGGGATCAAGGAGAAGGGCTAGGGATAAGATACAAAGTGGAAACACGGGAAAAGGATGAGTGAGGTCAAGAAAAGCAGCGGGAGGCCTGGAAGGTGGAGAGCTCAGAGTGAAAGGCGAAGTGGGAGCAGATAACACAGCTGAGAATGCTCTAAGTGTTGTGGCTGTAACGTGGCTACTCACAGGTAAGTGGTGAGAGGGCTGAGGTTGGCCGGCACAGATGATAGTCCCAACTCCGAGCAGTCCACCATGACAAAGATCCCGTCCTCCTCGCACTGGCATGGAGACGGGCACGGCAGGGCCGCAGGTCCCTGCCTGTCCTGGATCCGTCCATACCCCCACACTCCGGGGGCGGACCCCCAAACTGCTCCAGCCGCGCAGAGAAGCAGAAGCGCAGGCAGCATGTCTGACTGTCCACCTGTCTGCATCTACACCTGTGCGGGTCCCTGCCTTGTCACACACACACTCTTCTGTCCTTTCTGGTGTTTGAAGGGTCAGCCGTGACAAAGTGAGGAAGATCCACAGCTTCTTGTCTTTTGTGAATACTCCTCGGTCTCAGTTCAAAAGCCCCTTGCTACCTTTCTCTTCAGTGCAGGTTATCCACACACTTGTCACGCGTTCTACCTCCACATCTCTCTTTATCTGCTTTTAACTGCCTTGTCTGTTCCCTCTCTGCCTTTCAGTCACCGCTTCATTCCCAGGGGTTAACTTTGTTGTAACTTCTTTTCCCCTCTTTCCTATCTTCCTCTCTCACTCTGCCCTCTACTTTCTCATTGTCTTTCTCCCCCAAACACTCACTCTTTCTCCCTCTCTCACTCTCTCCTTGTGTATATCTCTTGCTCTCTCTGTCTTTCTCTCCTTACCTATTGTAGAAGGAGCACATGAGTTGTGAATGAGCTACCCTCATTGGCCCACAATTTAGGGATGGGCTGGAGCATCTCCGGAAAGTGGGAGGGGCCCGCGATTCTCAAACTCTTCCCTCTCTTTCTCCCTCTCTTCCTTTCCCCCTGTTTTACTTTGCTTAAAAGCCCAATGTGAGGCGAAAGAGTGAGTGTTTAGTTTGAGAAAGGGAAAGGGGGGAAGGGGGCAATACAGTACTGTAATGTGTGTGACAAGATTTCTCCTTGTGGGATCTTATGAATGGAACTGGGGGAAAATGAGAGACAGTGTTTACAGCTGAAAGAGAGAGGAGGAGAAAATAAGAAAAAAAAAGCTCTGGAGGGTAAGAATGAAGGCAGTAGAGTGTGTTTGGCTGTGTGAGAGAAATGCAGCGGGTCAGAGTGTGTGACTGGGAGTGACTGTTTGGAGGAAATTGGAATTCTGACACTTCAGCACCCCTTAGTCCCCAGAAAGAGCAGAATCCAGTGTCTCGTAAGTCACACCTTCTCAGGTTTCTGCTGCTGGAATGTCGCGATCACACACTCACGGAAAGCACCGCAAGCATGCATGCACACACGCACTTGGACACCCATAGAAAATAACAGATTATGGGTGACCAGTGCTCACATATCCATTTCACATGCACACATCCCAGTCCATGGAGAGAAGAGTGTGGATTTGTGAAGTGTCAGTTGCCTCGGGCAAAAAACTATCTGTGCGCACTCACAGTTTTTCCACAGAATCTCATCCAATCCCCCCCTTTCATTTATTAGAACACATCATTCGAGTTTAATATTTAAAAAAGAAAAATGTGCCTTTCCTGCTGAGCTGAAGAAAAATAAATTCCATATACAGCTCCTGTTAGAATATAGACTGTCGCATGATGCATTCTATAAATATGAGAAATCAAAGACAGAAAAAATGGCATGCAATTTAAAGGCAGCTGCGTCTTTATTCTATCCTTATGTTAAGTTGAAGGCGTATCACACAGCTGCAAGAACTGACAGTAACAAGTTGCAAGGGAGTGGAGATAATGAATTATTCCAATAAAAAATATATATATCACAAAAAAACACTGTATATCATAATGTTAACAATACATTTGAGGAATTTGCAGAAATCCTAGATGGCTTTAGCATTAAATGACACTTCATAACTCTATTTTTGTGTTAAATCACACCTCATGACTCCGGTTTTGCTGATTTTCATGTTTTACTAGAGGGATTAATTGGGATTGATAAAACCTGACAGCCATTTGGGCTCATAAAATCTTTTCAAACCACATTGGAGGCATATAAAAATGCATGGGAGTCAATGTGGAAAGAAGGCTGTTCCTGGAAAGCTGAGGCTTGAGGAACTGAGGCTTTCGTTAGCATCGACAGTATGTTGCATGCACATACATGCACAGCCAAGTTAAAACATCATCCGTGTGCAAGCGCTGCGTGGAAAGCGAAGCTAGTGCAGAGCACTTCGAGTTGCCTCGTCGAGATGTGCTATACAAATAAAACTTGCCTTGCCTATTTGAGTTAAACGTCCTTGCACCCATTTTGAGTTTGTCTACCCCTCCAACCCGTCTCTGTCTCTCCTTTTCTGTCTTTCTTTCTCCACCATTCTCTGTAGGCTGAATAGTTTCTCATTAATTAATTAACATTCCTATGCCACTGTGTTTTCTGAGGGGCCTTTGTTATGGCCCCACAAAAACTCTTTCAGAGCTGTTCTTCACATAGTCCCTCTCTCTCATGCCCTCTCTCTCTGTTCTCTCTTTTCTTCCTCTTTGTAGTGGAATGTCTGTTGTTGCTCCCTGTGTCTGTTGACAGTTTCAGAAGTGTTGCATGAAGAGTTATCAAGTTATGGTATGGTACTTTTGGCTCGGCACGAGCGATCACCTTGATGCACCAAATGTAAGCAGATTCACAGACAATTCACAGGAGCGCCTTACATGACCGCGCAGTCCACCCGCGTACTGCACACGCACTCTCGTCCACGGGTACACGCACAAAAAAACATGCACATGTTCTTCATACACCTGCAAACCCTTCCACTCCCTGAGCTCTCCGTCTCTCCCCCTTCTTGCGCACAGAGCTCTGTCATCTTTTTAAATGCTCTTTAATTGTCTGGCTTCAGGGGCGCCCTACAGTAAAACACACATACTGTAAAAACATGCATGTCTGGTCTGCTGCCCATCTCTCTGTCTCTCACTTTTTCTTTTTTTTTGTGCATCCTCTTCTTTTCAATCCCAAATTCGTACTTCATGGCTACGAAAGTAGTATTTGCTCAACGTCGCACCTGTTTCGGCACAGTTGTGATGGATGTGCGAAAGGTTAAGTGTGATTCGGTCTTCCGCTTCCGAGGATTATGCAAATCCTCATTTTCTGTTCAACCCTGCAGCAGCTGATTTTGCTCTCAAGCCGGGGAGGGGAGACACTTCTTTGAAGACCCCTCTACTCCAAAATCTGTTTTGCTTATTATTACTTCTCTCGGATGTTTGACCTTCACTGTGATGTATGTGACGATAACTCATTCAGCGTACAGCATGATAACGCGCTCTATATCTTTATCTTTGACTAGATAGATCATGTATGATGTCACTTAGGTGTCAACAGAGATTATTTCACTTTTCACCAGTAGTGTTAAGGGCAACAAACAACCGCAGTGTCTTGACAACCCCTCAGGATACGCCGCTGCTATCCTGCTATATTTTCCCTGCATCGATGCATGAAAACTTTTCCAAAGCAGCATTTATTTTTTTATTTTATTATTTTTTTTTTTTAAGCACCTTCCAGATTGGCACATCTCAGCTACTGTATCTTGGCTACCACTTAGTCTGTCTGATGCATTTGCTGGTGTGTTATAAATCTACTGACATGCTTGGAATGATGACAGCCCTTATGTGTTGGACTTTTATTTTTCACTGTCACATAGATTAATGGGGTTTGTGAGTCAGTAATGGACAAATCACACATTTTGTAGATACGGATTGGGCTCAGGGCCCCATAATGCAATTCTGGTTTGAATAAACGCCTCCAACAAACACACAATTGTTAGCATGTGTGCAGATATTTGTACATGCCACTGAAACAAAAAAAGTATGTGTGCACAATCTTATTCCCTTTCTTTCTCCTTTTTTTCCTCTTTCACTTGCTCTCACTCACACACACACACTATCAAACAGTCTACATCAGATCAAAGCCGGCGCTCCTTCACCTCTCTTCCCCCATCCTCCCTCTCTCCGCTGTGCTCTCTGGGCTGTAAACACTATCCAAGCAACGGCAGCCTTGAAGACACAAAGACAAGTAGCTACCTGACACCTGACACTAACTTGAGAGCACTCACCATGGTCTACCTGGGAATAAAACACACATACACAACCGGCTACCTGAGCTCCTTGCAGCAAGGAGAGTCCATTCAGGGAAAGAACAGAGAAAGTAGCCCTGCCATCAGCCCCCCCCCCTTCACCCACCCAACACACACACGCAATTCCACCTCACCTTCTACACACACTTTCCACTACCCAGAAAAATTAGCTCCTACACATCCAAACTTCAGACTAAAAAGTCATCGGGAGTGTGTGCGTGCATGCGTGTGTGTATATGTGTGTTCTTTGTACAGTATGTGTTGTGTGTGTCTGTTCATGCATGGGCCGTACAGAGGCAATTGAAGGCTAAGTCAGATATACCCAGCGGAAGCAAGTGAGACGCCGTGAGTCGTCGGTGGCGGCAACCTAGGTGTGTTCGCTGGCTTTTCATGTGAAACCACCTGAAAGCCAACAAAAGGTCCCCCCCCCCCCCCACCCACCCACTCCTCCCTCCCGTCCCTCTCTTCCTTTTTGCATCTCACAGTACAAAGGAAAGGAATGAATGGGTGAGAGAGGGATGGTGGAAGGGGGATGAGGTAAGGGGACGAGGATGCAAGGTGGGGCAGAGGGGCTGCGGTGGAGGGGGCAAAACACTGGAGGGGTGGAGGCATTTTCCTGTGTGTCTAGGTGGGGCAATGGTAGGCCTCTAGCGGGGTTAGTGGTGTGGTTAGTCATGGAATTGAGCAAAGCACTCCATCACAGGTTAGGGTGCTTAGAATTTCACCTCAGCTAGGGGGGCTTTTTCATTTTAAATGAAAAAGGCAGATGTCAAAAACGAACAATGATACAGTATTGTGACTTTTATGATAGATTATATCCATCACAGTTTCCAGTTATATATGGCTAATATAATTATTTGTTTATTTATTTGTAAGGGAACTTAAAAGTATTTTTCTTCTTGTTACTTCAGTTGGATTTGGAGTGGATGCAATTTTAAAGATGTTGACATAGTAATGTTTTGTGGAAAAAAACAGACGCACACTATTGTTCCAAACAGTCTTTTTATGTGTTTCAATGCATCTTCATTGGGGACCTTTAAATATTAATGTTACCATTCGGTTTATTGTTTATCTGCAGCCAAAATTTAACAAACAGGAACAGGCGCATAATAAAGTTTAGTCAGGTGGGAGGCCAACTCATTAAAAATTCAACCAACTTATGAGTCACTCTATATTATGTACTGTCTTCTATCTGGAACCTGTATCTGAACTAAAGCATGAATTGTATTGAGTTCGAATAAATTATTACATTTGCTGGCATCAGCAGCCTTGATTCTTAGCCTAATATATAATGAACTGAACTAAAAGGAGTAGTTGTACTAGTAACCTATTCTGATAGTTCATTTAAAAAAAGACATTTTAAAATGACACTAATAGATATAACTGTAGGCATCTCAGTAAAAAATTTAAATATTGTATTGCTTGTAATAACTACCAACAAACATAAGAGGGAGCCCCTTCTACACTGCACACTATCAACTGCACTCAGGAGGAGGTGAAGAAAGCCACGTCTTATCAGCACTGACAGAAAAAGAGACAAAAAAAGAACTATTGTTGAAAAGGTGGCAGCCAAAAACAGCCAACTGAAAACATTTCTGTAACACCACACTGCCCAGTCAAGTATTTTTTTAGCGTTTGAATATGGTTGAAGGATTTTTCTTATTCTTCCCAGTAGTTATTGAGAAAATATTTTAAGATGATACCAGCCAAGACATTTTATTGACATGTTAGCTAAATATTGTAAAAAAAAAAATGTTAGGAATCTTAACAGGACCAATAACTTTTAACCCACTAGATCCAAACACTTTCCCTTACATTAAGATCGTACCCAGATAAAGCGTTCTTCTTGTGTAATCTCTGTTCTGCTTTTCTCTGCAGTAACGGTGTGATATTTGAGAGTTAATGTGATGAAATAGGTTGACTAAAAGTCGACAGGTCTCCACCTGTACTCTGAGAGAGAGACTCTCCACTTTGATGCTATTCTGAGCGACGCCACTGGCGCTGCAATCAGTGGCTGTTTGCTTGTGAGTGAGTTTGCAGGTGTGTCTTTTTGTTTCTAAATATGATCTATAAAAAGTTTATTGACCTAGAAATAAGGTAGCGATCAGGTCTAATCATGACTGTGTATGTGAGTTTGTGTTTGCAGTGGATTGTGTATATGTGTGTGTGTGTTCATGTGAACTTGTGCATGCATGTGTCTGAGTGATGAATGTTTGTGCCGTCTTTGTAGTTCTACCCACTTCAGCGTGATCGTATCAGCCGTGACAGTGTGGAGGGAGACTCATGTGGAATGTTAACATGAAAGTTTTGGACCGTCTCCATAGAGTCGCATCCATGCAGAACCTAGATAGGACTGGCAGGAGACGCAACACTATATAGTGAGAGAAGAAGAGAGGAGACTTATTGTTGCTTTCACATGAGCCCCGGAGAATTCCATTCATCTGACAAGTACTGAGCGGTAGTTGAAAGATTACAGCTATTAAAACAAATATGAGGCACCTGGGAAGGATGAAACATATCATCACCGAAAGCCCGATTACAATAATCTTATTAAATCATACCATTACATTGTGTGAACTGCTCTTCATGGGAACCCGGGATGTTTTTTAAATTAGCTGATGAAATGGTGCCATCTTCAGACAGAAGACAGAACGGCATCGCTGCTGTAGGTCATGAGCAACACGACCAGCTGATGGCGACAACCCTCCTGTGCTGCCTCTTCCATTTAGTGCTACGTGCATGAAGAGCAAGCTTTGATTGGTGTATTTTCTAAATGTTTTCAATTAACATACCTTAAAAACAGGGAGAGACAGTCACATAGGACACTGATACTGTAGCAGGTCCTTGAATTCCCATAAATTTGACCTATCAAAGCTGTATAAACTGCCCCCTAATGTGCAGCTATAGTTCGAGCTGCATTAATAATAAAAAAAGTATAGAGTCTAAGAGTATAGAAATCTGTATTTATCAAATTCCATAAATGGGCTTATTTTGTATGATATTGCTTTATTATTGTTGTTACATCTGATCCAATCAAATATATAGGTCATCCAAAGGCCTCAGATGATAGAAAGTGAAACTTTGATTGATTTTTGATTATTAAAAGGTCTCAGTGTTAAGTACTGCATGTTATAAAACATGTCATATTATAAAGAAATGCAGAAATACACACATCTGTCTTCATAAACTGAGCCATCTAAGAGTCAGCCAGTGTGTGTGTGTCTGTGTGAGGGTTACGGCGTGGGATTCTTTGGGTTGGGGTTCTTTTAATTTGTATAGCACTTTGTGCTACATTTTCTGTGTATGAAAAGTGCTTTATAAATAAAGATCGGTAAATCAATTGATCGATTGATTGATTTAGAACTTATATTCATTCAAACAGCCAGTAAGAGAAGTGGCTTGTTGCTATTAATGAGAGAGACACAAACACAAAAACATATTTTAATGAGATGATTTTTGGTACTTAAAACCACAAATATATCTTATTAGAACAAGTGTTACATAAGGGACCTTTAAGGTGTTTCTTACTAATTGTTAAAGACCTTTGACGCACACACATGTTTTCAGTTATACTGATTAGAATTCCTCTCAGGCCAAGGATGGAAATGCCATGTACCAATAGGAAAGCCGGTGAAATTCATTAATAATATTGATGTCTATGTTTAAATTCAAGTAAAAATACTGCTATGCTATTTAGGGCAAAACAATGCCTGCTGATGACAGAATAGAGACTGAAGACATCATCCCCTGTGTGGGATTACTATGGGCGTGGAGAACCTTTAGACATCAACATAACACAACACAGACAAATTAAATATGGTGATGATAATTAGATTGGATTGGATACGGCTGAATTCCTATTATGAAAAGTGAAATTGTCCGCTGCAAAGAAGGCCTAGAATCATGTAGTGATCGATAAAAGTTGACTAACAGATATATAAAGGCAAACATCCTTCCTGGAGAAACATCCTTCAACTGATTCCATTACAAAATGTGCAAATAATTCTCTAAATATTGATCTACAAACTATTTAAAAAGTCAAATTAAATGTAAACTTAAAAGATCTAGTGTTCTTGTTAAATTACAAAATAAGTGATCACATAATTCACTTTAATGCTTTCCCTTGGGTTAAACCTCTTGAAATCTACACAGAACATGGAGAATGTTCTAATGGATTGATTTATTTAAAAAAAAATAAAAATAAAAATGGAGAAAAAAAATCCTGTTTTATGGTGTGACAGCACTGTTTTTTTTTATACCTAAACCTAACCACAGGTTAGGTACAAAAAAATTGTATTGTTAGCGAAATATATCATGGTTTGGGTTTAATAGTGACATCAACAAGGCAACTTTTCCACCTCCAGTCCTAGTGGGAAAAAAACAACAACAAAAAAAAACATATTACGTCACCAAACCCGTGTCATACCGCTGAAAATTGAAACTTAAGAGGAACTTTGTCTAAAGTACATCAACACGTTGAAAAGTTGATATTCAGCATATCCGTGGTTTTGCAGAAATGTAAACTGTCAACGTTTTCCTCTGCCGACTTGGCCTTTATAGTCTTTTTGTTAATAAAAACTTCAGAAAGCAAGTTGATTAGTATCCATTTATAGTAAATATCTTGATCATGATTCATCAAAAAAGGTTATTTGTCTTGTATATTTTCATTAAAAAAATGCTATTGACATGTTCATTCTGTTTCTTTTTGTCTGGATCCGAGTGCAGTAGTGTGAATTGGTCTTCTTTACATCAGAAAGACTTCCAGAACATCCAGATAAGATAAGATAGATAATCCTTTATTTGTCTCACAGTGGGATAAAAGCCTTTCCCATTTTTTTTATACTGAGGAGGGATTTTGATGCGCCATGTGATCAAGTTCTTTTTGGAGAAACAACTGTTTTCCATATCGTCATAGGAAGAAGAATGTAGTCCATTGTGTAGCTTTAGAGCCCCTATCAAGTTCCAGATTGCAGGACCTGTTTTAAAATTTGGATTATAAATGCTATGCAAACTTACAAACTACTTACAACTGCTTTTGCTGTGTTAATGGTAAATAATTGTAACTATTATAAACATCAGTTGCAACTTCCATCCAGATAATAGTTATAGATGCTTCAAAGTATTTACTTACCATTTAAGGTATAATAATCATGTGTTGCTTTGCAACTTTCCATCCAAATCATGGTCATAGATGGTTTACTAACATAAGTAACCACTACCAAATTTTAATAATTACGTATGATGATTATCATAAAGTGTTATGAAATCATATAGCATAGTTTCTCTTCTTTTTTTGACATAAAGCTCCTGTGTTGCTGCACTTTCAGCATAAACTATAGGAAGTACAAAATGTCTTTTATTCTACTGACCGCAATCTGGCCTCTGTGGATCTTAGCAAAGGAGAAGTGATAAATATCCAATAGTCACTCAGACAATGACACAGTCTTCCGTGGAAAGAGGAAGCTTTTGCCCTGCCAAAATATTGCAATATTATTTCTAGAGCAGTCGGAGTAACCATAAAGAGCAGCGGTGACATGCTGACACAGTTATCCTGACTCTACTGGACACTCCTAAAGGTGCAGAAATCACAGCAGAAAACCCCAACTGGATGTAGTTCCCATGGATTCATCATGAGCTAAAATGGAAATGAACTAATTGCTGACCTGTCACACTTACTGGTCTTTTTAAAACTGGCCGTTTTAATGCTCTTTTAGAGGATGGATTCTGACTGTATTGTGGAGTTCTTTTAGAATGTCTACCATTTGTAGAATGCAAAGGACATCGTTTTTACCAGAGTGAGTGTGTAAGCTGGCAGACTGTATTGTTGCTATGGATAAACTAGGTCATTTGCATGCTATTTTTATATAATACTTACTATATTGAAAGATGGATGAAGCTTACCTCCTCATATGCCATCATCAAGTCAACTTTTTAGATTTTTGGGTCATGACCAAATTACCTGCAGAGCACCGACATTCCCAGCAGAATCCCAGCTTTGCTATATGTTGGGTTCAGCCTCACAGAGCCACTAGGCATGACCATAAACTTAATTTTAGGTTAGGTTTAGGTTTTTCATGCATTACAATAAAAAAAGAAGAAGAAAATGCACTACTACTTACTTTATAGTATTAAATCCATATTTCTCCAGAATGTAGGTGATTTACTTTTATTAGAATTATGGTCCCACACTCTTGCAAAACTGTGGTATAACGTTTTCATGTCACAGGTATTTAATACAGCCAGGGGCAACAGATAGAAAAAAACAATTATTTGTATATAATCACCCTCAAATATTCCTCATCCTTCCAAAGCAGGACAGTATTTGACATGTGAGTTTGTTGCTAATGAAGCAAATATCTCAGATGTGGGAGGTTGATAGAAGAGACAGCTATTGTTTTCATCTTCCCTGCCTTCATGACAACAGCTGTTTAGTGGAGGTGTGGGCCTCCAGCAGGAGAATACACTGTGATATGGTCAAGCTGTGCTTACAGGCAAATATGCATGGCTTTGCTGAGTGTGCTTTGTGTGCATGTGTGGGCCTTCCCCTGTGCAACGGGGACCAGTTTGAAAATAGCTCATCGAAAAAGCCTAGATGGAAAATCTTATGGCGATGTTTTATTGTATCCTCGGAGCCCCGATAAAGTTTCTCTCTCTTGCTCTGTCTCTCTTTGTCTGTTCTTATCACGCTGTGAAAACAGATGATTTATGTACAGTCTTCGCACTCAAGTTTATGTGTTGTTCCGATAAGACCGGTGGGTTTGTGTGCGTGTGTGTGTGTCCGTGTGGTTTATGAGTGTTTATTGAGACTGCAGATTGTAGGACTGCCTACTGGAGGACACAAACTAATCTTCCGTGGGAATGCAAAGTCCCGCCAGTTCCCAATCCCATTCCTTATCTCCAGCATTCCCATATGACTGATGTATATTAGGCCCTTGACCACTGCTCTGTCTGTGACCATATGCAAATGACATCCATTTTCTAAGATTACATTAATTAGAATAAAAGCTTAATAATAGCAACAAAAAAGCAAAAAATAATGAAGGTGTAAAATTATAATTAGCAACTTGCAAATGCATAAAATACATTAAAAAATGATGTAACGATTTAAAATAGGAAATAAATAGGGTTGCATTTCTTTCATTTTGTATAAAGAAAAGACAGGCACAAAAATCTATAAAAAGGAAGAGAAGTGTGTGAGAGCAAAGCAGAGGTGGTGATGTTGGTGGGTCAACCTCAGGTTTTGCATACTTGCTGGTGTCTCTTATGTATGCCAACACCACAGCATGTCCAACTGCCTCACCTGCATGATTGTTCACCTGACTCACCTGGCCTCCACCGGGGCCCTGCCCATGGGTGTGAACATCAAACAGAATGTTTCAAAACTGTTGCTCCTCACAAATCATTCAAATCATCCTCAGTCCCATGGTAATACATGAATAACACGTTTGGAAGATGACAACGGCAAATTTGAAATTAAGTTGAAATGTTGACTTAATAGGTAACATATTACCCAGTTCACTTATTCTATATAGCATATAGTAGCTGTTTTGTTTTGTTTTTTATGGGGAGGGGGTTACAGCTTTGTCACTTATCACTTTTTACCCACATGTCAACATCAAGGTGAGAAATTAGCACCAGCCTCCGGTCAAAAATTAGGAAAGTGGATGATAGATTTCAAATGCAAAATAATAATTTACTACTGAGTGGCTGGTGCATGTGAACATTAAACTGACAGTGGCTGTTAGATGCTCACCTATTTAAAAATAATAATAATAATAATAATTTCCCACCATGGTAAACATGTACACATGCACACACCTTTCTGTCTAGTCGTTGGGGGAATTCCCAGTAACCTGCACGCATACAGGTGATTTGCGTATGTTCACTAATCTAGGGGGTTTGGCTATAACTGTAAACCCACTACACCTGGACACACACACACACACACAAACACAGCCCCTTGCTCATCAGCAACTGATGGCAGTGCTGATAAGTGCACAAAGCTTTCTTAAGTCTTGCAACTATTCATGCAGTAATTGTGTGTGTTCATGTGTGTGTGTGTGTGTGTGTGTGTGTGTGTGTGTGTGTGTGTGTGTGTGTGTGTGTGTGTGTGTGTGTGTATGCATACATATTCATATTCAATTTACCTGCCACTCTGACCGTTAGCTGATCAAATCAACTTAGAAAAACACACACCCACAGAAACCGGTGCCCATGCAAATGTAATTAAAATTGCCATTAATTGCAAACAATAGTGCACTTCTGCATGACCTTTAGAAAGTATGACATTGCAGAATTGATCTTTATCAAGAAATTAATATAGTGCAATAATGTAGGCTATATGCAGAGTGTGATGTCATTCCAAGAGAAAGAGAGTGATCTGATTTCTCTTGACATATGTTTTGCCATGTGGCTGCACATTTCTTGAAAGGTTCAGATTCAAAATTCAAAATCTTGCCCTCCCATCTGTGAGTCCGCGCATTATTCAGAGTTTATTTTTAGAGCCGAATTCTTATTTTTAGTTCAGACCTCCCTGTTAAAAAAAGGTGGGGGTGGATTGGCAACAACTTTAAGGCAGTTTCAAGAACATAAAATGTAAAACCTGCATGGCCTTCTACGGGAAGCGTGCTCAGGTTTCACCTGCCTCTCTGTGTGCTTCTGATTGCGAGGGTCCAATGTCTTTCTTGCCTTATCACCGTGTCTGAATCCTCCAGGTGCAAGCTGAGTTATTGGAATTCTAACCGTCACCCATTTCGCTCCACCACTGAGGGTTTTTCCGAACACGTTTATCAAGTACTTTTTTAAGCTCTTGAGAAATGTCTATGTTTTGACAACTAATAAACTCTATTGCTGCACCTACCACCCCTGAAACATGTAAAAACCCCACCACTAGCACTACAACTACTGATCCTACAAATATAACCAGTACTACCATGACTACAGCACTATCTGTACTACTTTGTACTTTTACTAGCACTGGCACTACTGCTGCACAGACAGTTGTCATTCTTTAATGGTAAAGTCTTTCTCTGATTTAAACTACAACCACTGATTGCCACTGATTGTTGGAACCAATTCAAGTTATGGGTATTCCCTCCCTTTTGCTCTGACCTTAAAGGAAAGGTTAGGGACGCTTATATAAGGCTTCAGGTTGACAAATTGAGTCAGGGACAGTTTGAATATCATTGTAAACAGTGATATATACTATGTGCCGACTAGTTGGTCAGCACATAACCTGCTGCTACTGTCTCATCCTCCTGCTTCCTTGGTGTTCACAAGTTTGTTTCAGCTTGAGGTCCCGAACAGATTGCTGGACATACTCCATAATCCATACGGGATTTTTTGGTAAACAGCAGAATTCATGGTTCAATTTATCACAGCGAGTCTTCCATTAATTTTTTGCCTGACGTAATGGGACACAAACCTTCCAAAAGTTCTACTTTTGTCTCGTTAGACCACAGTATTTTCCCAAAGGTCTTGGGGATCATCAAGATTTTTTCTGGCAAAATTGAGACGAGCCTTAATTTCCCTTTTGCTCAGTGGTTTTCGTCTTGGAGCTCTGCCATGCAGCCATTTTTTTTCTCTTTCTTATAATGGAGTCATGAACACTGACCTTAACTTATGCAAATGAGGCCCGCAGTTCTGTGGATGTTTTTGTGGGGTCTTTGTGACCTCTCGGTCAATGCTGTGCTCTAAGGGTAATTTTGGTTGGCCGGCCACTCCTGGGAAGGTTCACCACTGTTCCATGTTTTCTTCATTAGTGTATAATGATTCTCACTGTGGTTCTCTGGAGTCCCAAAGATTTAGAAATGGCTTCATAAGCTTTTCCAGACTGATAGTTCTCAATTACTTTCTTTCTCATTTGTTCTTGAATTTCTTTAGATCTCGGCATGATTTCTAGCTTTCGAGGATCTTCAAGCAGGTCTTATTTAAGTTACGTTGATTGAGAACAGGTGTGGCAGTAATCAGGCCAGGATATGGCTATAGAAATAGAACTCAAGTGTGATAAACTATGTGTACCCCAAACTACATTTAAACTGTGCTCTCTTTCCTTCCTGTCAAAGCTACCTGATGAAGGTCTGAGTATTGTGAGTTCCAGTGTGGTTTCTGCCCCTCTCTCTGCCTAGGTGTGTCCAACCTTCTCTTTTGAGCTTCTCCCATAATATTAAAAATTGTCATTTAAATCTGTATTTTGTGTTCACCTGTGTTGTTTTTAACTAATATTTAAAATGATCTGAAACATGCAGATAAATAAGATATCAGGTAGAGGGCAAACACTTTTCCATACCACTGTTCTACTGTTCTATATAGTCAGTCATTTTCTATACCTGCTTATTCCTCATTAGGGTCGCAGGGGTCTGCTGGAGCCAATCCCAGCGCGTTACGGCGAGAGGCAGGGATACACCCCAGATTAAAGTTGCCAATTAACCTGAGCATGTTTTTGGACTGTGGGAGGAAGCTGGAGTACCCGGTGAAAACCCACGCAGACACGGGGAGAACATGCAAACTCCACACAGAAAGGTCCCAGACCCAGGACCAAGGAGGTCTTGAACCTGCGACCTTCTTGCTGTGAGGCAACAGCGCTAACCCCTGCGCCACCGTGTTGCCCCTGTTCTATATACTTATAAGTTATTATTATAATATTTACATATATATATCACGGCCGAGGGGCTGCTGGGACTCCTTGTGTATATGGCATGATCGTAATTTCAAAAACAAATCTGAACATCATTTTATTTGTATGAATACATAAATCAATCATCCTGGCAATAACTTATAGGGACGTAGGATGGACTTTGATGTGAATAATATTTACTTTACCTTTTGCAGTGTAAACAAATATTAGGTACATGGACTGCTGTCTTACAAAATCAGAAAGCTAATACTGTACTGTGCTTTACTGTATACCATACTTACAGTTAGAATTCTGAGGTTGTATCACATCACATGCATACGGGAAACTCCTAATATATTGCGGAAACTGTTTCTCCCCCTTGTTGAACAGGTTTCCCAACTGCTATTTACTTGGCTTTTAAGTGAGTTCTCTGTGAAATTAAATCACATAAACATACAAGTTGTGTGAAAATCATGATCAGATTTATGAGTCAAACCAGTCAAACATTCATAGCACATGAGACTTTGCTATATGCATGTAAGAAAAGCTGTAACATTTCACAGTGGATGACTTTTGTGTGTTGTATGTGTGTGCAGGAGAGTGTGAGTGTGAGAGAAAGCGAGCAAGAGTAAGAGACAGAAGGGAGATGTTCTTCTTTAAGACCAGATGGTTAGCCTGTCACATCGGGAAAAATCATTGCCACTATTGGCTCAGCTGCTGCACCGCCTCAATCAGTTTACTGAGAGTTTTAACATGTAGTACATCTATATATGTACACCAGATTCAGAAAGGAAGAAATGTACTAATTAAGATGATATATAATGTATATGCACTCTTTGATCCTTTTTGGGATTACTATTATAATGGCAGATGTCAACAGTCAAAGACAGTCAAAGTTTCACAAATTGAGATAATTGTGTGTGTAAAAATGCACTCAAGTCAAAAGTAATAGCAAATTCATTTGCAATTTTTGTAAATGTAAAAGAGACTGTGCTGCATGTGTGAGTATATATATATATATATATATATATATATATATATATATATATATATATATATATTGAGATTTTTTTAGAGATTTTTTTGATTTTCAATTATGTGCATGAAATCTTTGAAAAAAAAAAATCTGTGTTTAAATGGGTTAAAACACCAAAACACCAAACCAAAACTAAATGCTGATGCACTTTGATATAGATGATATATTGGCCTTCCATGTGTACTTCGATTTGCTTAAAATGTTGGTCCTGTGGTAATATTTTAGTGTGATGAACTTCCACACTAAATCTTGACAAGCTGTAAAGTTATTGATGTCATTCCCGTAAACACAGTTTGAGTTTTTATCATTCCGATGATAGCCGAGGTATAAAACGCAGGGCGTAAATACCTGCCGCCTCTCCCATCATCATGTGCTTCATATATCATCGGAACAAGGGGGTCACAGATTACTGTGGTGCTGCATTTGGATTTATCTTGACACTGCTTATCAGGCCATGCAGTAAATACCAAAGTGCCAAAGGCATTTTTAATTGTATTCATTGAGGTTTTCATTTCTTGAGGTTAAATGCCACTCGACCCGGATATGAGAGTCTACAAGACTAGTCTACAAGAGTTTTACTAACCATTATATGCGCTCTCAGCTGGAGAAACTTGATTAAACTTGTGGTTGAATGGAAAGTAAATTCAGCCACTGATGAAGCTTCAAGTCTGATTCCAGTTTCAGAATGACTGGCGTTTAACTTAAAACCCGTATGTTGTATTCTTTGTTTGTTGCACTTCAGATAGGTAGTATCTGTTTATACAGATGAACCTGTGTGTCTATCAAGATCATATATTTCTAGCATTACAGTACGTTGTCTCCCCATTAGAGTCCATATGTCACAGATATTGACATGAGTGGGGAAATCCCTCTGCTCCACGCAACCTGCAAAAAAAGACACATGCCAGTGGTGTACTGGAATCTACGCCTGAAACACTAACACGTACAACAATAAAAGGGAACATGTCCTCTTAAGATAGTATATACTGAAAGTGATGTATGAATGACCTCATGTGTTCCTGAATTTGGGTTATGCAGCACTTGAGGCTACTCGCTTCCCCACAGCAGTTTATTATACAGTCAGTTCCATTATACTATGATGGAAATGTTGATTATCTATCAGTCAGATCATAATGTGTCACACTGAGCTGATATAATAATAGTAGTAGGGGTTAAAAATAAATGGTATCCCAGCAAAAACGTGCTTCTTGTTTAGTACTATTTAACTTTTCCTTACTAAGTAGCATTCAGCCAACATGAAAATGAACATATTTCTCACTAAGTCCTAATTTTCAGTTATTAGACACTGATATATCACCCTAAAATTGTAACACAGGACAATAGACAATAATTGAGTATGGATAAGTAAGTATTACATTAAGCCAGTTTGAGATACAGGCAAAAAAAAACATGTTTAAGTAACGATCATCATTCATTCCTCAAAACATTTAGGTAATAATTAACATCTTTCATCACACTCTTATTAGTCTCACTCTCTATACTGTCTTCCGCCAACTTTTTGCACCCATTTCTACATTCGTTTCTCATTCCATTGTTCAGTCTATGTGCGTACAGTGAGTGTGCAGCGTGGAACCACAAATATAAAGCCACATAATTAGCTTCCATGATGCCATGCAAATAAAAGGAAAAAGAGAAAATCCTCATTGAAACTCGTATTGTTGTATGGAATGTAGAAACAAATCACCATTAAAAATGCCAATAACAAAATAATTATTATAATAATAATACAGTGTGTTATATTAGGGCAAGAAACAATAGACAATAGAGGAGAAAACATTTATTTTGTAAACCACTCCCACTCCAACTTTTGGCCAAAGGGGCTTGGCCAGACAGAGTGGGTAGGAATATATGTGTAACAACTATATAAGAGAGGTGAGACAAGGTGGAGCATCATACAGGTGAGCCTTGACATTCTTATACCTCCACTCTCTCCTGCCTGAGGATACTACTTTACCAGAGGAGACACCCGACTTGACAAGGTACTGCTTTCCCACCTGCTCTCCTTCATTCAGCTTCTGATGCCGTCTGTTTGTTGGTTTGCTCTCATATGACTTCATTAGTGTGTGATGAGCTAGAGAAGTGTGTGTGACAGCTTCTTCTTTCACTTCTCTATGTTGTCAACTATGAGCTTTGATTCTGGTGTCTAATGCTGGTGTTTTATCTCTCCAGATCATCCATTACTTATGTTGGCAGAAATGGAAATGGTGAGTCTGATATTATTTTTAATTAGCATGTGTTTGATTTGAGATGGTCCCTGGATGAGAAAAGTGTGTTTGTGTTCTTACGGCTGAATGTTCCAGTAATCAGGTGTTCTAAAATATTTTCATGTGAAGTGTAACTGACGGTACTGTTACCAGAATGATTCACGGCTGGCGAAGGCACTAATACGCATAAAATTTGCCAGTCAAACTAAAATACACATAGTCACAGTGTTGTTACCTGGCTCACTCCCAAACACAAACACAACAACTCACAGCTCAGTTCTGGAGTTTGACAAATTACTATATATATATATATATAGCCTAGATGGACAGAATTATTCACATAATATTGATTTTTAATATCATATAAAAAATTAAGGAATTATTAGACTACTAAAATTGATTTTAAATCAATGGAGTGCATGAGATCTCAAAAACACTGTAAGACGCAAACGTGCACCACAACATTAGTAATAATTATAAATTTGTACAACAGCTTTCATACAGAAATGCAGCTCATAGAGCTTTAAGACATTGGGTTATTATAGAAAAAAAAACCAAAAAAACAAAAACAGTGGGTGTGCGGTTTGATAATAACAATACCTCCAAATTTGACTGGCACCAGACACATGCCAGCCATCATGCAAAATGTTTTTTTTGTTTTTTTCTGTCACCGTCATACATCAACAACCTCTTGATACATGAAAAAAAAACAGAGCATGTGATTTTTAAAAGTTGTGGTCCTCTATCTCTGTCAGATGGCATATGTGACTGAAATCAGGCTGAATGGACTTCGTGGGGCCTGGAGCGGAGTGGCTCCCTCTTCCTGCCCCGAGGTGGACCTGGAGGTGATCGAGGAGTACCTGCAGGAACATTCTCTGGAAGTTCAGCCCGTGCACACGCCCGCCTCACCTCCGACCTCGACAGTGCAGCAAATGCAAGCGCACATCCACCAGGGTACCAGGATGATAGGTGAGCGTGGGGATGGCGAGGATAACGATTGAGAGGATGTGTGCAGCGTGTGTGTGTTTCAATATTTTTTGTAGTCTTGACTGTTTTTCCGTGTCTGTATCTGCACAGAGAATAGCTGGTCGGGTCAGCACGCTTTTAAGTGGCACTGTGGATCTCACACTCCAAACGAGGAATATGAAGAGCAAGCCCCGCCCACAGCCTGGCCCAGTTCCCATGACAATCAATGGGTGAGTTCAAACACCTCACCTCAATATCAGTAAATAAATTAAAGCTTCATTACCTCTTTGATATATAATAGCTGAACACCATTACACCAATAAGGCTTTTAAATTACATTTTTGATTGAATAAATAATTGAAAAAATGAGTGACTCATTATGTTTTTATGTGTTTGCTTCAGGATCATATTGCATATTACGAGACACCCGCATATATTGACTCAGACTCGCAGTCCAGCAGCTCACAGTATCAAGAATACCAGGATTCCCCTTCTCCATCCTCTGACAGGGGAGGCAGTAATAACAGGGACTCCCTGCCTCTAGCCCCACTCTCAGGTATACAGAGATACACATATGCTCCATTGCAACAAAACTCTTAACTTATCCCCCCTCCCCCCACATGCACATTGTACTCTCCCCTCATAATGTATGTACATCCCATCCCTCCTCGGTAGGAAAGCGAAAGGAGCGGTTGTTCCAGTTCTTGTTCGAGATGCTCCAGACGCCTTCCATGCGAAGCTGCATCTGGTGGGTCCAGTCATCCTCTGGCACCTTCCAGTTTTCCTCCCAAAACAAGGAGCGCCTAGCACAGATGTGGGGCCGGCGAAAGGGCAATCGCAAGACAATGACCTACCAGAAGATGGCACGGGCCCTGAGGAATTACTCACGCACTGGTGAGATTCAGAAGGTGAAGAGGAAGCTCACTTACCGGTTTGATGAGAAGACACTGAGAGGACTACAGGGAGATTCTAATACAGTGTAGGAAGCATGAATGGAGAGTGCGTAAATACGATTAGAATGATGGATCTTCTCAGAAAGTCATGTGTTTGTCTCATTAACTTCCCTTCTGCTGGAACTAATTCTATGGCACGTAGAAACAAATGAATACAGAGTATTTGAAAAGCCAGATGAAACACTGGAAAACTACAGCGTTTCATCTATAAAATTTACAGATGAAACACAGTAGTTCACAGCTCGGTGTGTGAAATCAGCTGGCGGTAAACAATATGTAAATCTTATAGGTTGTCACATAATATCTACTTTGTAAGTAGAATTTGTATTCTCAATTTAAAAGTTGTCTTTTTTCTGTTTTTGTGATTCTGTATTGCAGATGCTCAGCAGATATAATGTGAGATAAACATATATATTTTTAAAGATGAAATAAAAGTATTTTCAGCATGCCTGGTGTATTTTGTCTATCCTATGTGAACCTTGTAGAGCATATGACTTGAGCAAACACAAATGCTTTTTTATGACATAAAGCAAGCACATGCCCTAGCCAAAATGTTATGCAAAGTAAGCATGAAAAACTGCTGCTAAAAACAGACCTGTTAATCAGTAACATCTAAAAAGTCCCCTGACACAGAGAATAACAGAACATGCGCACATCTTGAACACAACTGAGATGTAGAGTAACACTTTCTTTTATGAAGTCGCCAAAGTGCAGCATTTTAGTTTATACTTATTCATTAGTAATGATGAGTGTGGGGGAGGGGGTCACTAACTACATACACTAAGTCATGCTCAATTGTGATTGTAATTTAAGTATAATTAAAGTGTGTATTTGACAGCAGTAGTATTTAATATATACACACATACATAAATAAGATCTAAGATTTTGTAGTATGCTAAGTATGCTTTACTTGTAATGTAGTATTACTATATTGTAATATTGCTACTTGTACATGATTATGTAATATAATTTAACCACTGGCAATAACAAACACGCCTTTTGTATAAAAAATGTAATAAAGCTCTGTCAGAAGCCTTCAACCAAGGCTACTGAGACACATTTATCAGGGTGAGGAAAGGATTTTCATTTACTGATGAAATACAGATGGTATCTCCAAGGAGTGCACGCCTGTTGTTGCTGTGTGTGCACAGAAGCGCATGCATGTTTGCATATAAAAAGTATCTGCCCAGTGCTTTTCTGCTCATTTGAAGCCACAGGCTGAAAGCAGAAGTACGCTACAATGGACACAGTGGAATTAACTAGCCCTGTCGGTAAACTTCGAGGATACCTGTGATCTCCATCTTCAGCCATGGCTAAATGGAGTTGGGTGGTTTACACGGTGCTAGAAGTGCTGATTGCCGTGGCCTGTTGCCTCGGCAACACGTTGGTGGTGTACGCGGTGTGCATCGGCGTCCGGGATTCCCTTCGGGAGCCAACATTCTGCTTCCTGGTTTCCTTGGCAGTGGCAGACTTCCTGGTGGGTGTGGCCGCGGTTCCCCTGGCTGTGCTGTTGGACGGCTGGGTGAATCTGACCCCTGACCTGTGCCTGCTCCTCAGTTGTGTCGTGCTTGTGCTGACGCAGGCCTCTGTGTTGTCCCTGCTGGCGATCGCTGTCGACCGATACCTTCGTTTACACACGCCGCTCAGGTGAGGTACGCCCTCCGAAACGCTGGTTTATAGAAAAGCTACGTACAACACTGTTCTGCTGCAGTAATCGTCCCTCTTCTCTTTAATCCCTCACTCTCAGATATAAAGCAGTGGCCACACAGCAGCGAACTTGTTTTGCTGTGTCTGTGTGCTGGATGCTTTCCTGCCTACTGGGGTTCACCCCCATGTTTGGCTGGCACAACCACTCCACTCTAGCATCTGATTCCACAAATACATCTTCCGCTTCCTCCATCTCTCCACCCTGCACCTTCCTCTCTGTTATCTCTCTTCCTTTCATGGTCTACTTCAACTTCCTGGGATGCGTCATGGCGCCTCTGCTGGTCATGACGGTCCTCTACATTCAAATCTTCCGGAACCTGCAGCGCCGCCTGAAGGACAGCAGTCCCCCAGCCCAGGCCTCTCTACTCAGGGAGAGGCGGCTGGCCTGCTCTCTGGCTCTGGTCCTCATTTTGTTCGCCGGCTGCTGGATTCCTCTGCACTTAATGAACTGTCTGCTGCTGTTTCACGGCCCTCAAGCCGTCACAGAGTGGACATTATACACAGGCAGGTGACATAGCTTTTCTAGTCCTTAAACAATCAGCAGTTGGTTGTTTTTTATACATTGCATTTTAGCTACAGTGACTTATACATGATAGTAACAAAATTTTCCACATTTCCCAGGTATTCTCCTGTCTCATGCCAACTCAGCTGTCAACCCTGTCATCTACGCTTACCGCATCCCAAAGATCCAACAAGCCTACAGCCAAACATGGAGTCACTTCCTGGTGAGGATAAACTATTGCCAAGGAGACAGGCAAGCTAACAGGCCATCAAGCCAATCGCAGAGACGTGTTGAACAGGAAGGAATGATACACCACAAAACAAAGACCCACAAGGGCGTTTTAAGTCAAGTGTGTTTGTGATTTGAGCACCTGGGAAATTGGACAAATGTTTTACACTCACACAATCATTCATGTAATGCTTTATTACATATAACCATGTAGGCTGAAAAAAGGCAGGAACCGAGTGAGCTTTTGAATTAGTAAAAATCTGTACTTGTGTTTCTTTTTGGTACAATGGCCACGGCAAACTGTGGACTATCCCATCTGCAAACTTTCTTCTCGTCAAAGCTGTTTCTTGTGACTCCACTAGAGGGGGCTCTAGACCGACAAACTCAAGGCGCTGTTGTACACAAACCATGAGACCATCAGAATCACATTAGGTGACAAGACAAACAGTTTCAAGATCTCAACATCTTGGACAACTGATTTGATGCAAGTATGACTTTATTGGCATGTACATATTCGTAGATTAGTCATATGTGACAGGTTCAATCAATTCCAACACTAATCCTTTTCCAGAACATATGTACCTGCTCCTTTCTTTGTGATATCTAAGAATAAATGTTATACTTTACAGGGACAGTGTGTTGAATGTTCACGAGTGTTCAGTGAGCCCCTCGGGGAAGGCAATAGACTGTATAGTTATCACCTGAGCGGGGTGTAATCCCACCCACCAAACTATACAACCTACTACCTCACCCTGACAGAGCCCAAATCAAACACACCCCCAACGTAATTGAGCTGGACTAGCAAAAAACAATGCTTGTCACGATGCATTATGTTGCAAGCGTATGTTTTGACTGGACGGCATGATCGTCCATCTGGAGGTGACAGTCGGTGAGTGGTTGACTCAGCTGTCTCCTTGGGAAAGACAGTAGATTGTATAGTTATCTCAAAAAGAGGTTAGGCAACCCCACAACTATTCAATCTACTACCTCAGCCCCAAGGACAGCATCCACGTTGCTTCAGCATCAAAGATCCACAAAGGTTACTCTCCTGCAATGGTACAAAGAAGAAAAGACAGAGAGGGTTATCGTAATTAATTCTCCGTAAAACACATGCAATATAAAACTGAATAGGATGTGTAGGATTGCCTGTTTTGCAGTGTATATTTACGTAACAATTTTTTGATTGATGTGTTCAAGTTCGATCCCAGCAGAAAGGGGTGTAATCGTATTTTGGTTTTATCTCTGTGCCTGACTCTTTGTTGCCGTTTAAATCGGTTCCTGGAAATGGTTCAACGACTTATGGCTGAAAACTGCTCTTGCTTCATGACAACAAGTCTTCATATGCCAAGATTTTAAGAACCGTTTATCACTCCTTAACAACAACAACCGCCTCGGAGATTTTACATATTGGCACATCCTCGCCGATCAACCAAGCTTTTTTTTTTTTTTTTTTTTATTGCGGCGCTGAATGTCTTCGAGATATCCATTCCATTAAAACGAATCAAAGACAAATCATTTAACGGTGAGCAGACATCGAAAAGTGAGAGCACTAATGTGTGAAAGCCCAACAAACAACTCACTGGCTTCCTGAGACTCTGGCATGTGATCGAAAGAGAGAGAGAGAGAAAAAAAAAAAGAAGCTGCTCGACTCGGTGCCAGGAATTCGTTTCCATTTTTGCCAAAATCTGAGCTCATTCCAGTGGGCTATCCCTGTGTAGGCTGGCTGCTGCTTCTCAGACGGAGGTACACACACAGATGCCTGTAAATATGGCTTCCACCAGCTGCCTCTGATTGAATACAAGGCTGGGATTCTGCCCCCCAAAACAAAACAAGGAAACACAAAATGGCGTCTTGCGCATCGGCCATTTTAGATCTGCTTAAAAACATTGCACGGTCTACCTTTCAGGGGCTATTTTCTGAAGTCTGCTGCCTCTCGATGTAGGAAGAGCGGCTGTTCTATCGAGAGTGATGGACAATCAATCTTGTGCCAAGCTCCGCGAGGAAGCCAACAGACCCAGACGGCACACTATCACAGGTACTGAGTGGGAGAGAAACTCAAACATGACTTATCAGACAGCTGGGAAGTTCCTTGTGATTTTTTCTGATACCAGAGAAATTTGAATACAAACATCTCTAACTCAGGCACTCTCATTGTTTGTCTCCTTTTTTTCCCGTTTCTACTAAATGAAATCATTGTGCTAAAGCCTGATACAAATGATACAAAGGTTGGGACCAATCAGCAGGTTAACACGGCAGCGACCAAAGGGTTAATGAGTGCCAGACTAATGCCAGACCTGGGCCTCAGATAGACAGAGAAGGGGTTAGGAGGTATGGTACTTGCATAAATTAGCATACAGCCCCAACCCCAGATACTTGGTCCAGACCAGCCCATAGTTAGCATGCAGTAGACCCTGCTAGTCTGATTATAGAAGACCAGACAGACAGAAGGGGGTGGGGTGCGCTGGCATGATGCCCAACTCTGCCACCATGCCAGTGACAGATCTACGAGCTCGGTTTGGTCGCCAAGAAACGTCTCCTGACTGGCACTGTGTTCGAAAAGGAACAGACTTATAGCGGTATGACTATACTGTGGGGAAATGGGTCAAATTTATGAAGATTTACAGGACATCTGAGCTATGGCCTCAAATGAAAACATTAAATGCTTGTGGGGGAATTCTGTGCTTCTGGGTTAATTGTAAAAATTGGCGTCCCGTTCCGTGAACAACTCCAGACTGTTTTGAAAACACTGAGGCCAAACTCGGTCAGTCATGTGAGCCCGATCGGGCGCAATTGTCTATGATGGTGGACTTTGTCTGTGGCACATAAAAGGGGCACGCATGGCTCCTCTGGGGCAAATCATTTTATCTGTCAACAGCTCCAAAATAAAAGTGCCACAAGGCAGTGGGGCAGCTGAGCGATTCCTAAAGAAAAGAGGGAGGAAAAAAAAGGGAAAAATGTAGCCTCTTGAGTTAATCTCATATGCCTATCAGACAGTCTGTCTGTGCATCTGTCACAGCAAAATTATGGCTCAATGGTAGTAAATTCACATTAGCACTATTCGGCGTGAGCCAAGAAACACAGACCTTGTCCTCATTTGCCCCCTGATAACGCTGCTCTGCTGTGACCAACTACAATATGCTTCTCTATTCCGCCACAACCGCATGAAGGCCTTTCAATAAAACAAAAAAAAAAGACACATCTAACACATCAAGTTATATGATCGAACCATCTTCTTATTCACTTTTGTGGACTGGGTTGAATGACCGGCATCAAAATGACCGCCAAATTGTATTACTGCTCATTTATCGTTATTATACAGATTTTACAAATTCCAACATCGGCCCTAAATCTGCTGTGCTATCATAACACACACATTGCAAAAAAAAAAAAGGGGGGAAAATAACACACAATTTACAACGTTAAACTGACGAAGAAACACTGTGGAAACAATAGGCCGTAGCTTCGTCTCATCCGCTGTGAAAGGACGCACCATTCGTCGGATTTATTCCTCACAAGTAAACAACGTAAACATACAAATTAATTAGCAAATTCCCCAAACACACAGCAGTTGCCAGCAAAACTCCTCGGAATTGGAGCGGATTTTCGCAGGAAGAGGCAGGGAAATACCTATTGGACTGCCTGGTCACTTGGTCCACGAGACGGGATGAATGCTTGGCACGGACACAGCGGAGGGGGAACCAGACAATTGGTAAAGGTTCTTGTGTGTTTCTCCGTCTCTCTTTCTCTATCTCTCTCTCTCTCTAGCTTTCTCTCTGAGCTTTGTGCCAAAAATGGGCAGTGTCTGTGTGCCAGGCAGAATTTCAATGAGGGAGGAAGGAGGTGGTGATGGTGGGCAAAGAGGAGGAGGGGTGAGGGAGCTGGAGTTGGCAGAGGAAGTATGCCACACAATAAATGGCAGAATGAAGAATTCCCACAGATAAAAAGAGCTAAACAGATGCGCTGGTCTTGTCTTTCGCTCGTCCAGCCGTACTGCAGAGAGTCCGGGCATCTGGCAGATACGAGAAAGAAGGTTTATCTTCTATAGAGCGCTATGGTGATTTTATCATACCTGCTTTTTTTTTTTTTTTTTATCTCCCCTATTCCCTAAGGGATGTCTGATTCCTACATTAAAGGATGGGAGTGATGAGCCTCTTCTGTGCCCACTTGGCATGGTGCCTGCTCTGATGTTCTCTATATCCTCATTAATCAGGACACACAGGGCTCATGCTCACAAGTAAGCATGCATATAGAAATGTACTCAAACACAACCACGCACTGACACAGCACAACTGTGATCCGTATGCGTGGAAAAAGCTCAGCCTATCTGAGCCCAATCTACTAAATGTTAATTAAATGGAAATACTTCCAGTAAGTAATCAACTTCTTGGTTTTGCAAGACACACACACACACGCAGATGTGGGACTCGCAGCCATATGAACCAGGTAAATATGTCGGGCAATGTGTTTGATGAAGAGATAATATGACCCAGATAAGGCAGGAGTATAAAGGAGTCATTGTGTTGAATATCTCACTGTCCTGCAATCATTTCAAATATAAGTTCAATGGGTAGAATCAGAGCTAAGTTCAAGTATTTTAGTATTTTATTTAAGAGGTAGGTCACTCCAGATTTGTAAAGCTCTAATTTATTCGATGTAATGTCATGTCATGACATTAGAAATGGATTCTATTAATATCTGTATGAATTTATTACTTCGAGAGATACCAGCTGATAACAGTAGAGGACCATTTCTGTGTTGCCCAGCTATAATCTCCAGTGTGTTAAGGAAAAAAACCTCTGAATGAAGACCATATCTATCGAAAATGTCTTTCCTCCTCTTCATCCACTCTCTCTCTATCACCTCCCCTTTTCCACTTGCCTATGCGTTTTGCTAATGTACTGATTAGATGTGTGGTTACCATGGTTTCAAATGTTTCTGATAGCTCGGATGACTGGCCTGGCATGTTTCTGCACGCCTACATGTTATAGCATTCATGATGCCACACAGAACCGGCCACACATGCGCACACACACACACACACACACACACACACACAAACACACACAAACACACACACACAAACACACACACACACACACACACACACACACAGAATATACACAGGAACACACTTTTAAAAGATAGGCCGTGTGCTTGCGTATCTGTCTGCATGTACATAAAGAGGCTACGTGCAAGGGTGCAAAGTGCTGTATGTCAGGACGAAACAGTTGAAGCTTCCTGCATGAGAAGAGAAACTTCCTGTTGCTTTGCTGCAAACCGCGGCCGGTCAGCTGAGATATCAGCCAATCAGATATGTCGAGGCTGAATGCAGGAAGTCAGTCTGACTGCCTCTAGGAGAAAAACTCAGAAACATTATGAGGCAACACGATAAGTTCATCTGAGGATAAGAGAGGGGCGGGGAAAGAGCTCTCCCACTCCTACCTCTCTTTCTATCTCCGTAACCCTTGTTCTCTCTCTTTTCTTCCAGCTTCTTCTTTCTTAACATTTTCCTCTCATCACTGTCACATGTTTGTATGCAGGAAAACGATCCTTTCTTTAAGAAACTTTTCTTTTATCCATTTTAATGATTTTGGTTCTTAATGCCAAAGCTGAAGTGACAGTGGCTAATGCAGAGGAACTGCGAGTTGTAAGCCCACGAACTGTGAGGGGTATGTCGAAAGGGTCTGCCCATATTCTCGGTTTCTTAAACACGTGGCACGAAGGCGCCATCTTAACACCAACCCCTATTTAGATCAAGATACAGTACTGACAATCACCCATCTAGTTACATTCCTAATTGTACATACAAGAATGCTGATATGTAGGATCGTTACGATAGGTGTTAAATTCCTTTTCTAAATGTCAAGTGAACAGTCAAATTGGTTGTCGGTTAATTGACATATCCTGTTATGTCTAAAATGGACAGTGCAACAATGATATTTTGCTTTCTGGTGTCCCAGCCTCTGATATGTATTGTTTAAAGTCTCTGACTTTAAATAGTAGGCAGTGTGATATGAATAATTAGCTTATTTCCTTGCAGCTGTATTAGATACACATCAATCAGATAAGGTCGGATATTTTCTTTTTTTTTTTTCCGACGGCAGGTCACAGTAGTGATAGTGAATCGATGCCGTTTCCGATTAAGTGTGATTAAAAAAAAAGAGTGTTGTCTACGTTCGACCTAACTCGGTGTCACTTCTGCGTAAGCTTCCACTGAAAGTATCATATACAGGAGCCACGGTTGCCACCTTTTCACAAACTGACACACCTAAATGTCGCAGGGAGGTAAAACGCACAAACACACACGTGCTCCTGTGAAACAACCGCCACATAGCTGAGTTTTCATGGAGGGAGAAAGAGCAAACAGTGTGTGACGGAAATGAGAAACAAAGTAAATATCACCCTCATATTACTTATCATAACGGCTCTGGATGATAAGGGACCTGCCGAGCGCCTTGATTGTCCTGTGGGTGCAACCTGTCGACGCTGGTCAGCGGCTAAACTCGTATTGACCCGAACACAACAACAGCTCTATGGCTCGGTCAACCCTCTGAGGTCAGAAAGTAACCGAGGAGGTCCTTCCTCCTGCCAGTCTACAAAGAGACACCTGTTCAGTAAGGAAAGCCACAGAAAGACTGTTTACCACCCTGTCAGAGCCTGCTGTCCTGGAGCAGAGAGGGAGAGAACGGGGGGGGGACAGGGGAGAGAGAGAGAGAGGGAGAGAAAGAAAGAGAGGAAGGAAGCGAAAGACAGAAGATGATCTAGCAAGGGGTTGAGGAGTCCCTCTGAGCTCCTGAAAAGTTTCTCCAGTTCTTTCCATCAAGCCAAAATGGCGGCGAGCGGAGTGCGGCGTGGCAACCCGACGACACAGAGACACGTTCGCAGGAGGAAGACCATGATGAAGGACACAGAACAGGGCGAAGGAAGTGGAGGAGAAGAGATTACAGGACTGTGAAACAGACGGGGAAGAGGTGTCGCAGGATTAAAAAAGAAAAATACCTGGAGCCTGTATGTGAGCGGCGGGCTGGGCCAGAAGACTGGAGGAGAAGAGGGCCGTGATGGCGGGAAGAAGGGAAAAGAGAGGAGTAGAGCACACCCTCTGAGAGCTACACCCCCTTCCCACAATCCCCTCCTACTGGCGTGAGTGCGTCTGTCCGTACACGGGGTGACAGGGGGACGTCTGCTCACACACCAGCCCTATAACATACACACACACATGCGCACACACACACAAGCCACGGTATCAAACACACACAGTGCACAACAACGAAAAAAAAAAAGAAGCTCCAAATCAGACTCGCAATAGACTCACAGTACTTGCAGTTGTATGTGACCAAAATCGGAGACAAGCGCACGGACGCGCGGACGCAGGACAGTTCAAAACACAAACACACACATAATCAATTCACCAGCCTTTGGATCGCCCTCTGCTCTGCCCTGTGCTGTGTTTGCCTCGGTCCGCCTGCCCACTTTGGCACCGCTGCCAAGAGGGAAGGAGAGAAAAAGGAGGGGGGGGGGGCGTAGAGACACAGAAAGAGGAAGGGAGGGACATGCTGTAGCGAGAGAGAGGGGGAACAGAAAGAGGAGGAGTCAGAGAAAAAGAGTTAAGAAAGAGAGTGAGACAGAGAAAGAAAAAAAAAGACAGAAGACGCGTAAATTGCTGAGAGACAGACAACGGCACGGTGACACGAAACAGCGGGACAGCAGCTGGGAGCACTCAGAGAATCCCTGTGTTAATCATCTAACGTTCAAACCACACCACTCGCCTCGCACTGTACTTATAGCCCACTATCCTGCAGCAGCAGACAGATGGCGAGAGAGACGAGCTAAATTTCAACACTTCTGCCGTACTGTTCCATCCTACCACATTTTGACAATCAATATGTTAAAAAAAACCTGAAAAAATCCCAAACTGGGCTCGAGATCCGAAACTCTAAACTGATGGACATTTGTTGTCAAGTTCTCTCGCCTGAAAGCGGAGTCCCGGGAGACTTACTGTCTTTCTCGACATCTTTATTCTGCCTGCTTTTCTCCACGTCTCCCTCCATCCTTCCCACAATTTGTCCTCTCCCTCCATCGGGGATAATATCAGCCCTCCTCAGTGGGAGGGGTTTGAGGGAGTTCAGCTAAATGAATCAATGAGTGAGGAGGGTGGATATTTCAGAGAATGTCATTTTTTTTCTCCCCCTCCTCAGCCATTGGCATCTTTCCCAGGTCTCCCTTTGCTTTCTCACACCAGCAAGACAGTTGAACACCGATGCAGATCTTGGATCAGCGAGCGGTCGCCTCTAGATGACCTCAATCATTAGGAGAGAAAACATAAATCCATCTGTTCATAAATGGCCGACCTTCTCTATAGCCTGAGTGTGGACCAATCACTGGCGTTTCAGCGGGTATCCCAAGCCGAGCCAACCAAACCGAGCGCTAAAATGACGTCATTTTCAAAAATGTTCTATAGAAAACAGGATTGCTTTTTTTTCTCTTTCTTTTTTTTTTTTTACCATTAAACTGCAAACAAACACTTTTCCTTCTCTTTTAAAAACTTACATCATCCACTTCAGGGCAAAACAACTCATCTTGTTTTGTCTTTGTCAAAGCAAAACAGTTGATTCCTTGTGGCAGTTTCTGTAATATCTGAGTTGTTCAAAAGTCCTCAAAAGTGACCAAAGACACACACACACACACACACACACACACAAGCACAACCACACACGCATTTTTGGAGGCTTCTCCCCGTCCTCAAACACTCACCGCAGAGACAAAACAGACCACAATAGTCCGGCTTCTCTGCTTAAACTCCACATGAGTCTTTTCTCGGAGATAGGACAATGGACACACACACACACACTCCCACACACACATACTGTACACAAGCACACACACACACACACACGTGGTACGAACAATCCGGTTCTTCCATGGAGGCTCAGATTCAGCCAGCAGGTTGGACAGCCCCTCAACCTGACGTCACGTCTCCTTTGTTGTTTATGAATTTATTTCTCTCCTCAGCTGAACTCTCTGAACCCAATGCCCCCCCCCCCCTCCCATCCCGTCCTCCAAGCCCTACACTTACCCCCTGCCAACGAAGGCGGGCAAATACAGTACGGCTTCAACAAGGAAATAAAGAAAAAGACAGACAGAGACAGACAGGCAGACACGGAGAGAGGAGAGAGACAGGGCAGAGGCAGAGAAAGGAGCTCGGATGTCTCTCTCACTTTTTCTTTTCCTCCCTTTTTCTTTTTTCGATCGCTCCCTGGGTCTCTTCCTGCTTGGCTTGTAAAAGTTTCAGCTGCATGGCGGGCCGGCCTCTTTTGGCAGCCGTCCAGCTCTTGACTCTCCTGTCCCCTTGCAAGAGAGAGAGAGAGAGAGAGAGAAGGAGGGGAGGACAAATATAGTCACAGGCGCAGCTAAGAGTGTAGTGTACGGTTTGTAGAGGCAGATGCACAGCGGCCATTCAGCAGCGTATAAGCATTCCTTCAACACTTAGAATGAGCAACAGCGAAGCATCAGGCAGTGGATCTGATGTCAAATACGAGCTGAAGACTGTCCCCGAGACATCACCCAGGGTTTTCAAAGGCTGTGCCCGTCTTTCTTTAACTGATTGTGACAGCTGAGTCTGATAACAGTGTGTTTTGGTGCTCACACCCAGTTCACACAGGGACACGCTCACATTGTTATTTCTCCTACTATCAATAACACGGGCGGCTCAGTTGCACTTGGATGAGCTTGTATGTACAGACATATTTACACATGCACATACAGTCTCCTAAAAGGCTACATGCTGGATTTAGATTTGAAATAGAAATCCAGACCTGCTAAATGTGTTTCAAAGGATACCGTAGGTGTAGGCTAGCACCCGTATAAATAGGCTATACTATTCACACGAGTACTGCGATGTTGATACACTTTGCAAATAATAATAAAGTATATACAGTCTACTGTATATTAACTGTTGAGGTAGCCTAATGCATTACTGCATTTTATGTTTGTCTTATTTTTCTTCAGCCTAATATTCTCTTACGGGACTAATTCACTTATTTGAATTAAACCTACAAAGCAACATTCAGACACACAGTGATCTCACAAAATCTGATTAAAAATTGTAGTAAATTAATGCAACAAATAATTTTTTTTTAAGTTAGTTACTGCTCAAAATGGACTAATAGGCATAGGTTCATGTATTAGCTATTCAACAGGTGGATTGATGGTTTTGCTTTTCTTCTTCTTGCTAACTAACAAACTATTATTACGACTACTTCACTGATAATTTGCTTACCTAGAGACTCCAGAAGGTACGAATAGATGTCCAGGTGGGAAACCTCTGGCCACTGAGTGGGGTTATCGTACCAAGTTGTGGCTGGAGGGCTAAAGGAACATGATTTAAGATGGATCAAATTTATCTTTTCTATGCATCTTGCACATTGTATGGCAGAAAGAGTGGACATATATTTAATTTATATATCAGTGGGTCATTTATAAGCTAATTCTCTAAGCTAAGTCTCATTCCCATTAGGATGTAGCCTTACTAAGTTAATATAAGCCATGATCTTTTCTGGCTAACATTAATTCACGTCTTAAAAAACGTCAGCAACAAAACTATCGGTCCTATCTTTAATTTTACCACAGATATAAGGAGGAAGGAAACAAACCTGTTTTTGTAGCTCTGTTAGCTAACTATTTGCTAACTCATTAGCTAACTCGCATTAGCTAACTCAAGATGTGACTAGATACATTTTAATGATTATAAGTAAGTAATATGATTTTATAAAGTAACGTTACCTTCTCCAAACATAGATGTGCACATCTCAGTAAACAGGAAAGGAAATAGTTGGCAGAGAGTCTGACAGGTAATAAACTTGCTCAGCTGCTATTGGAACAGAGCAAAAAAGGGGGCGGGGCTAAAGCAATTGAAGAACTGCAGTGTGTATCAGGTATTAACCTCTGCCGAATAAATTGTCATTACAAAGTCTAAGTAAGGCCTTTTTTAGCCTAGAGCTCAAGGCCTTTGTTGAAACCACCAGTGCCCAATAATAATGAGATTAAATAAGTGAAACAAACAGTTTATCAAAGTAAAAAGACCAGCTGTTTAAAAATAGGGTTATAGAGGGAATATAGATTATTCCACTCTTCCATCTTGTTCAATTTTCATTCTAGAAAGGTGAGGCGCTCCATCTAGTGGCAAACTAGTGTAAATGATGTTTGTGAGCTGTTTGGAACAGTCCTACTTTTTTACTGTTATATTAATGTGTATTAATACTATGATCAAATATCAAGCAGACCCTTCTTGCTGCTGTACAGATACTCCTCTGTATCTCCTTCCCTGCTGCTCTGTAAAGTCACACAAATGTGATGGAAAAATCAAAAATGTTGTCTTTTCTTCTTTCTTTTAGGGAAATAAAATAGAGGAAGTTTGAGGCTTAAACCTGGACTAAATAATGATAATAATGAGAATGAAGATTTCTTTAAACTCCACGTCAATGTTAAATTATTATTTCAGTTAGGTTTGAAATAAAACCAGACATATCATATGTCATTTAAAAGCTTGGAAAATTAACTATAATACCTGATCACCACTGATTCCCCAGACCTCACCGGGGAAAAGAACAAACTCTGTATGGGCAGGTTGAGTTATAGACATGTTTGCACATGTCTCCCCAAAAACACCAATCCAGCTGAAGTTAGGCAATTTGTCATGTACTGTATATTTCCCTCTCAGGCACTTTTCCATCACCGGTGAGTAAATGAGAGTCATTATCTATTCTACTCTTCATTATTTTGGCTCCAAAGTTTCCATTCAATATTTTTTTCTTATTATAAGTATTACATTTTTATTTAGTTTAAGATGAAATTGGCTTGTCGGTTCTAAACAGCATTCCTGAATTCTAAGGACCAAAAAAAATAAAACTGAAACACTTGTATACTCACAATATACAAGTGTATATTGTTTGTTGCCTCAGATTTGCCTTTTATTTATCAGTCAGTGCCAAAAAAAAATTGTGGCCTTGTGCTCTGAAATGCTCCCATTAAATTGGGTAACACCGCCCTCCAGTGGCTCCATGAAGGGACAACATCAGTCCAACAAGAGGTCAACAAGTTGATATTTTCCCCCTTTTCCTGTCTGGTCCTGTTCTTCTTTCCCTTCACAACCGTGACATTTATCACCACCGATCATTTCCAATTCCAGTATCAAAACACCCAAAATAGACGGAGGTTGTGCAGGCAACCCTTGAAAGCGTCCGACATCAACCCCCGTTGACCAGCATTGATCCGACGCCAGTTACTGAAAACAGGCCTAAGCGTATCTGAGACCGCTGCAGAACCGATGGGACCCACGGGATTCCAGATCAGAAGTCAGCACGTAATCTGTTAAACAGGAGCTTATTGTCAGCAGTTGGGGGCATGTTGAGAATAAGAGGGCTTAAGTCTCTTTGTCAGTCTCGTGACATTCTGTCAAGAGGCCATTACATCTGCTTTTACAATAGGATCACTGTTACATGCCGGCTGCACTGGCAGAGGCCTTTTCCTCCAATTACTGCACCTTGTCATTATGGGAGAGTAATACTGTAGGTGATGTAAATCATTAACCAGCGCTGGCTCATGCTTATTTGGATGTCAGAGGCTTTGACAGCCCCCACCTCCCCCCCAGTGACTCAGCACATCACCAATAAAAAATGCATCCATATTAGATTTAAATGATTTTCTTCTTATGTCGGCTCAAGAGGTTGAATAAAAAATGTGTGCAGAAAATACCTAAAAATACTTGAGTTGTGAAAATGTGTCTCGTTGAGTGGATATAGCCACTTAAAACCAGCAGCAAATAAAAATGCACTGTCTATCTTTATTGGCGTATTAAATCTAATACAATTCAAAACTGCAATAAAGTGATAGGTAGTTTATGGACTCTGATATTAGTCGTCTGAAAAGAGAACGTCCAGTTTGAATAATTCACCCAGGCGTATACTGCTTATCCTGCAATTTAAAACAACTTCATCTTACTGTGGTTTGTGTTCATTTGCCATTTTCTATTTTACACCTATATTTTTAATACAGTTGTAACACATAGTGATAGTGTTTGTTTGTGTGTGTATGTGTGTGTGTGTGTGTGTGTGTGCGTGTGTGTGTGTGTGTGTGTGTGTGTGTGTGTGTGTGTGTGTGTGACATCATACACACACACATATATGGGGTCTCAAAGCAAAAAATATCTGCTGGGCTCCTATTCTGATCCTGCTGTTCCATTTGCATTATGTACACTTTTTCTATGCTACAGTATCAGCTAGACCCAGATTTGCTGGTAATAGTCGGTATAAGGAAGGTCTTGAAGCCAGATTTGGACCTCGCTGGAACTCGCTGGAATTATCTAATAAATCCAGATCCACCTTGAGGCACTTATCATATCAGTTGATATTGTGCTTGCATATTTCCAAACATATTTTCAGCCCCTGGAGTTTTAGGGCCCCAAGGTAGTCTTAGATTTTTTTCTCAATTGGTATATGATATATTTCCATATAGTTCAGTTGTTTAGAGCTGTTTGAGTAAATTAAAGCATTAATATATTATATATATATGTATATATATATATATATATATATATATATATATATATATATATATATATATATATAATATATATATATATTCAGGGGCGACACGGTGGAGCAGGGGTTAGCACTGTTGCCTCACAGCAAGAAGGTCACAGGCTCAAGACCTCCTTGGTCCTGGGTCTGGGACCTTTCTATGTGGAGTTTGCATGTTCTCCCCGTGTCTGTGTGGGTTTCCACCGGGTTCTCTGGCTCCAAAAACATGCTGAGGTTAATTGGAGACTCTAAATTACCCGTAGGTGTGACTGTGTAAGTGAATGGTGTGTGTGCCCCACGATTGGCTGGCGACCATCTGGGGTGTATCCCTGCCTCTCGCCGTAATGCGCTGGGATTGGCTCCAGCAGACCATGTGACCCTAATGAGGAATAAGCAGGTATAGAAAATGAGATGAGATATATGTTCAGAAGGAAATATTAAAAAACAAACTCATCTGAGGAAGGAAAGGAAACTGATGCCCTAAATGCTGCAGACTTATCTTGACATCAAAAAGTGTCTATACTGTATTTATTCAGTGGTGGAAAGTAACTTAATACATTTAGGCTACTCGAGTACTGCGTTTAAGTACCATTTTAGGGTACTTGTACTATATTGATTATTTCCATTATACTTCTCATTTCAGAGGGAAATAAAATATTTTTTTTTCACTTCCACTAAATTTATCTAGTAGTTTTACTTATTTTTAAGATAAAGATTTGACATAAAAAATATATATTAATGTTACAGCAGTTTTTTTTAATTATAATTTGTTAACATTATATTTTTAAATGTGTTGTGTGAAAAGTACTATTTAAAGTATAATTAAACAAATGCATGATACATTTATATATAATAGCCTACAGTATGATACAGTACTTTTACTATTAGTACACTGTCCTGTGTGTTTGTTGATGATAAATAAGATAATAGAACATCTGCATAATGAGAACTTTTACTCTACTCTTCCTGGGCCTATTTTACGACACTGAAGTAAAGAATCTGCGTGATTAAGACCACTCCACAGCTGGATTGTGAGGACATTTCACTACAACACGAATCATCCAGAAGCCTCAGGCATCACTACTTTTATATACATGTCCTCTGAAAAGGCCACAAAACAACACAACCCTTCCTTATCCCCCTACCCTCCAAGCCCAGAGGCTGATGTCATGGGAGGAGTTTGCGTTGGGACCCACAAAACTTTTGCGTGTGCGCGTGTTTGGACGCCACGCCTCTGTTGCGTTTTCGTCCGCGCGTTGATTTCATACCAAAACTCATACTTGGCATTCCGCCTTTTTTTTCTCTGTCAAACACGGTTATTTTTTTTTTTCTCACCGAGGAAATAGTCCCGATCTAGAAAGCGAACCTCGCTTTAACGGAACCCAAAGTGTGCGCAGAAGAGCGTGTGTGTCCGCTACAGCGGCGCAGGGAAGCCTTTTTTTCTATAAGGTGAGTGCGCTCTGATAGTTCTTTGTTGTGTGCTGCAACTTTCCTGCTTGCAGCGGCTGCCCCGCTTCGCTTCGTGTGTGCCTGAAGTTTTGGGATATTTGACATATTTCGCATTTTCCCCGCTGCCGCTTTGCTGATTCAGAGCCTCGTGTGTTCGGCGGGGAATCCCTCCGCGCTTCCCTCCGCCGCCCGAGTTGTAATTCCCAGCACTTTTTAAGGCGTCTCTCGGACTTTTAGTTTGGAGTTTTGTTGAGGTAATATTAGCCCGCAAGCTAGCCGAAACTAGCATATATGCTCGAGCGGTATTAGCGGCGGCTCGCCCGTGATATACCCACCGAAAGACTCATAAATACGTCCCCAGTCAGACTTTTAAAAGCTTTAGATAACGTTTTAATAACTACTTTGAGTTTTCCTCGCTTTTTTGGGGGGGGGGGGTTGGGGATAAAAGGCGGATTCTGCCAACTCACAGCCGCTTTAACAGCTCCGTTGAACGTGATTTCATTTTCCCTCTATCGTTGTTGACTGACGTTCTTCAAGCTTCTTCTGCGTTACATGCGGGTAGACGGGATTCCTTTCTTGTTGTGAAATTTTCACCAACATGTGAGACTGGTCCTACGGGTTCGAGGCGAAATAACTCCCGTTTTATTGTCCGCGTCCTGACCCATTTATCATATATGTATTATTTATGAGTTTGGCTCTATGGAGTGGATGAATCCATACACTTGGTTCATTTTTTTTGCTGTTTTTTTTTTATCACAGCGAAAGCCTGTAGGAGTTGGGTGAAAGTGCTGTGATGAAATGTAGCCCAGCTAAGTCCTCATAATGTCACTGGTGTTCCCATTGGAGCAGCAGGCAGACGGTAATGTGCATGTGTCTTGTCAGTGTGTTTGCTGAGCTCATAGCTGTATTTAGCTCTAAACACCTGACCTTTAGGCCACTGAGCTATATTGAAACCGCCAGAGCTTCATATGCCCTCAGTGTATACTGTCCTAACTTTGCATCAAAGCTGTGACCCACTCTCCACTTGAGTCATTTTCCCTAATTCTTTGGCTCAGCAGGACACTCAAGTCTTGGTTATAGAATACAGCATTATTTAGTGTCAATGTTGCATTGCCACTGGAGTTACCAGAAATTATTTAAGCCTATGAGCCTTTAATTCTATGAGTGTCATTTTATACCTCAACTAAAACAATTAAATCTTGCTCATACAGCCTTTTTATTAATGATTGTAGACAACTTTATTAAAAATTAAAGTGCTTCCTCTCATATTGAATAAATAGTTTTGTGTTAATGGGCATATCTGTGCAAGTGGCAACTATAATATCCATTAAAATGTTTTCTGTTACAAAACAAGTACAAAATGGTCAAATTAAATACATAAAATGATTGTTAGCGACTCAACTTATATAATTATATGCATGAAATCTTTAAAAAAAAAAAAAAAGTCTGGGCTTAAATGATTTAATCAAGTTAACACTTCCAAGTTTTGTTGACATTGGGTTTACCATCTCTTTGTTTGAGACAGACCACACTCCTTTTTGCAACATCAACCCGTTTATTTAAGTTGTTTTTTTAGTATTTTCCTCTCGACTTGATCATGTATCCTCTTGACTTATGAAGAAAAGTTTTAAATTAGCAATCGCTCCCTTCGCCGCAAGCTGTGCTTTCACATTTGATTTAGACTGACAAAATACAGCAGTGACCATAAACCATTATTACACCAAATGAATAGTTAATGTTTTGCAAGACAATGTGAGCCATTGCAAGTTAGGATTGTTTATTTTATGGATTCATTTGCTGATAATTTTGTCAACCTATTTGTTGTTTGGTCTAGAAAATGGGGAAAAAAGGGGTTGAATCACATCAATCACATAAAATGCTAATTCTGTTTTGTTTTTTTTTGTCCCAACCTGTCCATAATCCAAACATATTCTATCCATCAGAGGACTAAATAGACCAGGAAATATTTACATTTGACGAATGTAAATGTTGGTGTTTCCTTAGAAAATGAATGATTATTTGATCAAAATAATCTACAATTGATTTATCATTTGGAAGTGAGCTGTGAAGTGTGTTGAGGTCAATTGTACACCAGACAGGTCTAATCCAAACCACTAGCAATTATACACATTTGAATTTTGAGTCCTGATTTATAAAGGTGAAGACAATGTCTATGTTTTTATGTACTTATAAATCAGGACTTAGAAAATGGCCATTAAATTAATCCACTTCATTTAGGCCAAACAGACCTTAACCCTACCTGTAGAACCCAGAGGTACAGCTGCTCTTTGTATGTATCTATATCTCTAGAGCTGCCTCCTCAGTCAAATTAATCAGTTGGTTTGGTCTCGGTTAACTAAGTATTTTCTTGATTTTTATGCATTTTTTCCATGCTGATTTAGTTATCCTGACAAATTATTAACACATCTGTGGTAAGAACTAGATTTAAAGAGGCCCTTCTGTATTACTGCACTTGGAAAAACTCAAATTTTACAGATGTGTGAATGTAATTAGTGAGTTGAACATTTGTGGAATAGTTGCTTAAGTTGAATGACTGTTAATCGACTGAGAACTTCTTTATTTTAGGAAAACCCTGCTTTTACATGTACTTTATTCTGTCATCCAATTTTTCATGATTTTTGCCAATCGGTTTGTTCCTAATGACTTCAGATACTTTTCTGTTTTAATTAGCCTGGTGCTTTAAAAGAAATACCAAATAATTAATGTCCTGGGGGACCTCAGTCATAAGCACCTATTTCCATCTAGGCAGTTTGAGCAGATGGAACTATTTGAGGTTCATTTTGCCTTGGGTCCTATTTTAAAGTAACACACTAAAGGGGGTAGGGGTCAGATTTCTTTTGTTTTACAAAATATGCAGATTAACTGTACTTTCCGCAAAAATATGTCAACCATTTTTGATTCAGATTACATTGATTACAGCTAATAATGTATTGAGAGGATATGTTAACATTCCGCTATGATGGCTGACCACCGTCTGCATTCCTTGTATGTTAATTATGTTGGTAGGATGAGGGTTAAAGGAGCAACATCTTTCTATTGGCTGACTTCTTGCACAATAAAACTTCAAGCCCGTCACATCTCCTCCCCTTGAATATCAAAATGTTCTTTTAGGCTTTGCTCTTTCCTAACCATCTCACTGGGGTCTGTCTGATCTCTATGGCAACAGCACAGTCCTGTCAACAGTGATTGAAACTGGGAAGGCCCTGTGCTGAGTGTGTCCAATAAGCCCACCACAGCAGGGGAAGCTCTGTGACCACACTGATCCTCTGTGGTTCCTTTGTGGCAGGGACCATGTTAGCCACACTCTGGAAAACATTACAGCCCAGGCAGCATTCATGTTGCATGTGTGTGCCTGCGTTTGAGGAGACTTGGAGCATCCTCAACAATAACAAAAGAATGTGTAATTTCCTCATGTAGCCTACGCAGGCGAGGCTGGAGGCTTTAGGGAAGTTAGTATGTCTTAAGAATGGCCTGTTGTACTTCCTCATGGATTATTCACTGAAGACACTAGGCTATCTGAGACTTGGCTGATTTAACTAGTCAGCGGTTTAATTTGTAGCCTTTCGTATCTTGATCAACTGGTGGTGACCTTGGCGGGTGCATTTTTATAAGTTGGCTACTTCTCAGTGTTTTTCTATTTCGCTTGTCATGTCTTAAACCCCGAAAGCCGGAGCTATTAATACTCCAGTTACCCATGGGTGCTGTAAACAACTTCAGATGAATCTGATCTCAGTCTAGGCGAAGTGGGAAGACACTCCGGATCCAAAAAACTCTGACTCTCCACTTGGCAGCCGCAGAGTTAATCCTGGTCCTGTCACTATCAGTGATGTAGCCTGATGAGACAAAGTGCAGGGCTTTTTTTATTTTTTTTTTCTGCCTCATTCATAAAACTCACAGATTTTAAGTATGTGATGGGCAAATAAAGAACTTTAGTGGGAATCAGAAATACTTAGTCACTGAAAGGTAATCGGAAAGGATAGTTGCATTCTAGTGCTGCAACCCACAAATATTTTCATTATTGATTAATCTGCCAATTTGTTTTGTCTATATTTACTAAGTTTATTGTACAGTTGAAACACACTGCAAAGCCTAAAATCAAACAGGTGAAATATATTGTTTTAGGTACAAATTTTTCCAAATTTGAATAGAATTTTCTTATTCCTCTGGCACATAATTTCTTTACCTTAATTTTTTTTTTTCTGAGTTGGGTAAATTTGGTCTTTAGTTTAGGAAAACAAGACATCTTCTTAAAAAAGATGAAATTGAGTAAATTAAGAAAAAAAAACTTGGTAATAATAATAAATAAGATAAATTATCTGACAGTGGAATGAGATAGTTCTGCTCAATATTGGAATAATTGTACCAAAAACAAGATATTTTTCACCTGTTTCAGTTTTAGCTGCTTATTTTTGCTTTTCTGCTGGCTATATTATTTTTTGAGAATATCAGAAAATTAAAAAAAGAAATATACCCAATTTCCTAGAGCACAAAATGGTGTCTTATTTGGCCGAAGTCAAAATCTTTAAATATTAAATTGTCTTCAAGCTGAGTCAAGTAGAGGCAGGTTTTTTTTTTTTTTTTTTTTTTAACATGAAACAAGAACCTTCACATGTTTGTTTCAACGAATGATTGGGAAACAAAATGGTGGAGGATTTGTTTTCTGTTGATAGATTCATTGACTAATCACTGCAGCTCTAAAGTAGTGAAATCTGACTATTACATTATAAGGGGATGTCCTCTAATTCCTAGTTTTATATGCCTATCAACCCAAAACGTCTCACGTTTGAGAAGCTGGCACCAGAGAATGTTGTTTACTCCCTAAGCTGTTTATGGGCTAATTGATTAACTGGCAAATTGCGCCATGCCTTCTACATTTTCTTTTCTGTTCAGTGGCCCATCAGACACCTGAAAGGTGAACAGGGGATATAGATATAATCCTGTAATTGGATGGATCACATTGAAATCACAATACATCAACCATTACAGCAGTTTCATTACACAATTCAATTAACAAGGTGATCTACAGCAGTAAATCGGATGAATAGTTCATTATCAGGCTTCCGCAGAGGTCGATGATGGGCCGATCATTTGAATCAGATGTGTTGGAAAGAATGAAACAGAATATTTGAGCATGTACAGTCACAGTCGATAAACAGCTTAATTTTAACGTCTAATTAGATTCAAAGGTTGGCTACTCACAAATGCTTGAAGTCCATTTAACTGATTTTCCTCCCACATGAATGAGAACAAGCAATCTTCTTCCAAGAATCAGACATAGGTTTTCACAATTTCTACTTGCAAACACATTTTAAAAAAATGTGGCTTCACAAACTACAGTTGCCGGAGAATTCCATCTGTTGCTGATTTGAAGATACAGCAAACGTCTCAAACCACAAAAATGTCTTTTGTTTATTATTACCTGTACAGAGACTATACACTTTAGGGTTTGTGTATTACCTTTTAATAGATGATTCAAAGCTGCTTGGTATTTTTCAAAACGTACAGGAGACCGCTGCATTAATTTCTCAAAACTTTGCTGATTGCGATTGTCTTTTTGTGTGAATTCATCAGCTATGAAAACAAGTGGTGCTTTGCTCTCACTTTGTGGTAGGTGTTTTCGGTCTGATCCTTTTTTAATGTGGAAGAAACCGCCATCTTGAAACCTAAGTTCAGATCAAGCATTGCCACTCGCATTCTTTCTAGTTTTGCTGATGTCGCATAAAGGAATTCACTTTGAAGTAGAAAATCACAACTATTTCTTTTTTTTCAAATGATTTTCACTACCGTTCAGAAGTTTGGGGTCATTTACAAATTTCCTTTTTTATGAAAGAAAAGCACTGTTTTTTTTTTCCAATGAAGATAACTTTAAACTATACATTGCTAATGTGGTAAATGACTATTCTAGCTGCAAATGTCTGGTGTTTGGTGCATCTACGTGTTCTAATGGTACAATGTGTTTGCTCATTGCGCCAGAAGGCTATTGTAATAAAATGTTCTATTCATCTTACAACTCTAGTAAATAAGTGTGACTTTTCATGGAAAACTCAAAATTGTCTGGGTGACCCCAAACTTTTGAACCGTAGCATAAATCTGAGGGCATTCCTCATCTCTTTCACACTATATAAAGCTCTACAGCATCACAAAATGAATAGAAATGTTTTCCTGTGTGTTGAAGGTTGAAGGGTTGTGGCCGGAACCGTCATCATTGCGTCGGAGTGGAGTTGCCGTGGCAGCCCGGACGGGGCGCAGGAGGAGGGCGACGATGGGGACGGACTGCCCGAAGGGGCGGACCGGGGATTGGACGGCGACCCCGAGGGAGTGTGGAGCCCAGACATTGAGCAAAGCTTTCAGGAAGCTCTTGCAATCTACCCACCCTGCGGCAGGAGGAAGATCATACTCTCAGACGAGGGGAAGATGTATGGTGAGGAACAGCACATTCCTGTCTCCTATCCCCCCCCCTCAAGTATTTTTCTTCTGTGTCTAAGTCAAAAGCCAAACCTGAAGTGAACATGTTTGCGTTAAAGAGCTTCAGAGATTCTTTACGTACAGAATGAATTTGCATGTTTTAACCAAAGTCATGGAACCAGAAACAGAATTGGAAGTTTTCCCCACAGTGTGATTGAATGAATTACTGTCACCATATTTCAAAAATTAAAAAGTCAAATTATTATTTATATTAGAAATGTTTCCATACACTTTACTGACAGCTGACATTTTAAACTTGTCACAGTAGGTAACGCACAGATGTTACTAATTACATTAACAACGGCTCTGTTCTGTTCAAGCCATGTCAGTCAGCCATCATGCACAATACTGAGACCCTGAAAATGAAAGTCAAATTGAGCCATGGTTAATTTATCATGCACACATGTATGCTTCCCACTTGTCAAAATGTCTTCTGTGAAAAAGGTTTTCGCTTAAATGAATTTTCCATTGTTACTCGCAGCATATAAAATTGACTACTGTAAAACATACGTACAATTTTTAAACCAGGATGTAGCTCTGAAATGTAGCGATTTAAAAGGGTATTCTGTGTTCTCGTCTTTAATTCTCACTTCACGTTTTAACTTAAAAAGGAATTGCTTTAGATAGGACATGTTTAAATCTGTACGCAGCTTATGTGTCTGGAGTTTCTGACGAACGGTACAGCGACACAGATTAGTCAATATAACCAATAAGTATGAGGGCAAAGATCACTCTGATTCCTTTGATTTTACCAGAAGCTTATAAGACATTGTGCACTGCCTGCACTTTCTGTGGGGTTTTATTGAAACTTCTTGTGAAGACCCCGTAGCTTGTGCCTGTAACTAATTGTATGTATTTTTGAGGAGAGCTGTTTAACTTTGAGGTCAAAAGACATTTCAGCTCATGTTGGGGTTATGAAAAAGTAGCATGGCTGCTCATTCCCATGGGCATGAATTGCTTAAAGACAAGTTCAATAGTGGTCCACAGAACTGCATACCAGTGTTGTAGCACACATGCAATATGACTTCTGTTTGTTTGTATTGGGATCTGCTGCCTGTGAGTAGAGCTTTGATGTATTTTGGCCATTTCTTCCTACCTTATTGAAGGCTTTGGCTAGAATCCAACATTCCCAGCATTTTTTTTTTTTTTTGGCTGAGGGTTAGCATTCTTGCCCATAGCAGTGTGTGTGTTGTGAGGGAGATGGGATATGTGATCCCAAGCGACAGAAAGGGAGCGTTTGTTTCAGCATCGCAGCATTTTCTCCTTTTGTGGAAGTGTGGGCTCCCTGTGTCAAAAAAAAAAAATCTTTAGCATCCAGACCCCCTCCCACTGCATCCGTAGCCTTCTTTGATGAAATTGTGTGCTAATGAGCTATTGTTCTTCATCAGATTTTATCTTCTCTTTTGACAATTGGATTAGGTTCAACTTAATTGCCATTCCTCTGGTTAGAAATATGCAGCCAGTATTTATTGTTCATTTTCATCCACCATGACAATTAGAAACTACACATCATGCTTTTTTGTCTAATTTATTGATTAATCACCTTTTATTATACAGACATAGATCATGTTTTATAATAATATAACCATATTTTATTAAGTTAATCCTGTCATGGAAACTCCCAAGAAATCAGGGTTCAAGCAGAGCATAAACATCCATAGAATTGCAGCTGTGATGGAAATATAACAGGCTGCAGAGTCGTCTGTTGGCAGATTGCCAGTGTGACTTGAACTGATTAATTGAAGTCATTTTCAAACATAAAGTCAACTAATAAATTGGCAAAGCATTTATGGATTACAGTGCGTGTCTGTTTGTGGCTCATGTGGATAAATATGGATATCACGGTCAAGCAGTTAGAGCCATTTACCACTAATTCAACAGTCATGTTCAGAAAATTATATCACTTAGTGCAGCTCTTAAAACCACGAAAGGACAATATCTAAACTGTTAAAGTTTTTATTTATTTATTTTTTTCTTTACAATATAAAGGACGGGCTCTTAATCTAATGTGCATGTGAGCTGTGCTGCGCCTGCTAAATTAGGCCAGTCGAAATCGAGCCCCCGTCGCTGTGCTGCGTTTGCACTCGGTCATATGTTACTAGCATGATGTCACCCTGGATTACGGTGTCAAGGATGTATTCCCAAATTAGGATGATCAGCAGGCCGATCGCCCTGCTTTCGCACTCGCACAGCGAGACAGACGAAATGGAGGCCATTTGCTTTAAAGATGATATATCAGTTATTTTAGTAACATCGGTAAACACAACAAACATGTAATCGACCCAGCCGACACTTCCACGAGTCCCGCCTGTGTCAGACATGCTTGATATTTGTAAACTGCCCTGCCGGTCATGTTGCCCTGGCCAATACATTTTCTGCTGGTTTAATTTCGTATCCCCAGCGAGAGAATGACCTAACAAAGTTAAGGCGATGTTTTTGCTTTTTTTCCTCATTTCTCTGTATTGCTGTCTGCATCTCTATCGCTTTAAAAAATATCCAATATTAGATTTCAACAAGGGATGAGTCAACGCTTGATGTGGCAGATGAGGGGAGAAATGGAGAAATACATTGTATGAAAGCAGATGTGTTTTTGGAACAAGCACAGGAACCTTATGTTATATTGTACTACTTTTGAGTTCTAACTCATCATCCACTATACCCACTGTTCTAAATTATTGACACTGGTAAATTACACGCAGTAAGTAGGACGTGACTTTACTCCGATGAAGAAGCATTCAGCCTTTATGTGGAGCCGTACGAGGCTGCAGGAAAAGTGTGTGTGTCCTGTTTTGGGATTTGGAGCAGACTGCTGTGTCTGAGTCAGCTCATTCTGTTGATTTTGGGGAATTCTGTGTCCTGGTAAGTTCTCAGAGCTGATGTGACTCAGAGCTGATGTGACCTAAGTCTCCAGAGCATCGCACCACTTCCCAGAAAGTGTGTGTTTGTAAGTGTGTGTGTGTGTGTAATGACAACAGCTGCGGAATTAGTCTATTAAGGCCTCGCTTGATCACCTTAATCTTTAATCTGTCTTTTTATCTTCTTGCTAATTCTAACATCTGCTGCTAGAGTGAATAGAGAGTTGCTCACCATTTACAGAGCTCATCAGGTGTGGGGGTGCAGGGGGGGAGGCAGAGAAAGAAAAGAGCTGACCAGGCAGTCTGTAGTGACCACAATTTGGAAGTCTGTTAACCATATGATGACCTCCGCTCTCTCTATTCCCACCGCTCGTCCGGCCGCTTTAAAGCTCTGCCAGCGAGCAAGGCCAAATCTGACTCAGAATTAACACAGGTCAAATATCGTACAGCCACAGAAATGGAATACTGTCGCAATAAATTTGTCATATTCATGTTAAATCCATTCAGGGGATGGAAAAGTACCTACATCACCTTTTGGCTTCTTACCAGAGCTTGACCAACGAGGACAATTAAATGCTAAATCTGTCCAAGTAGGCTGAAAAACAGAGTCGTCATGATTGTTCTTAGTCAGTGCTTGATCTCAGGCAGGGGGGAAAAGTACTGGAAATCTATACTCAAGTAAAAGTACTCTCCTAAAAAGGATTCAAATAAATGTTACAATTTTAGAAACCTACTCAAGTAAAAGTGGTGCAAAAAGGTTAATAAATTACTTGAAGAACAAGTACTTAATTGTGTGGTTAGGTAAACCACATATAATTTTCTTGCTCAGTAATGTTAATATCCACACCTTTTATTAATTGTTCAAATGAGTTTGTTGAAATATTTCTCTAAGAAGAGAACGACACCTGTATGCAGAGAGCGTGATGGTGTGGGCGAGAGAGAGAAAAGAGTATGTGCGAGTTCTCATTAGTTTAGTTACTTGTTTTTGTGTAGGTAACACACTGTCAAATATGTTCAAACTTCAAAATACACAACTACCTTTACAGGTAGTTGTGTATTTTTGTATTATTATTACTGTTATGTTGACGTAATACGGGTCATTGACAAAAAAGCACAAGCAGATGTTTGAATATTTTTTGAGCAATTTTGACAGCCCTAATAATGCCTAGCACCGTCAGTGGCCAATTTTCTCTAAAACTAAAAGTTTCTGCTGTCATCAAGGTGTTGATGTCAGAAATATATATATATTTTTTAAAAAATATTTTCACCCAGTATGTTTCTAAGCACTCCCTTCCTGATTTGATGTATTTACTTTTGTCACTTCTAGGTCGAAACGAGCTGATAGCTCGCTACATCAAGCTACGAACAGGAAAGACACGCACACGCAAACAGGTATGCACAGACCGTTATTGAAGATGATGCTCATCGTAGATCCTGCTACGTGCAGCAGTTTTTTTTTTTTATTATTATTATTCATTGTGTTGTTTTGCACCCATTCACCGTGCTAAAGCTAATGTGATTATTAATGAACAGCTATTTAAAATTGGAAAAAAAAAAGAAAAAAAAGACAATCAACCTGTGAATGTGTTTTTTCATACATTAACCCTGGTTCCATAGGTGTCTAGTCACATTCAGGTTCTGGCACGTAAGAGGGTACGAGAATACCAGGCGAGCATCAAGGTGGGTGCCCGCTGAACTAACGTCCCCCTTCCCTCTGTAGTCACATCCCCTCTTCTTTTCTTTTCCTTTCCTTTTTCCTACCATCCTCTTTCCGTCATCCTGTCTTTCCTCAGGTCTCTAGTCACCTGCAAGTCTTGGCCAAGAGAAAGTCTCGTGAGATTCAGTCTAAGCTCAAGGTACACATGCTCACTGACTCTGCCATGCTAACCGCTTCGCTCTGCACGTGGCCCGAATGCAACTTAACCCACTGAATCACCGTAGGCCCACGTACTGATGGGCTCTGTCAGAGCTGATGGCGATGTGAGGTGTCTAAAGGTGGAGGGTCAGGACTTATGTCGGTGGTTCCGCCGCAGGTTGACGTGCACCTCCTCAAAAATGTAAACGCATGTTTTCGTTGCCTATTGTTTCATTTGTGTTCTGGTAAAAACGAAGAGATAAAAAGTTGTTGGTGAGCCAGGACTAGATGAATGTTTTCTTCTACATTTTTACTACCAAGGTGGCATGGAGCAATTTAACAAATGTCTCATTTATAAATATGTTTTCAGTGCAAAATTTATTGTTGCAATCACTAGAATGATTAACAATGTCTGGTGACAAACACATTTAGTGATCTGATGCCTTGATTCCTGTGCTACTGGCATCTAAGACAGGACGCTGGAACACCTTGATAGAGGAGAGTAAATCCAGTTGACGGAGGGTTGGATAGTAATAATCGTTAGTGATAGTGTGAATAGGGTAAAATTAGTTGACTGACAAGTCAAAGCTTTGCAAACTCATTTTCTCCAATGAGTGGGTGCTTTTATGCTTTTCAAGGTTCTCTCACTCATTTGCTTTTTTGTCCATATGTGGCATTGCTCAGCGTAAAAGTCAGATGTTTGAGTGTAATCGTCACAATTTGTGGGCGAGAGTTTGTTTTTATTTTATTTTATTTTACTGTGTGCATGGTAGTACTGTGGAGTTCAAGAGGCTTGTGGTATCAGACCTGTTGGTTGCATGAGGTTCAGTAGCCGGCTTGGTTGACCTAAGCATGTGCACGGCTGGAGCACTGCACATGAATGCATGCATACACATAAAACACGTAAGGAGTTATGGTAACACTTTCTATGAATGTCTTTGGAAGGAAGAATCTGAAAACCTGGGTTATATCTACCATAACATCAGCCAGTTATACAGACACATAGAACCGCTCGAATCATAACATAATAAAAGTTTCTGAAATGGAATGTCTTATACATCAACAATACACTATAGGGTGAATTTGTGAGCTTTAAAAAAAACAATAATATTGCATAAGGAATAATGTCTTATAATATATCAATATTACACTGAGAGCAACACAATCACTAGAACAGCAGTCAGTGTCCTGCAGCCTGACGGCCATTGAAATATTCAGTGCATCCTTTAGTTTATTACATGCTACTTTATTTTTTTGGAAGGATGTTTGTGTTTTTCACTTGTGTACGGTTTAAGGCCTTAAACTGGCATTCTGAAGAGACCCTGCTGTTATTAATTTTGACTTTGGTTCACAACCGTTGAACATTCACACCTGTCTAGGGGGTTCGAGTTCTGTACCATTGTATTTTTAGAAAATGAAAGAGTTGAAACGCTTTGATGATCGTTACGATTTTTATTTTTTTTTAAATTGCAGCCAGAAAGAACTGTTCATAAATCATCATAATTGTGCTATGCTCTCATACAATTGTTAAAACCTTATATGGTTTTCAGTTTATCTTGAGGGTTATACTGTGTTATTCCATTAATTATCAGTTATGAGAGCAGATCTGTATGTGTCTAATAAGTGGCTAATGTTCTGGGAGTTATAATGTGCTATGTCACCCAGGACTTCAGATTCTTCCTTCAAACACTGTTGTCACTTTGGCATGGACGTATATTCATAATATATTAGGTCCACCGGTTATATTAATTTTTAAACCTTGTTATAAATTGTCATACATGATTATAAGCTGTGCGTTTTGTAAAGCCTTATATAAATGCATTCTGTGGATGTTCTCATGATGCATAATAGACAATACCTTCATAAAAAGTGTTACCGGAGCATTATAAAAATGTGCTACCTCATCTATGATGAAGAATTTCAGTTTTTCTCCCTTTTTAATACATTTCTGATCTCCACGTTCTCGCTCTTGGACATTTCCCTCAGTTCTTTATATCTTTCCTGTGTAAGCGCTTTTCTTGTGGTTTTACCATGCCCTGTAATAAACGTTCTTTGTGACATAATTTTGCACCGAAGGCATTTCACTTGCTGCTCTCTAATACGCAGTTGAAGAGTGTAACTTTTTTCAGGTTTCCAGGCCCGTATGTTCTCTGATTAAACGGAGTCAGGACACAGCTTTACGACGGCATAGATGATGAAAAGAACTTGGCGTGTCCCTGTCAATGTGATATTAATGTTTTTGAGTTTAGTATGAATGTGTTGGACTAGGTGGGTTTCGGGTGTAGTCCCTTTAAGGAGTCGCATGTAGCGATTAGTTTTCCTTCTTATTGCCTAACAGTGATTCTGTGACCTGCTTTTATTTTGAATGTACTGAAGTTAATTAACAACGTGTTTCCTTTGCCATAGGCCATGAACTTGGTAAGTTTTGGTTATACAACTCCAGTTTTCTGCTTCAGGCTTTGTGCTTAGCGGTTGGCATCACATTACTGCTAGTCCACAATGCAGAGCTACTGCCAGACTCAAAAATCCTGCTCATTACTCTCTTGTTTTCATTGGCTTTAGTGAAACACCGGTGATGGCTCCAGTTGCCTCTCCTAGCCTGCTAGCTTGGTGCGCCTACTGCTTTGGCACCCCCCCTCCCCCCCCTCCCTCCCCCCCCTCCTCGTATCTGCTTCGCACTCTGTCCTGTCTTCCCTCATAGATTCTGCATCACGCTGAAGTATTATATATGTTGGCTGGCTTGCTGTCTAAAACTAGCCATGAAGGTTGGCTGACTCTGGAATGTTAACCTACATTTTTTTTTACTCTTTTCAAGACGGAGCGTCATCATTGTACATTACTTTGTATTTCTCATTCAGGACCAGGTTTCCAAAGACAAAGCGCTGCAGACGGTAGCCAACCTCTCATCAGCTCAAATTGTGTCTGCTAGTGTAATGAAACCCCAGACTCCTTTCCCTCCACCAGTCAGGGTGAGACATACACAGACACACACACACACACACACACATCTGTTCTTTTCTACCTAAAAGTCTGAGTAATACTATCTGCTCTTCCCCCCCCTTCTTTCCTTCATTTAGTTTTGGCCCGGCCCGATGCCAGGACAGCCTGGACATTCTCAGGAGTATGCATCACCTCCCGATTATTCAGTTTTGTTAGGACAGTAAATGTGCATACATTTCAAAAGCATACAATTGCTCATGTTCAAGTTCTTGATGTTATTTCTCCATTTACAGCATCAAGCCCTTTGCACAGCCACCATACACTACACTACCAGCCCCTGTCCCCACACCAATCAGTAAGTGTGAACACAAACTCAGGGACTTTACTAATTAGTGTGTTTACTGATCTGTTAATCGTGTGCTGCTTGTTCTAAATGTGTTTCAGGTTATGAGCCCCTGCCTCCCCATCGCCCCGCAGCTATAGCAGCTCCTGTGTGGCAAGACAGAACCATCGCCTCAGCAAAACTACGGCTACTGGAGTACTCAGCTTTTTTGGAGACTCAGAGAGACCGAGAGACGGTACAGACAGCCAGACGTTTTTTTTTTTAAGAAGAGTAAACAGTGTCAAAAATTGAAACCGTTCCAAAACCAAGTCTGTGTCTCTTCTTATTTTCCCTCCCTCCTCCTTATGTTTCCCCCTCTCCTGCAGTATAAACACCTTTTCGTACACATTGGCCCATCAAACCCAGGCTACAGTGATCCCGTTTTGGAGTCGATAGATGTGAGACAGATTTACGACAAGTTCTCTGAAAAGAAAGGAGGCTTGAAGGAGCTGTACGAAAAAGGACCGCACAACGCCTTCTTCCTCGTCAAGTTCTGGGTCAGTACACAAAACCATAGCTGCCACTGATCAGGATTTTTTTAAATTTAATTTTAATGACCTGGAATTGTAAGAGGCATGTTTCAAGAAAAGGCTGTGGATTTAAAAACTTGTCTCAAGAAGTTGGGGAAGTTTCAGCATCGATGCTACACAATCTACCAAAAAGCATTTCACTGACATACGTACTGTTTTTCACAGCAACACATTTCTCAGACTGGTGCAGTTATACCTTACTAATCCACATGGGGGAAGCAACGCCAGTGTAATGGCGGAGCTGGAGTTTACACAACAAATGACTTCTTCCTTGACCTTCAGCTTTTAAGTTACCTCACTTACACATTTTAAACGTGCAGAAATCAGAAATAACATTTTATGGGAATTGATGATGTATATGACCAGCTATAATGAGAAACCCTTCACCAGTCAAAATCTTACTCTCCAAAATTTTGACTGTTACTGTACCCTTGTATGAATGATCTCTAATGTCAGCTGCGGTTTTACCTTTCCCGCGCTTGTTCTAGGCGGATCTGAGCAGTGACGCCGAGGAGGGTTCCGGTTCATTCTACGGTGTGAGCAGCCAATACAGCGGAACAGAAAACATCACCATCAGCGTCTCAACAAAGGTCTGCTCCTTCGGCAAACAGGTGGTGGAGAAGGTCGAGGTGAGAAAACCAGGCCGGTATTTTGATGCGAATGACCCGTTTCATATCGGACCAAGAGTGCGTTTTAATTGTGACGCGTCTTTTTTTTTTTTGTGGATTTCTCCGCCATCCAGACAGAATATGCACATATGGAAGGAGGGAAGTATGTGTTCCGTATCCATCGTTCACCCATGTGTGAATATATGATCAACTTCATCCACAAACTCAAACACCTGCCAGAGAAATACATGATGAACAGCGTACTGGAGAATTTCACCATCCTACAGGTAAGTGTGTCTATGTTGAGTTAATGTCAGTGTTATTACAATATATGATAAGATCATAGTGCAGGACTGAATATTACATTAAAATACATACAATACACAAAACATTCATATAAATGATAAGCTAAAAGCAAAATGTAAGTTAATGTGCCACATGTTTAAAATCCAAGAGCCAAATTACTTAAACATACTAGATCCAATGGGGCATTCCATTTATTCGTATAGCATATTTCAACAAGGTAATTCAAAGTGTTTTACATAAAACATTAAAAGCATCAAGATACAATTTAAAAACAGTTGATTGAAAGGGGAAAAATAAAAAAAAATTGTATTAAAAACAACAAAAAATAATTCAAATTAAATTATAAAAAATCCCCCCAAAAATTAAAATAAAATGGCCAAACTTTATATATTGAAGAAGGTGAAATGAGGGAGCAGCCAATTATTTTAAATGCAGTCTTAACCACATTCTGTAGTGCAAATGTTTCCTCAGCAGCCAGTCTGCCAAGCCAAGCTGTGACGGTGACAGCCCACTAGCTCACTTTCCGCTCGTGATGTGTAAAACTGTATTTTAGTGTTTGACCACAGAAAATCTAATCTCTGATGATCCAACTTTAAGATTCTGCAAACATCGCTCTCCCATTGAAGGTTACCAAAGATAATATTCGCATTTTCAGCTGGTTTTCCCCCCCTCCCCTGAAGTCCGTGTTTGTTCATGTGCTTTTTATTATGAAATCCTCACCCTTCGACAATGTTTTTCTCTGTCACTTGCCAGGTGGTGTCCAACAGAGAAACTCAGGAGACTCTGCTGTGTATTGCCTTTGTGTTCGAAGTGTCCACCAGTGAACACGGAGCACAGTACCACGTTTATCGACTGGTTAACGACTAGCACATTTCGTGCATGCAGAGACTCTCCACAGACTTTTTTTTGATACATACATCATAAACCCTATTTCCAGCTCAAACACACACTCTGACTCCTTTTTCTCCAAAAAAAACACACACACTTTGTTTTTAACAGACCAACAGTCACACTGTAGTCACACCTGTTTGTTTAATGTGTACGCCTCTCCATTACTGCAATCTATGCACACGTCTCTCTGCAACATCCCATGACTTAAACACTAAATACATTTAAATGGGTGTTGGCCAATACGTGGTATTATTCTTGGTGTAAATTATCACTTAACGTTGTTATCTATGTAGTTATTCAGTCACAGAAACATCTCACCCTGTGAAACTCAAAATATCACCTTTCAATATATGTTTGACATTTAATTCACTTAAAAGTAAAAGACACTACATTTAATTAAGTGTAATATGTGATATTCTTCCCTTGTATAAGTAATATACAGTGGGAATGTAGCTACCATGCACTAGAAATGGATGTCCTAATTTCCAGGGAAAGTCAAGTGTATACATTTGCGTCATAGGTGTGACTGACGTGAGACGAGTTTGAATATACTTTGGCAAAGAAAGCATTTAATCAGTGTTAATGTAAGTGCCACAATGACTATTTCTTCTACAGTTTGTAGTATCACTGTAAGGTAGGAATTGAATGAGCCTATAACGGTGTATCCTCTTATCACTGCTTGGTGTGTGGAATCATGATCTTCAAGTCGGTAAAGAACATAATGGCAGAAAGTATGAGTGTGTCTCTTCCCAGAATATAATGCACTACATGAAAAGACGACTAAAAGTTGTATTTATATTTGAATGAAACACTGTGTTAAAGTGTAAAAGAGAGCCATCACTTTAGGAGTATTTTTTTCTGTTTGGTGGTACACGGTGTGGAGGGAAAGATCAAATCTCAAGGAAGTGTTTCTTTTTGGCGACAATAGTTCAGTTCACACTTGGATGTCAGCAGCATTTCTGAATGACAGAATGATCTTCACTGTTCATAGATGCAATACTGTTTTTACGTTGACTGTGTGGGCTTGCTGCAGTATTTCTACCTCCATGTGAGTTGGGATAAGAATGTGCTTTGGTTCATAAAGCCTTGACCTGAGGAGCACTGATGTATAGGATGTGTACACTACACTTTTAATGGTACTGTTTATAAGCCAAAACAAGGTAAATATACTCATTTTTGTAAAGATGAATGATCTTTTTTTTGTATTTTACCAGCACAGCTAGAAGTGTTACTCTAAACATCATAAATGATGGGTGTTTTAGTTGTCTCTTTTTTGATGTATGCAGAACATGGTACATACCACACTAAGGTCACCCACAGTGCACTGGGGTAGAGTTTTGCCTGATAACACTAACAGATTATCCAGCTGACACTTGCTTTTTTTTTCTCCTTTTGTTCTATATATTGTTTTTGATTCTGGTACACGTAACTACCAGCATTTTTTTTAATAGTAAATGTTATTTGACTATCATGTCCTCATCTCGTGGCAGGATTATCATTAACCATGTGGGAGTTGACAATGAGTTGTCTTTTGACTTTGTATCATGAAAGTGAGAGCCGACAGGTTCGCTTTTAAATAACCATATTCACTGTGTGGTCAGCCAAAATTTGTATTTTTTTTTTGTTTGTTTTTTTTTGTGTGTGTTGGCTGTGCCTCATCACTCCTTTGGTCAAGTCTGCTCAGTGAATTAAATCTGTGCCTTTATGCTGTACCAATAAAATCACATTGTGTTTGCAGAGGTGTGTAGCCTTTAAGGTGTCGATCGAGAAGGAGAAATCCATTTATTTATTTTTATTTATATATATATATATATATATATATATATATATATATATATATATATATATATATATATCAAACTGAACATCATCAAAGCTAAAGACTTTAAAAGTACCAATCAAAATGCATTGAAGCATTTATTATAAAGCTATTGTCAAAGAAATTTGTTATCAAATGCCATGCATTGACCTCCTATTATGTAATCCAATTTTGACATATCACTCATTGACAGTTGTGTTTATTTTGGCAAAACACTCATTCTAGCCTCCTACAGCAGGTGGTGCTATTGCTTCATTTTTATTCACTGCCAAGTTAAAGAGTGAATAGTTCAGTTTAGAGTCATGTCAAGCTTTACGTGACTTTTATTTATATATATATATATATATATATATATATATATATATATATATATATATATATATATATATATATATATATATATATATATATATATATATATATATATATATATAATGGGCCTAAGTCCAGCCTTTCACATGTCACACATACATCATCACTCTACAATTATATAACCTCAATGGTTATATACGACACATTTGGGCTGAATACAAGAACTGGATTTGTCAAATATACAGCAGTTCAACAAATAGACACATTTCCATGCTGCAATAATTTATTCGTATGTCTGCTGGTTGGCTTGGCCCCCAGGATCCAGACACCTAACAAAACCTATATGCTGTACCACGCCCCAGTTGTTCAGTCAGTCAATTAGATGAGTATTCAGACTATAACTGTATTCAGACATAGTTCATTCACAGTTCATAGTATAGCTAAAATGAGTCAAATGTATTTTGACTGTGTTTTGTCACCATGGCCATGTCTGGTAGGGCTCTAATTTAACATAATAAAGCAGGACCAATCTTACTTGACATTTTAATTTCATGGTGAAAACTCCGAATTCAAATAAAACTACATGCAACCAACAAGCAATATATTTACATGAAATATTAGGTAAACACAGGTGTTGCCGATGATCCCGATTCAGGTTTCGTTCTGTTCAGGTAAAACACTGAGGATGCTGCTGTTGTAGTTCAGTCTCACTACAAAGTCTCGGCCGCGCTAAATGGAATGGAACCTTAATTACTATGATTAGTAACAGCTGTGTTTACCGACTTTTTCACATCAACAATATGGCTGCCAGGAAAAAGGTCTATTGGCAACAGATAATTTGGGGCTTTTGTGACGTTGCCTGCTTTGTAAGGTTAATAATTCAGCCCTGTAATGAGATAGATGACTATTTATACCTGTAGGGAAATTGAGTTGTCATAGCAGCAGTCTCGTACATCAATAAAAGCACAAAGGCAATAAACACTAAGGTAGATGGAAAAATGTAAAAGGAATAGAATAAAATTTAAATATAATACTGATGGTTAGGTAAATAAGTAATAATACCATAATGTATCATAACAGTATACTAATTGCAGTATATAAAAGAACAGCGTAGGCTTCACAGTGTAGTTGTAGTATAATAATTATTATAATAAAATATAGTATAATATAAGTATATAATATAGTATAGAATAGTGATAGCAACATAACAGCATAGGAATAGCACCTGTAATGATAATCTAATAGACAAGTACTTTTGCTTCTAGTACAAGTTAATTTATCTGATACATGTCTGAGTGTGGGACTTGGGTAATACTACCTTTACTTCAGAAATGGATCTGAGTACTTCTTCCATCCGGATGTAGGATTCGGCTAAGGCTGTGCTGTCTTGATAACTATATACTATATGCAGCACTTATACTATACAGAACTCTGTCTCTCCGACATTTATCAACAGCAAATCTTCCTTTATTGGTGCTTTTTCTGTCCAGATCACATCTGATGTCCAAACATCAAGTCTCTCAGCTCTTTTTTAAATCTCTGTGGATAATACCTACGTAAAGTATAGCGTCAGCCTGTAAGTGTAAATTAATCTGAACATTTAACTTTTTGTTCTTTTTTTTTCAGGATCTTTCAGTATGTGTTTTTTTTCCTATGTGATGGCAGCCATCCAGGACAAAGACGGTGAAGTGTAAGTAATCAGAATACATCTGTACAGCAAATCCAAGTTATAAAGTGGTTATGACAATGTTCACCTTATGTGACCTTATACTTGAGTTTTGAGGTTTCGAGCTTAAGGTTTGAGGTTAGTCATAGCACTCGGGTAACTGGAACCTCCGCTGGCAGACAGTCACCGTGTTATCAGTCTGCAAAGGCTTAATTCATCGTTGCCATGCTGACCAAAACTACAGCTGGTGAACAGTGATGCATCACGAGGGGTGTGGTGATACGCCGCTCACTCGCCTATGAGTTGGCCAACATCGCTGCAGCACAATTACAACAAACAATATCTAACAGCCGTGTATCTCGCCTTCAAGCAGTAAATTCCTCAAGTCATCAATAAACCCTCAGAGGTTTGGTTTCAAGTCGTAGTTGGTAAATCTGGCTGTAAAACTATGGCAGCTTTGTCTTTTTTCTAATCTGGGCTTCCACTATCAAATGTAAATTATACAATACCGCCTTGTCCCGAGCCCATAATCTCACCTGTGTTGATGGATTTCTACTATCAGCCTATCAAACTGGCTCATTTTCCTCTGTCTGTTTCTGTCTCGGATAAAGACTGAAAGGGATACGGTGCATTCAGAGAGCGTTCAGAACCATTTCCTTATTTCCTGATTTGTTATGTAGCAGCCTTTTGCTGAAATTGTTGCAAATCTTTCCCCCTCTCATCAATGCACAATCAATACCCCATGATGATGAAGTGAAAATAAGTTTTTTTTTATATATATATTTAAAAAGAAAATGTGAAATTCCGACATAAGTATTACTATGACACTTGAATTTAGCTCCCATTTCTTTTCATCATCTTTGAGATGTTGCTGCACCTTTATTGGAGTCCAAATTCAACTGGACATTCTTTGTGTCTGAATATATGTCGATGTCATATTTCTTTTTTTTTTTTTTTTTTAATAAATTGCCATTGTGCGAGAACAAACTAATTTAGTCAAGCAATGAAAAGTGAAGGGGTCTGATGTTCACTGCAGTATATATGGTGAAGGGCTGAGGCTATCTGCATGAATGAATATTATCATAAACACACTTTGGCTTGCTAGACACACAGGCTGTATAACAGACATGACAAAAGTTTATTACCCTGGCCGTGTTGAAATGAAGGGTGTGGTGGGAAACCTGCACGTTAAAAGCTGTGCAGAGAGAATGCGCTTCTGTTAACCCTTTACCTTTAATCACGAGCCTTCTCGTTCAGATTGCTCCCAATATCTTTGCTCTTTTCTCAAACTGACTAATGCTTGGTCATGCCGTGACCTGTCTCTCCCCTCTGTCATCAGCAATCTGTCTACATTACTAATCCCGTCCGGTAAAGTGTGCTGAAAAGAAATATAAACACAACCCTTTTGTTTTCTCTTAAATCGGGTTCACGGAATTGTTGAAATCCATCCACCTAACAGGTCAAAAAATGTTTGATTTGTTACAGTATCATGATGAACAAATGAGATTATCTCACCCTCAGTTTTGGCAGTTTAGAGTTTGCGGTTTGAGAGGGTTGCTGAGGAAGTCATTCATTTAATTATCTATGGAATGAAACAGCATGTATTATCTGCAGGAAATTTATCTTTTATCACCTATGTACACCCAGACTGTATGAACTTTAAACTTGTCTATGAATGAGCTACTAGACAAATTTAACTTTTAACCATTTCTCAGCAAGTTTAAAACATTAAAATCTGTTTTTGCAGAGCAATGTTATTGCTTTTAAATACGCATCATGATTATGGCATAAATCTTCTGAATGGATCTGAATGGGACCTTCTTGTATCATGTATAAATAAAGGATAATTTACATGTCATAACTATGACATTAATGGATATTTTTTGTATTGTAGCTATTCTACAATGCAACAGATAGAGACAACAGACATTTTACAGTTAACATTATAGCATGAAGACTAAATTCTATTAGGGCTGTGGAGAAGCCTATTAATGTTGACATAATATTCCTAATTCCTTCATTGTTTGATTTGTGCTCATCCTCGTTTGCACTGTTCCACAGTTGTTTCGTTTGGATAATGTTTGCATCAGCAGGTTTGGTTTGGTTCAGTTTCGCAGCAGAATTGGATGAGAATTGATTGAGATTTGCCGCGAGTTTGGATCAGGTTTGGATCAGCTTTGCAACTGTTTTGGATCAGTATTGCAGCAGGTTTAGATCAAGTTTGGATCACCTTTGAATCAGGTTTGGATGAGGTTGGCAGCAGGTTTGGATCAGCTTTGCAACAGTTTTTGGTTCACGTTTGCAGTGGGTTTGGATGAGGTTTAGAACACCTTTGCAGCAGGTTTGGATCATGTTTGCAGTGAGTTTGGATTAGATTTGGAACACCTTTGCAGCAAGCTTGGATCAGTTTTGGATCAGTATTGCAGCAGGTTTGGATGAGGTCTGGATCAGGTTTGGATGGGATTTGCAGCAGGTTTGGATCAGATTTGCAGCAGGCTTGGATCAGATTTGAAACACCTTTGCAGCAGGTTTGGGTTAGATTTGGAACACCTTTGCAGCAGGTTTGGATCAGGTTTGCAGCAGGTTTGGATCAGATTTGAAACACCTTTGCAGCAGGTTTGGGTTAGATTTGGAACACCTTTGCAGCAGGTTTGGGTTAGATTTGGAACACCTTTGCAGCAGGTTTGGATCAGGTTTGCAGCAGGTTTGGATCAGATTTGAAACACCTTTGCAGCAGGTTTGGATCAGGTTTGCAGCAGGTTTGGATCAGGTTTGCAGCAGGTTTGGATCAGGTTTGCAGCAGGTTTGGATCAGATTTGCAGCAGGTTTGGAAGGCCTCCTGCTCGGCCCCTCCCTCCTTCCCTCCTCCTCTACACCTGCATGTGAACTCTCATCTGTGTGACGGGGCGCGGTTCTTAAGGTGGAGTTAAAACCGCCGCCTGTGGGAAACATCAAGCCGATCTCCATACTGCACACGTCCGCCGCATTCACGTCGTTGAAATCGAGCCGCAGTCCTCCACTGAGCTCTTTAGGGATCTCTCTCTCTCTCTCTCTCTCTCTCGGAAAGGGGAAGATGATGGCTCCGGAGCCGCTGCGATCCGCGCTGATCTCTGGCACCTCGGAGGACACGTCGCTGGCGCTGCCCTCCGACAACAAGCAGCGCAGCCGGCAGCAGCGCGTCCTGGAACAAGTGCACACCATCAAGAGGAGCAAGTCCAAACCGAACAGCCCCTCACCTACGGGTATGGAACACGCTTTTATAAACCTCTCCATGTTAAGAAGCAGCGGCGTCCGTCGCCTTTTACACTTTTCATCTTGTTTCCTGGAAATCCCGCAAGCGCAGAATAAGAAAAAGCGCCCGAACTGTCTGATCGCGCTGTTTATTTATTTTTCCTGCGCCGCTGTTTGGCCGAGGAAACTAGTCCCGGTTTCTAAAATGCTATTTCTAGGAAACCGTGCCTCTTCCTGTCTAGTTTAGTGCGTTTTAGAGGATAACAAAGCAGTTATGTAACGTACTTGTCCTTGAGGCGACTTCAGGAGAAGTAGAAATAGCTAAAGGTCCTGGATTTAACATATTTATACCTGCAGAAGTAGACAGGGTGTTTTATTATTATTATTATGAACTGAACCGAACCGAAACTCCTCGTTAAAATATTTATTCGTTTAAAAATCATAGGCTAATTACTTAAGATTTTTTTTTTATGAGCGTTAACTTGAGTATCGGCAGTTTCCCTCTTTCTGCTTTACTTTTTTCCTCCAATGTTCACGTAAAATAAAATGCAAATACGCGAATAATATATGTTAATATACTGTATGAGAATAATGCAGTAATTGTCTTTTTGGTTTCCATGGCAACGACGCAGTAAATAGTCAAATTTTCTTTAAATATTTTAAAGTGTTCAAGTTTTCAAGTGTGTGTGTGTGTGTGTGTGTGTGTGTGTGTGTGTGTGTGTGTGTGTGTGTGTGTGTGTGTGTGTGTGTGTGTGTGTGTGTGTGTGTGTGTGTGTGTGTGCATGCATGCGTGCGCGCATTGTCTGAAATGCATAATTTTTTTAAGGCTTAACGTTTTGCCCAGACACGTATCTAGAACTATTTTGCGACATCAATTTCTTTCTTTTTAGTTAAAATGATTAGGTAGATCTAAGCCAAAACTGACATTCTTTTTAACTTTTACCTTTAGAATTTAATTGCATGGGTCGAAAACATTGTTCATGATCCCTTTAACCTGTTGGTCAGAGTGTTGGTTGCATTATTGCATTATAGGGGTGAGTCAAGTATTCTAGGCCTTGCTCACTTTCCATCCCTCTGATATTCCCTATGACACTCACCCACTTTAGCAATTTCAGACCAGTCAAAACTAGTATAACATGACACAAAGTGATGCAGCAGCAATGTAAGAAATGCTATCGTGATAAGCTGTGAAATTCTAAACAGTTATAAAGCTCCAAAATCTATCCCATAATAGCCCGTTTTACCTGATGGTGAATTATAATGCATATTATACTACTTGTTTCTAATCAATACATATGAGATCATGTTAACGTTTTAGTTTATCAGTTTGGAGCCAATCTTGTTTATATTAGTATTAAACCAACTATCCTAACAACTGGCATGTTTAAAAAATATCAAATTTAAAAATTTAATAAAACATGGATAATTTCATGTAGAATATTAGGATCTTCATCTGAAAAGCGATTAAAGCTGATAAACAAATGCACCGAAGTCGCATTAGTTGGGAAGCACCCCATAGTGCGGTTGGAAACAGAAGTATTCGATGTTGTTGAACAAGGCTCGGGAAAATGTTGCCAAGAATAGTTTTGATATGTGATCATTGGTTCGTGTCCTTTCAGGTCCGACTTTAACCAGAGTGTGTCAGAGATTGTGGGAAAAAAATGTCTCCAAAAAATCGTACAAAAGAGGTTTAGTCTCTCACAACTTTAGCAATTTCAGAAACTGGCCGAATAAATAATCAAACAAAAAAAAACAACTAAGGAACAGCACATGTTCTTCTTTTGTTCCTTTGTTTGATTGACACCGGGTGGTTACTGTTATCAACCTTTCACAGATCTATAGCTCCTCATCGTTAATTATCACTGTTTTATGGCCTAATGACATTTTCACTTGCGCTGCGATTGTGAAATTTCTAGCGCCGACGACAAGGGAATTTATGGTACAGATACAAAAATGTAACCCATCTGAGAGGCATGAAGCAGGTAACGTTTAACCCAGAAAACAAAACAGAAAAGCACTAAATCAGCTGTTATCACTGACATTTTTAACGTAACTCTACTTTTCAATTTGCTCCTTTAGGTCTTTAGTCTTCATTTTACTTTGTTCCATAAAAACAAACTAAGCTGCCCCCCAGCCACAAAGATAATCACGTCTAAGCTTCACTTCATGATCTCATAACGACACAGATCAGGTCTTTTCAGGACAGTGGAATAACAAATATTCCCCCTTCACTCTATTGCTGTCAAGCGTTCATACTATTTTTGATTAATGCGCCGAGTTTTGTCTTTTTTAGACATCAGCCCCCGTCACCTTCGGCTGCAGCTACGACACTCAGGAGGTGATTGGAATTTAGTTTTTGTTTTTCTGGTGCTTAAACAATTGAAGTAGCAGGGGGGGCAAAAAAAATGTGTTCAGTCGATCTAAATTTCCTCGGTTTCTACGTTCAGGTCTACAGATGTGCTAAAGGGGGAAAAAAAAGAACAAAAAAAACTGGAACTGCTTTCTGCAAAACCTGTCAGGTTCAGTACAGCGTGTTCTGTGGATTGTTTTTGTGAAGCGTTGTTTCTGGAAAACATGTTTTTTTTGTGGAAGCTTTCCAAAAAGAAAACTGAACAGATTGATCGGTATCAAAGCCCATAAAATTGAAACAATCTGCTTGGCTTGATAGTACGTGGAAGAACAAAATAACCAAAGCCTTTACAGCCTGTTTATGCGGTCTGATGCTCCTTAAGTCACTTTCTGAGACTTTCTCCTTTCCTGCACCGAATTCACTCATGTTAGCTGGTGATTATGTCATTGTTTTAACAACCGTAGTCCTAACTGAGTCATATGATGTCATGTCTGTCTTCCCCTCTAACTATGTGTGCTAGAAGGTCTGTAATGAGTGTAATATGCAATGCTGAAAACCCGCAGCGGTTCAACAATGTTATCCATAAAACGGCTAACACGGTCCAATTCACACATTGATGTTTAATTTGTGTAAACTGACAGGATTTGTGAACCAATACATCAATGAATGGATTGAATTAAACAGCTATTAATAAATTAACAGAAGAAGAAGAATGCAATTTCTTTAAGCATTATTTTTAGATTTATCTATTATCTTTTTTAAGTTAAAATGTTCAAATGTTTACTTTTTAATTAGTTATGTAATTATTATTTTTTTTTAAATAAATTTATTTTCCTCTTGGAATTGTCCAGTTAAATATCAAATGGTTCATTGCTTCGTTTTCAATATATTTTGTCTTTGTCCAATATAAAGCTGTGGTCACATAACAAAATGTTTAATATATCAAATAATACACTACTCAAGTTCCCCAGTTATTCCATTGAGGTGTGTTTCAGGTTTGGTATTTGTCACCTGTCTAGATCTTCATATTTCCTGTGTGAGTGCTTATTTTACATTATTCATTATGTGTCTCTCTGTTGTTTTGTTCATTTGTTCTCTTGTGTCTCTCCTTTTTTTTTTTTTTTTAAACAGCCTTGAGCCCGCAGACCTTGAAAACATTCACGGAGTTTGGAGCGTTCAAGTTCTTTCCACCTAAAGCAAATGGAACCCTCAGCCACACCATGTCCACTAAGTCAATGGGCTACACCAAAGCGGTAATTGTTTCTTTCATGTTACAGTCCCGTCGCCATTCGTACAACAATCATTTATATATAAAAACGATAACGTACGTCATGCCCGCAGGAAAAAAACAGCATAATGCGCATGGCCTGGATTTAGAAACTTTGCCATTTCACGGCTCGTTTGTACTTCCGTGTCTTTATGATGTCATACGGTAGCTCCCTCCCTTTTCCAGCCCACCGTCATGCTTTTTTTAGCCTTCCAGGTGAAAATCAGCCAATCAGAAGAGAGGCTCGTTAATCCTAATATTCAACGCAGAATATAAAAGATATGGGACCTTTAAATGAAATTTAAAAACTACTCTATTAAAATCATGAAATCATTTAATTGCATTGAGGACAATGTATTAATACTAATACTGCTACCACAACTAATAATAAAAGTTGTTAAATCTTAGATGATTTGGTATTAGATTCAATAAAACTCTTTGTTTTTAAATTCTTTGTTTTAAAGTTAGATAAAACTATCCTTCTTCAAACATCATAAAAAAGCTATAACCGGAATCCTTAGCTAATGAATGACTAATGGACTGAAATTTATTGACTTTTGTGATGAATTGGTCTAGTTTGCTGCAGGCTGCAACAGCACAAACCCTGAACCAGTTTGATGCTTGCATATTTTTCATCTCACCAGTTTTACATTACTCTTTGGCCTGAGTCCATTAAACGTATAGGAATGCTATGTGCATTCATCTGCGTTTTTTTTTTTTGTTCTATACATGTGCGTGCAGAGTGCAGTACCTCACGGCCTGTGCTGCACATGTATAAACATAGCAAACATGACAGAAATACCTTTCCTGTATAGCAACTAGGCGTAGGTGATTTCCCAATTTTGGAAACTGACAATTTGTTTGGTTTTGAATTGTCATTCTCAATTGTAGCCCTGTCACTAAGAGTCAGGCTGAGTTCAACTCATTCGCAGCACTGGCCTAATCCAAATATCTCAGGGGAGTAATGTTGACATCATCAATGTGGATTTATGTGCGTGTGTGAATATTTATTTGCCGAGGGTTGGGCTAACCTGACCTACTGACAGTGAGCTGAGACATGTCTAGGGAGTATGGTGATGTCTTCTTCTCTTTCTGATGTTGATTCCACTTTATCTGAAGTCTAAATGCAAAAATGAAAAAGCTAAGTGCTTGTTTAAATGCTGCACTGTGGTAACCACAAACATGAGTTATAATATAAAAAAAAGAAAGCAAGAAAGAGGATTCCGTTGTGCAATTGTAGGGAACAAGAAAAGTGTTTTTTTTTTCATCCTTTAGTAAATGTTGTCTTTTTAGAAAAAGTTTCTCCCTTTTCCCATATGACAATATTGACGTCGCTTTTAATTTACTGGAAATTTAACTTGAGACTTGTTGATCAAGGGCGATGGGAAAATCTTTTATTATTTTCCTTATACAGCGAATTCGTTAAAAAAAAAAGTCAAGGTGCTCGATCAACAACAAAATATGCAACCGTAACATTCCTATGAAGCTGTTTCTGGCAGGCTGCAGTTGTATTGGGAAGCTTCCAGGAGGGAACGTGAAACTGTGAACATGACCAGGGCGTTCCTGCAGAAGAGAGGCTCTAAGTGAACCTTCCCTTAATAAATAAAATAAAATAAACTCCAATTGAAACGTCAACATGCACTGATTAATGTAAAGCGCTGGATTTCCGGGTGACAGGCAAAAAAGGGAACGTCGGTTCTTTCATTGTTCCGCCGGTGCACGCTTCACACCTTCCATTCAAAAGATTTGCGATTTCATGCGCGTATTCTTTCAAACAAGCCAATAGGTTTGAATGTAAAAATGACTAATCGTTCGAGTATTAGCAAGACATGTTATGTCAGTTTGCCCAGGCTTTGCCATCCGCTTGTTTGCTTTGTAGCAAGAATTTATATATGCATATTGTACCCACATCTATACACACAGCAAAGGGAAAAGAAAAGCGAAAAGAAATCAACACATGAATGCTATGTAATTGTATGAGATTAAGCTGTGCAGTGACATAAAGAATGTAAAGACAGATTTAACAGCTGCCGTGTCCGAATTTTACACAAAAGCACCTCTGTGGGAAGTTGCTCAACTGCACCAGCAGTGTCTCCACTGACTGATATTATGTGACTCTGTGTGATGATTGTTTGGGGCAATGAGGAAAGGAGAAGCCATGCAGGCTTTGTGTAAAGTCAAATTCCTCTGTCTTCATTTACAGGGGTTACCTGTTTTTTTTGTTTTTTTTTCTCCAAGTTGTGAAACATGGATTCTTGCTTCCTGTAATGATGAGCTAAACCAGAGTTTCAGTGGGGCTCTCAGGTGTATTTTTCTATCTAATGTGAATAAAACGCTGTTCCAGCTCTTAATTTTTAGAAGGTATCATGCTCTGTAAAACCTTGAACGGAAATCTTTTACCCAAGTTGCCCTCGTGAAACTGTTTTTTTTTTTTTCTTTTCAGATGAATACTCAAAAGTCTCGCTCTCTGTCCACTAAAACCGTGGCAGGGAGATCCGGGAACACATGGGAACATCAATTCAACTCTTGTGTCTGGCCCCTAAGTCCCAATGGGATTAAGTCCAGTCGCAGTGACCCGGCCTTGGCGCCCCCATTTTCTCCCGTAAGCGTCATCTGAGATCTGCTATTCTTCATATGCAAGACATACAGGATGCGTATAGGAAAGTTAAAACCTACACAAAATCCCATAGTAACATACAAGCATTGTAAATTGCTCTTTCTTTTTCAGAGAGCCAAAGGGCAGTCTTCCCAAAACCAGACTTCCCAGAACCAGACTTTCCTGCACCAGACCTCCCAGAACCAACACACTCTCCAGTCTCGGGCGAACCGATACAGCACCATTTCCAACAGCTTTCAGATGACCAGCAGCCAGACGGCCACGCAGCCACGTGGCGTCCAGCCACCATCCCTCCAGTCTCACAACGAGAGCAAGATCAGTGCCAGTAAAACATCCAAGACAGAGATGCAATCAGCGTGAGTTCATTTGGCTCCAGGGAATTCATACGTAGCCCTGGAAAGTGAGGAATCTCTGTCTGTGTATATGTGTCTGCAGCTCTGTATCTATCGCATATCTTGAGAACCATTCATCTAAATGCTGTCACACTTGGCAGGGGTGCCAATTGCTTAAGGGTGAGCAATGCACCTGAGTATGAAGTCGATTAAATGCTGTTCTGAACACAAAAAGCTTTCAACAAGACTCGCATGTTCCAAACTGGAAACTTAGGGTGCTTTCACACCACTCATTTGATTATTTGGTAGACTCCAGCCTGGTCGGCTTTCACACCTGCAAACAAACCAAAATTGGTCTGACTGATGTGTCATCAATGGTTATCTTCCAGTAGAATTAAGCGCCAATTCTGACTCACTATGGAGCGACATGTTCGCACATTGCTGCTTGCTCTTATCTTCATGTATTACATTCTCTTTATTGGTCATTTTGGGCAAAATATCCAATTCTAAAATGACGTCTGGACCCGAGTTCACGTTCTCACTACAGGGAGTCAAGCGGACCGAGACCACCTCTTTTTGGACGTCTTGATCTGCTTGGTTTAGTGCAACCGATGCTTTCACACTAATGGAAACAAACCGACCTGAGTGCATTTGGTTCGGAAGGAGAGTTTTGCACCATAACACTCTCCATTTATCACCCTACGTCTGTTTCTGCAGGGTGAACAGCATGACAAACATGTCCGACCTGACCCTGAAGGAGGCCGTGGAGTTCCTGTCCAATGCCGAGGAGAACTTCCAGCAGTGTGGAGCCACCTTCATTCAGCACACCACCTTCAAAGAGGAACGTGCCAAACAGGAGGTCAGAGCACGCTTTCACACGCACAAAGATACTGTCACGTTGGAGCATGTAATGTGATTGTGTCGTGTAGTGGTGATTCAGTACGGGAGGAGTATGCTTTTTTTGTTCTGCACTTGGCTTGTTCATTCGGTTTGTAACCCAATCCATTGCCATTCCTTTAAAGTCTGACCATTTTCTACAGGTTTTCCAACTAGGGGGCATCCCTGTTCTGGTGGCCCTGCTGCGCAGCCCCAACACTGGGGTGAGTCAGGCTGCTGCCGGGGCTTTGAGAAACCTGGTGTTTAAGGACCAGAACAACAAGATGGAGGTCCAGCACTGTGGCGGTATAGCCAAGGCCCTGCAGCTGCTGAAGGAGACGGATTCTACCGAGACCCAGAAACAGATCACAGGTAAGACCTTTTATCCAGACAGGACAAAGAATCACATGAAACAGGAACTCTGTAAGGGAAAAAAAATATTGTTGACGATACAAAAAGTAAGCACTTGCTTTTTTTTTTTGTTTTAAGAACATAAACTACTGTACATGATGATATAAACTACTTATCAAAAGTTTGGGGTCACTTAGAAATTTCCTTATTTTTGAAAGAAAAGCACTGTTTTTTTCAATGAAGATGACTTTAAATTAATCAGAAATGCACTCTATACATTACTAATGTGGTAAATTTTTTGGTGCAATATCTACATAGGTGTATAGCAACTATCACTCCAGTGTTTGCTCATTGCCTTTCCATGGAAAACACTACATTTTCTGGGTGACCCCCAAACTTGACTGTGACTCAGTACTATTATTATTTATTTATTTAATTCTCTCTTTTTTTTTTTTTTTTTTTTACCTCCCTCTAATATGTAGGCCTGCTGTGGAACCTGTCCTCTGCGGACGAGCTGAAAGAAGAACTTATATCAACAGCTCTGCCTGCTTTAACCGAGAACGTGGTGGTGCCATTCACTTGCTGGTCAGACAACAGCGCCAAAAACAACATACACCCTGATGTCTTCTACAGCGCCACAGGGTGTTTGAGGTGAGAACATCGCATTATAGATCCTGTTATCGTACTCTGTTAACTGGGTTTCATTTAAAGTTTGTCAAGGCTTCTTTGGTATACTTCCTTGACAAAGTGTGGAGCAGGTATCTAAGAGGTGGAATCAAAGCACATCAAAGGATTTAAAGACCACTGCGATCAATCAGACAAAGACACTGGGATGTCAAGTTGGAAAAAGAAAACGGTCTGCTCTTTAAGATAAATGTGTACTAAACTATTGTAACTACATAATACTGCTTTGAAATATACAATCGCTACCGCTGACTTTGCTGACAGGGTGTGTGTGATAGCGCAAATTACATGTCAAGACAGTTCCGCGTCTATTATTGTATTGTAGGCACTCTAATATTTCCCCGGGGTATTGAAATGTTTGAAACGTGTCCAGGAACCTGAGCTGTGCCCAGCAGAAGGAGCGGCAGGCCATGAGAGACTGTCGCGGGCTCATCGACTCCCTCATGAGTTACATGCAGTCCTGTGTGGCAGAGGAAAACCCCGATGACAAGGTGACTTTCCCGAGCAACAGTTCTTTCTCTTTCTTTTCCGTTCACTTCAACAAAACCGCTTGCCATCCGGTACCAGCACTTTTCAATGGGGCGGTTAAAGTTTAGGCTCCCCAAACCTGAAACAGCTAAATTGAATTCAGCCATTATCGATGGTTTTATTGACACCCGTGGTTTTTCCTACTGTGCCGTGTCAAAATGACCTGCCAACGGGTCAATTTGGTCTTGTTTTAAGAAAAAAACAACAGAGATTAATTTAACTTGAAATAAGCTAATTTATCGGTCAGTAGAATAATATAATTCTGCTCAATGATGTACTAATTGTACCAAAAACAAGATATTTTTATCAAGGATGTCCATATTTGCAGTGTATACCAAATAAAAGAACATTTAATCCGGATTAGTCCATTATTCTTAATATTTTTCCATTTTATGTCTTACTATATATATATATATATATATATATATATATATATATATATATATATATATATATATATATTTCTGCAAATGTAAGGACTCTTACTCTTGGACTCTTGACATTTCGTTTGCTCACAGTTCCTGTACAACATGTCTTGTGTGTATCTCATAGTATGTTTACACCTAGGCAGATAAGCGCTGCAGGCAGCATGTATGTAAATTGGGCCTGCCTATGTGTGGAGTTGCTCATTCTGTAGAAGCTTTGGGTGTGGATGTGTACTCAAGTCCATGTCTGTGCTTGGGCTGTGTTTACACAGGCTTCCTTTAATGAAGAGTATGATTGTTGGAGATGTAGCGTGATTATGTGTTGCCTGTGTGAAAGAAAGGCAGGATAGGTTTTTCTTTGTAATGGCGAGACAATAACTACTTCTGGTAAGTGGTAACTCGAAGCTCCGTGGTTATGGAAGGGGACAGTTTCCTGGCTTTATTTATGTTGATGGTTTCAGAAGCATATACAGCTCTAGAAAAAAAAAAAGAGAGACCACTGCAAAATGATCATCTTTTTTCTGATTTTACTAGGAAGGAACATTTTTGTTTGAGTCTATAAACTACTGACAATATTTCCCTCAAATTAAAAAAAATAATAATAAATAAATTTATTGTTTAGAGCATTCATTTCTAGAAAATGACAAATGTCAAAATAACAAAAAGATGCAATGTATTCAGACCTTAAACAATGCAAAGAAACAAGATCAGATTAATCTTAAAACAACATAATGTGAATGTTAGCACTTAAGAAGAGTTACGAAATCAGTATTTGGTGCATTAACCCTTATTTTACATTGTTTTTGGCTTGTGATGATCCATCTTCCTCTTGATCATATTTCAGAGGTTTTCAATAGGGTTTAGGTGTAAATATATATATATATATATATATATATATATATATATATATATATATATATATATATATATATTATTTCTTTTCTAGAGCTATATATAGATATTTATCCCTGCAGCTGTTTTATTGAACAATTAACTTCAACTTAAACTCGCAAGAAAGAACCAGCTGTGCATTTGCTACTTTATCCTCTTATAAAGTTATGACCGGCAGATCATAACCAAAAAGTCAAAAAGTTTAAAAACTCCTTCTCCCCTGTCTTTTATGTAGTCTGTGGAGAACTGTGCATGTATCCTCCATAACTTGACCTACCAACTGGAGACGGAGTCACCCCAGTGCTTTGCCAAGTTCAACCCTTCGGTGAGCCAGTCTGGAAGCATGAAAAGCCCCACGGTCGGATGCTTCAGCCCCAAGAGCGCCAAGGCTCAGAAGGAAGTAAGTATCGCCCAACTCTTCTGTCCCTTCAATCCGAAGCCTTCCTTTCCTCTCATACTCCTTCTTTCTCCTCAGTTTTCCTACGACGATATCCGGGGAATGCCCGAGGACAGCTCCCCGTCCGGTGTGATGTGGCTGTGCCATCCCAAAGCAATGCAGACCTACCTATCTCTCCTCGGCTCCTCCCAGAAAGATGCTACCCTGGAGGCCTGCTGCGGGGCCCTGCAGAACCTCACTGCCAGCAAGGGTCTGGTGAGCACAAAGCAGATAATTATTAGGTTTACCATTTGTGCGTGGGATTATCTCAAATTGGTTTCAGATAATAGAAGCAGTGACTGGTTGATTGCAACTGTCTCGTGAGAACGGGCGCAGTTTTTTCCTTCAGTGATTCGGAAGGTATTAGTGGAGGAGAAAAGTAGAGGCGTGCAAATGTCAAACAATTAAAACGTCAGCTAGATTAGATATCTAAATTAGATATCACAATGTGAACCTGTTTTTTTTTGTTTTTTTTTACCAGGGATCTAGTGCCATGAGCCAGATTCTGGTTCAGAAGTTGAAGGCCCTGCTGCACATACCCGCGCTGTTAAAGTCACCTAACCGGAGCCTGCAGAAGACTGCCATGTCCCTGCTCGGCAACATGTCTCGGACCAGCAGCTTGCAGGCCTCCATGGGTGGGGAGATAAATGAAACGTTGACATGTCCGTAACTTAGACAGCGGTTATTAATTTACTGTTTCTGGTGTCTTCCTTGCAGCAAAGCAGGTTTTGCCCGAGCTCACCGGCCTCATCTCCTCTGGCCCCCGGAAGATGGGAAGCTCAGACGAAACCATTGCGACGACGTGCAGCACGGCGCGGAATCTGATGATGGCGGACGCCGAGGTCAGCAAGAAGGTCATTAACAAAGAGCTGGTGTCGTCACTGGCCGACCTCAGCGAGAACGAGTGAGTTTTTTTATTCGTTCACCTCTGCACGTATGGCTCTCTCTTCGTTTTATAACACACTTTGCTTGCTTTGCCGTTCTTAAAAGGGCTAGCTCGCTCAAATAACAAAGAAACATATGTTCTCTTGCATGTAGAGGCATTTAGAATGATTTGCGTTTTATCCAACAATGTTTTGAGATCTGTTTGGGATTTCTGCCTCCATGGCAATACAATAGGGGTGAAGGGAATTCTGTACTCATACCTGAACGCTTGTCAAAAGCTGCACAAATACCTTCCACTTTCTTCACACCCCTTTCCTTGTCTCTGTGTGCTTCGCCTGAATTGTGTTGCCTGTTTTTGTCTTCCACTCTATGGTGCTGGTCAGCGAGTGACCTCTAACCTTCTGTCCTAGGTCGTTTCCCAAAGGCAGAAAAGCAGCCTCCCTGTTGCTCTACAGCTTGTGGAATGAGAAGCATTTACAAGGCATTGTGAAAAAGGTAAATCTGCACGCACGGAAATGCAAAAAAACGTGTCTGGGGATGTGTTTTAATCCTATGTAGACGCAGTGCAAACCTGTCATGTTAAGGTATCGGCTCACGCTTCCTTGTCGAAGCAGCGGGAGAGGACATCTGAAATGGGTGTGTCTTTGTTATTAATCCGCTGGCTACACAGACACTTCTCTTTAGTCCTGCCCCACCCCAGACTTCAGTCGGTAGAGAAAAACAGTCACATTCATGGAATGCTGGCAGACTGGTTTTCAGCGCTCACTATCTTATTATGGGTAGCGTAATGGAAACACAATGGAGAGATTAAGGAAGACATGACAGTGAAAGTCACAGGGTGGAGGAAAAAAAGATTAAATTCCCAACTATTTATTTTTTTTGTCTGCTAAATGACACAGAAGTAATGTGAATGTTGAATTAAACCATGTCTCTATATGTGTGCGGCATGCATGAATATACCCAAGTATCATAAATTAAGAAAAACGGGCGACGGAAAAGTCAAGCAGGCGAACATAATTCACTCCTACTGTAAGGTGCTGACACAGTACTTCTCACAATTAGTGTTTGTGTGTGTATGTCAATAAAGGTATCAAACTAAATTAATATGCTCCCTCTGAGTCTAAGTATTTCTGTATACCATCCCTTTTTCCTTTACTCTGTCGTTCCCTCGTTTTCTTTCCTACTTCCCTGCGCTGTTCTCGTATTCTCTCCTGTCATATTCTCCGTCCTTCACCTTGCCTTCCTCTTTTGTCTGTTGCCTTTTGGTCTGTCCTTTTCCTGTCGCTTCCCCTCCCTCCTTCATCCTTTTCCTCTTCCTCCACCTGTGCGTGTACTTGTGTGCGACGCGTTATAACAGATTTTTCGACTTTGCCATCCACAGCTGGGAGTGAACAAATCCCTTTTTGTCAATGAGAACACCTCCGCGGTGCACAAGTCACTACAAGTCATCGACTGAGTGTGATGGACATGAAGCTGAGAGGTATAAGCCTGATAAGCTCTATCTGCTTGTGTTCATATTTTAAAGGATCAGACTGGGGATTTTTCTCTGGTTTTCTTACTGTCAACGGAACTCATGTGCAGAGGTGGTGAGAGGCACAGTGGGTAGAGCAGTATGCGCATATATATATATATATATATATATATATATATATAAAGCTACAGTCCTCACTGCAGGTGGCCTTGGTTCGAGTCCCACTCTCTCTGCCTCTTTCTAATAAAAGGTGTTAAAAGACATAATGTACAGAGCCCCAAACTCTGCTCAGTGTTCTGCATGTATCCAAAGCTGTAATCCTTTGTGTCATAGTTGTAAAAAAAAAAATCAATATTATTATTGATTTTGTATAGAGTGTATTTCTGACTAGTTTAGAGTTATATTCATTAAGAAAAAACAATGCTGCCAGCAGTGACCCCTGTGACCCTCGTGAGGAATAAGCGGGTATAGAAAATGACTGACTGTCTCGGCACATGGGATTTGATGACAATGAGAAAAATCTATAAAATCTCCAGTCAAATCCTTAAACCGAAATGATAAGAATGTATATCACAAGGATTAATCATTTTCTCTCTGTGTCTTTTCTTGTATGTGCTTGTGTCTGGTGTGTGTGCTTGCAGATGGAAACCAGCATGATTAGACACTGCTGTGGCCACACCCTGGCAAAGAGGAGAGTAAAATTACATTCTTCATAATAACCTTGTTGAAAGGGCAATTGATTAGGAGTCCATCGTATTTTGTACATACTACAGAGAGCTTTTTTTTCCTCATGAATAATCATATAGTGTATTTAATTTTTATATGTTTCTGTCTGTGTACATAAATGGGTGAATGTGTGTGTGTGTTTTTTTTTTTTGTAGGTTAAACGCTGTTCCTCATATCCTTAGAGCCACAATACAAAAGATGTTATCCGCAGTCAATTGGTATTGATTCAAATGCATGAATTCTTATCTACAGCAGCTTAATGTTAAATGAACTACTGTGGCTTTGAGGACCGAGTAACCAAATTTGATTTTGAAATAAGGAAAAAAAAAAAAAATGTAGAAACGCCTGTGTGATACTGTCGCTATCGGATGAAATCATGTACAAGTTTGTTTTCCTTGAAGCTATAACCGTAAACTAATAAGATTTAAATGATTTTTGGGGAAGTTTGATTTTTTTTTTTTTAAGTTAATTGGTTTTTCACTGATTGTACCCACGGTATATAAAGAGTTTCGAGAATCTGAGTTAATATTTGTTCAAGGGAGAAAGGGGATTGCAGCAAAGAAATGCTGCAATTCTGATGTTGAATTAATTTAGTGGACTGTTCAGTAACCTGTTTTTTATTCTGTGATTCAGAAATGTATTTTTATTAAAAAAAAAAAAAAAAAAATTGAAAAAGCTTTTAACAACTGTGCCTAAGTAGTTAAAGACAATCGTTTCTCTCCGCAAAGAAAGTCAATGTATTTCCCAAAATGTCCAGCTATTCCTTTAATGTGCAGTATTAAGCTGTTATTTTCCGCTTTATCAAACTTGCAAATTTTAATTTGCATGTTTTATCGTATATGATTTTTCTTTTTCTTCCTTTTATTGTTTAATACGATGTAAGATACCCATTAGTGAGTCCTCATTACACCATTACTGCTTGATGATGTTTTAAACTAATGTAAAGCTCAAAGTTTTCATTGCAGGGGCGTTCGCTGTACATACTGTTCTCCGAATGAAAAGAACTACTGTGAAAACAACACGAGGAGCTTTTCAATGACATCTTTCTAAATAGGGAGTGAATCTGTGATGGTCTGACTAGAGTAAAGGCCATCTGCATAAATACACTGTACACACACACTGCATATGCCCCTGACCTACATAAACTGATATTTGTAAAAACAGAATGATCCTCATGCAAGAAGCACTTAAAATGCACAATGGAGGAATTCTAGACAGAGAAATATTGGAATATAGTACATGACGTTACCACCTGGGCGCAAAGTAAGAGGAGCTACACGTTTTCAATATATATATTTTTAAATGTTTTTTTATTTAAAAACTGACATGGTTCAGCATCTAAACCTTTCATGAGAAATATGTTACCGTACCTACCTATACAGGATTTTAGAGGTCATTACAGGGTATCTGCTCTACAGTATTGTTTACTGGAAACAGGTTTTTAATCTTCTTAAAACTCAAACAGTTTCAGAAGACATGGTTTTACAAATTACTAAACGCACCCCTGCTGAGCACCCCCTGTTTGCCTCAGGGGGGGGGAGGGGAGATTGATGTCAGTATTGCTTGGAATGTATTTTTGGAGAAATGTGCGTGTGGCATATAACAAGGAGTGTTTCCTGTCACTCAGCATGTACATAGAATAAATAACATACACATGAAGAGTTGAAAGTGGTGGTGCTTTCTTTCAACAGCAGTTTGAATGTGCTATGTGTTATTTTACATCGTGGAAGATTGATTGACTGTTTTAACAATGTTCAACGTTCTCATTCCAGCATGTGTGCTTCTGGGGTGTCTGTGCATAGTTTTCTCTGAGAACCACTAAAAAACAGAATGAGGAGCCTTTCGGCACCATTTTTTTTTTCTAGTGAAGAACTATCTAGAACAGGGCCACCTGCATAAATGAAATTTCTCAGGTATGAAGACATTTAGAAGTTGTTCAAACCTGTCATATGTATCATGAATTGATCATCTGTCTATTCTTCACAAATGCCACTTGTTTGTCTTACACTTACGACCTATATTTTAAGATTATTGGGTAGCCCTTCATTTTACAGGTCCTTAACTACATATAAACTTCAAAGTTGTTCAGCATGAACTATTATATAAAGTACTTCATAGTACTTTATATTACTTCATAGTTCATATATTAGTTCATATAGGTGATCACATACATGCACATACATACACATACATTTAGATCAAAATTGTTTGTTCATATATCTGTGTTCATATGTAGTTCTTATAGAGTTCATATGTTGTTCATATATAGTTCATAGCCATGTTCACCTGTAGTTTAAATGTATTTACAATTGGCCAGACCTGTAAAATTAAGATAGTCTCCTTCATATGTAGTTCATATTATTTGTGTTCACATGTATTTATAATTGACCAGAACTGTAAAATGAAGCAATTCTCCTTTTACAGTTTATATGCAGTTCATAGGTAGTTTATATGCATTTAAAGGTGATTATAAAGGTATCCTCTCAAATTCAGAGCTATTTAAAATAAATGAAAAAAAGACCTTTTTTATTACAAATACTAAAGATTTTAATGAAAACATGTTAAAATATTATCAATAGTTTATTCGGTTCAAGAAATTTAGTTTCAGTCTTCTAGTCTCTTTTTCTCTGTACACCTTTTAATCAATAGTTTCCCACGAAGGTGACTGAGTCCGCATGGTTGTTCTTCAGTGATTTCAAAGTGAGAAAACAGTTAGGAATGACACTTTTGTCTATCCTCCTCATGTCTGTAGATGATTCATGCTACCGCTATCTGTCTCTCTGATGTCTCTGGGTCTGCCTTGACAGGTAATGAACAGTAGATGCATGCAGTCCGTCTGTTGTCATGGTCCTCTGAACAATTACAATATGAACCTTGTCTTAGTGAATCACTTTATTTTCAAAAAGGTAGCCGGGAATTTCTTTTAGTTGACGTTTTCTTTCGTCTACATATCTGATTGAAACTGAGAACGCTGTTGCAAGTTTGAGAATTTTTCCCTGAAATAGACATCCCCACCTAGATTACTGGCAGTGTGGAGTGAGGATGAGGGTGTGTGCGTTGGGTGGAGGTTTTGGGCGGTATGGTCTCAGTCATGTCAGAGCCTGTCTCTGAGAAGGAACATGCCTCTCCCTTTAGGCTTTCTGCACTCATGTTTTGAATGTTGTACTGCTGAGTTATGTTACACATTAAAAACTCACTCTGAAAGGTCTGAAAATGCAAGAGGCCGCTGATTTAATTGATATTCTTTTATTTACACCCAAAAACACAGAGCACCTAATTAGGAAAACGGTTAGCCTGGCCTGGAATACCGCTAAATCCATTATAATTAGTACTGTAGGTGGCGGTAGGAGGAGAAACAGGTGGAGCTTGGGTGTGGAAGGAAGGCTCCTGGCTGCAGGGATGAGGCTGATGGTTCCACTGATCCCTCAGCACGTCAGAGCCTCATTTCCTTAGCCCCCGCTTTGTCCTCTTGGATCTGTTGAAAACAAGGAACGGTCACATGGGACAAAAAAAAAAAAAAAAAGTTCAGCAGACATTTTGAGGTTGCAGACGCTGCACCGTGTGTTCCAAAAATACCAATAAATAATAAGGCAATCAGCAGAAGCATTCAGACATGCAGGGTTCTTTTTTTTTTTTTTTTTTTTTTTATTCATGCATTGACGCTGCCATGGCAGACATTCAGCTAACCCAGTTAAGACTGTAGCCTCAGGGGCAGCTCATGGGTTTAAAAAGTCTTTAAAAGACAAAGAAAGTGAGAGCTGGGAGGGGACGGGGGAGGGGATGGTGTCTGCCCTCAGGTTTACATTCAGTGCAGTAAAGCGCTGCAGGAGCGCACACGACACGCTTTATCCGGAGCGCTCCTCAGTGCAGCCTGATCTCAGGGCCCCCGCCGTTATTCTTAGAACTTGAATTATAAGACTTCCCAAAACCATGACCCACATTGTTTTAAAGTTAACTCTAACCATATAGGGGCACTACGCTGATCTTAAACATCGGGTTTTGTTTACTCCATGCAGGCACAGCTGGCAAAAATAGCGATATAATGTCCTCTGTGGCCATAGCGAAAACTTTCCCAAGTATGGAAAAAAAATAGCCCTGATGATGTCGGTGGTGGGTTTTCCGTGCTGTGATCACGTCATCCGACAACTCAAGACATGTCCTATGATTACAGTTTGGACAACGAAACACTATGTCCGTGCAGTCTGGGTTTAATCACCTTGAACAACAATGTTTGTTTGATTTACAACTCAGAATTTCATAATTGTGATAAATTCGATATGACATGAAGGCATTGGCTGGATTACCAGGCAACAAAGGAATTATGAAATGCTACTTAGTTGCATCATGGGAAGTGTAGGATCCATTGTTCTGAGTTTAAACTAAAGGCTACATGTGATGATATGTCTACTTTTCGTAATCAATTTCGACTTTTTGACAACTGTCTTTTTTTTAAATTATTATTTGTTCTCTAATTTAATGGAAGTGGAACAAAATGAAATCCTAATCCTTTTACATGCAAATGTATGAGTTGGACTACTTTTGACTACTACCTTTATTATTGTCATGTGATCTGTCTTTCTAAGGTCAAGGTCATGGAATGAATGGTGAATTGTGTATGTGTGTGTGAGAGAGAGAGAGTCAGAGAGAGAGGAAATAAGATTATGTATTCTTACGTTTTCTGATGGTCGCTGACACGGTTCCTCAGCACAGTTATCTAAAACAAAGAAAACATACAAATCTTATTCTAATGAGGCCTCTTGGATCTGGTTCTGATCACCGCTCCACACACACACACCTCATATTTCTGTGTGGTGATCTGGTACTGCAGATCAAACTTCTCTGCCTCCAGCTGACTCATCCACTCCCACAGCTCCTTCGCCTTCTCCCTGTGTGACACAGAAACAGAAAAAACAACGTTGTATGGTTTTTATTGTTTTATTTTCATGATGCCATGCATACCGAAAAGAATGTCCCTAAAAATACTCTCCACATACTTGAGTTTTTCTTGGCTTAAGTTCTCGATATCCAGACATTTACGTCTTTCGCTGAGGATCTTCTTCTTCTTCTCCCTCTCAGTCTGCCTCTTCCCGCTCCGTTTCTCTGTCTGTGGCAAAGAGGAATAATTAATCACTCTCCTGGTCCTTCACGTTTTTTAATTACTTTACTTCCCCATGATGAACCCTCCACCTGCTTACCAACTTCTGCATGTAACCTCCAAAGTGCAGGCTGGTCAGGGTTTTCTTCTTCTTGGCGTCGTCCTCCGCTTTCCGCTTGGCCTCCTCCTCTTCCTTACGAGTTCTTTCTTCCTAAAGATAAACGGGTCCATATAGAAAGTGGATCGGGGTGAAATGCAAGAATTAGAATTTACATTTAACAGTAGCTTGGACCGGGGCTCTACCTCAAGTCGCTTCTGTCGCTCCTTCTCCCTCTCGCTGCGGATTCTGTGCTGCTCTGCTCTCTCAGAGCGGCGCTTTTCCTGCAAAAAACATCATCTTATTAACACATCTTACATATAATGTCACATGTGTCACTGCAGTAGGTCTGTATTCAATCAGCCGTGGAGAAGGGAACTCACAATCCTTTCTGTGAGTTGAATGAGTTCTTCTTCTTCCTTCTTCCTGCTTTCAAAGTGAACCTCGATCAAAGTCTGAAGCTCCATCAGGTCTTTCTCCATCCTCTTACGATGTATATCCTACAGAAGCAGAAAAACAAGACACACACGCCAAATTAAATGGACATGATAGAGAAAACCTTTCATGAAAACATACCTAATAATCATTATAATAGGAACTTATAATCGTTAAAGCCATTTTTATCCTAACGCAACTTTTGGTGATTATCAATTTTCCATATTTTAATACACCCTTTCCTTAAAGGTGTAGACACAAAATGGAATGTAAGTAAATCTGACTCACATCAAAATCCACCTTCTCTCCATCTGGAATCTTGGGAGGGATGAGGTTGGGCATCATGAAGGGTCTGGACATTTAAAATGAATGATTAATAAATGTTTTTAATGCATAATATATTGATGCGTGTTTGAGGCGGCTTCTATATTCATTAATTTGGTTGAACACCTTTTATACTTTTTATGATTAATTTGAACTAACCACATACAGTATTGCACAGCCTACACCGAGATGGGAACAAGTCATTGTTTCGCAAATAGTAGTAGCATTCTTCTCTGTATTAAATGATGTTCATAAACAAAGAGGTTAGTTAGTTACAGTAACATGATATTATACTGCAAAAAAGGTAACTTAAAAGTAATTTATGTTTGTAAAACTTGAAAATATAAATTATTGACAGGCAATAATGTAACTTACCACAACAAAGCAAGACAGTTGTAGGTTCCAAAAAATGTTGGTCAGTTGCTAATATTTAGCAGTTAGCAGCTAACTGATGCTAGCAGGGCTGCAGCAGTTAGCTGCAGACATTAGCTTGTCTGGGAAAATCCAAAAATAGGAAGGCATGTTGTCTTCTGAATGGTTGGCATTGTCTTAAAGGGATAGTCCAACATTTTTGAAAATTCACCCATTATCATGATTCCCATCGTCATAGCAATAGTCATTTTTGAGAGTTAGCAATAACAAATAGCCTAACAGTTGGAAATTTTGTTGAATTGTCCAACTTAAGATTTTATTGAACTTTGTTGCCTTGAAATTTTGAGTTGACACAACTTTTCTTTTTTTGGTGTGCAGATGTGGAACTCAGGTTAGGGTTTTTTTTCATTTTTAAGAGTGGTTTCAATATTTTCATCTTTTTTCTCAGGAAGAAACACATTTTCAGCTTTAGCTCTACAATAAATTTGGGTTTTTTTACAAAAGTACTGTAAAATTCTGTGTGTATGCGTGTGTGTGTACGTGCCCATGTCTACTCACTTGAATTTTGGCTTGGCCTCCTCTATTGAAAGAGAACATAAAAACAGAAATAGAGACTAATGAGCTAATCCAGTCCACACACACATGCAAGCACAACAATCTTGGAGTTACACTGTGCAAGCTGTGCCTGTTCATTCCGATAGAATTTAGATAAACACTGTTACCTTCTCCTTCCTCCGCTTCACCCTCGCCATCTGAAACCAAATTGAACTTTTTGAGAGTCTGTTGACCGAAATGACATCTCAGAGAACATGAAATAAAGAGAAAGACCAAAACGGAGCTTGTTTGTGTTTGTGCTATCTGATGTGAAGTAATGCATATGCCATTAAAGTAGTCAGGATTCATCATCATGGAACTATGAATGCCTGTTAATGGTTGGTGGCAATATTTGTGGCAGATAATAAGATGTTTCACTGGATAAATATATGTTCATCCAGTGAAAATCAAAACAAATATGTCAAAATCAGGATTCTGGAGAAGAAAACTTCATAGATGTTATATATACTATAATATCTATCTAAACTAAAGTGACTGACAGACTGCTGCCATCCCTGGAATTTTGCCTCCAGCATTGGCATAAGACTACTCGGACAAATCAGCACGACACCGCGTTCACAAACAATTTCGGTAAGTGGAACAGTCACGTCCTCCTGTCTGACGTGAGTGTGTGAGACATCAGGGGAGAGGTGCCTCACAGGGCGTTTGTTTGTCCAAAGGCACGGGCGAGACGAAAAGATGACATGAAACTTCCCTCTAATGTCATATGGCTGACATCGAGAGAAACACCTGAAAGTCTGATGGTTGGGAGGGAGGGATGGGACACTGAGTGATTCCTGACTGTGTCTGGTGATGCCGAGACAGAAAGTAGAAATCGTGTACTCGTCAAGCAAAAACGAGGAGCGATAGCGAGAGTAGATCCTAAATGCGTCTGACTGACGGTTCGGCGTAATAACCTTCCACTTTCGAACCTCTCACCTTGTTCTTCGTTGGCCTCCTCCTCCTCTGCAGCAGGTTGGTCTTCCTCCTGCTGGGCCTCTGGCAGAAAGGAAAAATTGTAGAGCAGATCACATATCAGTGAGACATCTTCACAGACACAGCGTGTGATGTTGACTCATTGCCTTATTGCAACGATCGCTGTACCATGTCAATGAGCTCTCAAATTTCATACGTCCATTGTGGAAGGAACGGATGAGGACAGCTTCTTTTTTTTCTCATGTAGGGATCTTGTTTGCAAAACCACATTTACATTATATCTGTCGGGCTGTTTGGATTGGCACTGAATCCCAGACCACATGCTGATTGTTGCAGAGAGATAACAAGCGAGAGAATAAGTCACCCGCCTCTGCTATTTAAAGCAGTGAAGTACGGCTGAAGAGACGTGTTTGTGTTAGATAGCGTCCGATGGATGTGTTGACACTGTAAGTTCACAACTGGGACCTGATGCGGTGAGGCATGCACAGTATTCATCAGGTGCATTTCAACTATCTCCATCGCTGGCAGCGAAGAGCGGCTGACTGTGCGGATTCTGACGAGTCCTTTCGACCTTTCAATAATAGTAGCCTTAAAAGAACATGCACGGTCTGACGTTGCCAGTTTGTCAAGATGTTTTCAGCTCTGGCCTTATTTCTTATGAATACTTGTATGATGTATGATTGGAAGTTCAAAAAGAAAACACTTGTTGTACTGGCAGTTTCCACAAAGTCAACCTGACATTAAAACTGTGGAGTATATCAAAAAAAATATGCTTTTCAACTCAAAGCACAGGCAAGTACCTTCCTCCGCCTCCCCGTCCTCCTGTACGCTCTCCTCTACCGCCTCCTCCTCTGCAGAGCAAAGCAAAGAGCTGGTTAGAGCAGACGCAATTAAAGAAAGTACATTTCCAAAGCATGATGAGATCAAAGATGGAGGATTTCATCAATCATTCATGAGTAACCACACAGCTGTCATATTTTAACCACAAGCATTCTGACGCTTGAGTCGTACAATGCTCCCACCTGTTGCTCCGACAACTGACATGCATGCATTACATGCATCCTACGATAAAAGACACACAACACACAATAATTCAGTAAATATGAGTACCAAAGCTGTCCCGTACCTTCTGCAGCTTCCTCTTGAATCCACGCAGCCAGGGAAACACACGAGAGAGGGAGAATACAAATGTAATCACATAATGAGAGATATAAACTGCGGTTTGTTAGTGTTGTATTTTCAATTGGTGTTACTGTAATGCCACTAATGCTACAACTAATGCTGTTTACCTAGAAGAAAACCACCATCGAAATCACCACCTTTACATGCTGCAGGTTTCCCAAAAATATCTACCTAGTGTGCTGCAGCCACTCAACAGGGGCAACTTTTGGCACAATCACACACACAGGAAAAACTCATATTAGCTGTTAATTATACAGTAATGTTATTACTGTTATTATTATTAATGTTATTACAGCTTATTTATATTGTATATACAACCCCTGCATAGCTGTAGCTATTAAAACTGTATGCCAAGCAATTTGTCATTCACAGGGGGTACAGTTAGTAAATTCCTTTTAAATATATATATTAGTGTAAGTAGTATTTATGGGTTATTACGTTAAACTCCACTGGATTATGCAAAGAAATGATTTTCCTTAACAATGTGTCTTTAGGTTTAACACTAGATCACATCTTTCAGTAAGTATGAAATTGCGGTGAGTCATGATAATGATGATCCTTACCTTCCACCTCCCTGTAAAATTAAACATGTGTGAACATTATTATTCTGTTCCGAACTGTTTTTATAGCAATTGTGTCATCACATCACAGAAACTATAATCTGTAATCACAATGGGTGAAAAAAAAGATGACTGTACATGGCTATGTATTTGTATAGTGTGACATATTATTACAATCACTTGAAACACAGGATTTGCATCTTTAAGCAAAAACAGCAGGAACTTTTTTTTTTTAATTTAAGATAATTGTAATAGAGAAAAAGGTTCAACCTACTCCTCATACTCCTCCACCACTTCCTCATTGTCCGACATGGCAGCGATCAGGTGTGGATCTGAACAGTGGACACAGGCTCCATGAATTCATCTAATTCACCTTATTTCTTTTTTTTCCTACACAGAATCGGTAAATCTTACCTGAGGATCAGGATGGAGCGATGCAGCAGCGGCAGAGCAGAGGTCCTGGCTTTCACTAAGGTGACTCTCAGAGGGTAAAGGGACAGACTGTGTAGTGGTGAAAGAGGCTTTAGGGTCCCTTGTTGTGTTATTAATAACTTTCTTAGATAGCTTGTACTCTCCATTATCACTATTCCCAAAAAAGGCCGCTGTGTGCATGGCTGCTGGGCTGCATTGCCGAAGAGATCCAGATAAAGCCACAGACAATGATTCATGCGTAACACACACACACACACACACACACACACACACACACACACGCACACACACACACACATTCCTTCACCCTTGTATGGCTAACTGACACTGACAAAACACAGGCATACAATGCTTATCTACATCCTCCCTCCTCTGAGATAAGTGACTTTGTAAAGTCTAGAAACGTGTCAAACAAAACAGTTTTTGCTGTGTGTAAGTCAATAATAAAAAAAAAGACAGACATTTATTAAAACATTTTATTTTAGACATTTTAGCCCATAAGAACAGACAGAATGAAAATTGTATTTTGGCAGATTAGATAAAAACATACAATTACGAGTCCAGAATCCCCACTCCTTTAATTCAATAAGCTTTGGAATCTATGCGTTTCACTGACCTTAAGACCTTCACCTGTTTAAAGTGCTTGACAAATTACAAAGTTAAGGTGTAAAAGCAGAAGCTTCTAAAACAGATCTCTCTCTCTCTGTGTCTTTTCTTACACATCTCCTTGTAACATCTACAGCACTTTTTTACTCTTTTATAAGGCACATATTGATGCTAAATTGTAGGAAAGTGTGTGAAAGTAATATCCTCCTTGTCAGTTCCCTAAAGTTACAACTCAAGTTGGTTGTTTTTCCCCCTTTACTGTCTCCTATCTGTCGCTTATGTGTGCTTTGGAAGTGAAGAAGAAAAAAGATTTAAAAAAAAAAAAGCATGAAGAAACAATCAGTCAGTCATAGGATCCATTATTCGTCCAGTTGCCTCCTTCTCCGCATGCCATCTTCTAATCTCCTATAAATTAAGGCATGGAACAAATACAAAAGAAATTGTTACTGAAGAAATGCACATGTATTTTTGCATTATAGCATACAGTAAAGCTACTGTATGTTAACATTTTTGGAAATTTTAGTTTGGTTTCATTTGAAGCATATTTTACCCATTTCCATTCAAAACACTGAACAAATACTGGAAGTGTTTTCTTGCTGTACCTGCATCCTTCACTTGTAGATTTTTCCTGGACTGGATTTTGCGACTGTGTCCTCCCCTGTGCTCTCAAACAGGCTCCTCTTGCTGGTGATGTCCACATGTCTCAAGTCCTACAGACAGCAAAAGTCAAATTTTTGCTCTATATACTGATAACTAGATGTGTCAAATAAATTAATAGGTGTGTAAAGAATGATAACCAAAAAGTTCTTCCTTCTGCTGTGATAAAACAGACTATATCCTTGTAGCCATAGATACTATAGATACTGATTAAACCAACAGCAAATCGGCGTATGAGCTCACTTTAACCAGTAAAGTCCCTGATCACAAATTATACATCCTCTACTATTACAGAGCAGAACAAGAATAAAACAAAAGATTGCTAAAAAAAAGAGACATTATAAATGAATTTAAATCATATATGATTAATTAAAATTATTTAAACCTTACCTACTGTTCATATTCTGACACTTTATAGTTTCCCTTAATTATTAGACTCTATACCAAACATCTGAACAACACCAAACATTTTTCATTAATAAATACCTCACCAGTAATGAATAAGTGGGCGATTAATTTAATTACATTCACACTATATCATTGTGCTTAAACCAAACAAAAATCTATTTTTAATGAATGTTGGTGAATGTACAGAAAAACACCATAATTAATGTTTTCAATGCAGGTGGAATTTAACCTGGAACAACCTAGAACTACTTATCATCTACACAAGAATATAATTTTATAAAGAAAAAAGTTCAAATATTTACTTTAAAAGTATATATATATATTTGGCACATATAATGGTGTTTAGTGTAATACTAAAATATACAACTTAAATGGCATGAACAGTATGTAAGAGTTGAGGGCACTTAACTAATAGGAATAAACTGGCCTGTTTAAATATTAATGGCAGTAAAATACAAAAATAAAGAGCATTAAGATCTTTTTTTTCATATTTGCTTTGGACAGACACAGACATACAGCTGAAGGAGTACTACTGCCCTCTAGCTGCCACATGTTACACTTCCTAAATGACACAGGTTTAGTTGAGCTAAAATAATGCAAATAGTTTAGTTAATGGCTGATCTGACCGTGGGACTTTGTGAAGAGCCAGCTTGGTTGGTCTTGTTGAGCCAGCGGTTGATCCGGTCCGACATTCCTGATGTGAAACTCCTGAATTCCTGATAACACCGGAGATGCGATATCATTAGATCCCGTCGCGCCATAAATGCACCGCACAGTCTGCTTCAAAGGGAGGATCTGATACAGAGCAAAACCCTGTTGTGGCAAGTCATGAACGTACCTGTCTGGAAACTCCAGGGCTGGCTGGGCTCACTGGCTGCTGCTCCTTCTCAAAGAGGCCTCTCTTCCTGGACACCTCCTCCATCAGGAAAAGAGTCCTCTGGGTCACATCTGGAGACCGCGTCATCTCAGATTTCTATGTACATACAGAAAAGACACTGTTGTAGTTTGGTAGCACTCCGTCTGCAACAGCAGGGTGGCAGCTGATGGTTGTGGAGTCTGCTGTATTTTGCTGTGACATCAACATGCTGCATTCTGAAGCTGGGTTTCTGACCTGTGAAGCCTGGGCCAGCCTCTGCATCTTCTCCTGAATGGACCGGGATGAAATCCTCTGCCTGGTGCTTCACAGAACATAATGCACACATGCAAAGTCCAGTTTTATTCTGGTAAGTCAACTGTTGCACTAAAAAAAGTCAAATCAGTCAGCTAGAAATACTCACTTCCTCTGGAAGGCCGATACTTTGTCTTTATCTTCATTTTGGTCCTGGTTCATACCCAAATAGAAATAAAGTCACGTAATATAGAGATTTGTTACTATTAATATTAATATAGATTGCACTAAAATACTTGATACATTAAAACCAAGAAACAAGTGCAGTGCTATTAAGTTTTCTTCATCTTATTCTTTTATTTTCTTAAGGATCTGTTTTATGTAAAGCCTTTTTTGCCGATTGACTGAAGTGTTTTTAGAAACGATATCTTTGATTTTTCAGTATAAATAAATTGTCATCTTACAGTGTTGGATTCAATCTTCTTGGACGCCACCCTGACACTCGCACTAAAACAGAATAAAATAATCGTAATTTAACTGAAGGCAAAAAGACACGAGTAATAACAAAGATTTTCTTCTTACCTCCTCTGCAGAGGTCCACTCTCCTCTGCTTTCTTCCTCGACATCTGATGAAGACCAAGCATACTGTAAGTACCAGTGTGTTAGCAGAACTTGCAGTTGTCCAAATGCACAGTCACCCTCTCTCTCTCTCTTCTGATGTGATGGGTGTTAACAAAGCAACCAGTCAGTACTGAAAGCTGGTAAATAGCTATTAGCATAAGCTCGAAGCTTTTGGCACAAGCAAATTATCCTGAACTGTCAGCGGACAGCAAGATTAAATAGGCAAATAGGCAAAAGTTATTATTGCTGAGTATTTGCTTGGGAGGGTGTGCGTGTGTCTATGTGTCTGTCAAGGTTACAACACTTTGGGTTTTATTATTTTTTATTTTTATTTCCTTTTTTCATTTTTTGCTTTCAGTGTCAGTTTAGTCTTTAAAGTGGATCTTATTCGGTTTTATTTTTTGAGAATATATCATTTTATCTTAATATTTATTAGTTTTATTTTATATTTTTTTGTAATATGGGGCATTTGTCGGGGTGATATTTCCGTCTGTAAAATAATATAATAGTTTTTATTTTATTTAGTTTTCTTAACACACAATACCATATCAGCTAATTATTGTTTTTTTTTTGTAAAGCCTTTTTTTTATTTCAGTTAACGAAAAAAGAATTATTCTTCTTTTAGTTATTTTGTTACTTTGGTGTGTGTGTGTATGTGTATGTGTGTGTGTGTGCGTTTACCCTTAAAGATATGTTCATGGAGCTCTGTCTGACAAAGGCAGGTTTGGGAGACTGTTCAGAGGAAGAAGAGCCATTCACACTGGTCTTAGGTAAAGTAAAACATAAAAAAAAAAAATCATCCTTCTCCAAGACTTTGAATTATGTGCCAAGCAGCTGCAGGTGCAACACCAACTTGTTCACTTTCACTGAACTGTATCTAAGATACAGAACTGTATCTCTTACTCTTAACACTAGAGGATGCTGCTGCTCCAAGCGTCAGCGATTTGCAAGCAGCCAAACTCCATTTGACAAGCAAAACATCGAGCAGAGATAGTTCTGTAATAAATGATGTCATTTGACAGCATGCTGAGCTACCTCCTGCGTGTGTCCATTCTGAACAGGGCTCTGAGCTCCCCTGGGTGAGGGACTCTGGCAGGGTGAAGGCCAGTGTTCTTGAGGTGACCTGGGGGTTGTTGGAGAGCAAGGGCTCATGGGAGTCGTGCGCCCGCTGGTGGAGGGGTTCTTGTCGAGTGAGATGGAGACAGAGCTGCAACACCACAAACGTGAGTGGGTTAAAAGGTCGGTGACCAGTTTCAGTTGGAACCCACCCCCAAAAGTCTAAAGAGGCTCCTATACACAAACTTATATTTACAAACATAACATATTTTCTATTATTTGCTATATCTAATAAAAAATTAAAGCTCTACTACCCTGACAAACTGCCAGGAACAATGACTAATATCATTCAAGCCAGATCTCTGTACTTTGTATTTTCTTTGGCGAGCTTATTTGTAATCAAACAGAAAGCCAGAGGTAACATTTGCGGAGGCTTGTGGTTTCAAACTCAAATGTCTGCCTTAGAAGACAAAAGCTTTGATGGGACATGATATCACATCAGGTATACTTTATACTTTAAGCAAGTACTATAAACCCTGTGTGTGTGTGTGTGTGTGTGTGTGTTAAAGACTGGTTTGTAAGCACATGTCCTTATGGTTGATCATTATGCTTTTGGCTGCTCTATCACTGCTTCCTCCGCTGATCTCTGCTGCTACACTTTAATAACTTTTATCTAATCTTGAAAAATATGTTTTGATACTTGCTGAAGGCTAACCTTCAAAAGAACAACAGACAAAGAAAAAGTGCTTGTGAACCTGACAAACTTGCGAGCCGGGTTGGACGGCGGCTTGGGATCGGGGTCTCTCACCGATGATTCTCCGTTTTCGTGCTGACAAAGGACACAAACGGTGGACATGATCAAAATGGGGAAAAAAAAAAGAAGCTTTTGTACAGAGCCACCAGAGACACACCTTGCATTACATAACACTGCACAGCTAAGGCCTAATGTGAAAGATACAGTGAAAGAGAGCTGCCTGCAAGTGTAATAAAAGATAATCTTCAAATTATGACCTTAAGCACATGTTATCAAGGTTTTATGAATTATTTGCATGATCACTTGGTACACTGGAAGAGAGAGAAGAGGGAACTCCCTCACTATTTCCTTTTAGTTACCATAAACTTTATTATAGAGGTACAACGTTCGGGTTCTGAGACCTTCATCAAATTTTATGATCACCTTAATTCATATCCTATATTATATTGTCTGTATCCTCAGTGTGCGTCCTGACATGCTTGTCTATGTTCTCCTACATATTACGACTAATGTGCACTGAGTCTCTCCATCTTTACAGAGCAGAGTGTTTCTGTGAGAATGTGGGTCAGTGTTTGACGTGTATTGTAACATAAATGTATTTCCCAGAGGGCAAAAAAATAAAGAAGGTTCCCATCTCTGAGCTGTTGTTGTTGTAGAGTGTAGAAAATGATTAACATGACTCCCTGTCTGTGTGGGGTAAGAGCTAACTGTGATTAACTACCCTGCAGGGTGGCACTAGTGTTAGCAGCTTGTGTTATGACTCAGTAAAGTATTAATATCTCAGATCTGAGCTTCTCTAGCGTTTGTGTACCTGTCATCAGCGAAGGCAGTTCAGACAAGGTCAACCCCTAACCCTAACGGTAAAATTGCAAAATATGGGACAAATTATATTTTTTCAATGGTAGTGAAAGGAAGCGACTGGCTTGATTCTTACTTGTCTGTTTGGGATGTTAGTGCTGATATTGCTGCTGCTGCTGCTCCTGCTGCTGCTGCTGCCGGGACTGTAAGAGGCTGTTTTTAGGGGCGGTTGTGGTTTGCTTTTGACCGCGGGGGGCACGCCACTCAGCCCCTCATCCATGTCCCCAAGCAGCTCCACCCTGGCTCCTCCTCCATCCTCTTCTCCTCCATCCTCTTCTTCTTCCTTCTGTCTCCTCAGCGTCTCCACGTGCCGCATCCTCCGGTTTTCGTCACGGACGCGCAGGATCTCCACAAAGTCCAGCTGCATCTGCTCCACGCTGGAGATGAACGGTGTGTTTGACATACATAGAACGACCGATATGCATATATACATATGATAGATTGTCTCTAGATAGGGGTGAAAGGCCTCTGTCAGTCCTGTCAGATCGAGTTTCTCTAATGAAAGGCTCTACAGTTCTTCTCTCTCTTTGAAGGCTTCTTGTGCTTCAGGTAGTCAGCTGCTGGTGTTTTTTGACAGCTTTTCATACTTTGCATTAACGGTATCAGGTTGTTTTTTTTTTCATGTGTTTGGAAATTATACTGATGACACACGCCCCTTTGGGCAGAAGTGTAAGACTCCCCTTTCCATCTTTGCTCCTGAAATCTAACCACAAACACTGCGCACTCCGGCACAGCACACCAGAAAACAAAGAGAAAAAGAAAGGTGGCGAAATTGAAAGACAAAAAAATAACTGAAAACAAAGCGGAAAGAAGCATAGTACTGGCAGCATCAGAATCACATTCAGAGAGTCTATAAATCCATCTTTGGCAAATACAAATCATGAGAATAACCTGCTGAGGCCCTGGGGCTGAGGCGGCTCACTTGTGGAGTCTGTCCCTGGGGTGCCCTCGCCGGTGGGCGCGCCACTGGGTGTCGAGGTGTAGTCACCGTCCGGGTCAGCCGCTGTGCTTGAGCTCTTCACCCTCCTCCTCTTCTCCCTCTCCACTTCCTCCTCATCTTCCATTGTCCACTGGCGCGCTAGGCTGAGGACACGGTCATATTCCAAAGAGGTAAAACAGAAATCGAAACAAAAATGAAGGTGCACATGGCAGACAAACTGTCCGAACACCCAATCTGCTGTCAGAACTTGAAATCCACATAAATCCTCCTCGTCTCTTTGTTGAGTGATTAAAATAACCGTTACACAGAACCTGGTTTACTTGTTCACCACTTTATGAGTGGAGTCACAGGTGGTTGCCGGTCTAAGCAACTTTATAATAAGCTTTAACCACAGAAAACACTATAGAGTATTACTGCAGCCAGGTCCAGTGCAGCAGGAAGCTCATATTCCCTGAGAAACAGAGTTAAAGAAGGTAAAATGCTACAAAATAGTCAGAATTTAACCTGAAAAAACTACTTTAAAGATAATATTCCAACATCACACCTAAGCTAGAAGAGCCTCTAATACAGTATTCAGTGGAATCAGCAAATGGCCCCATGTGTGTGATACTGCAGCAGCTGCACATAATGCTGTTACACGCAGGTGTCATATTGCTTTAAGAAAAATCACAGCCAGCTAAAATCCTACCTGGACAAAGCAGACCAGTTCTTCCGAGAGATGGACATATTGGTCAAAATTATGAAGCTCCCAGATGCACTTCCCTCACAGACAGAGAGTCGGCTGACAGAAGCTCTGAGGGCGGCAGTCAAACTGTAGTCGGCGCGGCACAAAGCAGTCCACCTTTACCCTGGTGCAGTTCACTGAGGTGTCACATGACTGCAAAGGTAAACTACCCACCTGAGAGAGAGAGAGAGAGAGAGAGAGAATGAGAGAGAGAGAGAGAGAGAGAATGAGAGAGAGAGAGAGAATGAGAGAGACTTCTCCATGTAAGGTGGTTTTGATAGCTGTGTCACATCCTGATACGACCCTTTCTGGAATACAAATTAATAAATATTAAATCTAACACAATACATAGTAATACATAATGATGAAACATGTATTATCAGTAAATCTTATTGTTATTATCAGGAAAAAAAATGAGAATTCAACAATAGCAAAGCCAAATTGATGTAATCCACTGGTTAGTTACTCAGCAACTATCTTCCACTACTAATTCATTCCGGATTTAAGTGACTATTATAGCCCTTTAACTCAGCTTATGAGTTACGGAAAGTTAAGGAAAATATATAAGAGGCAAGATATTTTTATGCAGTGTTGCAGTGGACAGCCATGGTTTCTTTACAGTGTGAGTCAGTGTTTGCTCTGCTGTGTGTGTGTGTGTGTGTGTGTGTGTGTGTGTGTGTGTGTGTGTGTGGGTGTGTGTGGGTGTGTGTGTGTGTGTGTGTGTGTGTGTGTGTGTGTGTGTGTGTGTGTGTGTGTGTGTGTGTATGTGTGTGTGTGGTCACACCCTTCGTAAAACCCAGTGTGTCGGACTCTGACCCAAGCTCAGGCTCAGTCCAACACACAACACCTCATCTGGCTTTATACACCACACCTGCAGCAGCTTTGTGCAGAGTCCACAATATTAACCTGGCTGACCTACAGATGAAGTGATCCAGATGTCCTTTTTTTTTCTTTAGATCCTCCACTGATGTTGGGAGAAGGTTGGTTTATATTAACATGTATCATTACGATGCTATCTTAGCAGTGAACTAGTTTGCATGTCACTCCCAAGCCAAAGCAGCAATGTGTGTCATTCCAATTCATTTCTGGATTTAATCTGTCTGTGCGTTTGTATGAACGTATGCAGTGTTTAAACTCTGTCTGAACCTATAATTCCCTATAACTCCTTATAACACAAATGGGGAGTCAATTACCCTTGAGGGAATAAACGTATTTGGTGAATGGCCACAGCCGGCTCTTTGCATCCAACTGGATAAGGTGATAAAATTAAAAGGGACCATTACGGAAGCACTTTACAGAGTGTGCTTTATGAGCATGCAAATCAGACAGCAGCTAAAGAGGACAGTTTTTCAGCTGTGGATAGATTGCTGCTCTGAACAGCTGGCAAACAGAAATGTGTGACTGGTCAGGTATAGTGTGTTGCAGAAGCACCTCTATATGCCATAAGGTGTTTTTTTTTTTTTACATCTGTGACTGAACAAAGTCACTTTTTATCCCACCCTGGAAATGTAAAAATCATAATTCTTGGTTATATCCGTATATATGTGTTTTTATAAAGAAAAGGCAGGTGGAGCAAAGAAACCCTAGAGATGGTGAAGATTACATTACTCAAATGAAGCCATTCTTGTCACACAGGGAGAAGTACAAAAAAAATCTTTACAAATATTAATGATTAATTTTGTTCATTTTATTGTAATATCATTTTCATGTAGATGCAAAACCACAGGCCATGCGTACAGTCTATCCCCAAGCAAGAACGTCAAAGTCGCCCGATCAGATCTATGGAACTATTTAACATACTGTCAACATTAGTTTGCACATTTTGCACAAATATAATCATAAAAGTCTGAGTTACAGCTATAGCAACAATACAAATAATAAAACATGTCACGTAAATATAGACATTTTTAACACCTCATCGATGAACTGCGAATAGAGTAGCTCTAGTAGTAGTAGTTTGAAAGGAAAGGCACTAATTTCCTTGGCAAGACCATGAGATGACAGCATGAGACAGAAATACAGAAGCTTCAATTAGACTGTAGCAGGGAAAAAAAAACAGATTTAGATGCAGGCGGAGTGCTGGAACTCGCGTGGCCTAAGCCCACCTCCTGGGTTCACTGGGCGGGACCCTTAGCAGCGTCAAACATCTTCTTCCTGCCCTCCATCCCTGACATGGCCTCCACATTCTTCCTCCAGTCGCTGTCCTCTACCGGTCTCTTCTATAGATATTTACAGTAAAAACAAAATGGATGGTGTAAAAGAGGGAGAACGTCCTTTGTTTTGGTTTCCTTACAGAGACAGTTAAGCAGAGGCGCGTTGTGTGCAAAGCCTTCGAGATCCATGTTTTCAACTGGGAATCCCCTGGGACAATACTGTATAGCTGTACTAGTATAACTGGTTTGCAGCACCTAAGAATCAGATACACACACACTGACCAGTGAGCAGGTCCGCCACAAAAGCTACTATTCTGTATACAATGGGATCATTGTCTCTTCTCTCACACACACACACACGCGCGCGCACACACACACAGACATGGTTGCCGCCCTGTGCTGGCCTAGTGCTTGGGATCTCAGCACACACATAAACACACTTGTCAGGTGCTGTGTGCTACTTTAAGCACTGACGTCATATGTGTATCTGAGACTTCACAGTAGCTACCTGCCTAAACGATGTATGCATCTTGCATGGGCCGGTTTGATTGTGCTTGTGTGTGTGTATGAGTGTGTATCCCCCCCCTGACTTTCTCTACAAACCTTTTCCGTGTCCTCTTTCTTGACAGATTTCAGATTGGCTCTGAGGTCCATAGAGACTTTGTGCTTGGAGCCCAGCAGTGAGCGGAGGATGGCGTCAGCAGAGACACGAACGCGCCGTAGATTAGGCCTCTTGAATTTCCCCCTGAGGTCCAGCACCTTGATGCTTAGGTCTTTAATCTGGAACAGGAGCAGGGTATCAAGATGCATTTGCCTGCTCTAAAAAGTGGAACTCGCACGGCGTCATATTAATGAATGCATTGACATTTCCACTCCTGCCTGTGTGGAAATGGTCAGAGGATGCGTTGTATACCTCGCGCGTGTTGAGCATGACTTTGGCTTCAATGTCATATCGTTCCTCATCCACCACATCTATCTTGGCATGAAGCTCCCTGCAGAGATCCTGCACATATACACACATAAAAAGATGTGCACAAAAGTAAAGATATGCATATTTCGATAGTTATGATTACAAATGCATGTCAGTTGATTTTCAGATCTACTTCAAATTTGTGCAATTAAAAATTAACCGTCCTCACAAGCCTTCTATACAAAAGCCTGAATTCTTTTCATTTGAGGCAACTGACTAAAAAAAATAAATGAATATGTATATTTTCAGCCAGGTAATAACATCGCCTGTAGTTGTAAAATGAGAGCTTTTGAACGGTCTTGAATTACTGAGAAGCCAGTGGTGGGAAGAACGGGGGAATTCTGAGAGGCTGACAAGTTTACCTGTAGCTGCGCAAGACTGTAGTTGCTGATGTTGAGGGGCGGAGCTCTCTCCGACAGATAATTATCTTTCTCTTCCTCTTTAACCAAGATCTCCTGTTCTAATTCCTCCTTGGCCTTTGCCACCATCAGACTCTGCACAAAAAATAAGCACGGAAGCTCAGAACATGACTTATGCTGCTCTCCTGTGGTCAAACACGTGTATAGTTTACCACAGACATGACATGACCTGTCTTACCTTAAGCATCAGCTTCCTTGAAGCTGAGATCTTTGGTTTTTTCTGGATGGAGAACACAGTTCAGGATATAGCCGGCACATTTATATTGTAAGCACTTCACTTTTATCTTTAAAAAAAAAATGTTCTCTCAATTGTGTAACACCATGTGTTGTAAAAGTTCAAATGGTCTTACCTCTGGCCTGTAAAATAAAGTTGGACAAGATTAAAAGAAAGAACAACCAACATTTCGAGGTAATGCCAAAATACTTCGAAATACTTCTTCTGTGTTTTGTGTGCGAATGAGTGAATGATCTATATAAAGAACACAAAGCCTGATTACTCACACGTGTTCAGGCATCCTGCTGATGAGATCGCACTGGAGGAGACAGGAGACATTAGAACCACTGAACAGTTGTCAATGTTTGCTTATTAGCTTCTGAAAAGCCAGATCGTATTTCCACGCTTTTCTTAGAGCACACGCTCAGAATTTAAAGACAACGTATATAAGCTGTCGGCATGCCGATCACACAAAAGTTGACACATTGCCCTTCTGCTGTTTAACGCTCTCTTGATACTTCGATTGTCGAGAGAAGTCTGGCCTCGGTATTTCTCGCGCCTCTAAAAGCAAATAAGTGCATTAACACTGCAGGACTTTCCAAAAGCATCTTTGCAAAAAGTTGCCGTAAGCATGTTGTGGAAAACTTGTGTGAGAGACTCAAGTTACACAATCAACACACCGAGGTTGTATAAGCAACTTTAGAGAGCTTTTGAATGGCCTTGAATTACCATTAATCAAATGACATATTTAACTGTGGTTTAAGTCATTTAGGTCGACTCACCAGCTCATCCCTGTAATGTTGTTTTCACTTGTGTATCGTGTTATCTTCTCCGTCGGACCCCTGCCTCTCTGCCCTTTATCACATCAACAAGTAATTTACAGAACCTTCTCTAGCTCACCTAATCTTCCCATTTCTCTTTTTTTTTTTGTCTCTCGCTTTCATTCGGTTCCAGCGGACAATAATGTCATTTAAGACCTCCCCCAGCTCCACTGGGTAACAAACTTTTCCAGCGGATTAGGAAAATTCCAAACTGATATCCATCACTCATCCGTTTCTCCTGTCTCTTATCCCCATCTTTCTCCCCCAGGATTATCTCGGGGACAGGAATTTAGAGTGGCCTGTCTCCCCAAATAGACCAGGGGACATCTGATAGACAGCTGTGGATGGTGATTGTCCTCTGGAGTGTTGGGCCTGGTGCAGGGATTTACAGTATCTCGTGGATGCTTATGAGCCTCTGTGGAGGAGCCAATTTGGCAATGCGAACCAAAACGGCCCAAAGTGTTTCGGAAAGTTCCCGTCAGCCTCGGATTTGAATAGCGCTCCTCTGGTTACAGATTTCACCCCACTAATTTGTATTATTTCAGTTAATTAAACTGCAGACTGCTCTAGATGATTTAGCTATATGTATGTGTATGTACAAATGCAAAACGGCTTTAAAAACACTTTTTTATCCTTCTACCTTTATGTGCCTGTACAGGGATGTCATCACAATCACTGAAATAACACATCTGATAGATCTGTTTGAAAATAATAGCCTGTTCATTAGATCATTTGTTAAATCCGGAATTACCTGGTAATTACCTGGTAAATTTTCACAGATTAAATGGTTTTACCAGGCAGATTTAAAGCGATTCAAAGCCTATGCATTTTGTTAACTGCACATGCACAGAGGCCTAACACAACACCTGAAAATCTCCACAGACCACACAGTGAAGGAGACTTACCAGTGTCAGAAGCGGGAGAGAGCTGTGACAAGGACAGGATGGACAGGTCGAAGATGAGGCCAACGATTTGGTGTCCCTCTATTTAATGGCACCTCCCATTGTCTGTCTCTCTCTCTCTCTCTCTTTTTTTTTAGTGAAGGCTATTATTAGTCTCCCCCATCTCTCTTACTGCCTAATCTCACTCTTTCCATTTGTCTTTCACCTATTAATTCTAAAGCAGCAGGGGCCAGCAGTTAGATCCCAGAGATTTGGTCGACCCAGGCACGAGAGGATGGAGCCAACTCAGACAGACTTTTATTTTTTTTTTTTTGTTTTGTTTGTTTGTTTGTCAAAGACTACCTTGAGAGGAAATAAATAGGATAAAATGGTTGGATGTGCTGGGAAAAATAGAGAGTAACAATACCCGTCCTGTGTAATCAATGTATAATGTAAAGCGCTCTACGGTGTTTTATAATATTTTCAGCTATGCGAATGGAATGGTGCTATGGATGTCAGTGTGGGTCTGTCCACCACTTCGGTCCAGACAAGAATGTCTCGACAACTAAGTGATGAATAACAAATATTCAAGGGATTTATATAAAGTGCAATAAAAAAGTAATCTAAACCAACTTAATATTTGTTGTGACCACAGTTTATCTTGATAAAACATCACCAGTAGACCTGTGTACAGTTCGTCAACTCATTATTCTTGTCATTGAAGACAGTTCTTTATGACTTTGGGGTTTCTGGGCTGCAGAATATATTTGAGACCTCATTGATGTTAGTGCATTATGCATAATGCAGTGTCTAAACCTTTTGCACAGTACCTGCTAAACAGCAGCGTGTTAGCGTTGTCAATATGAGCGTGTTATCATCATGTTAGCTTTTAGTTCATAACACAGTGCTTTAACACAGCCTCATAGAGACTCCTGGCATTGAAATGTGTGGCTCACATTAACCCTGCCAAACAGACGTCCCTGTCAGATAAAGAAACTACTATTACTGTCTATGACTCAAATGAAAATGAAAACCTCACCACAAAATCTCTGGACACAGAACAGACACTTGCTATTGCTTCCTTCCAATTCGGCGGGCAGCAGATACGCACAACTAAATGAAATTGTTATGTTTCCCTGATGGCGTAGCAGGTATTTTTCCATCAGTAATACATGCAAACAGAAGTGTAAAACCCAACGTTTCTAACCTAAGATTTCTAACCATTTCTAAGTTGAGAAGCACAAAGTCAAAATCGTCAATCGGGTTATGAATTTACCTGTAATTTATGCGGCCATAAAGGTCACATTATAGCATATAAATAGGCTCACGGATCATGATCCAACAAATTCTGAGAACCTTCCAGAAGAGAAAAAAAACGTCACAGTACTGTTGTGTTGTTGTTGTGGGGAGGCTGTTGTATTGAAGAGAATATAAAACACACACACACACACACACACACACACACACACACACAGAAACAGCATACAGAGAAGTGCTCTTGATTTAGCAGGACAGAGACAGACCTCTAGTGGTTTAACACTCATACAACAGAAAGCCTGAGAACAATCTTGAGCCCTGGTCAAAGAAGCATGCACAGTATGCACTTCACCTCATTGCATTTGTATTTATCGGATAAGTGTGTTTTTCTCAGGTATTTTGCTGTGGCTCGTCCTGTTTCCCTGATAAGATTTTGACGTGTTGCACACACACGTGCTCAATCAAATCACTCTCCAGTTTGCAGAAGCGGAGATAGACTCATCTGACTTTGGATCAGTTTCTGCGCTCCTGGATTTGGTTTGAAAGTATAAATCGTTGTATAGTAAGTGTGTGTTTATCTCCTGAGAAAAGCTGAGGCCCTTTACAGAGGTTAGGATGTTTAGACGCCGCATTCCTCCGAATAGTGTGAGCACACACGAGATGAACTGGATTTTTGGACATTTTACACATACCCAGTAGCAACTGCCCCCCCACCACACACACACACACACACAAACTTATCCATCATTATTGGATGTCTGTTTCTTGCAGTGCTCCTGGTTCCTTGCTGACTCATGCAGTATGGCTAGCTTTGGGGTTTTCCACAGAAACGAGAGACGTCGCTACACAATCAACCCTTTATCCCCGACCTGCACTCAGCGCCACGGCCTCTCCACAGCTCATACACAGACTACTATATTCTTCACACACACACACACACAACAGACACACAAAACACGCTTGAATGAACAATCTACGCTAGGTCTCACTAACAAGAGTCTGCTGATGCTGAGACCTTGCTGGATTTCACTCTGGGTGTGCACGTAAGCTTCTGTAGGTGAATGTGTGTGGGTGGATGTTTGTGTGTGCCTCAGGCTCACTGTGCTTCTCATTAATTAATTCCTCCACACTGCTCAGAACAAATGGTGTCCTTGCCTTCAGTGTACACACAAAAGAGCAACGCCACAGCAGCTTGCGTCTCTTATGTGTCCGGGCCTCGGCTCTGTCGTATTTTCCAAAGGCGATAACAGCGAGATTACACTACAACTGGAAACAGATGAGCTTAGCAATTAACGGTATGAACCTAAAATAAATAGCAGCTGACTGTACAGCTCTGAGAGATGGTAGATGTTGCAGTGTGTTCTCTCTATCTCTCGCTCTGTAGAGAAATTATATCAAAATAGAAACTCAAGGGAAAAATGTTAAGAGTCCAAAATTTATTATATCTTGTAGAGTGTAATACTGGACATGGTTTCAGCAATATGAATACAATGTGCAATGGATATATGCAAAATACTTATTCTTTGTGTTAAGCTTTAGAAAAATGCATGCAGATCTGTTCAGTCTGTAACACAAATGTTCAAAAAGCAAGACTGAAGACACAAAGTGATTCCTGTTTCAGCTACATAAGAAAACATTGAGAGAATATGCCCAAAATAGAAGATATTTTCGGGAATATCAAGGCACATGGGGCAAACAGAGTCCCAGCTCCATCTTTTCCTTTTAAACGTCGTCATGTTGTCCTTATGCAGGGGTCATCGTGGCCTCAGGAAATGAGATCATGTCAGAAAAAAAAGCATCATCCTTGCTTATAAGAGATTCCTAAATTCTGGATGACAGCATGAGTAAGTTCATGTAACATGACGAGAGGAGCGTCTGCAATAACTCGCTGTCAGTCAGTCTTTTAAATCCGCTTTCACAGATGGCCATAACGTGTAATGTATGTCCGATCATCACCGCAGAAACAAGCCAATGGGACTGGTGACCTCTACCCTTCTTCACTGCGATTGGTTCCCTCACAGGAAGTACTGTAGAAATGCTGGAGAGAGAGAGAGATACAGAGAGAGAGAATTGTAACTTTAGATATTAGACACTGAAGCAGCTGATGACGTTCTATAAAGTGCTTTTGTAGTGAGTTAAATTACGCTGTTGCCACAGCTACTAAGTTAATTTGGGAACTTGACTACTGCAGCTCACTTAAGGAAGCATCGCTGTAGATTCCTTGACCGTGAGCTCATAGTTCAGATTTACACACCCACTTCATGAACATTTGACGCCAGTTTCAGTAAATAACACTGTTGATATATGATGTAATTTATTGTGTCCAAAATGTTGAAAATATGTCACCGGGGCACTTATTTGCGGTCACCCCCTCCAATTGTCCATGTGTCCTTAATGTCATGTTAAATGCATGACAGCGTGCCGTGCTTATGTGCGCGTGCGTGTGTATATGTGTGTGTGTGTTTAAAAATACTTGGCAGCCAAGTGAGGGAGAGGCAGGCAGATGTTATTTTGGAGGCTCACATTGCATCGTAATTATGCCCTCGAGTGAGAGTGGGTTTAAGTCCTAAGAGGAGCGTGGTGCTGAGCATTAAGGAAACACCGGGATGACTTTGACTCCACGGTGGAACATCTAAACACACAACTTTAACACAAACATAGCTTGAGGCTTGATTGCTTCTCAGCTATGTGCCACTTCATCCCTAAGAATCTGGATGTTTTCATTCCATCCAACCACTGCACCGGAGTGTTTTGAACTATTAACTCCCATTAGACCAGACTGACAAGTGGAGCCAGCTGCTGCAGCTGGACTGGACACTTTCAGGTCTCACTGTACAGTTGTCATGGCACAAGGTTAAAAAAAATAATAATAAGAAGAAGAAAACAGACATTTTATACTTGAAGTGTTAAACCTATGCTTTGCTTAGGTCAGGTTTCACTGTTTATCTCAGTGACACCAAGTTTATACTGGATGTAAACCTGAGATATTCCAGCTGTGGGAGGGTGCGGTGCCAAAATTAAGCTCAGCAGTGAATAAGACCTATAACCTACGGGCTACGTTTAAACCAGAAAGTCTATTTCACCTCAAGGCTCCACCGAGTCAGAGCTCCTCATCCTCTCCGGTGCTGCTCAGGTGCACCGTGGACAGGTGCCTGTTCCTGCCGGTCTGCACCGCCTGCAGGTTCTTGTAGCGCACCAGCGCCAACGCGATCTCCGCGTTCCAGACCGCGCCGTCCTGTGGACACCGAAAGTCAATCTCCTTGCCTGTGGCCATGACCACGGTGAAGTACACCAGGCCTCTCTTGTACTCCACGCAGTCCACCGTGGCCATGCGCTCGAAGCGGAGCTCCTTGGCTTTGGAGCTCAGAGCATCACCGCCGCCTTTGCAGTTGTGCAGGCGCAGCCCTTCCTCCGTGAGCACGCAGCGCTTCTTCTTCCACAGCTGGAGGAGCCCGCTGCTGCGCTTCTCCAGCAGCCCGTCTCTCATCACTTTGGCAGGAAGAGACATGGCCCCGCCGAACGGACGTTTAATGAGAAACACTTCACCGGTGGAGCGTCGAGACGAATCCATTAAACGCGCATTCCTGATGTTGTCAGCGTCTCGTGTCCCCCCCCCGCGTGCCACATCTGTTTGGGCTGCGCGTCTAAGTCCAGTCTGTGCGTAATGACAGCGCGCAGAGGGTTGGGAGGCTGTGTCTGCCTGGATATGTTTGAACATGCCCGGCTCCTCCGTGGACCTTCACAGCACCCCGCCTCCTCCCAGTGACGGAAGGAGAAGATCTGCGCGCGCGCGCACGTGCGTGCGTGTAGACGCGTGTATCACCCCACAGTTGCGTTTTAGAGCACCCTGTGTGGTATTTAGGTATGAAATATAAACGGATAGGTCACACTTACACGGTATATAACTCGCCTGGGAGTATAAATAAAAAGTTAATAATGAGCTAGTTAAATCACGTGCAGCTATCCTTCAGAAATCTAAAGGGTGTTTATGACAAGCTGATTTCTGGAATGTGAGTGGGAGGCTGAAGTAAAATGTCTCTGTGAGTGTGTGTGAAAGGAAGAAGTGTAACAAGTTTTCGAGGAGGTACAAAAACAGATGAATAATCAGTCAGTGACTTCTTGGACACTATTTTCCTTAGCTGCAAGTAATTGCTGGAGGCAAGCAGTTCCAGTTCTTATGTATTACAACGTGTACACATCCTAAATAGTCTGGTAGGCATTGTTAAATCTGCAATTGAATGTAATGACTTAAGTAAAATTACCGGCTACACCTTTACTTAAAAGCCCCGGGATTCCTTTGAGGGCTAAATTTAGTTCAACTCCTTTTATTCTTTAAAGGCAAGAAACTGTATTTGCATATCCTAATGTAACCGCATAGTGATGTGTCACTGCAATGTCATGAGAGGTATGTGCCATCACCCTTTAACCTAGTCACTCCCCCCCCCCCCCCCCCCCACACATACATTTGTCCTTGGATCCTCTGATATTCGCTAATAAAGAAAACGCTGGCACTAAAATCACCACCTTCCCATTTTATTTAATGAACATGCTGTTGATAAAGCCATACCATAAGCAGTGTTTATTGTCAGACTGTAGACCATTGTAGATACTTGAATACTGAGGAAAAACAGGTTCAAAGTTTTTAAGTTGACCTCAAAACAACAATCAGGTGCCCATATGAACACATTACCTTTGTTCAGGCTGGTTATTAAAGAAAACTTCTTCAAATGCACTTTCAATGTAAGTGATGGAGTGCCACATAGTCATTTTGTGCAAAAAATGTATTTGAAATGTATATGACACTCGTATTAAATGGATATCTGTCACAGTTCTACTGTTTTTAGTATAACATTTCCTCCCTGTTGAGCTGCGTTGGAAGAAGACTAACATAAGATAGACTAAAAAGACTAATAGCCACTTGATTTGAACAACAAGGCTTCTTATTAGCTTCTAATAATCCTAAACAGGCTTGTGCATTTGCCCCCACCATCACTTCGCCTACATTGTAACTGCACGACGAAGGAATACCCAGCTTGCACAGGAGGGATATTCATGTCAAGAAATAAAATGTAAGCGTATTTGGGCGCCTGAGTATGTTTTGACCGATGTTGTAAGGCAGACTTTGTAAAACCGTGAACATGTCCTTTATTTAGAGAAAACAGAGGAGAACAACAACAAAAGTTCCCTTAGATGAGATGAACAATGCACTTTTAAACAGAGAGAAGTGTAAATATTAAATGTGTGATTTTATCCAGATTTAACAAGAGACAATCACCATTGGCCCATTATGAATTATTATTTCCAGTATGTGTCCGTCCTGTCGCTGATAGACTGCTGCCCCCTGCAGGATGAGGGCGGCAGTGCAGGTGTGTCCATCATCATCTACTGAGTGTGAGACAGCGCCCCGGCGCCCTGTCCGTATCCAAACCCTTTTGGACCAAAGCTTTTGGCGTAACACCCTGCAGGGACGACAGGTAACGTCAGTGAACAGGCCCAAGCTTTGACACAACACCACATCCTTCAGAAAACCACAGTTAGTTGCACGTAACATGATATTATTACTTTATTATTATTGGTATGTACCTGCTAGCCAAATTCCCAACGTTAGCCGTATTTGTGACCTACACGATTGGATGTAACGTTACACTCTGTCAAAACATTCTTTTTAACCTGTTATTTGAAATGTTAAATGTTAAATGTAAGACTTCCGGTCAGGCCCTTCCGGTCAGTGGCTATCTTCACCGCAGTAGTCAACACAAGAAGTCTCTGCTAAACTGTGCAATGCTAATTCCTTATTCATTGTTGAGTTGTTATTATTATAACTGGGACAGAAAAAAGTTAGCTTAAGTGTCTCTTATACATTGTTAGTTAATTAAACTGACACTAGTTACGTCAGTTAAGCGATGCAGCAGTGATATTTCCCGCCAAACCATTTCCACTTCCGCATTCAAACTAGCGGCTTATTTAAAGCATGGACGTATTTTAAAACTATACTACATCCTTGATTTAAAAGGGGTTTATGCGGAGTTTCCTTTGAATTAGTCAATGTTGTTTGGAGCGAAACCAGCGTTTAAACCCAATATTTCCACAGGCTATATGACAATATCACAGTTTTTTGGCATCTGTAAAAAAATGATTTAAATTAATTAATTACAATGACGATTATTTGCTCAATTAATCAACAAATTGTTCCTAAAATGTCAGAAAATAATACAAAAAGGTGTTCCTTTCCCAGTTATATTAAAGTTTTCATATGATAGATATTTAGTTTACACAATAACTAGAAAACAATTTAATGCATTAAATCATTAAATGCATTTTTTCATTGTTTTGCATGTTTGGCTTTAAGACCCTGCAGGCATTCCTTCTTTTTATATGTGTACACCACTGATGCACCTGTCACATTATATTCAGGTGTGCAAGAGGTTTTAATGACTAACACTTATTTGATTATGAAAAGAGTTGCCATTCATTTTCTGTTATAGTATATTCTGTTATAGAGTTCTAGTATATTTCTTGATCATATTATAATAGCCTTTCATTGTTAAACTGTACTGTACATACATAATATACCTGCCTACTAAAGGTCAAACATTTTACTGAAGGTAGAAGAAGAAAAACAAATATTTTACTGATGGGCCTTTATAGAAAATTTTCCACAGCACACTGTTTACTACTCCATGATTATTATTTGGCTAGCAAATGGTTGGGAAACAGATTCCCTAGTGGAAAAACAAGTTTATTTTAAAGTGTTTAAACATGTCGATCATTCAAAAAGATTTGCGTCCTCTCCCATCTTTCACAGTCTCTACAGGCCTTGACAGTTTAAAATTTTATACACAGTGTAGACGTACTGTATGCGACCTCACGATCACATTTGAAGATGCAAGTCAATTAAAACAATCTTTTGAGCTATAGTTTCTTATCCATGACAAGTTTATTTCTGTCTTTCAAAGGGTTATCTTTCTGTGTTAGGGGGCCCCCTGCTGTATTCCTGTGTTGATTACACATCAGTCACCTTCTCACAGGCAATTAATAAAACAGAGCAGTTAATTTTCTTGTCAGAGGATCATTTAAGATGCAATCGTGCTCTTTTTAACATGCGCTGTATATGTTGTAAACGTCAGTACTGTGATGCATCATCTATAATTCTTTCAGACAAATGCAGCCTGATTGGATCAACATGGGTCGTCTTTGCTGGCTTTGCAACAAAGGACCAGAATTGAAAACAGGTATGACGCATGATTCCCATACACTAAAGCTACAATAAGAAGACTCGTACCTTGTATTTATAATGAACAGCTTGAGCTGTCGAACATGAATTAAATCTAAGAGTGTAGGATATAAAAGGACAGGCTCACTATTTTTCAAGGCTGTGAAGTTTTACCTTTGCAGTAGATTTCTCCATCTTTGTCGGCTAATGTGGTCGACTCAAGGCTCTTCCCACATGTGGCACAGCAGAAACATCCAGATTTATGCCATGCCTGTAAATGATTAGAAGATCTATTTCAGAAGTCTTTTCAGGGGTTTGGTGTGTTTGTACCCATGTATGAAGATGTGTGATCCTTCGTACACTGCCAGCTCCCATCACTTTCTCAGCGGCGTAGACGGCCTTGCCACAGCGAGGACACTTGTCCGACCCTCCGAACTTGTAAGCCATCTTAGATGGATTTGGGTTGTTGGTAGGGCGGTGAGGAGCAGGTCTGATGGAGAGAGAGAGAGATTATGTGGATAAAGTGCATTAAAAATACCATGAACAGTGTTTCCCATAAACCAAGTAGTATGATGTGGTGCTAGGGGCTCTGAAACCCCCCTGTAAGGTGGGCCATGCGGATGAATGACTTGCGTAAAGCTTTCCAGGACAGTATCAATTAGGCATCCCTGTTAGTAATTGTTCATGCATTGTGTTCTTTCTGTGTTCATTCTTATTAATTGTAAATGTTATTAACTTTCACATGAATACTGGAGGGACAAATGCACTAATGCAATCAGGCAGGTTCCTCACAACTGCAGCGATGCATGCAGGAAGGAAATCTGGTACATTATTTTAATCAGTGATAAGTGTTGCTCTCAACTCCTGTCTCCAAGCAAGTTAGTGAAAATGACAGAATCACGTTGGAAAAAAAAGAGGCGGAACAATTTCTGGCACTCAGTTTTCATCCTGTGGCGCTGCACCACAGATTGGTCTATGTGTGGGGAAACATTGAAGAAGTGTGTATGTCTGTGTCTTACTCACGCTTCATGTGCAATACCCAGAGACTCTCCCTTGTCCATGCTTAGGGTCCCAGCTCCCTGGCCATAACCGTAGCCTTTGGGCCCGTACTTCTTGCCGTAGCACGACTTGCAGTAGATCTCATCCATATGTGTAGCAATAGTGGTGCTGTCCAAGCCCTTCCTACACACCACTGCACAGACACAAACAGGCAAACACACATAGTGTATATGATTGTTTTGCATATCTGTGCACATTCCTTCTGAGATAGTCTTTCCTTTTATGGAACGGTTCTGTTTAACAAGCATGTTGTCATCTAAATTCCATCACAGGAATGTTTGACTATGAATGCAAGAACACAAATAACTCCACTCAGAACCTACATATTTTTCAATTTGAAGCGAAGAATATTTTATTTCTTAAAGGGTTGCATTACTTTTTTCCCCCCATTTGTTTTTAAGATGTAGAAAAAAAATACACAACCCCTTAATTTTTGTGTAGATAAATTATCTTGTTTTGCAAGTGTTCCTTTGTTTCCATAATGACAATGACAGGAAGCAACAGAAAGTTTACTCACTGCACAGGAAGCATGACTTGTGGTAGCTCTGTCCATCACACGTTACCTCTTCTGCGGAGTAAACTGCTTTCTGACAGCTCCCACATCTTTTTCCTCCTCCGAATGGCATCCTTTATTAATGCATTAAACATGAACAAAGAAAAAAAGCGATTAGCGTGATGACTTTTAAACTTAATTTTCTTTTTTTTAATCTTGTTTGTCCAGCGTTTTCTGCAGAGATGAAGCAATTTAAGGTAGTGCTTTAAAGTAGTGCTGATCCAGGGGCAGTGACTATTGACAGGAGGAGCTGATAATCAACAAAATAAAAAAGAGTGAATAATTGGAAAAAGAATACCAAAAGTTTTCTTAGAATTCAAGTTATGTGATTTTATTGACCTGGTTCAAAGCCCTTTAACTCATGTGGAAAAAAAATATCACTGAACTAATTCATTAAGTAGGATTTTTTGTCAGAAGCATTTCTACATCCATATATAGTTGCCTGTAATTTCGGCTTTGTCGAACCAGGCTCGACCCTGTAATTCCACTCCTGCCAGTTCTCTGTGGTTTCTGTGAAACATCAGCAAGCCAGGGGGAAAAAATACAGGAATTTTGTTTTCGGGTTAATGGCTGAAAATGGAAAAGTCTATCTCTGTCCTGCTGCAGTGGCTCGTCTTGAAGCGTGGAAGTAATGTGAAAATGTGACTTTCTGAGGAGTTTTAGTGTTGGTTACATGTGAAAGGCCCTGGCAAAGTGCCTGTTTCTACCCAGTGTGTTTCCCAGCATGACCCTCCCGTCCCATTCTCAAATATCCACGTCCACATTCCTGAACGCCTAAACCCTCCCGTCTGCCTGCCCCTGACTCACACCGTCTACTCCCTGCCTGTCGGCCTCTTTCTGCATCGCTTCTGCAGACTCGTTCTCGTAATCTGCCTTGTATGGTTGTTTTATTTGGCAGGAAATACGCAGATGATCTTGCAGCTCTACCTGGGTCAGCTTGCGTTTCCAGCGGTCAGAGGGTGGAGCTAAGCTCTCAGAGCAGAGAATGAACGTGTCAGACCGTTTCCTATTAGCCTTGGACACGCTTCCTGTTTTTTATAAAGCATGTCTGAATATGTATTGCACACCAAGGGAAGCTTGGCCAGAGCAAATGATCTCTCTCTCTCTCTCTCTCTCTCTCAAAGTAAATACTTGACACTCCCAAATTAAACACAACACAAACACTGCTGATGCCAGAATGGTAGCTAATTAGAACACTCATTTTATGGTTTTAAATAATTTTTCTTCCCTATTCAAAGATTACACAGTGAATGGGAATAATTGACTGAATTGTTTGATTGAGCAGGACAAATAACATAGTTCTCTCTGGATATTTTTATATAAAATATTTATGTTATACAAGAACCACTTGGCATTGTCACCCATTACATTATCTGCACACAGTCTATTGCATATCATATACAAATTATACTCCTAAACCAAGCTAATTCATGAAATGTAACATTAGATTTATTCTTTATTCTAACAGATCTTAAATGTGCTGTTAGTGCTGTTTTACTGTGTTGAATATGTTGAATATGTGTTGTCATTTTGCACACTGTGAAGTCAATGGCAATTTTTTTTTTACCGGGACAGTGTAGTCTAACCTATCCATATGATGTCAGGGTCAGATAACCGCAGAATTCAAACTGAGTCAGCTTCAGAGCAGCTGAGGTTAAGCAGAATGTGGAAACACGGGGGGAAAATGACAGCCTGGGATTAAAAAAGGTCTGTTTAAAATTCAGAGCCACACAGACACCGACTGACGTTTTCTGGATTATTTTATATCCTTCAACATTGGGCGGAAACTGCAGTGTCAGTAAGTACGCTCAGAAATGTTATTTCCCCAGGCACTGACATATATCATTTCAGAGAGATCCAGCAGCCCAGCTAGGAAAATATGACTTGGAATGAAATCGAATGAGTCAGAATTCTCAAATAACTTTCGTTCCTGTCGTCGTACAGAAATTTTTGGAGGCAAGAGATCTGCGAAGACCAGAAGAAGAAGGTTAAAGCTTAGACATGAGTGTCATGCTGTGAAGACGACTCCCAACAACAACTCCAGAACAAAGTATGTAAATCTGAAGGAGAAAAGAAATAGGTCAATAATATGTTAAATATTTCTGAAGTTCGTCAATATTTATTGCAGGGTTTTAGGAAGTCTTAAAGCATTAAATGTGTAACTAATACCTTGAACAGAATTTAGATGTCTGGGTCTTAAAATTTGTGCAGTGTGTAACTTCTCTGTATTGCGATCTCCACAAAAGTTTCATTTGTCCACTGCTATTATTTTGATTAAATAAAGTAGCCTAAGAGTGGCAGAACTGTCATGGCCCCAAAGTTCTGGTTTGACAGCTTTGTTGTTGACAGGGTGTTCGCTGTGCTTGCACAAACCAAGATAATTTACCTCAGGCAGGTAAATGGATACTGGCTCTATCGGCCTTATCTGTGGTTTTAATCTGAATCTCGCAATTTTACATTTTACCAGAAAACAGCGTCTCCACATTGCCGGTCTACCGTCATTCACTGTGATCCATGTTAGGGGCCGTCTGCAAGTTACACGTTTCAGTAAGAAATACTGCTGAAAAATGTTCATTAAAACTAAACAAAATGACTTTTCTCTACTCTTTTCGTTTCCCGTAGTACATCATATTCACAATGTCCTAAATACTACAGGTGAGTGTTTATTGAAAAAATATTTTATATGGACGTAGTACGCATTTAATACAAATCTAAATGAACAAAAGAAAATAAGGATTTCTTAAGCGGTTCTTACTTCTAGTTCATCAATAGATTCGGGCCCAGTCTGGAACAAATTTTTCTGGCCCAGAGTCGGTGCTTAGGCTGTGGAAAACCAAAAAACTGGCGCGAAGTCAGACTCTACCATTATTATTATCCGAACCAGCCGTGGAACCAACTCGGTAGAAAATGTGATGGATGGTCTTTCAGTAAGTCCTCTCCTGGCTATCCCAATAAATAAAACTTCTACATTGAAGCCAACATCTGACCAATATTCATGTACAGGTTTATAGTTTGCGGCTGTAGGGAAATGTTTTTGATAAGCTGCAAGCAGGAGTGAAACGTAACATAGTGCATTATTTGACGATAACCGCATCTAAAATTTATAGGAGCGGTTATGATGTTTGATATGAAAAACAAGGACAGTAACCAATGTGCTGTTATCACTGCCTTTTATATCCACGAGCTTTCATAAAAGTTCAGCTTTAGTGTCAGTTTCAGGTGTGCCACTTGTCACTTCAGCTTTTCATTAATATAAAATAACCAAGTCTCCTTTTTTCCTCGCTCTTTTCTTAATTAAAATTTCCTTCACACTTTGTGTGAATGATGCCAAATATTATGGTGCAGTCCTGTTTCTATTAATCTACTCAAAATATCTAAAATTGAAGCCATGGTGATAAACTAAATCATTCAAATTTGTGTAATAATAGAATGATATAACATCATGCAAAATGTGTTCTTTTACTTTTGATACTGAGTACATTTTGCTAATAATAGTAAGTCAAACGTTCAAATCCGTAGTTTTACTTGTAATTGAGTATATTTTGGTGACAGTATTTCTACTTTAACTAAAGCATCAAGGAATAGTTAGTTCACCACTGCCTGCAAGTTTTGAGTTGAGCTTTGACAATGTTTGAGAGACAACCTTGTTTAGGAATGTTCAAAATAAAGCAGAAAGCAGAAGAGTTAAGGAGTGGAAATGAACACATCAGGAAGTCCACTCATGAAGTCATCTGCGTGTGACGCCTGTGTGATATAGGCAGCGATTAACGGTTCTACATCAACCTCTACATTTGTCGTCTGCACCAGAAAGCACAAAGATGTTTGCTCGCTGTACATTATTTGTTTTTTTTTAGATTAGGACTCTGCCTACTATTTAAACAAATGTTCCCAGTTTTGTTACTGATTAACTGTTTAACCCAACCCAAACTAACGCGTCATGCTTCTTTGCAAAGTCAAATGAATGGCACAGTTTAGATGGAAAACAACACATTGTTGTCACGATGCATCGGCAGAGAGAGTAGGAAATTAGATGATTCAATTAGAGAGAGGCGGACAGAAAGCAGGAAGCAAACGCAGTCTCTAATTCTGTATGTTAGCATTACTTACCTGCAGTTAGTTAGCACAGCCAGTCAGTCACTGATGATGGACGGGGAGAGATTTGACTCCCAGATCGGAAGTAGCGTTAATGCAGCACCAGGGGTGTGTTCAGGAAACCAGCGCTCCAATGTTAAGTGGTGGAGGTGCAAGAGAGAGTTAGCATCTCTTACTAACCCAGTTGTATCACTCTGTTCTGGTAAGTCCAGTGACACAATACTGCCAGTGTTGGTATGTGCCTTTTTACTCTTCCACTTTCCCAGCTGTGCTGAAAGGGAGGAGCTTCTGTTGAAAACACTGTTGAGAAAGAGGGAGCCGACTGGCTTAGAGAGAGAGAGAGAGAGAGAGAGGGAGGGAGGGGACTTGAGAAGCTGTGTGTTTCCTTACACCAGAGAAACGTTTCATAACTGCGAAGAATTAGACCATGAAAACATAGTGAAAGGAAAGATACAGATATAAAACAGCAAAATGATATAATCTACGAGTGCAGAAAAATAAAAGTAGCAAAGCCTGTGTCGTGAGTGCAAGTTAGTGTTTTGCAAGGAGCCTTAACAATTCAAATTTTTAGGGCTCCCTTCCTTTCACTTTTGTTTTAGTCTACTACAGGCCTCTCACAGAGAAAAGGCAGACAGGAATGTATTTGTTCCCCTCATTTATTCATTAATATCCTTAATGATGTTAAATGGCAGGGTCATTCCTAAAAATGTCTGGTATGTTATTCAGTTCCTCCCCTCTGTGTCAGAGTTTTTTTCCCTTTGGCTGTGTTAAGCCTGACAATACGTGCTTTAAGAGAAATTTACAGGACAATCACTAGATTATTTGACCTGTTGCTTGACGAGGTCATCTGTGAAACCGTTTTACACTATTTAGGTTGTCTGTATCTGTCTTGAAACATTGTGTCAGTACTAAATTGCCTAGTAAAGTTTAACATACCTGCCTTGTGCCACTGACATTGAAGATTGTATTTCTTGATTTAAATTGAGTGGGTGAAAGTGGGTGAATACTGAAAGAAAAGTGTAGCAAAATGGACTATAAAAAACCTGTTGGCTGCATCACAAATGATGTCGAATGAACTTCAGATTTGTCTTATTTTTGTGTTTTATCGGATGAACCAGCAAACCCATCACACAATCCTCTATCTCTCTCTAGAGGTTAACCTTTAACAGATGATCAGAGTGAAATGGGTAATCAGCTGACTGGGATGCAATCTTAAAGTAATTCCGGCCTCTGTGCTTTATCACCAGAACCTTAAGTGGCCTTTAGGAACTAGAATTTAAAGGTCACTCAAATATGCTCAATGAATGGGAAAGCATCAAGAGGAATGGAATGCGGGGCTGCTTGCTCTCTTCGACAGAGAAGACAGTGTTCAGCTTTACAATGATTGACTTCTGCTACCATCATGTGGTCATTGTGGGTAATGACCACCAGAACAAAAGCTAGAAGGCCCACACAGCTTTTCATACAAACTGGTGTGTGCATTTTGTTTTTTAACATTTTCATTGTTGGTTAATCTGCAGATTAATTTGAATTAATCTGAATAATCTGAATTATTCATTTAGTCTTTAAAATGACGGGACGTATGGGAAATCTGTCTCATGTCTCAACATTAGCTGTCATCTGTTATAAAAGTCTAAGATATCAAATCTGAAAATATTTTGATGTTCCATGTAGACGTTTAAAACAAAAATAGTGTTTTTTATATATATTTTTATATGTATCAAACGTGTTTTTCTGCAAAACAACTATGTAAGTAGTTTTCATTTAATCTGCTGCATAAAATGTCTCCACTTAACTAGAAAAGTTCATTGACTATTCAAAAAACACCTTTTTAGAGTAGTTATTATGATTTAATATCCTCTGCTACTTAAGTGTGTATTATATAATATACAGTACGGGCCAAAAGTTTGGACACACCTTCTCATTCAATGTGTTTTCTTTATTTTCATGACTATTTACATTGTAGATTCTGACTGAAGGCATCAAACTATGAACATGTGAGTTATGTACTAAACAAAAAAGGTAAAATAACTGAAAACATGTTTTATATTTTAGTTTCTTCAAAATAGCCACCCTTTACTTTTATTGATAATGCAGGAAATTCCACTAATTAATGGTATAATAAATAATGGTAGTTCTTCAAGAGAATGCCAAGAGTGTGCAAAGCAGTAATCAGAGCAAAGGGTGAAGAAACTAGAATATAAAACATGTTTTCAGTTATTTCACCTTTTTTTGTACATAACATCATAAACATGTGTTCACACTACACAGTGTGTAGTACTGGATGTTGTCATCATATCATTATAACTATAAAACATAAAGAGGTTATATGCTGCATGAATCACCATTCTACACCATTGTTGTCACTTCTTGTAAATAGACACTGTCGTCACAGCCCTGGTGACGTCATTCAGAATAAAGACTAAATAAAAAGCATGAAATTTGTAGTTATGGCAGCAAAAATATTCCAGAAAAGACAGGCGATATAACTACATTCACCCACAGACTGACATACATTGAGCAATGTTCCTCTTCAGGCACAGCCAAAACCACTCTAAGTGGTCGGTATGCATGCACATAAATCCTGATGAAATGTTTTTTTGTATGCTGTGTAATTCCTCGGCAGCCTCAGCTTTTCGAAACATGTTAAAGTTGTGGGAAGCGTCGCCTCAACTATTTCCACCTTCATCTCTGTGGCTGGCACCTCCCATCCTATCCACAACTTTATGAGGCTCTCTAGCTCAGCTGGAGGTGCTGTGTTAAACAGCAGCGGATCAGGCAGAACGTACCAAACAGACTGTGGGTTATTAGTTTCAAACATGCAGTTCTGTGCAAACACTTTCTTAGATTTTTATGTTGTCATCACTTATATATTATGATCAGGGAGGCGTCAACCTCAACATCGTAGAGTCAGTCTAGGATTATAAGACTTTTTTTTCTGTAAAAATGTCAGGTTAAAATGTCCATTGTCCATAAATGAAGCTTCAAAGAATGCACTCATAATTAAAAAAAACAAAATCATGATGATTGGTGTCACTGAATTGTGAGTGTATAGAAATTTGTAAGAACAATAAACATTAATAAAAATATACAGTATCTGTATATATGACTAAAATAACATAACATTGTCATTAAGTCCTTTACTGATTACTTAGGATCAAGCTGGAGATCTTTCTTTTTCCTTTCTGGCCTTTTCAGTTGTAAAACCTTCTCAATATTAGGTGTAAACGGTCTTCACTGTGTTTAATTTGGTATCTGAGTGCAGGGATTGCAGACAGGGGACTTCAGCAGAGTTGAAGCACTTTAACCCCATCTGGTGGTAACAGTGCATTCTCAGGAGCCACTGTCTTTTGTGAACTTTTAACAGAGCAGTTCGCTAATTGAATATGAATTTTCAATGGCGACTGCATTAACCTCTTTTATGTTTGTGTTCTTCATTAGTGCTCCATCTGTGTGTTCTCCCTTTTTTACTCTGCTCTACATTCTCAGCGACGCCAGAGTCAGAGGCCGTGTGGTCCGAACACTCAACATGATGGAGGCCCCCCCCCCCCCCAAAAAAAAAACCCCAACCCACCCTCCAGATGCCCCTTGGGGTGACAGTGACACAAGTGTCCCATTGTCACAACAGCATCTGTCAGGGGGGGTTAACACGCCTCGGGGGAAATCTGAAGATTAGCTATGACATTAACCCCCAAACCTCTCAACACACACACGCTTTTTACATGCTTCTACCCATAATCCCTCTGTTACAAGTCATGAGCCACTGAGACAAAGCAACAGATCATGTGAGTGTGTTTTGTGCTTGTGCCTGTCTTTGGAGTGTCTGGACGCATTTTATATACGTTTCAAACCTCGGAGCTGAAAAAACACAGGAGGGCCCTTGGCATTGTTAATGTGAGTATTATAGAGGTGAGCAATAAAGTGATTTTGGTGTACAACAAGAAGGGCACATTGAGTGTGCATGTGAGTGGGAGATTGGGGGTGTGTGTGGGGGGGGGTTGTGTACAGTATGGATGTGCATTCATGTGTCCTACATGTGTGGGGGAGGTGCTGTGCCTGTTCGGCTGCATGCTGCGTTTTAATAGAATTTATCAATTTATCATGGTTAGTTGATCGGTTGATGCACTAATTTGCATATTGTGTTTAACCAGGCAGGGTAATTGACATTATTTATATATCTCTTGAGCAGAGACTTGCAGACCTAGTTGAGTCGATCGTAAGAGCAGCAGGTCAATTCCTGATCGATACGTGATCAGCCAGAGAGCTCTCAGGATGTACTTTACCGCAAGATCAAGGCTGTAAGACGATTACGGAATGCTCAAGCTAATGATTGATTAAACATATGCAATGAGAAGAAAATCAAGGTCAACAATCTCAGAAATAATATCTTACAGTCATTGAGGTATAAAGACATTACATTGTGTTTTTGTAGTTGCGTATCAACAATCTTCATTAAATATTCAGCACAGTCCCTTATGTCAGTGCGTCAAACGGTAAGCCAGCGCAGCAGAAATAGGAGAAGTGAGAATAGACAGAGAGCAAGAGTACGACATAGAGACAGAGAAAGATACAAAAGTGGCTGGGGAGAGAGCAGAGATTGAAAAGCAACAAACAAAAGTAAGGACATAAGGTATTTCTGTTAAACTCAAAACAAACCCATAGTGATTAAATAGGCTCCAGGAAGATGGAAGGGGTTGCCATGAAGGATGAAAATGGAGTTTCACACCTCCATCTCTATGGTATCCTGGCATTTCACAGAGCAACATTTGAAGGTTTCGGCCATGGACCTCTAACACGGCCGGTCCCAGTGGTGTTTTTGTATGGAAATGGTCAAAATAATGTTTTCTTGTTGTGGACTGGCCATGTCGCACGATTCCTTTAAAAACAATTTATGAGGGAGGATCGAAAGAAGGCCCTTAGAAGCTTAGTTCAAGGTCAGATCTGAGATTTATGATCGTGTTGTTGTTACTCGCTGTTACTCTCTCTTTCCCCGTTGCCTGTTTTCAGCCTCGCTCCCCGGTTTGTATCGCTCGTATTTCTTTATCTCACTCTGTCGCCTCTTGCATCAGAGGTGTGTGACACATTAGAGTGATGGATGGGCTGTTCCACCTTCAGGATGCTCATCTGTTCGAGCATGCGCACAAGCGCGTACGCAGATATAGACATCATCTGTGTCTATTTGTGTGTATTTATGCTTGCGTTTTAAGTGGCCTGGTCGTTTCCATTTGCAGTTAGCGGATCCTTTCCTACCATACTCTGTTTTTTATTTTCTTTTTTTGTATATTCCTTTCCCTGACCACCAATTAGACTTTGAAAGCCGGATGATGGGGTTGGGCTTTTCACATTTGTGGCTACATGTGCTTAATTACCATGTATTACTCACACTATACAGGCGGCCATGTGCAAGCACACACACACAGACACACAAACCACACTCATCCAGCTAATGGGCCAGCATGTTTCTGCTCCAGCTGGGCTTATATTTCACCTCAGAGAGGCAGGGAGCAGAGCCAACAGGTTCATTACTGAGAGAAAGAGAGGGAGAAAGAGATAGGGATTGTGACGAAGGGGAGGAATAAAGGAAGAGAGGGGGCGGGAACACGGCTGCAGGCGTACTGCGGCAGCAGCAGAGCGGCATGACGTGATAGAGGAGTAGAGTGACAGACAAGAGGCACACACACAAATGCACATGCTTGCAGCTCAGAGGCTCGCCAGGCAAAAGTCGACCGAACGCAGAGGCAGCGACTGAGCCAGACGCGCTCAGCAGCATACAGATCGAGGGGGGGACTAACTGACTCGCTGCTTTGTATCCAGACGCTCGCAGAGGGTGAGTTCAGCCTCGTGTTTGACATTTCAGTCTCTGTTATTTTGACTGTTGAATGAATGAATCGATCTGTCTCCTCTCATTTGTTTTTTTTCCTGGAAACGTATCTACAAATGATATTTGTTTTTCTTTCCTTTTGATTGTGTGATCAGATAAATACAAACACTACATCTTGATGAACATTTTCACGGTGATATCATAATCAGATGGCGGCGGAGTGAAAGAGAGAGGCGAAACGGACAGAAAAGCAGAGCTTAAGTGGGATGAAAAGAGAGGATGGGAGAGTGGGGGCGGTGGGGGGGGGGGGGGGGGGGGGGGTACACTGTAACCAGGGGTGACATGATGCGATCAGCCTGAGTCAGCATTATATGGGCTGTATGACTCATGCATAGCATACATAGTGAAGTGTGTGTGTGTACATCTGAGAAAGATCTGAAGAAATGAGAGTGTTGGATGATGTGGCGAAGACTAGTAGTATTGAATCAGAAGGATCGAGGCGTACTTTATGTGCACACATGGTAATGTTTATGTTGTTGGTAGTCTGGTTCTGTTCTGTCCTGTTTAGTTTGTGTGGGTGCATGTGTTTGCTTCTTTCTTCTTTAATGAGTGCGTGTGGAGCCAACGAGCGCTAGATGAACATCTTTTCCTGAGTTTCTGAGGAATCTTGCGGAACTCCTCGGCGGATTACTTCACCATGTGGTCGTACCTTACAGCGCCGAAAGGCTTGTCACTCCAGTTTTGGTCATTTTCATGTTTTCCCTTCAGTCAATGACTGTCCTCGATAAATTAAACACTCGGTGAACCCATTGTATAGCATCAAAAAACACTGCGGTTTAACCGTCCCTGAAAGCTTACGAGAGGCACAAGTGTTTTCTGTGTTATGGTATTTTCGAGGATGACAGAATGTGTCACCGTAGGCCAAGTAAATTTCCATTTGGGCAACTGACTCAGAATAACACAAACAGTCTTCAGTTCATTGTTCAAACAGACATTTTTCTGTGCGTCTGAAATGACGTTTTGCCGCCAAGAGATGAGAACACTGATTTCATCAAAGAAAGTGACTTTGAAAATGAGTCACCTCGGCACGGGGTTGGCTGATTGGCTGGAAACGTGGTTCCGTTTTTGTCACAGCTTCCTGTCCCGTTGAATGGTGAAGCCCGGCGGACCAATGGGAGAGCGCTTTTGAGGATGCAACAGTGATCCAGGAAAAAACAGCCCATTGTTCCTGGGACGTCGGAGAAGTGTGACCTCCCTCCCGCCGGCACTGCGTGCTCAGCCTAACGGCACACCACAGACGCTAACTCCCCCATTGGCAGGTAAGCTACTCATCTGGGACAGCAGAGCTGGCACACAGCATTTCATAATGAGCTGCATTTGACTTCCAGATGTTGTTATCATTCTGTAGTGGCTTCGCCGACAAACGCTGTGCCATTTTCTTGACTTCTAGTTATGCCCGTGCCGCTTGGTGTCACTAAGTTATTGCAAGATCACTGTTGTTTTGGTCGGTGTCGTTATGGAGGTAATTACATTCATTTATTGTCCCAGACTGGTTGACACAAACACACAGACACTGCTAATGTCCTTCATTTCACAGACAGAGAGGCCTGTGTTATCACCTATTGATTTTGTGATGAGTCAGAGGGTGTTCATCACAAGGGTGTGTGTGTGTGTAAGTGAGAAAGAGGGAGAGAGTGAGAGAAAAAGAGAGAACAGGGTTTATATTTCTTTGATCAGACATAACTCCGTTCATGGGAGTTATGTCATGGGACCACAGAGCTAAATGGTGTAATGTGATTATGAAGTTAGAAGATAACATCTGAAGCCGACTGCCACACGACACTGCCTGAGCTCTCTTCCTCTTGCAAGTTTGGACCCTGAACCGCTGCTTTTTCTGACTGAGGTGAAGTATGCTTTTAATCAGCTCAAATAGTGGAGCTCTGAGCTGTGTGGAATCAGGGTCCTCACTGCTGCTGTTGCACATTATATCCAGCAGATGTCAGCAGCATCCTTGCAGAACCACAGCTAACTAGTCAGATACATTTTAGTTAAATTTATCCACACATTTGCTCAACTAATAGCAAACAAACAACTATGTTTTTGTTGCCATGTCAATATCATTGCACAAAGGTCAGTGTGACAATTGGACTTATAAACTTTAGAAGTGTTGTCTGTATCTATGAATATCACAGCAACACTAAACCATGTTATACCATTAGTCAAATGCTCACATCTTTTGTGTTGATGAAATAACCATCAACAACAATTTTGATTGTTTAAGTAATTTATAAAGCAATGATCTGGGGTGTATCCCTACCTCTCACCTTGGCCCCAGCAGACCCCTGTGACCCTAATGAGGAATAAGCGGGTATAGAAGATGAATGAATGAATGGTTCCAGCTTCTCATATCATAATTGCCTGAGTCCTATTTTGGCAAATAGGACTTAGGCATTCATGCTATGAGGCTGATTATGTTAAAAATGCTGCTTTCCTCTGTTTTATAATGTAATATGTGTTATAATGTCTTATAATGTGTTTTGGTTTTGCAATTGTTGGTCTGTCATAAGAACCCCGAAGAACATCAAGTTGGGAAACTGCAATGTTTTATTTTTACCCATCACTTTAATAATAATAATCAAATAATGAAAAAAGATTGAGAATTTATATTGCCTCATCTTGTTCGATCAGACTTGGATAGTAAAAATACAGCTTAAACTGAACCAAGAATCCTATTTATAAACAAAACTTAGTGCACCTTCTAGATTCAAAGTAATTTTGGTAACCGGACATCACAAGAAGTCACAAGTAGTTAGATCCACAGTGGAAGCGTGGGCAAACCAACAATCTAACTTTTGTAAGGTTATTTATATAACAGGAAGTTAAATTTAAGAATAACCCTGTCTTTGAAGCCAGTATGGTGTCTGAACACATGACACAGAGAACAGATTCCCACACGTGTAAAAAGCTTGTGCGTGTTGAGTGAGAGAATCAGACCTTAAATTTGTTTGCCAATTTCTTACCCACTTACAGTTGATTGTGTCAGTCAGCAGAAATGTGTTATGTTTTTTTTTTTTTTGATTCTCTTGTATACACACATTTTCCCACCACCAACGAAGCCTCTGAATGTCCTTATTTGAGCTGCAGTAGTACTGGTATGACCCCGGTGTATCTCTGGGGAATAGCCAATTTCCATACAGATAGACACAGAGCCAGGCAGCACCTGTGCTCCTTGAAGGCCTAGCAGGAATCCTATCAGACAAAAATTCTGATGCTTACCAGAGTATCGGCCTCCGTGGACAAGAGAAAGTGAGAAAGAGCAAGAGAAAAATAGACAGAGGGAAAAGGCAATGAGGAGAATGGATGATCCCATCTGCCTCTGTGTACACAGTGCTGCATCACCACCTCTGTGTGCTGCTGCAGCGCAGGTCTTCATCAGCATTGAGTCATGGAGCGCCAGTATTTGGCAAAAAGCCGAAATCTGTCCAATTTCAGTGTCACCGGGTCTGATAATAAGAAAAAGGAAAATCTGAGGTCTTCTACAGATACTCTTTCTTTTCCTTCATAACAAACTGTGATTAAACTAATCCAGCATTTTATCCTTGAGATTCTGACAGCTTCATTTGATGCATCCTTGCTTTGCTAAAGACGGCTTCCCAAGAAGTCTACTGGCAGCAGAATCTCTGCTCCTGCTACTTAAGAAAGGGCAAGCAGGGTTTAACTGTTAAATCTGTGTGTGCGGGTGTGCACGCATGTGTGTGTGTGTAGCAATAAACACTTTTGATAGCAACTTCTCGAAAGTAAAAATGGTATACAGGAAACAGAGAGCAAAACAGAATGTACTGGATATGTACGCATTTACACTATGTTTATATCTGTATATATATATCCGAGCGTGAGAGCAACACAGCTGTTGAGAAGGTCCTGCACATTTGAGTAATAACGGCACCGTATTAAGTTAACTATATTGTGTACGAGACAATCATGAAGATTTAACTCAATTTTACACAGTAAAACAATGAAAAAAATGTAAAAAGAAAATACATAAAATTGTTTTTCAGCACTTTTTCAGATTGCCCAATAATTTAATAGTGTTCATCACATATCCAAACAATTGCAATTATCTGTTTAAAGCATATTTGCCTGTAAATATGTAATATATACTTACTAATAATATATAAATGAATATATAAGTTCTTAAGAGAAACTGAAACTGCCCATTTAATGTCTTAATTTGAACTGTAAATCTGCAATTCAGTTCCCTGTTCATTCCACTCTGAGATGCTGTAAATCCTTTACAGTTTACACTTGTTTTCTTGTTTTATCCCCTCCCATCTTTCCGACCTCCCAACCTCACAGCCTACCGCCTCTTTTCCTCCAGCTGAGCAGCACTAGGTAGTTAAATTATACAACGTCACGTGAAATGTTTCACTTGACCAACGTTCACTGCAGTTTGCGTATCTCAGAAGGGCTCCGCAACTATTGGGTAGAGTTGTCTACCACTTGAAAGGGCTGTTTATTTCTGAAAAGGACGGCGAAGAGGGCAGTAGAGAGTTTGAGTGTCTGGAAATCAAAGCAAATCAGGTAAAGACGATCCCATGCAGCCGCCGGAGCTGTTACTGTATATGTAGGAGAACAGTGTGTTTGGGAAATGATGCATGCTTGTGTGTGTATGAATCTACTGTATGTGAGTGTGTGATTTGAATTAATTATGTGGAGAAAATCGGTTATTTGAGAACATAACGCTCTAAAAGCAGCTGTTCTCGCTGTGAGCATGTGTCTACGCTTGTGTGTGAGGCTGTTTTTGTGTTTTTTTCCCTGACTCCCGGCAGGCAAATTTGATTGCGCTTACGCTCCATGCCTTTCTGAAAATAATCTCAACTCGTGGTTTACCATGACTCAGTTTGTCATATGTGCTCAGTTCACATGCTCACATACCAAGGATGTTTTACGAGCTCTATGTCGAGAACAGCAAATCCTTGTTTACTTGATTCAATTAATCACCGGTAGACTTTAACATAGTTTAATTGGCGCCTCACTGATAAGCAACGGGGGAGCTTTTGTGGCTGTGGGCTTAAACTACTATTGTGAATAAAGAAAGTGTTTAACATTTTGACTCATGATATGTGTCTTTCTCCCTGTGTTTCTCCATTTAGATCAGTATGAATGGGGGAGTTAATGTGAAGTCGGCCCCCCGGCCTCCTCCTTCTTCAGGGATCCCCCTCCCACGCAGCTTGTTGCCCTCCTCCCCGAAAACAGACACCCGCCGCCGGGCTAACGAGCTTCCCAGCCCTCTGACACAAACCCCTAAAAACACACCTACGCACACACCCACACACTCCCCTTCACCTTGCCCGCGGAGTTCCAGCATCCCCGGGCCGTCCTCTCGGGACCTGCTGAGAGATGCCGGCCTGAAAAACCAGTTCTTCCAGCGAACGGGCCTAGCTGCTCCACAGGCCTCACGCTCCGCATACAGCAGCCCGCAGACCCAGCGCCGGATACCGCCGCCACACTCCAAAGACACGCTGGATCTGGGTAAGCCTGCACCGACTCAAACGCCGACACACTTCCCACACGACGGCAATCACAACAGGAGCACCTCCTTTACCAACAAGAACCAAGCATGGGGAGCCAGCAACCTGCGTGCGCCCCTCCAGTTCAGGAGAGGGGACAACTCCAACTCTGCATCCCCAGCGGCATTCGAGGTCAAGTCGGGACGAGAGCAGGCCCACTCCACCATGTTGAGAAACGATAACCTCCGCCCAGCGCTTGCTCAACTGAGCTCCAAGCACGGCGTGAGAGGTCGCAGCGAGTCCACCAGCCAGTCGGATGAGGAGATGGGGACTCCTGAGGACAGTAGTCCGGCCTCCTCGCCCAGTTTCCTGCCTCCACCGCCGCTCACATTCGCCATGCCAGTTATGTGCAAGGGGGGTGTGGATGTACAGGATCAAAGCCTACAGAAGGAGGCCACCTTCACAGAACCACTCACACCGAAAGTCATGGCGACTGTGGCTCCCTTCAGCTACAGGTAAGTGCTGTACACTCGCACATGCAGACAACTTGCTGAGCCCTGATTAAATGGCGCCCGCTGCAAAACCCTTCTCTAGTCGTTCTCATATGATCACTTTCTCTTTTTATTGCTCTTACAACATACACACTAAATATGACTCCCTCATGGATACTAAAGACCCCAGAGGCCTGGTTTGACCATTTCAGCGTAATTCCTTTATATCTGTGTGCCAATACACACACACACACACACACACACACTCTGTGTTTTCTGGAGCAGAGCTGATTGTGAAAGTGTCCTCTTGACAGCCTCTGGGCTGACTCAATATACTGTTGTTCTCTCTTTCGCACACATTGTCTCTCCTGATGTGGGATAAAACAAGGAAAGATTGAATCTAAGTTTGTAAGTGAAAAAATGCGCTGCTACTGTGTTTCTTATTGACTTGTGTGGTGTCTTCAGTCAGTCAGTCTTTTTACTTGTTTTTCTTTTATACTTGTAGAATTATCCACACATTCATGCATTTGTGTCATATCAGATCAGATTTTCTGTGTCATCAATTTGCTTTTATGAAAATCAGTGTGACACAGGGGACATTTGCTCATACTGTGTTACAGCGTGGCATGTAGGTTTGATTGTTATCTGCTGTATTGAGATGATTTGCGTGTACAATAACGGACGTTTGTTTATCATGTGCCGACAGGCTGCAGGCTCAGGACGGTGATTTTCCTGTGGATGAATTGAGTGACTGCTCATCTGGATCCATAGAGGTCTGCTGTGATGACCTTATACCAGGTGAGACACACAGTCATGCAATCAAACACAGATATTCAGATTCCCTTTTTTTCCAGAATCCATTTTCCATTCTCTATCTCCCCCTGCGAGTGAATCTTGTAGTCTAGTTCTAGCCCAGTTAGCATCAAGGCACTGAGGCTAAGAGAGGCACTTTTGGCAGGTATGGATTCCAACTTTCTCGCAGCCAGACGCATTAACTGCTAAAGAGTCATGAATGACGTCAGACAGGACGTGCCAACAGCCGACCTTTGGGTCTTATTGTGGAACCTGAATGGGCTCAGTGAAGACTTAAGAGACAACCATTCTCTGCCCAAATATATGTCTGTCACGTTCCTACTCATCAGGCCTCGGGAGTCATGTCTGAAGTTAGGTGGTGTAATTTTGTGTGCGTGCATGTGTGTATGTTGGTGTGTGTGTCTCAGCCTGGGGCTCTGCTGACTACAGTGGTTCCTAGATGAAGTGATGGAAAAGAGAGATGCACTCAGGATGTTAAGATGAAGGAAGATGACAAGAGTGATGTGGGTCAGTAATGGGATGATATAGGGCACTTCTCAACTTGCTGCCAGGCAGTATTATACGCACATTGGTTTTTCAACTTTATCCAAGAGCTATCAGGGAGTTTGAACCCATCCTCACCTCACGTTTCCTCTCTGTCCCGATCTCTTGTTGTTTCTCCTTTCATTCTCCAATGACCTAAAAAGCCACAATCCCAGCATGACCTCCTCCCCATCCTACCCCCTCCTTCCTTTTGAGTAATGGTTTGCTCTGTACCCATAGCCATAGTCATGCGTCGTCGTGATCAGTCAGAGTCAAGGGATGTGCTTCAGTGATATGACTTTATCAGTGGCTTAGTGAATCATTCCTTTTGATGTGGTGTCAGTTGGATCGGAGGAGCTAAACTGCCTAGCTTTGAAATGTGCAGCCTAGAGTTAGTGCGTATTAAGCTTTACTGGCCAAAATCTATTCTTGGTTCCACATACACAACAGAACATGTACAGTGCAGTCAAAAAGTATTTGGACAGACATTAAAGTTTGATGTCTTTAATTGTTTTTAGTATTAAATTTTAGCTATAAGACCAGTTTAGTTGTATGCATCACACAAACACGCACACAGACATAGTCCACCACTTTTTAGAGACATTACAACAAGACAGTTATCCTTAACCATACAGACAAAGCCTGTATTAAAGATGGTTTAATCAATGACCAGACATTTGAATGGCCAAGTCAGTCGCTTGACCTCGGTTCAGCTGAGTCTGCTTTTAAATTGCAGAAGACAAGGCTGATATTAGGGTTAGCCTCTGAAACAACAGTGTGTTATTAATTACAACATGCTATGTTTTTTCTGTCGCCTAAAATAAAGGAATTTCATAAAAAGCAAAACAATTCTGAAAATCATACACTATGTGATCTTGCTGTACATACCCAGCAAGATGTGCTGGAATACAGGGACCCTTCAAATGGGCAATATATAATAATCACACCTATTCTTAATCGTTTGAACATATATTATGATCAAGTTTTTTTCCTGACTATTCTGTTGAGTTGGTCTGTCTAAAAACTCTAGCTACCAGAATAGAGCTGTTGGCAAATAAAACCTTCCAAAAGCTTTTTAGAGGTTTCAACAAGCTGGTTTTAGAAAGGGGGATGGGAGCTCATGGTGGACCAACCCCTGTCTTTAAAGGCCTCTGGCTGTCTTTGGACTACGGTTGTGGCTTTTTAATTGGTCTTGGGCAGGCGTTAGAATGGGAACTAAAAGTGTCTTAGACTCCTCTGAAGCTGCTTTTACATGGAGGGTGGGCTGACACCATAATAACTGTAATTTAGAAGGGGGAAACAGGCAGGAAAGCAAAAAGTGGAGCGAAGGAGGAGAGAAAGAGTGCGAAGGGTGAAGGATGAAAAGAGAAGGTCAGTAGGTTGATGGATTTCTTTTCTTTTTTTTGTGTAAGGAAGCATCAGAGCAAACAGTTAATGTGTGCACAGAGATGAAGAGAGAGATTGGATGTTGGTTAGAGATTTCCAAAGTTGGGTGCTCTGATTGTAGCAACACGCAACGCAACATCTGATTTCCTTAGTGACTATGGCAAAAAGAATAAATTTCACTTAGTCAAATGCTTGCATGCACATAAATTTAGACAGGGGTAACATAATCATCTCTAATGATGATCTGAACATTTAATGTGACTGTAGCACCATGTGGTCTTTCAATTAGACCACAGACCCCCTGACCTTGGTGCTCTCTGGAGAGGTGTATTTGAGCATGCGCTCATGTCAGGGCATGTGTGTGTGTATGTGTGCTGATGTGACAGCACACAGATGGTGTTTGAAAGATAAATGCGATGTAGACTGTGTATCATTTTTCATCTCCCAGTGAGGGTATGGCCTGTTATTCCCTACGGACATTCTCGAAGTCTGTCAGCTGTCTGTCCCCCTACTCCTCCTCCTCACACACACGCACAGTATGGACACCCACAAACATACTGTAGTAGAGGTCATGATTTACATTTGGTCTGAGAATTCTGTTCACACTACTGTATTGTGAGTTCCACACTCACCCACACTAATGATGTGAAATCACTCGATACTGGAAAGCGTAATGGTCCCAGTCCCCTATTCTACAGTATATGTTTCTCTTTTGTTTTTGCAAAGGGAGGCTAATACACGACTTTATTGTTTTAGTCAAATGTAAAATACATCCCATAAACACAAGGGCTCAATAATACAAACTAATATAACCCATCTAGAAATTGCAGAAACTTTAAAATTGAGTTTGCTCAGCTTGGTAGAAGAATACGATTAAGCTGATTTTTTGCAAAATTTACTGTAGTCACATCACATCAGTTTGGAATTGTTAGTAACATTGTTTAATTGTTTATTTATCAGGTAAAATGCATTTTCTGTACCAGCTCTTTCAGTCTGAAGCCCTGCAGAGCAGTGATTCAATTCAACTTCATTTCAGGCAGAGAAGAACGTCAGTATTATAATCTGAAAAACGTGTATAAAAGACAATTATAGACCTTTTTCATGACAGCTATATTAACATGAAATTGTAGGAAAACAGGGGTATTACAAATAATGCCAACCTGCACAATAGCAGACTCTGAAATGAATGGAAGGGAACCCAATATTATCCAATGCAGAGGATCAATGAACTTCTTTTTCTTCTAGACTGTGCCTATTTATCTAAATAATGAGTATTCAATTGGATAGACTTGTACAGAGACACATTGCATGGTTATTTTTTATTTTTCATCATCTGTCAGGCCAACTTTATCCTGCAGCCCTCACTTTAGAAGGTTAAATCTTTAGTAATGAAGCTATGAAATCAACATGCAGCTGATAAATGTCATGCTCTCCATCCCTTTTAATGCGGTTGGACAGTCTTGTGAATAGCATTTTGATAACCCCGGCCACATCTACTCTTAGACAGTGTATAATCCTCTTTGGCCAATCTAATCAGAGAGACATTTGTGGAGGTTGACGTTGGACAGTGATGATCGGTTTAGTAGCTTTGGGAAGATGATCAGATATACGCATAGAGTATGTCCTCACTCATCACCGGGGAGTCAGGCAGTAATCACCATTTGGAGTTTAACGTCACACCCTCTTTTTACCCTAACTTTGACCTGTCAAGCCTTCTGTAGTTCAGCGCAGGGTTAGCTGAAATGAAGGCCTTGTCCTTTATGTTTGGGTTACGAGGTGAGTTTGTTGGAAAAGACAAGAGGGAAACTGGTTGTTTTAAACATAGCCATGAATACACACAATCCAAAGAAACACCCATAGACACATGTACTGTAGAGGCTCCTCGACTATTCTTGTCCCACACTGAGCCATCCTGTCCTGCGATGGCAATGCACTAAGACAGAGCTGCCACCTCCTCATGTCTCTTCCTCCTCTTCCCCCTTCTCTCTCTCCCCCAGGGACATTTCCTTACAATGTAGGAGGCACACAGTAATGGCTGCAGTAGATAGAGCGAGAGATGAAGGAAGAGAGAAAGGGGGGAGAAGGGTGAATTGAGGAACGGGTGAATGAATGCACACTGAAGATCCTTTTTGACCTCTGGGGTGACTCCCAACCTAGGGAATCAAGTTATGGAGCCAGTCGTGTGTGTAACTTCTGTGTCTCTGTGGGACGACACACACCCCCCCACACAGGAATGGAGTCACAGAGACATCTATATGTCAAATTTATGACCCATGCGGAATCAGGCACACACTTACATGCCAGAATAGACGTTCACATGCAGATTCCTGATACTTAATTATTAATTCAATATTTCATACTTAGTTAGCATACTAGTCTCAAATTGTTAAAAAGTAAAGTAATAGAGTAATCAAATTTAATTGAAATCAATCGCAATAAATTGCCTCTTTTTTCCCAACACTATAGCTTATAATAATGGATATTTAAAGGTACAGTGTTTAATTCATGGCCACATCCATTGGTGAGGCTGCAGATTGCAGCATATCAATGAATCGACTATGAATCAGAACACTAAAGGCCATCTGGTCTACTGTATAAACATAATGGAGCTTTGTAGATAAAAACAGTCCAATCTAAGGTATTAGAAACAAAAATATGTGTGATTGACTTATATACTAATTAGATACTGCTACATGCAGCTAAACCTTACACACTGGGCCTTTAAATGACAGAATTAATGTATAATGAACATAGAGAAAGCATATTCAATTAAAATTCCATATCAAAGCATCTTTTTATCATTGAACATGGATTCTCTCCTGTGAGCTATTTTCAATAAAACCATCCAAATCCATTGACTCGTCAGCTTATATAGCAGATTTCTTATATGCACCAATAGAAAACAAAACTTTTAAAGCCTTTAAAGTGTCAACTGTAATTGTGACAGCACAGATATCTACATGTTGGAATGTCGCATTCACACTGCTATGTATTCTTAATGTCACAGGAATAAAGTAAAGGAAACAATCGCACATGCTGGGGTTATCCATCACATGCTACAGTATATGCACAACACGCTGTAACCAAGCAACCAGCCTGTGCAGCACGGCATTGTGGGATACCCCTGGGAAGTGTGCTGAGAATGTCAACACAGGCGACCGCGAGGGAGCGTCTGCAAAAGAGTGATTTTTTTTTTTTCAAACAAACACACTAATTCTCCTTTTCACAGACGTTAAGATTCTCAGGAAGGCAGTTATTGTTTTTCAGTGCTCAGCTGTGTGTGATTCATGATGAGTGTGTGCCTCGACATTTGCCCCGGGAGAGATTGGTGTTTTTGTTGCATTAACGTTTTCCCCTTAGGAATGAGAAGTTAGTATGACACACTGTTGTCATTGATAGTCTTTAAGTGGCTGAAGTGACTCATGGTGCACATCATGAGTGCAGACCACCGGAGAGACGTCACTGGATGTTAAATCCCTCTGTCATTCACAGACACATTTTTGACTAAGAAGCCACATGCTCTATTTATCACTGTGCCCTCTCAATATTTGTGTGTAAACAGGACATCAATGGTTATGTTATTGTGTTGGTGCAGCACCAGTGTGTGTGTGTGTCTGCGAGTGTGAGCCTTCCCCTGGTTGTGTGTCATGGTCTGGTATTCTTCCCTATGTCCTGTCGACCTCATGCTTTAGCGCGTTAGCGGACATAAGCGATCGTTGCAGGAGTGGCGTGGCGGTGACTCGCAAGGCAGGATATCCCTTCTCTGTCTTAAAGCTTCCTCTGCTTCTCTGGCACACATACAGAGATCCTTCCTCCTCCTCCTCCTCCTCCTCCTCTTATTTTCTTCACTACTTTTTTTTTCTTTTTTTTTACTTTATGCATCATAATTTTACATTCTTCCTCCGTTATCCTCACGTGTAGCGTCCAGTGCACTTCTTTCATGTAGCATGCTCTCCTGTTCTCTGACGCTCTGCCTTTTTTCTACAGCTTCTATTCTCAGCTGCACTCGCTCTCGTCATGTTCTTCTCACTTCTCCACCCCGTTCGCACTTCTCTCATCTTTAGATCGACATCTTTTTTTGTTTTTCCATTTACTTACACAAAAATGCAAAAAAAAGAGGAACTAAGAGGGATCAGGTGACAACAGGGAGTTGGCGAAAGTGCGAACGCATGCCATCTGTTGAACCGTTCCTCTTAAAGTTTAAGGCATTTTGATACAATTAGTTACATTCAGGCCTTCTCTCGCAGTACTTTTCCTTTCAAGCCTGGAGACCTTGTGTAACCTTGTAAACACGCATATAATGCACCACACAGTGTGTGTGTGTGTCTCAGTGTGTCTCGGTGTGTGTATGTGTGTGTGTGTGTTCGCTGGTTGCTTCACATGACTGCTCTGTAGAAATATAGTGGCGAATCTGTTCCAAACTGTTTAGAGATGCTAGGGCAAATATACTCATGCAAAGCACAGACACTGCACCTCTCTCCGCCCGCCCGTCTCTCTTTCTCTCTTTCCTTCTCTCCCTCTCCCACCTTCTCACCCGTCGTTCAATCTGTGTGTTTTTCAATCTGTCCATTCATCCCTGTATCTCTGCCTGTCTCATTTACCTTTACTTAAAAGTGCCTTTATGCAGGTATGGAACTGTTTGCCCGTCATCATAGCAAATTTCCCAAGACTCCAGCCAGTGGTCAGCCCACAAACGCGTTGACACCCACACAAACACACACTTCTGTAACATACTGAATGTGTGTGTCTGCTACATGATGAATGTGTAGGCTAATAGTGGGCACTGGCACTCATCACACTGTGGAACTGCCAGCTTCTCTGATGTCAGGCCAATCTGCGCAGGTCAAACACCCTGCAACAGACAGCATGCTGTATATGTGTGTGTGTGTGTGTGTGTGTGTGTGTGTGTGTGTGTGCATACATGTGTGTCCGTAGTGAGAGAAAGAGAGCCTAATAGAAAGAGAGTGAGAGAATATATATTTACACCAGTCATATATTAAAGCGATTAGACTGTGGAGACGGAGAGTACTGGAACAAACAAGTAGCTGTGTGCTGCCAACACACACTTTACCTGTGTGTGTGTGTGTGTGTGTGTGTGTGTGTGTGTGTGTGTGTGTGTGTGTGTGTGTGTGTGTGTGTGTGTGTGTGTGTGTGTGTGTGTGTGTGTGTGTGTGTGTGTGTGTACATGCTTTCAAGAGCATTGGCCTGTGTCTTTGCCCCTGGTGCATCTGTGCGGCACACAGACTTGCCTTGTGCATGGTCACTCTCGTTTTGACTAACCTTAATCCCTCATCAGGGAGGTATAAGAACTGACGTACAGCACCTATTAGCCTTAAATTACATCCTTTACCCCCCTACCAGCCTGCTACCATCCCCCAGGGCCCCCATAACAGCTCCGGCCTCAGTGTGGCATAACCGCTTCAACATTGGCCCTTTATTAAAGTTTCTGGCTCTAATTAATGGCTTTGGCCATTACACAATAAAACAACCAATGTATGTCTGCGTTTGTGTCTGCTACTGAGCTCCCTGTATCACACACACTCATTCAAGGCCAGATGGGTGTTAGTTTGGGGGCAAGTGCACCGTACATGCACCTATAGGTGTGACTTTGTCATTTTTGGGGTTCGATTGACGCCAGGTTAAATAGTGTTGAAAAATGACCTGCTTTTCAAAGTACCTCTCTTAATATTGAGTGTGGAATGTGGGCAAACAGGACATTGCTTGTTTTAGCTCTGGTTTTAGCGTCAACCAATTTATGCAAATGTGACAGAAAATGGGCATAGCTCAACAGCCTGCTTGTTTGAATGCTAGTCCTAGCCGTTTTAGACCTGATAACATCATAGCTGCAGGCGTAGCTTCTTGCATACATGAGAAAGTGCTCTAATGGTCATCCCCAGCATTAACACTCCAATCAGTCGAGCTAAGACTTGCTAAAAAGGATGCTTTTATATACAAATTATACTGCAAATAGTTATATCGATCGTTAATGAGCAACAATGGACTTACAGTTTGTTTTAGGTACAGCCTTGATTATCTCTAATGGAAAACTCTAATGGAAAGCCAGATGAGAAATGAAAACATTAAGCTATATATCTCTCTTGTTTATGTCCCTCTCTTATATCTCCACCCAGCCCTGTGTGTTGGGAGGAATTACAGGAATAGGTTTTGTAGACACCCATGTGTCCTGTTTTGATGGGATGTCCAGAGCGATGGGATGACATAGCTGAACGTGCCAGAGCTGACTGAATCCTTGGATGGGAGCTTTATCATCTCTGGCCTTGTCTCATCAATGTGACACACTTGGAGAGAGAGACCCACACACACACAGACGCACACATGTACAAGGGAGGATAGACAAAAATAAAGACAACTCTCATTCAGAGACCCACACGTGTGCTTGTTTTAAACTACACCATATCCCATAACGGTTTGCTGAGGCAGGGATGGGATTGTGATAAATCTATAACCTACACACTTAACGTCATGTACATCTATATGTGTATGTGTGTGCATTTATTCATTTGAGGTCTGTTGAGCTCCTAATTGTCAGAAATTAGGGACTGACCTCTCTGGTTATGTATTAGTGACTGGTTAAACGCGTGTCCTGTTGATCCTGCAGTCACGGCTGTTCTTCAGATAATGTAAATCAGCTTAATCATGGGTGGGCCTCTCGAGATTACCACACATAAGAGAATCTGAATATGAATGGATGAATAGAGCAGCTAATGTGATTAGGAATGATTGGATGTGAGTGTATGTGTGTGTGTGTGCGTGTGCGTGTGTGCACATGTGTGTGTCTGGGGGGCCTTTATTCTGGCTGATATTTGGCATCCGGGATCATTTGAGTCACACGCAGCTGAGCTCAATATAAATACACTTTCTTTCTCTCTCTTCAAAAACAAAGAATAGGGGGTGAAGAAAGGAGGAGAAGAACAAAAGGCTGACCCGATAGAAAGTGGAAGAGGAGCGCGACAGGGAAGAGCAATTTGGAGGATGTGAGGATGTGAAGAAGAGAGCTGTTATTGCAACACAGGAACAAGGAAGAGCTGCGTTTATATGAAACGCTGGTAATTTATCGCCCAGACCGTATGTTCACACTCACGGATGTGCAGCATAACGCAGCATCTGCGGTGGGTGTGTGTGTGTTTGAGAGGGAGAGAGACAGAGAGAGGGAGAGAGGGAGAGAGGGAACATAGGCGGATGAATCAGTCAGTGGGAGGAGAGAGAGGGAGAGACAACAAGGAAGGAGGAGGGAAAGACAGAGGAGGAAGAAGGAGTGGGGAGGGTGAATGAGCCAGCGGGGGTAGAGTGAGCAAACCAGAGAGTGAGGGAGGGGAGAAAGGGGAGGGAGGACGTTGCCGCTGCTGCTGCTGTGACTGTTTCTGCTGTCAGTCGGCTGCCGCTTGCCTGGCAAGCAGGAGGGAATACAGAGCAAGACAGGAGCAGAGGTGGAGACAGAGAAAGAGGCTGATCAGCGCTGTGTTTTGTTGCCGGTGCTATTGTCATCTGGGAGGTACAGTCGCACGGTGTGAGGAAGCGGATTTGGGCGCTGGACACAGATCTGCACAGCCATGGATTACCAGCAGTGAGTAAAGGGGACTGCTACAGACCACTCCACTAACCCACACGGCATTTTCAGCAGAAGGGGTGAACCCACAGACTCGCACAACGGGGAGCCCGGCTCAGTCTGGACCCACTAGAGGAGAGCGAACAGACAATCTCTGTTTTTTTTTTTTTTTACACCTTTCCTTTCTCCCCATTCTCCCTCCATTTCTTTCTGTCTGCTTGTGTGTGTGTTTCAGAGTGTGTTACTGATGCTGTTGCTTGGCTCTCTGCAGGAGGGATGCTGGAGGCTAATGTGGCTAACGTTAGCATGACGGCTAAGCCCAGAGAGCTGGACCTCAGGTCTCCTGCGCTCTCCAGCCAGGACACTTCAGCCCAAGCCATGGCCTCCAAGAAGCCCCTGGCCAAGCCTTCCGCTCTGCCCCAGGGACCTCCGCGTCCCTCCGGGTCAGAGCTTAAGGTCTACCGGCCAACTTCTGGATCTATCCCGATTCCAATCCCCAATCCGTCCAAGCTCCGCAAGCAGCGATCGCTTAGCAACTTGTGTGTGCTCACAGATGCCGAGAAGAAGCTGCACCTGTACCAGTCTCCCAGGTGGAGTGACGATACCAGCCGGCCCGGCACGGGCCAGACGAAGACAGCTCAGGCTGGGGTTGTGAAACCGCCACTCTCACGGACTCTTTCGAAATCAGAACAGTCTCTTTTCCAGGGGAAGCCCAAGCCTTTCTGCCCCCCGGCCGTGGCCGCAAACGCGGGCAAACTGAGTCGGATCCCTGCCCCGGGTAAACCGCGGGGACCTTATGCCGAGGTCAAGCCCATCAGCAAGGCCTCTAAGGCGGGACAGAGTGCAGACACGGACCCTGCTGACCATCCAACTAAGGCTAACGCCACCGTTGCTGGGAGCACCGGGACTAACGGCAAGAAACCAGTAGAGAAGGGGAGATCCGCAGCTCTGTCACCGGAGGAGAAGAAAGAAAGGAAGGGGACAGAGGGAGAGGACGACAAGAGCTTTCTGAAGGTGGACCCGGAGTTAGTGGTGACCGTGCTGGGGGACCTGGAGCAGCTGCTTTTCAGCCAAATGTTGGGTGAGTGCGCTATTTCAGATCCCTGTTTTGCATGAGGACATGCAGGGTCAAGCATGACACGGACGCCACTTAGGACATGCTGCAATTTCGTCAACGATGCACTGGTTCAGTGGGCATTGAATAACATAAACAAACCCTGTGACTGTGCCACACTATATGAACATCCCTCCGCTCCCCTACTCCCCCTCTCCTCCTCTCCCTCTCCTTTCTTCTCTCCACACCCAAACCGTTCCCTCCAACTCTAGCGCAAGCGTCAACAGTGAATTTTACAGCGAGCGAGTCCAGTCTCTCTGGCAGCAGAGCATAATGTCAATGTTCTTCTAAGTGCTTTTTACTATACGATGGTGAGAGCGCTTCCTCTGTAGGTGGCTCTGTAGAAAATCCCTCTATTTACAAGACTGTAGCAGTCAATGAGCCATGTTTATATGTGTTGAATGTATTTATGTTGCATGTGTATACAGTGTTGTGCTAGCATGGCGTTCTTGTACAAAGCAGCTGAAGTAAGCATTTTTACAGAGGTTTGACATTGTTTTGTTGTTGATTCATTAGCTCACGCTGAAATGTTTTATCCTTGTCTCATCTGACCTACTGCCACAGTGAGCTAGATACAGTATATATTACCTTATCATATACCTCCATGTTATTTTTTTCATTATGTCTCGATCTCATGGGCTTTTCTGTCTCTGACTCAAATACATCATTGCTGGAATTGGAGAATATTTAAAAATTGAGAGCAGTATGCAGGATTTTGGAAAACAAGTTAAAATGATTATGGTTCGTTTTTCGATCCGCAGAATACGGCGTGTAGGCCAGAACATCCTCGTTACAAAATTTCATTTAAAATGGGGTTTTGACGCACATTTTGCCTTCAACAAATACCGTGTCACCTGCACTGTGAAATATGCAGTAAGGCCATATTGCGATTTCAGAAAAATTTTGATCAATTGGTCAGGCCTATCTCCGGACATATATGTATCTAAGTGGGCAGTAGTCAGGTGTCCTGTCATTTCTACAGGCTCAGCAGATCCTGGCTCACAACAAAATCAGCCACTCGTTAATAAGGGCCGTGTGAGTGGGGTTAGTGGGGAGTGTGTTGTCACTCGGTAAATAAAACGGCTGCATATTGAGTCAGGCTCCGGTCACAGTGGGCCACATATTTAGCCTCGCACCACTCCCTCACCACCCTCACCCCTTACCTCCCCCCTCCCCTTCTATTTCCATTGATCTCGGGGCCACTGACAGATGGTCACTGCCCCCCCCCACCCCCCCACACACACACACCTCTTCCCTCCCTCTGTTACCGGGGACAACGTGTAGGAGGGGAGATGGGAATCTGTGGGGGTGGTGGCATGGGCAGGTAGCTTCACATAAACACACATACAATAGAAACGCACACATGCACTCACAGTCATTTGCGTTGGGGGCGAATATACCAGGACACATTGTGTATCCAAAGCTTTGGCTACTGGGGGATGTATTGTGAGAGTGATGACTTAGCTTGTGACTAATAGGTGAGAACAGGGTCTGAATTTACACAGATTGACCATTATTCATTAATATACACTCACACACACTCACACACACACTCACACGCTCTGTTTCTCTTTCTGTTGCTCATTCTCTTTCCACATCCCTCCCTCTCAGCGGGAGCAGATAGCTTCAGAGAACGAGGTAGAAGCCTGTGTAGCAGGTCATTATATCTGTAAATCATTTTCCGTCCATCATCAGCCCTCTCTGTCTTCCTCTTCTCCCCTCATTTCCTCTTTTCTCTTTTCACCAGACCTCAGCTTCCCTGCCGCACCGCAGCCTCACATCACAGCTTGTGTGACCTTGCCTCCACAGTGTGTGTGTACTCTACATGGAGTGTGTTTGTGCGTTAGCGTGTTGTGTGCGTATCTGTGTTTGACCTTGTTCCCTGTTGCAGTCCTTGTTGTTGTGATGTTGCTGGCCACACCTACACCAGGCAGGTAGGGAGGATGGAAAAATAGATGGAAAGAAGGAACACAGCGAGAACTGAGATTTAATTTGTGGGAAACGTAAAGGGCAGGACTTCATTCAGAAAGAGACTTAAAAAGACTAAAAGAACAATATTGGAGTATTATTGTGGTAAAAGACAATGACCCAGATTTCTATCTTGCATCCCAAGTGACTGAATGTAGCTTTAGGTCATTAAAGTCTCCTGCAACCTGCCAAAGGTTTGTCATAGAAACCACATGCAGGTGTGTGGGTTAGTTGTGCGAATACACCCTTGTGTGTTTGTGTGTGTGTGTATGTGTGCATATGTGTGTGCATGTGTCAGGGAGAGGTTAATTGTAACTTGCCCTGTAGCTTGCGGCTGTGGGCTCATCCTTTATCATATCTGCTTCTCCATTTCCGATGGGACGTGCAGCTAATTGGTTTCTGCTCCGTGTGCTATTTCATAGGAAGATAGATTATGGATGTTCAATGGATCATTTCTGGCGAGGCGCTCCTCCCCTTCCCATATACAGTCCCACCATCTCCTCATCTGCTTCCCACATATGTGAGAGTGAGTCGTCCCTGTGCCGTACGCTATTATATCATGATGAATCGACCTCAACCCGGTCATAGGCTGTTACCCTTGTTATGGAAGCTACATGGTGGCTACAGGGAATAAAATATGTGCTTGTGTCTTGTGCATGTCACATTGCGTGACAGCTGGCAGCGTGCACCGTGCCACTGTCCTTTTGAGATTAGCCTACAGTGGTAGGCAAAGATAATGGAGGATGCCACTGAGGGCTAATCAGGAAGTAGTACACAAGACTATCAGCTATGCGCTTCAAAGGTTCACCCGACCTCCCACACACACTCAGCGAAGAAAAGAAAAAGAAAAAAAAAAACAATCCAGGATAATTCAAGGTTAGGTTTATATGTTTATCTCATGAAGTTTAGGATTTAGGATTAATGTCAGTATTATCTGTTTTTTTTTAATCAGACCTACATGGTTAACCACTGAGTGATGAAGAGTTTTTTGATTTAGAGACTTGACTTTGCTTTTAAAGGCAGCATCTCTGGACTTTGATCAGTAATTCTCCCAAATGCAGCGTTTATTTTAAAAAAATCCAGGTTAGACTCCGGTCCAAGCAAAGATTAATGAAGTGACCCGAATGGCACCTTGTGAAGAACGTAACGCTTCGGCTGCCGGGGGAATGTAAAGCACCGAACCTCAGATGTCTCCCACTAATGACACCTCCCGGTCCCATCCAGCACCCGTAATGAGGCGTGTTTGAGAGGGTAAACTCCCTAAAGGCAGTGGCCTTTCCCAGCATGTGGCGGGCACGGTTTAGAGAGGATTCGGTCTCAGACACCAGCAAGCATTCGGATTAGTCCTCGCATAAAGATAATGAGAAGATCCAGCCCCCATTCCACTAATCACAGATCTATCACCCTGAAAAAAAGGCCCGCCATCAAAGACTAAAAGGAATTACAGATTAAAGCATAAAGGATATGTTTGAATGGAGATTTAGGGAATTTTACTGCATGAAAGGTGGGATAAAGTACATACTGTAGATTAAGGTTAAAAGATTGGACATGTCAGACGGAGAAGATGGGGCGACTGTGTGATTGCGAGCGCAGCAAAACAGGGCTAAATACAACCGAGTGACACATGAACACTCATAAAGGAAGCTTCGATAGGCTTGTTTTACTGTGACATTGTGTGTGGGCATATTGTTTGTGCGGTTGACGGTAACTCTTGCATCCTCGTCAGCTGTCTCTGGAACAATAAACCCGTTCGAGAAGTCGAACAAAGCTTAAAAACATGCACACACACACACACACACACACACACACACACTTAAAAATCTGTTCAAGAGAACCTAACAGTGCTGCAGGAAATAACAAAGTACTGCAGCCGTAAATGTGCAAAGCTCGCACACACACGTCCAGTCCACTGATATCCTCCTCTGTCTGTTACTTGCATTCATACTTTAGGCTGTGACAGGGTATTTTTTCATGCATACACTCAGTCCCCCCACCCCGCATTGTGATTACAGTGCTGAGTCTCTAATGTGATGCGGGTGCGGTCAGAGCGGCTTCGCTGACTGAAGGATTCAGGGCAGTCGTCCTCTCATCAAGGAGGGGGGGCGACAAGCCAAATAAACACAAACGCCTGAGGAAAGTGAAAATCGAAGCATCTCTGCGGATATCTTCCTCTCTTGTCACTCTCTTACTCTCCCTCTCTTTCAACTCTGATGCAAGTTGACAGGTAGCAGTGTTCTGTCACCAGTCAGACAGCAGAAAGGATATTTATGGTATGAGTGTTTTAAGAGGACAGAAGACATATTTTTAGTGTGATTGGGATTTTTACGAGCAGAATTCATAGATAGATAGATAGATAGATAGATAGATAGATAGATAGATAGATAGATAGATAGATAGATAGATAGATAGATAGATAGATAGATGCATTTTTCTCCTCAGTCGTGTGTCTCTGTGTGTGTGTGTTTACAACACTTTGTGGTCAGTCTCTAAGGATTTAATGCAGGAGCCATTGCATTAGTGCTGTCTCCTTCCTGCCATGCTTCTGCTAAATCATATTAGTACTCTGTGCTTTTGTCTCATCAGCTCTTGCACAACATGCAGACACACGCGCACACAAAGTCACTAAATAACAAGCAAGTCAATGTTGGATTTATTAGGTATTATGCTGTTATGTGACAAGACTCTACTTTTTCATGTTTGTATTGAAGACTGGACGATTTAAGTGCTTATCGATGTCACAGGAGCACTCAGGCACTTATATTAACTTGCCTACAATGAGTGTCATGGGGAAATTACTACCACCAAAGTGCTCAGCTTAAATATAATGATGAAATACCGGAGTTTCACTGTTTTTTGGCTTATTACGTTACACAGTATATGCACAGTTTACTGATAAAACTAAAAGTAGCTCCTGAAAGTAAGGCTGATGAAAAAAAATATGATATACTACACTATACATACAAATTGTACAAATTGTAACTGTATTTGAGAGATAAAAACAGAGAAAGTTATGTAAGCTGCCTTGTGATGAGGAACACTTTCTGCTGTATTTGTGATTTTCTCTTATGAAAGGCTTTAGATAAAAGTGCCCATTGTTACTGATGTCGTCCAGCTATTAGTCTCGTCAGGATACCTAAATGATGCCTTTGATACGATAGATGCCTAAATAGCTTGATAGCGATACTGATAGGATTTTGCTGAACGAAATGTAAAGTTTCATAAACTTTTGTTTGCTACAGGGATTATTTTCTGCAATAACCCAAAATCCAATTGTTGGTGTCCGTGGTGGACTTCTGATGATTCTATATATGTAAGCAAAAAAAAAGACATATTTCGCTTAATGCGTTCACTTTTTCAACCAGTCGCAGAAGGTCGGCAAGAACACTTGTAATTGCATCCGTGCTTCTCATTATATTTCCATGAAAGCACCAGCATTCATATGAGAGAAAAAAAAACAACAAACAGTTTGTACGCCCACAAGGCCCGCTGGGAGTGGAAGCAGTGCACTTTACAAACACACACACACATCGCCCTGCTGTCTCACAAATCAACGCAGCTCATAGGAAATCAAGTCCTTATTAAAGCGCCATCATTCTTAAAAGTCCCATATCTAGAAATTGAGATTTCAATTGTTTTTGTTTTTGTTTTGTTTTTTTTATAGGAAGTGCTGAGGACTGAACGATTTTAAGAAGAAATTGATTTCAGATTTTGATTTCATTCACAATTTTCTTCAAATCAAATTTCAGTGCACAACAAAATTCATAAGCATCACAGAAACTGACAAGATACCATTAAAACAATAAATGCCATACTCTTTAGCATGACATGTGCTTGCCAGGATGGTAGGGAGGCGGGATACACATGTAAAATTGTTGACGAAAACAAATTCAGAAGAATTCGGTCAGAACTTGCATGAAGTTTTGATGTCACAACTACACAAGTCACCACCCATTCCCCACAAGTCAAATCAGCCAATAAGAGGCTCATTAATCTTAAAGAGATGGATCAAAAACAGCCTCCTAGTTCTTTGTAGAGCTCCAGAGAGAAGCTTGAAAAAATATAAACCCAGGAAAACATACAATATACGAACTTTAAAGAAGATACAGATAAAAACGGGATATAGTACCATTTTGAACGTCAGGGTTTTGGCAGTTCCTCACACACACACAGTGGTTATCTTACATCAGTGACAGTGCTAATGCAGTGACGGTGGCGCAGGCTGCAGCTAAACCAACAACAAGGAGCAAACAAAGATGTTGTTGCTGAACTATAAATATACTGCAGGTTTGATGAAGTCATTGGCACAGGCCATCATCTGGCTGCAATCCAAACTACAATAGATACAAGGGGTAAGGAGAGATGGCACAGAGGTACAGTAAACAAACACAGTGGCAGAAGACACACAGACATTTCATCATAGATTTTGTTTAATCAATAGTCGATAATTCTATAAATATTAAATATAATTGGTTTTCGTTATTGCTTTTTTGTTTGTTAGTTTCAGAAAAATGAAAATGAATATAATATATCAATATCACAATATAAAACTACATGATCTGCACTAGAGGATTTCATCTATACCGTCAGTATCACATGAATTGAGTATTATCACTGCTATTAGAGACAGATCTATTAGAGACAGTGTTGAAAAGAGATCCCTTGTAAACTTCTACAGTAATTTGGAGCATTTTAACGGAGGCACTGAGCTGCTTACTTGCTGTCATCAGTTTTACAGTCTCACCCATCACCTTATTAACAGGCCCTGCACACAGAGTGCAGCCTGTCTGTCTGACATATGAGAGCGGCGCTGCATCTGGGTTTAAGCACATCGTAAAATACAGTTCCACAGGAAACAACTGTCTTGAAACGAAAATACACCCAAACATTGCCACACGCTACATGTCTGCCTCGGCTTGTTACCGGGTTTATTTAGGCTCGTATGCGTATTAAGTGTGTGGCTGCTTGAGTGCTTAAATGTGGATCTTTGTGATTCAGTCCATATTTAGATTAGTGTTGATTTCAATTAAAGCTCTCAGGCAGGAAGCACGAGACATACGGCTGTAAACGACATGACATTTCATGATGACACACACAAACATCCATCCGACTTGAATGTATTTTTTTTTCCTCCAGGTGGTGATTTTTTGACAGCCTCATCTTCTCATCTGCATACCATGTGTGCATGCTTTATATTTTGCATCTCTTCATCTCTCTCAAAGCACATTAATCTCACACATTTATCCATTGCAACTCAGCACAAAGGAATTCACGCACAAATGCAGGCACACACGTTATTTGCTTTGATCGTCACCATAAAGACTAGAGGTGAAATGTTCCGTCGGTGTTACACTGGTGAGGACTTGACCTTCTTTTCTGAGATAGTAAAGTTCAAAAAAAAGAAACCTAATGCTCCCCCATCTTCCCCTCTAAGCAGATAGTGCCGTGACTTCTAAGCAGATGTGGTTAAGAAGATACAGAGAACGTCTGTATGTTTGTGTTTTGGTCAAAGTTCAGAGGCAGGTCTGAGCTGAGAGGATAAGAGAAAGAAGTTTTATGGTTTTAATCTGTACAAAATACTTCTGGATCGTTGTATGTTTGTATCTGTCCACCTGAATGTGAATGTGAACGTTTTTGGCAAAGTTTTTAAGCCTTGCTAGAGGTTGCACTATCACTTTGGTCCAGCTTGAAATATCTTGGCAGCTATTCAGTGGACTGCCATAAACTCCATGGTTCATCGATGATGTATCCTAATAACTCTGACTTTTCCAGTATTTGTTTCTCACATTTCTTGTTTTGAGTGAAATGCCTCGACAGCTTCAGGATGGACGGAAACGTGACGGACATTCGTGCTCCCCTAAGGATTGTTGGAATTTTAGTGATCTCATGAAACATGTTACGCCAAGATGTTGAACACGGTGAACAATATCTCCTATACCTTCTGTTAGCAGCGTCACAGACAGACAGAGCAGAGCCTTCGCATACAAACATTAAGGCAGTACAAAATGAATAGTGGTGCTTTGAGATGAGCGCTACATGTTTGCAGTTACAATGTTCAGTCACACCCTCACTTAACCCTGACTACTCTTGCATAAGGGTTTCCAATTTTAAATGATTTTCAACAGTCAGCTGCCCCTTTACCACCGCTGGCTGACTCAACATGTACATTGACACTAATTGTTGTCACGTAAAGAATGTTGAACTAACATCTGCTCAAATCTGGTCTAAGCAGATGCAGCATCGTGCTCTGATATACTTTCAAAACATTCATGCCATATCTTAGGATATGATCTCGAAGGGTTCTAATATCCTGTTGCGACATGAAACGGATGAAACTTCAGCGCATGTGTGTTTGTGTTTATGCGTTGATGCACATTCGGGTACTTTTTCGCGTGATTGTCCGCCCAGTACAGACGTGCAGGAATGGCTGTATGTTGTAATGCTTCCTGTTTTGCAAAACCGTCTGTGGTCAGCAAAGCTGTGTGATGCTTGGGCTGAGTGAAGATGGAAGGCGAACAACGAGAAAACAGGGAACGAGAGCATTAACCTGGGTGATCCTGTCAAATAAAATGAGAACTAATGAATCATCTTGGTAGCTCTGCGGTTTTGAATGCACATTATTGACAGATGTACAGCATGTCTTGTATTTATATTTTTTTACTATCATTCTTTGAACCTCTATGAGATAAAAACTGTAAAAACTATAACAATAACCACAAAGGATTTACAGGCATCCTGTTTGTGTGATTCTTGTACGTCACTTGTCAGGAATGCTGTAATGATTGTCTTTGCAGAAGAAAAGCAGCCTTGTAGAAAGCAATGACCATTTTAAAGAGTTCCACACTTTGCTGGAGATACAGACACTTTATGGCGTAGCCCCAGTGATGCGCAGGCACACCCATCTATCATGCAATAAGGGTACTGTAGCCAGAGGAGGGTTACAGTGACACTAACATATGTGCACACACGTGGACGGGACAGGGACAAATGAAGTCCGGAGGGAAGGAAGGAAAGAATAGAAACGGGAGCCATTACTCAAACGTTCATTCGTATTCTGCAAAACCGACGCAGTCGCTGGTGGACAGCCACTCCCGTGCAGGCAGATGTATGAGCGCAGATTTACTGATTTACAGTCAATACACAGAGCCGCACTGTCAAGAAAGGATGTAGCATGCAAACACATCTGCACACACACAACGGCATAATGCTCCTGTAAGGACAGAACCATTAGTGTATCTTTGGGGAGATTCTTTCTGTCTAATGGAGAGAAGAGTCAAGTGACCCAAGAGAGCAAACCAAGCAGTTTGTATCCCATTTTTTCACTCACTGTCTGCTCGCCATGAGACGTCCACATCATGCAGCACACACTTCCTCTACTTTTAAAGACGGGCTTTCCAATGACAAATCTCTCTATATAAAGCAAGGAATCGCTGTGTCTGACTTTGACGTGCACATCTCGAGAAGCGTTCATCTGAACTTCATATTTGACATTTCTGGGCACCGAAGCAGGTGCAGTGCTGAATTTAGTGCAATTGAGACAAGTAACATGTTTAATAATAAAACCACTCTGGTCCACACATCTGTACATGTCACACTTACGTCTATCGTTAATGTTCAAAAACAAACTCTGTGACATTGCAGCAAAGCCCAGCGAAATTCTTTATGGTCATGGTTATGGTAAGCAGTTCTAATTCTCTTCATGGGCTTGTGACCTGACAGCAGAACACACAGCAGTACACACTTATACACAGTAAGTGTAGCCATTGTACGTTTATGCTGTCTTACTTTCATCCTTCATACATTGAACCCCAATTTCGCTGGGCTCTTTGAAATCTCTTTTTCCATGTGTTTTGGTTGTTTTAGCCAAGTTAAGTTGGATTAGGCTGCAGAGGCTGTCCTGCAATGCAGTGCACACTTACAACAACACCCCTTCTAACACTCCCTCTAACTTGCTGACACTCATTTCAAGAGTCTGAGTGGGCCATTATGAAAGGCTCTTCTGCCCGTTCCATAGCCTCTTCAGAGTGTGTTCATGACTGTGTGGAGAAGAAGCTGGTGGAGTGTACCGTCCCAACAAGTACACATCACATACTCATGCACACAAAGCACTTGTGTACACACACACACTTAGCTTAGGCCAGATCAATGTAATTCGTGTGCACAACTGGGAAGCTGTCTGGGTTGACAGGGATATTTGCATCCCTAATTCCCCACCACCGCCAGCATCATACCCCCCCTATCCACGCCAGCTGGGACCATGAGGGCCAAGGCAGAGGCGGCACAGGAAGTATTTTACAGACATGCACTCACACACACACGCACGCACACACACCCACGTTCATGTAGACCGTATCAAATCAATTTGACACTGATTTTAAACAAAGCTCCCGTTTAGGGTAATTAAAGGCACCCAATTAAAGCGTGCTTGTGTGTGCCCGAGTGTGTGTCAGTGTCTGTGTTTGCATGTTTCTTTGTTCCTGCTGAACCTTTGTTCGAGCTGATGAATTTTAAAGCTAAAATATGACTCTTTACAGTTTGAATTTCCACAACATTCCTTCGCAGCCTTTCATGGAGTATGTGCATCACTAGCGGAACACAGTAGTTCTATTTCTGTATACTTATATTTAATTATTTCTTTTTTTTTTCAGTGTGTGAATGTGTCTGACTGTGTGTGAAACAGCAGAAGGTTGGATCACGATTACTTCATCTTCTCTCCACCAAGCTGCCTGTCCCTAGGGCTCCCTAATCAATTGTCTATGTGGCTATTCTCTTTTGGAGAAATCAATCCAGCCTCATAAAACCGGGTCTGGTGTAAGTGTTCCTCAGTGTGTTCCCATGTGCCCGTGCATGTGAGCAGACCCAGCATGCATATGTGTGTATGTGCACACAGTGTTGCACAGTCTGCAGCTGTTGTTGAGATTGACACATGATTTGTTCTCCTCGCTCATTAGAACGGCCCCCCCTTCACCTCCTCACTAGCCAGCTGGACTCACAGAAGGGATGGTTGTGAGCAGTGTGTGTGTGTGTGTGTGTGTGTGTGTATGTGTGTGTGTTTACAGTGTCATGTGTTTTTGTAGATTTCTGCTACATGTTGGCGCAACAGATTGCTTTTGTTTTATTAAAAGTGCCAGAGCAGAATTTATCGAATTAAATTAAACATGAAAGTGAAAAAATCTAAATCAGACTATTATACAAACATTGTTTACTTTCTCTCAGGTGTTGACATGACAGCTAGATGCTGTGTTTTATGTAAAATATTGTATATTGTATCACTTTTGCAAAACGCGAATTCCATTTTAAACAAAGCTACTCCTTTTTTAATGAGAGTACTTTGATGAGAAAATACTAATGATATAGGCTATTTGATCTAATTGTGGTTGTAAAAGTACTACTTTTTTGTCCCATCCCTTGTTTATAGTCAATCTCTTGCTGTCTTCATTTGAGAGTCAGCTGGCCACTTCTATTGGTCTACTTAACAGACTGGCCCACATTTTACCATTATAACTCTGTTTTCACCATCCCCCCATCACACATAAATACCACTTGGAGAGTAGAGAAAGAGAGAGAGGGAGAGCAGGGGTCAAGGTTATGTGAAGCAGTTTAGGTGTCCTGATTAAATTACTCTCTATGTGGGTCTATATGTGATAAATTTGTGTGCAGTTTTTTTTTCTCCTCATAGGAGCCATAGCTTGCAGCTAAGACAACTCTATAATAGTAGCAGCAAACGTCCAAGCAGGATCACATAACTGCAGCTCAGACTGAAACACATTTTGATATTAGGACAGTCCTGAGAATCTGCTATCTGAGTGGTTGAGCCGTTTTTGGTGTAGCAGTAGCTCAAATGTTTTGAGACGATTTAGGTCTGTCTCATCATTGCATCCAATCTTCCAATCTCCTGGGGGATTGTCTCAAGTGAAAACAGACAAACACACACACACACACACACACACACACACACACAAAAACAAGGGCTGAATAGAGCAGCATGATTGTACATGGCCCAATCTGGGCAGATTACAGCATATTAGGAATTGGGTAAAACAGTTGATAATGTGTCCTCTTTAGTCTCCCATGAGGTTAAGGCCTCAGTGCAGTGGGCACCAGGGCAGAAATAGTGGGGTAGAGACAGCCAGTCATCCACCTAGACAGACAAGCGGAAAGCGGATGTGACTGTGCTCTGACTGAGTACAATTGGAGACCAGTATGATTGTAAAGGTCTCCACTGTTGTTTTGTCTGTCTGTCTGACTGGCTGGCAGCATCATGTTTAATTTATTTCTCCCCACTGCCATCTGGAAAAACAACTGCTTACACTGCCACTATTATCTCTGGCATGTTTTGTGAGTTTCTCTGGTTTTGTTGTTCTTGCCTGTTCCCCTGTTGTAGATTTATGTCTCAGGGTTTGTTTGGACGCTTAGAGGTAATCCCAAATTTCAACAACTGGATGCAGCGGATTGAGCATTATTACTGTAAGATATATGATTGTGGGTCTGTATGGTCATCTTTCAGCATGGCCGGCAGAGAAACCTCTAGGAGCAAAATGATTTCATATTGTCTTTTATTATATGTAAATATGCAAATGTTTGAAAAGGTTGTCAGTGCTTTTTGTTACCCACTAATTATGTAACATGGCATTTCATCTCTAAAAATATCCCGATGCGTGTGCCTCCTGCAGACCCGGAGTCCCAGAGGAAGAGGACCGTGCAAAATGTTCTGGACCTTCGACAGAACCTGGAGGAAACCATGACCAGCTTGAGGGGTGTGCAGCTGAGCCACAGGTCAGATTCTCAGACCCCACCCCACTACACCCCCCCCACACATACACACATGAATAGAATTGCACAAAAGAAACGGCAAACAAATAAACAAGTCAGGAGACGTTTGTTAAAAAACAGCAGTTGAGATGGGTAGATTCTTATTGACATTGCTAACAGTGTGTTAGGGTGTGGTGCTTAACTGCCTGTGGGCTCCCAGATCAATATCTGTATTCCTGATAGACCAGTAGCCATTAGTCCATCATTTTCCACCTGCTCGGCTCTCTCTCTGCGTTGGTTAATACAGAACCGAAGCAGGATTAGCCCAAAGCTGACTTCAAAGCCAACCCTGCCAATGAATGCACACTCACGACTCATATTCATGCAGTAATGTCCTGATTAAGTCAATGTGAGCGTGTCTCCTCTCTCTCGCTCTGCTTCCTGTCTTTCATTGACTGGTCCTTGTTGCGCTCATGCCTTTAGGTTTCGTCCTTGAGCGCTTCCCCTCTGTCTGCCTGTCCGTCCGTCCTGCCATGTATCCTCTCTCTCTGTCCCTTAGTGGGAGCTCCCAACACGAAGAGCATATCAGCAGATGGTTCCCTGCTGGAATACATTTCCTTTGCCATATATACTTTATTGTACTATAATAACCTTGAATCACTCCCTGCTGTCCCCGAAGACATATACTACTTTGAGACCCAAAGCCTGTCCGTGGAAGTTTCCTGTGCAAACAAGATGTCATATTTCCTTTGAAAAAAACAAGCGTTTTATTTAGAGTGGGAGATTTGCATGAGTTAAACAAACTTGATTGTTGAGCAAATTGTTTTGTCTACACATACTTTCCTTGATATATATTCATAACAAAGCAGTAAGCCTGTGAAAATCCATTCTACCAAGACAAGTGGCATCCTCACTCTCACCCTCGCTCCGCTTCCTTCCTGCCTGTTTTATGTTAGCTCTTAAGCATTTCATTCGAAAATGTCTCCCGTATCCTGAAGACAAGATTATTTTTTTAATGTGTGAGGCAAATGCACGCACTGTCACACGGTTTGAGATGAGTAACTTTTAATATGCTAATTCTCAGCCCAGGCAGGCAGCCTAAGCGGTGATGGGCTCTGCTGCTCTGGCTCAGGGAATACTGAACATGATATTGTGATGTTTTTGAAGCTGATATTTGTAGACTCCCACATAAAGTGACAGTGCTACGCAGCTTCAAGCTTAACGCAAAGCACAGAAAAACACTCCAGGCGCGTTTGCCGGCAGGAATATAACACGACAACACACATATTACTTCTACTTCTTGCATCTGTACAAATACACAGAGGCACGCTGCATATACCTGGAAAATATCGGGTCCCTGAGCCTATTCAATAATTTTTTGCTAAAACCACTAAGGGGATTCGCCTGAGAGAAAAAGGAGAGAATAATACAATAGACATAATAATTTATTACTTTCATCACCAAAGAAGGTTGACACTTGTCATCTTTTTTCTCATCCCACAGCTGTGTTGAGGGGACCATGTGCTATGACAGCGACGAAGCCGCTGCGTTCTCCATTTCCAGTCTATCCAATCGCTCCTCTCCGTTGTCATGGCGCCAAGGTCAAGCCAGCCCCCGCCTGCAAGCTGGCGAGGCCCCGTCCACTGTTAACACCCAGTCCGAAGTTCCCATCCGGATCAGCCACAGCTCCCGTATCCACCTCATCGAATCCCTCGACGACTCGGATCCGTCCCTCCTGAAAGGAGACTACCTCAGCGACAGTGACCTCGGGGGGAAGAGCACAAATGAGGATGAGGATGATGAAGACGATGTTGATATTGATGATTTGGGGAATGGGTAAGTCTCTTTTATTTGAAAACGAGCCATACTAAAAGACTTCATGAGCACACAATGCTGCTTTCTGCAGAAAACCCCGGTTGGACAGTTGTAACCTCATTAATGATCTTAGGATTGCTTGTCTGGTGAATCCTGCCACCTGTCAACTGTTACAACCCCACAGACGCCTGCAGTTGCTGGTTTTGCCAGCATGATAAAGCCCTGATCGGCCCCTCTGTAACGCATCCTAAACCCCCCCCCCTTTATGTGTCTGCCTTCACACTGGCAGCTGCAGCCCCCCCGGCACAGCTGGGTCCGCCGTAGTCAGAAAACAGCCCTCGGGCAAATGATGTCACCATCACCAGGCCCCCCTTGCAGACATCATCCTCACATTCAGCTGCCATTTTCGCCAGTAGGCTTCCAGGCGGAGGACCCCCTTGCCGCGTTGGCTCAACAGAGCCCCCTGGCAAAGTTAGAATGCAGATGTCTTTGGAGGGCTCACTGTCAGCCCAGCTAATGTGGGATCAGTCAGAGATGTCAAGGTCAGAATCAGTTTTATTTTAAATGCGTGATTTCCTGGATCAAAAGATTTAATGTTGAGATCACACATCAGAGACCAGAAAGTGACTCATTTCAGCTCAGGTTATCTGAAATGTTCATCAGTACGTTTGCTGTGTTGAGCGTGTCTTTGTCTTTGGTGTTTCCCTGTTATAGACAGCTTTTAAGGTGCTGTTTCTCACATCTTACATACCTTTTCTATTCAGTTCACACTCTCATCACGTGTCCGTGTCAGCATACTTTCATTTTCAAGTGTTTCCTTCTCTCTAATCGTCATGTGTATTATGCTAAATAAAAGAATACGTGGCATGGAGCGGAATAATCCCAATGTCTCTTTGGGTGTCAAAAACATGATGAGTCATGTGTACTGTTCATTTATGAACATAGCCGTTTTCTTTGATCAGGTCATATTAGTGAGTGTAACAGGTGTGTCTGGCCAGCAACAGTCTCATAAATGTCTGGATAAACCCCTGTTAACATCTCTATGATCTGCTTTGTGTTCTATGGCTATGCTGATTAAAGAAAGGGACCCGGGCCACAAACAGCTACTGGTTTACCAGCATGATAAAGCCTTGATCGACCCCTTAATGATGATTGCAGCTCAAAAGAAATAAAACATGTCTATTCCACACATGTGGGTCATCAATCCCCTTTTAGCAGACAAACCCTGTAACATTTGGAAACATGTGTTTACTATAAAACTTGCAAAAGTGCATTTGCAAAGTTTATATTCAAATGACCCACACAGCTGCACGTAAGCAATGCCGAGACTGACATTTATAACTGCTTACAGTGATGATGCCTTGTCTCTGAACCAAACCCTGACCAGCTAAATAATATACATTACCTTCTTTCAGTGAGCAAAGCATGGATTGAGAGTGGCACAGCTGCAGCATTGACCTCATTGACTGTGACCTTAAAGTGACAGTACAGGTATAAACACTTCAGGTTATACAGGCCACAACATACACCTTGGAACATTAACAATACACATTATTAATCAGGGTTTTTATTATAAATAAATATAATTTCAATCCGATGACATGAGCTTGCTGAACCTGAGTCCTTCTCAGTCTCATCAAGTCTAGAACTGAGTAACTAAGCGTAAGTTGTGCTCTCTGGTCTTGGTTTGTTTTGGAGATCTCTCAACTCTCCAACAAGAAGGGTATGACACAACAATTTTGACTTAGTTGCACACTCAGCATCATGTTTCACTGACCAACTCTTAAGCACAGCAAAGAAAAATACATTATCTCATCATAAACCTTGAATCTGGCACTGGGTATGTGTAAAACTCTCCGCTGGCCACAGTTTTACATCTCCATGGTAACCACAAAAATGCGCCCCTAGTCGCTAGGAAATCGATTGCAACACAGTCCCAGTCACTGTGTATCTGGGAATGGTCTTCAGTTAGTGGTCCTGCAGGTTTGTAATGTGCTTTGTGTGATGAGGCAAAACATTTGTTGGCAGGCTGGAGGAAAAAGATTGAGAAACAGAGGCGAGAGGCATAGCAATAGGCAAACGGCAGACTAGATTCACAAGCTTGAAACTTTATAAGCTCTCAAGCTGCACTAGGGAAGGGTGAAGGGAATAGGTGATATATTGTTAATGTGTCCATTCGAATGTGATCTAAAACCATAGGACTCGAAAGAATCCTTCTCTTGTGGAGAGTTGTGGAATTCTTTCATTGTTTTCTAGGGCTGCATTTAATGCCATTTAACATCCCTGGTTCTACTCCTGCCAGGGAACTTTTAGGGAGAAATAAAATATCAATTAAATATCAAAAAAGTGAAACATGCCTATCACAAGTTCCCAACCCACTGTGACATTTTCAAATTGTCTTTTCTTTTGTCCAGTCAACACGAAAAACCCCTAAAGTTTACAGTCATGTACACAGAGCATTCAGAAAGTGGCACTAGTAAACATTTGGCATTTCAGTGTTATAAATGTACTTAAACGATCAGTCAAAAAATTGACAGTAAAAAGTAATGTGCCTTCACCACTAGAGGGCAGGCCTGTGCTATTGTTTCTTCTTTCCTTGCTGCTGTCGACCTGCACAAGCCCCACACTGGAGTACTCTCCCTTATCTCATTATTTATTACACATCCTCATCCATTTTACATAGAGGCACATACAGAGGTCACACTACACTCCCATATCTTATCCTACCATATATAATACATAGGACTTCCCCACATACATTATGCATCACAAAAACACACATGTTCCTTGTTTGGGTTATGTTGTTTTTGTCTCTTTGTTCACTAAAAAGGAAATAGAAAAGGAAACTGTGTCTTTGAATGCTAGTTTAACCATAAACATAGATGAATCATCAGGATTTGACTCATTATTAGTCTCACTGTGACTCACTTGAGTTGTATTCTATAGGCATGACTCACTTTCACACGCAAAGGTAAGTTTACATGACTGTACCATGACCTGTCTGACTCTATACAGTCACACACACACACACACACACACACACACACACACACACGTTGTCATTACACTATGCGTTTCTAGACTGGGCCTCTGCCTGTCTGATGAGTTCAACTTACATCTGGAACAAGACCCCTCCTCCAAACACAGACACTCTCACTCACACGTAATTCGAGTCTGTGTGAGAGATTCCTCACTTGTATGTTTCTCAAGAACCTCCTTCCTTTACCTCTAGCTTTAATACCTACAGCTAAATATATATAGCCTATTTATTGTTTCTTATGATTATAGAGTCAAGTGATCAAGTTGCAGCATAAATTTAACAGAAGCATATATTTTTGTCTAGAAAAGAGCTACCACCACAAAGGAAAACAGGGTTAATGTGTAACATGTATTAGTCTTTCATAAATGCTTGAGAATGCATGAGCAGGAAATTGGGTTAATATTGAAATGCCAATGAGCAGTAGTAGGAGTACTGGCTTTGTGTGTGAATGATTATACAACCGACCTCCTGAATGAAGTATAAAGATTACATAGGTTTCTAATCCTCATCTGGACCTGACAGTGAGTATTGATCACCATTGTTGTGGTTCCACTGGTGATAATGAGCTCATAACATGCACATACACACGTGTGAATGATTGGATAAGCGTGTGGCTTGTTTTCTGCCCTGCTGGGCGCAGACGCTTTTATTTCCGGATGGAGGAGCTCCTATCCTCAGCGACCTCCCGTCAGTAAACGCAGGGTTTCCATGGTTACACTGTGAGACAAGCCGGTTCACTGCACTAACGGCCTGAATTATGAAAACATTGTTTGGTACAACACGCACACATACACACATGCATAAATACACACACACACACACACACAAAGCTTTTCGAGGTCTAAAGGTTTAGGTGTTTCGATTACTGCCGTCTGTTTCTTGGAAAAGCAGAAGTGAGCTGCTTTACAGCACAATACAGAGGAACTGCAACAGAAAGAGGAACATTTAAATAGAGCTGTACTGTGTTTTCAACACAAGTTTATGTTTGAAATATGCTTGGTGTCATCAAATGATACGTTTGCCTCATGTCTGCATCACTAGAGGTCATTCTTTGGCTCTTATCTGATGGTAATCCTACCATATCGATGGTTAAGCACTTCTAATTAGGTGTAACTCAATAGACCTTGTCATTGCCTCTAAACAATCCCGCCTTGAGCAGGCTGTGTAATAGGGGCTCTTATCTCCTGTGGGACAGGGCCCTAAAGGGTCTTTCTGAAGGCCACACTCCAGATCAAGTGTGTGTGTGTGTGTGTGTGTGTGTGTGTGTGTGTGTGTGTGTGTGTGTGTGTGTGTGTGTGTGTGTGTGTGTGTGTGTGTGTGTGTGTGTGTGTGTGTGAACAGTTGGGTGTAGACAGCAGAGTTTCTTGCTCAGATGAAGCTCAATACTGCTGCACTCTAACCCCATCTTCTGGCCAAAAAATAGAAACACATACACACCCACACACAAATTGCACACACACACACACACCAATTGAAAAAAATTCCTCTTTCTACATCTGGATATAATTTAGTAATTTACAGGTGATAGATCCACTCACTCTCTTTCAATCAGACACACACGATTACACACACACAAACACACACTGGACACACCCAGGGCTACTCTCTTCTGTACACTGTGACTCATACTGCGGCCATATACCTCCTCCCAATGAACAGCATTTTGTATTCTCACTGCAGCTCAGTTACCTGATGTTGCAAACGTTAATGTAACAAACTTTATTGTTAGACTGAAAATTCTGAAATAGATACTTCTGCCTATTCTTATGGGTTATGGATTATGTCATTAAAGACCATAGCAGTGACTGTATGTTTAGTCCATTACTGGAGTGTTTTATATTTTTAAATGATTTTTTCCAAGCAGTCATTTGGTTCCATACCATGGCCATATGGTATGAAAATCAGCTGTCACGTTTTCAAAAGTTGTGTAAACGGATCACAGAGACTAATATTTGTATTGATTTTGTCATGAGCCATGTCATGAGTTACTATGAAGCAATTATGTAACTCCAAAAAGACATAATGCGGACTCTATGTTTAAGAAGAATTATACAACGAAAGCAGGTCCCAAGAATCACTGAATTTAACAAAAATGAATGGAGGTCGATGGCTTCCTTAAAAAGGGGAAGAGATTACATATTGAAGCATCTGCAAATCTGCTATGTTTTTGTTTTCCTGTTTTAAGATTCCCCTATTTTGCATGTTTGCTTCTTCTCAATATGTATTATCATGGGACAGAAAGATTCACATGAAAAGTTGATGAAAGACTGACTGAGGTACTGTTCAGGAGGGTGACAGGGCATGTGTTGTTCTTGTCATCAACTACCTGCTCTTCTCTGGGCCTCTCTGGCTCTGTACAGCGCTCCTTTGGCTCTGTCTGCTCAGTGTGGCATGTAATCAATTACTTTTCCTGTCATTATAGAGACAAACTTGACTGTGTGGAGGAGTGCCCTCTTTCTTTGTTCCAACATGTGCGGGCAAAACACTCGAGAGCACACCCATAGTGAACACACAGCATTTTTGAATTAGTCAGAGCCATTCACTAGGATCACATGAGTACATATGAACAATCATATAGGGAATTTTTGTCAGTCTGGACTCAGTTTGGCTTCAGTTCCATTTTAAGTAAACAAAGCATCACAGCCACTTATATTATAAGATTGTTACATTTATTTCAGAACTAATTGTACTTTAATATATTGTTTATCTGACTGGCCATTTTTTTTCAGGGATGATGTAACAGGCACCAGCTGTACAGTAACAGGAGGATGCCACTGACAAACAATCATGGCATTAATCTTTTTGTCTCCTAAAGAGGAACAAACACACACACACTCACTCACTCAGATGCACATGTACTCACATACGTGCACACACAAATACACACACATTAAAAGATTTAACAGAGTAACATATGGGGCTGCAGGGGGATTATAAACCCCCTGACACCTCCCAGTTCAGTGAGAACAATGTCCTTGTTGCACCTTGTTTTATTCTTTTGTGTTTGGTAAAACTATTGGATTAATGTGGTTCCATTTTAATTAACTGCCATTACACTACCTTCATTTACATTCATATGTCTTTTCATCACTCTCTTTCCATCTGTCTCTCTCTATCCACACACACACCACACACCCACACACACACATAAACGCATGTAAAATTACACACGTACACGCTGATGCAATGATTGTAGTCAGTTGTTACAGGAATGCTTGATTTCTTTTTCTCGGTCTCTGTGGATATGTTTATTTTGAATACAGGCCATTTCATTATTGTGAAATATACCGATGTTGAGCAACAAACACATGTTCTGCATCAGCTTGGGAACTTCACTTACAGACAGATTTGTTCACATTGTTTTTGGCTATGACTGCAAGAAAAATAATTTACTTATAAATCGCAAAATTGGTCAACTTCCTCTTTTCCACCCACCACCCAACCAAAAGCCAAAACCACTGTCACGGCTACTGTTTCCTGGACGCCCCCTGCGGAGGCCCCGTAAATCTCTATGGAGACACTGCAACATAATTCCCGCTAATCCCTAGCTTCCTATGATGGTAGGGTTGAAAAAGAATAAGAGAACTCAGGGACATGGTCAGCAGTCTGCAAGGACAAGAGGGGGGGTGGGGGTGGATAAGAGGGTTATGATGGCCTGTGTGTGTGTGTACGTGCGTGTGCATGTGCAGGACCCCCACGTAGTTCAGGGGGATGTGTTACCATGTCAACAATGTGAGAGTGCAATGGAAATAAATGGAGTGTGAGTGCGTGTGAGGCGACTGAGCTTCTTAATTTACAGAGGTCAAAATGGCATGACATTTGCCCAATGACCAATTTCACCCTGTTTCCTTTAAGGAAAGAGGTGTATCCTGTTCTTCCTGGAAATCCTTTGAATTCATTTTTTTTATTTTAATTGGATCTATTCTAGCCCAACCTACAGAAGAGATGAAAATGAGGAAGTGACCTGAAAACAACTGATTAGGAACATGACGCTAAACCAACAATCATATATTTAAACCATATAGAGTGACATCATTGAGTCAACACATCTTTGCTTATAAGACTTAGACTATGACTTAGAGGTAGGCTTCAGATTGAATTGGTTAGTGGTTAATAAAGGAAATAAAGAACTCATGTTAATATTACTGGAAAATATAATAAAATATATAAATGGTGAAATGGTGGCCCAAATTACCACAAAAAAAACACAAAATGCATTTAGATTAAAAAAAATGTTTTGGGTGTGGGACCCTTGTGTGCTTTGCTTCCAGTACAATGGAAGTGAATGGAATTGTGTTTTAGATAATCACACCATTGAGAAAATTAGAATACATTCTTAAAAATAAGTGTAACAGTGTTATGAATAATCCACAGACCAGAATTTTCATTGGGACAACCTTGAAATAGTCCATGAAAAGTAGCTAGCTAGCTAGTAACTAGCCTTTTTACTCTATAAAGATATAATAAATGGAAGAGATGATGTACCGAAATGAGTACAGTAATTTAAAAAAGGAGTTTGAAGAAATGGTCATTCCACAGAAAACTGGATCCGACACTGACCGACAGCTGCCTAACCTATGCACAAGCACACACACACACACACACACACAATAACTTTGCTCTTACTCATTGATCTACCTCGGCATACCTCCACGATAGGGGGTAAATGAAACTACATGGTTAAGGACAAGCTTCTTGAAAGCTTTGGGTGGAAGCCTCCTCAAATCTCAGCTACACACACACACACTCGCTCACAAACACACACACACACACACACACACACAGACTGGTGGCAAATTAAAAGAAAAACCTGAATAAATGAACGGTGGAAACACAACGAGTGCAGATGCTTCCCAATATGCGCACTGCATGACATGATGTCAGTAAGCAGTTAACACCCAATCATGCTCTGTTGCAAGTATAAAAATGCTGAGGAAGCCCAGTTGATTACTTTTCTGACATTGGCTGGTAAATGGGGACTTAAGACTGGTGTCATGATGGGTGTGTTTTCAGGTCCCCTGGACCAGTGTCATGTCCTCAGCTCTCCATCTGGTTCTGATCTTCCTCTCATTGTTGGGCTGCTTTGTGTAGTCAAAATCCAGACTGACCTCAACCAGTCAGAAAAGTCAATCAGGGTGAACTTGAGCTTATGCAGGTCCTTGCGGACAAAACTTCTCTTGTTTCTCTTTGGAAAGTTGGATTAAGGAGGCGTTTGACATTAGCCCGTGGAATTGTTCTTTGCTTTTAACACTTAGAGACTCTAACATCGCAACTAGGGATAAATGATTAACTGACAAAAATAATTTGTAGTTGAGTAATTTTCCAGTTTGTTCACCAATATACTTTGTTGGGTCATGACAAGGCGACTGGACATTGATTCTTGGATCTCTACTGAAGGTTTAAGGCATCAGGTACATAGTCACAATGGCTTATCGTCTCTAAAGTCATTGTCTGCCATAATGCAGGGATATGATGGCAGGGTTGTGTGTGGTCTAAAACAGGAGAGTAAGGTAATCAGCATGTAAAACAACAAGTATCTCTCAGTAGTTACCAGTGAGGGAGAGTCCACAAAACATAGATACATCTCATATTTAAATACTGGGTGTGCAACATGAAGTATAACAATTTCCATATAGCTTAGTTATTAACCTTAAATGGCTCTCTAACCATAGCTGAGTCAAGCACAAAAAACAGACAACGAGGGAAGAACCCAATATGGCTATCTCCTTAACATCATTATAATCTTACAACAATTTCCATAACAGTTAACTGATGGATTATGCTTATATATAGTCATCTATGCACACAATAAGTAAGGTTTACTTGGTTTTAAGCCCTCCAATCAACCATCTGAAGAGACTGTATTCTGTGTGGCCCAGCAGATTTCCAGAAAATGCCTGGGCTGGTTTTGCTTTAGGGATTAATTTGCTTGTTAATGGGCCAATACCAGAGCCTTTTCTACAGGCATTTATAAAAATCCTGAGCAGGCCCAGTTGACTCTGGTTTTGTATTAAGATGGTAGAAGGAAAAGATTGAATTGAACATTAAAAGAGGGTTCATTGTTTGGGCATTGGTGACTTCAATGACTTCTCAATTAGGAACAGTAACTAAAGTGACATCTGCATTTAGATCAGTGGGAAAGATATCAGTCAATAGGGTCGGAAATTGTGGTCAACAGCGCATTTAATGACCCCGATGTTCGTGCATTAGTGAGATATGTAAGGAAAAACAGAAGAGTTGAGTGACTAAGAATGTCAATGCAGGACATGATCAGACTGTGTCAGCAGGAACAGTCAGGCGACAATTACAGAGGGATATTATAGTAGGGTTGCAGTGCAAAAAACCCTCATTACAAAGATGAATGCACATGTGAGAGTTCAGTGGTGCAACAACCATAGGCATTGGTCTGCAGAAATGTGGAAAAAAACATGACAGGGTCAGATGAATCATCATATTCTTTGAGCATGTGCATGTGTGGTGTACACCAAGACAACGCTACAGGCCTGAATGCTTGACCCCTATTGAGAGGATCCTGCTCCTCTGTTAAGCTGTGAGGGCCATTTTGCTGGACTGGTTTGGGTCCACTTCTCACCTTGGAGGGAAGGGTCACTACAATCAATACAAAGTGTTCTGATTGATCATCTCTATATGATGAAACAAATGAAAATGGAGTGGTCTCTTCTAGGATGTCACTAAATCTCAACCCAATTGAATACCAACATGACACAATATCTGCCACCATCAACTAAACACCAAATGAGGGAATATCTTTTGTTATGATGGTGTTCATCCCTCCATTGCAGTTTTCAGACTCATGATCATTCCACAAAAGATTGATTCCCATAGTAAGACAGCCCCCTAAACCTATTCACACACACACAGTTAGAGCTGTTATAGTGGAACATTTTGGCAAAACACCTTATTAAGACATTAGGTGTGTTAATATGCACAGATTAATCAATCTATGGTCAAAATTTGGTTTTGGCAGCGAATCAGATTTCTATCTTCGGCCTAGTTTACATGCAACAGAAAAAAGCGAGTTACTGACAAGGACCAGCTTTCTTGGATGCCAGCGCTGGGAGTGTGGATCAGGTGCACATGCATTATCTAGTTTAACTCTGATTAATACATATACCAGCTGAAGAAAACCAAGTCCCATTGCATTTTCTGGTTGTCTTAATCAGAACTATGATAATAATCGGAGTAACATGTTCACATGCACTTTGTTGTTCTCTAGTTATACTCGAATTAAGGCAATAATTTGTAATCCAAATCATGTAAACATACTGATCGGTATATGTCGATTTAAACTTTGGAAGTTTAACAGCTGGGTGTGACCGGGTTTGTAATTCGCATAAGAATTAACCTTGTTTCCCTCCCATTGACACCCACTGTGTTATTCTCTGAAGACATTAGTCACACACTTTTCTATCTGCTCTTCTTCTTTCATTCTCCCTTCCTGTTCTCCTCATTAAAAAAAAGAGTAAAGCATCTAATTGACCCCTTTGTGTGCTTATACCATCTTTGTTTTGAACGGAATGTGCAAGTGCAACCATGCTTTGACATCATGAATCCGAAAAAAATCGGCATTGGGGTCACTACATCTCCAGATAAGTGTCATGTTGGTGTGGTTCAGAGGCTGAAGTGTGTGGATAAAAAAAAGAAAAATCTAGATTTATGTAGTTGGGGCCTAAGTACATTTTCAAAAATCTGTGTCAGCATCACTGTTCTGAATAATCCACGGACCTGTCTGGAAAGACTTTTCATTGGAACTACTTTTACTGGAGAAATATTCCATGAAAAAAAGCTTAGCTACTAACTAGCTTTTTTTTGCTCTCAAATCCTAGAAAGATGACAGAGCAACCTGTAGCAAGTGGACTGAGGTACATTTTCCATGTTAAATGAGTACAGTCAGTAAAAGAGGAGTTAGAGGTAATGATCATTCCAAAGAAGATTGGTTCCCATAGTAAAAGACAGCCCCCTAAACCTATTCGCACACACACACACACACACACACTCCCACCCCCACCAACCTTGCTCTCCCTCATTCATACCCTCCCTCTACATCTATACAGACTTTAAAGTACATCCTTAGCTCCCCTATAGGGGGTAAATGAAACTGCATGGTTAGGACAAGCTTTGGGTGAAAGCCTCTTTAAATCTACACTACACACACACACACACACATACAGGCATACATACAATATGCAAACCCGCACTGAGCCTTGGAAGTTTAACAGTGGGGTGTGACAGGGTTAGTAATTCGCATAAGAATTAACCTTGTTTCCCTCCCATTGACTCCCACTGTGTTATTCTCTGGTTGTGTTTCGACATTAGTCACACACTTTTCCTTCTGCCCCCCCCCCCCACACACCCCCACCCACCATCATTCTCCCTTCCTGTTCTCCTCATTACGGCATCTCTTAATCCCATCTTTTCTTGTATGCACCAATGCTGCCAACAGTGAACATATCCTCATTATTCTCCCAGGAGACACAGGGCGAACAGGTTGCGAAAACCTGCCGAGCTATATTTGAACTCAGTAGTCGGTTAGCTGTTTTTTTGTTTTTTTTTAATCGTCTTTCTTGAAACTGAAAGCGTCTTTTAAGTCAAGTTTCTGAGCACTTCCACTTCATATTGTCCTCAACTAGACTAGACCTCAACAAGAAGGTCCTCAAAAGGCAGAAGCCTAATTAGATGCTTTTAGTCAGCCGTGGAGGGTCCCTCAATTAACCACAAGAGCACCTTCCCAGACTGTAACAGACACTTTGATGTGCAACCCCGAGTGTGTTGCTGTGTGGTCATGTTCTCAGCACTTGTGTTTTTAAAAGGTTGGCCTGTTGTTAGTGCGCTACTAGACTGAGCATGCAGTCTGGTATATAAACTATGGTTTGACTCTTCTTGGGGGAGGAGGCTACCTGCCAGAAAATTTGACAAAGGAATGTGTGTGCATGTGTGTGTGTATGTGAGTTGACAGTTTGTTTTTACATATTCACTTTGGCTACAGTCCTGGCCACGTAAGTGATGTGTAACTCAGGATTTAAAAAAAAAAAATTAAAAACAAAAGATGCATTGACTATTGAGTTATAAGCAGAATAACTGCATGTTCACCTTCTACTGTAGTCTATATTAAAACATAAACAGAATATTTATTGACACACTGTGTCTTTAAGATCCTCAAAGATTATGATTCTTAAAAAGTGTGATCAATATATGACATATGTTTTAAATTCAGTACCAAAGTAAATCAAGCTAACTTTAAAATGACATTGAGACAATAAAAGTCTGTGTTTGAAAGAATATCCACATACAGTAAATAAAAAAAACAAATATATCCTTCTCTGAATGATGGTGTGAGTTTTCTGCTTGGTTTGTTTCTCAAGAATAATCCTGTCTATCCTGAACTATCCTGACTCCTGTAACCTCGCCACCGTAATTCACAATCCAGCCAAGGGTGTTTTCACTTTTCACAGTTAGATTTACGAACCAACAAATCCTAGTAAAACACACTTTCTAAATTAAAGGTGTCATTACTCATTAGTGTCTTGTCAACACTGAAGACCTTGGTTTCCTCAAGCAAAACAAACCTTGTCAACCGTTTTGTCACGTTCATAACACATGTGCATTCATGTCAAAACACATTTGTTCTCACTTACATAGCACACTTTGAGTTCTCTTCATCTATCCAAAGTTGTAATGAGCAGATAAAGATTTTACATGAAACTAAATTAATTAATAGACTCCTAAAGTATGATGGAGTGATAAATGAAACTATCCAACAGTATAAAACTGATAAACTCTGGTGGACTGGGAACAACATTCCAATGTTGTTTACATGTAAATGTGTTAATAAGCAGGACTACAGTGAAAACTCAGCTTTGACATGATGTAACAGGACTGTTTGCTCGTAAAATTCCACAAAACTTTTGGTTGATTACATAGCACAGTGATTGTCCTGTATTGACTTGTATTTATGTCAAATTTGTAGGAAGTTGCAATCTAGAAATACGAATTTCATCCATATGGTTAATAGTTAATATATAGTATTAAAGAGACGTGTCAATCATTTGAATCACACATTTAAATCACTTCCTCTTGTGTGACGAGCACGAGCACCTTGTATATTTCAAGGTGCTCGTCACACAACTGTAGTCATCAACCTTTTGTTTTTTTGTTGATGTTCTGACATTACAATCTTAAAGATTGCTCATACAGACTGTCTGTCCCACTCCAGACCAGCTGTTTCCTGCGATGCAAAGTTTAGTTTTTCCCTCAGTAAAAATAAAAGGGGGGAAATTTTAGCTGTTTTTCTATTTAGGTTTTTTACTGTGGGCAGAGTTCTCTACAGAAACTACTAGGAAATGCTAGTGTGGACACACAGTATTTAGATTTTTTAAAAAGTCTTGCCCTCTGAAGGTTCCTGAGTGAAGAGGCAAACGAAAATTTTAAATTGATAGTTACATAAAAGAGAAATATGTGTGTGATAATGAAGGGTGGTATTTTATGTTTATATGTGCGCTTTGAGCAAGTGTTGCCTGTGTGTTAGTGTGTGTGTGAGATAATGGTCTGATAAGGAACATGAGCTTTCCCAGGTCTCTTGACTCTTTCATCAGTGGAGGAGTGACCAGTTCCCAGGGTTATATGGATGACCCTGCCTGTATACCGTCATTACACAGTTACATCACCGCCTAATTATACTGGCCTACTACTGACCAACACATTGAAAACAAGCACTGTGGTCTTTAGATATGGAGTGAAGAGGAGGGTAGAAGTAAAAAAAATACAAGAGACACTCTTTGATGAGAAGAAGCAAATGAACAGAGAGGGAGGCAGCGGGCAAGTCAGGACATGAGTCAGTGGTCAAAGCGAAAGCTGGCCAGACACACGGGAGTGCCGTCCAACTGCCCTTTCCAAAAACCGGGATGAGAGTTGACATAAATAAAAGCAAAGTCTCACACGGACTTAAGGAGGATTGAAAGTGTGTGTGTGGGTGGGTGTGTGAATTTAAGAATGTTTGTGTGGACACAGAAACTGTTTTCCTTTCTTTTGATTAGTAACCCTAGGCAACAACGATGGCAGCAGCTCCACACACCTGCAATTCAGCATGCCAATGTGCCAGTCTCACACACACACACACACACACTTTGTACCCACCTGGCCCTGCATGGTACGGGTGAGCAGTATTCTGAAGAATCCTGCCTTTGTTCCCTCTGCATTTAAAAAGAGTTTGTTAATTATCTCTTTTTTTCTCTCTCTGTGTGGGCGTGTCTTACCAATCTCTTTATTTCTCTTGACTTTCTTTCTCAGCCACTCACACCATTTTCTTTCTCCTGTCTTTACTGAAAAGACAAGTGTTAATTATCTTCATCTTCCCCCTCCTCTGTCTGCCCGTCTGTCTCTCTCTCGCCCTTCATTCACTTATTGAACAGACCCAGCAGACAGTTAGATCTATTCACTGGGGTCCACTCGCTGCCTAAAGTGTTTAAACACCACTGGATGTTGTGTATGTGTGTGTGTTTGTGGGTGTGGGTGGGGGGGAGCTCGGCGGGAATGGATACATGATACCCACTCTATTTCTCTGCAAGTCTCCAATAGCCAATACACGCTCTGTTACAATAGAAACACTGGAGTCATTTACCCTCCCGGGTTCATTACAGCTATGGAGGCTTGTTTATACCACCATTGGTTTGGCTATTAGCCAACATTTCTTCTAGACAGTGGGTGGCTGTTGAAAGATATTCCTGTGTAATAAATCAAAGTGTTTTTTTATGTCAGAGATGTATAAGAGGTGTTATAGTTTAAAATTTTGCTGATATTAAATAAGCATGTTTATCGTCAGGACAGAGGTCAAACGTCACTGCAGTTTACTCAAGTATTTCCGTTATATGTTGCTTTATTGTTACATTCACAAGAAAATATTTATTTTTTTATCCCAACACATTTATCTGACAGCTGGTGCAACTGGTTAATCTCCAGATTATAGATTTGGCATACCAAACATGACCAGACTATGATGCATTTTTTTGTCAGATGAAGAGTATATTTAGTTTAAAGTAATCTATGACCCATTAACAGTGACTTACTTTACAACAGGCTGCAACCTTAAATGTCAACAAATTGTTAATAAATAGGTTTAAAGAGCTCTGAGGCTGTTTTCTGGAATTTATGGACCTCAGACTGGACGTTGGAAGCTCTTCCTTAAAGATCTTTAAAAAAATCCCAAGCAAATTGTGAAGAAACAGCCAAAGGCATTTTTCACAGCCTGGCAATATGAAATCTGCTCTTATAAAATGACTTATTACTGATATAAAGCATTAATAAATTATGAAACTTTAGTAAGGACAGTACATAACCTTTAGTAAATAATGCTGCCACATTATACATCATTGCATCAGTAACGACAATAAAATAATACAATAGCACACTGAAGTGCAAATTATCCTGAATAATAAACTAGTGATGCCTATAATCACATTTTGGAGCATTTAGCATGTTGGTATTGGTACTTTCACTTAAGTTAATGATGTATCTTCTATGTAACTCCGGTTTATCGAATATTTAAACCTTTGAATGAATCGATCGTTGTACAGCATTGACTTAGTATCAGGGGGCTGGATGAATGCGTTGGCCGTCGCGCCCGTCGATTAGAGATCTGAGAGTGTGAAAAATGTTTTGACATGCCGCTTTAGATAAAGTGATGACCGCGTTATTGTCCTGCGGGCTGCGCGCGCGTTAAAGCGTCTATGCGCTTTTAGGAAAAGACACAGCTGGTCGCGATCAGCGAAACGGAGGCCGGAGGAGGAGGAATTTGGGGTGTTTCCTTTCTATCCTTGCCTCCCTTTTCGAGCTCATCGCCTCCCTCCCTCCGCGAGCGTGTGTGAATGTGTGTGCGTGCGTAAGAGAGAGAGCAAGCGTGTGTGTGTGTATGCGTGTGTCAGAGCGGAGCCACTGCGGGAGTGTGGGTCAGTCAGGATACGCTGCTGACTCTCACAGGCGGTTCCCCGGTTATCGGCGGCGAAAAGCACCGGGTCGGATTGTCTCTCCCTCTCTCTGTTGCTTCGGAGGCGGACATGCCAAACGGGAACAAAGCGGCGTGAAACCCGGACTGCTGTAGAATGAGCGGGCGAGTGCTGAACGGGAAAATGCTGCAGCTCCCGGCTCCGCAGCGCGCGGGGAGGACAATGCACTTTCTGTCAAGGTAACGGATGAGAGCAGAGGCTGCATGTGACCGAGAAGCCGGATGAGACGCCAATTGACACACTGGTGACATTTGCTTTTTGGTTAGTGAGGAACCTGACGGCTGTGCAGAGGTTGTAGAAGCTCCAGTGGAGCCGGTGCGTAAAACGCAGCGGCATGTCTCATTGATGAAAAAAAATATATATATAATTTAAAAAAAGCCTCCTAACAGACGTACGTTGGCACATTTCATTATTATGACTGGCACGCGCTCAGGTTAGACTGTTTTAGGATATTGACTGTCAGTCTAGACGCTAGAGTAAAGAACTGGCTTTTGTTGAGCGTATGGATGCGGGCTCAGGGCTCAATGCGCAAAGCCATATGTTGAATCAGCACCGCCTTTCGCTATCTGGCGCTGTGTTAAAAATACTATTAGAGGCGGCATCTAAAAGGCGTGACGGCGCTGCCGCTGCCTTCAATCCACATTAGAGGAAACGCATTACTGCATCTGATGAGATAAAGTCAGTTTATGCAGCAAGCGTGTGTACGCGCATAAATGTGCGCGCGCGCCTATAGCCTTCTCGTATTTTTCGCCAATCCGGATTGCAAGTCCATTGTTTTACGATGAATGACAGCCGGTTCTGGACTACGGCGGCTCAGCAGAGGCAGGTATGTATGTATGTGGGTGTGTTCGCATCGATCCGCTGCGGGACCGGGCCGCATTGTGGTGAACGGCTGACCTACATTCTGAACGACGCCTTCTGCCCAGTATGTGCTCTGATTGGGTTAAAGGCAGCAAGCCTCCCTCCATATCATCTTTATGCCCACACGGTGCAAGCATGATCTAATTGTGTGGGTTTAAATAGGTCGGGTGTTTTGAGGAGGGCGGATGCTGCAATGAAAGACTTGACTCTGTGAGAGAGAACACGGAGAAAGGTGATGAATTGAGAAATCTCTGTGGGAGTATTGGAAGAGTTGCTTTAACAGATGCGTTGAGACAACATGGGCGGACAGGACGAAGATGCTCTTATGGTATTGATTGATAATTGTGTGATGGTGTGTGTGCGTTTGGGGGGTGAGGGGTCAGCTTTGCTCTTTTTGGTCAACTGACCCCCTAGCAATCATTGACCCTTTATGTAAACCCATTAGAGTGGAGTGGCCTGATATCAGGACATTAGACACAGACACACAAACACACACACATACACGCGTACGCACACACACACTTTCAAAATTAAGTCCCACAGGACCCACTAGAGTGGTTTTATCTGTGTGTATGTGTTGGACGCATGTGCTTAAACAGACTGGCTGTCAAAAGACTGATAAACGGTCAAATACATAAAATGTGACACACACGCACACACTCCTTTCAGGTCAGACTATATGATTGAAGACAGAGGTAATGTCAGCAAGAGTGTGTCTTTTAGAGATGTGTATCTAAGCCTGTGTTTGTGTGTGTGTGTGGGAGAGCAAGCAACCAAACATTAAACTTGCATCATTAGCTAACCAGTTCCAGCCAACACAAAGATTTGATCAACTCTATTAGTCATAGTGAAAGCAATCCAAAATCATCTTTTTGTGTGTGTTTGTGTGTGTGTGTTATCATCTCAACGCTATACAAATAGCCTGCTCAGCATGGCCTACCCCTATCTCAATCCACCCTGGTTAACACAACACAACTTCATCAGATTTGAAAGCTGGTGACATCACCTATTAAAGTGTGTCACACCCAAGCAATCTCTGTTTTTTAATTAAAAAAAAGAAACAGAGAATCATCTGCTGTGATGCAGACCAGGTTTTTGTCATAGCTGATGTCATATAGCTGTGGACTAAGTGTTGGTCATTGGTAAAAGAGCGATTCTGATTGGCTAAAGGCTTTAACGACTTACTGTCAGCAGCTGGCAAAACCATCACGATGATTAAAGATGAGATCTGTGCTGCTTTTAATTAATGTATCATAATTATATCAATCTATGTAAAGCAGTTCAGTAAAATGTTGATGGAGTTTGTCAGGTGGCTCCTGCTGGTTGATTGTGCCACTGCTCTATAACTTGAGGACATTTACTGTGCACACCAACAATGATGAAGTGAAACACTGAGATGCTCAGTCGACTTGGCTTCAGTATGAAGACGCAGAAAGATATCAGTCTCCAAACAACGCTGTTGTCATCACACACACAGAAACACACACACTCTGTCAAGGGCTCAGGGTCGAGGAGAGAGATTAGGTTGTTTTGGAAACACAATTTGCTTACTCAGACACTGGAAGAGTTAGAAGGGTCGTTGATGATGTCTTCACACCCACATTAATTATGATGTATGACCGGGAGTTTTGGTCTTGCACAGAATCTGAAAGAAGATGAATTCCTGTGCTGAAAGCTCTCTGTCCACATGAAAGATTCCTGTTCACATAAAAATAGCAGCGTAATCAAAAACATTGAAATCGCTTCTGCTTGGCATGTGCAGGCCACTTGATCCAACAGCTGACCAACCTGACCACGTGATCATTTACATGACTTACATTTTTCTAGGTTTATTTTCTGCACGCACACACACTACAAGAATTTTCAGATCAATACACAAAAGTCTCAATTTCCAGCGGTAAATTTTGCTGAACCGCAGAACACACAGCTACTGATTTGATGATGTTTTATGATTAAGGGAAGAAGTTTGCTTGCCTTGCCGAGAAGGTCATTAGGGGAACTGAGAGCGAAACAACAGATGCTTGTAACCTGTGCTTGTGAGACACATGCACATACACTTTATTGTACACACAGGAGCCTGTGTTCACAAACAGAGCTCATATTTTCACGATGTGGTACCTCCCGTGGTTTTGTGAGCTTCTCTGTCACATCAAAGCCAGAGAGGGGACCGAGAGCCAGACAACACTGGACCTTAACAGGCTCACTGTGGACGAGAGAGAAGTAGTCTTCTAGGAAATATCGTTTGAGCAAAAAGTCCAGACATCGTCTCAAATTTAAACTTTCAAGGCTTCTCTTGAGCTGAACGGAAAGTGAGACGGTTCCTCCAGTTTGTGTTGGAGCGACGAAATAGAGGCTGCGGATTTCAGTTTCATTGAAACCTCAGGACCCCGTCGCTTTATTTTCTGCGTGCGTCTGCGCCCTCGCACATTGGCATGCATACAGTAATGCGTGTGTCTGCATATGTCGGAGGATTAGGGAGTGGGACCTCAGAATACACTCGCTGGAATGTGAAGTGTGTGTGTTTTGAGCAACCCGAGGGCAAGGAATGTCTCCTAAACTCACTGTAACAAAGTTTTAAGTGGCATGACCAGAGTGTGCGTGTCATGAGTGACAGCAGGTGATGGGTGCGTGCTGAAGGGTGGGCCCCAAGTCTTGTTGGTCCCCCTGTCGCATGTGTTCATTTATCCGTATATATATATATATATATACACACACACACACACACACACACACAAGTATGTATATATATGTATACAAGTAGTAAGTATTAGTACAGTCAGTAACAGAGGATTTTTATGTAATGATTGGTTCCCATAATAAAAGACAGCTACCTAACCTAAATGTTCACACACACACACACACACACACACACACACACACACACACACACACACACACACACACACACACACACACACACACACACACACACACACACACACAGAGACAGTCAGACAGACAGAGCAACCTGCCTGTCACCCTCCACAGCATGGGATTGTGTATTTTAATAGGTGCTTTATCTCAGTCAGAAGAAGTGAAAGAGTATCTGCTCCCGTCAATAGGCCTTTCATTCTTTTTTTGTTCAGGTGGTGTTTGGACAGCCTTTGGCAGGTGCTTACTGGTGTACTACTCGGATCTGTAGTCTCTTTGTGTCGGGTTAGGGTTAACCCTTTCTCTTTATTTCCTTCCATCCTGTGCTGTTCTTTTTTTTCCTCTTTTTTTTGCTGCTTGGCCTCTTACTTTAAGCACCGTCAAAATCCACTGACTCGCACCAGCACAGTGGAGACCGACTGCTGTGTTCTGCACTAATCTTGGAGATTAGCATATAATCAAGTGTGGTGGAATTAGTTGATTAGCCATCATCATCAGGAAAACCTTGGATGTGACCATAGAAATCAGAGCAAAGCAGGGAAGAATAATATGTCCTTCTTACACAGAAGTTACTCTTTTTTTGGGAGCGTGCCTTCTCTGAAATGTTATTGATGGATCTGCACCGACATGTTGTGCCATCGCCCTTTTTTCCCATGGAACGAGCTCATATCACGCTGTCATTATGGTTCCGCCATCTGCTACAGTGTAAGTGCATGACTGTGCGTATGATAGCGCGTGTTGTGGCAGGATAGTTCCCCATTGTGATGCATTTGATAGTGATGCAAACATCGGGATTCCAGTAAGTTAATACCAAACTATCGGTATCAGATCATCAACAGTTACTCCTGTGACTAAACCGCCACCACCACAACACCATCCCTTCCCAGGACCCAACAGGTTATCGGTATCCTACTTCACTTTGGTGAGTCGTCAGCATTGCCATTTTTTGTTTGTTTTGATGTGTTTCTGTGTTTGCGCACTGTAGCAGGATATTACTGTACTCGACCCTGCTCCAGACAGCTGTCTGCTGCTTGGTTTATGTTTCTCCAGGCTTTGTTACTTACGCTGCTGATCAAAAAAACAGCAGTCAGACGAACCGTTTTGTATATGTGTTGTTTGTGCTTTTGCACATGTCTTGTGGCACCATCTTTCACACAGCTGCTTCAAGTTAACAGCAACCTGGAAGAAGCGTGCTTCATTTAAAAATCAGTACCTCCCTCTCTTTCTCTTCCTCCTTCTCCTTCCCCTTTCGTTAGCCCACTGGTCCCCCTCTTTCAAACCAAAACATCCCCTGTGCGCCGTTAATTCACACAGCCGTTAAGTCAGCTGACATGTCTGGAGGGAGGCCAGAGGTAATTCTACCCCTAGATCCAAACCCCATCCTGGGCCTCTGCGTGCCGGGGTTCCCCTTGTGAGCTCCTCCCCGGTTCTTAGCCCTTGAGTCGGGGCTGGGAAGTCCACATTGCACCCCAGACTGAACTACTTAAGAAGGTGATTTAAAAGACCATTCCACGTCGTCTCAGGGGTGCTGTCCCTCTTCTGCTTCCTGTTCTCATGTAGAGAAGAGAGGGACTTTGGAAGAAATCCGAGGTACATCGGGGGTCAAGGGTTACTGGGTCATATTAGAGCTCTGCTGGTCACCACGTAACGCACTCCACCCTTTGTTGAAATCTAAAACTTTCCGCCCCAATTTGTCATGCCTCTATGTTTGGAGTATAAGGCCACTTTGTGGAGGAAATGTTAAATTCCACTCTTTTTTATTCAGCAATTAATGATTTAATTTATACTTAAACCTTGATTGCGCTAAGAAAGAAGAAAACAAATACAAAGAAGATGGAGAAGACAAAGATGGAGAGGCCTGGCTCAAGGAATCTGCTGCACACCTTCCTTTCTTTCCTTCCTTTTTTGGCACTTACAGTATGAGAAGTTCAAGATCACGCAGTGGGTGTCGGCATGATCAACTGTCCCACATTTTGTGGTTCCAGAGTGCTTCTCCACCCTGAGTTCCTTATATGAAGTTTGAAGCCCTCAACCAATTCAACAGTCCTGTTTCATTTCACAGTGGTGAAGTGGTTCCGAGCCAAATCCAGTCTCAGCTGCGATGTGTTGAACTCTGAACAAACTTCATCTATCCACCAAAGGGAGGTCGGGAGGAGAGCGAGATTCAAAGATAAATTGTCTGTCTGAGGGGAGCTTGGCTGGAGAAATTTCTCCTTTCTCTCCTTCCTAAGAGGCAAGAGACAGTTTTCCCTGTCTGTCCGGTGTTCTATCTATCTCCACCTCCTGCACACTGGGAAAAAAAGAAAACACTGACCAGGATTCTTGATGCCTTTTCAGAGGTGTCATTTACCATCCAGGAAGCCCCAGGCCTTTGCAGGACGTGTCCCTGTCAAGGGAAAACATGGAGGAATGATGTACCTCAATAGGCTTCCACACACATTCAGTCACACTCAGACACCTTAGGGGCAGTAATATGCAGCCTGGTTGGCTTAGTGAACACCTCAGAGACTTGCTCAACACTGCTGTTCACACCAGCTACTAATATCACACACTTCAACTTTCACACCGGGGGGGCAATTTAAGTGCATCAGATGTGTACATGTTGGTGACGTGCGTGTGTATACAGTATATGTGTGTGTGCGTGTCAGTGTCCTAAACCCCCAGGCCATTGCTGTCAGGGTTATGCCTGTCAAAGGCACAACAGGGTGTCTCCACTGTGATGGCCATTTAGGGATGGAACCTTTTATTTCCCTCCACCATCTCACACACATTCACAGACATACAGCACCTCAAGCTGAGGCCCCTGGCCTGCTCTGATCCTGGTGGCAGATGGAATTAGCAGTAATTACGAGCTCATTAACTCCAGCCTGTTCTGTAATCCCCTGTAATGCCCAAATACTGCTCCGCGTATGTATATATGTGCATGTGTGTGCACAAAAGACCGTCCGAGCAGCTATGACACATTGTTCCATCCGCCATCACGGAAACAGGACAAAGAGGAAATAATAAAATAAAGCGCAGAAGAGGAAATTATTTCTATGTTTAGTGTGTACCCAAAAGCAGGCTGGTTGCGCAATCCAGTTTTTAATTGAGTCTCGGCTATGATTTACTGTGTTTAACAATACAACTCATGAGAGGACCTGCACTGGGGGAGCTAATTAAAAGCCATTTTTAATGATAGGTTTGTTGCTTATTACTCTACAAATGCCCCAAGCAGGCAGACAACAACAAAGCACCATTAAAAAGTGGCAGAATAAGCAATTTGTCAGTGTGACAAAACTTCAGCACAGCACGTATAACAGTGTGTCGTCAATAAGAACATAGCGTGGCTCCAAGGAGCAGCAAATGCATGATTCCTCATGGATATAAGCAGCTCATGTCTTCATCATCTTCACGGATAGGTTATATATACATGAACACCATAGCTGCAGTGCGTTCACTTCATGTTATGTCTATACTATCCTCATGTGTCTCATGAGTTTGAGGCTTTCAAGATGCAATGCTGGCTTTCATGGCCCTATATGGTGCTGCATTGATTGATAATCCTGTGCAGGAGAACACAGCATCTTTTAGAAAATCATCGTGTCCTACGTAATATTTTAAATACTCATCCAGCCAGGAAGATTATCTTGGTAACATCTCAAGCTCTCCTGTTTTTAATCTTTTTTAATTGTAAAATATTGTCAATGGCTTAAATCTGCTATGACTGGATACGACTGGTGATTCACAGATCTGTGTGTTTTTGTCCTGGTGATAAGCTGCTGAAGTGGTCCAAGGACCCATATTGTTCGCCATCTGTGCACAGCAACCATATTCGCCATCTCCTTCAACCTTAGCAGGTAAATGCCAGCTACATGTAGCTTATGTGAGCTGATAACGGAATGATTTTTTATTATAATGTCTCTCAGGCATCAATTTACACTTCAGTGTTGTTTTTAAGACTGTTCCAAATGTGTAAGATTGTTCCAAATGATCAGCGCAGACAGGTCTGCCATAACTGTTCTGGAGAAGGAAATACTGTGGGTGTGGCCGGTTATGCTGCTCTGCTGCAAATGAGACGTTTTGTTTTGCATAGGTGTGTCACTATAAAAATAACAGTCAAAAAATAACAGTCATCCATGAATCATGTTGGATTTAGATCCTGTTTTGTGGCTCTAGACTGAAACCTGTTGAAGAGGTTGAAGGAAGCAGTGTAAATAGTAAGTGGATCATATTTGGCAGTTTTGTAGTCGTCTGGCCACTCAAGGCGCTACATGTCGACATTCATGACAATTCACACAGCTATACACTGATGCTGGGAGCTCAGTCAATCCACAGATTTTATGAGTGGACAACCTGCTTTACCTTTTGAGCTACAGCTACACTAAACTGTTACATTGCTGCCGTTGAATCTCATTTTGTTTTTTATAGCTAACCTCTTAGCGTCTCTTTATTTCCTGATGTTTTGTCTACTGAACTTCCTGGACACAGTAAATATGATCTGTTTTCACATCCTTACGCCTGCTGACAGGTAGGATGTGTTGTTGGTGAGGTTACTGTCTAGCTTAGCTGCATGGTTTCTTGCATACAGGCAGATGTATCCTTTCAGTCTCTCTCAACCATGACTGAGAGTCCAAGGCCCCTGCTGTTCACTTCCTCTTCCAGCTGGTCTGAAATGCACATCCTCTAACACTGAAGTGTGCAGACAGGCCTCCAATCACAGCCGCTCAGCCAGCAACTCACCCAGTCGTGCCCTCGACCAGTTACAGCACCACATATTTAGACCTTTGAGGATTTAATGACATCTGCAGGCTTTTCGTGCATGCCCCCTTCTGGTGTCTGGTGAGCCGACTGCCCAGTGCCAGTCTGGCAGTGCCCTACTTTCCGCTTGCCTGAAAAGACATCACTATAACCAGGAGCCCGTCTGATTTAGTCATTTTGGGTTCTGCCATGTGACACTGTGGATTTTAATAGGAACGGAAAGTTCCTGTCCACCATAGGGCTGCAGAAACATTTTCCATGCATCTTCACATGTGGGAAGAGACTTTGTCCAAATATCACACTGTATAAAATGTGTTTAACCACTTGAGGGTACAAAGACTTGGACCAGGGACCTTTTTACCCATATCATTGTCCACTTTCCAAGGCAAATCTGTCACCTTTATAAGGCAACACCTTCCTATCCTCTCTAGTATTATCTCCTTCAATATGGTTCAGCAGGTTTAATATTTAGAATTTATAATTTCCTATAATAACTTTAGTGCCATCACTAGTTAAGGGCGATATTACTATACGTTCATTATCATGTCATCTTGATAATCCAGTAGAATACTCAGATTGATGTTGTTGCAACGTGACATATAATTAGATAAAAAGATTGATTCCACCATTAAGCCTCCCTCACTATTGATCTGTTGTTTAGTAGCAGGTGTTGCATAAGTGCACTAACATGCTCTATATTGGGATTTGTCTATAGATCAAGTAATTAGTTAGAGCTATTTGTTTTATGTAGGAGTCAGTGTCCTCCCATCACTACTGCCAATCTCCCGACAAGCAAAATAATAAAAACAGTGGATTAACACTAAAAGTTTAATTACAATCGTAGTGACATAGGAGAGCATCAGTGTCACACTCCTCCAAGTGCATTCCTCCATGCAGTTTTAACAGTTAGCACTCTTGTTTTTTTCAAATGGAACAGCTTATCGATCAATACATGATGCGTGCACTCTACGGCTGGGATAACTCCAACTCCCAGCGAGGATTGTACCCACAAACCACAGGCAAAGCTGCTTTGTCTCCACCGAGTCTCTGGGTCTAGTGTATTTCTCTCACTCTCATTCTCCCATCTCTCAACCTCAGAGAGGTCAATGAGAGAAGAGGAGCTCTTATAATAAGCAGCAAAAACTACCATTCACACTAAGATCAGAGCAATAAGCTCAATAGTCTGAACAGTGAAGGAACAGAGGCGTGTTAATAAAAGCAGACTATTTAGCTCAGTAGCAGCTATTCAACCATTCCCCCAATAGCTTTGTGAGGCTCAGTCTTTGTGTGGGTGTCCGTGTCCTTTCAGCAGACTATGAGGAACAATGAAATCATGTCTCTGTGAAAGGAGGATGTTGTTTATATTAACCACTATGGCCTTTATTAATCTGGGGAATGACGGAGAACTATTTAAACCATGTTAAATATTCTGCCATGCTCTCACTCCCAGTGAGATGATGAAGATGATTACGGACAGAAGACATACAGTTGAGTGCCACATTGTGGCTTTGTCCTTTCAGATGTGCAGTTATAATGTCATGAGTGGAGAGTAGGAAACCACTCCTGTGTGCAGCCAGCTCAAGATGACAGAGCAGAGAGGGAGCATGTGGCATATTCTCTACTCAGTGAGAAGATGCATTTTGCACACGGTGTGGAGAGAGGAAAAAAAAAGGTCAGGTGGAGGTGATGTATGAGTTTAATCAAGCACATCTCTGCTTAATTGACATTTATTGCAGACAAAATTGAATCAACATTGATATTCATTTAGTTCATGGAATTACAGTCATCGGATACCATTTTTCAGTGTCTGGATCATTGCCCTCCAGTTGTGCTCTTCAGCTTGAGATCAGACCTGAGGTCACAAAAGACACTGACATTTAAGATCCATTAATAGGACAGATGTGGTTTATGCCCATGGTTTACACTTTATGCTTTAATGACATCATACTTTCATCTAATGTCATAAATCCAAAAATGTCACTTCATGTCACATCATTTTCAGCAAATGATTCAGATTTTCCAGGGTGTTTTTTTAAATGGCTGTAGCTGACTGCTGTTATTTTGCTTTTGAGAGGAAGATGTACTGTAGGTCGAGCTAATTATAATGAAGAAAAGGGAAGTGGCTTGACTGAAACTGTACACAAGCTAATCTGAAAAAGGGTGGTGTCCATTAATTGGGTGCTAATATTACCCCTCAGTCGCTGCAGCTGCAGCTGCTGCTGAAGAATGAAAAAGGCGAGTCGGAGCGGGCAGAGATTGTAATGGGAGATTTCAGCAGCCGCCGTCAAAAGAAGGATGGACGCAGCCGATTGAGGGAGAGGACGCAAGTCGGTGAACGTTTGGAGGGGGAGATGAAAGACGATCCACGTTAGAGAGTGCGATGTGTCCTGGGAAGTCAAGGAGGTTCCCTGTGTCATCAAGAGCTCTTCTCTTTCCACTGTAGCGCTCTCCTTTTCATGCTTGTCTTTTAAAGTCTTTCTTCTCTCCCCGCACACCACTTCACTGTTTCCTATGATGATCTTCATGTTTCATTGCCCACTTTTCAAGCCCAGTCTTCCTTTTATCTCACACAGTAGAGTTGATGGAGGCCTGCGGAGGGCAGAGACGAGCTGGATGCGAGTGGATGTGGTGTAGCCGCATATTGGCAGTGTTTCACAGAAAGTGCACTTGTATAAAGTTGTAGAAAGCTCAAGACCTTCAGCAGATACTGTATCTTCTAAGGACGTTTGAAACTTGGGGAAAGATTTCCTACTCACAGAGCTGGTCATTGGTCATTAAACATAATTTGCGCAGATCAAAGCTGAAGTCAGGCTAACTTATTGCCAAGAAGACAGTTAGACACACTGGTGGTCTGATTATAAGCTCTTGTGCTCAGTGAACTGGCTGCTCTTGTTGCCTGTGCTCTGTGATACTTTATTCTGTGCTGTGATATTCTTTATGTTCCTCTTGGCAACCACATCGTCCCAACTTTCATTTACTTTCTGCATCTCTGGGGAGTTTTTTTGGCATAATCTAAGCAGCGTTTAAGGGACCCTCTCTCCTTAGCCTGATAGATTTGTGATTTTGATTATATAAAGCTCATTTAATTTTTCCGAAGAATCAAAAAGCATAATTCAGAGAGTTTTCTTGTAATACTCTTAACTCTCAAAATAACCTCACTGATAAATCAGATGAAATTCTCTCCTTTTTTTATTTTATTTGTTGTTTGACCCCTGACTTAGGTCTCTCTTTTTCTCTCGGCTGAGTGATACCAAACAAGGAAGAGACTGTATGTTGTGTTTCCTAATCCATTTGAATTATTTATCAGAGAGGGCATTATCATTCATAAAAAAATGCGATGGACACGCAGATGGCTCTGAAATGAATCACAACAAATGTGATGCTTTTGAGAGAGGAGGTTTATCGTCCAGGAATGAATCTGTTTAATGAGGAATGAATGACACATGCACATGTGTTGAGTATAAATGGATCCACACTCTACGGGTTTATGAGTTCTTTTGAGTGTTTTCATTCTACAGGATAAAATAGTGTCCGGTAAAGAACCAGAATCCAGGACCAGCTTTCATCCTTCTTAGAAAGTTGTTAAATCTGTAATTGACTCTTAAAACACATATTTTGTTATGAAATGAGTGGTGAAATCATCTGTCAAGTTTGATAAGATACCTGTGTTTATCCAATTAAATGATTTGGTGATTTGACAAGGTATATGAAAAACTTGTGGAGGTTCATTTTAACATAAACTATATGAATCACATGATTTTTAATCACAAGAAATGTGTTTGATTGTCTTTTAGTTTACATTTCACATGAAGTGTAGTTGGGCTCGCGACAGTAACGCGTCCATCCTTATCTGAATCTGACTCTGCTATATAGCTGAGGGCAACATGACAACCACATCAGACATCAAATGTTGACTGCTCTTTTTTGTATCTAAGATATCCACAGGCTAGAGAGGGAGGGCTTTCCCTTTGCCCTTCTCCCCCGGATCCCCGCCGTCAAACCCCCCAGGGCAGAGTGTGACCCATACAGGCACCCAACCAGAAGGCCCACACCGCTTTCTCTCCTAGCATTCTCCCATGTACCGCAGTATGCATGACCTCATTAGGCAAACCCAACCCTCTTAACTTGCCTTACAGTAGATATCACAACCTATTGACCCTAATAGGAGCATATCCCAACCCCCTTACTTCCAAAATATGACCTACTTAATGTATACAAGCACAATTATACAGTCCACAAACACACGAGGCAGATGTGACCTTCTTCTCCCTGGCCCTTCCTCTTCCTCTTTCCTATAAGTCACTGTATTGAACCAGATGACAGAATTGTGAGGTTTATTTGACTCAATTGGCCACATTAATATAGATAAAGTGTTCCATAACCTTTGAGACTTGTCGGAGGGGAAATCTCAGCCACAATTGGTTTGTTAAAGGAAAAGTCCAAACAGTCTAACGAATTCAGTTACAAAAACAATGTAGAAATCTATTGTTAAAGAGGCAAAAATGCCAGTTTGTCTGCTCACAATAAACACAAGACCATTATGTATTGGAGCCACTACATGTGTTTTGTGGAAAAATGGAAAAGATGTATCCACGGTTGAATGCTACAAGTTTAGCCACAGTCTGAGGTATGATGAAAGGCATTGTTGGAAATGCATTAAATTATTGATGGTTTGAGATATATGCTTTTTTTTTGTTATTAGACTTGAATGAATCAATCGATTTGACATCAAAGGAGAACATAGTATAAACCGCTGTAGCACTGTCCCAACCTGATTATCTCAGACATGTTTTAGGATTTTCAGAACAAATGCTCTTGTGAAAAGGCACATGTGTAGCCAAGCAGCCAGACTTCATGGTCCTGGCACAGACTCCACTCCTGCAGGCACATGTGGGCGCTTGCATCAGTGTATATGTTCTTCAGTGCTATTTTTGTGCATGTGGGCAGGAGGTTGCTCCATATTTCAATTCACCAAGTGTTTTCTGCACATGCAGTGTGAAAGTTAGGTATGGTATATGGAGCAGGCAGCGTTCTAAATGAGGTCTTATGAATATTTAATTAAAAGACAAACTGGAAGACATGGAGCCAAGTGAGCCAACTACTGATGTAACTGAGCTTGTGGAGCTCATGCTGGAGACAGATTGCTTTTTGATATCAGCTATTCTAGGATTAGATCATGTTGGTACGATACCCGATCGATCCCTGCGGGAGAACAGAATTAGTTACCTTATGCCCTTGGAGTTGGGAGAGATCGGGACAAACTGGACAGACTTTCTACCAGAAAAACAGAAAAAAGATGGCTTCATTTTTTTAAAAACATTTTTTAAAGAAAAAAGTCATAATTCTCTGGTTCCAGCTTGTCAAATGTGAATATTATCTTTCAAACAAGACATTTCACTGTTTTGGTAAATAGTGATTGCCATTTTTCACAATATTCTGACGCTTAAATACAATGACTTTTGACCAAATATTATAGCATTTTGTTCTGTAGGACAATGCATCTTTGTAACTCCAAGTGATGATTCGATAAAAAAATATTATTCTCTTTGTGATTGTTTTCTTTAGTTGGGATGAGAGCAGTTCCATCAGCAGTGGTTTGAGTGACGGGTCAGACAACCTGAGCTCTGAAGAGTTCAACACGAGCCCCACTCTCAACTCCCTTCCTACCACTCCCATTGGCTCCCGCCGAAACTCTGCCATCGTGGTAAGTAACATACATGTGAACATTCATACAATATAAAGACTGACACAGATGGATTAGCCATGTGTATGTTACTCACAGTAGTATTGATTAAAATGTTAATCCAGTGAGGCATTGATGAGGTGTTGAATGATAATATATTCTATACTCTGTATACAGAGAGAGCACACGCGCGCGCACACAGCAGTCAGCAGAACACAAGCATCGTTGACAAAGCCTTATTAAGTATTCTATGCACGCTCGTATTTATCACATCTGCAGCCATTAGTGTTCACACACACACTCCGATGCACGCACACTACATGTAGGACAGCTCCATTGTTACACAAGGCTCCTTTTTGTTTTTTATTGAGCTTTTAAAAGCTGCCTGAAGAGCTGAATTTTCACTCATAATCAGGCTCATTTAGGAAGATTTAGAGTTAAATACAGCGACTCTGTAAATGATCAACTAGTGTAACTGTAGACCTGACATTCCTTATCCCTAAATTTGCTACACCATTAATGTTTTTGGAGGTCTGGGACTTTTATTATTCCAATTTAACCTCTGATTAGATAAATAGATCTAATCTTCTAGCCACCTAGCTGATTCAGCTGATTCAGCTGATCCAGCCTGCCTGCGGTTTGGCCCTGTTCAGTAGTATAATTGGCCCGGAGGTAGGAACTGTCCTAAGTGATTATTTTTGTCCTCATAATACATTGAAATGCATTAATTTCTGTGTGCAGAACTCAGAATCTGCTCTGGGGATACAAGGATTTGGGACTCAGTGCTTCTAAAATCCTGTCTGCAGCTCTGCATGAGGTTCTTTAAGATCCATCTGTAGCTGTATGGGTTCCAGACTTTGTATGTGTGCCTTTGTGTGTCTGTGTTTTCACACAGTGTGTGATGTAGGTCACACCTCCGCAACGTGGTTATTGTGAGTGTGTAGTTGGATTTTACAGGGAGAGAGAATGAGTGGGGAAATCAGTGTAACCATAGCAACCAAAGTGCATGGATGATGAGCGCGTATATTGAAGGACAGGTCTAGAACATAGCCATCTGCATGCGCACAGACACATACACACACACACACACATAGGGCCATCTGCAGGCCTGCATCCAGGCCAGTGAGCCGTAAGAACCGGGGTCCGTCCCTCCACGCCTTGTTGCAGGACTCATAGCAACCATAACCCCCTATGGCATTGTTACCATGGCAACCTATCATCACATCATCATGCACCCCACATTGCCTTGTTGCACATGGCTCCCCATTCTCTCTTCATTCTCAGCCGATGTTTTTCTTCGTGTCTCCTTGTGTCCCAAAGGCATTGCTTGGTTTCTATTGTCTTTCATATATTAGATTTTCTCTTTTTTCCCCCATTTTACTTCAGTTGATTTTTTTTTCCTTAAAGGCCTTTCTGACTTAACATCCATTCATCATCCATCCCGCATATTGTGTAATATACACAAAGGGGATGGGAAGGTAAAGGAGAGGAGGGTAATGGGAGAAGGGGCATATAAACAAAGCGAATCATAGTCAGAGATTTCCTCATTTCCGCATGGAGATGTACCAAGTATTTGAGATTATACACCTCATTTTCCCCAATACCTAGGTGTGTGCATGAGTCTGTGTTACTGTCTGCTCTTTATGTTTGTGTTGATATACATGTTTAGTCATGGCTATCTGGCCAGATGTGAATATCATCCACCTGTTTCAATAATCAGAGAATGTGTGTGAGGAAATGACAATGTTCTGTCAAAAAGATCTGGTTGATGGTACGCTCTCTCTCTCTCTCTCTCTCTCTCTCTGTCTCTCTCTCTCTCTCTCTCTCTCTCTCTCTCTCTCTCTCTCTCTCTCTCTCTCTCTCTCTCTCACTCATACACACACACACACATACTCAGCTTACCTCCTCCTCCTGTGATGTGAACCTGCCCATGGGGTCTTTTGGTTTTAATAAAAATGGAATTCAGTATATGAATCCTCATGAGAACCGCTAGGTGCAGTGGCTTGAACTTGCACACACACACACACACACACACACACACACACACACACACACACACACACACACACACACACACACACAGCTTCACATTCACCCAGATGCATTGTGTAACTATCGGCCCACTATGGGGGGGAGAGTAATCTGCCTCCGTGAAAACTAGTCATATCCATCCTCGTATAGACTCCCATAAACACTTACACAGGCATTGCTTATTGCTTAGTCTACATTTCTTTTGAAGTGTTGAAACAGAGCTTACAATAGGATTTAGACTGGGGAGGTGAGGCATCAGTAAGTGTGTTTCTGGCTTGACTGTGTCAGACGTGTTTATCTACTCAGAAAGCAACAAGATGAAGAAGAGTCTGAGGCTCCATCTGACTCCACACACCTCATCAGATGCCTCTGAGACATTTCTTGGTCCATTTGTCTGTGCACCACATTAATCCAGACAGTCCTGAAATATCTATATATAACAATTGCGGAATGCATTATCATGAAATGTTGGATAGACATTCATGATCCTCAGAGGATGAATCCTACTTACTTTGGTGACCCCCCTGACTTTTCCTAGCTAGTTGACATTTGTGTTTTTTTTTTAATTATGTGAAACAAATATTGGCTTGAGTCCCATGTGGGATAATTTGAAATAAGTGCGTTAGTCGCTTAACTGTTCATGTAGCCATCATCAGGTCTCAATTTTGCTTTGTACAGTATTCTGATATATGACCAAATATGTGCACAACTAATGACATTTCCATCCGGCTTACAGGAGCTGTACATTGTTGATAGTAATAATAAGCAAATTTTGGTTACTGTAACTTAATAGCTCAAAGCACTGCTGTGCCTGGGTACAGCCTCACAAAGGAGCTGGCACACACAGCAAGTGTCTTGTTTTCAAACGGTGGCCAATTGTATATTAAGTACTGAATTCAAGGGCTACTCAACACGAGTTGAATGTGAGTGCAAGTAGTGCCTGCAGCTTTTTATCTAACCACCTGATCCACATCCATAAAAGTGGTTCAGATTTCCAAATCTAGATCTAGTACCTACGTGACAATAAAATGGCAAAGGTAGTTGTTTACACTTCCACAAAAACCTTGTGGGAAAGGTGGTGAATGTAGCTTCAGGCCTTCCTTAGGTTTTGGTCAGAAATTTACAAATAAAACCACAGTTATCTAGGAGCTATTTTCCATTTTACTCGATAATTGTAGGATTAGGAGCGTGTGTTTTCTTTCTCTCCCTCATTGTATGACAAGACTTTGTTGTTTGGATGGTTGAACTTTGTCTTCTTATTTAATCCTGGTTTTAAGGTCAGCAGCCTTTGATTAGATCTACAGTCTTCATTGTTATAGTGTTTATATTCTGATTCTTCATCTGACATCTTACAGTGTCTTTCCTTTGTGGTATTTTTTCTTGATAAAGTGTCTCTAAGTGTCTCTGTTTCTGTCATCGTCTCTCCAGATGCGTACCGATGCAGAGAAAAGATCTCTGGTGGAAAGCGGTCTGTCCTGGGACACCGACGATACCAAACCCAGCCGCAAGAGCCAGGGCAGCAATGTCTACGATACAGGAAGCCTCAAGTCAGAATCAGCCAATAAATGGAAAAAAACACGTCCGCATGGGGAGGGGCTGGAAGGAGGGAAGGGGGAGCTGAAGAAACCTCAGACCTTGGGCCATGGAAATGTGTTGAAGAAAGGAAGAAACCCACCTGTGGGAGTGACGTCCCCAATCACACACACCTCACAGAGTGGGCTGAAAGTGGCAGGTGAGTTCAGAAGCACGAGCACAGTAAGGTAAATTATATATAGCTACGCTTATAGTGGTTGCATAACCTAAGCAGACTGACAGTTTTCTTTGGCTGTCTTTTGATATTCTCTTCTTTCTGGCAGTGGTTCACACCCACACAGTCACAGACACACTCTCTGTCTTTGTCCCACACATTCACCCACAGCTGCAGCCCACCCTCCAGGCCTTTAGAGAGTGGTGCCATGTATCAAACGCCCGTCACCACCCACTCCCTTCCTGCCAGCCAGCTCCACACACACATACACAATGTTTTTTTTCTTCCTATGTGGCCAGCCTCTCCTATCCAATCTTTATTTGTGTGACAGACAGAGACAATTTATAGCACTGAAATAAAGGCCTTGCACCCAAAACAACTGGAAGTGTGTGTGTGTGTGTGTGTGTGTGTGTGTGTGTGTGTGTGTGTGTGTGTGTGTGTGTGTGTGTGTGTGTGTGTGTGTGTGTGTGTGTGTGTGTGTGTGTGTGTGTGTGTGTGTGGGTGTGTGTGTGTGTGTGTGTTGTGATTGAGTGCCACTGAGATTGTGCCAGCCTTAAAGAGAGTTGCCCATCACACTTAACACACATTCATTGACACACAAATAGCACAATAGTAGGGATTGTGCAGCTGCCTTTTAAGCACACCATCTGTGTGCTGTTTACGTAAGCATACACACACGCACACACATATAAGACAACCAAAACAACAGGATATTAGTTGTGGTGTCATGTGCCAGTCCAGTGAGGCAGTGTCTGTGTAAACAGTCCTCGTTCTGTGGGACTGTCCTGTGTTTGCATGGCCAGCTGTTGAAATGACAGATAGGCCAAACGAGCGTGTTGAACCCGCCTGTGATCTGTGTGCCAGGCTGTTATTGTTTTTGATCGGAACAGTATGAATCTTGTTATATGGGCTCGTCAATCTGCCACCATTCTCAGATTCTAATTAATCAGGTGATAAAGTGGAGTGAAAGCAGACCAGGAAAAGTTTTTTTTGTAGATCATCAGTGTAGAGGGCATAGGATCTCAACCAAATGAGGGGCAGACATTCTTAGATAGTTAGAGCAGCTTTTATTGCTCATGGTTGAGATCAGTTAATTTCTGGGGTTTGGCAGGATTGTGGGCATGTGTGTCTGCAAGTTTGCTGCTTTTGCATTTCTTGGGCTAGAAGAGCATTATTTCACAATTCCATAATATACACTTTATTACACAGCATGTACTGTATAATAACCATTACATGATTTTTTTGCAGGTAATATAGAAGGTATTTTTTTTTTAAATTGATTGATTGATTTGAATCATTGTGTAAATGACAGGTGATGAACAGGTGCAAATGTAGTGGAGAGAGCAGTATTTAATTTCTCATGGTCATCACCACAAATCTGCAAAGGATGGAGGACTTCTAACCATCAATTAGTTACTATAATAACAACAGAAAAAATAATCAATTTGTTATTTGTTGTTTGTTTGTGGTCATATGATTATATAGAAACAAGCTGAATATGACACTATGACTGACCAGTCTGGTGTGCAGAAGAAGTGTATGTGGGTTCAAGTGATTTAATGAAGGGAAACAGAGCCTGACAGCACTGTGTTCTGCATGGCTGCAGATTTTTCAATCCTGCTGCCTTCAGATGCTGCAGAAGAAGCTTTTCAAACAGTATGAAGCAGCTGTGGACAGCAGATACTGCAAGAATCACTCACATTCATTCATAGATCAATGCAGACTGATTTTCTGACTATCCTCATTTGCGCTTTATTAAGCAGCTGTTTGTGCCTTTCAATGAAACAAATTAAATTCAGATGCAGACATTACATTCAGGCCTGGTAAATCACAGTGCCTGTTACATTAATCTATTTATCATCATTAATCTATCTACATTTTCTCTTACAACACCCCATCGTGCATATTCATTGAGGCAAAAGTACTAACTGGATAACGTATTATTTTGCAAATTTGAAAGACACAGTCCTCAGTGCGGCCTTAATATAAGCACACACGTCTCTGGTGATGATTGATGGGAGATGTTATCAGCAGAATTGTAGAATTTAGAAATGATGTGGCTTGTCTCCCTGGGAAACCACCAGGAGTGATAGACAGGAACATGAGGCTGCTGGGAGGAACAAGGATCAGCCCCGTCTTTGTGTGTGTTTCTGTGTGTGCATTTCTGTGTGTGTGTGTATAAATACATCTTCATTCCATACTGTCTACTTTCACTAATCTCCCTTTATCTTTATGCCTTAAACAGCAGTAGACTGAGGGAAGAAATATAAATGAGTAATTTTTCCTTATAATCCAGTGATGGCAGGGATATAAATGTTATGCAAAGGAATTCTCTGTCTGCTGCTCTGTCTGAATCTCACCAGCATTTTCAGATCTCTTTAGACATGCAGGCCTCTTCTGCACATGCCACATTGTCAAGTTGTGATCTCCACTATGTCCACAGCCGGCGTCAATGAATCACGCGAACACTGTTTCTGCGGCCTAATGTTTTTCGAACATGCAACATTGCGGTTATATGATGGAATGAGTTAATGACTTGACATGTAAAGCCAATTTTCACATTTACAAAAGAGCTACAAGCGTAACACATTGTCAGTGTCACATTCCTATAAGATCCAATCACTGGGAACTCATGAGTGTGTGTTTGGTATATATGTCTGCCGCTATGCGTCTTTTGCGGGTTTATAAATACCCTTAAGTGACTCCAGATGTCCCAAGGCTGCACGCCGGTGGGTCTCATTCAACAGCCATTCTTTGACTGTGTTAATGCCTTGTATATAAACCTCCCATAACAACTCCCATTAGATACAAATTAAGAGCGTGGGCAGCGTGGGCTTGCGCTTGTGTGGCCAGTGCTCACAAGTGCACATGTGTCTAATCGACTGTTGAAGATATTTTTTTCTCGTAACAGCTTCCAAACAAGCCCAATTAATTTGCCCACTGGGAAATGTACAGCTGCATTTTACTCCGACCTCAGTTGTCGCCCACCCCGCCCTTTTTCCCCCAAAAGAGTCGTCAAAGAGCGGAGAAATTCAGTTACTCTGGGTGTTTCATGCAGTTCCGTGCCCGCGGACACGCTTTGTGAATGTGAACACCGTTTTTTCCACAGCCACATGTTAATCTCAGTACTCTGCAGCTGTGACACAGACATACACTTACTGGAAAAGCCAGAGAAAACTATTTTAGTTCATCAGGATGGAAAAGAGGAGTAACTGCATGATAACAGTGTGTGAGGGTGAAGCTGGCTGTGAGTCTACACACTGTCTGTCTGCTCAGACAGGGTTTTCTTTTCATCAGCAGACAGTCAGACCTCGTAGGTTTGTTCAGATTAGATATCGCGTCCTAATATGGCCTGCTTAGTTTCACTCACCACGAGACACTCGTCAGACATTAATCTGTTTAAGGTACTCATCACTGATATATTTTTTTCTTCCTTTTCTCATCTCTAGGTACTGTAAAGTCAGAAGGAAAACCCATGGATAAGTCTCGGATAGCCGTGAAAAATTCAGGTCTTCAGCGTTCCTCCTCTGATGCTGGTAAAGACCACCGGAATGGCACCGGTGCTGGCGAGCAACGTAAACCTCCGTCCGGCCTCGTCAGGCCCTCGGCTGGTGGAAACTTTGGCTTCAAGAAGCCCCCCACAGCTACCAGTAATGGCACAAACAACACCAACACGACGAGTACAGGTGGCAGCGCCATACCTATCGGCTCTGCAACTGTGGGGAAGATCCCCAAAACATCCGGCATACCCGTCAAACCAGGTGCTGGTGGCGGTGGAGGGCGTAAGACGAGTCTAGATGTTTCAAGCTGCGACCAGAGCGGTTTTCTGTCTCCAAATGCCAGGACGTCCCTCCAGTACCGCTCGCTGCCACGCCCAGCCAAGACAAGCACCCTGACCCTCACTCGACCGAGCTCAGCTCGTCCGGTGAGCACCACCATGGATACGGGCTCGGGGCTGGTCAAACCCTCCGGCACAGCACCTCAAGGTTCAAGGATTAAAGAGCTTGGGTCGGGAATAGGGTTGAGTAAGGCGGGTGGTCGCGGGATCCAAAGTCCTACTCCTGTCAATCAAACAGACAGAGAGAAGGAGAAAGAGAGAGCCAAAGCTAAAGCTGTAGTCTCTGATTCTGAGTGTGGAGGAGGGTCTCTGAAGGGAAGTCCTGCTCAGACACCCTCAGAGAACGGAGGGAAGCTACAGGGGCTGAGACCTCCCAGCAGCAGCAAGAGCACAGATCTACCCTCACCCAACACACACAGGTACTGAGGTTCACACACTACACCAAAATGCACATGCTGTTATTTCCCAATAATGTTTCAATGCATGCACACTTTCCCAAGTACGGATATGCATGTCATGCTTCAACTTTATGTGTTATTGTCCGTAGGTTATCTGGGGTGCGCAGCCTGACGAAGCCTACATCCGTTGCCCAGCTGGACAAGCTGAACTCCAGCCTGGAGGTCGGAGTTCAGGACTCCATGCCTCCTAAGATCCCTCCATACTCAAAGCTCCAAGACCTAGCCGGCTCAACGGGCAGCTCCGCCGGCCACTGCCTGACCCCGAGTCCTGCCCCCATGCTCAACGTCAACTCCTCGGACTGCTTCTCGGGCCCCGGGATCGGGCTGGGGCCCAGGCAGGTCACTTCCCTCGGTGTTGAAGGCAGCAGCGGCGGGAGCGGCTCTCCCCTGCTCTACCCTCGACTGTCCGGGCTGCATCGCAGCATGGAGTCTCTGCAGCTCCAGATGAGCCTGGCCCCCGAGCCACAGCAGAGGGAGAAGGGGAGGGAGAGTTTGGTGAGAGGCTACACCATCATCGAGTCCAGAGACAAAGACAGACAGGAAGACAGAGGCCCTGCCACCTCCTGGAGCTCTGGAAGTAAAGTCCCCATGACCCTCACAGACAGGTAAGGTTCAGTTCTGCTGATACACGCCTAGAATTTAATCCCAATCACATTGCACAGGATTACAAGCAAAGGCTGTTTTGTATGCACATTTTCGTTATCCTGCACGGTGCAGATATGGCTCCACCTACTGGTCACATGAGGCACTGCATCAATATCATTAGTTGTTTCAGAGAAGGCAGGTTTAGGGAGAGGCTTTGATTTCATCTTCACTTTATTGTATGCTACAATCACACATTTCATGAGCAAATGCCAACTAAAGAAGACATTGATGTAGACAAAACTGAACCTGTTTAAATATGAATGTTAGAACTGTAATCACACTGTTACAATTTAAATATGTAGTTCTGCCCTGTAAATGCCATATATATAGTGTTTTTAAAGAGAACGCTAAAATCATATTTACATTATGAACTTAAATAACAAGTAACGGCAACCACATGCACACAGACATGCACCCACTGCAGGGTTGTTAGCCTGTTATTACTAGAGGCCTATTATCAGTGTTGCACCGGTCCCACTGGCTGAAGTCATAATTACTGGTTGACACCAGCTGTCTGCCAGTCTTACTGCTCCTTTGTGCCGACTGCCTGTTCTTGAGAGTTTAATAACTCCCTGCACCAGTGGTTAAATCGTGACATTGTTTAATCTCCACAGCTCTCAGAGAGACAGAAACACGCTGCCAAAGAAAGGTTTAAGGTAAGTGGATGCACCGATTCTGCACAGCTACACACATGCTGTATAGATACATTCTCATACACCTGAACTTCAGGGAGACATTTCATTACACACACACACAGATTCCATTGATACACTCCTGTGTGACTGACAGATTGTGTTAATCCTTCCCACAGGGATATTAGACATCATTCCTGTCACTTGTATTATAAAAAAAAAAAAAAAAAACTTGCTTTAATACTCTCAAATGGTACCAGCAAAACAATGTCTTTCTGCTCATTAAAAGATTTGCAATGATCACAGGAGCAATGGTCTTAGGTGGCCCATGCAATATGATTATCAGTTTTTATCTGTTTGTTTATGTATTGTACTGTAGCAAAAATCGTATCGTTTACAGTCATGATTCTAAATATATAATGAGTTTTTATTTTAAATATTTTTTAGAATATCTCCACATGTCTTTCGGATAGCATTGACTGCATATGACTGAAAAAGAAATAATTTGTGCTTGAAAAAAATTTGTGCAGTATCATGAATGACAGTTTCTTTATTTGCTATGATTCACTAACATTTACCATAAACAGTACTGACTTTCTCTCTGTCTGTGCAGCTTCAGCAGTGCTTCCCAGGTTGAGGAGGAAGGGAAGGAGAAAGGAGAGAGGAGGCATTCTCATACTATTCTCAGTATGACCGACTCGCTCACTCTCCCAATGCTGTCCTCCCCCACCTCCCTGCCCCGCACCTCTAAGACCAGTATGGGTGTGTATCCGTCACACAGACACACTTTTAAATTATACAACGTATATTGTGTGACGTTGCTAACTGTTTTCTTTTGACCCCCTTTCTCCCTCACTAGTACCCAGTCCTGTTGTTGGACCTCCGAGAATGACTCGATCAAACAGCATCCCGACACATGATGCCTCCTTACAGCTGTCTCCGCTGGGCAGCACACTGTCGCTGGCTGAACGTCCCCGGAGCATGGGAATGGCCCGGTCCGGGTCCTTTAGGGACAAGGATGCTAACGATGAAGGTAAAATTGCTGGATTATATAATGTGTTTGTAATTATTATTTTCATGGGCTTAATGTGTTGTTTCAACTGATCACATTCCTCTCTTTAGTTCATGGGTCCGTAATCTCTTTGGCCTCCAACGCATCATCGACCTACTCCTCGGTGAGTGTGAGCAGCATGCAGACACAGGTAGCTACAGTTCAGTATGTAGTGTGTGTTTATGTGTTCGTGGATGTAGGTGTTTTTGCGTACAGTGATGCTTTCCTCTTGTTTCACATTCACAACACACTAGAAACAAAACTCCTCTCTTCTCCTCTCCTCTCATCTTTCTCATCTCTCTCTAACATCTTGACTTTTCTTCCCCCTGCTTACAAAGGCTGAGGAAAGGATTCAGGGAGAGGTAAGTGTTGTCTTTCCTGCTCTTTCTTCTCCTCGGCCTCATTCCTCTCTTTTCATCCATCACTCACTCTCATCCCTTTTGTCTGTGAAACCACAAGCCTGACATTCATTTCATGAACACCGCCCACTCTAGTCACGTGTGTAATGTCAGTCATTGTCAGCTTCAGTAACCATGGCATTTTATAATGTAACATACTTGTTCTTCCTAACAGCAAATCCGTAAGCTGAGGAGGGAGCTGGAATCATCCCAGGAGAAAGTGTCTAGCCTGACCACACAGCTGTCAGCAAATGTATGTACTACCTGTCTGCTAATTTACCAGTTATAATTCAATCAATCAATGCTTTAATGAAGACAAAACTAATCTGATACCATAAGGAGAAAGAATTCAACTCAATGGAATTAGACAAGTGTCTGTTTAAATTACATTTTAATGCCATCATTAAAGCATTTTCAACCTTACACCTCAAGGCAACTGGAGAGTTATTAGTGGCCCCTCCCTCTAATTTTACACCCCCAATGCTTGTCACTCAAATTGATGAACTGACTGCCTCAAAATGACATCTACCCTGAGGCTGAGGTAACTGATACTCATAAACACCATACCCTGAAAAAGAGCAATGACAGAGGGCCTTTGGCTTTGTTGTTTATCACTGCTTCCCCCATTTGTTTTTTTTTTCTGGTTACAAGTATTTAGGGGTGAACTGTTTCTCTGTCTGAACATTATATCCTGTTTATTTTCATGAAAAATAGCTAGCTTTCCAGGCCAGCTTATTAATGCTGTGGTTAAACTGCTTTTCATCTTTTATATCCGGTGATATTCAATAATTTTCTCATTGTCAACAAGCTACATGAAAAGACTAAAACCAACAATGAAGTATAGTTTGTGTGTTTCAAAGCCAAATATAATCTATTCTTTTGTGCAATAGAGTTCATTGTGGTCTAAATCTAATAAAACGCATTAATGGTCCACATTGTTGATCTGGATGACATGTTTCTTCATTAATAATGAACATCTGCACTGTCGTTTATTTTAGGTCAATCCCACATACTGTAAATACTTGTGCACCAAATCCACAGCTGAAAAAATACTCCCCAGCAACTTGTCCTTTCAAGATGTTAGAAAATAGTAAATCATATTATATTATTATAAAGCCTAAGGTGACATGTTTCAGCTTCCTCAAAATTTTGTCCAGCCAGTAGTCCAAAATCCAAAGATATTAATTTTACTATCACATAAAACAGATAAAAGCAGCAAACTCTCAAATCAGAAATATTTAAAATCAGGGATGAAAATTGTATTTATTATTATTATGTCAATCAATTAATCGTTTCAAATTGTTGCTAAAATGCCATTTTAGGGAATTACTCCCTTTATACATTATCTAGTCATGACCTATTCTTTAATGTCTATTCTGTAAGTCTTCAGAAAGAACCATTCAACATGGAGTTATGGACAAACATTGCTGGATTTGGTCTTTTCACTAGATTTGTTGGCAAACTTATCATTTAACCCGTTGCCTCTCAGTATTTTATCCATCTATGCAATCCTCTCTCTCCACACCTGCACTAGCTCTATAGGTCCCACCTAAGGCATAGACTATACCCTGCTTTAAAATAGGAAAGAGACACAGAGAGAGAGATTTCTAATCCAGGCGGTGTTATGTCAGTCATAGATCAATTCCATGCAGTCTCAGCACATTTCTTATCCATGCGGGGGCTGAATAATGCTAACCTCCTCCCGAACCTCTCCCCAAGCCACTTAGCTTCAGTACACACATGCACACACACACACAGGTGCCTTGCCCTTCTCTCTACTCTACAAGGTTGTTTTTGAATGACCACCCTGTCAGCTTTTCCATTGGTCCAAGTGTAGAAATACATTGCAGGCATTACACTCGGATTTATGTGCGTGCATCTGTGTGTGTGCGCGCACGCATGTTTCATCCCCTGAGATTTATTCCATACTGTTTGCTCTTATTATGTGAGGGCAGTGAATAGGCAAACCAGATGTGTGCATCACAACATGATTATATTTTGGATTAATGACTGGGCTGTATCCATTATTGTACCATATTAATGTGTTCTATACGGAAGAATGGATGGTAATTTTCCCTTCCCGCTCTGGGCTAAAGGTGTGTGTGAGAGTGTGAGAGAGAGATGAGGGTGGAAGTGAATTGACAGGAGACATCCTGTTCTGCCTTTTTGTGTTATTCAGCTCTTCAACACCTTTCATTCAAGGGGTAAAGGGTTGATGCAAATCTGTTTAATCTGTTCTTGTATAGGGGTCAATTTCTACTGAGTCCTCCTGGACTTTATCTATATCTTCATGATTCTCTGTCATAAATAGATTGTGTTAAAAAAAAACTATGACAATTGTTTGATAAAGATTTGGAGGAAAAATGTAATTGTTACCTGTTGTTTTTATCCTTACAGGCAAATCTGGTGGCCGCCTTTGAGCAAAGTTTGGAAATGATGACAACACGGCTGCAGACTCTGTCATTAAGCCATGAACAGAAGGTATTCCGCAGCATGCATCACATATACACTCTCAAACACACGCAAACCTGAATGCCAGCTGCATTCCATCATTGCGCTCAGCTCGGAGCAGGCGGCGTGTGTGCTAACATGGAGCGAGGTGACTTTGATCACAGCCCGTAGTGAGGAGCTGAATGCGGGTTAGAGGCCCAGGCCACAGTCCCACAGGGCGACTTAGTGTGAGAAGAGGGCAGGAGATCACCGGGAAAAAAAAACTCCACTTAAGGCTGAACGATAGGCCTGAATCAAAGATCACATTCCTGCATTCTTCTGCCTTTGTATCTGTTTTGGTGTGAACGAGCTGATCAGAGCCTGAGGCAGTGTTCAGCGTGTGTTTGTGTATAAAACGCGAGGAGTCTCTCTCAGTTCTTCATGCCTTGCTGCCCCCACTGAAAGCCCCCGTCTAGACCGCTCCAGAAAAGGCCTTTGTGTTTGTGCCAGCACGCTGCTGACCTGGGCAGCTCAGCCAGGAGCACAGTCTCTTTAACCTTGAGGTGGGCTGGGCGGACTCCATTTAGAGCAGAGAGGGATCGACTTTAGCGCAAAATAAGCAGCACAGAAGGGCCCTGTTGTTATGGAGTCTTTTGAACTTCTTACATGGGGGGGAGGCTCAAACCCACCAGGTGTATGAGCTTGTACTGGAATAAATCAGTGTTTATTTAAAATGAGCTAATAGCTGAGGAAGAATCAGTGAGTCATTTGCATTTTCTAGACACATTTTCTGAGCTGTCAGGGAATAGAAAACATGACAGCTTGTGGTTGTGCTTGAATAAAAGCTGTCACTTAGCTATGAGTCGTGCAAAATGGCACAAACTGATCACAGTGCAGCTTTGTGGCAGCCCTCTTTAAAATGTGCCCAGCCAATAACGTATTAAAAGTCCTGAACTGATAAGGTAATAACCTTTTGCCAATAATTAAATATCATATTACTTTATTGGCTCAGTCATTACATTTGCAAAACTGTTTTTCTTCACCAGGCTAATAACGTAATAACCAAAAGCCAAAACGTTATCATTTCAGCACTTTTATTACGTTATTGGACAGTTATTAAGTTATTGGCCTATTACATTATCGGCTGCTACAAGCTCTCTGACATGAATTAAATGTTTGTACAGGACACAGAGTTGTCAGAGCTGCGGGAGACCATCGAAGCCCTGAAGAAGAAGAATGAAGAAGCGCAGGCAGACATACAAGGAGCCTTAAACAGCCAAGATAACATGAAAGGTTCGGAGATTAACCTGCTGATCTTTCCCTATCTTTCTGTCTCCGTTGCACGTCTGCCTTTGTTTTAACGTTAATGAGTTTTCGTGTTTTCCAGACATGCGTATTCGCCGTCAGAACTCATGTGAGAGCATCTCAAGTCTCAACAGCCTGACCAGCATGTCGAGCATGGGCAGCTTGAAGGACCAAGATGCCAAGAAGAAGAAGAAAAAGAGCTGGGTAAGAGTGAATGAACAGATGGACACTACATGTGAGGTGATGTTTTACTCTTACAAACTGGTGGTTGTCTGTGCTGAGCTCATTCTCCTCAGTGATGACTTACAGCAGCAGCATGAATAACGAGGTATAACCAGTCTCTCCCTCCTCTGTGTTGTGTTATTTTCTTGTTTTAGGTCTTTGAGGTGAGTGCAGTCATTGTGTCCCTTTAAAGCCTCTTTAATTTTCATGCAGCATGATGGATCATCTAAAACTACCGCACAGTCTTCCAGTACCCTCCATCTCTGCTGATTGACCTCCTAGAGTACTGATCAGCCACCTGTTCTGTGAATATTTAATTTGAACGGATGGCTGTAAATCAGCCAGAGTGGCAATCAGCAGACATGCTGGAGTTCTCCGTTTATTCATCAGAGCTTAAATGACATTTTCAATCATGTTTTTCTTCATTTCTTTCATGCTTTATTGTGTATTTTGTACTGCGGTAAAGTTCTGTGCAGTCAGTACTGAACAAAGTAACCCTTACTGACAAAGCTACAGGGTACTAAATCTGTAAAAACCATGTACTGATTGTAACTTTTACCTTTTTGCAGGAATTATTTTGACTTTAATGTTAAGCATGTGTCAAGCTAACAACCCTAACACCTTATTATTTTACAAACCTATCTATTTATTGATTATTTGATTAATAGTCTATCATTCCCTCCATCCATCTCTCTGCTCCTCTGTTTCTGTATAGCTGAGGAGCTCCTTCAACAAGGCATTCAGCATTAAGAAAGGCTCCAAAACCTACTCAGACATTGAGGAAATAGCTACTCCCGACTCCTCGGCTCCCAACTCACCAAAGATGCTTCACGAGGGAGGAGAAGCAGAGGAGAGGCTGCCGACATCCCTCAAAAACTCTGCATCCGCCACTTCCTCTGTGTAAGTGCCTAAACATCTTGCTCCCACCTATCAGCAGCACAACAGTGGGTTTGCCAGTTTAGCTGATGAGTGCATCTTGTCCCTTGCAGGATCATGGAGATAACAGAAGAGGGAGACAGCGAGGAAAGGGCAGTGTCAGAGCTTCGCTCAGAGCTCTGGGACAAAGAGAGAGAACTGACGGACATCCGACTGGAGGCCTTAAACTCTGCTCACCAGCTGGAGCAGCTCAGAGACGCCATGAACAACATGCAGGTTTGTATGGTGCTGAAAATTATATCGGCGTGGGTGATATTGTATTTGCGTGTTCACCAAACTTGAATTTGAAGTTTACTCCTGCCTGTGTTTTAGTCGACGGTGGAGAACCTGAAGGCAGAGAATGATCATTTGAAAATCTGCCCCGGTCCCACCTCGTCCACCTCGCAGCCTTCAGGCTTGGCCACTTTCCTGGGACCCTCACTGAGACAGCCGATGAGCATGTCCCTCACCAAGTCCTTCAGCCTCAGTCTGAATGATTGTAAAGATCCAGGTAAGAGACAAACATGGCACCTTTCGTCGATATCGACCCCCCCATACACGTTAAAAACTCGTTTTTAATCTTCTCTCTTTCAGACGTGTCTCCGGTTGATATGCTAAGTCTCGCTTCCCAGCGGGATGCAGTTTTTGCACAAGTGCTGGTTCGCATCGCAGATCAAGCAGAGGTACACTTCGAACAACGTTACTGGCCACAACATCCAATAATATCCGCCACTTTAGACAGAGCAGCAGGGAAATGATGCATTCTTTCTCTGTTTTGTCTGTCTGTAGGATAGTAAACAACAGCAGGAGCACTACCTGGGCGCAGTGCCAGTCTCTGCGATGACTGACTGGAACTGTCTGGACTCTCTTATAGCTAAGACCTTCAGAGTAAGTCCACGTTCATCGTCATTGTTCATTGTTGAGACACAAGTGGTTCTAACATATAGTGTGGCTGCAATTCTAGTGGATAAATCCTCAAAAATGTTGACTATGTTCCTTTTTTTCTGCTCAGGACTACCTAACTCAAGTGGACCCAACGGCTAGTCTGGGTCTTTCCTGTGATTCGCTGCACATGTATCAGCTGACCCAGGGGGGGCCAAGGGTGATAGGAGGGGACAAACCTCAGGCCTCACCTCACCGTTGTCTCAGCAGCGGTTCACCTCGCATCTTTGTCACTTTGAAAGGTTAGACAGTTTATATTAAAAAGGTTCCTGTTTGACAGTTAATCCTGAAATATTTGATGCCAGTACTCATAATAAAAACGCAACAATAGGGAAAGGTTTCATATATAATAATATAATAAGTTGGGTTGAAAAATCAAAGTTTGAAACATTCCATGGGAATTAACAGGAATATACAGTATGTGAATTAACGAGAATGACAAAAGAATGACAAAATCCAAGGTTGGCCCTTAATGAAAATGAGATTTGTAGAAAATCCTGTATTTACAAATATTCTATAACAAATGCAAAATGAAATCCTCTTTGTCCTATGTGTCTCTTCCAGGTCTTAGAGAAAAATGTGTTGACTCACTGGTGTTTGAGACTCTGATTCCTAAGCCCATGATGCTGCATTACATTAGCTTGTTGCTGAAGCACAGGCGTCTGGTTCTGTCGGGGCCCAGTGGAACCGGAAAAACGTACCTGGCCCAGCGGCTGGCCCACTACCTCCTGCAGCGCAGCCGGACCAACTCCTCTGAAGCTGACCATGAGACCTGCCTGGAAGGTCGCTGTGCTGCTGTCACCTTCAACATGCATCGGCAGACACAGAAGGTAACACATGACTATTTTTTTTTCTTTTTAGCCAGTTCTTTTTTTAATGCAGCAGTTTAGTGTGAGGTGCACCTGTTTGTGAGGCGCCAGAGGGCTTCAGGGGAGGTGTGGCGAGAGGAAAAAATAAACCTGAAAAAAAGAAAAAGAGTGTAAACATCTGGCGAGGGGCAAATGTGATTAGTTTTTAGTATCTCACGTGAAAATGAGAGAGAACACAGAGTCTGGAGCGGGCAGAAAATGGAGGAATTATGACCCTGACTCTCACTAAAACAGATGAGCAAAAATAAGGTGCAAGATCAGTTTATTGCCGTCATGGAAAGGATTTTCACATTATGTCAAGACCACAATCTGAAAAACAGCTGTAGATGGTGTGCAGTAATGATAAAAACCTCTGGTGTTAATCTGTTTATTATTTGATTTGAAGAATTGCACAAAGGAGCCTTAAAATGAATGTATTAAAAATATGTTTAAAAAAAAACAACTGAAAATGTGGAAAAAAATATGTTTAAAATATACAGATGTTAAAGTGTGTTTAAAAGGATGTTAAATACATACAGATGTTAAACTGTATTTTCAAAATATGTTGAAAACTTACAGATGCTAAATTGTGTTTTAAAAAGATGTTAAAACATTAAAGATGTGTATAAGATTTAAATGTTTAAAAACTTTTTTAAGCCTGTTGGATCATACAAAGCAACAATACGTTATTATAGTAATAATAAGTAGGGGGAGCATCATGCTTTTGGGTTCTCTTAGGGCAGGCTCACGATCCCACACTTTGAAAACCCGCTTTAATATAAATACGGACTTTTGCTTTCGCAGGAGTTGCAGTTGTATCTGTCCAATCTGGCAAATCAAATTGACAGGGAGACTGGAGGAGAAATGCCATTGGTCGTCATCATAGACGACATCAGTGATGCAGCAGCCATCACTGAGCTTGTCAACGGAGCACTTACCTGCAAGTATCATAAATGGTGAGTGCCTCTGAAAAGATACAGCATTCTACTGGAGAGTAAGTATGATTTTAATTAACCATCATGTCGTCTGTGCACGTTTCAGTCCTTATATCATTGGAACAACCAATCAGCCTGTGAAGATGGCTTCTAACCACTGTCTGCACCTCAGCTTCAGGTGAGAACAAAGTCATACAAATTTCACAATACATTTGAAGAGGCCTATTTTATTTAACTATTTTACACGTGTATACCGCCTCCCTGACCTTGCACTACTTTAAGTTAAAAGACCGTTTTGCTCTACTTTGAGTTAAATATAGATGACTTTTTTAGTTCTTCACTTGTAATAACTGCTGTTGTTCAAGCACTCGATGTAGCCTGTGTATAGCATGTTTCTTGTTATTAAAAAGGACTACATTTTAAATCAATTCTTGACTTTAGTTTCCATTCTTGCACTAGAGTTATGGCATTTATTGTTTTAATGGTATGATGTAAGTATCTGTCATGCTTGTAACTGAAAGAAAATCATGAATGAAATCGAAACTGCAATATCTGCCAGAAAAAATCAATTTCTTCAAAAAATCGTTCAGCTCTACATTTGAATATAAAATTTAGCTCTGGAATAGATTAAAAGAAACACTTGTGCATGTGGTCACAGGATGGTGATGTTCTCTAACAACGTGGAACCGGCCAATGGGTTCCTGCTGAGGTACCTGCACCGCAAAGCCGTGGAAAACTACCAGGAAGGGGAGTGGGACTCAGCGCAGTACCAGGCTTTGTTCCGGGTGCTGGACTGGATCCCTCAGCTCTGGTATAACCTCCACACGTTCCTGGAGAAACACAGCACTTCAGACTTCCTCATAGGTGAGAGGCTGTGCACACAGGGCTCAGTTAAGGCTGAATTGGGGATGTTGGGTCAGAAAATAGAGGAACTGATATCTGATTGTTCATTACAATCAAGAGACATCCTAACGGGAAGTGGTGCCTCCCACAGGTCCCTGCTTCTTCCTGTCGTGTCCAGTATCAGTGGAAGAGTTCAGGCAGTGGTTCATCGACCTGTGGAACCATTCCATCATTCCATACCTGCAGGAGGGAGCCAAAGATGGCATCAAGGTGAAACACGTACAGACAAAACTCCATACATCAGTGTTAAGAATAAGTCAATTCCTAAACTTCTTTACCCGCTGTCTTACACTGGACTCCTGTTTGTTTCCTCAGGTTCACGGGCCGAAGGCGGTATGGGAGGATCCAGTGGAGTGGGTAAGAGGGACCCTCCCATGGCCCAACGCACAGCAGGACCAGTCCAGGCTCTTTCACCTACCTCCCCCCAGCATAGGTCCACCCAGCGAGGAGAAGAAGCCCCTCAAAGACACACCTCCACCCAGCACACTGGAGTCAGACCCGCTGGTGAGTGGAGGTTTCTTTTCTATCAGTATAATTAAATGGCATTTTAAATTAGAATTTTTTTGGCAAAGGACAATATTATAAGTGTTGTCTACAGTTCAGAGATTTATTTTTTGATTAATCAAGCATTTTATCTATAAAATGGTATAAAACATGCTATTTTACACCTACAGAGGTGCAGCTAGTAAATGTTTAAACATTTTTCCTTAAAAACAATGACAAAACATTTTTTAATTCATCCAAACTGTTTTATTTTCTCTTAAATGACGAATCAATTAATTTACTCATTTTTGTAGCTCTAGTCTAAGTGGAAAAATCTTCAGTCATTTTGGGTTTAAGCACTGAAATCATTTATCAAGCAAAATGCTGAACTGGCTTTTCAGATGTGAGGCTTTTCCACTTTTTTATATCAGTGATTATTGTTTTGAAGAGAATAGGGGTCAAACAATATAACTAATTTGAGGATGTTCCCACTAAGCCCCAGAAAATTGTGTTTCAAGTCCTTACAAATTATTTTAATGTTAAGTGTACAAGAGTAAATCATCCTGTTTCCTCCTATTCCCCAGATGGCCATGCTCCTGAAGCTCCAGGAGTCAGCCAACTGCATTGAGTCTCCGGAGCGGGAAGGCAGTCTGGATCCTACTCTCCAGGCTACACTCTGAGGACAAAATGCGACCATCAGCCAAGCTATGGAACTAATAGACTCTACTCTGGCTGACACAGTGAAAGTGCAGTCCCAGTAAGACTTTAAAGACTGAATAATGAACATTACTGTGTGCTCAGTGAGCAGTTACAAAGCTAAATGTAAAGGATCTACATAGAGAATGATTACAGATGAAGGGTTTGCTCTGCCCTGCTATCACCACATTGGAAAGACAATTCAACTGCGATCATAGGAAGCTGTGATGATCATGTCGGGGAGAGACGTCTCTTCTCTTTTTGTTCCAGATGGGTTTTCTGTTTAATCTGCAAGTGCATGGTGACCAGAATAGTATGGTGCAAAAATATTACCTATAATCCAATCGATCGAGACCCATTATTTTATTTCGTTTTGTTTTTGTTTGGCAACTTTTCACTCCCAACTATCGGTGCTTTCTGAATTTCTTTTATGCTTCATTTCACAAAGAAATGAACCTCAGAAGTAACTGACTCTGATTTCCCCAGATGTAGGAACATCACTCGACCACAGCCAAAAATGCACTTTATTTTCTACTTGTGGTAATTGGATTAATTTAGGAGGCTGTGTCAGTGACTGTGTATCAAAAGGGGATTATCAGATGATCGTGCAGTTCGCTTTCAATTCCTCTAGATGGCAGCGTCTGCCTCAGTGCTCGCCTGTCGTGCTTTCTAACTTATCAAGGGTGCTCAGTAGAATATAACAAAGTCAATAACACAACTTAAAAAAATGGCCTTGAATGTTTTTTTTTTCCTTTTCTGATCAGCCTTTGTGTCATTCAGAGATATTTATCGTGGATCAAATATCAGAACTGTGAAGCTGTAAGAGTAACATGCATGGGGGAATAAGGAACTAAATAACGAAGGGGTTTAAGGGTCAGTGTGTATAGAAAACATTATCCGTCTGTGGACTATGAAAGCCAACCTATCACGGTGGATCGAGCAGACGCCGATCCGACTCCACAAACTGTATCGTAAACACCGGGGGGGGGTAAAAAAAAAAACTGCTTGTTTATCTAGTCTGCCAAAATGATGGAACATTTCTGACTCTGCTTGCTTATATTCTGTACTTAGATCCGTTTTAAAACACAAAATTCTCTTGTGATAGATGTGGATGCAGCTTTGAAATGTTGATTTTGTAGGATTTTATACTGAGTCATCTTCAACGATCGCCCGCACACAGCAATTCTCACCAACCCGATATGACACAGTCCGACAGCATAGAGGCCTCACATGTCCGCCATCACTGCTTCGGTCACGTCACACTCATCCAAAAAAAAGAACAAAAAAGAAAACTGCCATCGAGTGATTAGATTCTGTACAAAACGCATTTCCCTTCCTCGCTGTTGCTCTTTATACCTTTGATAACCTTTTTTCAACCTTTTATCAAACATGCGTTGTTTTTAAGAGTTAATAGCGGGGGTAACAACGGTTGAATCTCATTTTTAAGTGGCTTCCTCCCATCTCTTTCCGTCATCGGTTTGCACATTAATATATGTTAGAGTACTAGATTACAGAGAGTATTTATTGCTCACATCTTGACTGTTCTTGTGATGAAGGAAGACAGCATTAAAAAGAGGAGGAAACTGTAGGTAGTAGAGATATACGCTTAAACCTCTCAGCTCTGTGCCCCTTGACCCTGAAGTACCTCAGACTGCCATGTTCTGTCCAGATGTTCCTCTGCTTACAGGGTGCTGATATAAAGTAGAGACATGATGCCTAAGTCTATCTGTGCCTGAAACACAATTTGGCCTAAAGCCACTTTTCAGCTGCTTTGTTCTACCACACAAAGGCCTAGAGTTAGAGGAAGATGTATCATCAGTGACCATTTTGGCTGGTAGCCAAAGACGAAGTGTGTATTGCGGTAGGACTGCTGAGCAGTGTGTGTTTGTGTGATTTGATGCCATTTTAAACTTCACGAACCATAAGTATGAAAGACCGGACGCCTCCGAGGTGTCGCCCGAGCGCAGAAAGCAGCGTGCGAACAGATAATAGCCTGAAGGCAGAGATGTAACCTTGATGCATGTGTCCCTGGTGTGTTCCCAAAGTGTTGTGTCATTGGACCTACCACGTTTAACCTTACCGCGGGGGAGAGGGGGTTTTTAATAACTGGATATCTTCCTCTTTTCACGTTTGTTTTTTAAGAGCGGACATTTGTTTTTTCTTATGCAAATATTTGTAAAGGTTTCTTTCTCTTTTGTACATGACATCACTGTTGTAAACACTGTAAATAGTCAGTGCATCTGCGACAACAATCACTCGGGAAAAAAAAACAAAAGTGTAGAGATCTAAGAGAATGCTCGGCCCCCCGTATGCAGAGAAACGGGCGTCCTTGTTGGTTTTATTGTCTTCCTCCAGAAGGAAGGAGCACTTGGCTTAAAAGGGGGGTCTAATACTGGTTGTATGGCATGTCTCTATAACCACATCAAATCCCATATGTCTAACATTGAGCAATGGACACAATAAATTCATGCCATTCTTCACATCACTATCTGTCTTTGTTGTTCGCCTACATTATGTCATCCTTACTAATGTATGTAACTGTTTTAGACTATTGTATCTGAATGTGATGCTGTTTTTCATCTTAAAGGTTCCATATTGTCCACTTTTCCCAGGTTTTATTTTAAGTTTTGATATCTCTAACAAGATAAATGTTTGGTTTAAAGACCCAAAACACATTATAATATAGTTTTACATCTTCTCTCTGGTCCTTTGTACAGACAGGACACAACTTGAACCATTAGAAAGTGAACCTACCTATCCTACTAGTGTGTGCAGGACTTGATAGGGTATAATTATACTATTGGTTGAAATTGCTCTGGGCAATATTATAAAGGTCAAGTATTATTAAACAGGGAGGACGTGTGATTGAATATAGAAACAAAAATAAAAGAAGAAGAAGAAGTATTTTTTTGTATTTTTTAGCTTTTAGCTTAGTTTAGGGATTTGATCTAAAACTGTTAACTTCATGGCTCTGTTTCTTCTCTATGAACTGTTTTGAAAGATTGGAGTGTGTTTGCATACAGTTAAACCTTACATTACATTTTTTTTCTAATTCCTAAAACCCAATTTTGCGAACTGCAAAACATCACATATATCCTGCAAAAATGAAGCACTGCAAGCAAAACTACGTATAGTATTATCAAAATTAAACTTTTTCATATTACCAGGTTTTTGTCTAACCAGCTACACACTGTTGGGCATAATGAAAAGCTTTCTCATCTTTAGCAGCTTTGTCATAATACTAAAATAGTTTAAAAGTGTAGAACATTCTTCAGATTGTGCACATGTACAGAAATATATGCACTATAATACTCACTCATACTGTAAAAACGTTTAAGATTCTCTTTTTTTTTTACCAAATAAGTCAGTCCAACATATGCACAGCAGTGTTTTGAAATGGCAAATGTGACCGATGTCAGATTGTTGTGTCTTATGCAGAGAACCTTGTTCAGTGTATTTAAAAAGTGACATTTTGAATTGCAATATATGTGTGTAAGGCAGAAATGGAAGCTTGAGGAGAGGTTTTTGCTCCACAGTTAAAATAGTTTTTCAATGCATGTCATTCTAGTGTTTTAGCAATTGGGGAAAACATATATATACCAAAAAATCTATTCAAATCTCACTTTCTACAATATGGAACCTTTTATTGTTTCTGTTCATTTCTTGTACACGTTTTTAAAAAAAGAAAAAAAAACTGCTCCTAAGTCAGCTGCTTCTGTTGCTGAGGAGGTGACAGCAGGTCCAAACCTGGTCCGGACTAGACGTGAGGATGTGGGTGACAGGGAGGGGGGAGGAGGGGGGAGGTGGGTACCACCAGGAGGGTGGAGTTGCCATCGAGCCCACCAACCCCTCACTCCTCTATATATATGACCTGAACCCCCCTCCCGGCTCCTTCATCCAGAGGAACCGGCCTCTGTCTGTCAGCGCGATGCCAAGCAAACCCGCTCCCATCAAGAAGTCTCCGGCCAAGAAGGTCGCGGCGAAGGCTCCGGAGCCTGAACCTGCGCCGGCTCCTCCGGCTGCGGAAGCCCCGGCGGAGGCGGCTCCTCCGGCCGCCGCCCCGGCAGCGGACACGGCTCCAGGTACTGATGCAACCGAAGAGTTAAAAAAAAGGGGGGGCAGAGGCAGAAACCTGCGGGGATCCGATTTACTCCGATTGATATCGTGCGGGGTGTCACAAACCGATCAAAAAAGTTAGAATTTTGATGCATGAACATTTAACATCAGCTCATGTTCCCCTGCATGCATCAATACTGTTAAAAGCTACACTGTGAGTGGAGATCCTGCAGAGTAGTGTGCTGGTGTTCCACTTGCATGCAGTGGCCTTTAAGTTACACAGTATTGATCAAATATGCAGCTGACTTCTGTACAAAGACACGTTTGAGTAAACTACTGCAGAGGAAACTGGAGCAGGTCTGACCCCCTTACTCTGATTACTAAACTGCAATATTCTATGCAACATGGAGCAATTCTTTAAATACATTTTTGAGGTACTTAAGTATTATTACTACTACAGTATTAATAGTAATCCACCCAAAGTATCTCAAATTGGCTCCACATTTATGATTTAAAACAATAAAATGCTATTACATGTATTTGTTAGTGATAAAAAACAAACGATACGCTATAATCGTATTATATTCTAACAGGAGCTGGATGAGTAATATTTTTACTGCTATTACTTCTATATTTATCCTTAAGTGTCTTTTTGAATTCTAGACTTGCACTTGTAAAAGAGTATTTTAAGACCGCTGTATTTCTGCTTTTACTTAAGTAAAGGATCTGCACTCTTCTCCCACCACTGCGTGAGCTCACATAATACTAGTAATAATAGTTAGGCCTATACTATAACACCGACATAAATCGAGTGATGATTGAATCTTTTGTGTTGTGGTGCTGCTGCCGACTGTAAATTGCAGTGTACTTTATTTAATTTAATAGAACACGACTGATTTCGTCAAGGTGATTTTTCTCCAGATCTGTAGAAGTAACTGCAAATAATGTGTCTAACATTTTATAACCTTGCTGAGGATAAATCATAACATTGAGTTATTAATGACTATCTACCATTAATCTGTGTGCATTCACAATGAAACAGCCATTGCACAAGTCCCTGCAGCCTGCAGAAACAGTCCCTGTAAGAGGTAAAGGAGCGACTTGCAGCACATAATGCATGGGACTTTTACAATGACTGCATTATACCCAATAGTGACATGTACATCACCACCCAGGCACTGTTAAACCCAGAGACCAACCATTTGTATCTCTGCCTGTGCTGCGGTAGAAGGCGTCTCCCCTTTCTCTTGTTGTTCACCAGTCCTTGGTGGTAATGTAGGCTACATAAATGATACACATAGTATTGTTTTTGCTTGATAACATCAACATGTAACCCCTAACCTCAGCTGATACCACGGCCACAGAGGAAGGAGCCGCCTCAACAACTCCTACAGAGGGTAAACAGCCCCACAGGCATGATATGTGTGTGCCTGTGAATGTGTCCAACACATGCTGTGTGTTGCTTTCGACCTGTTTTCTTTACTGGTATTTTTTTTTATCTGTGAACTTCCTCGTGTGTACATTTTCATGTTGGATTTCTATGTTCTTCTCAACACTTCATTCATGTTTCTGTCCGTTTACGTGGAGACCTCCAGTGTGTCCGGAAAATCCGTTTATGTCACTGTGCAGTACAGACAACTCCGTCCCTACTGCTCTGTCCCGCTGCTCGCTTTGGCGGTGTGCAGTTTGATGAAATTATCTTGAATCTGATTGATTCTTTGCACTAGTACTGTTGTAATGTAAATCACTGATTGCACAAAAAAATGGCTTTCCCTAATGGCATTCTAATGGTAACTGCTGCTAACCCCAACCCTGCTGAAGACGGTGCCGCTGCTCCTGCTGCAGATGCTCCCTCCGCAGACGCTCCCTCTGCAGACGCTCCCTCCGCAGATGCTCCTGCTGCAGATGCAGATGTTCCCGCTGCAGATGCTGATGCTTCCGCTGCAGATGCCGCCACTGCAGATGCTCCCGCTGCAAGTGCTGTTGCTTCTGCTGCAGATGCAAATGCTCCCACTGCAGATGCTCCTGCAGACGGTAAACATAACCCACCACACAGCAGCATAACTAAGCACTTTGCAAAACAGCAACTGCTTTATTTAATATGGCATCAATCAAGTGCTATCCATCATGCATTTCTCCAGATGAACAGTAGAATCTTAACAAAACGTTGAAGCCCTTGGCATCTTTTCCAATAGACACTCGCAGTGATTGGAATGCAATTGCGCATCCAAATTCCAAAGTCTGACCGTGAATGCAGTTTTTTTTTTTTTTTTTTTTTAAGTTACAGATGAAGATGTCGCTGTGGAAAAGATGCTCTGGTTATTTTATTGATCTTGTTATAAGACCTCCTGCTTTTTTAATGCTAGCTGCTCCAGCAGAAGCTGCCGTAGTTGAGGAGCCACCCAAGGCACCCACGCCGCCACCTACTGCAGGTAACACCAACATCTACCCCCCCCCCCCCCGCTTTGAGCTCCAGCCTGCTTTGAACACCCAATCAAAGTTGCTGAGAGATGACATTTTGACCATTTCTGTTCCAGTTCCAATGAGATCGCAAACATTTGAAATGCGCTGAATCCGCCGGTCCCAGATGATAAATAGAACAATAGAAAACCGTTGGCACATGATATAACGCTGCTAAAATCTCTTGGATTATTATGGAACACTTTTAAAGAATATATCCCAAATGATAAAATAGAATGCAGAGCATTGGGTTATTATTACGTTTATTGTTTTTCATTATACCCCTTAATTGTTTCACACTGTTTAAATCTCCTTCAGTCCCCACCAGTGCCCCTCTGGGGGTATGTGTGGATGACGTGAATGAGTCCACCCTCACCATCAAGTGGCAGCCACCGGAGACCATCGGAGACTCCGGCCTGGATGGATACAACGTGGAGTACCGCAAGGATGGAAGTGAGTCTGCACGGTCGTTTGCTTTGTGCGTACGTACGGCGCGTGAGAGGCTGTGAGGCTTGCACCTGTCCCCAGAGTGTCAGAGGGCCTGATGGACTCGTCGCAGGGTCCAGGCCGTATACGGCAGGCAACATTTCACCGGCTGTCACTGTATCCCCTGACACCGCTTTTAGAAGTGCTCATTTGCTCAGATGTCCTCTGAGATTTCATCATATGCCAAAGTGTGCTACTTATGGGCAGGTTGTTTGTAAACTCGTGTCGACAGACCGTAAAGCCACTTAACATGTCCCATTAAGGTATATTTCACATGGAGCCTGCTGAGATAAAAATCTGCGCTCTCGGTTTACACACCGTGACTTTGACCTTGGCATATGTATGTAACATAATAGCAGCATCTATTCAACACATATGGACAGCAGATGATAAATAACTATAAAATACAGAATGGAAGCATATTTGATTAAAAAAAATGCCAAATATTGAAAAAATAGTTTGCACAGTATTTCTAAACCGAGTATAGATTTTCAGGTGGATTTTCTTTTTTTCCTCCAGGAAGGCTCTGCAGTTTAAAAAAAAAAAAAAACCTTGGTGCTATTCTGTCTTTAATTTCATTATTGGTGATAATAGTATTAAAAGCCACATATTAATTTAAATCCTGGCTTTCTGTGCAGCAAATGACTGGGTTGTCGCTAACGAGGCGCTGATAACAGGAAACCGTTACAGCATCAGGAATCTAACAGTCGGTGACCTGCTGCAGGCACGTGTGGTGGCTGTAAACCCCGGCGGCCGCAGTGAACCCGGTACACTTGCTGGAAGTGTGCCAATCCGCGAAGTTGTTGGTGAGTAGCAGCTCAATGACATAGTTCGACTGTGTAAAACAGGCCATTTGTATGTAAATGTTTAAAGGAAACTTCCACCCAGTTTAAACACGCAGGGAGGAACAGATTTAAAGCTTGAACAGCAATCATGAGCATGAGCAACCTTTAAAAAATGTTCTTTTGACTCTGTTCAAGTCCATTCAAAACCCTCACAAACATACAGACATTATATACATTATATAGCAAAAGTAACAAATGTGAAAAAATCCACATTTCCCCCCTTTAAAGTACAAATTTGCCTATATATGTCAATTTTGCCCACATTTTAGACTCACACAATGTAAAAACACTACACAAGAGTAATAATACAGTATTAAGTAATAATCCCACAAAATTAATAGCTTTGCCACTAATATAATAGCAGTTTAAAGGACACAAATATGTATAAACAGAAGATTTTGACTATATATGTGATTTATTACATTTGTTTGGAGTTATTACAATTATGAAATTGGAAGAATTTCACCTTCTGCCAAACATAATAAATCCCGTCAAATGTCACATGTAAAATGTTATCACTCTTGTGGAAATTATGTAATACTCGTTAGTGAGATGATTCCATTAAAAGCTGCAGATTTGTATTACGTTTATTACGTCTGCAGGATGTTATACGTTGGTGGGTCAAATGAACGTCTGTCTCCGACCTCTTGATCAGTAGCTCCCTGGTAGCAATAACTTATGACCTATACTTAAAATACTCTTGTTGCCCCCAGGGAGGTGAACTAGAGGTGGTATTAAGTGGCCGGTTGATGGACTGCACAGATGTGTGCACCTACTGTAAATCCCACAGGTGCTGACAAGACCTTTCATTAGCTGTAAATCATGGTTTCACTCTAATGTACACACACCATTAGCAGGTCTGGCTTATAACCACAATTGATTGAGCACTCGTAAAATGTTGACTTGTAATTTAATTTTCTTTTATTAAATTATATATCTACTCTTTGAATATTTGTTCTGGCTGGTAATGACCTAAAGGACTTAGAGAGATTTATAAAAAAGACGAGCCATCAGATGTATTTTGTATGTAACGTGGAGTTTAATTGACTGAATGATCTGAATTATCTTATTTTATTTAATGTCATATTTCTAGGATTTAGATTTTTTTTCTCTTATAGTGAACCAGATTTTTGCATTACACAGTGTCACATATGGGCGCTGGCGGTGGGTCTTCAAGATGATTTAATGTTTGTGCAGTTTCTGTCAATCAAAGGAAAATCCATCCATCATCCATCTGGTAGCCATATTCTTTATTGACTTTATTGGCCTGTGACAGCTTTATTATTATTTTATCACTAAAATGAATTGCAGTTGCTAAGTGATGTCACTTAATGACATTATTGTATAAATGTTCACTAACATTTATTATTAAAATCAAAGCTATTTACAGTTCTCTGTGCTTGATGATCTTCGGGAATCTGTAGCCAAAAATAGCGTTGAAGTTTAAAACCCGGCCAACTATCCAAACACCCAACTATCTATTTAAACCAAAGTTGCTTTTGCTACTGGAAACACAAATTTCCATCAGCACACTTGACGCGATTAGTCAAATTGACATGTCAACCTGAGCCGACATGTCCCAGTTGTTCATGTTCAGAAGGACAGCTTACTGTCTCTGGGCATATTTCCCTGCTCACGGGTTCGAAATGCCGCAAACAAACGGGAAAGTTTAGTGGAGAAATGCGGTCATGCAACCAGAACCGCTGGTCAACTGAGGGGACAGAAACATGAGACTAATTGACGGATTGTGGGTGTTATATTCAGCTGTGCGTCAGTCACACACTGTCCTGACCAGACACTCACCTACATCTACAAGCTTTAAAAAAGACACACTGTCCTACATATGCTGAAAGCCACCCACAAAGACACACTTATCCACAGACAAAGGCAGATTATAGATGGTTTGCTGGAGAACACGCTGGCGGCTGGATGCTGTCATGCCACCAACACTTCTGGGCATTGCTGGGAAGTGTGCTGATTAGCGGGGATTACGGTTCGAGCCAAATCGGGGTTTAGACTTCACTGGGAATGATGGTTCCAGAAGAGGGATTCCAGCAGCAATGTCTCCTCGAGCCCAAGTTATGTTGCTAAAGAAGAAGATGGACAGGATGACCGTGGGGAGTGAGAGACAGCGGCTGCAGCAGGGTGAAAGAGGCGATAGGAGGACACCAGCTCTGTGTTTTTTTTTAATATCCTGTAAGCACAACAGTCCTGTCAGACATTTACTGCCTTTGCAGAAACATGCAAGGGATGCTCTTCCAAATACTTAGCGCCCAGTCCTGAACCAAAGCATCCAGCATAGTAAAAATACCGCTGCTTAAATCTCAACCGCTGCAATTTCAGAAGAAAAAATTGAAACCTGACACATATCGAGTTTGACGCCAGTTGTCAACTTCAGTCTTTAACTTCAGTCTTTAATGTTTGATCGTTATCATTACAAATAAAAGTGCACTGACAAACGCATTGTCTGGCTCCTATAGCGTTTGACTGTGGGCCGTGAGTTGGATCTGATGCTCAAGATTTGATGTCGGACCCCTCGGTCGACAGTGATGACATCCTCCTTATGCTTCTTTGTGCATGACATGAAGGAACACATGTCCGGGCTCATCTAAAACTTTCTTGTCACTAAAGCTATTTTAAGAGCAGCTGGACACAGGGTCGTCCACTTTTGCCTCTCTGTCTAGATGCTGTAATTTTCCTCACGCACACAGTCACTTTGTCCAGCTAGATTTCCTATGTCCACTTTTATTTATTGCTAGTCATACTCATCAACCAAACTCAAATTCCAATATTTATTATATTTAATGATATGTTAAGACTACCAAATACTTTTAAAAAGCTCATTTCTAATTGGTACATTGAATAAATTGTTATAATATAACACGTTATAATGTAGTTGTAAGCACATTTAAGGATATTTTAAGTGTTTAGCATGATTTCTTACAATTACATTATATTTGTTTTAATCTATTTATTAGTAGATATTGTTTCTGACTGCAAAAGAGAATCATCATCATCCTTTAGCAACTGTGAACTAACTTGGTGGTTAATTTTAGCTCCATCTGCGATGAAGTGTTGTGCAGCAGCTTGGCCCGGCTATTAAGGGCTTGTTGACCTGTCGTGTTGAGCAAACACGACCCCGTATCGAAAAACATGAGCGCAGAGTGTACACTGAACTGTGCTGTACTGTGCTTTAATGGTAGCTGGAGTTGTCAGGTGAATGATTAAGATGTCCAGATGATGTTGCTTTTTTTTTAATGATCAGCAAGTGCAATGAATCAGATTAGGATCATCGGAAAATAAAACACGCTTGACTTCTTATTTTTCAGACCGCCCCAAGATCCGCATGCCCCGTCATCTCAGATCTTGCTACGTCAAGAAAGTCGGAGAGCAGATCAACCTGGTTATCCCGTTTATTGTAAGTAAGCACAAACCTATTCCCCCCAGCAGGAGGATATAAAAGTTAACATACAGATCTTTCAGTCATTACACTATAGATTAGATTAAATTAGATTAGATATGACTTCATCGATCCCTTTGGGAGGTTGCCTCAGGGAAGTTGAAGCTCCAACACGTCACATACAGCACTGTTATAAATTTAAGACAGACAAATAGAAGAGGAATATGTAAAAACAAAAAACACCCTAAATACCAACACCAACATAGAGAAATATAAAATAAATAACAAAAAATCTTTAAAAATTTTTAAAAATATATAAATAATATATATAAATAAAAGTACACATGGTTAGCTATTCTGTATACATTATTATATACATGATTATGAATTATATGAATATCTAAATAGAAATATATTAAGAGTATAATACAAGTATAATAAATATAAGCTACTATATAAGCTACTATATAATACTATACTACTACTGACAAGGACCAGGACTACTATATAATAGCTAGGAAAAGCTAAGATACTGAATAGAATGATATAATATATATAGAAATATGTATAAAATATGCAAGGATAGATTTATACATACATATGCATGTTTACATACAGACACATACATACAATAATATAATATTGAAAATATGTAATATTACTAGAAAAGTTGCTATATATATATATATATATATATATATATATATATATATATATATATATATATATATATATATATATATATATATATATATATATATATATATATATATATATATATAGTAGAAGCACCTATATACAGATTACCACCTATATATAGATTACTATACCTGCGTCCTCTGTTTCCTCAGGGGAAGCCCAAACCTGCGGTGTCCTGGCTTAAGGATGGTCAGCCCGTGGATCCGAAGAGGGTGAACATCAGAAACAGCGACAGGGACAGCATCCTGTTTGTCCGCACGGCTCAAAGAGAGGACTCTGGTGTTTATGAGATTACCGTAAAGGTGGACAGCTTTGAAGACAAAGCCACGCTCCCCGTTCAGATTGTTGGTGAGTCGCGTTTTTTGCACCTAACGTAAACAAGTGCGCACAAAAAAAGACAATCCAAAGCGCTCGTAAAGATCACATGTCCCACACTGGCGCCCTTTGACCCGCCAGTGTTTGAGCCGAGCGTCAGCTGTCACTGTGCGAGCTGGCTTCAGAGGCTTTACCTTTGCAAATATCCTGGCAGAGACCTTTCAGGCTGTGAGGAACACACTGATGGTGATTTGAATCTAACAGCAACGTGTCCCCCTCAGAGCGGCCTGGACCTCCGACCAGTATAAAGCTGGTGGACACCTGGGGCTTCAACGCTGCGCTGGAATGGACTCCACCCGTAGATAACGGCAACTGCGACATCACTGGGTACACTGTCCAGAAGGCCGACAGGAAGACCGGGGTACGGCCTGAGTCACATACACATGTAGATGTGAGACGTGGGGACATTGTGGAAGGAAAATGGATATTATCCAAAAGACAATTTGATTCGCATCAGGTGTGAGGAGGTGAAAACGTAAGCAAGGTTTGAACTTCTCAGAAGTTCTGTATCTTAAATTACTCACACAACCACTTCTGTCACTTTCTTCATGTGCGACACTATGTCTGAGAGAGTGCTATCGCCTTTTTTGAACCATTATCGCATCTTGCTCCCCTCTGTGATTACAGCGTGGAACAGATATAGACACATTTGCCTTCCCATGTTTCATTTGACCACAAAATAGTTCATTTCCAGCCCGCCGACACTTCATCAGGCAGATTTACTGCTGAATCAACTGGAAACGTAATACGCACATGTGTAATAAGAGGTGACTTAGACGTGCAAAGTATTTTAACGTCCACTGCTCCCCATCCCTTTTTTCTCTGGGGTTTACTTTACAGTCTATGAAAATACTAATAGGTCTTTTTAAAGTTGTGACTCGTGCTGCTAAAAATGGTCTGGAAGCAATGTGGTGGGATACCTCTCCCAGTAAGCTCCAAAGGATCAAGATGTCTGTTTTAGGCAAATTCTCCCCCCGTGTCACTGTACCGCCAAGGATTAAAGAAAGGCACAGAGGGATGATGTGCAATTTCCTGTGCATGTTTGTTTTTAAGCGTGTCCAAGTGAATGTACTACAAGTTCTTGGCCCAGGTAGATTTTTTGGTAAAAGTCAATGCAATTCCTCAATGGACCATGGACAGAAGGGGAGAGACAGATTTAAAAAAGAGAAAGAGGAAACTGTTTTGGTAGAAATAAATCACAGTGCCTGTCAAAATGGACGGGTTAATAATTGGTAATCAGAGCTCAGCGACAACATACATCATAGTATGATTTTCTGTCTTTGCTGTACTGAACTGGCTCGGTCTCCCCTGCAGGAATGGTTCACAGTGTTGGAGCACTATCACAGGCTAAGCGCCACGGTGTCAGACCTCATCATGGGAAACTCGTACTTCTTCAGGGTGCTCTCTGAGAACCAAGTGGGCACCAGTGAAAAGAGCGCTGTCACCAAGGGGGTGGCCAACATCCAGAAAACAAGTGAGTTAATTTGTTGATACGAGCCATTTTAGCGGCAGTGCTGCAGTATAAGTGAGTACTGCAGAGACATTACTTTAATGAGCTGCAGTGAGCCTGTGAGAGTGTACGTGTGTGTATGTGTGTGTGTGTGTGTGTGTGTGTGTGTGTGTGTGTGTGTGTGTGTGTGTGTGTGTTTAAAGTGAAGAGACTTGAGGAGAGAATATGCCCTTGCCAAGTCACTCTTGGCCACTGCTCAGCTGAAATAAAATTAAGAGGCTGACAACATTAAGATAGCTGACAGAGTAAATGTTTCTCCACCCGTGTGTGTGTATGTGCGTGCGTGAGCGTGTGTATGTGCACGTTGATGTGTTGATGTGTTTGTATTTTGAAACTCAGATTTGAAAATTATATTTGAAAATTATATTTGAACATTATATCCTTCCCCGAGGGAAGGTGCTGCGTTGCTGGAAAGCAGGGCTTCAATTTGTCCACAGTGACCTCTCTGCTCTGCATGTGTGTGTGTGTGTGCACGTGCACATGCACGTGTGTGTATGCGTCTGCAGAAGATGCACGTCAAACAACAGTAGAACCAGGTCAATCCATTTATATACAACAGGGGTTATATATCAGGGGTAGACAACCCTGGTCCTAGACTGCCACTGTGGGTGCAGGTTTTTGTTCCAACTAACCAGATCCTTGCTAAGAATCATGTGTGTTACTACTTGTTTGGAACAAAAACCTGCACAAACAGTGGCACTTTAGGACCAGGGTTGTCTACCCCTGATATACAACCTCACACCTTGCATACTGTGATTGGTCGGTGGCTACACACCCACTGCCTGAAGGTTGAAGCCCAGAAAACAGCAAAATAATAAGAAAACCTGAAAAAAGGGAGAGTCTCTGCAGATAAAACGTCACATGCATCAGAAGGATTACTTTTGAATAAGTCTATACTGTAGATCACATGTGTCAAACTGCAATCCAGAAGGGCCGGTGTGGGTGCAGGTTTTTGTTCCAACCAAGGAGTCACACACCTGACACACCTACTAATGAAGGTCCTCATCAAGGGCTCTAGTGGTTGATTAGTAGAATCAGGTGTGTTACTGCTTGGTTGGAACAAAAACCTGCACCCACACCGGCCCTTCTGGATTGCAGTTTGACACCCCTGCTGTAGATTGTTGTACAGTATAGACGTTTGGTTTGATGGACAGCAGTGTGACCCAATGGAAATTGCCTGTGATAAGACTGTCCAAATCTGATAGCCAATAGCCAGGGCTTTCGACCATCATGTAACATGGGGGAACTGCACTACTTACCGATTGAGCATTTTTGCAAATAAGACTGAAAAAGGGAGTCCATCTTAAGAGGTTAAAAAAAAAATTGCAACAAACACTTGTGGCTAACTAGTACACAAGTCATGTGACCGTGTGTGTTGCCACTAATTACCATCCTTTAAGACATGTACAGAAGAATGATGCCTTGATTACCTCTTTATAGGAATAATGGTATTTAGACATGGCGTTGTTAACTTGACGAAACAATGCAAGATCTTGACCTTTCTCTGTGCATTTTCAGGTATTGTGTACAAGCCTCCCGAATACCAGGAGCACGTCTTTAGCGAGGCGCCCAAGTTCACCACACCCCTCAATGACCGCGCTGCTACTGTGGGCTACACCACCAAGCTGCTGTGTTCCGTTCGTGGATCCCCCAAGGTCAGGCATACACTTACAGTCCATACACACACACACTGCAGCTTGGATCAGTGAATTGTCTCATGTGTCATGCCCATGACATCCTGTCCAGGTTAATATGCTGTTTGTGCTTATGTTTCTATCACCATTTGTGTATCTTGTCAAGAATGTTGTTCTTATTATAGTCCTACTGAGAGCTACTCCAAGCCAAAACCATACAAGAATTTTTATCCTGTATTTAAACAACTTTGTTCGATAAACCATTTGAGTGTGCACTTCAAATGCGGTTGCCACTGGGGCAGGGCTAACACTGGCGTGCCTCTGTAAAGTTTTGCTATGTCTTTCACCGTTCTTGGCGGTCACTGCTCCAGTTAAACATATCAACTTTACAGTTGTCTGACTGACGCAGGCGGCTTAGGTGGCAGCCCGCGGTGGAAATGCGATTGATTATGCGTCCTCGCTGTCCTTGGCTCCTCACCAAGGACAGAAGCGGGGCTGCCGGCACAGTCGGCACATGCCAGCCAGCGTAGTTAGGACAAATCCACGGAGAACCGCGAGGGATGGACCAGGGAAGGGCTGGGAGAGAGATGTTTCGAAAGACAGCTGAGGAGATCCAGAAACAATGGTGTGGCCCTTTTTTTTAATGTGGCATGTGTCTGTATGAGTCAAAAGTGGATACCCCGTGGTTGAGGAAGAGAAAGACCCAGTTGTTGATTCACGCCCTGAAATTAACGTCTTTATGCAGAGCCGCCGTGTCTAAATGAGTCATCTGTGCCGCTCCCTGCGGACGAGAACCCTCAATCTCTGCAGTCAGAGCTACCCAGCGGTAGCAGCTGTGTGAAAGCCTATCCACATGAAAAGACAGACATGTAATACCCCAGTCATACAGGACACCCTCATACTCCGAATGTGTACTTAACCCTTGTGTCAACCCATACACATGAAATTGCGGTCACAGGTTAACCCTTCAATACTAATTAGAATCATTCGTTGTCATTATAGAACTACTGGAAATTAAGTGATTTCACACTTACTTTGTTTTAGCGTGTGCTTATTGAGTCACATTCTCCTCCCTGGCTCGGACTCTACAGCCCAATGAGAAGTGCTGAGGAGGTCCATAAGGAAGGCATGTAGCATGATAAGTGCTGTCTCTGATAAAGAGCTGTCACGATTAGAAGCGGAGAGTCTGTTGGAGAAGATAAGCAGGGAAGAAAAAAGAAGAGACCGTGATAAGAAGTAAAGCCTGTTGTCCTGTAATGGCTGAGGGGAGATGTATCACAGAAGGTACTATTTTAGCCACCCTTTCAGACTGCAGCACTGTTATCAGTGTGACTGACCGTCCCTGCAACATCCAGCCACATGCATGTCTGAAGACAGAAACGTGACGGGACAGGAAGGAGACAGAAGAAGTTGAAATAACGAGGGAAACAGAAATTACTTATTTATCAAATAATTAATCAAACAATCTTTATTTATAAAGCGATTCTCATGCACAGAAAATACAGCACAAAGTGCTACACAAGTTATACAAGAGGGTTAGGAGGAAACGCTGCATATATGGGATAAAAGTATATTTTTAAAAAAGTATAAAAACACTATATGATAAAATCCTGTAAGAACATTAAAAGCTAAAATGAACATATAGGAATGTTTGATACTAAACCAAAATAAAAGTGTGGATTAAAAGAAAATAACAATCAAGATAAACGCTAGATAAAGCGTAAGCATATGAATAAATAATAAAATGAAACAAAATAAATTAGAATAATATAACTATAAATATGAATAAGTGAAAGGTATATTAAGAACATGAGTTAAAAGCCAAATGAAATAGGTGGATATTGAGCCTACTTTTAAAACTATTAATGTTTTCTGCAGCCGAGGGTCCTCCAACATAAAACTGAAAGAATGCCTCATGGAGGTTGAAGGACCTGAGGGTGCATGAAGGTTTGTAAGGTAAACGCAGTTCAGAAAGATAAGAATGCCCAAGACCTGCCTTCTGGTCCTTGTCAGCACACGTGCTGCTAAATTCTGTAGGAGTTACATGATTTATTTATATTGTTTTCCTACCATCACCAAACTCAGAAACATAACGAGTTGCCAAACGTGCAAAGCGCATTGCTAATGCATAGATTTTTATCTTTAAAAGACAATAACATCCAAACTGAACTGAACCGACCTTCAGAAGTTAACAGTAAGGCGGAATTATGGACAGTATCTCTTTTCTTATCAATTTAATATAATGTTTATATATGAGAAATAAAATTGCATTCCGACTGATTAAATCCCAAAAATCTGTACAAAAACTCCCCATAAAATCTGTCATTGTACAGTCCCCCAGCACAGAATAATGGACTATTCCTTCACTGGAGGAGCCGCTGTGCACCTCCCAATACATGTGATGATAGAGAAGCAGAAACTCCTCCACATAATGTGCAATCCAGCAAAACATCAACAAGTTACACTGTTGTTATAGTGATATTGCAATAAATGACCTCAACCAGAACTTCTTGAATTTCTACAGAAATGCAGTGGATGTGCCAGCTTTCAGTTTTATTTATTTATTTTTTTATGAGTATGTTGGGGAATGTAATTTCCCAGAAGTGGACATGAACTTACTCAAGTGACAACTGACAGTTCATTAGAAATATGAGTAACTTAACTGTTGTTTAATGTTTACCACGTTCACCATCAAATTTGGTCACCGAAAGGTACTACTGTTCATCCTGATGACAACATCAATGTCTGAACCAATTTGAAAGGCAATCCTTACATTATTTATTTATTTATTATTTCAATCTGGACACTTCCATCCATCAAGCCTCACCAACATCAAGGCTAAAAATGGATTTTCACACGTATCAAAATCCTACGTTTTTTCTCTTACCGCCATTTTATTGTTCCTCAAAATCAGAATGCGTCTGCAGGTTAATTCCTGATTCAATCATTTGATCACAGAATTGTGGGCGATAGGCTTAACTGCTCCTGTCATAAATCGTAAAACCTGCAGGTTTCACAGAATAACCAGCAGTAGCAACACGCATGTGTCTGGGGGTGTTGGTTTGCAAATTGTCATCACCTTCAGCAGCAGCATCTCACCTCACAGCTAAAGGCTCAAATATACTTGGACCGAGGCCCAGGATGCCTCATCCTCCACCTCTTCCATCACTGTGGCAAAGAGAAGAGAAGTGTCAACAGATAACTTTAGTGTCCACGTCACTGTCTTTGTTCAACCTCGTTTTTTAACTTGCAAATCAAGTCTTTCTCAATTTGAAAGCTTCCCTTCACATCCTGGTACATGTAGACACATTTTCCAACTAAGGAAACAGGATATTACACTGTCAAATTAACACTGACCAACATTCACATCTCCAAACTGCAGTATCTATGTTTCATCAGAAAATAACTTATTAAACATATGCACAAAACGTCCACTCTGAGAGAAATAGTGGGCAGCCACACAGAACTAAATGTGTTTCATACATCACTGTGAAAGCATTGAGGTGAACAGCTCTAAAACACATCAGCTGATGTGTAATTCAACCCGGACCATGAAGCTCCAACAGGAAATCCATGCAAGGAGAGTGCTACTTAAACCCAGAGCAGCACATACCTGGGGTCAGAAAAAGTCTTATGTTACTCTCATTCTACTGAACTGTAATGCTCAGCATAGACCGAGTGAGCTCATGGGAAGCCAAGCAGAAAGCAGCCCATTGACACCCATGGTAAATATTTACAGCTTTAAAATGATTAGAAAGGGATTTTAAAAAAAATCTCGTTCTACTCATTTCAGAAATGCCAACATACAATTGAATATCACCCATCAACAAATCTCAAACTTACAATACAAATCAGCACAGATGGCATAATAGTTTCCAATCATCCGCATGAGCTGATGCAGCTTTTCGGGGGGAAGCCAGTCACTCCTTCGCCAAAACAGGTGTGATATGACTGAGCTGATAACTGTCTCCTCTCCTCGGCTCAGCCTAAGATCGAGTGGCTGAAGAATCAGATGGTCATCGGTGACGACCCCAAGTTTCGTCAGTTCACAACCCAGGGCATTTGCTCTCTGGAGATCCGTAAGCCGTGCTCCTTCGACGGTGGCACGTACACCTGCAGAGCCAAGAACGATCAAGGAGAGGCCACCGTCTCCTGCAAACTGGAGGTCAAACGTACGTATGCACAGACAAGCAAAGGGATCTCTGTGCTCTAAACGTTCGGGATAAATATCGCAGAATTTAAATCCGTTTGAAAACAAACTGTGTATTGTATTCCTCTCCCAACAGAGGTTACTGTGCCAGAAAGTGGGAAATAAAATCAACGAACCTAGATAGCCGCCCAGAGGTAAGGACAAAGATAAAGACATACTACTAGCTTGTGGTAGAAGCACACTAAGAACAGTACTAAGCACAGTAGTACAATACTGCTCATTAATATTATAGATTTCAGAGTTTTAGTTTGGCAGTAAATGCTGACTTGGGGTGGTTAAATATTGTTTTATATATTTATGTGTTTAATTTAATTGATTTTTTTCAGCCTGCACGCTGCAGCTCAAACACTAGTTACACAAGAGGGTTAGGAGGAAACACTGCTTAAACACATTAGTGGTACCTGAAACTGTCAATACCACTCAAATGGGGAAGTCCTTGCTCTTCAACACAGCTGCTGACAATATTATTAGTCTTTAAATTTCAGGCTTCCATTACCAACAGTGTGTGAGCCTCCCACAGACAGCTCAGCTGTGTCTGCTAAACCATACCGCCCTCCCCAGGGCTGACTCTGACTGAGCAGTATAAACTGAATGTAGCTGTATATGTATAGTGTTTAAATCCAAAAGCTAATTGAGGCGTCAGCCTGCCCCTTTTACGCTTTTCTCTCTTCCTCGTCCTGTGCGGCTGAATTTCCCTTCCCTCCCTCCCTTCTGTGTATCCTGTGCATTTGCAAGCCCCGCCTGCTTTTGGATGTGGTAATCTGACGAAGATCAAGGGCAGTAAAATAGAAATGCCAAATTCCATGTTTTTAAAGCTCTAATGTTTCTAATTATATCCACACTATTAGGCAGACACATTTGGATTAGGGGTATTGGCACTTTCATTTAAGCTTTTCAAATGCTCCGGTGGTGTTTCCTTTCAAGGTGTCACGCTCTCATCTCAACTACAGACAAGCAAGGCCCCCCCCCCCGAAAAAGTGGAGTGGTGAGAGAAGGTGGCATGAGGAAAAGGACAAAAAGGAGAGAGAATGAAAAAAGAATGGACTGTTGATTTGTTGGCGAAGAGAAGCCCAGGGAATAGCGGGTGAAAAATAATTGTTTTATTAAAGACGTACTGGTTTTTTTTAGAGCACTGTGAACACTTCCAACTGCTGCTGTACATCCAGAACATGTTCACAAGTGGCCAGTTACATAAGTATAAATCTCTTTTTGGATGGCTGGTTTCTTTCATGGCTTTATTTGGACCTTTAAATAACAATAATACTAGTTTAACTCTACAGAGTATAGAACAGAATACAGATGGTAATTATTAAGGCCATTACTTAATAACACTTCGATATGCAGGCATTTTTATCATCGATTACATTTCTACCTCACCCCCATCACATTTGTATGTGGTGTATTTTTTAAGATATACCTGTCTACCGATGAGGTCAAAAGTTTTTATGGGGCCTTTGGTATGATGATGCAATGAGTGGGCAGGTTTGGTTTGTTTAAATTTGACTTCAGTCTTCATATTTAAAGATACATTGATGAGCAGGTGTTGTGCGAAATGGTTTCCTGCTCTTTGGTGAATAAAAGAAACACAGACATGAGTGTCAGCCTACAGTTTTATTTCCTCTATAGAAGAAAGGTCAGAGTGCCCAGCACCCCAGCCTTCCCCAGTTCCCGATACAGTAAGACATAGAATAGATGATCAGTTGAGCATTTATACATTAGGACCTTCCCCCCAGAAGTCACACAAAAGGTCAATGATCCCATTGTCCCCTGACACCCCCTGTCTGCTGCAGGAGACCTGTTTCTGACCCCTGGAGTGACGTTCACACCTGCCTAAGTTTGCGTCTGCAGCAGTCAGGAGTGGTCTGTGATGAATACACAAGCCATTACAGCAGGCAACAAATACAGTCCTCAGTCACTTTCGCATTAGACTACAGCAAAAAGTGATGAATAATTCTATCTGTGTGTGAACACAGCAAAATGACCACAACCACTGCCTGAACTGTAAAGATTAAACATTTTGCAATCAGGTGTTTCTGCGAAAGGAGGACTGCAGAGTCATTTTGGTATCTCACTTTGAATAAAAGGCCTCAGCTCCGTGTCTGACATAAAAATAAATAAATACAAAAAATAAATAAATAAAAAACTGGATGGATTTGTTGTGATCCACGCATACTACAAAGTTGACCTTGATTGCGGTCAGGGACATTACACTGCAAATAGGGTCACATGCCTGCCTAATCGCCCAGCCGTTAATGCATCCTCACTGTGTTTGGATGCATTCACACCTGTATTTACAGCTGTCCACTTGTGATCACATTACAAGTGTGAGATGCGCCAAGTGGATGACATGATCATGTGTGTCTGTGTCGCTACGCCGTCCTGTAAGGCACAACCTTACATGGGAGGGTCCCTCAAGGGGAAAATGGGTGATTAGGGAGCGCCTTAGGGTTGGGGGGGGAGTAAAAGTGATGTCAGTGCTGTACTCCACAGTTTCTAAAAATGACTCCAGATGATCTGACACGCAGCCAAACTCTTCACATTACCATGAGTTGACTGGAGCGATCGGACCTCAGTGAAGTGCCGTAAGAAGGAAGGAAGAATGAGCTAAGAGGGCAGAAAACGAGCTAGATAATTATCGTTAGAAAACATGCGTGAACACATACTGTACATATCCAAACACATGCAGACACACACACACACACACTCTCAGAACTTTCTTGTTATAACCTCATATAACCCTCTCCTTGTTCTACTTATCTGTCCACCAGTGTTTTTAAAGGACGAGCAGAGGTCCAGGTCTTATGTTTTTAGGTGAGTTTTATGTGAGTATGTGTGTATGTGCACACATGCGCGTGTATAATAATTTATAACATTTTCTGTGTCTCTCTTATCTCCTCCAGAATGTTTGTGGAGGTGACAGGAAAACGTTACGGCTGGCTTTTACGGCAGTGTGTACATAAAGAAGAAAGCGACAGAGCACAACATACCAACATCTCCATTTCTATTTCTAACCCCACCCACCGGAACCACTCCCTCCAGTATGCAGGGGAGCCCCACCCCACCCATCCCAGTTTGCCAAATGTTGTATGTTATTTTAGTTGGTGACATGTATGTAAGGCTATATTTACAATGTTTTTTTCTGCTTGTGTCCATTTTCTGTTTGTTATAGTATATATATGTGAATATATATGTACTGCCTAATAAAACGGTGAATCCTTGGACATGCTATTGCACTGGTATAGATGTGTAATAAAAATTATATATTGTATTATGTATTATATGTATTTTAACATAATTCCACATACTATTTGACATATATAGTGTCACTAATAATTTGAAGTATTTGGAAGTATGTTTTACTGAAGAGGTAACAGTGGTAGAAATAGATTTAAACCTCAGCATGTCAAACCGAAACTTAACTGCATAGATGCCGGCTTGAGGTTTGTTTTCGTCCCTTCACTGTGAAACTTTTGGGTATCTTAATTACAAAAATCGCTATATGAAACATAATCCATTATTAAATGAATACTCTATCAAACAGTCACAAAGGGCTATGAATAATTGAATATCCTGCTCTTTCACAAAAGATGGTATCAATAATAAGCTTGTTGTTGTATTTGAACATTTAATTACCAGGGCCGTTCGAGAAGTAGTTCTCTTTCTTTCACACCCTGCCTACAGGTATTTGCAGTAGCGCAGTCACTGAGGTCAGACAGTGTTAAACGCCTTTCTCAGTACTATTCTTTAACATACCCATGTACCCACATCATTTACATTTGTAAAAAAAAAAAAAAATTCATTAATAGTACATTACTTCAGACGGGAGCTGTTAGAGCACCACAGGAAAGGTGTATTTATGGAGAAACTGGAGAAGTTGTAGTTGAAAAGATACTTTCAGTGTCCCCCTCTGTTTAAATGAGTATGGATCCCATAATAGTCAGATTGGCTCACAGGTGAAGTGTTAGTGCTCTAATACCAAGTCAAGTCAATTTTATTTTTCATATATAATGATAACAGCTATTGTAAAATGCAGGCACAATTTTGATATTATACATGGTTTAATTCAATAGTTTAAATTTAAATTATAAAAATAGATGAGATCAGGTCATAGAAACTGATGGGACACTGAAAACACTGTAGCATCTGCTGTAAGAACATAACACAGCACATTACCGTAAACCAATTGCACAACGTCCATGTTGCTATTTCTGCATGGATTCAGTCCAGTACTGTCTTAGCTTTTTGTAAGCGGTGTGAAATTCTGAGTTTCAACACTTCATACATGTCGAAACTTAATAGAAAATGGCATCACAGTGATATCACCGACTAAATTCGAAGCTTCCTCTTTTTGTTCTGAGGAAACATAAAGCAGTAAACAACATGAATCGCACGCGACATAAACCTCAAATCATTTGATTTCATACACAATCATGTATTAGATATTCAGCAAAGAAACGGCAGCCTATAGTTTCACATGAGATAGGAGGTAAAAACAGATTTTAGCGTTAATACTTATTAAGGTTCTGTTGCAAATTGGGTCAAACAGAGTCTGGGTGCCGCTGTTATGTATGATGGCTCAATGGAAAGGTTCTGCTACACTGAATGGAACAGAATCTTAATTATTATCATCGGTAACGCCTGTTTTTAGCCAGTATTATGTCAATATGGCTGCCATGAAAAAGGTCTGTCTTTTTTTCCAATATTGCGTGATATCCGTCAACAGCATGTTTATATTAATCATTTTCAAAAGCAACCATGAGCTAATTTGATTAGAGATACAGTATATAGTCATGTACATTGATGTGACTGTAGATAATATGATTTTCTGTGTTATACCGACACCTTATGGTGAGACTGGAGCCTCTGACAGAGAGACAGCCGCGTGATACTTGTTGGCACGACACATCAGGAAGTCATACTTTACCACAGAGAGAAAAAGAACTGCAGCATATGATTTCTACTGAAATAATCCCTCCTTATGTGACCACTTGGCATTATGTATGATAATGTAAAAAAGCTTAGATCATTGTACAGTAGGCCCATAAGAGTCACACTGGCGATTACATGATGAATACACAGTATAGTTTGTGTCTCTAGGGAGTGAGTTTCAGCTGAAGGTAAAAGGATGTTACTGTGATGTTTGTGGTTAATGGTAGATTCACAGAAATGTGAAATGTGAAAAAACTGTGACTTCCGCTCAAGTTACCAAAATCATGTCACTCTAAAATTACCCAAGTTTCTAAACACAGAGTACACAAAGAAGGTTAGATTTATAGGGTTTTTTTGGTACAAAATTATCACGGCTTAAAATTTGAAGAATCAGTTTAATGACAAAAATGACAATTTAAGACAGATACTATGAGCCCTTGACATAGTTCACAATGTAAAGGAAAAATCCCCTTTGAAAAATACAAGTGAAATATTTATTTTATAAACACCTTATTTTCAAGCCTCATCAAACATGGTCATAAGCCTGCAGGTTTTTTTCAATTCTCTGATCCCAATGTCAACTTTTGGCACGAATCAGCAGTTCAAATTAATGTTGAGAAAACATGCGAATGTGGTTGACCAACACAACAGTACATTTCCTGAAACGAAAAAAAAAAGCAGATGTCAGACGCAAAAGCTGCTGTCCTGAGATGAGTACAAAGGAACCTATCGCATACATACGCCCATGTAGTCTGCAGTCCTATTTCCTTTGCTGAACTTCACTACACGGCAGATATTTGACACAACTTGGCAGCACAGCCTCTGCATGTGCAGCTCAATGGAAAATGTTGCCTCTCAAGGTTTTCAGTGTCATCTGTAAGTTTTTACACTTTCTATATTGTTTTTTTTTCTTGATTTATCAAAAATATCTGTCAGATTCACACGCGATTGCTACTGAACATACATTATTAATTGATTTTGGCAGATTTCACTGCTGTTTGTGCAGCTCAGGATGTCAATAATGGTAAGAAACCTTTTTTTACACTGAGACAAAAGATTGCAATGATTCCTAATGCTAGTTTATCATATTGAAGTGACAATAACTCAGAATATTGGATTACATATTACAGATTTACGTGTTTATGATCTGTATTAAATCCAAAATAGAGCAAAACAAAGTTTAGGAAGTAGAACTTGTGGGGGCTTAATATGAGGAAGACAAAGTACTTTGTTCCTACAACCATAAAATGCCTGCTGAAGTGAATTTAATTTTGAGCATTCTGTAGCAGTAACATTATGTTGACATGGTTATGAATGTCTTGCTAGGATAGTCCTGCTTTGTGTAGCAAATTAGATCTAAGAATATCTCAGAGGTGTTTTAGTTCTTTAATTTGCAAATCAGCAGTTTGTGGTTCTGTTGGTTGTTGCGTTTTTTGGCATGTCAATCCCTGGCTACATTTTGTGTATAATTAATTAGGTGTAAATTCGAACAAGTGTCCACGATATTCCTTTTTTTTTTAAATAAAACTTTCCTGCATTGACACTATTCCTACTGCTGATATTTAAATATTTAAATATCCACTAGATATATTTCTAAAGCATAAATCTTGGCTTTTTTTGTTCTGATCTAAATTTACTTTCTCCTGTAATCTGTCAGACACTGAAGTGTATGGAAGTGTTTCAGCTACCCCACCGATGGTGCTTTCAACTGCTTACGGTGAGACTCTAACATCAGTTATTGTACCATAAACATACAGCTTCCTTTTCTAGAATCTACCATCAGAATCTACCTGATCATTATTTATATTATGGGTTAACTTTTTTAATTACTATCTGAAAACCGTGCTTCCTTCCAGAGCAGCAACAAAAACAACAAGGGTGTTGTCAAAAATGCTGTGATGCGGTCTGAAATAGATTATATCTAGATTACACCTCCACTGCAATTGGTCTCTTTTCCTTTAAGAATACACTTTTTTAAATTAGAGTTTACATAACATCATAATATACTGAATTATATTAACTTTATTTTAAGGTGGATTTTCCCTCTGAAAAATGCTGTAACCTACTTTTGTTGTACCTTTTATTCTTCCATATCATATACTTTTAAAACAATGCTGAAAACAATATATCAAATGTAAATTTATTTATATCTGGAGCCACATGCAGTTCATTTTTTTATGGCAATAAATTAATAAATTCAGACAAAAAGAACAAAAACATAATAATTCTCCTCATGTAATTGTCTCAAGTGTGCATACACTCAGAAATACATTATTTCAAATTCTATTATACAATCAAGAACATATTCAAATCTTCACCTGGTTGATTCTGACCCCATCCTTACAATCACTGTACACAAGCACAAGCAGATTCTGGAAATTATATCTGTAAAGATAGTCACAAACAAAGGGTATTACCACTGAAGATACTGGTACTCGAGCTTTATAGTAAATTTAATCATCCTTATATATTATCCTGTAGACGGCAGATGTGCAATTGAAATTCCTTTTCTCTCTTTTTTTTCTAATCAGCAAAGAAGCCCGAGGCGACTGTGAGCCTAAGGCCAATGACTGGCAAGGTGTACTCAGGAGAGTCTGTCATCTTTGAATGCACGGTGGATCAGTCCTCTGGATGGGACTATCTGTGGTACCATAATGGAAAAGAAATTCAAGGATTTAATAATAACAAGTATATCATAGATTCTGTAGGTCCCTCTAATAACGGAAACTACCAGTGCGAGGCCAAAAAAGACAAAGGAGCATTCTCCACCGAGCTGAGTAAAACCATCAATCTGCAGGTCTCTGGTAAGCGTGGCACCAACTAGGTCACACTGCTGCACTACACACTGTGCATTTCATTCCTATGAACAGCACATGTGAATGCTGTACGCAATCAACGTGTATGTGCTACTCTCTCCTATTTGTTTCTGATGAAGCACGTTCTTTTCATTAGGTCTAATCTTCAAATTTAAAAAAAAAAAATGTTAAAGATATCCTTGTGGTTGTCTATTTTTTTTAGACCGACCGACACCGGTTCTGAAAGAGCTGTCTCCCTGGTTGGACGTATTCCCAGAAGAGACCGTGGAGTTGAAATGTGAAGTTAGCAGCGATGACAATTGGGAGGCCCTTTGGTACAAAGATGGAATGCTGGTCCAAGACAGCCTATCAGTGGAGAAAGACGAAGTCTATCTCAACATCACTTCAGCCGCCCCAGCCGATCAAGGAATCTACACCTGCAAAGCTACCCTCACGTCCAGGAATGTCATCACTGGAGGCAGCAACGCAGCTAACGTCACAGTTTATAGTAAGCTCTCATACCTCTGGGTAGCATTACATTAACTTTGCAATAATTCAGTGAGTCTAATATATTGCAGAATATTTTTACTCGCTTTCTTTATGAGTTCGATGAGGAGATTGACGCAGGTGTCATTCTCTTTTTTGCCACAAAAGGAAGCCAAAAACAACTAAAAATGACTCCACAATGTGTTTGTTATCTCAATTACATGAGTTGATTATTATTGTCATTGCTATGGTTACCAACAAAGCTTGTTTTTTTCTTATAAGTGATTTGCAAGGGCAGCTATTCTAGGCTTACATTTTGTGTTATCTAAAAGTCCCATTTCATAGCCACTTTCACAGGGTTTTTTTTTTTTTTAATACCGTCACACCCACCTGCCTCTGCTGTCACAGCAATAATGAGACAGCCCAAAAATGAACTGTGTTTTCTGGTGCACCAGCGAGGCAATTGAGAAAGCACTGTAAAACTACAATGAGCTGCATTTTTGTACTTTAAGTTCCAAATATATCATGTTAGGTGTAACAAAACTTCAGATAAAACATAAAAAGATATTGGACCTTTAATTAGGATATTCTGACTTGTAAATGGTGTTTATGTCAACCTTCAATATGTGATTATGACTGGGAAACTGGATATTGGGCTGAAATTAACTGTCTGAATGCAGTAAATTCATATTTATTATATTTCCTGAGCAGCAGCATTATTTAACCATCATAGTCAACTGTTATAAGATTGTTTTTCTTTTTAGGTATAGAGTAACAATATGGTGTGACCGGTCTCTGTTTTAGGCAGCAAACCCAAACCAACCCTGACGAAGGATCGTGAGTTAAACCCGATGTATGTCGGAGAAACAGTGAAGTTCACTTGCAAAGTTGATGTGGCCTCCAATTGGAATTATAACTGGTACAGAAATGGAGCTGCACTCCCTTCCACCAATGAAATCCTCAGCATCCATCTTGCTCATTCTGATGCGGGGAGGTACTCGTGCCAGGCCGTCAGAGGTGATATCACATCAGAAGAAAGTGATGGGATAACTCAAAATGTTCTTGGTAAGATAATAGCAGTTAGCAGTTGTATTTTAGTTGTTTTTTTTTATTTTAGGAATTTATAATTTTCTCAGAAAATGCATCCTTATTTTAAAGATGTGAGATGCATAATATTGCCTCTGGTTATTTAGAGGCAAAATGTAGAAACAGGATGTTGTGGCAGTGGTGTGGTGGGTGGGGTGTGTGTGTGTGTGTGTGGGTGGAGGGTGGGATAGACGTGCAGTGATGAAATATGACCTAAGCAGTAGAAAGGTCAGAATTGCTCATTTCAATAGTTTACACAGTTATGTTATTAGTTTTCAAATGACAGGACTTCAATATTTATTTAATTGGTCAGTAACCTGTTATGCCTGTTAAAATACAAAACCTTCTGATATGGATAAAATGGATAAAAAAACATATCTATCTTTATTTTTATCTGTAGTAAAACACAATGTTACTGTTACAGCATCACTACATATCAGTAGTAGGGCTGAAACTAACCACTGTTTTGATATTTAATTTAGATTTGAGCTGTTTGTGTGATTATTTATTTGGGTCCTTTATAATCACATTTTTTTAACATCTTACAAAATATTTTCTTAATGTTCTGTAATGATGCAGTGCGCTTTTTATGATTTTATGGACAAATAATTAATCTTTTCTTATTAAACATTATTATTATTAAACAATGCATTGCAGATAATTTATCTAATTTCAATTTAGCTCATTTAGCTATTTTTTTTTCTGATTTGGGCCAGTTTGTATTAAGTATTTTTATTCATAGTAAAAACACAATGTTATAATTTGTTTTGCAATATTCTAACTAACTTTCTTTTGATACCAGGTTAATGTACATAACCTTGGTGGTTGTAGAGATTTTCCATATCTATTATCATTCATAGCAGGAAAAAGGGGGGGGGTTGAATGGTTAAATAGTTTGAGCCTATTATTTCAGACATAAATGAGCATTTTGTCTGTTTCTCTTTAGAAATTCCTGTTCCATCTTTGAAACCAAGCACCCAGTGGTCCGACGTGTTCCCCACTGAGCATGTGGCGCTACGCTGTGAGATGCCGAGCGGTCTGGACTGGACATATACATGGTCCAGAGATGGTCGGCTGATCCAGGCTGATGATACTACATCTTTTGACTCGAATAGAGCTACGCTTTCCATCAGCTCATCTTCAGCTTCACATGCAGGAAACTATCAGTGCAAAGGTCATCTCAGCAGTAGGTCTGTCAGCAGCAACTTTAGTTCTGGACATACTCTCACAGTATACCGTAAGTTTTTAAAGTTTTTTCAACTTCTTTTGAAATTAGATGCAGCGTTGTTGAAAAAAAAAAATACTGATTGCAATGGTATGTTTGCTTACCCTCAGCTACGAAACCCAGCGTCATTCTGACCCAGTCTCCAGAGTACAATTTAATGTTCAAAGGGGAATCAGTCTCCTTCAGCTGCCACGTTAACGGCTCCGCTGGATGGGAGTATATGTGGTACAAAGATGGACACAATCTTCCGAAAGAATCTTCAGACAAGTATTCCATCAACTCTGTTCTAAAACCAAATAGTGGATCATATGAATGCAAAGCAAAAAGAGGAAAGGATCCGCACTTCCTCATCATCTCTAGTGAGCCTAAACACCTTGAAATTGAAGGTAAGATTCCGTTGACTTCTCTCGAATATGTATAAGTGTTGAATCACTTACAGTGCATCTCTGGTCAGTTGATCCCATTACTCTTTCTGGCTGGTCAGATCTTTCATGAGCAGGTTAACAGCTGTGGATATCAAATAATTCATGTGTATCTTCTTCTCTTTGTGTTTAGAAAAAAAGCCTAAGCCCTCAATAACCAAAGATCCAGATGTTAATGTGGTGTACACTGGCGAGTCATTGTCCTTGAAATGTACACTTGAAATCTCATGGGGTTGGGGGTATGACTGGTACAAAGATGGAACCCTCCTCAAAACCACTAGTGATAGTCTTACTATAGATAATGCCACTTCATCACACAATGGGATCTACAGCTGCATGGCTAGAAGAGACAAAGGATTCATTACAGAACGTAGCAATGGACAGATCTTAGAGATATCTGGTAAGTCATTGTGTTGTCATCTTGTGATGTGTATTATTTACTGCTGCCATTATTTGCCAAGGGTATTGAAAATGGGTGTCTATTTTTTTTTTCCTTTTTTTTTTTAATAGAAATTCCCGTTCCTGTGTTGAAGCAAGTCATGTGGTTGGATGTGTTTCCCGCTGAGAGCGTAAAGTTGAGCTGTGGGATGCCGGCCAGATCTGATTGGACGTATACATGGTACCGAGATGGTGTTCAGATCAACGCCGGTGATGCTGTGTCTTTTGACTCAGACGGAACTACGCTGTTCATCAGTTCTGCTTTACCCTCACACAGAGGACAATACAGCTGCTCGGGAAACCTCAAGAGCAGGCCTGTCAAAAGTAGCCAAAGTTCTGCAGTAAAACTTTTTGTCTATGGTGAGTTTTTTTTTTCTTCTTTTTTGACAGTCCTTTAAATGAATACTGAAAAAAAATACTAGCTTAATCTTGTGGGATGGCTTGTGGGATGTTTGAGATAAATAATTACATTATTTCTAATGATTATTTTACCATTTTGGGGAAATATTTCCTTTCTTGCTTATAGTCTGATGAGAATATTGATACCTTTGCATGTAATTCCAGATAAGAATATTCATATTATTTCTTTCCGTTAAGGAAATTAAAATAGCTACTGAAAGCATCTGCTAAAAAAGGCCAAATTCTCCTTACTCTGGGCTGTGCAGTTTGAGTTACATTAAAATGCTATGATACTAACAGCAATGCCATTTTTCCATCATTATCAACCTTCAGATACAAAACCCACTCCTGAATTGAAGCGGTTTCCTGAAGACAAATCGATGCACACTGAAGATTCTGTCCTCTTTAGCTGTCACGTTAACGTATCTTCTGGATGGGAATATGTGTGGTACAAAGATGGCAACTTGCAAACCGCGTCTGGAACCAATCATTCCATCAAGTCTCTTGCGACGTCAAACAGTGGATCATACACGTGCCAGGCTAAAAGAGGAGACGGGACAGTCTTCTCCTCAGGCCAGTCTCGGGCTTCAAGGCTCGTCGTTGATGGTGAGTTTTCGTCGACTTCCTGCTCACAATTGTCTTTGCGAGTGTTAAATATATTTACAAAGTTTTAAATGTTTTTCTGCAGAACGCCCAAAGGCGAGCGTAGTCCTGTTAACTGGCTGGTCAGAGGTCTTTTCCACTGACATCCTGATGCTCAAATGTGAGGTGCAACAAAGCCAGGACACATGGGAATACGAGTGGTATTTTATACTTCTTGTTAAGTTTGATTAATGTATGTGCATGAAAATGTTGAAAATTAAAATACATACCAAAATTACACAGGTTCAAAGCGGGCATAAAGATTGACGTACCGGAACCTTCTGAGAAATGTGCAGTCACTCCCCAGAACGACCCTGTGCAGAGCTCATATGTTTGCCGGGGCATTCGGAATGGAAAACCATCTTATTCAAAAGAGAGTTCTAGTTATCCTACCAAGAACCTTCGTAAGTACAATCGAGGTCTGGCGGTTTTCAAATTTTACGTTACAAGTATTTTCTCTGACATTCCTTGTTTTTTTTACCTCAAGTTTTAAAGAGGAGGTTGCTTCTTTCCATCGCTGGCTTGATCTTCTTTGGCATCATCGCTGTCTTCATCGGCTGCATCATCTTCAGAATCACGCACAAATCAGGTTTGTACTCAAGTCTTGATGAACATAAACCATTTTCTCTCTTTTAGTCTCAATGACATGACCTAGTTTCTTTCCTAATCATATAGAGGATGAAGACGAGAAGCCAGAGGAAGCCGAGATGTTTCTCACCATGGCTCAACTGAAGGATCGTGGCGGTATGTTGACATAAGCTGGTGCCCATTTCCTCATATGCTGCACACGCAGGCCACTCCACCCTACCATACAATTCAGAGCTATTTTTGAACTGACGTTTGTGAAACTTTCAAGTTGGCGTTCTTGTGTTGAATTTCCTTCCTTCGTCATGCAGATGCACCCTGTCCAATGGTTGATTACATCACTGATGAAGCCCTGAAGGCTCCACCTAAAGGTAAAGAACCTATAGACAAGAAATGAAGATAATTACTGCTATTGCTATTTTGTGTTCTGGGGGTATGGGCTAATTCCTCACTGTCAACTTATCTTTGCTTTTTTGGCTTTTTTAAAAAATAATGTAACCAGAAGAAGGGGGTGAGAATGGCACGATTGACAATGAATCAACACCTCTATCAACTATAACCGTGCAAGGTAACATAATTATATCACAAATGCACTTTTCCATTATAACATACTGAGACATAATTACTGATACACCTCACCCTTTATGTTTTTCTAGCTGTGACTACTGAGAGCCTTGACACAGCGGAAAGCAACGGTGGGATGGTTTCCTTTAAACAATAACCCACTGAAGATGTATTTGCTTTACAATGGGAGATGATTATTAAGAAGTCTTTAGACTCGAGACAGCTCTGTGAGGTTCTAAGGATCGTTGCACATCAGAAAACAGAATTTTTGGATGTATGAAAACTGAAGAAACAATTGTACAGTGTTTACCTCTAGCAGGACAAAAATCTGTGGCTATGTACGTATTAGTCTTAAAGGACAGCTGATGCTGACTAGGACTCGGTCATGAGATTTAAAGGTCAATAGATTTAAAGGTATTCTTTGCCCTGTGTGTGCAAGATGATTTTGATCGATTGAAAAGTTAAATCTATAAATTCACTGTTATTAACTGTACCAATTTTCTTTGTAATCTATCAAATAGTTGTGGAGATATTAATACTCTACACCAAAATGCTAAACTGTCAGATGGATGTGACTGTACAGTTATTGTATCAAAACATTACTTAGTTGCACAATACCATTTAGAATTGTACATTTTTTTTAATTTACACCGCTGTATTGACATATTTTCTTTAGGCACTGTTCAGATATGAAACAATATTTATATGATTACATTCAGTCATATACATTGTTAGCTTTCATATGGATCAATGTTACTGTGTTTACTGTACATATATATATGTGATAATGTGTGGGAGTTTTTCCTTCTGTTAGTGTTTCAATTCTTAGAACAAACACCAGATGTCAGTAGATATACATTGGTCTTCTCTCAAGCATATTTAATCATTTTTTTTGCAATGAATGTTAGTGGTTTGTTATTCTAAAGTTACCAGTTTGTTGTTGAATGCATGTATATTCATCTGCAGCAGTATTGCACAAGTATTGCTAGAGAAATGACGTTCAATCATTTTGTGTCTACGTGTGACATTATAAAAATAAAAAACGCTGCCACATGTGCTCGTCAAACTCATACTGGTCTGCACCATCATATGTGACTGAAACAAAGTGTGGGTTTCACAAGTAGGTCGGTTTGTGGTTCAGTCGGTGGGGAGATTCCATCAAGTGAACCTGTGACAGGAGCAAGACATTGGACAAGGGACACAAGAAAAAAACGATTATAGAGTATACTTTACATTTTAAAATCAAAAGGCCCACAACAGACATGCACATATATAGGACTCACATCTACTTGAGGATATCAGCCAGCTTCTCCATATAGTATTCATAGTTCTCCTTACAATCCTCCCAAGGTGTAAAGCTCTCGTTCTCCGTCTTCTCCACATATATCTCCCAAACAAGCAGGAAGTCAGAAGGCTTCATCATCCTCAATTTGCAGCCGGCACTCGTCAGGGCCTTCAGCCCTTCTATTATCGCTGGCTCTTCCCACTCAAAGAGACGAGCGCAGAACATGCAGAGACGTAGCTTTTTGCGCTGCTGGAGGATCTTCACCAGTTTGGCTGCACAAGCCGCACAGGGACTGGTTGACACGTACCATGTGACATCCAGCTCCTGAGAAGAGTTGGAGTTAGGGAGCACCTGGAAAGGTAAAGAGGTTTAGAGGAGCCAAAACAATCATGAGAGGAATGGAATTGCTTGCAAACTATTATAGTGTAGTGTTTGCATTTGTGCTACATGATGCTACAGTGAGAACAGCTGACTGCATGAGCATTCATTACCTGTTGAAAGAAGGCCTCTTCAACGTGGGCTGTGGCATGTTCATCCTCCATATAACCTTTCAGAGGCTCTGTGCTGCCTCCTGCTGTTTCCACTCTGTAGCACAGTAGGGTCTTGTTCCTCCCTGATGAGTACTCCACATTCCTGAACTGAAACTTGAAGTAGAACGGGCTCATCTGTTCCCTGGTGGAGAGTGACATTGAGAGTTTCTATAAATCTAATATTAAACCGCCTGTTTTAGATACAGTGAAAGCAAATGTTGTTTGGCAACGCTATCATCATCAGTGTTTTTTTAGCCTGTGAATGTTAGATTGGCAGCACTGAGTGTGAAAACTACCAGCATGATGCATCTTTCAACAAAGGATTCACTGTTATCAAGACGAATACCAACACACCCGGAAATGGCTACCCAGGTGGAAGGGCGATCGCTTGCTTGCATAGCACCATGAGCGTGAGTCACATATTTTGTGATGAATTTGTCATCGATGAAAGACACAGTAAGATGATCATAAAAGAGTGATGACAGCAAGGCTTCAGCTTAGACAGGCGACACAGAGAACAGAATATTAATGAGGTTACCACTGAGTAAACGAATATTGCTATAAATATTATTGGCTTTCAAATCATCCCATGGACTGTGGATGTGCCAGGCCCTTCATGATTCAGATGATGTACAAAACACATACCTAATCTATCTTTATTAATCCATTGATATATATAGTACCAGCATCAAAAGATCTATTAGATCTTTGATATCAGCTAGCTTTGATATCAAATTGCCAATACTCAAAAAGGCAAACACTGAGGAACAGATGCTAGACAGAGAGATAGAGCAGGGGCCGGCATCTGTGTTGACTCAGTGACTCATCCCTATTCTTACCGATGGGTTAGTAAAGATGGCAGGTGCAAGTCATTAGTATCCTCCCTCGCTGAAATTAAGTACATGAAAGACAAGAAAAACAACTTTTATTCCAACAGAAATCCACATAACCAAAAGATGGACGTGCGAAAGAGCAAAAACAGGTATGTGAGCGGGACATTCGGACTGTAACTTATTTGTGCTGTATGTATTTAATCGTACAAACCCTTTGACGATCTCAAACGGCGGCAGTTCGATGGGCTGAAACTCCCCGTTTTCTTCAGTGTTCTGCGCCACCCCTCCTGTTGCCCCCTCACCTTCCCCAGTCCTCTTCTCTTCATCCTTCTCTGGCTTTTTTGCAGGTTTGTCAGTCTTTTTCACAAGTTTCTCCTTCCCCTTATCCTTTTCTTTCTCCTTCTCGACGTTGGGTTTGTTTTCCACCTTCTTCTCTTTCTTCTTAGCACTGAGCTGGCTGTTTCTGTCTGCCATGGTATTGTGTTAGTGAGTGAGAGTGTTAAAGAGAGGGAGGGAGAGTGAGTGTAAGTGGAGTGATAACCCTGGTGCATTTACAGAAATAGATCCTATTGTGTGCAGGGGTCTGAGTCACAACATGTGCATGTCTAGCTGGGGCAGGGGGTAAGTCACTCCCCCCTCTTTCCATGCAGTAAATGGGTGGCCGTGTGTTGCATAGTGAGGGACATACCTTTACTTCCACACTTTATACAGTTGCTAAACTATACTGTATTTTGTGTATAACAATGTGCAACATAACAAGCAGTTGACCTTTGAGCCATGAGACTTTTATAACTGTCAATAGGTCAGCAACAGACAGGTTATTAATAGCGATGCTTAGCTCTTGTGTGTGTGTGTGAGTGTGTGTGTACAGGGTAACCAGGGCTCTCTTGATAATAAACACCACTTTTGTTTGTGCCAGATCCAATGTCCTACAGTGCCAAATAGAGCAAGATACGGAACAGTGCAGCACAAAACGGACAATGTTCAGCAGGAGTGTTCTGTCTGTGCACTGAATAACATAACGGTGCAAGTGTGTAGTGTGGCCCAGTGTGCATGTGCCCATGAACAATCAATCTATGAAATCACAGTGCATCAATATGGCCCTCTGCTGAGGCCTTTGTGTGGGGGAGGGGAAATTGGTTTTGTAAGAGTGTGCGCATATTTATTCATGTGTGCGTGGGTCTATATGTGTGGATGGAAAATGGCTTTCTGCACTGCAGATATAATAACTTGAGGCATAAGGGAAAGGGTGTCTGTGTGTGTATGTAGGGGGGGGGGGGGGTTGGGGGGAGTTCAATTACAATTTCCTCCCCTCCCTCAGCCTCACTCTCTGCCAAGTAATTAATTTCAGAGGCAATTACCAATAGGACCGCAGCCCAGCCTGCTCGTCTAACTCAAATGGATGAGCTGTCACAGCCGGAGACGCTTCGAGCTACTCCAACAACACACCCGCGGGTTGAGCACCAAACACACTTTGCAGAGACAAACACACTGGCACATCCACAAGGATATCTAGCGACATCTAAATCCACAGTGATATCCTTGGGTGCTAATCATTGAAATCACAGCGGTCTTTGATAATTAAGATCTATGAAGGAACTCTCAGGTCTCGCCCAGATTGAAGCACTTTCTCTGAATTGGTTTTCATCAACAACATTAAAAAAAACAGTTACACTTGGATGAAAGCCATGTTGTAGTTGGTGAAAGGAAGATGTAATCTGTGTGACAGTCCGTGTAATCAGATACATCCAACATCTTCAGATTGATTGATGTTGGTGTCATCTGCTCATTATTAATCATAAAACATTTATCGATGCAATCAGGCAGTTTGTAACTGAACAAGAGTATATATAGTACAGTACCTATGATTTTTTTTTTCTATTATCAAAGTCTATTACCAGCTCGGTTTTGAGACTGACTGTGAGAAAAGGAGCGTGTAGGAAGTGACTGCTCTGCCTGTTGAATCAAATTTAACTGTAATGGAATTACTTGCAATTATCCAGCATCCCCACCGGCCCAGCACAGAGTAACAGAGTCCCTGAATAAAGGCAAACGCACTCTGCAATGCTCACAATTTCTCCTTCAAAGCAATGCCCTGCAAAGTGGTTCCAAAATATCTCAGTGAGGTCAGACAAAGCAGACGCCGCTGACATGCCTCATGCACACATCCTCTCCTAGTTTTCTAGGGTAGAAACAGGGTCAAACCCATTTCAATTCCCCAAAGTTCAGGCAGAAACAGACATGAAATTGAAAAAGGATAAAAGCGCTGATAATAAAAAAAAAAAAATGAAATGAAATTGACCTCCACTCTGACAGAGCACATATGGAGTTATAGAGGACTGCCAGAGGAGGAAAATGTAAAAAAAATATAAATAAAAAAAGAGAAGCAAGATATATGAAGCAGATTTCAGCCTTCCTTCAAGAGTGGGAGGGAAAAAAAGGTGTGTAACACACATGCATGAGTGCACACACCTCTGCAAACTGCACAGAACACCTGCAGTAGGAAGTAAATCTCATTTATTATGATGTCCCAGTGAAGAGGCATACATACAGAGAAAAAGAAAATAAGTTGATGCACTTGTCACGTTGGTTGGCTGATGCCTTCCATTTCTCAATCGTTTAAATGACGGTTAAATTATTTAATCAGAATCTGCGGGATTAAATGTAAATCCCTGAAAACAAATCATATGCTACGGTATGTAATGATAGCGTTTTCAGTCAGAGCAGTAGATCAGTGGAACTTATTTCACACCCATATCAGAGAATGCACAAGCTTCAGTATTTTTAAAACAAAACTTTAAAACAAGACAAACCAATCATATGATCAGTGATCTAAACCTATGTATGAAACCAGCTGTTTTCCAAATAAAGATGAATAATGTATAAAATGTTATTTTGTATGTTATGTGTGGAAATGATGGTAATTGTATTGTTTTGTTTGCATTGAATTGTCTTTAATTTCTTACTGAACAGGAGGCGGCAGGTGTAAATTGGCCATACAGCTAAATCTGGCCCAACGGTTGTATTGTGCACATCCCACCCAATAAATAAACTAGTAAACTAAACTAATTAAGCATTATTGTAGGTTTGTCAGTGGCTTAACTGTTGGCTGGTAGAATACAGACACAGGCTGTCTTTGGGGTTGGGAGGAGAGAGAGAGCTGGGGCTTTGTGGTCTCAATGTTTCTGAACAGGCTAAATAATGTCTAAGTAAAGGCTTTAGTATTGATCTGCTTCTAGTCTCCTTGGTCCAGAGCATGTTGTATGATAGTCCCTATGCAGGCTACACGGTAAACAGACGGCAATCTATGCATACTGATGTCTGGAAAACCCTTCTCAAGAATGCAATAGCCTCCGCTCTGAATTCTGGGTAATTAATTCCAACTCATATTAACTGATGTGCATTTTGAGGACTATGTTATTTTGCTAGCTCAGTTTTTGGAGAGGAAAAAGACATTAGTATCCAAGAAGTATCTTTACTGCAGGTAGAGAGACTTCATTTGCTACTATGGGGAAAGAAATTCTTAACTCTTAGCTCTAAGTCCATAACAATCTGTAGTTGGCTTTGAGGTAGATGAGAGTCTCCAGGTTCTTTGGTAAGACGCGGCCTCTCTCTGGCTGCAGACAGCGACCAGCACTAATGAAAATGCTCTCCACCACGGTGCCGCATGCAGGTATGGTCAACGCCCGTTTGGCCACCTGGGCGAGTAGAGGAAAGTCAATTGCTTTACGCCGCCAGTAATGCAAGGCCTCCTCGTCTGTGGGTTCCTCTCGCAGGTAGACGGTCAACTCCTGCTCTAAGCTCTTGACCTGTGTCAGGGGTCTATGTTTGATGAAGGAGAACAGCTTGCAGGGCCGAGAGAGTGAGGAGACCGGAGATGGAGCCGGGGCTGGCGGAGTTTGGGAATGAGGATGTAGGTCTGTGTTGGGGTCTGTGGGGCTGGAGGCTGTAGAATATTTGGATAGCTCCTCTATAAGAACTTGTCTGTGCCAGTCAGGGTTGCTGCTCCAAGTGAGCTTGAACTGGGGGTCCAAGGTGGTGGCGGTGATGTAGAGGGGGTCCTCCAGGATCGGCACCAGGCGGCGCTCTACAGCCTGGGTGAGGCCCACCAAGAGAGAGGGGCAGTGGGGGGTGGACGTCTCGGAGAGATGTTTCCGGAGGCCCAGGACACATGGCAGAGCCAGGCTGATGGACACATGTCTGTCTGTATGTATGTCCGCCTGGCGGTCACCGTTCACCATGTCCCAGGCCTCGGTGAAGGGCTCCAAGGTGTCAGTGAGCTCCCTCAGCAGGGCTCTCTCTGAACCGCCCAGTGCCAGTTCCCCCGGACCACTCATCTCCTCCAGGAACTCCACTGAGTCCAGCAGTCGCCGAAGCACCTGCATCAACACAAACAACAGGAGTTTCACTTGTCAATAGAAAAGTACCTTCTTCACCTGTTTGAAACGGCTGCATTATCAGACTATGCTAATAATATTATGGATGTATAGTGTATAGAATCTACGTCATTTAGTAATATTACACACCTTAAGCTGAGAAGCCCAGTCTCTTACGGTAGGAGGGGATGGTCCACCCATCATCAGCCCTGGAACCTCAAACACCTGGCTGAGCTTCTCTGGCGGGACAGCAGAGGTAATGTAGTTGTAGAAACAGGCAGCCTTGGTCAGTGTGGAGGAGAGCTGCGAGCAGGAGCGCAACCCCTCCCTGACACACTGTTCAAGAGAGCGAGAGAAACAGTCCACGCGACGGACGCCCAGGCCCTGCTCCCACGAGTCCTCCCACGCTCCTTCCTCTCCCCTGTCATGGCCGTTCCCAATGCCCTCCTCCCTGTCGTTAATGTTTTCAACCTCCTTTCCGTCGTCATCGTCTTGCTCGTTGGCGAGAGCCGGTGAAACCAGGAAACCGGGAAGACAACATGGCTTTACTGCGCTCGTGGCTGGGAAGGGGTCCACGACGACCCGGAACGCTCTCCCTGACACGCCGTGAGAGTGGCACACTTCGTCAAAATCTGAAAGAACGCGACTCCCGGAGCTCCCTCCGCTCAGGGGAAGGCATGCCAGAAGAGCCGAGTGCATCTGCCAGTCGGACGTGAGAAAGTGGCAGGTGACGCCGAGGTACCTGAGGAAAAAGAAAGAAAGGTGGACTAATCGTCGAGGGACAACAAAACAGAGTTGTCGCCGTTCTGTTTCCGGGTTGATTTCGACTCCTTACCCTGAGGTGGGTCCAGATAAACCCCTCTGGAGATTCAAGCTGAGACTGAGAGCGTGCGCTGAGGCCAGGGCCTGACGGGTTGCCAGCTGGGCCTGGTAAGCGTAGGCTGGGAGGAGCTGGCTCTGGATGTAGTGCTGGGGCTCTGGAGTGTAGCGTGGCTCCAGCAGCTGAAGCAGCTCTCTGAAGCCCTGATTTTCCACTATGGACACTGGCTGCAGATCTTGCACGATCATCTTCGCTATCGCCTCAGATATCAGAACCTATGATGATAGGAAAAAAGAAAACATGCTTTCGGTGTGATGCAACATCACACATATTGGAATCGTAAGGTTGGTTATTTGCATCTGGAGCAAAGATGGACTAAAAAGCACACCTGACGTGGGTCATGTCTGTCAAACTTGGTCACCCCTCCTCCAGAACCTCCTCCTACTCCTCCCTCCAGAGTTCCCATTCCTCCTCCTCCTCCTCCTCCTCCTCCCACTCCTGTACTGATGGGGAGAGTGTAGCGAGTGTTTCCTCCATTGGCGGAGGTGAAACTGTGCAAGGAACCAGAGGAGTAACCCTCTCTCTTCATGTCTTTCCTTTTGACAAAGTCATCATACATGGCCTGGTGCTTACGCTGGATAATAGAAAGAGAGAGAGAAAAAGACACAACAATGTTATTGGTTGACAGATAGAACACTTGATCATCTTAATAGCTGTGGGAGAGGTTCCAGATGGGCAAATCTCCCCATTTAGAGAAGCAACAAGGTTTACACAGATGATGATGATGATCATGATTATGATGATGATAGAGATATGACAAGACCAAGAACAGATATAGACCTCCTCCCTCCATGCCAACAGGGATGATCCATTTTATTTTGAAAGCACATATTACCTTGAGATGCGTAACGAAGTTGGACGTGACGCTCCGCTTCGCCTGGATTCTGGTGCCACACGCCTTGCAGTTGGACTCGATTTTGCCATTTTCACCTTCAAACACAATATTAAAGTAATCCAGAATAGACACCTTCGAAACTGACGCCATTTGGAGCCAAACAGTTCGTCTGCATCCGAAGTCAAAATCAACTTGCGATCAAGGACAATCTGTGTCTGAGGGATCAGTCTCACCTCGCCTCTTCTCATGAGCGCAGGCCAGCGTGTTTACGTCCCGATCCCCGAGCGCACATCCCCCCCCCCCTAAAAAAAAAAATAATAAAAAATAAAAGAAAAAAAATAGATATCTTGACGCCAGATGCGCAGACAAAAGACAAATTGGATTCCGAGCAGGAGTTACGTCGCAGGCACGACAATCGGCAACAATCAAGCTCCGAGGGCTGCTGCTGCTGCTGCTGCTGCGGATGTCTGGAAACATCAATAATATCGGCTAATAGAGGCTACATCCGTTGTTTCTGCGCTGCCATCCGCCGTTCAAGTGAAGGGGGCAGAGCGGTGCGTTTCATGGAGGCTACTGTGTTCTAATTGGACCAGGAAGTAGCCGACACACAATAAAACGGGAGTTTTCGTGCACAATTTTCGACAGTTCCCGGTAACGTTCGGCTGTGCTCAGCCAGGCTGCTCGGATCAGAGGCTGGTGCCGCCCACACAATATGTCCCCATGATAACAGGCAGTGCCTCTGACAGCCTTTACAATAGCCTTCATAATTAAGGCCGGATTTATATAGTGACAATAGAAGTAAACATTTATTTTTTTTTTTTAATTACACTTTGATTTATTGTTAGATAAAGGACAAATTCCGAAGAGCGCTTCACCAATAAATAAAAACATTATACGCTATTATGTTTGAGTGGTAGCTATATATCTGTATTACCACAGGCCATCAATCTGTACAACACTTGAATTAGTAAGATGATGAATAGACACCTACCTCATGTATACAGCTCTGGATAAAAAGAGGAAACCACTGCAAATGTATCAGTTTTTCCGATTTTACTACCTATAGGTATGTGTTTGGGAAAAGGGAACATTTTTGTTTTAATCTATAACTTCTTATTTGCAGAAAATGACAAATGGTCAAAATAACAAAAAAAAAAGATACGTTTTCAGACCTTAAAATAATGCCAAGAAACAAGACCAAATTTATTTCAAAACTACTAAGTGTTTACACTTAAGAGTTCAGAAATCAACATTTGGTGCAATAACCTTTATTTTTAATCACAGCTTTCATGCATCTTGGCATGCTCTACACAGTCTTTACCATTGTTCTTGGGTGACTTTATTCCACTCCTGGTGCCTCTTTAAGCAGAATGAGGTGTGCATGTGTTGGAAATCAACCGACACTGGAACGGAATGGCCGGAATACATGTAGAGATGCTGATTTCAGAAAAGAAAAAATGCATTGATGACTTTTTTCCAGAGCTGTGTAAGTTTTTTTCCCCTCTTTTCCTATAGTATGAGAGTTGTTTTATCCAGAGATGTATATTATCAATAATAATGTGCAATATTCATGTATATAATAATAATGTGCACAAGGAAACCCACTAAAGCAACAGTTTGCACTCCACTATCTTGATATCTATACGGTGTTAGTACATCAAAAATAGAAAAAAATGAGTCATATTCCTTTTATGTGTGAATACTTGACAAATAAAGCTGATTCTCATTCTAAAATATTACAACAAATGGAATTTATTGAATTGAAAGTGTTTGTTTAGATTTATTCATTACTCTGTTATAGAATATAAGACTGATTTTGTGGAGACTGAGTAAATCCCCCATTACATTTACAAACACATCCATCTACTGTGCATTTATTAGCCATGCAGTAAAAACAGCACGTTCCCATATATTACAGATTTATCAAGACATCATGTCAAGTAAGAACTTATACATTGGTGATCTTTAATTAAAACAATCCACCAGTTGCAGTTTGACGGGCCCTGAAGCATAATCCACTGGCTCCAATCTGTTGCTCTCTGTGGCTGCATATCACATCTGGCCTCCATTCGAAGGTTTTTTTTTTTTAATCTGCCACCGTATCCAACCGAGCTGCTGAGGTTTTCTCCAGGAAAACGTGTTTGTCTTTCATGCTGTGCATAAGGTCCTGTCTGGTGTTCACAACTGCAGTCTGAAGGGTTGCAATCTCAGCAGACAGCTCTATTACTGTAATATGACAGAAAACAGGAGTGTACATGAAGGACGAGGAGACGGATTTAACAGTTGTACACTAAGAACTGTCAGCAGTTTCATCTGCACCAATAAAGTGTCACTATTGTCCTTATATACCTAATTAGGAGTGCCATGCTATATGTAGGCTGTTGTAGACTTGTCTCCACAATAAACAACTGTGGTGACTGATGAGCGAAACTGGAAAAAGCATGAGCTCGGTTACATCTTCAAGTCAATTTTTCTACTCTAAAATAGTAGTATTACATGAATGGAATCATATTATTATGTGAATAAATTCATAATATTAAGAGATTAAGATAAGATATTCTTATTACAAGAAATCTGCTGTTTGTGTTAATATTATTGTTATATGTATAGTTAGGAGTTTCTTCTCACAATATTATGAACTTAGGCTGAGACTGAATATGACAGCCTTTATCTTTATTACCTCTGTGGAGTCAAGTCTATACTCCGGGATCTTGGAGTATAGAAAATATATGTAGAAATATTTGAATCATGCAATCAGAGTTAAGTAATTAGAACTACTTTGTGTATGCAGTATGTTTATGTTGCACTTGTGATGTCAAATAAGGGAATTTGTTTCTTTTAGTTTTGTAAAGGACCCGTGTGTTGCAATATTGGTGAAGATGTTTTATTTATCGCCTGCAGCTTCTTAATCTACACTAGAGCATCTCAACATAACCTTAAGAATCATGAAAAATAAATATATGCAATACAGTGAAGTAGTGGGTATAATTTTTGATCCGGGCTGTTTTTTTGCTAAATCATGTATGGAAATATTAAATCACCAATCATTACCCAACCTTGGATTTATCATAAAAAGATCACATATTAGATCAAACTGGGAAGATGTTTAATTGCTTTAAATCAAAACCACAACAGGCTCATTCAGAAACATGTATCGTACCTTGTTTGAATGACGACTGTGCTTGTTTCAGGGATTGTGGCACTAAAATCCCAAACCACTTCAGCGGGTCTTGATGAGGATTCTGATCACTTTGTCTTACAGGAGGAACTTCAGGAGCTTTCTCTTTACCCGTTTTTTCACTAGTCTCTTTTTCTGTGATATCCTTTGGGGATTTTTTTCTTCTTCTGATGACTGCGGAATAAAATAAAGTGATGAAATGTAGCAAATGTAATTATTTCAAGGTTTATGAAAATGACAGTTGTGTTCAAAATAACAGCAGTGAGTGCAATGAGTCAACCAACTTCTGGCACCTATGAACGGGTATTTCAGCCTCACAATTCCTCTGAATTTCTTGGTTCGGTTGGTTTCAGAAACAACATTTTTGATATAATCCCACATATTTTTAAAGGGATTAAGGTCTGGGGATTGGGGTGGCCACTCCAGAACTGGAATTTTGTTGGTCTGAAACCAAGATGCTGCTGGTTTACTGGTGTGTTTGGGGTCATTGTCTTGTTGAAAGTGCATTTCCTCCTTGGAAAAAGGCAACGTGACCTAAGTATTTTGATATAGGCAAACTGATCCCGGACCATAATCCCATTGAAAAATTGCGGGGTGATGTCAAAAATGCTGTTTCTGAGTTTCTGAGGCAAAGCCAACAAATGCAGAGGAATTATGAGGCTGAAACACCCGTTCATAGCGGCCAGAGGTTGGTCGAGTTTATGCAACACAGATGTGAGAAGAAACTGAGAAACTGTGGTTTTACAAATAAATATTACTTTAGTGATTCACGGGAATGCTAAATCCTGGCGATTTTTCAGTTTATAATAAGTATTTGAGTTTGTAAAGGAAACCTCAGACACTATTATTTCTTTGAACAGCCTTATATTCATTTTTTTCTTCATTTTCTGTAAAATATTCGGGATTCGGGATATAAAATGCACTGTTCCCACTGCAACAAAATAAAAATTATTATGAAGATTTTTGCTTTACTCATGTTTTTAGACACACTGCTATTATTTTGAACATAACTATACATTTTTAACACCTCATAGCACACTCACTTTCCTCTTGAGGGCCAATATCCTCTATTGATCTATCATCTTTTCCGGACTCATCACTACACTTTTGTGGAACTTTTTCCGTGTAGAACTCCATCTTGCCATTGTCCAGTGATCTGAAACACATAAATCCAAGTAAAAAATAATAATAATCTGGCAGTTATGAAACTGCTGTGTAAAACATGCAACCTGAATTAATTAGTCAAACCAATACCCACGTGACATTTGGTATTCCTCACCTTGTATGAACACAGACAAGCGGCTCAATCTCACTTGCATACTGAAGAGCTGAGACCTGTTTGTTCCCCATGGAATATCGTGCCTTGGACATGGAAAACCATCCCTGTAGAGAACACAGAACGGTTACTTTCCATTATAAATAAGTGATTAAGTGAGTGAAGATGATAGAGGATACAGGCAGATAAGGGAATGAGTGTCTTCATCGGGAGTAGACATTATGATTACACATATAAATTCAGGTTTAAAAAAGACAAAAACAGAGACTTGACAAACATCAGCTGCACAATGGCGCCTTTATTTCTGATGCAGAGAAAAATTTTAACTTGTTTATGGTGAATAGATTTTTTTTACTTCACGTAAAATTAGTTTATTAATTCGTTTATGTAAATGAAACTTCTATGACTGAAGGAAACAAACGTTCTGCTAAATATTTAAGAATGCATTTATATACATACTTTTTATAGGAAGAATTCATCCTGGTTATAGGAGTATTATTCACAATAATGCTGCAATTTCCAGTTAGTACACACCTTACAGATATTCAGATATTCTACCACCATAGATGACGACAAAAAACAGCAAATCCTTGCATTTGAGAGGCTGAAATATTTAAAGACCTGGTATTATGGACCCCTTTTAGAATAAAAACTGGGTACATTTTAAATAGATCCCACTCTTCACTATTTCAAAAGGATTAGGACTTTCATACTTTGCTAAAGACAGATGTAATCAGAATGTAGGGGTAAAGTTTGAAATGTGTGCAGCTTTACCTGCTCTATGAGAGAGTTGAGAGTGGCTCGTTTCTCCTCCAGTAGCTCCAGCTGGTCCATGAAGCGGAGCAGCTTTTCGTCCAGAACCAGAGAAGATTCCTCATATTCCGCAACACCCATGTCTGCTTGTGGAACTTGAGGTACTTACTTTTTTAAAATAGATTTTACAGAAGTCGTTTCTACTACAAGGCAGGCGTTCAACGTTAAAATAAACTCCATAGACTGTCCACAGACATCCGGGTATCATCATGTGATCACGTCACGTGTTATCACATGACTTTAGATCTTCTTCTTTAACCGTAAGCAACGTATAAAATAATACGATTATGTATCATGTATTTACACATTTTAAAGCATCACGTTATATCATATAAATCAATTTCAGAGTTAGAAGAAAAAAAAAGAAAGCTGTGAAATTGTTAACCAATTTGACGAACAGTTAATCCCTAATTCATATTGTCTTCGCTATCATTATGAACCTAAGGATATCAGATATTGCGATGATTCAATATTTAAAAAAAATACATGAAATGAATGTGTAATTGAACAACGTTTAATAAATAAAAAAAGGGAGTTCCCATACCGGGAGTCGAACCCGGGCCGCCTGGGTGAAAACCAGGAATCCTAACCGCTAGACCATATGGGACTGATGACGGCCTTTAGATATCTAACAAAATATTCTTTATAAATATCCATTTTTGTCTATATATTATATTATCTGTATTTCTATATTTCATCAGAACCGTCACTACTCCTCACGTTTTTACGGTACAGGTTAAAACACATCAATGATGATATGCAGCAACCCAGTGAAATATAGGCTAATACATAACATTACATAATACACCACTAGCTAACTTTCTAGATTAATTCTGCTATTTATTTATTTATCAATAAATTGAAAAAATAACGTATTTATTTATTTTATTTTGACGTCGTTGACCTGTTGATGTCCTAACCTGTTGAAACGTATCTTTGTCGGAGATCGAATCGAACTTCACTCGCTAACACCAGTAGTCTGCTTTGCTGCTAGCTCTATAAAGCCTTCTGCCGGGTTCTGCAGCATGACTCCCAGTAGCGCGCCGTGATCGTATAGTGGTTAGTACTCTGCGTTGTGGCCGCAGCAACCCCGGTTCGAATCCGGGTCACGGCAGGGAATAAGCTCCCTGACACGGCTTGGGACGATATTTTTTTCCTTTCTTAGTGATTTTCGGTATCCATCCAGATGTTTTTTTTTCTCGCGGTGCTACAAGCAAACAATTGCATGTGTTTTTTGTATCACTGCGTACAGAAATATCTGTATCTTCACATACTTGTATGTATGCATGCTCCCCATTCACCTTGTACCAATCGGTGAAACATTAAGACTAGGGACGGACATTTTAGAGTGAGACACATATTTTCATTGGTGATTGTCCGTGACGACGTTCATGTTCCGAGGTGAAGAGCCAATTAACGAGCCAGCAGATCGCATGTGCTGCTAGCTCTATGCACACAGTTGTCTGATTGGCCATTGCAATCTCAGGTACCCGCCCTGTACTCCGGTGAGTTCCGCGTTTGAGTTTATCAAGGCGATTGATATGCATGCACTTACAGTAGACAGCAGTGGACTCAGATATTCTACATTTATTTAGTACTTTTTATTATGTACTAAGGCTAAACGCTTTGCAGAAGGATCCACTTATTATTAATATATATATATTTTTTATCTTTGGTAACATCACTGGTAAGGATAATAGGATAACACATCAGTATGTATGACAAGAAGATGTTTGCTTATTATTGAGCTCCTCAATTAATGAATGATAAATATCAAATGCATTTAAGTACAGTGCAGGGATGTATGCACACTGTCTTGATCCTATTGTAATCAAACTGTAAGCCTGTTGTGGATGTCGTATTGAGAGTGATGATTGTCCTTAATTAAACAGATGATGGACACCGGATCAGCAACTAGAGTTCTTCACCCCTACTGGCCACGGGACCTTTTGATTCCCACCTATGTGGCCAATGATCGATCCATGTCAGAGATCCTGGTGTTTCTGTTCTCCGTGTCTGGGGGTTTTCTACTTGTGACCTGGCTGATCGCTGGCAGGCTGGGGACATGGAGGCGTCTGGCTGTGTGCTGGTTTGCTGTGTGTGGTTTCATCCACAGCGTCATTGAAGGCTGGTTCACACTGTATTATGATATTATTCCGGGAGACCAGAGCTTCCTCTCACAATTGTGTGAGTATAAAAATGAAAACTATAGATATAACATCATAAATCATGTCATAAATTGTGAAGCCGTATGCTGGAAGTGCTTGTTTTCAGCTTCATCCCTCTCTCTCTGTCACAGGGAAGGAGTATTCCAAAGGAGACAGTCGATATGTCATGTGAGTTCATCATCGCACATAATTAAGTTGAAGCGTTGCAACAACCGACAAGAAAGAATAAAGCAGCGACTGAATTGTCCACTTATTTCTTTTCTATTCAGAGCGGATAACTTCACTGTGTGTATGGAGACTGTGACTGCATGGTTATGGGGACCATTCAGCTTTTGGACTGTTTTTGCCTTCTTGACGAACAAGCCCTACAGATTTGTTCTGCAGCTCATTATTTCATTAGGTAAGAAGGTGCAATTACTACAAAATTGGTCACTTTAGGACTCTCTTAAAAGCTTGCATGAAGGAAATGAATTGAGAAATGAAGAGTTACAGGCAATGCTTGTTAGTCTCACAGACAAACCAGTTCTACCAGCATCTCTTGATTTTACAGTAAAACAGTGCTTTAAGCTGTTAAAATCCTAAACCCTCTGATAGCAGCATTGAGGTTTCTTCATATGTTGCATAAGAAAACTTCAGCTACAACACTAAAAGTATTTTAATCCCCCTGATTTGGGTATGTTTGGTCTTGTTTTAAGTCCTCAATAAAGTATTTTTGTCTGTAGTAAAACAAAATGTTAGACACATTTTATGAATATTCTAACTATATTTGTTTTCTAACAGCAAAATAATTTGAATTTGACACTTCTGTAGTCACCTCACATGTTGTAGATTTCTTTTCAGATGTAAGTACATATAATTGTAGAGATATTACAAATTTATTATCATTTATAGCAGTAAAATTGAAAAATAAGCCTTGGGCTTAAGCAATTAAGACCTATACGTTTTCATTAAAAGGGAAACCTCTCAAACCTTATTCCATAATCTCATTTCAGGTCAGGTGTACGGAGCGGTGCTTTACTTCTTCACGGAGCACAGAGACGGCTATGCTCACAGCGAGCTGGGACACCCGGTCTACTTCTGGTTCTACTTTGTGTTCATGAATCTGCTGTGGATCGTCATACCACTGATGCTCATTGTGGACGCGTGGAGGCATCTGTCAGCAGCCCAGACACAGACGGACAGCGCGAAGTCACACAAGTCTAAGAGGAACTGAGGATCTGCAGCAGGAACAGAGCGTAGACGCTGCCTACAGGAGACACAAGGGACAATGAAACCAAGAGGGTTCAGAAACAATTTGATAATGCAAATAAAGTTTTAATTTTTTAGGTGGAAATTATGTAGAATTTGCCTTTATGGATCCGTTATTGATTTAAGTGCCTGCCTTTTAAATTAGAAAATAACAATTATTATAATTGTCATCAAACAGTGCAGTTTGTTCTGTTTCAGGCAGATTACCAGAATAAACCTGTTTTATCAACACCACGTTCATTTTGATTTGTATTTTACACAACCTCATGATAGCATTGCACACTGCATCAATTGTTTCTTTCTAACCCAGATCTAAATGTCTGGTTGAGGTATTGGATCATAAAAGGATTGCTGTTCATAAAACTACCGTCAAGACTCACTGTAGCATGAAGAGCAGCTGGAGTCCAATCAGCTATATGGATATTAGTTAATGACTAGTTGTGTGTTTAATCAGATATCAAACAGATGATGTTTTACAGGTATATTACTGCCGGCCATTTTCAAATGTACACCATATGATGCTTTTGATTTTTGAATCCATTTATCAGGCTGACATTTTTCCGTTTGTTTAAATGAGATTAGGAGGAGGAAGGAGCGATGATCTGATAGCTTCACATCTTCTGTTTAAAATACCGAACTGTCTGCCTCATCCACGTCAGTCTTGAGACAAACTGGAAAACTATATGGTCTAAAAAACGCGAAGTACAAAGTAACGCCACAATTATTTTGATGCCCGATATCTTCGGCCGATATCGCGCCGAAATAGCTCAGTTGGGAGAGCGTTAGACTGAAGATCTAAAGGTCCCTGGTTCGATCCCGGGTTTCGGCATTTTGTCTCTCGATACAGCTTCAGTACTGATTGGATGGGGTTGCCCACTAAAGCACGACACCCTGTGGTCGAGTATAGGATTTACACGTGATTTATTTTCACGTTAATAGCGGCTTGACTTTACATTCACCAGGGGAAAAAAAATAAATTCCACGTTTCTTTTTTTTTTTTTACTTTTACTTTTAAGTTCTATTTAGTGACCTGCACACAAACATGTTCATGAATGCTGCTAGTTAACATTTTGTATTTTTTTATTACCTTAATTATATTTAGGCTTTTATACCCGTGTAGTTATGCTACCTTTTCACCGAGACTGGGAAACATGGATTAATTTTTTAATTTCTCCATAGGTAGCATTTAATACCATAACATATAAATGTAACTGGTGAGACGACACATCGGTCCTAGCTAAACATTTTGCTCAGTCTCAGTCCCAACTGTGCATTTGACTCTTTCTTTCTACTTGCAATGTCTTTAAGTGCTTTCAAAGCAGCAGGCGATTCTGGCTGGAGCTTCAGCAGTTCCTTAAAAGCCTGCCGGGCCTCCTCAAGCTCATTCAACATCTGGCAGGCCTGGCCCAGTCGGTACCAAGCTTTAGCACCAGCAGGTTCCAGCTGTGTGGCCTTAGCAGCGTTGGCCTTCGCCCGGTCGGGTTGGTTCAGCTTGATCTGGCACAAGGACAGGTTTGAGTGGAGTTCTGTTTTGATGGTTTTGAATTCATTAGGTGAAGGAAGGTCCTCTGTTTCATCAATAGTGTTTGTGTCTCTTTGCTCCTCTGCCTCTCTGAAATGACCATGGAGCGTGATGAGGAGCTTAAGGCCCCGACTGTAGCTGTCTGCTGCTCCCCACACATCCCCACTCCTGAATCTCACTCCACCCCTCTCTTTGTGTGACTTCACCCACTCCCATTTTTCAGCAGGAGGAAGCTCCCAGGATTCTCTGCCTGGTGTGAAAGCTTGGAGTTCAACTATAGCACAAAAAGGCAGGTTTTCCTCTGCAGGTTGGGCAATGGAGATATCCTGTCCATTTCCCACTGGAGAAAGTAGAATCTGAGAGGGAAAACACAATAATTAGACCAGCTGTACAGTTTCCTTTTCATGCTTGAAAAAAGATATTATGCAAATAGTATTAAGCCTAGTTTATACTTCTGTGTATCTAGCTACAGCTACAGCTTGCTGAAGAAATGGGTGTTACCCAGTGAACTTTTGTAGTTTCTTTTGAGCATTTACTTCACACCACTGCATCTGATATTCTGTCAGATTATCATCCTCACAAGAAATATTTGTTATCTTTTGTCATGGAGCCGGTTATATGAATTATGGTGTTTATCAGTGTGTCACAATAATGAAAGTATCGCAGTACATAATCAAATTAATGTTAAATGTGACAAAATTCTTTAAACATCACACCTCTAAGGCGCTCATAAATAAATAATGTTTGATTACTGATGATTGATTGATAATTATATTACCAAAACTAGACATACAACTATATTGAATTAGCCTGAACAAGGTTGTGCTCTGTACACTCTTACCTCACAGTTTTCTCCAGCTCTCATCCCTTCCACACACGCTTCTGTGATATCGCACTGACCCTCCCCTAGTCTCAGTGTAGTCCAGTCCCCCAGCGGGACCTGCAGCACAGACTCACGGCACCTTGGGAAGACTGTGGGACCCAATTCTGTAACTGCAGCGACTGACTGCTCAGGTTGATCCGACAGTTTCACATCTCCTGTTTCAGATACTGAACTGTCTGCTTCATCCGCGTCAGCCTTGAGATAAACTCGGACACGACACAGCGAGCCCAACTTTGGACAGGAACTAGAAAACCGTGCTAAAAGAGACAACGAGACATTACATACACACTTAGTGTAAAAATACCCACTGAACATCAGATCATTTACTGTATTTTGAGTATTAAAGTAATGTCACAAAAGCATCGTACATGCATCGTCTCCACTATTTCTCAGTTGATTTGCTTTGCGTGTCCACTTTTTCTGGACCCTCCAGAGGCCTCTGGGACACACTGACACCCAGGAGGTGACATCACCACAGTCATGATCACTATTACCATGCTGTGTCTCCAGTGGGTGAACGGGATCCATCACTAGGGTCATAAAAACATAAAAAAAAAAAAATTAATAAAAGGTGATCAACAGGACATCTGGAAAAGTATCTACAAGGCTTCATTTTTCCCACATTCTACCCTATAGCCCGAATGGTAGATTGCTGCACAGATGGTTGTCGAAGGTTCTCATTTTTCGCACCCTTCCCCAGATCTGTGCCTCGATACAATCCGGTCTCAGAGGTCTACAGACAATTCTTTGACTTCATGGCTTGTTTTGTGCCCTGACATGCACTGTCAATTGTGGGACATTATATAGACGGGTGTGTTCAAATGAACTGAAATTAACAGGGTGATTCCAATCCAGTTGCAGAAAGCCCTCATATATATATATATATATATATATATATATATATATATATATATATATATATATATATATATATATATATATATATATATATGAGGGCTTTCTGCAACTATCATATATATATATATATATATATATATATATATATATATATATATATATATAAATAATTGAATACTTTTTGGATGCATAATATCAACTGTTATTATATAAATGTTATTATTACACATATTATACATAATGAACACTACAGTACATATTGGTTTCTCAGACAAAGCTGGAGCACTTAAAGCAGCGGCTTACAAACACCTGGATATGCTTTTGATATTGAGGCTTATTTTTTTTTTTTCATTGAATTTGGTCTTATATCCTGTTTTATCTAGAAAGAAACCATGATGTCAACAACACCACTCGTCCTAATATACAAACCTGGATAAGTACTTCCTATTTAGTTGAAAATATCACCAGCTGGCCTGTTATTTTGTTTTATTATATGTACAATAATTGATGTAAGGCTGCGATTTGGACAATATGTTCTACGGTTTCTGGTTTGTATTGAAATACATTATAAACATTGACCAAATAACAACAACGCATTTAATGTTTGACTATATACGAGCGGATAGTGAAGCTGACGTAAGAATTAATTTCCAAATTAATTATTTTGCCCATTTACAGTTTAATAGTAAAACTATCGGTAGCGTTTCTGGATAGCATCTCGTGGAAATCCAAAGCACCAAGTTCACGTTATAGTTCATTTTTCTAACGTTTCATAAGTGCTGTACATTTCGTAAAGGCCTCGTCTTACCTCATGGAAAAAAACGATATTTAATATGCTATGTCCCATCTATCAAAAATTAAAAATCAGCCGAAGGGTTCAAATATGAGCAAGCGAGAGGCACTACTTCTTCTTCTTCGCTTCCTGTTTCTTCTTCTTCTACTCGTTTAAATGCGGTCAACAGCTTAAAGGCGCATTATCGCCACTTTCTGCACCGGAGTGTGGCTCATACAGGAGACAAGCAAACTAAATCCACTTTTTTTTATTTTATTATTTATTATTTTTATATATTTATTATTAATTTTTTTTTTACTTTTTAAAATTATTATTACACTCCTTTCCCCCTTATATATATATATATATATATATATATATATATATATATTTATCACTGGATGTATACAAGAAAAGCAAAAGGACATAGAATATACTATGTTTCATATGTTTTGTGACTGTATAGAATTAGGAATGAAATGCAACACAGTATAAAAAGAAACAAAGAACCGGGAAGTAAAGAAAAGAAACAACAACTCAGCAATGATTTAAAAATAAATTCCTGCTCCCCCCAGACCTCCTCCTGCTCTCCTGACTCCTCCTCCTGACACAGCCCCCATTGAGTCCTGTCCGCTTCTAGTTAACACAATTCTCCCTCTCTCCTGTCTTGCTTTTTCGTCTCTGTCACAATATTCTTGCTACATTTTTGCTTTTACACTTTTAACTTCTGCTTTACTGATACTAACTTGTGTTTCAATATTTCCTTTCTTTAAAGCCATCTTTGCCAACTCATCCGCTTACTCATTCCTCCCTGACCTCCCTGATTTACTATTCTTGTGACAGTAAATCCCAAATCCACCACAGATCTTGTCGAGGCTGCAAACATTCCGGATTGCATGCTCCATATTCCTTCCTCTTTTCCCTGAGGCCCCATCATCCGCAAACAGTCATCTACCTACAGTATCATAATAGATAATATGAACAAATAAATTAATAATAATGAAAACTATGGCAGCTGTCTTGAGGTGCAACATTCCCAAATGTGCATGTATTTAACAAGTGTTACCCAACTTGTATTTTCCTTCCAAAAGAAACCATCCTTTGGATGGATGGATGGATGGATGGATGGATGGATGGATGGATGGATGGATGGATAGATATTTAAATAGATCCCTGCTTCCATTTGATGCATTTAATACATTTTTGTCTGAGAACTATAGTGTTTTATGCTTTCCAGCAGGTGGAGACAGAAGGCCAAGATGATTGTGAGAAAGTAGCCTACAGTACATTTAGTGCAACAGACTCAGACTTAATAGGTCAATTGAAATAAATTTGTCTTATTGTTTTAAATTCTTACATGTTAAGATGATTATAAATAGAAGACATTATATTCTAACCTTCTTACACAAGTACAGTTTTAATCTGTCTTGATATTACTGTGACATATAATCTGATTTAAAGGAAGTGTACCACAAAATATTTTTTATCTGTTAATTCACACCACATTTAAACATGGTTTTATACCTTGCAACAACCTTCAAAAACTTTGATTCCTTCTCAAACACACACACAAGCATGCACACACGCACACACACACACACACACACACACACACACACACACACACACACACACACACACACACACACACACACACACACACACACACACAGTCTCCGTATTGACCTTTGACTTGCACCACTCGTGTTTAAGGTCGGCGTGTTAATCTGTCCTGTCAGTGTGAGTTAGGGCTCTATCTTTTGAACACTAGAAACCATTAGGTCTATCAGAGAAATACCTCACTGCTGTTGCCCAGTGTGTGTGTGTGTGTGTGTGTATGTGTGTGTTACAAAGAGAGAAACAGACACCCAGAGGAAGAGGGTCGTCTGAGATGTAATCCGTCCGTGTATATGGGGTCTATTTGTCCCTTGATGAGGACGAGAAAAGGTAATAAACTTGCAGCACTTGTGCGATTGCCCCACTGGATAAAGAAAACCATGTATGTTTTAGGCAAACAGAAGTGAATGTCATGTGTTCATGAAAAGGTTTGTGAAGCTTCAGTTAAAATGAGCAGCGCTACAGTTTCACTATTTCATTCAGTGTAACAGAACAGTGTAAGAAGCTTTACTTTGCTAAGTTACTTTGAACACAAGAAATCTGGAATAAATCAAAGCTTCAATGGAGGAACCTCTTCACAAACGGGGCTTTGACCTTGTTGTGTGGGCTTTGACCTTGTGTGTGTGTGAGTATACTGATACTCTCTTAAATAAAAACGCAAGTTGAGTCATCCTTAATCATTCCTTAATTAGTGTGTATCAGGTTATGAAACTGTTCTCTTTTATCATCAGGAAAAAAAACATACGTGTATGCCAGTAAAATGAGTAACAACAAGTTACTGGTTCAGTTGGGTTGTTGTCTAGAGTGGGCAGAACATGTTGTGATAGTAAAACAACATAGAAGTGAAACTGCATTGAAGCATCTGGATCTAATTTGAGAGCATCAAGGGGCTACTCAGTTACTTGTCATTACCGTTATTATCATCAAGGTCATTTTACAGTAAAAGGAGTCTCTTTAAAGTGACATCACCAAGAAGTACTGAAAAAAACTGCAGTTCCAAATAACCTGAAATGTGAGGAGATTTGTCTGAGAACTCCCTCATATTTTCATGGGCAAGACTGAACCAGTGCTTAATCTAACCCAGCTTTACCCAAAGAGGAGACAGAACCAGTAACTGTATGGTGGAAAATTTGACCAAATAAAAAGGTAATTGTGTAATTTAATGCCTGGATTTAAACATAAGCCTAGTTGTTCTGGATTACGCTTTTCTACAATAGAGTCTAGATTAAATATATTACAATAATCTAGATATGGTCCACAGTTGTGAATGACAAATGTCGTAATAGAGTTGTTAATCTACATATCTTTCCAGTAGGGGTCTCTCACTCCCCAGTATTATGGCAGAGCTTGAAGAGGCGCAATCCTAAACCTGTGTGATGTAGTCAGTATCACTGGCTGCATGATGTATCTCAATTTCAGTTGTTTTGCAAAGTTTTTGAAATCTTCATGAAGTCTGGACCACTGCAAGACTTTTAAAGGCTCAAGATTTCTTTTGAATAATTCATTTTATGAATAAAACAGCAATGCTGGAGATAGAACGTATTTTGAAAGCCTCATGTTTGACAGTAACCTTTTTTGGTGAATTCACAACAAACAACTGTTATTGTGTAAATTATGTTATGTGTAAATCCAAGAGTTTGAGAGAAGTAATGGTACGAGTACGACATAAAGTACGAGAGAAGAAATGGATTATACGATATAACACAAAGCAATAGATAAAGGATTGCTGCATGTACTACTTTCGTTTAAACTTTTAATATTTAAATCTGTTCGAATGTTCATGTAAAGAAAGAAGGCCAGTTTTTTTGTTAATTTAGCATTTGGCTATAAATACAAACACTGCTATATTTGTATTTATAGCAGATCTGTTATATGTGATTAGTAAGAGTCATATTTTCCTGATCAGTGAGTTTTTGTCTTGCAATTGACAAAAGCACTTTTTACAGTTCAGCCAAACTTTATTTTTTTCAAGATGCCTTTTAAAAAGATCAGCCAGTGTGTTTTTTCCTCCATTTTCTGTCTGTTTCTTGTCCAATGATGTCAGCCAAAGACCCAAATCTCTGCATTTAAGGATATGTTAAGCTTTCATTCCCTAATGATACTATCAATTACAGCTTTATTAAATCCAGGTGAAATAAAAAAGTCAGCCATTTCAGAATTATATATATTAAACACAGACACAGAGAACATGCATCAATTGAACTATCGTATATAAAATATGTTGTTGTCGCATACATAAAGTCATCAAAATGCAATTAAGGAGTCATTTCTTGTCATTTCAATTTAATTTAGTTTAATGAAAATAGACATTTAATTAACCAACCTTTGCCAGTTATTTATAACAACATTTCTAATTGCAGTGAATTTAATTAAACAAAAAAGGGCTCAAACTTAGGGCTTTTCTAAATATATTTGAATAAAAGTACAAAGAGCAAAACATGAGAACAAAGAGAAGTAAAGAGCATGTTTCTACTGTTTTACAAGCATCATTCCTCTTCTCAGACTGTATCCACGGTTCCACCTACACAGCCCCAACGTCTCTTTCTATAGCTCTCGGCCTTCCCCTCGTTCTCACACACAGACCTGAACCTCCCCTTCTTTAATCTTTCTCCATGTGTTACCCATATCATCCTCTTCTCATCCCCTCTACCCTCTCTTTCAACACCCTCACCTTCCTCTTGGCTCCCGACAACTTCCCAGCTGGCTTCTTGTGAAACATCCCAGTGGGTAAGTTCAGAAGCATGTATCCCAGGGCTCGTGGACTGCTCTCTGTTTGCCAGAAGGACGTTGCAACCTGCCAGTAGTGTGGTTCAGGGAACAGCTGCATCTCCAGTGGCCAGGACTTTGCACTGCTTGGATGGTGGGTACAACCTCTGCTACTCTTTGAGGGGTTCAACCTGCGTCATTCAGGGAAAAACTGGAGTATGACAGGTGAACAAAAAGGAAAAATATGCCAGATAGAATAAGAGGAGATAAAAGAAAAAAATCAGAACAAAGGAGACAATGTTTTTTAGATAGACAAGGATTAAGATGGACTGACTGCTAGCAGGATCACACAATGGAACAATGGAAGAATGTCAATCTAACCACAAAGACTACAGTTTACCATCTGAGAGACTGACAGAGTTAGCTTTTAAGCTTTAATGTGGTAGCAATGATCTTAATGGGAATAAACAGCAAGAAACTTTCAAAGAATCCTATTCGCCCACCAAGAACATTGAGCTTGTCTAAAATTTGGCCTTCGTTTGTGTTTGTTTTTGTCTTCGCAAAAGGGCAGTCAGCTCGCCTGTAATCCCTCTATCACACATTCCCTAACACTCTCAGACGGTCGCACACACACACACACACACACAACCTCCACGACCCTGGTCGGCCAGAGGCTAACTCGTAAACAGATCGGGCCACACTACATGGTGTTTATCCCTCGAAGTGAGAGGGACCATCACGCATAACTTGGTCCGTGCCTGCGTGTGTGTGAGTACGTGTTGAGCACTTTAACTATTTCTGGTTTCACTTCCTAGAGGCTGTTTGTTGTTTACAGTGAGAGACACTGACAACAGGCTCAGACTTCACTATGTAAACTCAGCGTGAAGGCAGAAGCTTAATCCTCAAGTGGTTTCCACACTCAGCAGCATAGATGAACTAGATAAACTAGAGGGTCATAAAACGCCTCCACCACACTGTGTTCTTGTTCAGAAATGAAATGTCAAAGCCGAGCCAAAGTAGCCCAAACCAAACTCTCGAACAACAGCTTTACATTCTTGCTCGAGCTGCGGTAATCATAGATCGGAGAGATGTGCTGTGTTGTGAGGTGTCTGGGCTATTTAGCGAATGCTGTACTGTACCAATGAGCTGCCAGTCCAGAGGACTTTGATTTATTGAGGTTTCCAGGTCAAGTGGGGATCAATGCTGATCCTGAGGCTGATTAGAGCCACTGAAACGAGACTGATCTAAGGGAGGGTAGAAAGTATCACTCTACCACTCGTGGCACTGACCCATAGGGCACATTGTGTCCATTATCCACCAGTGTATCACTGTCATATGGGTATTGCATTTAGACCGATCAATAAAAAAACAACAACCTTGTAATTCAGACTGATTGCCAGCAGAATTGCACAAGCCGTGAAATACGACTTTTCTCTTCCATTAGCTTTGATGGAGCAGAGTCTGCCAGGTCAGGGCCATTCATCTACATTATAATGTCATGATGAGATTGCTCCAACTGCAAGGGAAAGAACAGGCTCCCAGTTCAACTCCCAGGGTAACAAGACATCATAGTATTGCATCCTTATGTGGTAGATGCAGTGTTACATGCAGAAAGGCTGCATGTTACACTCAAGCCCCTTTACTGAAAATTAAAATGTTTTTTTTTCTAGGACAAACAGGGAACATTAAAGTTCTTTCAGCACTTCCTACTGCTCGGACTATGTTGGACTATGCACCATCTTCATTGTGTTTATTTTGTAACCGCTCTTCATGTCAGACAATGACAGCCTTTTTCCATCTTAAATGTTTGATGGACTGGCAAAACATCAGGGACAAATCATAGTATAGTTATATACATAATAAAGTCTGATAAGTTTTATTTTTATTATATTGTCTGTTAATAAACCTAAAATCATCAAGGACAGTTTTTCTATTACTGTTGTTTTGTAATCAAGTCTGCTGCTTGCAGTGTTGTTCCCTTATAATATAATGCATACTGCTTATCATGTTTCTTTTCCATTCACAATTTATGTATAAAGTGTATTTATTCTATTCTACATTTGTATTAATTCTCTCTTGAGCCTCATAATGATTTCTGTATTTTAACTTCATTGTAATTTTAATCTCCCTGTAAAGTTTGTTATTTTTACATTTTCTGTATAAATAAATTGACTTGATATTTTCAATATAATACGTTGCACCTTCTGGAATTTCCTTCCTCTATGTGTTTCTATGCAATATTCTATATTCTTTGTTTATTAGTTATCCTGGGCATAACAACATATTTAAGATACATAAAGTTTTAGTTTACCTCTTATCTGCTTTTTTACCAATAAAAATAATATGCTCAGAAAAAATAAACAGTTAAGCCTCATTCATCTTTATTGATAATTGTCTGACATTCATTTTGTTTTATATGCACAGTCACTTTTATATGTGCACATAAAATTGTACATAAGAATATTCACATAAAATTGTGTTGAGTCAAATTGGTATCAAATTTATATCAGTGTTTCTCAACGTACATAAAAAGAAAATAGCTTAATGCCTGATGCTGTTGTTCCTGATCAAAGGAAATTATTAAAGTTACAACGTGTGCAAATGGTGGTAATGTGTTGGGTGTTTGTCTATGGTACTTTCCTGTTTGCTTCTCTCCTGTCCCCTGCTTCTTCTCGGTGAGGGTGATATTTTCAGTGAGGATGATATTAAAAGTGACATTTTGATCCTATGGCAAAATGACAGCAGCTTTCAACTATGACTCCCAGTGTCTCGGGGCAGCACTAATTCTGCATCTCACGTTGGACTGTGGGCTGACTGAAAGCTACAGAGACTCATTATTGCCTCTTGAGGGGGAGAAGTGGTATTACACAACACAACATAATACATATAGGTCTGTGTATTTTTGAATGTATTAAACTAAAATTCTGGCCAAAACATAGACATTGTACCTTTAAATATTCTCCTTCACACAGACAAATACACATGAAGAGTGTGCCACAATTCTGTCATTACTGTACACATTTAAAACAAAGCAAGATAATACATTTGTGCCCACTAGCAATATGGGCAATCTGGCATTGAGTAATGGTAAATTTATTTTATCTGGAGCATAAGCATGGTCCTTAACTCCATTATAGTGTTTCTCTGGGGGCCAGTTATACAGTCGGACATGCACAGCCTGAGTAGGCACCCACTGAGGGGAGGAGATGGCTATCGGGAGCCACAGGGCAGATGGGGGGACCGTTTTTATCGATGCACACGCTGTAATGGGGTCTTCCTGTGAGGGGGCCTGAGGAGTTTCTTTTGACAGAGCTTTTATGTGCTCTATTCCTATGCTGTGTGTGTGTGTGTGTTGTGATCAGACAAAATCACTGTGGGCCATTAGGCTTCCGCACGCATGCATATTAGCACACATCTGGATGTGCTTCTCCTTGAACAGTCATACCTACATACAGTCTGGTGGTCCATGTGACCTTTTAATACCAACTAAGCACTTTTAGATAAAGCTAGTAAGACCTTTCATCTGGTATATACCACTGTAACAGTGAGTGATATCTGTACACACACACACACACACACACACACACACACACACACACACACACACACACACACACACACACATCTGCCACCTGCTCACATCATGTCACCCTGCTTTCATGCTTTATGTCCACAATTTTCCACAACAACCATAACATAGAAGCAGAAAAATTACAGATGACATTAAAATAGCTATAGTCGATAGTGGCTCTGTTTATAGCCGATATACTGCCTGCTGTTTACAGAGTAAATAGGTGCAGTAGAATACATCTTTGATGATGCAGCCTACTGTAGGAACGGGCTTGATGTTTGGACCACAAATTAAAGACTGTACAGCTCTGTTTTGGAGATGTCTGAAGTCTCGACTTATCAGTTACACTCAGAAAGTTAACTCTGCACAGGTGGAGCATGCGCACTTGCACCTCTTCTTAAAAAGTGAGTTAACCCATAGAGTTAACTCACTGAATTGAGAGAGCAGGAGAGGCCACTTGGTCACTGAAAAGAATCAAAGGTCAAAAACTCACCTGACTGGCTGAGAATTCTACAGGAGTTAGGTTTGGATCAGGGTCTGAGGTTCCTGTGGAACCATCTTCCAGTTTGAGTCCAGGAGGCAGACATCATCTCAACGTTTAAGAGTAGCCTTAAAGTATCTCTTTTTTGATAAAGCTTACAGTATAGACTTATAGAATAAGCTTATATATGCCACGGGGGGACTTCCCATGATGCACTGAGCTCCTCTCTCTCCTCCTTCCCTCTCCATCTGTACGCATTCATGTCCCATTATTACATGTTGCTCACTCAGCTTCTTCTCTCTCCCCTGGTTTTGAGCTTTCTTTTCTTTGTCCTCTCTCTCTGCAGGTATTTCTGTCTCTGGAGCTGTAGAATCTGGATCTATGTCTGCAGGCCACCTGCTCAACATTCACTCCTACAATTAACTGTTATTACTTATTATTACTGTACATCTCTGTGTGGAACTTGCACTGTGCTATGTTCTCTTTCCTCCTGCTCTCTCTCACTTTCTCCCCCTCTCTTGCCCAACCAGTCGAGGCAGATGGCCGCCCACCCAGAGCCTGGATTCTGCTCGAGGTTTCCTCCTCATGGGGGAATGTAGGGTCTCTGTAAATAATATTGTAAAGAGCAAGGTCTAGACCTGATCTATATGAAAAGTGCCCTGAGATAACTTCTATCATGATTTGGTGCTATATAAATAAAATTGACTTGACTTGAATTGGTCCGTGGAGGGGCTCTAATTCTCTTGCTCTAATTCAGACCAGCCTCCAGTCAAAGTAACAGTTAGCAGCTCTGTGGTCTGTTAGCTGGCATGTTATGTCATGTGTGCATGTCAGTTACACATGGTGGTTTCACGCCGTGTTCTCAGTAAGCTGTCTGTGGAGGGACAAACTGTGTTAATCAGACCACAGCCTGTATTTGTCTTCTACCTGAAGGGTGAGGGTAAGCTGCACCAGCAATGAGAATAGACACTGGAAGAATATTATGGACAACATAAATACAGTATATTGATATAAATACATATTGGCACGTTCTGCATCTTAGAAGTAGTGGAGGAACTATTGAACAAAGAGAAAAATGAGTTTTATGTGCACATTTTATTAATTTATACAGTTTTTTTTTATACAGTTTGTGAACCCGATGCATGTCTCCCAGAGCTTCCCTCATGTTTCAGAACACAACTCTGAAGGAAATCATAATTTAATCCTTCTGGATGAGTCAGAATAAATATACCATTTCAGTCTCAGTATAGAGTCGTCTGATGAGTCCTTTACCCCCGTAAGGGAGACATAGGGCAGCGTGAGGAGCGGGTGAAGGCAGAAAAGGGCAGCCCACCCATTGGAGTCCAACATGCGGAGGGCAGATGTACAGGCGGGTGTACAGGGCTCCTTTCAGAGTACAAAAGGTTGGTCTAAATAAGACCCAGCTGATGTTGCTGTTTTCTCCTCAGACCCAGCCCTCCTCGCTCTCCCGTCCTCTGTCTCTCACTCATCTTCATAGGCCTCTTTTACTAAATTCTCGCACTGTTTGACCTTTGACTTTGTACCCATACTTTTTCACATCTCTTCCCCCTCTTTTGTTCTGCTCAGGGTGGGTGTATGTGTGGCAGATCTCAGGGGAGCAGGTAAAGTATAAATCTATAGCAGTTCTGACATCTCACAGTCTCTGGTTCCCATTTGGTCCGATGCCCTGCAATCAGTCACTCCTCGGCTCTCCTCCTTCCCTTTCTTTCCTGTTCATTGTTCTCATTCTGGAGATGTTTACAAAACCCTGTGAAGTTCTTTGTGTTGAAACCTGCCTCCAAATCAATATCTACTGTAATTATCGTCCCCTTGTATGTCATTCTGCCTTGTATGTAGCTGTGTTAAACTGACCTCCCGTCTTAATGATCAGCAGACTTAGTGAGTATTGTTGTTGACACAGTTTGCAGCACCGGGGCCGCTCTGTTCTTTCATCCCCAGTCATATCAGCATGATCAGTGAAAACGTTTAATGTGGACATGTGTTCCCCCTGAAACAGTCTGCTACAGGGCACGTAAGCACACATCCACACTGAATGAGGAAGAGAGTGTGTTCCCACCAGGGTGCAGGCTTATAGGGCAGTCTGCGGTTTGCAAGGCCTTTCATTTGTCACTCATGTATCAGTATTAGTATAATGTATCAGTATAATTTTAACATCCCAATAATAATGGCAAACTTAACGAAAATTGTTAAAATGTGGAAAATTTGATTCCTTAATTATCTGAGTCTTTATCGATACTTTTCTATAATTTGGTAAACTGCAGATTTTTTTATTTTGCTGAGAAAACAAACAACATCTGTATTTACTCATATTTCAAAAGAAAAATAATGTTACATTTGAAGACATCATGATGATGTTGCCTAACACTCATTTTAATGACCAGTCATTGAACACATCATAATATAATCTTATGGGACCTCACTTAACGAGCAAACTAGATTGTGTCCAACTGATTTCAACATAGATTCCAACACTGGATTACAATTTTAACTAACAGGAACTTCACTTATTTTAACACCTGTTGACTAGCAATTCAACATTAGACGTAACGCTAAAGCAGCTGCACTGTGTCAGATCGATTTGCAAGAGATTCATGATGTTTCTGTTGTTACCCCCTTTGCATGTGACTTTTAAATATAGCTCTATATTTTGCTGCATTTTTACACACTTGTTAATGTTTTGCCTTGCCATGAATAAAGAGCATTATAAACACAGTTATGAATTTTGTCATTATTAGAAAATGACTGAAAGAAATTGAACACTAAATACCGAGAGCAGAACCATTTATTATGAAGCGTATCGGTATGGTACTGATCCAATAACGAATCCTTGTTGGAATGTGATCCAACATGGATTTGACCCATCGCCCTAGGTTTGCTTTACCTGCTGCATAATGCAGATGAGCAAAATCAGAAAACAATTGCTAACCATTTAGCTGGATAGTCAATCGACCAGGACTCATACGCCAAAGAACATTGCATTTAAAATCTTTTACAGAATAGGATCTCCTTCCTGTATTTATGTTTTTGCTCCTGTACAAAACACATCTGACTAATAAGTTTCCCTATTTTTTCTCTATTATAAAAGGAACCAAACCAAGGGCAAAACATTTCCCACATCTTCCACCAAACTGGATCAAAGAACAAACTAAAACTAAAACATAAAATCACAACATTTTTAGACTTTCTTGTAAACAAATCAGATACAAAATATTAATATCTATTAAGCTTTAGAGGTGCCGTTCGCAGATTCTTTTACATATGGACACAGCCAGGCTACTGGTTTCCACTCTTTATGCTAAGCTAAGCTAAAAGTCTTCTAATTTGAGCTCCATATTTAACATACTGACATGAAAGTGGTAACATGTTCATCAAACTCTGCTAAAACATCGAGTAAGCATATTTCAGAATTGATATATTTTGCAGAATAATATTCCACACATGTTAGCGCCAAAGCTGCTTTTTTGTTTGGAACAGGATCTTAATAATAAGGATCATACATTACTGTAGCTGTGGTAAATGTGGGTGAAGTGTGTTGAGGAAATGTATGAATTAGTGTCAGGTGCAATAAGGGTTATGGGGTTATGAGCTTGGGAAGATTATGGGGGTTATAAGAGGAGGGGGCAGGATGCTTAAAGAGTCTGCATTAGGATTTAGCGAATGGAGAGACAGCGGACCACCAAAGAGGACGTTGGAGTTCGATTAGAAGCACATGGTGAGACATCCAGGCGTTGCAACACTTTTTGTGTGCGGATCGACATGCATCAGAAGACTCTCAGGGGAGGGAAGGCTTAGATATCTGCAAATACCTCTTGAATCAACAGTCAACGGTGGAAAGTAACTAAGTGGATTCATTCAACTATTCCAGTTAACTACAATTTTGAGATACTTGTACTCTATTTTAGCATTTCCATTTTATGCTGGTTCATACATAAACTACAATCAATATTAACTCTCTAATAATGAATACATATCAGTCACAGGGGGCATTTTTTATGGAGATTGAGTTCTTGTACTTTTGATATTTTAAATACTTTTAACCAGTAACATTTGTACTTTTACTCATATTGGAGATTAAATGCAGTCCTTTCACAAGTAATGAAGTGTTTTAGATGGTTGTACATGGAGCTGAGTACTTGTTCCCCCACTGCCTTGAGTACATTGCAACAAGGCGAAAGAATTAGTCCTCAACTGAAACCTGGCAGGGACAACTCAGGAGAGGTATCCAGGTTCTTAAAAACAAGCCAGAGGCTGATCTAAGCCTATGTGTATCTCGCTGTGTTAGATCTCCAGAGACCACAAGAGGGCCCGTCCATCACAGTCAGAGATAGCAGAGTTTACCGAGAGCTGACACAAGGGCAACATTTCACTCTGACAGTCCAGGACGAGTGCCAGCCTGCTGCCAAGGATATGCCAGCTTTTACTGGCCACAACACAACAATTGTTAAAAGATGCCATAAAGTCTGGTGTTGTTCACCATGAAAATGTTTTCATTTTACAATACTGACAGTCTCTTGCAGTTTATTTGACGTCAGACTGTCAGACACAAAGATCTTATGGAGCTAGTAAACCAGTAAATGTATTTCATGCGGGGCAGTTTCAGATGATGCCCAAGACAAAAGCGCAGACACTTCCCTGCCTGTGGCGTGTACATTTCTCAGTTTGTTTTGTCAAAGCTTTGGAGCAGCACCAGACCTTAATGAAGCGCTGTCCATCCCACCCAAGCTGAAATCAAGATAGTTGCTTTGTCCACAACTGAACGTGGCAGGAAATTGAAGGCCAGAGACAGATTCACTGCAGAGTCTTTCAGACATGCCTGCTGGGCGTGGAGGAACACACAGGATGAGCTGGCTTTGACCTCAGTGACTGAAACTATGTGATAGTCATTATCATGAATTCACTCCATTTGCTTGTTTGCGTGTTGCTTCTCAACTTCTGTGTTCTAAGATGATAAACAGTTTTGCCTAATGATGTTGTCACACTCAACACTCAGTTACTCACTGATTGTACACCAAGAGCACATGCTTCGAGCATGTGTCTGTGATTTCACTCTCACCAGCAACCAGTGGTGGAAGAAGTACTCAGATCCTTTACTTAAATAAAAGTACAGATACAGAAATCTAAAAATACATTACAAGTAAAATTCCTGCATAAAAACTCATCAAGTATTAGCAGCAAAATGTACTGAAAGTATTAAACAGAAAGTACTAATTTCATCCCTGTGGCTAATATATTATTATATATGACATCATTAGTTTATTAATATTGAAGTATCAGCATGCAAGCAGCATGAAGAAGCTCCTAGATACTTTATACAGTTAATTAGTATAGTCTAGTGGTTCCAAACTTAGGGGTCGTGCCTCTTCAAAGGGTCACCAGATAAAGTTGAGGGGTTGCGAGATGATTAATGGGAGAGGAAAGAAGAAAAAACAAAGCTCTGATACACAAATCGGCCTTTGCTTTTTGGACTTTTTCTGTAATCTTTGATTTTTGGTGAAATGTTGGATCATTTGAACATTAATTGAAACAAAACCATATGAGACATCACTATTTGATGGAGCTGTTAGCAAATCAAAGACATCTGAAATGTGACCCAACCACACACTGCTCTTTGCAAGACTTCAAAAGACAAAAGTACTAAAACTGTCAAATAAATGTAGTGGCGTGGAAGTATAAAGTAGCATCGCATGGAAGTCCTTCAAATTTAGTACAGTACAGCAACTTAAGTAAATGTACTTGGTTACTTTTCACCACTGCCAGCAATGATGAGGACCTGATCAATGACTCATGATTTCAGTAAAGCGTTGCAGCGCCATGTGCTTAAAAGTGTTACAGAGATTTGTTTGGACGTCTGGATGTAGAGGTAGTCTGTTCTCGTGCTTGTCTGTGAGTGTCTGTTTATGCCATATAAACTATCTCTTACATCCTGTTGATGAACTCATCACAGCATCCTCATTTGTACAGTAGCATATTTTCACATTGATTCATTTTTTTGTCACAGACTTGTGGCTTTACATGTACATTTTAATTGAAATATATAAAAAACTACTACTAAATTCACACTATATATGTACCAAAAATACATTTAAAAATTGTGCTTATGTTCAAAATAATTGGCATTTCATCCAGACAGAGCTATGAGATGTTTTCATCTAGTTTTTTTTTTTTAAACTCATTTTTTTAAACTCATCTCACTTAGACATACAGTATTAGTAGACAGTGTTTCCCCCTAGGGGTTCTTAAAGGTACTACATGGGGTACTTGAGAAAATGGGGAAAATAGAAAAATGGAAAAATGAATGAAATGATTTTTGCTTACAGTTATATGCTATACTGTTAAACTGCTTGCTGATTTGAAGAGTAACTGTCATGGCAGCTGCCAAACAGCTGGGTTGCTGCTATGGTATTGTTTTGACACCTGGCAGCTACGGTACAATTATTCCTTGCTCACCTTCTCTGACTTAATATCTGGTGGAGCAGTAGGCCGACGTTCTAGAACCTGTTTTAAAAGCTGTTTTCATATAATAGCAAACCACCCGACGCTGGTCTTTCGTCACCTCCTGCGCAGGAGTGCTGGATTCGCTGTTTTGTGCATGTGAGAAACCTCTATTGTGATTGCATACCGTGGAGTGTGGAGCATGTAAAAGCACATCTTAATGTGATCATTACACTTGGCGTAACCTATAAACTTGCATGGGAATCTTCCTTATGAATGATTTCATTCAGAATGAGAAAAATAGTCCCCATATAACCGGCCAATGTTCAAATTCATTTGCTCACAAGGAGCTAATTGCAATTGTTTGTTTCCTTTCTTATTCATTGTTGTATTGTTATATTCTTCAAATCGTGGGTTCACTGCATCATATGCTATGGTTTTCTCTTGCAGTTTTCCAAGTCAAATATTGTAGTCGGGTAAAGGGGGTAATTTGATTCACAAATCAGAGGAAGGAGTTACTAAAGCCCCAAAAGTTTGAGAACCACTGTATTAGACGCCGGGCAGACAGTTATCCACAGGGTTTTAAAGGTTTCATATTTTGTATAGATGCTGTATATGAGTCGCTGTTACTGTTCCAGGTATCCTAGTCCCTGTCTGAGCCCCTTGATGTCTGTTGAGTTCACTAAGGTTGGTACTGGAGAGACTGGGACTGGTGGGGGTGACCACCATGCTGGAGTCCTACCTCCCAGTGTGTGTGTGTATGTGTGTGTGTTTGTGTGAGTGTGTGTCTGCGAATGCCTGCGATTAAACCGTATTTGATTTTTATATGCTTGTGGCTAACAGGAGCCAGATGTAGCAGCCTCCAGGGAGCTTACCATCAAAACAGCCATTTATTTCTCTTTTTCGCTCTCTTTAATGAGATGTGTGCATGCATGCTTACATATATACTTGTGTGTGTATATACAGCACATTTGAGTAAAAACAGACAAGAAGCCACAGCAGCATTTGCATTATTTATCTAGAACTGGTATGAGTTTGCTTGCTTGTTTAGCTGTGCCAAAGACAGGATGTGTCCTCTTCAGATGACAGAGCGTGAGAGTGAGGAGATCCATGATTTCATCACATAAAGATAAATGAGAAACAATAGATCAGGGTGTCAGAGCTCTGAGGACTCGCAGTTCTCTGGACGCTCAACCTGGCGCAGAGACAAGAAGATTCATGAAGCCTAAGTGAGAGGTGAAGTAAGAGCTGAACACACACACACACACACACACACACACACACACACACACACACACACACACACACACACACACACACAAAACGAATAACATGCACTTATATGGTCCAAATCCTTCTGAAAAATAACCCTGGCATCATGATTGCGGTGCAGTCATCAGTCATTCACTAGGAATGACAAACATGATATTGAAATTACTGCACCATGCGGTTTTCAAATTTTTCTCCCGCACGTATACATACTGTAGATGAGAACTGAAAATAGAGAGCAGGGATGATAAAAAGCAAAAGAGCAGCGATCAAGAGCGAAGGGAGAGTGTTAATTGAAAGCGAATGTGTCTGTGTTGGCTGCTGGTCAGAGATGGGCCGTGGTCCCAGTTGGCTTCCACTTCAAAGACCCTACCCGCCTGTCTCGAGCGCACCTGCAGCCGGTTAAACCCTGCTCTCATCACTCAGGGCGTGGAGGGACCTCTCCTACAACTTGAAGCCCTTACCACACAGCCTTTTGCCGAAGGGCCATAATGGCCCGCACTCAAGAATTCAACCTAAAACATCAGGTAGCCCGTACAACTTTCACGACAGAGCTGAATGTCAATCGAAGAGTGCAAGTGCCCACAGAACGTCCACAGCAGGGGGTCCCGCGGCTTCAACCACAGGGTCCGTGCCATCTTCATCACGGGTCACACAGGATTCATATGACCTCTGTTATACAGTCTAGACTTTGGGTTTCATGGACTGTCACAGAGAGAGCTATTAAAGAAGTGCTTTTGTTCTGTTATTGTGTTCTATTTAATTAATAATTTGTAGAATTAAAATAACTTTGTGGGTAAATCATGACATTGACTGGAAAAGAAATGTAAATTGAGAGTTGTAAATTTCTTATACGCTATATTAAAAGAGAAATTTCAATATTTTTTTCTATCCAGAAATACCCAAATGACTTAATTTTTTTCATGTTCATCTGGAAAATAAATACAATGAATATTGTTATGGTTTTACTTCCTTCTCAAAAGAAAAGGTCAGATCTCACCAGAGCTTGCATTTAACAAGCTTGTTAAGGTGACAGACCATTCTTTCCATGTGCTACAGCATAGTTTCTTTTTTGAAATAAATTCAGTGTGGCTCTCAGAGATGAGAAATGTGGTCCAATGTCATTAAAAACATACATCTGCTGTATTTTCCTTCAAGGACTGTCTGCCTTAATACACCATAAAAGGAGAGAAATGTGAACGCACGGTGAGGTCCATGAGACTAAACAAACAATAAAGAGGTTTAGGAATTAATCTGGACCACAGTTTCTTCTATGGGCTATTCAGTAATCAAAGCACAAACATGCACATGCAGACAAAACCAATATCAGTTCTCAGTTACTGTGCCCGAAGCCCTCTTTGATGCGGTAGCCAACATGGCTCTTTCCCAGGATGCCTCTTTGTCTTTGACCCACTGGACATAAGTCAAACAGTTTTCTCTCTGATGTATTTGAGTGCAATAAAACAAGCTGTAAACACAACATAAAAAACGTGCAATGTTGTTAGCAAACAGCTGCCTATTACGCATAACTAGGAGCAATATTACTTTTGGAGTTGTGTTTCTGGCTACCTGATGATTGTGAAACCAATATTCACTTTTATTGGTCTCCACTAAGTTCTAATGTAAATATCTGGCTGCTGTTTATCCACCATTTGGTGATGAGCACATAGATATATAATATCTATTTCCGTTATAAATTATGACATTATGAGGATTTGGCTGACAAGACTGTCACCACCCAAAACGACTAACTTTTTAAAGATTTGTTCACTCGCACTTACATATTTGCATACACACAATCCTCACCCAAAGTCAAATCTGAAAATAAATTGTGTGGATCACCTTTCTGACCTTAAATGGGAGTTGTGTGCCTAAATTTCGTTATTTTCAGGCTAGATTACAGTCCATGTTCTCGTGCAGCCTCCAATTTGAAAGGCAGACCTGGCATTGACGAGTGTAAGTATAACACATTACAGATACTTCAACTACTGAAAGTAAATGAAAAACACAAGCTCCCACCCATAGAAATGTGGGTAGCTGTTCTGCTACTATGATTTAAATCTTGATTTGGATGTTGACTCACTCTGTAAAATTACAGAAAAGACAGACACGACACATTCTTTCAGTGTTGGATGTACTGATTCACTATGCTACCTCAGCTAGCCGCCATGTGACTGGTTGACATGACCTACAGTGTACGTCACGGAGACAGTTTCCCTACTAAAACAGGAAACTACTCAGCACAAACTGAGTTCCACTCAGAGGGAGCATGGAGACACTGTGCTGTAAAAATGGCCAGCATCCGTAGAGGTAAATTTTAATTTGCATTATTTAAAAAAATAAATAAAAATCACTCTGAAAATTTGAAATGTTTCAAGCACAAGTGGAAATTATAGCAGTGGGATTCGAAGATATTCCATTTAATATAGATGACGTAGCCTGTGCCTGATTATTTTTGTCTGCATGTGTCATTGTGCCGGTCTATCTGCTGTTTTTTTCCTAAGAAGTGTCTGAGACGTGTTAAACGTCAAAGAGGCCATGCTGCCCCGGATATCCCTTTGATCTCCTCTGTATCACCTGCTCTACAGTCATAGTCTGAGCGTATGTCTAGAAACAGTATGTGTGTGCCAGCGCACGTTCATATGCGTGAATGCTCCGAATTCATCCGGCATGACGGCATGCCTTCAATGACCTACTAAACATTCTATTATAGAGTTATCACCATCACATCAACGGACACTTTGTGTGTTCACAGCAGCTATGAAATCTATTATTGACAGGCTATCCTGGGGATAAAGAAAGAAAGGGTCACAAGTATGCAGAGCTTAGCTCTTTAGAGGCCAACCATGATGTAACATAAGGGTACAAAGTGTCGCAGCCGTTATGGATGTGTGTGTATGTGTGTGGAGGATTTTTTGCATCTGTGCAAGCACAAACTTTCTCTCAATGTGCATGTCTTTAGTTGCACCGAGGGAACATAGTTGACAACAGGTCCTGACACCTCTGAGAGAGCTAGCCAATCATTTCTATGACTTCTGGAGTTCCAGCACCGCTGTGTTTGTTCAAGGGAGTTCATCTCTGTCTGCAAATCTAAATTTACAAGACAATAAATTATCTCAGATCTGGTGCTCTGGCTCGCGCTCATGCATACGTGTGCGCACACATACACTCACACATGGCAGCTCGTCCCCAGAGGACGGGGTATTTTTAGGGGTTTGTGTTGTATTCTGACCTTGTGTTAGCTTTAAAGATAATGCTACAGGATTTTGACTTGATTAATATCTGGGCAGCCACTCAGTTCTGGTCCTTTTATCCTCATGGATACTTAACATGCAGAAATTATGTCAGCATTAAAATTCCATCTCCAATAAGTCATCCTGCAGGGACTCAAATAAAACATTTATAATGGAGACTGCACTCATCTGGAAAACATGGTCATTCGTTCAAACACTTAAAGTGGTCTGTGTTTAACTTTTCCCTCACAAGCAACCTCTTGTGGTCATGCGAGTAATGACGGACGTGTCTTGGCCACAAAACCGCGTAGAGGTGTAGAAATCCCACCAACAGTCAATACTGGTGATATCTGCTACATCTTGACTAAGTTTAGTTGTCTAGGAATACTTGTCGCTTGAAGTTTGCCTTAAAAAAAAAAAAAAAAAGTTAAGTTATCCAAGTACAAATTCTATAAATTACATCTACTCCTTCAATGGAAAATCCAAATGTGTTTTGTTTTGGAGAGTTTAACTACTGGACTAAAGATGTCTCCTACATCAGTGAGACATTCATTCAACTTTTGCGAGTTACATACTGGACGACAGCTAGCTTTGAAACTAATAGTGATGTCACCAATGCATGTCTTAAAGGCAGATTTAAGGTGAGCACATGATCGTCCTTCCATCATGTGACCAATCAAATTCACATGAGTCGATTTTGGAACAGTTTTGGAAGGCAGTGACAAGCAGTGGATCTGCTGCTGATTGGTTGATGGACCTGGTAAAATGCTCATGTGAGTTGTTTTATAAGATAGTGACAAATTACCGGTTTTATTCTGTTTCTGTCATGGTAGATACATGGTAGAACACTCCCCATCTTTCCCTAAATTTCTTCAGCTCACCTACTTGTCTTTTTTTCCCTTCCCTCCACCTGTTCTTTGCTATTTCCCTCATGGCCCTGCCTTGAGATTGGACCTACCTGCATGTCCCTTTGGTGCAAGAGCTGAGCCAGGCCTTTCCTCCATTCCCCAGCCTGCCGGGGGATGGGAATACTGCTGAGCTCATCCCTGAATTGCCTGACAGGTGACAGCCAACAGCATAATCCCCACAGGGGACACATTACTGGGCCATTAGTCCAACTCTTCCACCTGGAGTGCATGCCTCTGGCTTGCCCTTGGTTTATTCACCCCGTTCCCTCCTCTTCCTGCAACTTCTCTTTCAGAAATAATCCTAAGTGATTATAATGTATCAACACAGAAATCAATTGGATTAGTCCAAAAACCCCTGCCTCGGTAAATCTCACCTTTATCCCTCCTTCAACCCGGTGCAGCATTTAAACATCTCAACCCTGTCAGTACTTTTCCTCTGAGGAGATGGTTGCCAGATTGGATCTTGTACATCAGGGCAAACTTTTCTTCCAACTGACAAGGCACTTGACTTGTTATTGTTTATGAAGAGAACGCTGGGGTCAAGTTCACAGGCTGGGAGAGAGAAAGAGTGAGGCAAAGTCTGTTCCAGCTCCAGCCCCACGAGAGTGAGCATAACTCAGTCGTGTTTGTGCTTCCCTAATTCCTTTTGATTTAGCAGAAAATTGTGAGCTAAGCTGCAGCGCACAAATATTCACCGGAGCTTAGCTTTTTTGCCTCACCTCGAAGCCTCTTACGAAGCTGTACCCACTCTAGCCTTTGTGTTTGTGCCCGTCACTGAAAACGCTTGAAAGTGTATGTGTCTGTGTGTGTGTGTGTCCCATTCTAACAGCAGCTTGCCTGCCGAGCGCAAAGCAGAAATACAAATGTCTCTAAAAGGAGCTTAGCTTTAAACAGCAGCTTTGGCATAAATACTCTGTTTTCTCAGGCTATTGATGAAATAGCAGTTTGGGCCAGCTATAGCTAATTCTAATAGTTTCAATTCCAACAGGAATTTCCTGATTTGTTTACTTGTTTGTTAGTATTACTGGGTCAGCTGAATCAACTGTGGTATTCTTAATCCAATATCGTGAACACCCCGGATAAATTCAAGTCTATGCTGATTAAAGCTGCATATGTACAAGTCAAGTGCTGGTTTTTGAGTTTGTGAAAGAACTTTATCTTTTTTTTTTTTTTTTTTTTTTGGTCTCTGTCAGGAGCCATTCAAGGACAAAGAGAAACATCAGAGATTTGATGATGGATGACAGCACACTGCCAACTCTGAAGACAACCTGAAGATACACACACAAACGCATGGGAAGAAAGGTAAGGATGGTCACTCCACGGATAATGTACAGTATTTGTGTTTGTGTGTGTGCGTGCGTGTGTATGTGTGCGTGTGCATGCGCGTGCGCTATGCATGCTGTATTCCAGCACTGTCTCAGCACTCTCTCTCTTACACATGTGGTTCATATTTAAGCCATAGTGCTGTTCCACTGGATGATTTGGCTCTGTTCTCCCAGTTCCACATTCCCAGCTTTTTTCTCGGACTCTCACTTCTGCTGTGCTTTAGGTGGTGTGAGGCTGCAGGCTTTGCTTAAATAAGTAATTGTGATAATAAATCCCAAATTTGTCGACGATTCACTTGCTTTCTTTATCCCTGGATTCATTTGTCAGAGACAGCAGATATTAGTTCATGTCTGTATGATTTTTCATGTGCAAAAATGTTTCCAAATTATGAGCATTCGTTGGGGGGGGGGGGGGGGGGGGGGGTTGATGTTTCACATTTAAGAATAGCATGAAACAACAGTATCGTAACAAAAAATATTAATGCTAATTAACACAAATATTTGACCTTAATAAATAGCTTTTACACCAATGAATATCTGTGAATATCTATTATCCTATCAACTATAGCTTATGTGCGAATACTAATATTAGTAATTGTATTTTAGCCTAGATAAAATGTTTGCATATTTCAGCATTTTATATAAAACAATATATATTGAGTTTTAGTTGGTCAAAAAATTACATAATTATTTCTGTCTGGGGTTACAGGTGAGCTCCTCATCACCCTTCACCCCAACAGCAGCAGCCACACACGCATACAAACGCGCGCGCACACACACGCAAAGACAAACGCAACGAACGCACTTCTCTCCATCTCCTTCCTAGTCAAACTCTGTAACCCCTATCTGCCCAATGGGCGAGAGGAGCTGTCAGCAGCGAGCCCTCCCTCATGTCTCTCTCTCGCCTCCCCGACTCCCCCTCTCTCCCTCCCTCCACCCCCCTCTCTCTCAGCTCTGACTCTGTCCAGCTCGCTCTGATAAAGGAGAGGTCCGGTACCAGGATCGGATCCAACACAGAGCCGACAAAACCGCATACAGTCACGCATTCATCAATTTTTTTTTAACTCCAAATGCGATTCGGACCTTATTTCTGCCTCTGAAGTGCGCAAAAACCGAGGATAAGTGTCTGTGGGGAGCTGACTGGAGAGGTGAAAGAGCCAACACTTGTCTGGTCAGGTAAACCTCCTGTCGGCAAGCAGAAGTGCTCCGTGGAGAGTCTGGTGCGCACATGGCACCGAAAAAGCGCTCCTCGCACTCCTGACAGCCGCGCAACATGGAGCCACACACACTGGATAACGAGGCCTGCTGTATGTGTGCGTAACCTACTTCACACACCAGATCTTATTAAAGTTGGGCATTTTTTCGGCAAACTAATTTTTTGGGGGAAATTTGGGTGCAAAAAAAAACACACAAAAAAACAAGAAACAAGAGGGCCATGCTGGGTTTAAACAGGATTGTGAGCCTCCGGGCAGCCCGGATTCGCAGCTGCGGTTCACCGGGAGTCAGACTCTCATCCCGGTCTTCGTCATGCCAAAACCCCGGTGCCAGCTCGAGGATTTACTGTGCGTGTCTGTTGCTGCTGCTGCTCGTCACCCCTCGAGTGGACTCTTCGTGGTGGTGAGTACTGTCTGCATCCGTCGCACCTACAACTCTTATACCCGGCTCCTGCTTTTTAAAAGGAAGAAAATGCATGCGAAGAAAGTATGTTCATTATTTTATGTATTATTATTAACTCAAATTATACCAAGCGTCTGTTAAAGAAAAGGAACGAAAGACAGATGATTTTCATTGTTTTTTTTTTTTAAATATTTTTTTAAACGCAACTGGGACTGCTGCCTATTAAAATTGCAGAAATTGAACTTATGACTATTTGAATAACCCTTCTCCAAAAAATGCAAACGCAAAACCTACATCCCAATTAGTAGGGAGCGGTCCCTTTGCTTTAATTTATGACAGCGGACGAAAAGCCGGCTTTCTCATTAATGTTGCTGCAGTCTGTTGCTGGCAAAAACGTGAACTTTTTTGCCAGCGTGAACTGTGTTCATTCGTGCATTTGTCCCGCAAATGTTTTCAAACGCGCGCAAGTTTATTAAAATGAGCCTAGCAATTTTTACGGGCAATTGACTGCAAAGAAATTCTTTAAATGCGCTTTTCTGTCATCATTTAATTTAAATCCAACTGATTGCTCCTGAAAGTAAAGGGGGAAAGAACTATGATGGAGCTGTAAATAACAACCTAAATTTTAAGATTATGAATGATACTCGAGCTTCTTTAAAAATCTGTTTTTTTTTTCTTTCTAAAATGCATTTTCTTCATGTCAGTTTGTTGGCCTGCCATATTCAGCAATAATAATAGAGCGATAAATGTAATTTATGTGGGCGCTGCTGGCTGAGCTCTTGTTCAGCTCAGCTGGAGTCTTCATTCGACAAGGCAGAACAGTCATTAATTCACCAGGTACCACACACGCACGCACGCACGCGCACACACACATGAAAAAATACCCCAAAACCAGCCATCTAGAGCATAGGTGAGGGGTGAAAAAATATCTCATTCCCTGCGCAATAACATACGTGAAAATGTCCATGTGTGTGAGTGTGTTTATAGGAGAAGTGTCTGTGTGTGGGCGGGTGTAGGGGTGATGGAATGCCTAATAGTTTGTGTAGATTAAAAGCAGTTATGGGGAGTAGTTGGAAGAGTGTGTGTAAAGGCTTTAGCTGGCTATTATTGGCTTTAAGGGGAATTTAGTGTAGGAGATACAGTATCTAACTGTTTATTAAATTTCTGTGGGTGTAAGTGATGATATGGACAGATCTGGGGCTTTAAAATCCCAGGGGGGATGTTGAGGGCCATTTGAGAACTCTATTATATAAATACATAATGTTTACAATGCATACATTTTTAACACGGATTATTCATCGAGATGTATAGTCTAAACATGGGGGACAATGTGTTAAATGTGGAATTCCTGCCTCCATCGTGCTAGGCGTGCATGACTGCACCAGGTTCTCTTTTGACTGACAATCAATGTTTGTGCATAGTCTGTATCGGGAAATCTCAAGTTTAAAAGTAATCTTTCTCATCGATAATATAGACAGAAAATAATCTCTGTTGAGTCCAGATTTTTGAGAATCTTTTGAATAATCCAGAAAATCTTCAGAAGATACAGGATGAATTGTGGCTATCATCAGAAGCCAATAAAGGCCGTCATTCGTCTCTCACTTGTCTTTCTCCTGTGATCTCTAGCATAGTCGCAGGGCTTTATAGCATGTTTTTTAAACCTGCGGACAATGATTTACTATCCTATTAAATCCACAAGTCCTCCTGACTCTTAAGTGTGAATTGCTGCTCTGGCTCTTTCCTTTGATGAGCACTCTGTTCTTATTCCTCTTCTCTAATCCCACTCTGGGGAGTAGAGAGCCTCCAGTCTCCATCCTCTTCTTGCCCGGCCTCGTAAAAAAGGCGACCACACAGCTACACGCTCCCTGACCTCTTCTAACTGACCCGCCAAAGCCCTGCAGCCACCAAGCTGCGAGGGGTCTCACGCACACACACACACATGCACACCGAGGCACGTCACGATTAGGTGCACACTAAAACAGAGTTTATCTTGGACGGGCTGGAACACAGCATTTATCTTGATGGGATACTGTAAAAGTCAGTTTTATTAGGACAGGGAGAACAACTGGAAGACGCGTGTGAGAGAACTGTGAGTAAGATGAGAATGAGAGCGAGCGAGCGAATGACAAAGAGGAGTAAAGTGAGTAAATGGGGTCTTAGCTTGACAGGGTTATTAGAGGCCCCGGACTTCTTGTTCTGATTTGTGACGACATGATTTCAACTATCCCATTGGGAAACATTTAAACACACATACACACGCAGGTCTTGTGGGGAGAGGTTAAGTGCTTATTTATTTGGAGAGCAGAGTAAATGGTTTCCACTCCCCTCCTACTCGCAAACCTTAAACTGTTAAGTGTAGTGAACTCTGACTCACAGAGGACTGTTACTGAAGCTCTCCTTCACACCATTCGCCACCTACAAGTGTGTGTAAGCAGCAAATATAGGAGGACACAGTGCATACTAATCAATATATGATTAATGAATCCACCCTCTGCAGATTCTATTCAAAACCGCCTACAACTTTCTTTTTTTGTGTCTTCAGGTACATTGGTGCACTGGGCGCCCGTGTGATCTGTGACAACATCCCAGCCTTGGTGAACAAGCAGCGGCAGCTCTGCCAACGCCACCCAGACATCATGCAGGCCATTGGCGAGGGCACAAAGGAGTGGATCAGAGAGTGCCAGCACCAGTTTAGACACCATCGCTGGAACTGTAGCACACTGGAACGCGACCACACTGTGTTTGGACGCGTTTTGCTACGGAGTGAGTCCATGTGTCTGTGTCTACATGTATGTACGTCTGTCTAATTACCAAAAAGCAGAGATACTGAGCTTGAACCTCATCTGCCATTTTGTCACCCCGCAAGCTCACCTCTCTTCTTCATTTTAACGGCCTTCCATTCTCTCCCTTCTCCTCTCTCTTTCTGTTCTGTCTCCGATCTCTCCTTCTCGTCCTCGCGTACACTGGTGCAGCTCCATGTTTATAGTCGCTAATGGACTGTTGTAATGCCTTACGCCTCGTCAATAAACACACAGGCTTCAGGACGTGGGCTTGTCGTCATTTTTGTTTTTCCACTCCTGCCAGACCTCTCCGCTTTGTAACGGATTCCAGTGTACACACAAACATACACACAGGTGCACATGCATGTTAACGTATATATATATTTCCCTCATCATAGCTAAAGCCTGCATTATTCCTCTATATAAAGGTTTATGCCTGCAGAAAGGAAGATTTAATAAATAACAGAGGTGCAGCAGCTCACATTGGTGTCTTGGAGTCAGCGTTTTGTTTTGTTTTTTCTTTTTGATGAAAGATCAAATGATAACCACTGCATGAGTTCACCACCAGAATCTGAAATCTTATTCATATTTATTGACCAATTATGTGTACACATACAAGGAATTTGACTCTGGTTTAGTGGCTCTCAGTGTACTTACACTGAATCACAACATAGGAATCTTCAGAAATGTACACATCATGCATATGCAGATCATTACTGCTACACTCAATACGGAAAACTGCAGTAATGTACGTAACCATCACTGTGCAGGCCAGACCAGCAATTCTTGAATTATCCTGACTCTTTACCTTGTTGGTTTTTGAGCAAAGCATTGCAATGCTTCATTTAAAGCAGTTTACTGTAGTATATCTTAATACAGGTTGCACAAAATAATGTTATCGTCCCTCTTCCAGTCATCCTAACAGCATGCGTGGGGGCCGACAATGTATGGAAAGAAGCAGCAGATGTGGAGATACAGGCTGCGTGTGTGTGTGTGGTGGAGAGGAATAAACAGTAATGTAGATGTAAATATTTAGAGAGATATTCTCGCTGTCAGACAAACAGCGAAGGTTTGAATGATGACCAGCATTGCCCTCCTCCATCCTCCCACACATACTCCCCCTCAGCACCCACTGCCCCCATCTCCTCACCCTACAGATGAAATGAGACATTCCAGTGAATACAGAACAATAAGGAACAATAATACAAACTCTTCTGGTCCAGATAGAAGATTGCATTGTAGCAGGAAATTGGTGGTTGACATGTTGGTAAATCTACAAAATCACAACAATCAAAACAACATTAAAAGACTGTAATGTCTGTAATTAAAAAGACTAGACTATAGAGGGGGCAAAATTATTTACACCCCACAATATGACAGCGATGGTCAGACCAAACAATTGTTCATGCAAAGTAGACACTATCCTGAGGCCTAATTTAAATGAGCTAGGATTTTTAAGTTCCATGGTCACCAGAAACATCAAGACTTATCCTCTGGCAACCATGAATGTCCACAGCAAATTTAATTTAAATTTGCTTTTGAGACTAATTATGGATTAGAGCATTTTTCTTGATAGTTAGTTGTAGGGTCAAGAAGTGACTAATACAATTAGGAGCCATCAATATATTTACGAAAATTTGAATGTCCAATAGTTCTTCATATACTGCATCTTACTGTTTTTGACTGATGAACTTACTGACATGAGCTAAAAGGACATAATCTTGCCAATGAAAATGGAAAGGGTTTAGCTCTGCTTGTTTTGTACAAGGAGCTGACTACATACAGAGGATGTATTTACTAACTGGAGGAATCAGAAATCATTCCAGGTGCAGCAATTTCTTTTTTGGCCTTGATAACAGAATAGCTGAGTGAAAACCACATGTGTGTTAGGCTGACCAAGTGATTTAAGATGAAGAAGTTCGTGATACCATGTTGTTTTTAGGGGCATTCACTCCCACGGGTGCTGCAACTGTGACCAAGAACTATATCTAATTCTCTATGTGTCTTTGGCCACACAATAGATGAGTCATATAACTAAAGAAACCAGAAAAGAACAGATGAGCACAATGGTAGATAATGCTGTCATGACATCACCCTGGTGCTGATTAATGTGGTATTCCTAGTGTCACAGGATTCGAGCAATAACTTTTTCTTCTTTTTTTCCTTTTTCAAGCCATGTCATTTTCCCCATGTGTGATTTCTAAAACATGTTGCAGGTTACATTACTCTGTCTGCTAAACAAATAACACACTGTTTATAATGATGAGATTTCAGCACCACTCCACACATAATCATTGCTGCTGTTCTCTAATGGAACCATCAAGTTTAGTCTACACAAACAGTGTTTTAAGGAAGAAGATGCTTTTGAAAAGCTTTTCTATTGCCAGTTTTCTTTTTTTGTTATTTCAATGGCACTTTCAATCTATGAAATGAAACTAATACCTTTTTTCCAAAGCTTCTCTCAGTTTTTTTTCTTTCAAATAATCAGCCATCTACATAACTTTCCAGTACATATGTTTGTATTTATCATACTATAGCACCAAACAAAACAAAGTGAGCTTCTTATCACCTAATAGAAAAACACAACATCAAATAAACAGCCCCATCCATGAAAAATAAGTGAAATTAAACCCTTTAAGTCTCTAGAGTGCTTCTCACTTTTCTGCTTTTTGGCAGTAGAAACATTTGCCTGAAGCTTGGCTACACCTGATACCCATTTCAGGGTAAAAATAGACAAAAGCCTAATTTTCAAGACAAGAAAAATAATACTCTTCTGTAGGCCCTACTAAACTTTGTATTTTGTGATAACAAAAAAAAAAAGCCAAAGCACCATGGGCTGCTCACTTTGATGACAGGTAGAGTATATGTAACTTTGTAATAGCTACGTTGAATGGTGGCTAGGTTACAACAATGGCACATTGCATTTAGTAGCCAGTTCTAACCAGTTCTATAAATGAGAATGAGCGTCAAAGTAGAACCAATTTGATACGATGGCTCTAGGTCTTTTAACAAATAAATGCATAGGAGATTATAGTAAAACCATCTATTTGTTCATCATTTATGTTAATATCTGGTTGAATGCAGTTTTTTCTTTCACCATCGAAGGAATAGAGAATGAATCGGAAGTTCCCTGTCACTTTTTTTCTACACTGCATGGATTCCAAATGACGGAAATCTGCCGTAGCGATGGAGAACATTAATCCCTGTGTGTCTGTATTTAAACAATTTATGTGAGCAGAGGAGAGCCCCGCTGCTAGGATTATTTCCATGATAATATTTAAACAGACCAGTCCTATACTCTACATCAGGCCTGATCTGCTGCCGTCGGCTGCATCTTTATATCTTGATGCCTCACATCCAGGCCTGGCCATGGAATCATGAGTATCTATGTACAATGCTGCAAAAAAGTATTTGATAAACCACCAATTGTACAAGTTCTCTCACTTAAAATATGAGAGAGGCCTGTAATTGTCATCATAGTTACACATCAACTATGAGAGACAAAATGGGGGGAAAGCATCCCGGAAATAACTTTGTAGGATTGTTTAATGAATTAATTCCATATATTCCATAAATTCCTCTGAAAAATAAGTATTTGGTCATCAACAAAAAATCAATATTTCAGGTTCTTACTGACCTGTAACTTCTTCTTTAAGAGCCTCTGTCCTCCACTCATTACCGGTATTAATGGTATTTGTTTGAACTCGTCATCAGTATAAAAGACACCTGCCACAACCTCAACCTCAAACAGCCACAATCCAAACTCACAATCCGAACTCCACTATGGCCAAGACCAAAGAGCTGACAGCAGAAACAAAATTGCTGACCAGCACCAGGATGGAAAGAATGAATCTGAAGAATGAAAAATAGGTATGCAGCTTGGTGTGAAGAAATCAACTGTGGGAGCAATTATTAGAAAATGAAAGACATAAAAGACCACGGATAATCACAAGATCTCACCCTGTGGGCTCAAAATGATCGTATGAACAGTGAGAAAAAATTCCAGAACCACACGGGGGCCTAGTGAATGACCTGTAGAGAGCTGGGACCAAAGTAACAAAGAGTACCATCAGTAACACACTATGCTGCCAGGGACTCAAATCCTGCAGTGCCAGACATGTCCCCCTGCTTAATCCAGTACATGTCCAGGCCTATCTGAAGTTTGCTAGAGAGCATTTGGATGATCCAGAAGAGGTTTGGAAGAACGTCATATGGTCAGATGAAACCAACATAGATTTTTTTAGTAAGAACTCAACTTATCATGTTGGAGAAAGAAGACTGAGTTGCATTCAAAGAATACCATACCTACTATGAAGAATGGGGGTGGAAACATCATGTTTTCGGGCTGTTTTTCTGCAAAGGGACCAGGACGACTGATCCGTGCAAAGGAAAGAATGAATGGGGCCATGTATCGTGCGAGTTTGAGTAAAAAAACCTCCTTCCATCAGCAAGGGCACTGAAGATGAAATGTGGCTGGATCTTCCCACATGACAATGATTCCAAACACATTGCCCTTGCAACAAAGGAGTGGATTTGTAAGAAGCATTTCAAGGTCCTGGAGTGGACTAGTTAGTCTCCAGGTCTCAAACCTATAGAAAATCTTTAGAGGGAGTTGAAAGTCCATGTTGCCCAGCGACTGGCCCATCACTGCTCTAGAGGAGATCAGCATGGAGGAATGGGCTAAATCACCAGAAACAGTGTGTGAAAACCTTGTGAATACTTCCAGAAAACGTTTGACCTCTGTTGTTGCCAACAAAGAGGTATATAATAGTATTGAGACTTACTTAATATTTCATTATCATAATCATAATTTGCAAATAAATTCTTTAAAAATCAGACAATATGATTTTCTGTCTCATTTTGTCTCTTATAATTGAGGTCTACCTATGATGAAAATTACAGGACTCTCATCTTTTTAAAAGGGAGAACTTGCACAATTTGTGGCTGATTTAATACTTTTTTTGCCCCACTATATTCATGTTATTGGGGGTTTGTTATGGGGTTTGCAAAGCTCTAAGTCTTTAGGTCTTGGAGAACCTGTTGTATTGCGTGATATGAGTCACACTCACTGCACATTATGTATTCAGAAATGGAATGTGTGTCAGTCTCACATTTGTTTCTTTTTTTTTGCACTTTCTCTCTATCTCTGCATCTCAGGCAGTCGTGAAGCAGCATTCGTCTACGCCATCTCCTCAGCAGGAGTGGTGTATGCCCTGACTCGCGCTTGCAGCCAAGGTGAGCTGAAGACATGCAACTGTGATCCACACAAGCGTGGACGGGCCAGCGATGAGAGAGGAGAATTTGATTGGGGTGGTTGCAGCGATAATATCAACTACGGGATAAAGTTTGCCAAAGCATTCATAGATGCCAAAGAGAGGACCGTCCGAGACGCACGGGCACTTATGAACCTACACAATAATCGCTGCGGCAGAACAGTAAGTGTATGATCACAGTCGATGATCAATTCATCCAAATTATGCAAAAAAACATATTTGCTCACTTACATCCAGTGGTATATCTAGCTATGCAGATAGATTTGGTTTGTATCTGGATATGTTATCTAGAAAAATGACAATTGAGCACACACCTTTGCATTTACCTTGCAAAACAGATAAAATGCAATAAGCCTTCTTGTTGTATATAGAAATTAGATTGGTGGAGCTGGCAGACTGACAAGAATCAGAGCTCATCTCAGTCCAAAGGAAGCAAGAGTGTTGTAAGGGTTCCCATTATTTTGGCTGCAATCTCTAGAAACAGATATATGCATGTGAATATGCATAAGAATCTGTAGTAGAGGGACTATTATTTTGCGACCCTGAAAGAGATCCAGAGCCATTCGCAGTCCAGATAGTATTGACCAATCACGTTTAATAAAGCTGTGGTTGCTACTGTTTCATCCAAGTGACAATCCATGTGTAAAACTGCAGAGGTAAAGTCATTGGCCAAATGGTATGTTTAGTCCTAATGCATTTACACCTTGCATTAGAATGCTTTTTCCCTCCATATAATACAACTTTTTTTTTAACAATTTTTTTACTTTTAGATATGGAAGTTAATACAAAAGTTAAATTGGGTCTCAGATTTGTGACATGAATCCAGATACATTTGAGATAATTGAGACAATGTGGAAACAATGAACTTAATTGTAATTTTTCAATGGTTTGAACAAATTATGTCTAACAAGATACCACTGGGTACACTAAGTGAGTAAATATTTTCATGTAATTTGACCAAATCATTAATAAACTTGCCTATATTATATTTTAACATTAACATGTTATACCTTTCCCAAAAACGGCTTAAACAACACATAGACAATCCTGACCTCTCTCTATGCATTTAGGCAGTGAAGCGTTTCATGAAGTTGGAGTGTAAATGTCACGGTGTGAGTGGCTCGTGCACACTGCGGACATGTTGGATGGCCATGTCAGACTTCAGGAAGACTGGTGACTACCTGAGGAGGAAATACAACGGCGCCATCGAGGTGACAATGAATCAGGATGGGACAGGCTTCACGGTAGCTAACAAAGCCTTCAGGAAGGCCACCAAAAATGACCTGGTCTACTTTGAGAACTCTCCGGATTATTGCCTGCAAGACAAAGCAGCAGGTAAGACAAGAGAGGCACAGAGGAAGAAGGTATCTGACTTAACGACAGAGAGAGGCAGTTTCTCATGGAATGGATGTTGATGGATTGCCCCGACTGTGTAATGTTTTAGGGGTGTTAGGTGTATGTTGTGTGTATGTTAAAGCGTGAAGTATGTTTGTGTGTGTAAATGTCAGAGTGTGTGTATGTGTGTGTGTGTGTGTGTGTAATGGTATACAGATAACACAGCAGGCCTCCGTGTGATGTCTTTGGAAGCTAATATCCTTGTACCCTGGGGACATGGTCGTTCTGTGACCACCTGACCTCTGTCAGTCTCTGTCAACACACATACACACATATACACACCCTATGGCCAGAGGATATGTTGATCAATTAAAACGCCTTGCATCTAATCGGTTTTGATTATCACTGAATAGCTGAAATGATGATGGTGGAAATGCTCAGACAAAGTTTTGGGATCAACACCTCAGTCACTCAGAAGCTGAAGCTATGTCCACTTCACACTCCTCGTTGCTGTCTTTGTCTGCCTCCCCCTTCGTCCATCCTCCCCCTCTTTCTCACCTTCCCAGTGGAATCCACAGCCTAGGGACACAAGCATCTAATTAAAAAAAAAAAGTCACTTCTTTCTGTCTGTCACAGTCTCTCTCGCTCTCTATCTGTCTGAACTAAGCGTAGCTGGAGGGCAGAGTGGGCCTCAGAGTGTGAGAGCCTGTCTGTCTGTCACGCTCCACTGTCCATTTAACCCTCACACACACAACCACACACACACACACACACACACACCCACACATACACCCACACACACACACACCCACACACAGACACACACACACACACACACACCACACACACACAAATAGATTGGCTTCAAAAGGAGCAGTGGCTTGGGAAAGGCAGTGCAACTATAGGCCACTCTACCAACACTGCATAGTTGTGTGTGTGGGTCTGTTGTTCTATGGGCAGCTTGTTGTGATAGGTAGTAGTTCAAACAGGGAGCTTCTCACACCAAACACCAGCACTAATCTCTGTGGGGATGACATTCACACAAGACACAGACAATATGCCTCTACATTAGGTAACAGCCAGACTGCACAACACTATACACCCTGCCCTGGTGGCGAGCATGCTCCTGTAGATTAGACATTGAAACAAACAGGGAGCCCAAGTGAAAATCGATATTCTGAGAAAACCTCATTCAAAACCACATTGATGGAAACAGTGCAAATAAATAAAAGTCCAGCTCTGGAACATAAACCTGCTGATCCTCCTGCTGTTCACTCCATTTGTCGAGACAGGGATGATAAATTTAGAAAAGAAACAGAGAGAGTTGTTAACATTACTGTTTTTTTCTGTTAACCAATAACAAACACTATTTCCCATAACATTCTTGGTTTTGGTGTTCCCGTAATTTGGAGGAGCCAAACCATAAAAACCACACGTCAGTCTCCAAGTTGGTATTTTGACAGACACAATTGGTAAAAAAGAATTACAGAAGTGCTATCAATCATTTAGCAAAATGACTGCAAATCCACCATCACACTCTAAATAAATAAAACACCAATAGAGTCAATTTGTTTATCTAAAATATAAATATAATGTGTAATTTTTTGTAATGTGTATTTTCAACTGTGGCTCACAAACTTCAAGCTCCAAACATGTAAGGCTGTATTCACACAGGATCAGGCAATACATGGAAAAATGTAGGTCTTCCCATTCATAAATGGGGGTAGTGTGTCTTGGCTGCAGGGGGCTGGACCACATGGTTATCCAACAAAAAGTTGAAACTGAATTAACTATTGCAATAAGGCAAGAGATAGAGAAACTCCTCCTCCCAGAAACTCCTCTTTCTGTCATTCTAAGAAAAAAAAACATGATTCTTAGTTTCAGTTCATTATGCACTAATTAAGACATTATTATGAATATTATATTGCATTTCCGCCAACAGAATACCCTACATCCAACACATTGGTCCTTTAAGTATTAGAAGAAAATCCAAGTGATGAGGTCCAATATACCTGATGGACAGATTTCACACGAGCTGTAATTTTTTGGATGATGAAAAAATAAATTGTTGTTTACCCTTGTTTTTATGGTAGATCCCACTATTACAAGTATTCTCAGTATATCTCATTGAAATGAATTAGTCGAATCATTTCAGTTCAACATAATTTTTCTCTGTTAAATCATTTAACGGGTGAGTTTTGTTCAACAGGACAAAAATCGACTGAACATGAAAGAGCATTTAATAAAAAAAAAAAACTAGTAAAAACTATTATTAGCTAACTCTAGAACTCTCTGTGCAGGTTCCCTGGGCACGGCTGGGCGGGTCTGCAATAAGTCATCACGCGGCACCGACGGCTGCGAGGTCATGTGCTGTGGGCGGGGCTACGACACCACCAGAGTCAAGCAAATCACCAAGTGCGAGTGCAAGTTCAAATGGTGCTGCGCTGTGGAGTGCAAGGACTGCGAGGAAGCTGTGGACATACACACGTGCAAGGCCCCCAAACGAGCTGAATGGTTGGACCAGACCTGAGGACACGCCCCTTCCACCCCCCTGTAATGCAACCCCACCCCTTTCCCCTTTGCAGGTCATCCTGTGGAACGTGGCATTCTGGGAAAGTTTGTCCGAAAGTGCTCTGCATCTCCGCCCTCCCCTGCCCCCGTATCGGTTCATCATTGCATGGCTTTTCTACCTGTTTCTGTGAAAGCACTAGAATTCAGTACCCATCAATATGAATAAATACCCATTAGCCCCTGTTTGTGAGACTGAACTGCTGGGATCAAATGATGAAAAGTGCAACAAAGTGAAAACTCTCGGATCCATCCGGTTCGGATGGATTGGGCTTTTATCAAAGATTCAGTCCAGAAGGACTTTTTTTCTAGCGTGTGGTTCTGGGTTAAAAATGGTTTGCTGCTTTCATGATGCTTTAAAGACACATTTTTTTTTACATTAACTGAGCCTTAAACATATCCAGTATTATTACAACAACATCATATAGTCACATAATTTTCTTTCATTTTTTGGGGGGGGGAAATACACTTTAATCTACCAAAAACAAATGCTTGCTTGGACTTTGTGAAGTAGCTTGACAAGTGCACTTTGAGAAGTGGACATCTAAGTGTAAGTTTGGCTCTGTGCGGTCAAACAGAAGTCCAGGGGACTACCAGAGGACAGGGAGATGGGACACAAGATGAATAAATAGACGGCTGCGTCATTGGAACTTTGAATGCAACTGTAAAAGAAAAAAAAAGAAAAAAGAAAGCTGTTTAAAGTGATTTATTTAAATTTGTAAAGTGTTTCACTTCTCATCTGTGGATGAGACTGCACTACATTGACTGACATGAGGAGAGAGAAGAGCACTCCTATTGTGATTATACAATGTACTCTAGTTTTCAGTGTATGAGACAACAAACTGCCATTGAAATGAAGAAGAACAAGAAGAACAAGAAAAAGAACAAGATGAAGAAAAAGAAGATGGCTTGGATGGTCACACATAACCACAACCTCAGACAGATTTCACTTCTCTGCTCTCCAGCTTGCTTGTATAACATTGTGTATATTGCCTTATCTAAACAGATGTTCATATGAAATATATGGTGCATTAGTATGACACTGGTATCTTTGTTTTTTGTTTGGCAGAGAAATATGTAGAAGTTGAGGGCAAGAAAGAGACTAAATAGTAACAGCAGAGCAGGAGGAGCCAGTTTGATTGATCAAAATAGTGAGTGAGATCTGTTGTATTGCTGTCATGTTATTTCTGTTACACACACACCAAACACATACACAACACGCACGCACGCACGCACGCACGCACACACACACACACACACACACACACACACACACACACACACACACACACTATTGCCAACTGTTCCTCACCAGCATGAGTTGAGAGAGACTGGGACAGTTATATTACAATCTATGTCAGCAACAAAGGGTGATTCTGTGTGAGTTGGAGTCGTTGTGTTATATCAGACAAGGGGAGGGAAGTGTTTGATTAAAGGTCCAACCTCAACTCCAACCCCTGCTGGCCTCATCCCACCCCTCGCTATGTGGAATTCCAGGTGGGTCCCAGGCTAATGACTAGATGGCTGTAATTACCCGGGGCTGTTGATAGCTGGTGATTGGACATGATCGTACCACAGAGGACCTAGTGTGGGCTCCTGCTGGAACCACATTTAATCAAAGGCTTCTTGGCCGGCTTATCAAAGGGAATACTTTCCAGCAATCTTCTCTGCCTCAGCCCCCTCTGCTCCAAAACCTCTCATGCCGGTTCAGACTTGCTTATATTAGTATTAGAGTCAAGAGGCTTCTGATAATGTGAATTGGACAAGATGTCGCTCACAAGACTAAAACTCAGTCAAAAGGTAGATGCCTTTTTGGAGAGAAGCCTCTTTATTGTGCAAGCCTGTAATGTCAACAACAATAAGACAATATTACCGTTGGTCAGTATGTCTTGGCTATAAGACCATCTCTCCTTGGCCAAACGCAAGACAGGATGTGGCCATTCTCAGGCACATGCAGGAAATGCAATGCATCTACTCTGGAAAAACCTTAAAGGAGGATGCAGATGCTAATTGAGATACAGGAGCTAAGATAAAAAATACAGAACCTCTCTCCTGGCTGTCCACTTTCAATATAAGCTCATTCTAGTGACTGCCTCATAATCTACACCATAGTGAAAATATGTTAGACCACTTGTGTTTCACCTTTCAGTCTACAAACTTAATCTGCCCAAAAAAGAGCCCTTAACATCTTAGAAGTGGTCTTTTAATAGCCATGGGAAGCCCATATCATTAGATAAGATAAGCTTTATTGTCCTTCAGGATAATATTTTCAAGTCACCGAGACTATTCTAGTGCCAACGTCCTGTGGCATGGTCTATCTGTGCTCTGGATGCCAGGCTGAGAGCATTCCTGTTGTAGAGTATCAGAGATAAACCATTAGTCTTCCCAGCTGGCAGCGCTGTGGGTGAGGGAGAGGAGAGGGAGGCCGTACTGACTGAGGGGACAGAAATGGCATCAAGGCAACAATGACAAGTTACTGCATTATAACACTGTACTTCACAAATGTGGAATTTGTGAATGTGGTGAAATAGCAAAAGACGTCAGTTGGGGAAGAAACACAAGCAGTGAGACAATACTAGAGGTTTAAAACAAACCTCTGGGCTAGCCAAACGTAAAGGTGTCATCCAGTTTTATCAAGCATTCATTATAATTTACAGACAGGCATTCAGGTTCAGTTCTGATCTACCATACTTGCAGCAGCTGTGCATGCACACAGTTAATGTCTGACTAGAACCATTATTTCGAAATATGTTTGCTTTCGGCTTTACCTTATGATCATTTTGAAAGCAAATAAGAATAAAAAAGCTATAAAATAAGACTCATGTTGTAATAAACTCAATTTAAACTTTAAATTCACAAGTAATCTGACCAATCTTATTGCTCTCCAGGTGGGGTGGTAAAATCACAAGCACAGATTTCGCTTTTTAGATTTAACTGTGGTCCCACAGTTCATTTTAAATATTCATAAACTGTGTGAACATTTTTACACCCTTACTCTTGACTCCCTCTATTATGTAGATTTATTAACCTTTTTTCCAGCATGTCAGCCTGAGATTTGGTTGCCGGATGACAACAACCCTGAGAATAGAGGATGAATTGTATTCGGTTAAACACACACAGGCCAGAGCCCACCACCTAGTCTGTGGGAGCTCTAGAAGCTCATTTTCTACGGAGTGATAGAAAAAAAAGGTGTGACAGCGCGAGAGAGGAAGACAACAAGTCAAATGGATAAATGGAGGGGAGAGAGAAATGTATAGGGTTACTTAAGACCTGGCGGGCATGTTTATCAGCAGATCTTAATCTGAGCAGAAAGAACCGCGTTCCCCACAATTCATCATCATTACCCGCCCCACCTGCCACATCCCCCTGAAGCCTCCCTCCCGCCTCTGATGCAGACTCTTCTCGGTGGGAATCTGGCCAGCGACCTCGCCAACATTTCCCCAATAACATTCACCTTGGGGTGGTCCGGGTGTCAGCCATGTGATCTGTTTTGCACACATATTCACATGTGCATACCTGCAGGCAAGGATAGGACTCCCTTAGTGCCCCCTGAGCTCACCTATCACCTGTCTGGTAAAACTGTCAGTATGTTAACAAGCCTTTCTAGTCTGTCACTCACTGTTGGTGACCAGAAAGTGCATGCAAACATACAAGTGTGTGTGTGTGTGTGTGTGTGTGTGTGTGTGTGTGTGTGTGTGTGTGTGTGTGTGTGTGTGGTTGGATGGGATGGGTTTACCCCTCTGGGCAAGTAGAACTTGGGACATTTTTTCCAGAGGTTGGGGAGGGAGTCTGGCGAGGTCAGGGGTCATAAAGTTTAGGTGTATCAACAGAGAACCTTCGGCATGAACGACCACCACTGATCCGTTGCCTGTTGACACCTCCTAAACATTAACGGCTTGCTCATGTAGCTAAGCTCTTCTCTGGCTAGTCGACGATGTTATGGCAAACTTATTCAGAACACCTGCTCTGGTAGATTAAAATCTACAGTATAGCTGCCTGCCATGTCAACTCTTCCATCCATCTCTCATCCCTTTACTCTCCCTCTGGGGCTACGGGCGGGTGTCAGCCATTAGGTATTAGGTGATGTAGCTTTGTTGGGAACAGGTTTGGGTTTGGAGACTGTGGGAGCAGTAGGAGTTTCAGATTTATTAGGGAGCTCAGACTAATATTTACATGACCTGCCAGGACCCGAGGGGTGTTGAGACCGAGAGGTAGAGAAAGTATAGGTATGAATTGCAGCAAGGGAAAAAGGGGGATTACGACACAAAACACTTATCTGCTGAGACCTATAAGCAAAAAATGTCCAGCCCCCACCACCCTCAACCCCTTTCCTTGTACCTTTGCGCTGTCATTTCCTATAACGCTTCACAGCAACACGTTTCGGTAGCCATTATAGCCGTAATCCTATGATATTGTAGCTAGCACAGAGTAACTTTAAATATTATTACAAAACACAACTAGTTGGCAGATCAATTATTTGATCTGGCAAGAGAAAAAGAATAAAACTGGAATTTTCCAAACAATTCCACCCCATTGGCAGAGCAGTGTTTTAGAACTCACTCATCACTTCATGTAAAACATTTCCGGTGCTTCTATATTTGCTCCAACTATTGACACATTCATGCAGGTTGACCTCAATAAATTTTCCACGAGGAGAGCAGTGTGACCTGACATGGCACCAATTTGTCATCCCTAATTTATCTGTGATATAACTCAATCACTTTTAGTCTTGGATAGCAGAATATTCAGCAGCTTCCATCAACCGAAAGCTACAACGGAGGTTAAAGGACAACGAATGCCAGTGCTGAGCCTCCTTTGGACAGTCAGATAGTTGCAGCGGATTCTTCACCGTACAAGGTGTGGGCTGCGATGTGACGAGGATTTGTATATGCATGTGACAGCATGAGTGTGTTTATCTCCCTCCCTGTGTGGAATTTACAGACACACCTCGCAAGGCACAAACAACAGTGACCTGGAAAAATAGTCGAAATTCCACCAACATACCAGGGAATCTGGGGGTTTGGGGCTGACAATACACACTGATACACGCACCCAACGAGAGACAGAGGTGTGGGAAACAGGAGAGATACAGGGTCAGGGTCAAATTGTGTAGGCCTCACACACATAGATACCAGTGAGTGATACCAGCTGACACACACTGATGCTGACACGAACAGTGATACCACGGCTACCTGAGTGACATTGATATATAGTGCTGAGCCAACCTCGTATGCACGCACAATCAAACCAAAACTCTACTCTCTATGACTTTTAATCAGCAGACGATGGGCTAAATGGACATACTACCAGACCCGTCAGACCTCTGCTGCAGAGAAACAAAACAAAGAGACATGGCTCTGTGAGGCTGTACTTGAGATAAATGCACAGATCAGCATGCTCACATACTCACAAATGATAATGCTTGAAAGTTGATATTTAGCAGTTATAATGGTTGCTATGTTTGCAGTGTTTAGCGTGCAGACATTTGCTGTGGTTAGCACTAAATAGTACAACTGAGGCTGATGAGAATGTCATGTTTTGCAGGAATTGGGCCATAAAAGTAAACGGATCACTTAAGTCATTAGAGTACATCATCTGGTTACCATACAGTATATATCTATATGAAATTTTGTGACAACCCATCAAGGAGCTATGACTGGTGATCTTCAAATTTTTGTTTCAGCACAGAAGTCTTTAGAATTTTAGTATTTATTTATCTTTTAGAATATATCCCCTAGAAAACCTTGAATATCTGTGAATAGCTTCATGGCAAGCCATCTAATAGTTGGTGATATATTTTCACTCTTTTCATATCAACCTCATGATTTGCCCTAGTGGAAAATCCAAGGGTTCACCAATGTCAATGAGATTCATATTTCATCACAATCCATCAAACAGTTGTTGAGATATTTCCGTGTGGACCAAATGTTAAAGGGTGTAAACACTGAATAGACAACATAACATAAATCCAGGGCCTCTTAAGTGGTAAATGGGTGAAATGTGAAAGCATCTACTAGAGTGTCTACCTGTACTTAAACATGTTCACAACTGTGTGTTTATTGTTGCTTAGAGTGGAGTAGATGTGTTTACCACATCACTGGAGCCAATGTCCCACTCCGAGTCGCCTAGACCCCTCACTTTTAAAAACACAAACCAGAAAAGATACACACAAATTTACTCGTAAAACGAATCCCAAGCTCACACCACACAAACAAACACTCTGCGTGTGGAATGTGGAAGACCGTTCTGTTTGTGTTTAAAGGTGCAGCTTTTTCCAATATTCCTTTCCCTGTTCATCTTCCTGGAATATATATACTCATTAGCACTTCTAAAGTACTAAAGTACAAAGAATTATAGAGATCTTCATATATGTCCATTTCACAATCAGCCTGCAGCCCCGTTCAGCAACAAGAAGCCTCCACAATTCCCCTGACAGAAGTTCTTCACCTTCTACCAGCACAGCTGATCGAGAGCAAGGACACAGTACAGTAGCCTCAGTCTCTCAGTAAACAGTGGTAAACAGAGCAAGCGCTCGGCATGAAATGGTGGAATACTGTGCACAAAACATTTACACAGACCTGCCACGGGAACAATATCATTTCAATTTTACAATAAAGTGCTGGTGAAACAAAAACAACAGAAGGAAACTCATCAGTCCCTCTCCCCCGTTCAGAATGACTTGTTTATGCTTCGGCCTCCCACTCTCTGTAAGGAGATAATTCAATCAAGTGTAATAGAGCTTTCACACAGGCTTAACCCAGCTTTAACACTGAAGCTGCAGGACCCACATCTTATCTCATATAACTAGAATTTTATACTATTTCATTTCAGTACATGAGCGGTTTTAATTTCAACTGGTAAACAAGAGAAAAAAAATCTAAGTTTTATATATATATATATATATATATATATATATATATATATATATATATATATATGTATGTATGTATGTATGAAATTCAACAAAATTCAGTGTAACACAATACTAAAACCACACTCTAATGTCCTCATAATCACATGTTACACAGTAGCTCCTGTCTACCAAAAGCTCAGGAGGGAAGAAAAACACTTGCATTACACTGGTGTCCCAAATGCCTAAAGGAATTGTGGTCTTTCAGTTATACCCACTGGCAGCAAGATTGCGGGGGAAAAAAAAAACAACAACCACACCTTGTTTTGGTTTCACAGTATACTGTGTCCATAATCTCCACTGTTTTGATCCACCTCAGACACTGCTGAGACTATGTGGGCGGGCAGCATCACCACCTTCACTGCACTAGGTGTGCATTACACATCACACATAGAACACAGGCACATAAATATGCAGGGGCCTACACACGCATACGCTGTGCATGCAAACCATGAACATAGTAAGGGTCCCACAAAACTCCTTATGCAGGGAAAAGTTAATTTAGTTACTTACAGATTTACAAGCTCCATAATACACATATATACACTTTGTATACAGTACTTTTTTTTAACAAACACTAAATATGGCACATTGAATGCCATTTTAAAATCCCTACTTGATAAATGCCTTTTGTAGAAAGATGAAAAATGAAAACAAAAAAAATGAAAAAGGTGAAAATATGTTAAGAATTACTCCATATAATAAACTTTTTAGTAGAAGGACATATCATAAATATACAGAATGCATTACTTATATATAAGAATGTGTGTGTATTAAGTATTAGTGGGCAGCATGATTTTGTTCTCTCGAGTCACAGCACTTTAACAATGCTCACATCTTTATCATTGGCTTGGAGCTCCATCTCTATCAAGTGTTTGAACTGGGATAGTTTAGGGGAGAATAAACAACAGTCTAATGTGTTTATCAGACACTAAAGCACACACCAACAGCTGTTTACCTAACAGAAAGCCAAACCGCATACAACAACAACACACGAGGAACATGTAATCTGATGAAGCTACACAGTGTAAGGGTGGTGATGGTTGAAAGGGGTTTGCCTTGAATTGGTTGGGGGAATCTGATAATATGGCCACCATACACATGAGTAGCTGCTACAATGCAGTCTCTCACACTATAGTTTAGAGTTAGAGAGGAAAAGAGAAAGCTGTTTGGTTGAAACGATTCCTGAGGCCTGTACTACGAAACGGGAGTTGGAGTGAGCGAGGTAACATTAAGTGTAACTTTTGGCTTCCGGTATTATGACTGTGGTGCATTTCTTTCCGGGGTACATCACCATGGTAACTTACAATCAACAGCTAACCTGCTCCATAAACATGATTCCACTTCATGATACTACACCTGACAAATCTATGTGCAGATATACAGTAACCCTATATTCAACATGTACTAACATAAATGTTTTTGTATCTCAAAGGGAAATAGACATAACTATTACACAGTAACGTAGTTCATAAAGTTAAAGTGTTAAAAAATAAAATTAAATGAGTCTATCTTTAGAGGGTACAAAACGCCACTGTGCATCTTTTAACTACCACTTAGAAGCACAAGCATATTTCTCCCATTTTAGCCTCAATCCACTGGCTGCCCATACATTTTAGGATCCATTTTAAATTTCTTTTATTTGCTTTTTGAGTCCCTAAATGCTCTTTACCCATTTTTTTAAAAATTTTATTAATGATGTATGCCTTTACTGTGTATTTTATTCTTTTGTAAAGCACTCTGGTCCTCTGTGGTTGTTTTTACAAATAAAGTTGGATTGGATTAGATTGGACATCTTCTACAGTTCATATGTTGTTACATGGTACCAGTAAAATCATGTAAATTTTATCCTTACCTCTGCAATGCCCACAAGTCAAACATGATTTAATGTTCTTTTAGTTTTTCATCAGTGATCACCATTGATCACCTTACTTTTTATGAAATAGGGTCCCATGGGGTGACCAGATGGTGGAACTTCTTAGGCACTTGAATCATTGGGTCTTTTAAGTTTAATCAGAGTAATCACTTAGGTACTTATCTGATGACCAGGGCAATGCAGAGCTAAAGAGAATTCATATTGTGTTAATAACGTCTGATGTAATTATACCCACCCATTGATTTTACTTGTACCATGTAATTACATATAGACAAGATATGAACACATGTTTTATAACTAGTAGTTATACTAAGTGTTACATCTTGTTCATATTGAGTAACAAAATAGTTTATATGTTGTTAAGAGCCTGTAAAATAAAGGGTTACAAAAATGGGACAAACACACAAATAGATGTTTGAAATACTGCAACTTTCTCAATTCGTCCTCACACGGCACATATTGTTACTGAATGCGGTCTGACGCACGTTGTATGCTGCATTGGATGGCTCCAGCATTTATTATTTAGGCTTGCACATGTTTACTGTCAACATTTGTTTGTGTGCCTTGGCCAAATGTATATGTGTATCAAAATCTTCTGGAATAGATCATTAATTCTTCTTCATGCATCTTCTTCTAGTCTATATTCTAATCCCTTTTTGTTGAATATTAAGACATTTTTAAAAATGCACATATTTTCCCTCTTGCATAAACTTGTGTTGTCTACATGGCATTCTCAGTTAATCAGCAGAAGTTATTAGACATTATTAGTAATATAAAAGGAAACATTGATCCAAAAGGGATTTGTATAAAATATATATACAGTAGTTATTATGGAATTGTTTAGGCTGTGTCTTTTTTTGTCTGTCAGTTAGGCCACGACATCCTCACTGAAATATCTCAACTATTTTACAGGAAAAAACTTAGGTTGACAATTTTGGTTTTGACAAGTTAGGCTTGACAACTAAGGTGCGGATTGCTACGTTTATATTTTCCCTTTCAAAAACAACACTGATAATTATGAAAAAAGAGAAAAAACATCCTTTGATATACCCCATGGAACTACCTAATTGCTTATTATTAATTAATATAATTAATACATTCCCTCCCAGCTTAGAATCACTGCTGCAGCACGTGTGGATGCTCTGAATCACTATGCTGTCTATCTGTGTACAATATATAAAAATAGAGTGTTACAACAGTAACCCTTTTATCGTAACCGGATTACTGTCAACTAAGAGTTAGCTGTGTTTTCAGTAGCGTCATTAACATTTCTGTAAACATCATCACCATCGCCATCAACTGTTCAGTCCTCATACGCAATGATCATTACCTCGAGGATCACGCAGCACTTTGCCAAGTCTAAGGAGAATGTGTGGCTTAGAGCGAGGCCTCTCTCTGTGAGAGGAGGGCAGGCTGTGGCGCTCAGCCCTGTCTGTTTCCAGGAGAGGGTGAGATGCGAGAAGGGATGCTAGGAGATAAGTCCACTTCAGCAAACTCAATGGGACACTTTAGCACAGGCGCAGCTCTCTGTCTGTCTGGCTGTCATGAAAGAGAGAGAGAGATTGAGAGAAGGAGAGTGAAACTGTAATAAATGGATCTTGAATCAGAATGATTAACTTGGTTTCCACTAAGAATACCTTAAATATATATATAAAAGTATGACTAAATTTAGTCAGTGTGTGTGTGTGTGTGTGTGTGTGTGTGTGTGTGTGTGTGTGTGTGTACAGGTCCAGGCTGCAAGGACAGTGACAGAGACAGATTGGGTGTCTGAGAGGGACAGATAGCCTTACAGCCAACCTCCATTCACTCATTGAGTGAGATAACACACACACAGACACACACAACCACGCACACGCATATGCACGTGCACATACACAGCACACACACAAATACACACAAACACACACTTCTCTACTGGCATCCCACCAATCGTGTAGAGAGATAACTCAACTCTGTACATGGACAAATAGGTGCGGATAAGGCCTGCGTTAGGTCTGCAGAAAATTGCAGATTAATCACAAATTTCAAACAAACAGATTAGAAGAAGACTGTTGTGGTATTCAAATGGACTTATAGGATTTGTCTGTGTATACACTCTGCCGTGCTGTGTGAGATTCAGGAGGGTAAGCGAGTACGAGAGTGTGTGAGGGTGCCAAAAGAGTGACAGGCCATTCTTTTGCAAACAGGTTTTCAACAAGCTCTTATCTCTCATCTGCTCTCTCCTCATCTTTTCTCTTGTTTCTTTCTCTCCTCCCCTCTCCTTGTAGAGGTGCCATTTGGTTACATCACAAATATACTTGCAACATGCTACCTATTTCACGGAAAGGCAGTGGACATTGCCAGAAGACTGATCACAGTTATGGTGAGCATCTGTAGCAGAGCAGCGATGGTGTGTGTGTGTGTGTGTATGTGTGTGTGTGTGTGTGTGTGTGTGTGGGAGGGGTGTTCCTCTGTTTCCGGGTGACCTCAGTGGCCCAGGATGCCTGTCTATTAGAGCAGGGGCTATTAGACCATCAGAAAGAGGCAGCATCCCCTCTCGCCATGGTGATAAGATCAAGGCATTCCGACAGACCAGAGCGGTCATTACCCTGCTCTCTAGCCCATAATGTCCCTCCATTAAAACACCCTGTTGCCATGGCAATGCAGCTGCGGCCGTTTAAGTCATTTCTTGGCCCTGCTGCCTCTCTGGGTCATTGACACACACACACACACTCATGCACAAGCACACGATGTAGTGACATGTCACCCGATAAACAGTTACACATGCACACTGCTGTCAGGGGCACGCTCTCTCTCACATACACATGTAAGCTCTTCTGTCTGCATGTGATTTCGGCTCAATGCAGGGTCATGGCCGCCAGGACGGCAAGACAATCAACCAAGACGCTGTCAGAGCAGCAGGACGTGTGAGAGATGACAGATCTTACTGTAAGAAGACTCTGGTCAGCTGAGTCATCATTCGGTCCGACAGGATTCGGCCGCAAACACAAACACGGATAACCAGACAGATAGGTGGCTGACAGAAACACAAACACAAACACACACACGCACAGCACTAACACTGATCAGGATAAACAAACACCTCCGGTTGTTCTGAAGATTTAGTGTCAAACAAACCCAACCCCTTATCCTTCTAATCCTCATTTGGCCACTTGCAAAATTTCTTCTGAGTCATCAGTAGACACCTCCTACGTTCAGATACACACAAACAAACCCCTGAAACTCACATTTACCTTAAAGAATAACCAAACCCTAATAGAAATCGTGAAATATGAGATAAATTCATGTAATTAGTAATAGTCCCAGTAGCATAATCCTTCCCTGATTAGATCCGCATGTGTTTACTATTAGTTGTCACAACATGGAACACATTTAACCAGATTTGTCAGGTTACATGAATTATTATTATTTTTTTTAATTCTGTTATGTCTTAGATGATAGATGGTAATATATCTCACCACAAAACATGTAATGGTAATCCAGACATCTTTTGAGACTATCTAAAAGATACTTTTTTTCCAAAAAAATAAAAATTACTTTATCATTCATCTTCTCCTAGTCCCTGACTGAAAAAGACAAAATATGTGAATATGCAAATATCGATCATTTCAAAAGATTAACTGCTGGACACAAAGAACTTGACTAAAAAGTCAATTATCTGTGAACAGGTTTATAGGCAATATCAATATAGAATATTATCAATTTCTGAATACAGACTGTGCGCATTTGTCTGTTGAGAATTTTAAAATGTGGAAACTTTCCACAAAAAATATAATACATATAATTTTCTACAACATGGGACTTTGAAGTTAAGCATAGACAAACTTGGCCCTTCAGCACATAAATGTGAAAACTGCCTTCTAATTTTAAACTTTGCACAATACATCAAGCTGAATAATGACGGTCTAATGCCTACATAAATATTATGGTGGCACCTTACAAATCCCTAAACATTGCAGACAATATTTAATTCTTGTGGATGGCCACTCCACAAAAAGACCAAATATAATCAAATAAAATTGAATTATGTTCATATTGCAAGCTTTTAAAGTTGCAAACAAAGTACGTCACCAAATAAATGACATATACAGGCTACAATAATGTCAAGCATGAAAACGATTGTAGATATCAGATTGAGCAGCCAGGACAGCCAACAGTGATAAAATTAGTCTGCATCGACCCCTAGTGGCCAAAGTTTGGATGTAAAAAAAAAAAAAAAAGCTTGTTATATTATCCATTCAATTCATTCTATTCAGATCTTTATAGAATAAAGTTTAAAATTTACTGTAGTAGAAGTATACAGTAGCAATACAATAACATAAATACTCAAATAAAATGCGAGTACGTTTTGTAATTAAATACAGTACTTTATTTGAGTAAATGTACTGAGATACATTCTCCTCATTGATATCACATTTGTTTCCATAGATACAGGCCAATAACTTTCTTTCCAATAATCACAATTCCACTGGTTGCTAGGATACTCCGCTGAGCATATATTATATTTACTTTAAATTAACTTTATCAGGTTTTGGAAAATGTTAAAGGCTGTAAAACAAGTAAGTTAACAAATGAACTGTTTTATAATTCGTGTTTTTGTTATCTCGTGTTTGAGATTAAAGATAGTGTTAGAGGGCAAAGTTAGCATGCTACTTGCTTACAAATATTAATTAAATGGCAATGTTATGTTTATCCTGTTGCAATGGAAACACGGGCTATTTGTGTAGCTACTTACCACGATGTTCTGTTATTTATGTTGTTTATGCTTCGTTGTTTTTTCAGCTACAATACTGTTAAATTACTAGTTTAACATGCTGCTGCTGCCTCATTTCTCCTTCAGGTCAGCAGCATTTAAGCTAACTTATGCTAACATTAGCTGCCTGTTTCACTAGCACTGTGTTCAAGGAGCACAACAAATAATCATAAATAAATAATGTTAAATGAAGAAATACAACTTTACCTACAATAATGTCTTTTTAAAAATGCACTTATTTTATTTATGGATTTAATCTTTAATATCTGCTTTTATCTATTTATATTTATTTATGCTGCTATTTTTGCCTAAGTCTTATATGTATTTTTTCTTATCCTTTCACTGCCACCTAGAGGATAAATGTAGCATCAACTACCTGACTAATAAAGTATGCATAAAGGAACCCTATAATACAATGAACAGGAATATATTCTACCTGAACGCCACACTTAAATAAAAGTACGTTACCAGAAAATGACTTTGGTAGGAGTCAAGGTCACCTTTTAGAATATTATTTGAGGAACAGTCTGAAAGTATCTGATACTTACATATCAAAAGACAGTTCAGTATTAAAAGTAAAAGTACAAGTAAATGTTGTTAGTATCAGTGTTTGTGCACCATAATTGTGTAGCTGAATATTGAACCAGAATTGGCTTACAAACTATTTTTATGAGCAAGTCATTCTTGTATCTGGTCATTCTGGTCTGTTTCCACCAATTTGTATTGGTGGAAAATTTAATTTTTTACAAAAAAAGGAGAAAGGTAGTGAAGTAAACTACAAGTTGATAGAAATATAAAAATTCAAGTAAACTACAAATACCAATATAGCCCTAAATTACTGTAAATAAAACTACTGTAACTACAAAGTATTATTACTTTGTTTTGTCTCCTACAGTACTGTAGACTCTGTTTCTGTGGGATGTTAAAAGATTCCCCACAAATTGTGAGCCTGAAATGGAAAGATATTAAAATAATCTTTTTTTTAACCATTTCCATTAGGACCAAATGAGCCAACCTCAGTGGAAGCAGCAGCAGTGGCAGCTGTTGCCTGCAGCACTGTCTCTCCAAAATACAGGACCGGGTACGAATGAGGCACAAAATAAATCTGATCCGATGGTTCAGCAGGCCCGCCAAAAGATTGAAGTGCGTCTGAAAATGGCTGACATGTTTCAGCAATACAGGTAAGAATATGTCAGTCCGCTTTTTTTGATATAATAGTCAAATAAGCAGTGTTTTATTTAATGTCATCCAACAACAGGTCTACGCTAATTCCCAATAAATATGGTGTCACCGTAACTTCAGACCCCACATCAACAGGAGAGAAGATCTGCCTCACTGTATATGAAAATAAAGTAAGACAGGCTACCTGTTCTTGTAGTCATGCTTTTTAAAAGCAGATAGTTTACATTAATACCTCATCGTATCCTATGCACGATAATAATATGACATGTTTTATGTCCAACAGAAAGTTGTGCCGCTGACTGTGAAGAACTCTGGATTCAAAGCCGTTTACTTGAGTTTTAGGAGTTTTGACTTTGTAAAAAACATTTTCACCATCAAAACCTCTCATCCAACCAGAATCAAAACTATCAAGCGACTCACCCTTGAACCAGGTATGAAGAAGATTCACACAGTCATAGGCCCCACCAGAAAGAGGCTCTCACTGATTTATGATGTGGAAATGATGATTTTTTACGCTATTATTCTCATTTTCATTGAAAAATGTATTAAAATGATTACAGTGTGATTTTTTCATGGTTCTGTACCAAACAGAGATATTTTCTATAGTATAGATAGTCTGTAGCATGATTTGTAGGCAGGACATCTTTGCAGCATGGCAATATATAAATTAAAATAGAAATTTGAAACTTTTTTTCTAATTGCTAAAGAAATGTGAAAATGAACAAATATATCTTGTGTAGTGTAGTAACTTGTTCTTAATGCCTAATTACTCAATAAACTATACTTTGGAATAAGTCTAATACCTATATCAATACGTTGAAGATGAGAAGTCACAAAGAATCAATGATGAGACAGGATCAGCTCGTTCATGGTCCAATGATGGTTTATTGCAGTTACAATATCACCATACATGAGAAGTAGCCCAGGCTAAGTCTGAAATCTAACTGAAAGGTTCCATGTTTTATACAGTTGGGGCCTGAGGCTGGACGTGTTATCAGTTTTAGCTACATTCCCACCACCTGGTGGGAAAGCTGCTCCCTAGCCTTGAACAGAATCTGCTCTCCGTAGATACCATTGATTCATGCATCATCCGAGTACTCCCACCTTGTTCTTGTTTGTGCAGGACTATAAAGACTGGTGTGTCTTTCTCCTCGTATGAATCTCGCACACAGCAGACTTTTACTCAGCTACATTAATCAACTTCTTTTTATTTTCATAAAAAGAGTTCACAGACACTTTAGTTAATTACTGCAGCACAGGTAGTGACTGTGTATTGTCCACCTTGATTCATGATTTTTTAAGACTTGTGTGAAGGTGCACACTTAATCAATAATATAAAGCCATGTGTCAGAGACAGACTGCAGACATAACAATACAATAAATTGCTTGAATCCATTATTTTATATGGTGCTAAATACATGTATTACTTTTTTAATAAATGACACAAAGGCTGACTTTTACTCCATATTGATCCACATATGCCTAAATTATTTACCTTCTCCTTTCCCAATGCTGTTCTTAGGAGAGGCGTATAACATCAAAGTCCATTTCCACTCGGACCAGGCAGGCTTCTATGAACAGTTGCTAGACTTTAAATTTGCAACACGCCAGCAGCCATCAGATAAATTTCAGATTATGCGCCTCTTGGAAGTCACACGTCGTTCGTCTTTTGTGCAAGAACTCCTCCCCACAGCCTCAACCTCACTGTGTGACCTCCAAACTGACGAGTCGACAACGACTGAACGGTATGACAAGTTAATACTGTTATACTGTGCAGATTATGCTGTGCAGCATTGCTCATAAAATAATACAATGTTTTTTCTGTTTTTTTTTACCATAAAAGATTGAATTACTCACTATATTGTTCTGCCGGTCACTGTTTGTTTTTTTGTTGTTGTTGTTGTTGTTTTTTAGTATTCTAAATTATCGCTGCCCTGTGTTTTTGTGTTTTTATCCAGTGCTAGCATTATGTTGCCAAAGGCTGTGGTGCCTTTGTGGATGTATCAGCTTCCCAAAAGTATAAAAGGGTTCATACAAAATTCTGACAGGTTTGTATTTTAATGGGCGCACTTTGAATGAGAGTGAGTTTACTCAGTACCAGATTTATTTACTCATGAGTCTATAAAGGTAAAGAAATTGCAGGGCAATATATTAAATACTTTGGTATTATTCAAACTATTCAGGCCTTATTCATCTAGCGCATATGTGTCAAACCCAAGGCCCGGGGACCAAATCTGGCACGGCACCTCTTTTTCTATGGCTCCTCAAGCTTGCACAGACCTGTGGGACTTATTGAGAGATGGGAAGAGAGATGATTGAACTTAACAGAGACACGCTGGTCACGTTGTCTTTGCACAACTTCGTTAACTCCAAAATCTTTTCTCAGTTGGCCATGAAGGTTGTTTAAAAACAGGAAAGTTTCCATTTTTCCTTATTTTCCTTTGTTGAAGTACATCTGTCATTACTTTCTTGTTCTTTCTATTTTTTAATATTTAGCTATTTTGCATAGCAACACAAAACCATAGATTCCAATCTTTGAAAAATCCATTAAATAAAGAATATTGTTTATATATATATATATATATATATATATATATATATATATATATATATATATATATATATATATAATTTTTAATGTTTTGTTGCAGCATTTATAATAATTAGACGCGAATAACAGTATTTCTGCATCAACATATTTTTAAATTCTGTTTAAAAATTATAGCAAATTGTCACTAGCACTATTATGACTGGAGACACAATTATCTAATATAATAACATATATAATAATAATAATACAAAGATACATATATATATATATATATATATATATATATATATATATATACGATATATTGAGGGAAATCAGAACGCTGATGTGGCCCGAGATGAAATTGAGTTGACGCCCCGATCTAGCAATTCACCATATGAGCATTTTTGCTGTCAACAAACTATATGTGAAAGTAAAATAGGAAAGGAAATACCACTATCAGCTATATGCTTTCAGGGTAAGAAACTCTGTGCCCTAATCTGATCAACAAATTGATAAACTATTTCATGTTACTGGAATATCTTCAGATACTTGCAGATGACACTTCTGAAATGGGAGAACTACTCCAGGATATTTAACATGCTGCTGTATCTCGAGGAGATTCAGCTGAGAAATGACATCAAGAAATTCAACCGGGATGATGTGACCATGTTCAGAGACAAAAGCAACAAGAATCTTCTCAATCTGCCGGTGATGTGTTTCCAACACACAAATAGCAACATAAAAACAAATACTGATTCGCCTGGAACATTCACCTACATAACCGTGTAAGTGACACTCAAACTTAATGTGTCAACAGATTGAAGGTGACTCTGGACTCTCTCCATCTTTGTTGTGCGGACATAATGTGCATTTGACTCCTTTAGACAAGTCAGGGGTTTTAGGACCTGCAGTGTACAAAGGCTGGATCTATCATGATGATCCAGAAAAGATCTACATGCATTTCTGCGAAAAGTAAGTACACTCCATTGTGTGGAGGGAATCCACTAAGCCTCAGACCTTGTTTAATGGTTTGGGGGATTGTCTGTCAATTTCAAGTTAAGTTAAAGCTAAGTTATCTATCAGAGTTAAAAATAAAAAGGAAAGGAAATCCAACATAAGAGGCAGAAATATCAGTTTTTCCACTGTCAGTTGTCTGAAAAGAAACACCAGTACTGATTCATACAAAAGATAAATGTTTTGAATTTGAGATATGACTCTGAAATTTCTTTTAATCTAGAAAACCTTGTTTCATCACTGCACTGCAAGTTTAAGGCTAATTTACTTACCTATTACAAGTTTAAGGCTGTAATTAAATATGTTCACATTACATTGTCCAAAAAAACACCACACATGAATATCTGTGAATTTGATTGCAGGTTTTGGAGGCATTTTAAGGACGGCATGAGGTTCAATGTGAAGTTCGTTGTACAACGTATGCCCCTGCGTATCCAGCATAGAGCAGCAACTCTAGTGTATAAGCAGGGACTGAAGGAGGTGCTGTTCCCTACTGGAGCCTTTTCTTCCCATTCTGTTCCACACAGGTTAGAATACTACAAGGTTATCAATCCAGGGGAAACCTGCCTTAAGCCTTTAGTCATACCTCTACACAATATTCTGTTCATCTAAACACAGACTCTCTTTAAACAGTGACTCAGCCTTTATATCACTTCTCTGTCTCTAGTCTGCCACTTTTGAACAACAATCCGGAGCAGCGCATGGCCATTGAGCACATTGTGGCCGCTTCTGCAAAACCTGCCCCTTACCTGGTGTTTGGTCCACCTGGCACAGGTACTCTGGTAAATTATGCTTAATTATTTATCATAACATCTACGATAACGTATTTTTACATATATGGGTCAGGCAAAACAGGGACTTTGGTGGAAGCCATCAAGCAAATAGTGAAAACTCAGATGTCATACAAAATCCTGGCTTGCACTCCCTCCAACACTGCAACGGATCACCTCTTTGAAAAGCTACTGGATGGAAAGATAAGCAGGCACAAGTTGTACCGGTTGTACGCCTTGAACAGCTCTGTGAGCAGTATTCCCCAGTTTGTACAGGTCTGAATATTTTGTTTTTTAATGATTTCCCTAATACAAAAAACAGACCTAAAAACAAGGAATAAGAAAACATGAATATTTAACAACAGGTCACATATGTCACAACTTAATTTTTTTTTTTTTATATATAAATCCACAAAGGCATTCAATCCATTTGAATTAACTCATTGCACATTTATATCACAACATAAAAATATACAAATTTCAATTTCACTTTTCAAATACATTTATGAACATTTTCAAATTAGGCTTTAATAAATCTCACCTATGCTATCAATTTTAATTCTGGCTGCTGCTGCTACTTCACTGTGCACATATATTTTTTATTTTATTATTATTATTTTTTAGAATAACTGCAACCTGGACCAAGAGACAAAAGCACTCAAAATGCCCTCTAAAGAGGAGCTGATGAAGTATAAGATTGTGGTTACAACGCTGATAACTGCAGGAAGGTAAAGGGGCTAATGCTATGCTATTTGGATTGGTGATATTACAATTAAATTACATTTAAGGAGCAATGAATATTATTTTTAATGACTCTCTCTCTCTCTCTCTCTCTCTCTCTCTCTCTCTCTCTCTCTCTCTCCCTCTCTCTCTCTCTCTTGCTGGAGTTTTTTCCCAATATTTATTCAAGAGTGTGGTCTTTCAATTTGAGAGCATGATATATTGATATCATATTTAGATTTTTTCATTCTCTCTCTCAAACCCTGTCCTCGCACTCAAATAGCTCCTGCTTGCACTTAGTTTTTTCCTACTTTTGTTCAAACTGTACACTTGCTCTCAGATTTTGTTGCTTTGATTTCCTGTGTTACATCTTGAAAACGTACAGTACTTGAGGTCATTGACTCTTGATCCTCTAGTCTGCTTTCCTTCTTAAGCTGAAATGCATGAAATCAGTGCCAGCAATGATATATGAGTGCAAATACAAAGCTTGAGCAGAGGCATAACAAATCTAAGCACAGGTAGGAGCTATTTGATTGTGAGAACAGGATTGGAGGGAAAGAATTACAAAATATGAACAAGAAATCAATAAATCATTCCCTCAAATTGAAAAAAAACATGCTCTTGAATGAAGATAGGAAAAAAAACTCAATACTCTCTCTGTCTCTCTAGGTTGGTGTCAGTAGGGGTTCCTCCAGGTCATTACACCTATATCATTGTGGATGAAGCAGGCCAGGCTGCAGAAACGGAGTGTATCATTCCTTTAGCAGGTGACAAATACATTTAGCTTGTCTACAGTATATGATATTATATACAAGCTTTCCCTTTTATTGCTTCTGTGTTTGCTCCAAAGGTTTAGTAAAGCCACACACATGCCAGGTAGTTCTGGCTGGAGACCCTAAACAGTTAGGCTCCATCATCATATCCAAGTTTGCAAACCAACATGGAATGGGTAGGTACTATGTGTAACTTAAAAATACATACAGCTAAACACCGTTATGGTGTGTGAAGTTTTTAAACGATCACTAGATTCTCTTTAGTGTTATCTGAATGCTGTTTATTACTGCCTTGACCGGTGGAAGTTTGAAGCCTTTACTCTGTGCAGGCGTGTCCCTGTTGGAGCGTCTGCTGCGGGACATCGATCTGTACAAGTCGCATGAGACACATGGATTTAACAACCACTTTGTCACAAAACTACTGTGGAACTACAGGTGTGGTAGTGGTAATGCCTCACTCTATTCTTTCATCGTCCCTCAATGTTTCTTCAAACCACTATTTGGTATTTCCACTTGCCCAAGCCCTGGTTCACATTTTTTCTCAGTGGATTTCTTTTCGCCTCCTCTCTGTTTCAGGTCACATCCTGCAATTCTGAAAATTCCTAATGAGCTCTTTTATTGCGGACAACTTCTGCCTCATGCTCCTAGAGAGAAATGCAGCGTATACTGTGAATGGGAAGGCCTACCCAAGAAAGTAATACAGACAGACACACACATAAACACAATCCTCTCCCACTCAAATTTTGTTGTGACAAATCTCTGGGCCTTAGTTTGAAGAAGTTCCTGCTGAGGTGCTGGTGCCTGCTTGTTGTGTTGAATGGTTTAAAAGTGCCTGTACTAGGTGTAAGTGTGTCAAGGTCACCACACTGATAAGGGAGCAGCGAAGACTACACACACACACAGAGACAGTAAGAGTCGGATGAGGTAATGGATGCCACTAAAGCAGTTGGATATTTTTACAAAAAAAAAAAAACATAAGGCAAACCAGTGTATTCTAATGGAAAAAGAAAGAAAAGTACTGAACCAGAAAGTTATACAATGTATTTCAATGAACGAAAATATCATGGGTTATTTTTAATGGTGGAAAACACTGAACTTTTGCCAAAAAAGGGGAAGGACCGGTTCTAAGGCTCTGAGGCTTACAACTGGTTCGAACAGACAGGATGTCACAGGTTGAGACCCTAGGAGGTCAAGTCTTTTCCTAAGGGATGACTTGGGATTGTGCTTCATACCGATTGGTATTATGCTTTGTCATGTCAATGGTGTTGCAGTAAAATCTCATTGCATTGTAACTCTGTTACAATACAATGACTGTTCATTTTTGACTCAAGTTTTTCTTTGACTTGAACAAACAATTTGTGATATTTTTTTGACAAATTTTGAAAAGAACAAAACAAAATGTGAGTAGACTATCTAAGTGGGACCTTGGGCTTTTTCTGGCTCGCCCATCTAGATCAAGAAAAAAACTTCTCTTCCATGTACAAAAAGGGAAAAAAAAGAATCCTTAAGAGTCAGAGTTCTGTGGAGAGAAAGAAAGTGTACTTTATTGCCAGCAACAAAGGAGAGCAGCTTTAAAGTGTTCCAAAAAGGTTCACCAAAAGCAGTCTGAAGTTTTAAGAGCCTGTGCTCCTTGATTTTTATACTGTTGTGCCCACATAGACACGCCTTTTGTCCGCCCATACATAGGTCACACTTTTTATCCATCCCTTATACATTAACCTATTACCGTTAGAAATCTCTTCACGTCACTGTTGTTGTTGTCACTGGGTCTAAACTCTTCTTTTCACACAGGCAAGCCTCGGTGTGTCTGGGCAAGTCTAGCAGACACCACAGGCACTAGCTTCTTTTAAGGTTGCTTCTTCACAAGACTACCAATAATCCTTTAATTTTTTTAAAGGCCTGAGGTAGCTCCTCCCCGGGCCCCTCCTATCATTTGGCGTATTTTCCCTATCTTTCCACAAATATATATTACATGTCAGTTCTACCAGAGGCTAGACAGGGCATTCTATGTTTGTTAAAAAACAGTTGACTAAGGAAAGCCCTTCCCCCGGCACGGGTGGGGCTTTCTTATAGTGCTAGGCTATTAGCACCAATATTAGATTACAAACAAGGCTATTAGCACCAATATTCTATTACAAAGGACCATAGACCACATCCTAAGGACTCAAAGTTACCATTGTCCCAGTGGGATGCAGATGAACATGCATCCTGAAATTACACATGTAATTATCAGGACGTCTGTTATGGACACCTTACTGAGCACATTGATTAATAGTTCTAGATGTATTCGATCACTAGATTTTGTTGCAGATCCTGGAAAAAGGAAGCTTGCTTCTCGATGGTTGTATTTCTATTAATAACAAAACACTAGTAGTACGCTCTTCTTATTTCACCGTTGCAACGAGAGAAGTGCTGTGTACACATACAGGAATTGACCTTCTGTGTGCCACGAACAGTTCCGAAGCCCGTTGTGTCCCGGCTGGTTTTATTGATTCAACCTTACGCCCCTTTGACATCATTTGCATACATTAGGTTACACATTTCCTTCACCATACATGGAGTTGTTTTCAGACAGAGAATTAATGACAGACAGAGAAGTGAGATGCAGGCCTTCTGGTTGGCATTTTGAACCGATCCCAAGACATCCTGTTTTAAGCTGAACCATTCATGACCTGACCCTCTCATGACCTCTTAGTCTTAACTGCAACTGAAGATAAGCAGAAGTACAACATAAATCACTCGGTATAACATATATCAATATAAGGCCTAAGGCATAATATGGAGCCTTGAATCTAATCTAACATTAGAACATCGAATATACTGTAAAAGACACTGAATATAATGCATAAAGAACACGTCACAATTTCTTGTCACTACACAATACTTCTTTGTCCTTATAATGTAATGCATCACGATTATTTTTATTTTGTTTTCTTTAGAGCATCAAAGTGATCAGAATTATACCATAATTTCTCATTCTGTGTCTCAGGGTTTTCCTTTGATCTTCCATGGCGTGGCAGGTACTGAAGAACGTGACACCAACTGTACCTCTCTTCACAACACAGCAGAGGTGGAGGTGTTAATGAAATACTTAAAAGCCCTTGTTGAATATCTTCGCAAAAAGGGTGTGACACAAATTGGACCAGGAGAAATTGGTATCATCGCCCCATACAGAAAACAAGTGAGTAGTGTCTGACAATAATCTATATATTAGACATGTAAGTCAGCCTTGATGTCATTTTTCCCACTGGGCAAAGGGGTAATCTTGTTCACATTGTCTTATTTATGTGCTAACAGGCAGAAAAAATCCAGACCACCCTTCAGAAGGACAAAGATCTCAGGAATGAAAACATATTGGTATGGAGATACAAAGTGATTGCATTTTTGTTGTGAAACATTTGAGAGATTTTGGATGCACTAAACGAACCTTGCATTATTGTTTTTCATAGGTTGGTTCAGTGGAAAAGTTTCAGGGTAAAGAATTCAACATTATTCTGGTTTCTACAGTGCGTAGCAATAGAAAACTGACAGCAAACAAGCATCGATTCACCCTGGGCTTCCTTAGTGATGAGAAGGTGGGAAAACAATTGCACAAGACATTTATTTCTTTCAGAACATCAGACGCATATTAATATTTTATATGAAACTATTCATGTCCACAATGGTAGCAACAACTGAAATTATCTCCTCAGAGGTTCAATGTGGCAATGACCCGGGCCCAAGCTCTACTGATTGTGGTGGGAGACCCCAGAGTTTTGATAACGGACCAAACCTGGAACAAGTAAGGCCATTGAGCTTCACTCAGTGTCTTCAGTGTAAGAATCTTACAGTGGAGAACAATGGGTTAGCTAGCCGTTTGCTGCACAGCAAACTTCTCCATATGCTGCGCTACTAGACTTCACTTGAACAAACAATTTATCAAAGAATATATAGTATATGTAAGTATAATAAAACAAGAGAAATGAGGCTTTATCCAATTCATGCAACAGAGGCTTTAGACATACATTGTCTTGGGGTGACAGTGCCAAAAACTGGAACTTTTGTGCCCTTTAACTCAATATCTACTGCGGATGACAAAGTGTGATATGATCTTTGTAAGGATTTTTCCAAAAAATTACATCTTGAGCACTAAACCTTCACTTTATGACACCACCTGTCTTGTGAATGGAGACTCTTTAAGTTCATGTGACACCTGGAGTGCATGCTGTGTCATATTTTCCCTTAGTCAGTTACAAGACTACTCCGAGTGTCACAAGCTGGCAAGAACTTTTTTTTTAACACTGGGCATTTCCTGTGACACCATAGTTTTCAGGTGATTAGTATCATCCCCCACTTTCGCGCTGAATGTCTTCCATCCTGTCACTAGCTGTTAACTCTAACCTCCCTCTTTACCACACATGCTAGTCTGATGAGGCCTGTTCCGCTGACACACACATATCATCCCATCCGTTGTTGCTGTATAAACCTTTAAGTGGCATAAAAGTATGATGTGATGAAATGCCTCATAAATTGTATTTATGAAATAACTGATATTGCAACGTTTATTTCTGGATACACCTTCTCCCATAATTTTCTAAAATGCTGACTTCTTGTTTTAGGTTCATCCATTACTGCTTTGAAGCAGGGGGTTACCGTGGCATTGCGGTTTCTGATGCAGAAGAAATGAGTCACTAAGTTTCTGGTAACAATACATTCAAACATACTCAAGCACTCTACTGTCTTTATCTTCTCAGAAATTGCCTTGAAGGCTAATAGTTGTTTTGTTTTTTCCCTCTTCCTTTGATCTACACTCCACAGCAGAGAGTATTACACAAAATAAAGAGCAAGAATAAAAAAAAATGGATTAGAAACTGAAAATTAAATGTAAAGCGATATATGTCTTGTAAGAGTGTATTTTCATTCAGGATGTATTCATAAGATGAAACAGCCTGTACTATATGTAAAAATATTCTTTATATGGCCCACAATATGACCGTTAAAAAAAAAAACAGTTGTTAGACAAATACGATATTAGCATGATGAGTTTCCTATTAGCCAGAATTACACAGACCCCAAACCTGATCACATCAGTATGTGTTGTGACTTGTCTTTGTAGAATAACTACTGAGTTGAGAGGAAGGATCTTCAGAAACACTGCTGATGCATTTTCAAGGATTTTATTGAAAGTTGAGCATCATAAAAGAACTGTCTGCAGTACAGTCCAGGATTTCCCAGTCAAATTAAAGACCTCCGCTTAATGCAGAGAGAACCCCAAAAAGATGATATGCAGAGGTCAGGCAAATCCCCCCTCCTCTCTATTCGGGTGCAGTTTTTATACCCCTAAAACCCTCTACGGGGAGAGAGCAAACGTTGGTTGTTTAGATTCAACATAACCATATAAGCCCCTTTTTTGAACACATGGTATAGGTAGTTCCTATGATTAATATATCAATGACAGTATGCATATGCAACCTCTACATTCAGTCCAAATAAGGAAATAACTTCATGTACTTGTGGAGTGACGGTAAGCATCTGTACTATAAACACTTGAGGGGAGATATGGACACTGTGTGTCCCCCAGGACACTCTGTAGTCAGAGAAATATACCTCATCTTTGATGTCTAATTACCCAATAAACTATACTTAGAATAAAACTAATACCTATCAATGAGCTACAATTCACCATACATGAGAAGTAGCCCAGGCTAAGTCTGAAATCAAACTGAAAGTCTCCAGCTTTTATACAATTCGGGGCCTGAGGACGCTCCGCCTCAGGTCCCTCCTATTATTTGGTATATTTTTCATATGTTTCCACCATTATATGTTACTTATTAATTTTTACCCGAGGCTGAACAAGGCTTTCTATGTTTTTTTAAAACAAACTAAAACCCTTCCCCTTCCCATTGGCTAAGATGTTGAGGGTAACAGGTCGGGCTTACTCATGCGGTTAAACAGTTACATTCAGTCAACACAGGAATGGATGTTACTTTTCCATATTCAGTCAACATACAGTAGGATGTTTGCAGTCACTAATGAGATGGAAACCTTATTGGCTCAATGGTTACACAGTTTCAGTGTTAGACGTATGAACAATTCAGTTTGTTTACTAGCATATTGATTGCTGGATAATATGTCACTACATATGTTAAGTCAAATTGGGCCATGCTAAGGCCAATCATTGTTTAATTTAATTTAGTGTTTTGACCTACAGTCAGTTTTTATTGAACCACTGCCCATGAATTCAAATTAATAGTGTATGAACAAAAAATGTCACTTCAGTCAGGATCAAGTTTCCTTAGTGACAGTCAGTGATGCTGTCTGACCACTGACACACTTGATTTGTGTGTTAAAGGTATTTGACAGTAAGCTATGATCTAAAGTTATGATCTGAAAAACATGAACTACAATTCAGTTATATAAGAATTTACCAGTTTATGTCATCAGCCTTTTTTTACAACCTAATGTGTCTTAAGTCACTAACTACATTGACCATTTTAAAGATAGGTTTACACTTTGTCTTAACAGCCAAGGTTGCCAGTGATGACGCTGGTGATGAGCGAAGCCCCAGGACCAAATGATTTAAACCCTGACTTCTTCAAGAAGTTTCAGGATCTTCTAAAAACTCCTCTCCTCAATATATATGTACTCATTTTGAAATAGTTATTTTCCTCCATACTATACACTGCATAAACAAATGATTTATTACCTTTTCTTAGGAAAGCTCCAGCTCTATCAGTACAGATATGAAGACAAACACCTCTGTTAAACTGAGACGCCTGTGCAGAATTAAAAAAAAAAAAAAACTCTTACTTTAAAACAACAGACTTCTTTATTTCATTTTCTCACCTCCTTAAAGGCATCCCAAAAACTAAGTACACTTATACTTGGGTCTTAGCCACTCTTCCCCACCGCTGGCCTCAGGTCTGTACAGCACCAGAGCAGTTTGAACAAAGCTGTCAGGAAGGAGTTATCACAGAGACTCTCAGAAGCTTCTCTCCCCCTTGATATCAGAGATTCAGAGTCCCTCGCAGTCTCCCAAACCCACCTCAAGAATATCTGTTCTCTACTGCCTTCTCTAAGACCCTCCCCCCTTTTTTATATCCTTGTGTGTTTATTTTCTGTTCGTCCATTGTCTGTCTCTTGTCAGCGTCGGCGACTGGTGCGTGAGAAGTGTGTGTGTGTTTGCCTTAATGGTCCTTGTTACAAGGAGGAGCCAACTTATAACGGTAAATGCTCAATTAATAAGTAAATGCTTTGATTTTGATGGACTGGTACAAGTTAGATGGATTGATACCAGTCCATCTTGCATGTCTTTTCATTTGTGTTTAATAACATTTCCCACAGAAAGAAAGAAAATATCTCTATAAAATTTCATTAAAAAATTTGTCAAAACTGCCATATAAATTTAAGGAGAAAAAGAGGAACAGCTGCTAGAATCCTTCAACATCAGCAGAAAGTCTGTGGTCACCAGCGTTCTTTCCTAAGCTGTGGTGTGCTGTATGTCGAAAGCTGACCTCTCTGGGCTGGAGAAGTAGATCAGGTGGGCCAGCTAAGAGTTCGGTAAGAGGCTAGAGCCTCAGTGGAAGACTGCTGGGCATCCAGGACAACACCAGCCACCCTTTGCACATTGTTATCAGCAGGCAGAGAAGCCTGATCAGCAACAGGCTGCTGCTCCTAAAGATAAGGACCCCAACGGACTGAAAAGCTCTGCCAACCATGAAAAATCATGCCATCAAACTGCTCAACTCCTCACTGGAGGGTTTAACAGGAGAACAACGGGACTGAAGGACAGGGAGTGTAGTGACAAAAAGCTATTACTCAATATACTTAATAAAATGTATTAATCAATATACTTATAATCAATATACTAAGTGAGTTGTAGTTCATAAAGTCATGGCAGTTACACCAGAGACATTCTACCTCATGTTGATTTTCAAGCTGTGAACATTTCACCCCTGCTGACTACACAAGCTGGGTGAAATTCTACCTCCTTTTTTAAACAAGTATGATCTAAAAATGTAGTCCAACACTGAAACCATGGTGCCATGCCATGGCGCCGACACGGAAATCATGGCAATCTTAGATGCCATAGGTCCAGTTGCATTCCAAACAAGCAGTTGCATTCCAAACTAGATATGGGTCAAGCTCCTCCTGTTAAGGGAAGGGACTTTGCATGGTCAGCCAGTTTAAAAAAATACATGATGACATGTACATCCTCGGTTAGAATTGACATGTATGGTAATACCGGTGGAAAACAGTGAAAAATGTATCAAATAGCAGGCGGGGAGGAGTCCCCAGGCCCCCAAATTGTATAAAAGCTCGGAACTTTTCAGTTGGTTTTCAGACTTAGCCCGGGCTACTTCTCATGTATGGTTTACATTGTATTCTCTGCAATAAACCATCGTTGGACCGTGAACCAGCTGATCCTGTCTCATCTTTAATTTTCTTGTGACTTCACATTTTTGTTATTCCGTACTAAGACTTAGACTAATTTATTGCTTATTGGATATTGAACAAAAGTCACTACAGGAGAAGCAGTCTATCAAATCAACAGAATTCTAATAACCATAACCATACAATAACAGACGCTGCTGTATACAATCATGTACACACACATTTATATGAATATATATATTTGTATATATTTTATATAATATATATTATATAATAGTATAATTATATTATACTACCATTCAAAAGTTTGGGGTCACCCAGACAATTTTGTCTTTTCTATTATAAGTCCCACTTTATTTTTCACCATGAGTTGTAAAATAGAAAAAATACTAGAAAAAACAGTCAAGACATTGACGAGGATAGAAATAATGATTTGTATTTGAACTATTCTTTTATTAAATAAAGTGAAAAATAAAGTTTTATAGCTTCTCTAACCAGCTAAACTGTTTTCAGCTGTGCGAACATGATTGCACAAAAGTTTTCTAGTCATCCATTAACCTTCGGATAAAATGAGTAAACACACCGTACCATTAGAACACTGGAGTGATAGTTGCAGGAAATGGGCCCCTATAGATATTGCACCAAAAAACAGACATTTACAGCGTTGTGACTTTTATTTGATGCCCAATACACTGTAAGTTGTACTTTGAAATAAGTCTAATACTTATACCAATGTGTCGATGATGAGAAGTCACGAGGAATCAGTGATGAGACAGGATCAGCTGGTTCACGGTCCAATGATGGTTTATTGTTACAATATGACCATACATGAGAAGTAGCCCAGGCTAAGTCTGAAGACTGGCTGAAAGTTTGCAGCGTTTTCCACCATTATACATTACATATTAACTTCTATCTGAGGCTGGACTAGTAAAAATAAACGTATAAATAACCCCTACAAATTTCTTAGATCCTTTTAATGTAAAGAAACAGAAATATTTAGATTAATTAATTAAATTTCAAGTTAGAAAACAGGAGAGATGCTATATAAAAAAGGTGCAATTTCAACAATATATCTTCGTTATACTATATTCAGTCAGTCTACTGTTGCATCCATTGCAATTCAACACATTTACTCATTGAACAATATTTACTTTTATAAGAAGTAGGTGAAGTTATGCCCTGCCTTACAAACCATTTAAAAAGTCAAAACTGTCCCTTGAGCCCTGGAGGTTTTTACTGACTTCAGTTTTCTGTGAAAAAAACAGGAAGTGCTGTATTTCTTGCCACACTTTGCGAAAGTATCCACGATTGCGCTTGATTTAATTTCCGCATCGTCGGTAGCGCCGCCCACATGGACTGTCCGAGAATATAAAACGAGCCGTGACTGGAATTTCCCTTCGAGACGTCGCCCGTGTACGCGGAGGTTGCGTTTAAGCGAACTTAGAACATCCTCCATTCCCACTTTTATTAAAAGTGATTAAAAGTCTTCGTCATAGTCATGGTTAAGGTTTCGTTGCGTTCGCGCAAACGAATCGGACTCGACTTCTACGAGTATTTGAAGGAAACTAATAGAGAATCCATCACTGAACGAGATGAACTTAAAACGATTTACAAAGAGGAGTTCAAGACCGGGTGAGTTGATCCTGCAGCTTCTGTCGTCTCCGTGCATCACACCGGCTTAAGTAAAGTTGGAAAGATATCGACAGATTCGGAATTCCAGGATTATTAACTCTGAGCTAAAACGTTGTGTAAACACCAATGATTGTGGTTGGTTCTGTCCCTCAAGATCAAGAACATTTGTAAAAAAAAAAAAAAAAATTAAACCGTCCTGCAACCTACTTGCAAGACGCTGGGGGAAAAGAGAAATAGAAATATAAAACAGAGAAATAATACCACTATGTGTGACTACTAAACCACTACACAAATCAGAGGTGTTCCCATGATCATACTATAACAGCTGTTTTGGAAATAAATGATTTTGTTTAATTTTGGGGGAATTTTTATGCTTATTAATCATTAATAATGTGTATATTAATCAATAACTCCACTGTTTTTTAGTGTAGAGACTCCAAAAATCACTAAACACATCAATGACTTCCCCTTGATCATACTACAACAGCTGTTTTGGAAATAAATCGTTTTGTTTAATTTTGGTGTTTTTTTATTCTTACTAATCATTAATAACCTCAATATTAATCAATAACTCCACTGTTGCTTAGTATAAAGACTCCAAAACCACTAAACACATCAGAAATCTTCCCATGATTTTTATGCAAATAACTCATTAATAACCTCTAACCTCTTTTTTTTAATGGTGAGTGGGATTTGTTTGATTAAAGACATTTTCAACTTCCGTTGTATTTGTATTTTATGTTTCCTGTACTGTATTATCTTTCTTGAATAAAAAAAATGTTAAGGAAAAATAACCAAATAAACATGTTAATTTTGGTGACCTTTATGAGTTTATATATTTCTTTTAAAAGCGTGATTAATCACCCTAAAGTCTCCATGTTCTAAATGCTAATTTTGACATAATTTGTAACCACCATGCATTGCAATGGGAATTGTTTAAATTGTTTAAATTGTTTAAAATATCCATTTGATGTCTATTCTGTGTTATGATTTCTATAGGGCCTATTAATAACAAAGACAACAATGATTTTTTTTACGATTACTAATAATCATTGTTAACATTATCAATAATACTGAACTAAAAAAAAAGCCATGAGCAAGCTTCAGTTAAGCTCCATAAGGTAAGAACCCATGAGATAACTTTACAGCAGCCTGGAAGAAGAGCAGAAGAGAAGAAAGACTGAAAATGTACCTACAGTCCCTTGGATTTGTGTAAGTTGTCTTTATTACAATTTTATTGATATACCAAGGTATATAGACATGTAGATACCAAGAGTACATATATTTGAGTTTAGCAGGACCACAACCTACTTAATGCTGTTTACATTTTTGTACATTCTTCTTTATATTTTTTCTGGAATTGAAAACTATCAGGCCCCATCTCTGGGGGGAGGGGGCAGGACTTATATCTCCCTGACTTTAAACAAAACTGAAATGCCTGGTGAGCTCTGTTGAACCCACTTCATGATAGAACCACGATCAATCTCTCTTTCTCTGTGTGTGTGTATGAAAGAAAAAGTTTCATTCACAGGTCAGACAGGTTTCCTATGCATCAGCTTCACCACATAAGTTTAAAAATCCAAACAAAAATATGTAAAAACATGTTTAAAAATGATCTCATACTGAAATCACAGGTAATATAGTCGTCAACAATGAGGGAGATTTTAAAAAATCATTACAAACAAAAATCGAATGGTTTTCTGACAACTACATTGCATTCTTGTGTGGGTGTGTGGGTGTCTCTAGCTACCTCTGTGTATGATTTCAAATAAATTGACTGTACACTTCTCAAATAATCCCATGATGTAATCACAACCAATATACAAAGTATGGCTAATTAAACAGATTTTTTCTGAATTCAGAATTCTTTAAAAACAAAACTTAAATTGTTTTCTGAAAACGACCCTGCATGATTGTTAGATTACTAGATAGATGCTTTGTTGCTTGCTTTGTTGTAAAACAACAATAAAGCAATTGCATATATTTCAGCAAATAAAAACAAAAAAGTGTAGCAACTTCAATGGATTCCATTTTCAGTGCACTTGAACGCACCATGAAGTCACATGCCCGTTTTTCAATCAATTCTGCGAGTGTTTCTTCTCCTGTCAGCTCGCATTGTCTTTGTTAATCAGTGAGTTTCCCTTTTCAAAACTTGCTGTGCATTTTCTGTTTTTTTTTTTATTTTATTTTTTATTTTTTTAACTTTTTTCCATTTTTATGTTTCGACCTTCTTTAACGTGACCATATGAACACTATATATGATCAGTAAAAATAGGCCTAAATGTTCCTACTTGAATGTAAGATTATTAAAATATATATATGTATAATAAAATAATTAATTCATTAAAATAACATTAAATAATAATATTATAATATAATAATAATTATTATTATTATATTAATATACATGCTTAGTCCATACATAGTTATCTCAGAATCAGTTTTCTTACATAGATGAAAAAGATGACTGTTAGGGACTTCCCGAACAGCCCAAAGCAGTATCATACGCAAAGAAATCGCTTCAAAATCTCAGAAGAGAAATGGCAGAGGAGATACTCCAAGGATCAGGTATCTGGCCTCATTAAATTTACTGTTTAGCACTTGGGATCATGGCAAGATCTTTGATGTGTGTAGTGATTTTGGAGTCTCTATAGTAAACAACAGTGGATTTATTAATAAATATTGAGGTTGTTAATTATTAATAAGCATAACAATTCACCAAAATTAAGTTCCAAAACAGCAGTTGTAGTGATTAAAAAAATAAAACAAGTTAAACCCAAGTAAAGTTTGTATGTGTTCTTCAGGGGATTTACTTATTTTACGCCATTTTGAATTTTGTAAAGAAAAAAAAAATTCACCTGCTGCCCAAGCAACCAGCCGTTCTACACTACTACACTAGTTTTTAAATATGGTTTACAAATGACAAATGAATTAAATGTCATGATATAAGATTAGTTATTTTAATGCAGTTATTCGGAGCACTTCAAATTCATTTTTTTATGCATGTCTAAAATCATTGTGTGTGTGTGTGTGTGTGTGTGTGTGTGTGTGTGTTAAAGGAACGATCCAAACTTTAGTTCCGTCCTTTATGCCCTGAAGTTCTTTGGCAAAATAAGAAGAACACGGGAGACTGTTCACTTTACATATATGGTATGTGCACTTTTCCATAAATTTTTTTGGCACAGCAGCCTGTTTAAGTGATAGTTCAATCTTATGCATCAGAAATGTGTAGCGTTTGAATTGTGATAAAACAGAGTGCGGTGTAAAGCTTTGGCCGTCATTGTCAATTAAAGACGCAAGGAATAAGAAATGTAATAATGAAAACTATAATGGTCTAAAAGACCTACATTCCCATAATTAACATTATACTTTGATCAATTAAATGTTGAAATGTTGAGAATGCAGTTTTTCTTAAGCATATGGACGTTGACAACAAAATGAAGCATTTTCACAGAGTGAATATTTTCTGTCGACAAAAGCCCTGTATCATTGTGAAAGCAAAGGCTTTGCCTAAAATCACATAAAACCTATGTGTTGTGAGTTTCTCTAACACAAAACCTCCAGTCTGAGAAAAAACCCTTTTTTGTTTAAATATAGCAGTTACAGTAACTATATATGCATATAATAGGCAGAGCGGTGTAGGTGTAATTCTATATAACCCCATTTACACTTATTACTTTCTCTAGCCTTTTCTATAGGACACATAAATTGCGGTTCACTGTAGTTTCCCCTCTGACCTAGACAAATAGGTCAAAAGGCTGATAAGGTACCATTAAAACACAGAATTTATAATCTAGAGCTAAAGACAGGACAAAGCCTTGCTCCATAGCTATGTCTGGTGAGTGTTACCTCATGCTTTATTTGTACTTAGATATAAGGAGTATAGTAACCTTGGAGCTGTAAGTCTATCACAGTTGATGCTTAACTGTGAAGGAGACCGTTTATGGATGCTAATATAAAACTAAAGGAAGACAAGAGTCATTCGTGCTCAGTAACATGATGGAGACGTTTTCCGTCCTAAGAGAAGACTAACCTGAAGTGATCTCCTGCACAGGTCACAGATCTGTATCTGGACCCGTGGCCGGCCCAGAACGGAGCGGCCAGGCCCCGGCCGGTACAACCTGCCAGACATGCAACGACTGGGGTTCGTGCCAGGAGGAACTTGGCCAATCTATTGAACGATGGACTCAAGATGGACAGGCAAGAGGATCAAACAAGAGTCATTTTTTTGTCACAGTTTGTCTTAAGTGCAGCAAGATCAGTTTGTTCTGTTTGTAACATTTTTTGACAAACGGGAGATTTTCCTTTTTGAAATGCAAGTGGGGCAAGTTTTTTAAATAACATAAAAAGCCATATTGAAAAACAAAGTCCCTCTTTGGATCAAGACACACAACAACAGGGTCAGTTTACTCATGGAGTATATTGTTGGTTGGTTTGCAAGCATGAACTGAAGAAGCAGGGCTCATGTTAACAGCAGCGAACCACAGAGTTTTGCATTAAACAGCTTCTTAACAGACACTGTGGGAGAATTTATGACCCTAAAGGAATGTATGGAATGTTTTAATTCACCCTGTTTTTTTTTTTTCTTGAATACGCCCCCTGATAATATTGAAGGAAAGGCCACTTTGACCCTGAGATGCCAACATGTGTTTTTTTTACCTTTTCCATTCTGCTGCATGTATATCTCTTCAAAAACTAAACAAAAAGTGAGGTGTCAAAATGTAACTTTATGTCAATTGTAAAAACATTTTCATTTATATCCCCTTGAGTATTCACTCATTCACACAGACAAAATAAAATAAAGGTGCTATTATTTATTTATTTATTTTTTTAGAACTGAAGCACCTTATTGTTTAGGTTGCTATACATTAAGTTTATTAGTGTATTAATATTATTATTATTCCCTTTGCACCCACAGGGCTCACTTAATCTCTGACAAACATGGTGTCAGCATCAAGTCTGAACATCAGTTCAACGACGGGGAGATTTACTTCTCTGTGGAAGGCGCACATACGGTACAGATATTATCAATGGGGGTATTTGTGGTTGTGGTACAAGCGTGAAGCTCCGCCGCATTGATCTGTTTTTGATCAATCTTTTCTTTTAAACAGCAAATAATAACTCTGACAGTGGAAAACACAGGAAGCAGACCTGTGCATTTTACCTACTACACCCCGCTGCACTGGCTCAGAGACTTCACTCTATACGACGAGCACAACGTGACCAGAGCGAATCCTCTCCAACTAAACCCAGGTGATGCAACAATGGAACGGATGAATCTGTCATTTGATTGTGAGATGCTGTTTTTTTTACAACAAAACACTAGAGATATATGAAACGTCGTTGCGTTCTATTCTCAGGTGATGAGTACGCGATCCAGGTTCGATACCAATGCAGTTTGGCCGGTTCTTCTTCCTTCATGGCCACACTGATCTTCGAGTTTCAACGAGACCTGAGGTCAAACACTGCTTTCCACATCGTGCGTTACATTAAACCTCAGCGCTACCCGGACCCCTCGGCCTCCTTGCTACATACCGAGCACGAGTCCACCGACATAACCTGCCAGAAGTGCAGGCTGTTCTACGACGCCCTGGTGGACCTTGCGCCCCACAAACGTACGGCATTGGAGCGTAGCACTGTCAGGCAGAGGCAGTCGCACTTATGGTTTGACTCCCGTAGGGTGAGGATAACTGCAAGTATGGCAACAAAGCTCCTGCGTTGCAGGGGTAACCCGTTAAACTACTTCAGGGAGCATGTCAAACCCAGGTTCCATGGGAATGAAGCAACAGAGCACGGTATAGAAGGGGAGGAGCTTGCCTACCAGTGGCTAGAGGATCGAGGATATGCGTTCCGCCGCAGCGGCACAGTCATGTGTGAGAGTGAGCCATGGCTGTCAGCGAGCCCTGATGGAGTTTTGAACTCAAGGGAACTGCTGGAGATCAAATGTCCGTATACGGCTCTGGACGAACTCATGATAAACCCGCGGTACGACCTCCAGAGAGAGAATGGGGAGATTGTGTTGAAGAAAAATGGTGTTCGGGGATTCTACAATCAAGTGCAGCTTGGCATGTTCTGCACAGGGCTGAGAGCCTGTAAGATGCTCATCTGCCCTCAGCTTCCACTGCAGCCGTTTCTTCTGGATGTTCCATATGATGAGCAATTATGTAACGACATGGTAGATAAACTTAAACGCTGTTATATTGAGAAGATGCTCGTTTATCTGACTGATATGTTTCAGGCAGGCAACTTGTGGCTTTCTGCAAGTTACTTGAGGTTTTGTGAAGAGTGAGTACTGGCCGTCACCTTCTGAATGGGGGCGACACGGCGGCACAGGGGTTATCGCTGTTGCCTCACAGCAAGGTCACAGGTTCAAGACCTCCTTGGTCCTGGGTCTGGGACCTTCCTGTGTGGAGTTTGCATGTTCTCCCCGTGTCTGCGTGGGATTTCACCGGCTTCCTCCTACAGTCCAAAAACATGCTCAGGTTAATTGGTGACTCTAAATTGCCCATAGGTGTGAATGTGTGAGTGAATGGTGTGTGTGCCCCACGATTGGCTGGCGACCATCTGGGGTGTAACCCTGCCCCTCGTCGTAATGCACTGGGATTGGCTCCAGCAGACCCCTGCGACCCTAATGAGGAATAAGCAGGTATAGATGATGACTGACTGACCTACTGAATGGTTTGGTTTTTTAACATTAGCAAGGCATTTATTTTGTTGAGTGAGGTGGAAAAATATGCAATCTTGCTGATCAGGAAGCTGAATCATGTCCAAACTAATATGTCCTAACTAGATGCGGGAGAGAGGATACCTCCATAAGTGTGCTGACAATGAGTTGTCAGAATTATGCCTTAAAGGGATCCAAGCAATTGGAAATAGGCCTATTAGAAAGCAGCCTGTGTTCTTATAGACATTTGCTATGACGATAGGGTTTTGACAAGAGAAGTGTTTCTTTTTTACTTTTATATTTTTATACTCTGAATAATCTTTTTCATTATATTTTGCTCTTTTTTTTAGATTTTATTATTATTATCGCTCCTATGATTAATCCATTCATGAGCTATACCCTAATGGGTTTAAGTGTATCCATTGTCTTTTTGTTCCTTCACTTCTGGGTTAGTGCTCTGCAGGTTGATCTAATTGTTAACATTCTTTGACTGTGAGGTGCTCTGGTGAATGGTGCAGGCTATGTACTGTGTAGGCCTCTGTGGCTGTATACCTGTACTGTAAGCCTGGACCGTGAGCCGAACGCTACGCTCAGTGTGTGTGTAGGTCTATGAGGAGGCATGGTCTGTAATAGAGCCCGTTCGTTCGGTGCATGCGTCCTCATAGATCTGCAAATGCTTCCTCACTCATGAAACATATATAACCTGATCCTCACATGTAATTTGCAGAGTTCATGCTCATTTAATTTTGTATCCATTTTTATTATATTTTATCACATTTGTTCTTTACTCACACTTGTATACATTTACTGCTTTTACTGATGTAATCGTTGATTGTAACGATTCAATCGTAAACTTGTTTAAGCCTTTGTTGAAGGTCTCCCATATGCGTAAGCGCGTTGTAATGGCTAGCAATGAAAAGCATTAGAGTCAATGGAGAAGAGATGAGGATCTATCTGTGGTTAGTGTTTATGCTCCAGGAGGTGCTGAGAAGCCCACCTGCACACTGGTGTACATTGGCCTCTTCAGCGAGACATGTTGATGTATGTATGAAGCCTTAACACTACTGCCTATAGGGACTTTCCAATGAGAAGGTGTAGTGACAGGAAATCTATTGATCAATATATTTAGTGCTGCTCACAAGTCTAACACTGAAACCATGGTAACTTCATGCGTAACCTCAGGCCATCTGTCTATCGCCATTTGTCTATTTGCATTTTGAAATTTACCTAAAATATTTTAGCAGTATGGGAAGGCCCCACCTGCATTGGGGCAGAGACTTTGCCCAACCAGTTTTAAAAAAAAAAACATAGAATGACTTGTCCAGCCTCATGTAGAAGTAATATGTAATGTATAATTGTGGAAAACTATGGAAAATGTACCAAATGGCAGGAGGGGCCTGGGGAGGAGCAACCTCAGGCCCCGAACTGTATAAAAACTGGAAACGTTCAGTCAGACTTCAGACTTCTCATGTATGGGTGTATTGTAACTACAATAAACCATCATTGGACCGTGAACCAGCTGATCATCATCCACATATTGGTATAGGCATTAGACGTATAGCTTATAGTGTATTGGACATCAAATACAAGTCACAACAAAGCCTGGCCTCACGTTTGGTGCATATGCATTGCAATGGGAAATAACTGTGTGAAGGCACACTGGGTGCCGAGTTTAAAAGGGTGGAGTTTCCTGACGCTCGAGTAGAAAGCCCGATGAAACTGAAAATTTTAGATGTAAAACCAATTTTTCTGTGCACTTGAGCACTGTTTTATAAAACTGGTTGAGGTTGACTGTGTAGCTGAATGAACATTTTAGAGCCTATAGTTGGCTTAGGATCGGTTTCTTGGGGACAAGCCTCATAAAACCTGTATGGCGAGAATCAGTGTCTGGGAGCAAGGCCTACCTTCGTCCCGTAAGAAGGATAGACCTCGGTTATTGGGGCCCCGATAAGGGTCCTAGGCCGGGTGTCTGTAGCCGAGCTCTGGCTGAACTCTTCTCGGGTTGAGTAGACTATGTCGCTTTGTATGGTGCAGACAGGCTGTTCAAGTTCATGTTCACAGAAGTGAGGTAGTCAATGTCAACCAGTTACCAAATTTAGAATTATATATATATTAATACTTAAATATGAGTGGCTGAATCTAAAGCCATTCCCCTAAATTGACCCTAATTAAATCAAAAAGGGCCTAAAATTTAAAGGCATGTGAGAGCCAACGCAAACCAGGTTTCTCATTTTTTTTTTTACATTTTATTTTTCTTTTGATTATTGAATTGAAACTCGCTATGCTTGATTGAATAAAAAAAAATCACATAATTTCATAAAAGCTCCGGTGCAGTAGTTTATTTCTCTGAGAGAGACCACTCTGGACATAAGTTAGGGTTTTTCTTCACAAAGGACACCCTTCAGCCCCCTGAGAGGTAAGCCTTCAGATCACACACACGACGGCCACACTACTGATGCATTACACACACACACACACACATGCCTGACAGGAGAGGCAATCTCAAGTAGGACCCCTCACCAGACTGACCGATGGGTGTTTCTGGAAGGAACTTTACAGCTGTTGTGTTTCTTAGAGGGGTAAGTATTTGAAAAGAATTTTCATAAGAGGCTCCTGAGACGGAGTCTGCAGGTTTACAGGCACACAACAGAGGGTGTCTCCCGCCCAGGATTAGGAGAGTGTTCGGCATGATCTCATGTTAGGCCAGTGGTCTGAATCATATAGGACAGGGGTAGGCAACCCTGGTCCTAGAGAGCCACAGTGGGTGAGCGTTTTTTGTTCCAACCAAGCACTAACACACCTGATTCTACCAATAAAGGCTCTAATCAAGGACTCCGGTGGCTGATTAGTAGAATCAGGTGTGTAAATGCTTGGTTGAAACAAAAACCTGCACCCACTAAAGCTCTCTAGGACCAGGGTTGCCTGGAGGTCAACATAGTCCAGAAGATCCGTGAGAAACTACAGGCGGCAGATTAACGATCGTGCCGTCGCCGGCGGGAAGTCTCGGTTTTGACTCTTCTGAGAGCTGGTGTAAAAAAGAAGTCTAGTCTCCTTCCTGCCCCGTATCTAATAAAACGAAAGGCTTCTAGAAACGTTAGTGAGCTGCACTGACCCCCAGCATGTCATGCGACAATTTTAACATACCACTGTTATTCAATGTTTAATGTTAAATTTTAAATTTTAATTTTTTTTTTTTGACTGGGGCAGGAATATTCAGGATAGAATAATGGGTAACCATTCTAAATCAATTGTGCTGAGAGATTAACAAGAAATAATGTATGTTGTATCAATCAATCAATCTAACTTTATTTATAAAGCACTTTTCATACATATACAATGCAGCACAAAGTGCTAGATTTTATAAGGGAAGTGTGTTTTCATGATTCTGCTTTTTTCACGTATGTATTATATTTCACTATTAAATTATTTTCATGTGTAATACATGGATGAATACTTTGCAAACTCGCTGACATGACTGATTTCTTCCAATCACGAGTGAGATCATATTGTATAGGACTTATTTGAAAAAAACGTTTTTCCCAAATGGATATTTCTAACCAGATAATAGCCCATATGTTCACATACATACATTTTTTAAATGTATTTTAATTACCTATATTAATCATGATTACTATGATTTATTCCACAAATAAAACAATGAGAATAAATATTAAATAATCACATGTGATACATTAAAGTGATTGATTTAATTGATCGTATAGGTGTGTAAAAAAATTAATAAAATAATTACTTACACTATTTAAAAACAACAATGAAGCTTCAGCCTCGACAGGAAATCGTATTAATGTTTAGACTTATAATAACAATCTTCTATCTATGTAGAACAAATTGTAAAAAAAACAAAAACAAAAAAAAAACATCAGACATATCGGTTCCCGCTGTGCAGCTGTTGCTGTACTTGAATGACTAATAATGCAAATAAACTGGTCTGTTTTCTCCATATCTTTTTATAGAATTCCTTGCACAATAACTGCTGATGTATAGGCTGCAAAATCGTTTACTAATCGTTTTATTTCGGTTAAACTAAGATAAGAATCTTAGATTACCAGGTGAACCACCTTAATAAAAACGACGCTTTCATATCAAGGAACCGCCCTAAAGACTAATTAGTGAACACCTGTAAGTGAATGATTGTTTTTGATGCATAAAGCTGATGAAGAGGATTTTGGACATGGATTCCCTGACAGTGGCTGAGTGTCAGGTGGTGGATCTCGGTCTTTTGCGCCCAGATGAATAAATCTATATCTGAACTCATTTTACTAGTTGATTTCTTATATTCGGTTTCGTTTCCTCGGCTTTCGGCGCGTTAGGTTTCGTTTCTCCGGAGCATCTGACTGTCAGCGCACTTTGAGGCTGTTGAGGGAGCGCTCGTTTTAATCTCCGAGCGTGACGCGACGCGTCCTGCTCCGCAGCCTGAGCTACCGCCAGACACCGCCCACCCGGACCGGTCCGGGACGGAAAACCGAGATGCGGGACGCGACACTGCCCGTTTTGTTTGGATGAGCGACGTTTATCCCGGTCGGACGAGTAGTCCCGGATGCGTTAATTATTAGGACGTCAAGTGCTCGTCGAACATGGTTAACATAAAGTTGTCCGTGCGCTGCCAGATCGGACTCGACTTCTTTGAGTTTTTGAAGGAAACTGATCGCGCATCCATCACTGAAAGGATCGAACTCCGAGATATTTACAACACTGAATTCAGGGCCAGGTGAGCGGATCGCGTAGTTCCTGACATATGAATGTGCGACGGTTTTATAAACGATGTTTCTTTGTGCTTATTCTAGGAATTCAGCTGCAAAAGATCCAAACTTTGGCTCGATCCTTTATGCATTGAAAGCCTCCAACAAAATAACAAGAAGAGGGGAAACTATCCGCTTCAAATCTACAGTATGCGCAACATTACATCAGATATAGACACATAAGTTTGTTTCATTGGCATCAATATATCATTTTATGTATTAGAAATGTGTAGTGATTGAAAGATTTAAGATGCTTATTGCCAAAAACTTATACAAAATAATTTACAATAATTTTCAATGGATATATACCATATAATCGAAATTAATTTAAAGCAAAATTTGAAAAAAACGTCTTTTTGAAACTGGAAAATACAAATGAAAAACACGCGATAATGAAAAGTCCTATTATCTTTACTTTATTTACAGCCAAGCGGTAGTTTGACTTTAAATAAAGTAATGACAACAAGACTGGAAATATCCTGGAAATAGAAACTTTGCTTGTCTTTTGTTATTTTCAGGGAAAATGATGAATTTAATACAAAATCAAGTGACTTTCTTAAAAAGGCCCAAATGTCACCTACGCAGTGTTTTAGTAGCACGTGAACTTGTGCCGATGAGGTCATTGGTGACTCAGATAAAACTAAAACAGCTGCTTTATGATCAGTGTCTGTTTATTTAGTATCAGCGTTGGCTTTTAGGGTCAAGTCTACTGCTTCTGCAGAACAGTGCAACAGGAAACACCAGATATGATGTAAAATAAAATTTGCAACATTGTTGTTTCATCATAAAAAATAATAAAAAAAAAAAAACTTTAGACATTGGCTAATGAAATGGTGGTCAATGTTGATGTTGGTAGACAATGTTCCGCTTTTTGGATGTTGTAAGACAAACCAATGTGTGTGTGTGTGTGTGTATATATATATATATATAGTGTTAGTTTAATGAATGTAGGTGAGGTACCTTTATGTCTCGAGGAGACTCAGTAACTTGATGGAGGTGTTTTTCTATCCCAAGCCAAGACTGACATGCAGTGATCTCGTGCCCAGGTCAGAGCTCTGTATTTGGACCAGTGGCACTCATCGAGGACTCGTCAGCTACAGGCGGCTCATAATGGAGCAGCCAGACCAGGACCAGCGGAGCCTCCCACCTCAGCAGAAGAAGCAGCGACAGGGGTTCGAGCCAGGAGGAAATTGGCCAGTTTACTGATGAACAGACTCCAGAAAGAAAGGCAAGAAGATCAAATGAGAGTCCAGAGTGTGTTTGGAGTGCTGCAAGAGCATTAAAAATAGTGAAAGTGAAACATTTTTAACAGGTTTTCTAAGCGACTAGAATATGTTTTTCCTTTCTAGACCAGCACTTTCCAACCTTTTCCACTGATCACTTACAAATCTTGATATTGTTGGCGGCCCACATCTGACCCTGTAAAAAATGTAGAGGGCAAATAATATGTTCTCATAGTACTTTTTATTTAGATGAAAAAAGACTGAACATTCAGGACTGAAATGAATGCGACACCTGCGGATAATGACTGGTTTGATAGTCAATTTGTAGCGTCAGAGTTCTTTTTTTTTAAATCTGATAAGTTGATTGTACTTATATTTTTCAATACTTGCAGAATAATTATTTTGAGTAGAATTTACTTTAATTTCTCCAAGAGATTTCTCCTTAAATATATTAGGATGGAATTATTTATACAGTGCTTCTTATTTTTGTGTTTACTAAAATGAAATATGCAGATTTAGTCAATGTAGTTTATTTAATTATAATATTATTTAAGTTAGATCAAATATAATTAAGACATTTAGCTATTTTACTGTACATCAACCAAGCCATACATACATATACAACATACAACAATTTAATTGAATATACTTTTTTTTCTAATTACTTAATTAATTTGAAAATGAAAATTACCTTGTTTTAGGAAAGGGTAGTACATTTTAGAATTAATTAAAAACAGTCTGATCTAAGTAACTTTTAAAGCATGATTCGAACATTAAAATCTATTAAAACAGATAAAAGCATGTATCATTTACAGGGGGGTAGAATATATGTTTTTTCAGTGTATCTCTTCCTTTTCACACACAGGGCTCAGTTCATCTCTGACAAAAATGGTGTCAGCATCAAGTCTGACCCTCAGTTTGAAGATGGAAAACTTTGCTTCTGTGTAGAAGGCGAATATGAGGTATTAATGAAGGTTTTCATCATTGTGCTGCAAGTGTGAAGCTTCCAACGCATTGATCTGATTTTGCTGAATCTTTTTTTGAACAGTATGTGGTTAACCTGACAGTGGAAAACACAGGAAGCAAACCTGTGTATTTCACCCACTACACCCCTCTGCACTGGCTCAGAGACTTCACTCTAAAGGACCAGTGCAACGTGACCAAGGCAAATCCTCTCCAACTAAACCCAGGTGATGCAACAATGGAATAGATGTTGCTATTATTTGACTGCGAGATGTTGTATTCATTACAACCAAAGCTCAATGACTATAGGAAACATTCTTCTTTCTATTCCTAGGTGATGCCTATGAAATCCGGGTTCAATTCCACTGCAGTTTGGTTGGTTTCTATCCAGCCACACTGGCCTTTGAGTTTAAACCAGACCTGCAGTCGAACACTGTTTTCCACATCGTGCGCTACATCGAGGCTCAGTATATGACGTCCTTAGGAAAGGAGCTGGCACCTGTAGCACCTTATAAACCTCGCTCGCTTCCTGCCTTTATCCCTCAAATTCCTTGCACGATTGTGGATGGGCAGCGGCCTGAAGGGTATCGAAGTTTCCTCAATACACTGTTGAACAGAAACAAATCTGTACAAAGTCCAAACTTTTTCATTTTGTCTTGTCTTACCAGATTCTCCGTGATGAAGCTTAAAAATGAAGTTGAGTTAAAACCGTACACAATACCACGAGACATGAACAAGCTCCTCAAGTCACTGGCGGAGGATGCTCACTGCTCTGATAGAAGGTGAATTTGGTTCAGTTTTTAAAAGTCTTTCACAGCTTTACTGTAGGTGGTGAAATGGTGGAATATTTTGTCTCTTCTCCTTTTCTCTTGGTCAGAATCGCCTTGCTGTCAGAACCCTTGAGCTGGGAGAACTACTCGGAGAAGTTCCAGCTAATGCTGCATCTGGAGGAGCATCAGATGGAGGTGGACATCAGGAGATATAACATCCCCAACAATAATCGAGAACACGCCGTCATGTTCAGAGATAAGGAGAACAAGAAACTTCTGGTCCTGGAGGTCAGTAAGTGTGCTGCTTTCTTTCCTTCACGGAAAAAAACCCTAACAAACAAGCGATCAGATGAGATAGGAGATCTGCTGTTGAAGATTTAAGAGTTGTCTTTATTCTTCTGCGCACAGAGGGTCAGTCCAGTCAGAGTGACACAGGTCTGTCAAAGTGAACCAAAGACGAAGCCTAGACATTTAAATGCAGTTCTTCTATTTAGATCAGAAGAACAAAGGCCTAACAATCATCTTAGAAAACGTAAACTTCCAATATACAATAGTGATTGTTTGATCTTATCACTTCCAGAATCATGAGCCTGACCTAATGATTAATCATTGCTCTTCTTCACTTTTGACCTTTTAAGACGCATCGTTACCTCACGACTTTGCCTATTTTTTCCACCACACTAATCGATTGACTGATTTATTGATTAACTTTATTGATCCTCAACGGGGATAGGAAAAATAAATAGATGACTAAATTGAAACTGAAAAAGCCAAATACAGAATACGATACCTCCAATCAATATAAGAAATAAAACCAACTGACGATCTTGTTCACTGTTGTAGGAATTGTTTCTCTGATAAAAAATAAAAAAAATGATTCTCTGTATTCCTGAGATTTATTGCAGCAACAAATAACCGTAAAAAACACAAAATTGCAATTGTGGAGCCTCTCGGGTTGCTAAGCTGACAAAAAAAAAACACATCAAAGTTAACACAGATTTTGTAGTTACAGCTACTCCCTTGCAGTCTCATTCCAGAAACATTGACTGTTGGTGGAATGATGTCTACATATCTGTCTTGTTTTCATTCCAGTGTTAGAACTCAAAGTCAAGGCCGAATCGCGTAACTGCTCTGTCTGGGTGAAAAGGTTTCAAACACAGAGAGGAGAAAAAAAGAAGTGTAGCAACATAACATGAAGATAGTTTCTATCACCTAACAGGTACCTGGTGTGTCTGAGAACCGTCCGTCTGTGCTGCGAGGCGATCAGCTGCTGGTGTTTCCCGCAGGAGAGCCGGCGGTGAAGTACCGCGGCTACGTCCACAGCGTGGAGCTGGACAGTGTCAAACTGGGCTTCGGCTCAGAGTAAGATCAAGAAAGCAAAGCGACATTATTTGACTACACAGAGGAAAATGATTGGTTGGAAACTGGGTTCTCTGTCTTGGTTTGCAGATTGCTGGATCGCTTCATAGAGGGAATGAAGTTCAACGTGGAGTTCACCGTCAACCGCCTGCCTATGCGTGTTCAGCACAGAGCAGCAGAGCTGGCAGCCACAAACGGACTGAGACCCGTGCTGTTCCCTGCTGCACACACATCCTGCTGTCACCAATCGGAACTTCCCAATCTCAGGTTAGACATCTTGGAAACTGTGTATCTATCTATCAAAGCGAGGAGCATCTGTGTGACTGTACCTCGCGGATCTTTCTGACCGTTTGTCAGATCAACCTCAGCTTTTGAGTATAGCTTGTGCATGGCACGATGGATGGTGTGCATCCTTGCTTGTGGAATTCTTTCAAAAAAGATATTCAAAACATCATCGCTATCATTAAAAGTTAAAATCCCATAGATATACGTATCACAGCGCTATCGTGCAGCAACACTTTCATTACAGTGTACAATTACGTATCACGGCACTCCTCCTCATGTTGCTTCCGAGCACTTTCGTTACAATTTACAGCTCCATTGGTATATCGTTTGGTTAAGTATGGTCATTAAGGCAGTGCAATTAATTGAATTTAATCGCGATTCACGTGTCGACAAACGTGTCGATTCACGTGTCAAACTATCTCCAAAATCATGTAATCGAGTTATTAATGAGTTAGTTAATGATATTTGGCATCTTGCATGCTCTGTTCTATATATACAGTATATACCTACCTATGTAGCAACACCAAATCTAATCACTAATTGTGATAATGATTTTTTCCAGAATCGAGCAGCCCTAATTATAATGTCTTAAAAAAAAAGCATGCTAAGAAGTTAGCCGATTTAGCTGCTAATTTATTCCTCTGTAGGGTATAGCCGTCTTATTACAAGATGCATTCACACACCTTCAGGAAATCCCGGCACCATCACCTAACGGAACAGAATGTGGGACTAAACTCATTTATTTAGAAACACATATAACTGCAACGTGCCCAGATTGTTTTACTATACAGGAAAAAGTATGATCCAAGAGATTTATCATAAGTCCGGTTTTACTTGGCCTATCAACACAATTTGAAAACTGATATGTAGATTGACATCGGCACTTACAACATAAATTGTAATCATTCTCTTACAATAATTATATTTGCATGACTTTCCTTATCTCAATGTATGTCCATGTCTTAATCAATGCACAATTAGTCGACTATGTAACAGTCCAACACACCCTCATTTGGTCAAACATGAAAAATCTATTTAAGCTTCTACTTTTCTATAGGAATACATACTTCCTAAGGGCACTGCTCTAGTATCTGTAAATCACACTGACAGTCCTCCCCGCTTCATATAAATGAATAATGTCAGACAATGATTGAGCTGCTGTGCTAGGCGGGAATTATGTTCCTCCGATGACGCGGGTCAATGTCTCTGCACGATCTAGGCAGAGAAGGGTGTTAGAGCTCATCAGCACGTCGTGTTTACCTGACTGCCATGCAAGCTGATTGCCTGTCAGGAGGCGAATTTAAAATAGAAAAGAATGTTGCTGTTTATAGATTAAACATTATCTACAACATCCATACCAGAATAAAAGAAATAGCCATGAAACATCTCTTCTTTTTTCCCTACAAATGCAGTGGGAAAAGATAAAAAAAAAGCATTTTAAAGGATTTTTTTTTTATAATCTCACAGCAAGATAGAGTGCGTTATTGTAACAGCTGTTGCCAAAGTTTAAGGTAACAGATGAGCGTACGATTGTCTCTGCTGACTCAGCTGTTTCTCTATCTATAGGCTGTTTGACTATCAGCTGGAGAGAAACCCGGAGCAATATGAAGCCGTGCAATATATTGTAGCTGGCTTCTGCAAACCTGCTCCTTATCTGGTGTTTGGCCCTCCTGGCACAGGTACAGCATGTAACCACCTATTTTCTCTTTGCCCTCATAAAATACACGGCTTAAACAATTTTAACTTTTATCCTTCAACTGTTCACAAAATCATTAAAATCTTTAATAAAGACTTAACTCTGATCTGTTCAGGCAAAACTGTGACTGTGGTCGAAGCCATCAAGCAGATAGAGAAGTCTCAGACCTCTTGTCACATCCTGGCCTGCGCTCCCTCCAACAGCGCTGCTGATCTGCTCTGCAAGAAGATTCTAGACCATGTGGACGACCGCAAAGTGTTCCGCATGTACGCCAGCAGCCGGGACCCAAAGTGTGTCCCTGAAGAATTAAAGGTCAGCGCCGGACGCTCATGCAGCTCATTGTAAATGACTGATGTTTAAGTGTGTGGTCTTTGTTTAAGACGTGAACCATTTCTTTGACCCAGAAACTACATCACTATAAGTTGAGATTTTTAGTGACGCTATCTACCTCTAGTGGACATTAGGGTGCATGACAGTGTCTAAAGATGGCCGATTTGCACCATTCACCGGCCTTCTTTCTGCATTACGGCTGCACTTCCTGGTTTGGTTTTTATTGCACTTTTTGCACGATTTTTGTACATTTTTTTTTTATTTTTGGACTTTGTGGTACTTCAACAGGCATGCTCTAACCTGGTAGGGAACTGTTACGTTTTTCCTGCTAAAGAGCAACTGATGGAGTACAGGATCCTGGTTACCACACTTATAACTGCTGGAAGGTAGTGAATAACCCTCATACTGCTTACCTGCACTACACTATACAAATGCATGAATGCATGGCAGTACTATATATATATATATATATATATATATATATATATATATATATATATATATATATAAAATATCTTACAAAAGTAAGTACACCCCTCTCATTTTTTGTAAATATTTTACTATATCTTTTCATGGGACAATCCTGAGATATGACACTTTGACACAATGTAAAGTAGTCAGTTTACCACTTGAATAACAGTGTAAATTTGTTGTCTCCTCAAAATAATTCAACACGCAGCCGTTAATGTCTGAACCACTGGAAACAAACGTAAGTCGCCTCTAAATGAAAATGTCCAAATTGTCACCAAAGTGTAAATTTATGTGTGGCTAACACTTTTTTCCATCACTGCCTTAATTGTCTTGGACATGGAGTTCGTTTCCATGGAAACCTCCTCCTTCCACTCCTCCATGATGCCATCATGGAGCGGGTGGATGTTAAGACACCTTGCGCTCTTCCACCTTCCATTTGAGGACAAGCAGCAGAGGACAAGCAGACTCCCCGTACCTTGAACCTCATGGAAGAGTGGAAGAGGTTTCCATGGGAACCCATGAAGCTCTAGTGAACTCTATGTCTAAGAAAGTTAAGGCAGTGATGGAAGAAAGTGGTAGCCACACAAAAAATTGACACAATTTGGACTCACTTTGGGATGTATTCACATCTGTTGCTAATGGTTCAGACAATACTGGCTGTGTGTATAATTATTTTGAGGAGACAACAAATTTACACTGTTATATACATATAAGCTGTGCACACTTTACAGTATATAAAATGTCATATATTCAGTGTTGTTCCATGAAAAGATATAATCAAATATTTACAAAAGTTAGAGGGGTATACTCACTTTTGTGAAATACTGTATATATTCTCATTCAAAAATACAGTCAATTACACAGATGAACTTGCAGACATCTATGTTCTCTCTGATCTCTGCAGGCTGGTCTCAGGAAATATTCCCGCAGGACACTTCACTCACGTGTTTGTGGACGAGGCAGGGCATGCTGTGGAGACTGAATGTATAGTCCCACTGGCAGGTGAAGAAAACTGACAGCGGCATGACTTATGCGGTTGTATTGAACTTGCTTTCTGTGTTGGTTGATTTTTTTTGTCTTTACTCTTCGTGCACCAAAGGGCTGCTCTGTGCAGAGTCTGGTCAGGTGGTTCTGGCTGGGGACCCCAAGCAGCTCGGACCTATTCTCAGATCACCTTTTGCGCTACAGTACGGCCTGGGTAGGTTCCAGACACGCTCGATTTAGCTTCACTGTTTGAATGAGTAATTCTGCAATTCTGGTCTTGTTTAGATGTAGAACTCAAAAAAGTAGCCTTGCCCCACTTGTATGGAGTATACTGTGTGATGTTATTTGACTAGTTTTTAGAGTTAAATTGTCTCTATTCTCTGCAGGAGTGTCCCTCTTGGAGCGGATGATGAATGACTTCTCTCTGTACCAGAAAAACGAGGGCACGTTCAACAACCGCTTTGTCACCAAACTGCTGCGCAACTACAGGTGCAGTAGAGACTGTTAAAGGTCACTTCCTTAGCATGAATAATGCATTTGATTTTCCTGGACTCATCATTTCTGTTTGTCCTCGTCAGGTCCCACCCTGCCATTCTGAAGATTCCCAATGAGCTCTTCTATGATGGAGAGCTTCAGGTCTGTGCAGATGACATTTTATGCAACTCCTACTGCAGATGGCAATACCTCCCGCAGAAGGTAAGGATTCTTCTTATAGCACAAACGTACAGCGCGACGCATGTGCAGAAACTGTTCGGAGCATGAAAAGTAATTTTAAATACACCTATGACTCAAGACTTGATTACTGTATGTCAAGATTCAAACTACTATTACTTTGACGGAGACTTAAGCGGATGATTTTATCTGACAAAAAAAAATAAATTACAAAACTTTCATTTGCTAACATTACATCTCACATATATCTCAGGATTTCCCAGTGATTTTCCACGGGGTGACAGGCATCGATGCCCGTGAGGAGAGCAGCCCTTCATTCTTTAACATAGCGGAGGTGGAGTTGCTGATGGACTATGTGAAGAAACTGCTAGAGACGCACGGAAAGAAGGGCCTGGCTACCATCAGGCCCCGAGACATAGGCATCATCGCCCCCTACAGGAAACAGGTCAGAATCAATTTCCACTCACTGAACAAAATAACTCTTTTTTTTACATATAAACATACTGTGAGGTGAAAATCTTTTTTTATATCCAGATAAAATTAGAGCTATTTTTTTCCCCTGGTGTCACATAGGTGCAGAAAATCCGTACGGCCCTGAAAAAAGTTGGGAAAAGCCTCAAATACACAGACATGGACCACCTGAAGGTAGCTCAAAAATGTCACGCTCAAGTAATGCAAAACATGGGAGAAGCTGTGTCCTGAGCATCTATGTGTGCACCTTTGTCAGGTTGGATCGGTGGAGGAGTTCCAAGGTCAGGAGAGGAGAGTGATCTTGGTGTCGACAGTTCGTAGCAGCCCCAACTACACAGAGATAGACAGAGAGTTCAACCTCGGCTTTGTCAAGAATGAGAAGGTAGAAGTTGTGAAAACACACACACTGTACACACATACACACACACACACACACACACAAAATATTACTCTGACACTCGTATTTCCTTGGCCAGAGGTTCAATGTGGCTGTGACTCGAGCTAAAGCCCTTCTGATTGTGGTGGGAAACCCCAGAGTCCTGCACTCATGTCTCGTCTGGGCCCGGTAAGCGTAATGCTGCTACTTCTGCTTACTGCAATTCACAGTTTAGAAATATTAAATAGCATTTTAATCGATGTAATCTTAACATCCACCCCGGCCGTCTGCAGGTTCATCCAGTACTGCAGCGATGAAGGAGGCTACACCGGATACGAACGCTCAGAGGAAGACGAGGACGTGGTGGCCAGATTCTGTGCCCTCTCCATCCAGATTACTGCTGAAGGTCGGTGACATACACTACAGTTCAAACGTTTTAGAACACACATTTTTACATTTTTTTTTAAATTTAACCAGTTTAATTCCAATGAATACCTTATATCTTAAATCTTATCTTATAATCTTGTTAGGGATATCAAAATTCCGTATAAAAAGCAGGAAAGTGTATAATATGGGACATTTAAATAAGCAGTTAACTACCAGACCCAATTTTCAGGAATGAAGTAATAGTTAACAACTTAGACTTCGAACTTTTCTGCTGTAAACAGACTTAAAATGTGGAAAGTTGATTCAAACATTTCCTACAAGTGCCACAAGTTTTGCTGGTTAATTAACCCCCCCGTCTGTATATAAGCATGGACGGAAGTCTGATGTCTGGGTCTTTTCTAGGGCTAGAGCCCTAGAGCTAAGGAGAACCCCATGATCTAGACCTAGTTAGTCAGGAGTTCATCCTACAGCAAGATAATCCACATCGTACCTCCGGGCTGTCAGATCATCATCTGTCAGATGAGACATTAAACTATGCAAATGTTAATAAAAACTGAAAAATTAAGGTGTTCTAAAACTTTTGAGCGGTGGTGTATGTATGTATTTATTTTACTATTACGTTACTATCCCCCTCACCATGAATGTTTTATCCAGATCTAAGAGTTTGTCCACCTTGTTTTACCCCTACTGTGACTTTTCTTTTTCAGTGGAGACTGCAGAGAGTGTCGTCCAGCAGCACCTGGACCCAGAGTGGAGGAACGACCTGTGAGGAAAAAGGAGAACTCCTGTCCTGAGCACTTTAACTTTAACAGATGATGCTTTGCACTTGATATGTCTTTACAAGGCATGTAAAACAGAGTTTCATGACTAGGTTTCATTTAGTACCAGAATTCTACTAAAAGGGCTCAAAAGCACTATTCTACTCCTTTATTTACATACAACAACCAAATAGACATCTTGTTAATGTCAATTAATTATACCAGAACCTTCAGTTCTAAACATATTTTTTAAACTGGATTTTACCAATCAGTCTCAGGGTTATCCATTTGCTGTTTTACAATTTTTAGCATGTTTCGTGATAATTTATTCAAAAAGCTTATACTGTATATCAGGGTCTATGTACAGTGTGCAATCTATTTTTGAACCACTGTCACTCAGTGAAAACATTTTTAATCAAATTTATCAAATTAAAAAGGTTTATGGTCTATTGAAGTGTGTGGGATCTTCTGAATGAAAAATAAAAGCGCCTTTAAAAACATGAAATTTAAATGCATTGAATGTCGAAACATTTCAAACCAGAGCAGGAAATAGTCTGGATCATTTATCACATTTAGTTCTGGCTTTGGTCTTTATGTTAAATGGAAAAATACTACACGTAAAGAGATTATTTCTGGAAAAACACAAATATAAGACATAATATGCTTTAGAAATATGAGGATTAGGAATAAACTCATCACTTATACAGTGTTCTATCCTTTGCTAATGGAAAAGTTACATTATATATACTCAATACTCACAGTAAAAAAGTTACCATGTGTTGTTCGGAAAAAAAGCAAAACCAAACTAGCAAAGATTACTTAGTATTTCAAAAATACTTTATTAACATTTTCCTCATGTCTTCAACACATCCCACCCCTGTTTGTAAAGCATCATCGCAATCAACATTTTCTCTTGAACTGTTATTTTTTTTTCCTGATATAAGAGACATAAGCACAGCCCAAGAATAAGCAGAGCCCTGTGAAGTTCTGATCTCAATAGATCTGAACATGCTGGATAAAAACGAACATCACCGGAGTTGTAGCTTATGATGGTGGCTAGATCAATCTTGGGACAATTTCATACAAAAGGGCTCTTTCATGACAAGACCTGTGATGGGACGCTGCATTTCTCTGCTTCAGCCATGATACGCAAACATACTGCCTCAATGTATTTCACCTTTATCTGCATCAGACGGCTGCCTGCAGGGGGATGAAGTGGCTTGATGATTTTGTCACTTAAGCGATTAAAAGAATCTTTTGAGAAAATGACTGTGACACTTAAACAGCTGCTGTAGTGTTAAAACTCAGGACTCCGATGGCCGCGGCGGTTGAGAGCCACACGCAGGCGAGACCGATGGGAATAAGTTTAAGCAAATCCGGTGAAAATCACTCTACTTAAATCGTGACAATTCACCACTGATGATGTTAGCCCTCGGGCTTTCATCCAAATTCTATCGCAGTTCCTTGTTCAAATCTCCTGTGAGCAGCAGCATTGAGGCCAAAGACACCCGCTTTATACAGTTGGCTCCACAACACTATTTGGAGCAATTTCAATGCTCATTAAGGGCTTCTCAAGAGAAAACTTTCACTGGCTACGCACTCTGATATTATTATTCTCCAATCAAATTCAAGGAATGTCCCTGTTGGGTCAAATAAAGGGCTATTACACACCAATAAAGTTCTAATTACAAATAGACAAGAGAGCTGCTGATCTAGTGAGCCAAACTGAGACTGTTACATTGTGTTGTCACTACAAATCAAGTGGTCACTTGGATATTTTATTAAAGATTTCCTACTCCAAAGCGCCCTGGAATCTGAACATTAATATGGCTGTATAGAGTGCGCATCCATTACGTGTTGAGCACAGAAACCTGCAGATTATAATGTGCACTTGTTCTCAGTATTTCCAGTCTACAGTGACTCATCATGACTGTATACTGGATGTGAATAATAGTACAGAATTCAGACAGGAGGCACGGCTTGTTTGGCATCGTCTTGGCAAAGGCAAGTCTGTTAGAATGCGAGTGTGATTGGGAGTATTGTGCCCATGACAATAGGCCACTGTCTCCAGTGCCAGTTTAAGCCGTCACCATGGTAGAGACGGGGCAAGGTGCAGTCCAAAAGCGCTCTTCACGAACTGTCGCTGCCGCAGAGTAAACGGGCTCTAAATTTAGTCATTCCCGTTAGAGGAGAAAGCTGAGGAAAACAGAGCTCTGCTGACCCAGCATTTTGTGGGGGGGGGGGGGGGGGGGGGGGGGGGGACGACTTTCAGGGTGTAAAATTAATAGTGGTATGACAAATGGATGAAGGATTGTGGCTGAAGCTGATGTACAAAAATAAAGACCAAGTGGTCCGTGCAGTTTCAAGACAAGCGGGGTTCCACACTAAAGGAAAAATCTAAAACTGTCGGCAACTTGCATCCGTGAGAGCAAGAGAGACGCTTCTCTGTAAACAACAGAATGCAGAGGCAAACGCAGAATATATTTGTAAAGTATATGCACATATAAATACAAACATACATTCATACATATAGGAGTAAGGCTGAGGTGCCTGTGGAGGAAAATAGAACAGCAAAAAAAAAACAAACAAACGAAACTTGACAGATGTGAGTGGCAGAGGAAAAAAAAAGTTTAAAAAAAAAAAAAAAGGCTGATTTGTTTTGCTTTTAAACAGGTGTGTCAGTCTCTCATAGTCGCCTGTGGCATATCTGCATCTGTGAAGTAAGCAAAGTCCACGGAAGCCATTGATTTAAGGTTTCACTAAGTTTGCTCTGTCTGTGGGGGGGCTCCTCCCTCAGGTGCTGATTGGTAGTTTGGCCAAACAAGCCCCGCCCATTCACAGTAGCTGGCAGCCGCCCCTCTTCTTGCGCTTGCGGACCTGCAGCGCTGCTCTGGTGGCCATCTCAAACACCTCCCGCACGCCGTCTTTGGTCTTGGCCGAGCACTCCAGGTAGCCAAAGGCACTGATGCGGTTGGCCATGTCTCTGCCCTCCTCAGACTTTACTGGCTCCTGCAGGTTTCATGCACAGGAGAGGATGTAAATTATGCTCTGGGTGGGGACGTTAAACAGGGAAAGTTTTGGGGGATAATTTGTTGCTAGTTAACGCAAACAGGAACACACACCTGCTTCATCTTGGCCAGCTCCCTGCGTGTGTGTTCATCGTTTCTCAGGTCCTTCTTGTTACCCACAAGAATGATCGGGACATTTGGACAAAAGTGTTTCACTTCGGGGGTCCATTTCTCAGGAATGTTCTCTACAAGAATAAAAACTAAAGTTTAAAAAAAAAAAAACCCAACACACGTAAGAGTTTTCTGACTTTTTCCCTACAAGGAGAGCTGGGAGACCCTCATCTTTTCCCTTGTGACTGTACAGACATAAACACGGAGAGGTCATTGACCCCTGGCTGATACATGGTCGTGTATGCTCGCCAAAATCAGCTCTGATTTTCTCTGGAAGGAGATGCCATGCTCTGATACAGTACGAATACCATCTGTGGTGTTGCCCCTGGCAACACGCCGAGAGGAAAGCGGCAACGAGATATTTCTTCAGCAGTTTTATTTGGTAATTTGGGGGCCGTGAACACTCAGATCTTTGCCTCAAGTATACATGCAAGCTATTTCAGGAAATTTATAGGTTGTAATCTCTTGTAGGATAGTTACTCAACTTCAAACTAATTTTAAAATGTTCATTTTCCTACATTTTATTTTAAAACACCCATCAATTTATCAACATTGCTGAAGCTGCCTAATGGTTAGATCTCGTGTGAAGTTACCGACTGAAATAACCAGAAAAGGAAGGGTAACACACAAGTACCTGAAATGTTCAATATAATCCAAATATATGCAATCATACTTAATGAAGAAAAATCATTTGATCCTGAACACAGACCAGCCAGATCCTTGTGATGAGAAATGTGAGCCGTAAACATTTAACAATGCATGTGGTGAAAATAAAACTGCCTTCCTGCATCACTAAAAAAAAATAAATAGGATATTTATAAATGCATGATATTTGTTGGTTATGACATTTTCCATGCAACCTGTATACATCCTGATTACCCACTTCTGTGAAATGTGTCTTAACTGAAGTTAAATCAACAGTTGCTTTCATTCACAGAAGAAGCACTACAAAAGGTACAAGAATAGGATTTATATCGAGTCTTATCAAACTAGGATCACAGAAACCCTGCTTTGTGAAAACAATACATCAACATCTCATGAGATTTCAAGGTTTGCTTCCCAATGCCTGGAATAAGAAGATGCCACTGGGGAAGCAACAGTTGGATCGGCTCTTACCTAAACTGTCTGGACTATCTATGGAGAAGCACATGAGGATAACGTCTGTGTCAGGGTAGGAGAGAGGCCTCAGTCGGTCATAGTCTTCCTGACCCGCTGTATCCCACAGTGCTAGTTCCACCTGTGATAAGCCGATAAACAGAGGACAACATGCGAGTCAAATATCACCTATGGCAGTAGGAGAGGACAGAACCATACAGAGATGGAGAGGATAAAGGAGAAGTGGGTAGGGATGAGATAACCGGCAAAAGGAGAAAAAAAAAAGATTTAAAACAATTCTTTCCTCTGCAGTCAGCTTATAAAGCTCCTCAGAGGTGAAGATGGCTCCCACAGGCTCTTCTTGGACTGTTAATCAAACTATTAGCCGTCCCAGAGAGCCTGACCCGCTCTAAATGAAACAAATGCCCAACAAAAAACAATTTGCTGAAGCTCAGCTGAGCTGCAACAAACCCTGCAGCGCAAACCAAACGCTCCATGTAGGAATGTCTTATGCACAGAAGCGTAGAAGTGCCATTCCGTGCATACTGTACATCATGTGGCTTTTGTTTGACTGTGGACTCTTAGCTGTAGCTTATTCTCCTGCTAATCTAATTGTACAGTAGGCTCACCCACATTACAATCGCAGCTGGGAAACTTCTGAGAATCGGGTTAAAAATAGTTGTAATCGTCCCCCAGAGAGTAACGGCAGTATGTTCGCAGCTCTTTAGACTTCTGTGATGTCTCACTGCACTCATGGCTTGCCAAGTGTTGCTTGTGGGCTGACAAACTACTTACCTTGGCAGGGCTGCATAGCCACAGGGCCTTCTGATTTACAGTCTAGCACAGGGAATGTTCTGATGTCCCACATCTACTGTCTGAGCAATGAGCACCACGACGAACCTTTTCATGTCCCAACTTAAATTGCCTGCTGCTTTTAAATAGTTTTACCACTAGGTGTCTCTCAGGAGTCAGCACCATCTATAGATTAGTGCCGCCTGTCTGAACTCTTCTATCCAGGCCTCTGCTCTTACATGTTGTAGCCACGGCTGAAGCAGCAATGATAAGTTCAGCATTTGTTTAAATCTGTATCCCACACTTGAGAGTCTACTTTGGATTACGCAGCCGAAACCCCCAGTGGGCTGATCCCAGATTTTGTAGCACAGGAAACAGGAACCAGAAATAGGACATTAGATATGTTTTATGATGGGGGGAGGGGGGGTGTTTCCCCAATCCTGCACAGGAAGGTGGCACTGATCCATTTCCTGTTGTTTGGCTGGAGGTCGGCTGCTTTAGAACAATGAAAAAAAAAAAAATCAGAGAATTTGCCTATGCCTATTCCTCATCAGTCTCACCTCCACGTGGCTCTCAACCACTGGGTGAGATATTCAACAGCACTTTACAGCCCTGAACAATGTCTCGGATTATAAAATATCGATGTACCTGTTTGCCATCAACTTCAATGTCAGCGATGTAGTTCTCGAACACAGTGGGGACGTAGACTTCTGGGAATTGGTCCTTGCTGAAGACGATGAGCAGACAGGTCTTCCCACACGCACCATCCCCAACTATCACCAGCTTCTTCCTGATGGCCGCCATCTACAAAACACAACACATGGGTTTGTGGTGTAAAAGACTCACCAAAAGATTATTAAACTGAGATGAAGATTTTTTTCAAGCAGGGTGAGAGAATGAAAACAGAAATAGTCAGAGTAAGAGCAGGGGGGCGAAAAGATGATCAAAGACTGTTTTAGAGCCGCACCCTTTCGCTTTCCTGTGACGTGAAAAACAAGAGCTTGATGGTTCAGTGGCTTGTCTGGAAAGGCAGTGGGAGGGATGGGAGCAGGAGGAGAGCCAGTTGCAGGAGAGTTAAGACTCCACACAATGCTGCACATGCATTTTAAAAAACGCTCCTCAATGTGCCACATGAACATCCCTGAGGCCGGGTGATTTACATCTCTTATTGGGTTCGCTTGGCGCCTTCTACACCTCGCACAATTCTCTCCCATTCACTTTGCTTGTATCCCTGAAAGGTGGGTATGAGCCAGAGAAAGATACGGCCACACACACGGATCAATAGCCATCTCCCACAAGCTGACAATAATGGAGAGAAGGCAATAGGTGATGAGACAATGCGCTGGCTGCCTGCCAGCAACATCAGCTTCCACAAATCTCAGATTACCTGGACCAGCCGCTGGCCTTTTTTACTCCCGAAGACCTTAAACCTCTCCCAACGCACGCACACGTCCAAATCAGAGCTGAAGAAGAACAGAGAAAGCTAGCAGAATTATTTATGGAGCCACTGAGGTGCAAGATGGGAGGAAAGAAGAAAAAAAAGCCTGAGAAAGCAAAAAAATGATTATTTTCTCCATTAATCAATTGTTTGGGCTGATAGAATACCAGAAAACAGTGAAAACACCCAGCACCAAATCCTAATTTATATGTGTAGCTTTTCTTTCTATGTAATGTAAGATCAAGAAAAGATACAAGTTCTCACATTTGAGAAAATGGGACAATGAAATTTAATGTGTTTCTGTTGAGTCTAACTGATTGATCAGCTAATCTCCTAGCAGCTATAATCGCTACATGATCCATGATTTGATTCCCTCAGGCTTATGTCGGTCCGAGTCCTTCACCTTCACTCACTGTTGCAACAGCAGCAATTTTCACCATGAGAACAAAAAAAACAAAAAAAAAAACACAATTGTTCAGTTGGCTTTTCTCTCCCGCACATTAAATCAGGCCAGTGTGCTGTCAGTTTGTCTCTGGAGAGAGCCACCTGTTCTCTGTGATAGCAGGCTGCTGCTGCTCCATACATCATACCGTCACTGCCAGAGGCCACACACACACACACACACACACACACAACAACAGTGCAGCCCCAGACCGCTTTAGAAAATGGCCACAGTGTTTCAGATCTTGTGCTGTGATAAAATAATGCAGCTTATTGACAGCCTCACACCAGGCTTCATACTGTGACGGCACATGATGCTTAGTGGGCATAACGACTCCTTCCCTTTGCAGTAATTTGTTAATGTGGGAGCACGCTGTGCCAGTACAGATTTGTTTACCTAGTCACAGAGAAATTCAGCTGTGTCGACATAGCCACACCTCTCTCATCGGGGCTGATGCTGATCATTGCAAAGTGAGCAGTATGAAGTTAATGTAGCTTGCCTGCATAATGGTTAAATCAAAAAGCATCTCAAATCATGACCTTAAATCAAATTGTGGGCTTGGAGAATCATGACATGCCTAATAAATGAGCGTAGTTTAAAAACAGGAAATTAGAAATGAACCATCGTGGTTTGAAACTGCTGTAAACTGTGGAACCTCCCCCTCACTCCAACACACCAGATTCTAATTATTCACAAGTGTTTGACCAGCTTCAGCCACTTGATAACGAGTTGATAATTCAAATTAGGTGTGTATGAGTAGAAATTCGAGAACCTGCAGGATGCTATCTCTCCAGGAGCAGTGTTGAGCAGCCCTGTGCTATACTGAATGTTGTATAGGCTTTGGGAAGTTGTGATCAACATTTTTCCCACACACTGATAATACAAATGATCAATTACAATAATCGTTGTTAGTTGGGGCCATAAAGACAAGAAAATACGATATAAAAAAACTAGGACATTGGGTAGAACAAGTCGGTGGTGATATTTAAGTAAGTATAAGTAAGGATATTTATTAAGTGTTCAAAATAAACAGGTTATTAACAAATACTTTTTAAAAGCACAGAATATATTTCACAAAAACAGCTGTTCATTACATCAATTAGTCAATGGCCTTTTAGGACTTTAACCTACACAGTGACTTTCAGGTCTAAAGAATCTGCCTGATGCATAATAGCTTTCTATTAAGCTTACAGGTATATGGGGCTGTTTCATTTATTTATCATATACAATGCACATTAATAGACATTTCTGTAAATGTGCCAGTGTTAGCTAGCAGGCAAGATGTTTAGTAAACCATGAAATGACCAGTTGTTAAAAAGTTCAGTGAAATGAGTTTAAATTAAAGTGTCGAGATTTTAAAGTGCTTATTAACTTAAGAACTTTTCTTGTTTATTGCTTAATTCATTGTTAACAGTTTTCAGTTCTAAAATTAGCAGCAGCTCGGCTTCACCTGAGGGCAAAAGACTTTTCAAATAAAGATCTGCAGCTGCTTAATGTGTTTGGAGGATTTTCCCATGTCATTGCTGTCCTCATCCGCCTTCCTCACTTCCTTTAAAGCGACTTCCTGTTTAGACATAAATGGTCGCAACAGAGTACATGAACACAAATGGAAATCACCCATTTTGTCATTTTCTCTTTCGACTCAGGCCAGTTCAAATGAGGGTTATTAGTACAAGGTGGAGTCCTTCACCACCAGTCTGTCTTTATTTTCCTGGACACAGACATTTGCTTGTGACTTACATGTTTTCTCTAACCATCGCCTGCTAAAGGGCAGTTACAGTGAGAGGATGCACGGAGGGCAGACACATACATAATGAATATATCAAGTCAATAATACTAAAGACACTTGTTGCCCTATGCCTGAGAGCCATTAGTTATATAAAAATACCACATTAACCTCATTTAATGCTGATGAAGTTAATAAAATGGGTTCTTCCCTGCAGTGTCATTGTTTTGATACTACTTTATTATATATTGTTATATCCAACAATCAATTAGCAAATGTGCCCTAAATATTATCTTGTAATACTAGCAATCAGTCCCTATCAACAATTGGGAGAAGTCTTTTTTTAGAGAATAAAAGGGTTAGGGTTAATAACACAGCTGTAGGCCAAGCTTATAGCTGCATTCTTGGAAATCAATGTGCCTTTTAAATTAACTCAGAGATTTTTATATTGAATTCATTGTCTATTTGTCAACGGATGTGTTTTTGCTAAAAAACAAAAAAAGAAAAAACTCATTACCCCAAGGGATAATGAAGACATCCTTGATCCTTCAAATCTCAGTTTTACGAAGAACAGGAAATCAAAAAATACCATAAAGGCATATTCTGAGTAGTGGGGGACGGACGGACGGGCGGGCACACGCGCACGGACACACACACACGGGCACGCACACACACCTTGGACAGGTGGTAGACACACGTGTCTCAGGATAAATGATCCTGTCTTGCCTAATGTTTGTGCCCGTGTGGTGTAGCAGAGGACAAAGTTCCCAGGCGTAGCACACACATGCAGGTGCAGTTTGATTCACCCCCGGAGCTGGAACACATTAGCCATGTTTGTGAGAGTCAGAAGCGGCGGGGGGCAACAATAACACAAAAACCCTCAGGGCAGGAAGATAGAAACCTCTTTTTCCTGAAGTATCAGCTTGTTACTAATCACACAGTACAGAAAATTTAAGGAATTTACACTAACGCTGCAGTTCGTGACCTATTTGATTACAAGTATGTACAAGTCATTAAGTCCATATTATTAAATGTTATGTAAGCTTGTCCATCTCAAGCAAAAAAAAAAAAACAGAAAGAAAAAAGAAAAGCAACATTTCTGGGCGTGTTTGTGATCGTGCCATAAGATCTGACTCAACAGAAGGAGCTCAGGGTGGGGATCCATAAAGTTTAGGGCTGATCTAATCGCTTTATGACTTTATCGAAATGTTGAAGGCACCGAAGCGGTCAAAAGGTCAAACGCAGTTGCTGATCAGGACATTTTTTTGACAGTTTTAGAGCTTAACTAACGATTATTTTCATCAAAATTGCTGCAGAATAACATTCTGTTGACTGATGGGTGGTTTCAGCTATAGATGGAACCATGCTGGCTATCAATAAGAACCCGCGACGTTTTCAGTCTCGTCCTGGTTTGCTCAGAGCATGACAGCTGCTGAAAGACGCCCCACTGAGCTCTGTCAAAATAGCAGAGACACGCAGTAATAAGTGGGTGAAGCGGGATGTTTAAATTAATGATATGCGCGGCAGCTAGCGATACAATTTTTAAAAAAACCTCTATGTCAGAGGCATTCTGTAGGTGAGCCACACCTTCAAACGCCAGTGACCTTTGACATCTGTATTTAAACTTCATTGTATTGTTCCTGAGTGGGAAGCTGTCCACACTTCCTGCCGTTATGACCGACGGATATTTGTGTGCAAGTTCCATTTTAGTTTAGTGCTGTGCAGACTCACCCAGCTGTAGGCTTATGTTAGGACAAGTGCTGTTCAAATTGACACTTTGGCCTTTACGTCGTTATAAAACTAATTATCCTTGGTCCACACAGGATGCGTGTACCTCAGTGGTTGCTCTGGCACGTCCGTGGCATCCACACAGGCTGCCTTGCAGCTGCAGAGCTGCTCCTGCCAGCCCCGACTTTCTACAGCGCCTTTGCCTTTGACAGTGGCCCTTCACAATAAAAGCTTTGTTAAGAAATAACTGAAGGTTTCTTTGCACAGAAGCGCTAGAGGGCTTTTAATTTAAAACGGGCATCAGAGTGAAACCGAAAATGTTGAGCGACAAGTATTTTGCGTGCGTTTCTGATGTCAGTACATCAGTGGTGTGAGTCGCTTTTTGCAGCAATGACGCCAACATGGGTATCAACAGATCATTGTACCCGTGTTTTGGGGGGTTTGAGCAGCACCTCTTAGTACAACAAAGACCTGAAGAACACGCACTAGCAGGCTTTGGGGGTGCCTCCAGGACAAGTCTTTACATGTCCATGAGTGAGTCGGGAGAAATGCTGGAGAAATTTAGGCTCGCACAAAGAAGTACAAACTATTAAAGTGTGCCGTGGTCTCAAAGTGGATTTCAGTTTCCGTAAACTCGTTCCGTTTAAGTCCAACGTAATGAATGTGGAAAAAGTGACGGGATGCAATGTTTCCCAGAAGCAAACTTGGCTGAAGTCGCTGTCAGAAGTTAACTGAATAAGGACAGGCAGAGGTAAATATGGAATCACAAAGAGGTAAACTAAAAGGATTTCAGCCGCTCAGCAGACCTGCATCTGACCGTGGATGAATAAATACGTCCTCGCTGCTGACCTTTTCCAGGGAAGAAGACACAAACAACTCTCCCAGGACGCCCCCGGTAAAAGTAAACCAACTGTACGCCCGCGGCTCAAACGCAGGTGATGCAGGAACAATAAGTCTGACTCTGAAGACAAATATTAACCGTAGAGAGTGTTTGTAGGTCAGCTATTGACACACTGATTGGTCAAAGCAGCGAAATGCATTCCACACGGTGATTAATAATGGATCACTGAATGCTCACACACAACCTTGTTTGACTGTGTCAAGGTATGAAGAATGTCTCACCCACTTTCAACACCACTCACTCTTTTCTTCTAAACACACAACATCCCTGCCTCCACCAGTCTCTCTCTCTCTCTCTCTCTCTCTCTCGAGATGTGGAGAACTGAGGCAGCTCTGTTGATGCAGTATTCTGATTTCACACCGGCATAATTCTTGCTCCCTTCCACACATCTCCTATTCAAGTGAGAAGATTGAGTTTCAACTCAGAAGTGGCATGGTTAACAGAGACGTGGCAAAACTCCAGCGAGTGGTTTCAACTAATGATATTACACAAGGACGGAGAGGTTGTATTTTAGTCTCCTTTTAGTATTTGACAGCAGGTTGATAGTAATGTTAATCAAAATTACTCTGAGCAGGTACCTGTAACAATAAGAATTAATGTTAGGAACCTTTGTTTAGTTCATTGTGACACACAGGCATGTTTTGAAGTGACACCACTGGAGTTACCGGAACCGAGCTGAATGTTCCCTACACGCTAAAAGTTTAATAAAGTGAGTAACAGCAGGTTAAACAGGAAGCAGAGCGTAAGCTTCTTGTGATGAAGTAACAGACATCGCCGCATTTAGTGCCGACAGCACCGGTGGATGACACTTTTAAGTTTTTGTTTAAGTAGGTTTTGTCTTGTCTTTTGTCATCAGCAAAAAAAAAGTGTTCATTTCATCAAAGTCAGTGGTTAAAGACATCGATTTCATCTCATTTTCATCATGAAAAAAAAAAATATAGATATATTTCATCTAGTCTTCATCTAAATTAACATTGCAACAAAATGATATACTGAAATTGTTTGGGTTTTAGACTGTTGGTTGGTGCTTTATTTGAATATATCGACTTGGGCTGTGATATTTAATATTCCAAACAATCAATTGATTATTCACTAAAAGAAACAGATTTATAAATAATGAAAATAACTTGAAGGAAATCATTGAGGGAGATTGACAATTTAACTTTCAGATTGCTTATCTAAACGTTTTTTGTGGGAAAAAAAACTATAGGCTATTTGATAAAAAACTTGTTATTCCAAGGGCTGTAATATATTAGTCTTAAAAATATGCCTAGAGGGGATCTTTTGAGAAAAAAAAATATCAGGCGTGTGATGGTTCTTGCTTTTCAAATATGAGATATTATAGAAAACAGATTTTCTTTGGGCTTTTGGATCTAATAAATAGTGATTGGCAGTTTAAGCTGTTTTTCTGCGTTTCATAGAGCAAACGATAAATAAATCGGATTAACTGATAATGTCTGGATACGTCCCAGAAATAACGTTGCCTTCGATCAGAGTTTTTTTTTCCCCTCCAACAAAATAAAACGTTTGGCCTGTGGTAGGATTACAGAAATTCTTGTGGAGAAGAAGAAGCCAGACTCAAATCATCAAGGTTGAAATCCCACTTTGAGACCACAACTGGCAGCTCAGGAGGATCCAGGCCAGGGAAGCGGCTAAAGTCAAGAGAACCTCACTGGAGCCCAAAATAGGACAGAGCCATTGAGACTCCCCTGGCCCAATTTATCACACTGCATACAGCTCGGCTCAGAGCAGAGGACGAAAGAGAGAGAAATATCACACAGAATTATCCCTTCATCCACCCCAGAGCCTCTGCTTGCAGTTCAAACAGACAGAAGTCGGACAGATGGAGGGAGGGAAGGAAGGAAGGAGAGGCGTGGTGGTCATAGAGAAAGAAAAACTAGTACACGAGAGCGTCGCAGCTCAAGCAACAGATACGGAGAACCTTATACCAAAGTGTAGCATGCGCGCCTTTAATAAAACTGCATTTCTTTCTGAAATCAGCATCTCTACATGTATTCCAGCCATTCCATTCCGGCAGCTGTTGAATTCCAACACATGCACACCTCATTCTGCTTAAAGAGGCACCAGGAGTGGAATAAAGTCACCCAAGAACACTGGTAAAGACTTGTGGAGAGCATGCCAAGATGCATGAAAGCTGCGATTAAAAATAAGGGTTATTGCACCAAATATTGATTTCTGGACTCTTCCCAACCGCAAACATTAGTATTATGCCGTTTTAAAATGAATTTGATCTTGTTTCTTTGCATTGAGGTCTGAAAACATCTTGAACATTCGTCATTTTCTGCAAATAAATGCTCTAAACGATATTATTTTTATTTGGAATTTGGGGGAAATGATGTTGGTAATTTATACTCCTGTTGCCCAAACACATACCTATAAGTAGTAAAATTATTTTGCAGTAGTCTCTGATTTTTTTTCCAGAGCTGTAGGTCATGCAGTGGTTTGGGGAAAAGAGAGTTAATCAGGATTTGGTTAGAAAGGATTGAAGTATTTATGCTTCCCACGTCTTCAGCACAGTTTAACAAACACGCCCACACACACCGCCCTCGCTGGTACGATGCCTGTCATCCTTCCTCTCTCATCATTTGCTCCTTCAGCTCCCTCACCATTACCTATCCTCCTCCAGGCTCTGGTTCTCGCTCGCTCGCTCCCTCCCTCTCCTTCTGTGTTGCAGTGTGATGTCACCATCAGGGAGCTAATGTTCCCTATCCTTAGGGTGCTGCATTCCTCCTTTCCCACTGACATACGCAGCACAAGTGAAAGCAAAGCTGACCCGTGTGTATAGCAGCCTGGACGGAGCGTCCGTCGTGCCGTCCGTCGTTTTCTATCCGAGTCTTAACGCCATGTGAGGCGTTCCGGTGCTGCTGCTGCTAATGTAACTCACAAGAAATGTTTAGCTTTCTAAATTTTCCTTTTATGGACTTCCTGGAACTGCAAGCACTGAGATCCAAACAGGAAACGCTCCCAGAGGATTTTTTTTTTTCTCCCGTGCGCAGGCTTTGCATGACAAACCCTACTGCACACACACTTTCCCATGTTTATCATTGTGTGATGAATAAAAAACTGTTAAGAACCTAAAACAGCATTTTGTCATGTGATCTGTGTGAAAAGAAACCGCCACATTTTGCTTTCAGTATGACACAGGCCAGAAAACATGGTTACGTGATGGAAAGTTGCCAATCTGACGCAGGATACTTTGGAGCCTCATGTTGGAACGCCGCAGCTGATAAGCACCTATAGCTCAACAATGTGCTTAACCAGCAGCTCTGCATTGATATGACTGAGCGGAAGGACGGAAAAATAACTGCCATCTATATCCGCTTTTGTCCATTTGTCCAAATGTTTGCTTGGGAGGTTTGTATCGAGCGCTGCTACATGTGGACTTCCTATGTTCACAGGCTGGGGCTGGCACAGCAACAAAAAAACAGACAGCAGGTCGGTGGTAGAGAGCCAAGAGGAGCAAAAACACTGAAGTAGCCTCTGGTTAGCATGGCATAAAAGGACTTTTTGATCCATAATAGTTTTCCACAGGGATCTGCCACACTGGTGAGTAAAGGCCTGGGTTATCGCTACATTCACTGAGCCATTAAGATCCTGCATGTTGTCAGATGACATCCTAAACAATAAAAGATGCTAAATATAACCACTTTTGCGGTGTGAAATAAGACTTCTACTCTTATTCTCTGAAGGCTAAAGAGGTATTTTATTAAACCGTTTCTAGGTTAGTGGAGCTGCTCGAGGAGATCGACCTCCATTATAAAATGATCTAAACCATTTTGTAAACCCTGATGTTGCAATCTTTAAAGGCTGCTCTGCGGAATAAAATGTTATATTGTGCCGGGGACATGGTTAGTCAGCATATTTACATTACTAAAGACTTTCTTCAAACTTTGGTCGTTTTGGTGAGTTTATTTAGACTATACTTTTCTTACGTGAAATAGGACCATTCCATTAGGGACAGTGGCATTTAGTCACAAATGATCAATTTGGGTCCAATTTCTGAACCAGTTATTCAATTATTCAGAGATACTTCTGACCAAAAAGAGTGAGGGCTCTTCTCTTTTTAAGATAAGACAGTCCTGTCTTACAAATCCCTCGACAAGAAAACTGCAGTGTTACGGCAGCGAAGTGAACAGCCAGGAGAGAAGAGCACCAGTACACCCACCACTTCATGTGAATGTGTAACTAATACCATAGATAGTAGCGCTTTAATAACCCGCGTTCAGCCCGCCCCATCACTAGTGACTCTGGGTTACGTCACTGTGTACAATGACAAATAAAAACAATGTGGTGACCACAGCAGGACTTGTTTTAGGAAATGAAGAAAGCTTTGGGGATTTCTATTACAATGCCTTCCACTGCACCGTGTGTGTGTGTGTGTGTGTGCGCGCAACTGGGGGTACATCACTTCCACTTCATCCCACTACCTGTGCAAACAGCTTGGTCAGCAGTCAGCTGTTCAAGCTACAATGACATCATACTTTTCTTCTGTAGTATCCACACACACACACACACCAACACCTGCACACAGGGGCCAGGAGGATATATATAAGTATTTCTATTCCATTTCTTCAGCTGTACATGTGTCTGACCTGCTACATCCCATGCATGCGTGTGTTGTGTGTATGTTCAGGATCAAATGGGAGTAGTCCAGTTGCTGCACGACAGAGTTTCTGCAGGTTTATGCCAGATCCCGGCAGGCTGTGCATTTTTCTGCTGTGGGGGGAACATGCCAAGACAAGGGAACAAGCAGCTGTGAGATATGAGGGTCTGCGCTACAGAAGCCGAGCAGCACAACAAGGGTGTGGTGGCTCCGAGAAAGGAATTTCCTCGGGGGAGGCAAATGTTTTTAACAATTTAAAACAATAAGAAAAAAAACAGGCCAGGAGGACAGACTTCTTGACCATATAAGCGAACAAAAAACTACTTAAGTAGGCTCAAGTAGTTTTAATATATATATATTCGCTTTCTAAGAAATCCAGTGTAGAGAAACACATCCGATAACATCAGCTCCCTTTTTTTAGCGGCTGAACAGGTTCCCCAAAGAGAAAAGAAGCGACAAACTTTTCTTTCTTTTTTTTAACATAGCAAGTGAACATTACCTCCGCGTTCACATCTGGAGCCCAAACACTGAGATTGCGTAATAAAGTATATCATGGGTTTCTGAGGCAGGAATGCAGATGTGATCCATATCTCCGAACCAGAACAAACAGGTGTGTCCTCAGTTCACGCGACTTTTCGCGTTCGTTTCTATCAACCGGTCCTCCGACCTGTCCGCTGGGAAACTTCTTACCGAGTAACAGGTTTCAGCTCACCGAGCCGCCACCGCCGCCGCTGCTGGAGTCACCTCAACGCGTCTCCGGAGACAGCGGTGACGTTTTCGCTACTTTTCCTTTATAAACCTTTAAACTCGCGAGGAGCCTCTCGGTGTGTGTTTTTGCGGGGTTTACACCGGTGATTTTTTTTTTAAAAAGTGTCGTGTTTCTCTTACCTCTCCGAGAATGTGCTTTTTAAACGCCGTAGAGCTCCGTGTTTCCGCCGCTGTCGCCCTTCCCGTGAAGCAGCTGAAATCAGGGCGTGCGACCGAGCAGCAGCCAAACTCATACTCACAGGACCCGCCCATCGGGCTGCGTTCAGGACCCCCTCGGACAAAACAACATTGTCATTTCTTCTAGCATGTGTGTCAAACTCAAGGCCTGGGAACCAACTCTGACCCGGCACCTCACTTTCTGTGGCACCTTCAGAGCTTTCACAGACTTGTGTGATTTATTTAGAGATGGGAAAGAGAATAAATGTTTGAACTTAACGAAGACATGCTGGTCATATTGTCTTTATTCGACTTTGTTAACTCCAAAATCTTTTCTCGATTGGCCTCAAAGGCTGTTTAAAAACAGGAAAGTTTCAATTTTTGTCCTTATTTTCCTTTGTTGAAGTACAATAGAATCTGTCATTACTTTCTTGTACTTTCTATTCTTTAATAAAATCATAGATTTCAATCATTGAAAAATCCATTAAATAAATAAAATTGTTAATAGCGCCATATTCCTGCATGAGTCTCTAGATATCTGTGATGATAATGAATGTTTTGCTGCAGCATTTTTAAAAATATATTTTAATAATTTAATAACAATATAACATTATTTCTGCATCAGCATATTTTTAAATTCTGTTTAAAAACATAGCAAATTGTCATCAGCACTATTATGAATGAAGAGGTAATTATCTAATATAATAATAATAATAATAATAATAATAATAATAGTAGTAATATGTAGATACATATATATGACCTTTACAATTGGCCCTCTGAGGGAAACCAGAATGCTGATGTGGCACCCCTGTTAATAATAGCGCTGCAACAGTGTGAGGTAATATTAGAAGAAGTTGTGAGAAAAAAAAAAAAAAAAGATCAACACAGCAGGTTCTAGTGGTGATTGTGCAGTTCCTTTTAGAAAGAGAGCCTTTGGTCAAGCCACATTTTCAGTTCGTGCTTCTCATACCTTGAATTCAATGCCACACATAATATGTGAACTCCATTCTGTTGCCACAACCATGCTTAAAACTGTATAACATTTTAACATTGCAGCACTCTGCATTTAAATCACCTTATTTTTCCCGAATTATTTTCTTTTCTAATGTTCTAGTCTTTTTAATCTTATTGATCTTTTTCTTTTTTCTAATTATTTTCTTGTATTTTCTGATTCTCATGTTGGTGACATCAACCTGCCAATATGGAATTTAGTCCTTGGCTATAATCTTGCATATTTACAAATATATGTTAAGCAATATGCATTGTATGTATGGTGGTAACATATGTACCCGTCATATCAGTTGTAATACATCAGACATTTTTATCAGTCTTTTTTATATTTTGTGTACTTATAGGTGAAGCTATAATACATTTACTGCTTCTGCAGTAATCCCTTAAATGAGTCACTAGCAGCAGACATAAAAAACATTTTCCAATAAAAGTCGTATGCATTAGGATTTTTTTAAACACAGGGTGACGCCCTGTATTGGAAACAGCTGCAAGTCACATTCTCCGTTTGCTTTGGAGAATCAGGGCGCTCAAATTATGAGCAGTAAAATAACCGACACTACTTGAACGCAGCACGGTTTGAGCTCCCAGCGCCTGCATGCGATTGGCTGAGCGGATTTAACCGTTACAAGGCCCCTCCCCCTTACGGTTAGAGAATAATGACATCATTTATATAAAGAGCTGGCCTGTGTTTTAAACGATTTACTAACAATGTCTAAGTGTTCCTCAGAGTTTTATAAAGGAAGACTGGAACATTGATTATTATTCCTCTATTTGTGTATTTATTTATCCCTTGTTATGTAAGGAAATGGACTTTGACCCCAGTGTTTTTCTCCCACAGTGCAGCAGCAAATCACACCACAGGGATTTAAGCTTTTTAACATGCCATTCTCTCACGAGGTCACAAGTTCCTTCACCCTAGAGTTTAGTACAGCAGAAAAACACTGCAGCTCAAGGGTGAGACGAACACTTCATGACCTACAGTAGTCTTATTATTAACCAACAGTAGTCTATTATACACACTTGCACGATCATATCAGTTATTTTAAATCAGGACATGTTATTGTACCCGGAAAAGAAAAAAAAAAACATGAATGCTTCTCATGAAAAAGAAAAAAGTGTCGAAACAAAAGCCTTGTTGTTGAGAGGCCGGAGTCACGAACGTTCACAAGCAGCTGAATGTATTTGACTTCTCTGCATCCTGGCACTTTTTAGTGGTAATTTGGACAGTTCTCTGCAGTTTCCATGGCAATAAGCACACTCTGTAGTGTCAGATAAAACGATGCCCGGTGGCACCTCCCAGTCCCGTAGAATACTGATGCTATTTCTGTGAGCTGTCGGGGAGGTGGAGCCGCGGCCTGGTGTCTGTGGACTGGAGAAAGAGGAGCGTTTGAAGTGGAGGCACAGTTCAGAGGGAACATTAGCCCCTGTATGGATTTACACCACCAGACCCTCTATAGACAAGCTGCCTCTGCTGAGCTCCATCTATTAGAGCAGGGGCGTCAAACATATGGCCCGGGGGCCAGAACCGGCCCGCTCAAGGGTCCAACCCACCCCACTGGATGATGACTGAAGTGAGACAGTAAAATAAACCAGTTCCTGTTTCCTGTTCTGTTGTTTCAGGGTTCACGGAATAACAAATTTTAGAGTTTAGATTAGTAAATATTGTTCAATGCACTGCGAAAAATGAAATATTATCAGGAGGAAACCTTGTATTTGATATGATTAGATTATCGACTAGAACTATCTTGAATTGGCAGACAATTTTGCTTATTTACAGTTTTCCAACATATGATAAAAAGTCAGAATTATGAGATTATTATGATATAAATTGACCAAATTAAGGAAAATAAATATTAAGGAATAAAAAATTTCTTGTCTCTGCTGTCTTGTAAATTGATGATTAATTAGTCATGTAAATGTTTATAATGAATTTAAACAAAAAGGAGGAGAAAATTGTAGTTGTTGTTATTTATGTGTAAATATTAACTGGCCCACTTGAGATTAAATTGCTCTGAATATGGCTCATGAACAAGTTTGACAAGTTTAAGGTAAGTTTGTACCTTGCTTTTATACTACCATTCAAAACTTTGGGTTCACTTAGAAATGTCCTTATTTTGGAAAGGAAACACTGTATTTTTCCATAAAGATAACTTTACATTAATCAGAAATACACTCTCTACATTGCTAATGTGATAAATGACTATTGTTTGTGTTCTCTAGTCAAATCCAACCACTGTTATTTCTTTTCCTTTTAAATTAAATTTCATCTTTAAAGCATCTGTTGTATTATTGCAATCGTGTAGTAGTTGATTTTCTAGTGTGGACTAAGAAATACTTACCTATTGCAACACAATACACCTGAGTATGTACAGGAAGTACTGAAATGATCAGTATTGGCACCGAGTAAAGTGAAGTACACGGATTTGCTTGTATCAATGAACCATTTCAGTAGTTACAGTAAGAGGAATATCTGTCATTAAGTAAGGTGAATACTTATTTACATACATACTGGTGCTTTTTTATTTGCAGGGTTGATGAAAATCTGATGTAGGAAATGCACAGATTGATAGGAATTATATTATTATTATTATTATTATTATCACCGTGCATCACCGTGTCCAGTGTCCTACGTCTTAAGCTTCCCAACAAAGTTGTGACATCATCAAGAGAACGGACAACCACAAATAATAGTGATGAGATGAGAGATTAACATAAGTACAACTGTGAAAGTTTATGCATTGGAAGTTGCTCATTCAATCACTACGCTGATTCATCAGTGTTTATATAATTTAGTCATACACTCTTCACCCACAAAACATCTAAAATATTAATAACATCTCCCATCTTTTTCCCCACACAGGCCTTTGTGGATCAATAACGCATGGAAAACAAGCGTTCAGGCTTGAAGCTGTAGGGAACTACTGAGTCACCCATTATTTCCCAGAGGAAGTTAACTCATGAGAGAGGAGGTGGACTAGATGTCCTCACGTCAACCTTATACCAGTAACGCAGCGGAAATGTGAAGCCACAGCGACACTTAGTGGCGATACCTAGTCAGTACAACCTGCCTGCACGTTGTAATCTGTGCATGGTGTATGAATTAGTCTGTGATATGAATTGGAAAAGAATGGACAGCGAGGAATGCCGATGAGTAGAAACAGAAAGAAATAATCCATCAACCTGTGTTTTAATGCTGCCCTCATTCTTTTGTTTGTTGGTCAATGAAATCAATAGAATGGGAATATCTTGACCCGTAGGTCAAGATATTCCTTGAAGAAGTAGAAATCAATACACACACACTTGTCATTAAGACGGGGACAATAGAATCAGATTTTTAAAGAATGAGCAGATATAATGCTATGAAACTAATAAAGATGATTATTGGTAAAATATTAGAAATATTTTAACAAATATCATATTCTATCATATTCTAGGTGGATTTTATATTTAAAATTTATCATTATTTTTTGGTTACACCATTTGACATTTCATATTAAAAAAACACATAAAATGTTTTTTGTAAAAAAACAACAACAAAAAAACAAAAAACATTTTGAGATACCTGATAAATACTGCTTAAAAGCCTACTTCTCATCTTGCCAACCAAGATTTGTCACTGACCCCATATGTATATATATGTATATATATATAGCTAAACTAATTTCTATCAAACTAATTAATATCAGCTAAACTAATTCAATAATAAATTTCCATATTATTATTCACCACTAGAGGGCCCTAAGATCACATACATGGTGACCTTTAACACCACCTCCTCTGTATACTTTTCCTTCCTTATGATTGTATAATAATTCATTTTCTGTGCTCTGTCCTGATCTGTTGCATGGGGACTCATATTACCAGTGCTGACATCCAATGAAACGCCACTACCTACTGTTCATGCTTGGTCGCGCCTGTAGAAGATGCGTTTGGGAATTTTTTTTTTTTTTTAACTAGACCAAAATAAAATAAAAAATATATTTTTCCACAAGATGGCATTTATAACCACAGACCCCCGTCTACCTCCTCCTACTCATGCTTGGAGCGGATTTCTCTTCAAAACAGTGCTATTAGCAGCAGAGAATGTGGGTTCACTGGTTTTCTCCTCTCCAACGTGTCTTTTATCTTGGTTCCCTCTGGTGTCCTTTTCCTCTGTAAGCTGGAGTAGGTTGAGTGAAATACACTACTGGGAACACAGAAAGAGTGAGTAAATATTCCCCCTGCTGCCTCTCATATAAAATGATGCAGAAACACAGCCGATGGCCAGCATGGATTATCATTAATCATGTGTAGGTGTTGTCCTCGGGAGGAGGGGGGTGGGAGTAAAGGAGGTCGGAGGAGAGCGGGGAAGGAAAAGGGAGAAGCAGGTGGAAAAGGAAGGGTGAGGGAGGGGTGAGGCGGATGAATGAACGCTGTGTGGTCCCACTGGCAGCGTACACAAACGCGCTGAATTGCTTTCGGTGGCCGTGCTTTGCACAGCGATGTCTCCGCGGGTTACAGACACACTTCTGTATTGGCGGGATGTTGTTTGACTATAGGGCAATTTGAACCTGTATGAGTGTGATTCAGGCTGAGCAGCCTTTGTTGGGCAGACCGTGTTCACAAGAACTTTAAAAACAACCACTTCCTCCATACAAGGCTTTACAGGGAAGAGCGAGCCGTGTGGACATTAAAAAAAAAAAAAAAAACAGGAATTGAGAAGACAGTAAAAGTTTATCCCATTTGACTTACGCCACATTGGCAGCTTTGCTGCTCAAATATGTAAAGCTATATAAAAGCGTGCCTCCATGCTGGTGTCAGAACCTTTAATCCAGTTTATGTACCATGAGCCATAGTGAGGCAGGGATGTTGGATGCAGGGTCGGGGGTTAAGGAACGGTATCTACTAATACTCTTCTATGCAAGGAGGAGGCATGGGATTTAAACCCTCGGAAACTATGCCCTCTGCGCGGCTCTAGTAACCGTTCTGTAGTACAGTAAACCTGACAATCGCATTTGCAGAAAACTTTCTCTTCAGCCCCCAAATAGAGCCCTTTTCTGTCTGATCCCATTCAGATAAGAACTAAAGCTGTTTATGAGATTTAGAAAAGGCTGTAACAGAGGAAGACAGAAAAACTGAGATTGAGAGAGGATTTAAACGCATAAAAAAAAAAAAGGAAAGACAGAAGGAGCAACATTCCTGTCCCCGAACCAGCGGCGCGGAACAACATAATCCCGGATTTTTATGGGCGTAGTTTTGCCCGAAAAGATTTTGGATTATGAGTGGCTGTTGCATTATAGCGCCTGTATCTCATTGTGCTCGGCAGATTATAAACACGACCCCACAGCTCCCATGAGTGGAGCCGAGAGGTCAAGGCAAAAGAATAGGGAAGAGATTGGAGAAGGCAAGCAGAGTTCTGGATTCTGGTTTAAATTTACAATGACTTCAATGAATAAAAATTCTCATCTCTTCAATTTTGTCTTGTTTGGAACCCCAGTGACGAAATTGTCTGGCTGCAGTGTAAAGAGACAACACTTTTATTTGCACCATCTGAGCCAGGGCGCCTCGCAAACCTACACCTTCATCTTGAATATTTAAAAAAAGCCATGGAAACAAGTCTGGCCGCATCCTCTCTCGTTGCACTCAGAGAGCTTTCCAGCTGGTGTGTGTAACATCCTGGATAACTGACTCCCAACCACACATGGATATCTGAGAAGTTAAAAGATCATCACTCAGGGCCCTCATTTTATTCCCAGGTGAGACAGCAGGTGACGCTTCCAACTATTGCTCATAACTACATTAATGAAGAAAAAAAAAAAACAATGGCGCGTGCTTTCTTGATAAACGCGTATGAACCCAATGAATTCCAATCTATTAGCCACATCGGTCAATATACGGCCAAATAAAACACCTGCTAAGGCGGCATAAGGTAAGCACCTAAACAACATCCTCTTCTTTCTGTAGAGGACACTTTGTTCCGGCAGAGGTGTTTTTACACCCCTGTAGTGTCACTGTCGACATTAATGAACGATGTGCCAAGTAGGAAGATAGTGTAAAGAAGTGACACTTTGAGAACATCATCAAGTGGAGGCGCAACAACAAAGACAGAATACGTAGCACATTCTGTGTTTATCAAAGTCAACTGGATGCGAGGAGACTGTTATTCAGGATGTCCTTGAACCTGCATGTGTGTGTTGAAAAGAGGAATAGTGGTCACTTAGTCTGTGTAAGTATCAGTATTAAATTATAGTTTTAGAATAAAATGTATAGCTAGTTTACTATTTGTATGTACAATAAAAAGTTATGTTTATAGTATATGGCACTGTAGGCCACCATACATATTATTATAGGCCCAGATTAATAAACAACACAATTTTATACAATCTATACCATAAGGTCTCTGCTTCATCTCTCTATCAGCTAAAGGGTCCTGGGTATGAAAAAAAACTGATTTAAAAGAAAGTTACTTTACTTTTTATTCATTGTTTTTACTAAAACAAATGAACACAGCATCACTCCATTGTCCATCAATATATTAAAGGGGTCTTATTGAGAAACAATGTTTTTCAGTGCTTATGTGTAAATATTTATGACTAGTGTTCCCATTAACAGACAAATGAAATAAGACCTCCTCTGTAGTGCTGTTGAAACCTGGCTGAATACAAGCCATTTAGAAATGTCTCCCGTTGTCAGTCATCTTCTATACCTGCTTATTCCTCATTAGGGTTGCAGGGGTCTGCTGGAGCCTATCCCAGTGTGTTACGGCGAGAGGCAGGGATACACCCCAGATGGTCGCCAGCCAATTGTGGGGCACACTCACCATTCACTCACACACTCACACCTACGGGCAATTTAGAGCCACCAATTAACCTCAGCATGTTTTTGGACTGTGGGAGGAAGCTGGAGTACCCGGTGAAAACCCACGCAGACACAGGGAGAACATGCAAACTCCACACAGAAAGGTCCCAGACCCAGGACCCAAGGAGGTCTTGAACCTACGACCTTCTTGCTGTGAGGCAACAGCACTAACCCCTGCCCCACCGTCTCCCATTGTGATGTCACAAAATATAAATAAGAATTAATAGTAACAGAGCTTGGATCCATGTGTGTGGGAGGGGGGCAGGTTTTTTTCAGGCCCCAGCTACACTAGTCTTGATCTTTTAAAATCTCCTTCCACATGCCGATCTTATCTTCAAATATCTCAGACTACATGGAGGTCTCAATATGAACACGATCTGCCTAAAAGCCTGTGATACCATGCCAGGCCGGTAATGGTAATCCGCCATCATTGTTGTTCTGACGCTTTGCCTGTGAACATGCGCAAACTGTGCTTTGACGTCATGAATCCAAAAAAGATCCGGATTGGGGTCGCTACACAAAATATACTCAATCTGACATTTTTTTTGAATCTCTCCACTTGTGACAATTTTCTGGATAAGTGCGGTATCGGTGTGGTTTAGCCTCTGGCTGAAAAAAATAGATTTGTGTAGTTGGGGTCTCACAGGAAGGCAGACTGCCTTGATGATTCAGGTCTAACTATAGGATTTGGACTGGGAAAATGGGACAATAAGGCCCCTTCACAGTTAAGGGTGCCAACAGAGGGCAAGCACAGCATCAAAGACACCCTCCAGCTGTCTCTGGAGCCTCTACAGGTGCTGCCATGCCAGCTGGGAAATGCTGTCACTCACTCTGTCAAGTTGCCGTTGTGTCAGAGGTTCAACAACTGCCTAGAGACAAAATCTGGTATCTAAAGGGTTTCCCAAGGGACATTCTGAAAAGGGAACATGTTCTTTTGATTCAAAAGACCATAAGGAGCATAACGCCTTGTAGTATAAAATGCCTGTGTAGAAAAGAGTAAATATTTTTTTTCATTTTAAACCTTCATGAGAACATATTTTACTAATCTCACCACCTCCTATTTATTTAGTGTGTCTTTACTGTTACTGTAAATATAAGAAATAACGAGACCATATGAACAACAGCATGGGCATTCTTCCACTTTAAGGGCATTGGATCATTCAGCTTGCTTGCCTGTACTGTTATGCCATTTATAGTGAAGGAAATTGATCAAAAGGAGATCAGTAAGGTGTGTCTAGGATGTCTGTAATGTCATTTTAATGGAGTTAACTGTAGCGTAGTTACTGCTAATGAGTCTTGAGCAAGCTCGTCGAGCTTTCACGCTGTGAACCGAGGCCATCTATTAGCAATACGGGTGGAGGCTGGTCTTTCATGCTCATTGTAGCTTTGAAGGAATTAGCCCGTTTGAACATTTATATCTTTGAGTAAAAGAGAGATACAGACTGGGGTGTGGGTCGGTAGGTTGTTCTTTGCCGATGGCGGCTCTGTCTTTTAACTCAACTTACAGCCTGTGATAAGGGATCTACTGTAACTTCCTTTTACATTGTATCTCGCATTATTCAGAGTTCTGAGAAATGCTGCTCAACCGATTCTTCAATGGATACATTTTAATAAATGAAGGCATTGATTTCTAGATTAGAGGAAAAACTTTTAGGAAATAACTTTTCTGACATTCAGCGCATATTTGGATTATGACGATTAAACAAAATACACAAAGCAAAGCCTGTAAGTCTGTAATAAGTGTCCACCCTACACATACTGTATAGTATGTCCCTTACATTCCCTGAGGGATGCCATAGGAGGGATAGCAAGAACACAGGAAATGCATTCCATCCAAATGGATAACACAACAAGCAACAAGCAGCAACAACAGTGACAGCTACACCTTCCAGCTGCTGCCTTTCATATGCTAATGCTGGATTTATTGCCTGCCAATGCAACACAGGAGACAATGTGTGTGTGTGTCTGTGTGTGTGTGTGTCTGTGTGTGTGTGTGTGTATTCTAAATCAAGTGATCTGTACTCTGTGCCACATGGTAATGGTTATAAGAGCCATCTTGCAAGGCTTTGAAACGTGCACATGTGGTCACATGATGCATGAGGCTTTCATCTTTACTTTGATGTTTTCAGATGAAATTAAATATAACAGAATTAGACTAGTCAACTTTTGTGCTGCCAGTTAGAATATATTGTAACAGATCACGGAAAAGGGTGGATGAACCAAAAGAAAAAAAAGCAGCAAGATAATAATTGCAACCATGAGCATGATACTAAGATCGCAAATTATTTATTATGTGGTTGTAATTTAACTGTTATCACAAGAATACAAGCTTTATCTTGAGAAAATAAATGAATTGTTTCAAGATATCTTGAGGTTACAAAGCGCAGTCAATTCATTATCATGAGAAAACAAGCTTTGTTTTCTCAACAAAATTAAACAATTTATTTTTGATCTTGAGATAGCGGCATTAAAATAATAATGTGAATTTTGATTAAAAATACAAAGAAAGTTTTTTTTTTGTAATTTGTTTAGCAAATATCATTAAATAACAGACCTTTTTCATGGCAGCCATATTGACATGCACAGTAGCAGAACCCTGGCCATTCTCGACCTGAATCCGTATCAATATGGCTGCCACAAAAAAGGTCCATATGACCAGGGATGTGATCTAAAAGGTTGAAAAAGACATTTTTTTAAAAATATCAGCTGAACATTAAACTTACATTATTTTTGCCACTTTGGGGCAGCAGAAACAAGCCATTTTTTGGGGTTTACCTGATCGAAACTTGTGCTCTGTTTTACCAACTATGGAGGGAAACATCTGGCTTTTTAGCTGCTAAATTCACTATGTTCATAAAGTAGTTGCAACTGTTGCTGAGCAGGTTGTGTATAGTGGGGGTTTGGAGATTATTCTCTGAAAACAGGTGCATGCTGCGACGAAAACAACACTATGAGAGAATTGAGAGCCTTGTCATTTAAAACCTTTTTTTCTGAGATTTGTAACAGCTGCCACATGGCACATTGTCCACACTCATTAATAGCATTGATTATTATGAGTATGAGCCATGTGGTAAACTCCTCATGTTCATAGGGATTATCTCATGGTCCAGATGCATTTCATTCAGCTATTTTTGTTGAGCTGATTTACCGTTCAGTCCAGTGACTGAAGGAAATGCCTGACAAATGAATATGATTAGACTATTCTGATCTGCTCAACACATAGGCCCATGTGGCTGTGTTTGTGTGAGTGTGCTATTCACTGTACGCTACGAAATGCCTCTCCAAGGCTGTCATGCGGTCTGTAAAGCTCCCCTCTCCGGGAATTGACAATCTTTTCTGTGACAGGAATGCACCAAGGTCTCTGAGTGGCACATTTTAAATCCCTCTCTGTATCAATGGAAGGCTGCCAGTGTGTGTGTGTATGTGTGGGTGAGGCTGTGTTTGCGCAAAAGCAATACATACCAAAAGAACAACATTGATTTCTGAAGGCTTCGGTGTGGCTCTGGGATCTTTACTTGCTTGCGTGTGCCTATTTGTTATGTTGCTGTCCACACACCGAGTTCAAGTTTGCTGCCAGATGGGGTGCAGAAAACACATCCCATCGCTAGGTTATCCATGATTCACCTGCGTTACGTGAAGAAGTGAAGGAATGCGTTGGTTTATTAAGAAGATAATATGAAGGGATCGGAGCATGAAAAATACAAACACAGACGAGGCGAGGTGAAAAAAGAGAGGAGAGGAGAGTGTTGAAGGCTGCAGGATGGAAAGCAAAGGAGAGATCGGTAATCTGAACTCTTTGTCAGAGTAACAGATTAGCTCAGTGGGTGAAATGATATATGACTGGCACTGGACCTACTCACATGCACACGTGCACAATCACACCCCGACTATGGATCAATTACTCTGTCATCCATGTGTGCAACCATACATCATCACCTCGATTACATCTCTCACACACAAACTCTGCCACTTGTATGCCGACTCCTACCTACTATATACACATTGCTGGAACTTCAGCTGTACTTTGTTTCATTGAGTAGGCTGTGTAGTGTTTTACGACTGAATTTTTCCACTGTTAATACGGACTATAAGGTATATATCCATTTCTCTTACTGCCGGAGGAGAAAACTGCACATGCATGCACAGACGCCTACATCACCGGTATTGTGTTGCTGAGATAGCTACAGCTCAACAGATATCCCTGACCCCTCCTGTCTCCTAATTCCACTTTGAACAACCAGGGCGATACACTGCAAAAAAGCCATCTTGTATTTTTTTGGCCTAAAACTGTAATTTATTTAATATTTTTATTATATAAATCATTGTCATTTAAGGCAATAATGTAAGTTAGTACAACAAAGCAAAACAGCTGCACACTCAAAAATAATTTGGTGAGTGGTTGAATATAAATTGTGACCAGACGTCCCGGTTTTTGGAATTCCAGGGTCCCAACAAAAGTCCTTTGGGATGCTGAAATGTTCCTGTTTACGCCAAACACTAACAAACAGTCCTGGTTACACAGACATCACATATCCTCACAGTTTAATACAGCTTCCAGCAAATCTAGCACCAACAATGTGCATGTTCACAGTCAACACCTTACTACACTGCGGTCACGCTATTTGCCCCTAGAAACTCGAGTGCTGGTTTACATTGTTTGTATGGTAAGGCAACTTCATGGTGGATTCAAGTGCACCTTGAAGAAATGGCAATCGATTGGAGCATTTAAGTGCGCCTCCTTGCAGCAGTATTTATTGAAGTTTCTTAATGTTTTTGTTTCCATTTGTTGTAATACTGAAATAATTGGCTTGTTTTACTACAGACCTTTTAATGATCAAAACAAAATAATAAAAATATTGAAGCAAAAATTAATCATCTTTCCAGATTCAATTCTGTATAGTCAGATTTTAAAAATTCAATATTTTACAGAATCTAATCATTCAGACTTTTTTTTTCACCAAACTCCACTGTGTACCTGTTCTACATGTCAATCTGTTGTCAATTGACTGTAAAATTGTAAAACAATCCTATGATGAAATCACGGGAAATAGACACATTGACACCAATGAGGCAGATTTTTTTTAAAATTAAATTTAATTTAATTTTTTAATTAAATAAAAATAAAATAGTTTTCTGACAACTACACTGCATTCTTCTACTATGCATTATGCATTATTCTACTACGAATGGTTTTCAGACAGCTGCTGTTTTACAATTGTTTTCAAAGACGCATATGTCTAATATGTCTAACTACAGCAGTTAGCCACTAACATTAGCTTGTCTGAGCAAATCCCGTTCAAATATGACGGCATGTTGTCTCCTGAATAGTTTGAAAATTCACCTGTTTTGTCTTAATTCCCATAGTCATAGCAAGAGCAATCTTTGAGAGAGTTAGCACAAATAACAATTCAAAGTTACAATGTAAAATTATAAGTTAGTTCAGCTGCAGGGAAAGGTAGCAGAAGTAAAGATGAAAAGGTTTTACAATGTAAATTATACGTTAGTAGAACTTACTGGAAAAAAAAAATGAAAAAGAAGCAAAAAATAAAACATTTAGATTAACTGCCCAACTTAAAATTTTATCGAAGTTTGTTACCTTTAAATCTTGGGTTGACCCAACTTTTTTTGTAGTGTAGTGAGTCACTGAGGTGTCCAGAAATAGGCTGAAAGCTGCTGTAATTTTCACTGTAGAACTAATATTAAGTCAATTTATTATGTTTTAATAGGGCCGGAAAGTAACCATTAACATACCCAATATATGGTAAGTTAATCCAAATAATTTTGAAAGTTGTACTTGAAACTTTACACTATTTTCATTTGTGACAGCGTCCTCACACTAGTCAGAGTGACTGGGTTCTAACGAAGTCTTTTGTTTTGAGTAAACTTCTTTGGGTAGCGCAGGTCATTTAAGGCAGGTGAGAAACTGAGACCACACACACACACACACACACACACAGCAGGTTTGGTTGGGCATGGTGTCGATCACCCATCCAGCTCCTGTTGGCGTAGTCTACTGGGAAATGACCATAGCTCAGCTAAAGTGAGTTCAATTTAATTTGAACTTCACACAGCCCAGTCAGAGAGAGAGGGGGGGAGCCAATATTGTTTTGTCCTTCTTGAAGTGACACAAACATTTCAGACTTTCTGAGCGTCCAGCATCTAGCCCCGGAGAGGCATCCCTCCAGGTCCACTTTTTGGCTATGAAAAGAGCTGTTAGTCCTTTAGAATGATGGAAACTGCATGAACATCCTGTTTTTCTGAACTTATCTCTGCCCATCAGCAGATTTCTATTTAAGACTGTCAACCAGTTACTAAAGTCAGACTCTCCCTGTGCCTCTTTGTGATGCTGATTGTGAAATTTTTCAGCTTACTTTGCTGGTAAGTTGGAGTTAATAAGACACAGTGCTACCACCAATCCCACTACAGTAATGGAATGTATTTGGCCCTAATCGCTTTCTACCTTCAACAGCTTGCTGTCTACTGGTTATCTCCCAGATTACTTTAAAACTGCTTGTGTTCAACCAACCAATAACTTTTTTTCTAAACTGCCTTTTCATTTCTATGATTCTTGAACAAATTGTTTCAAAGCAGCTTCTTGCTGCTGTGAAAAACAAGACGGGCCTTCTCAATGTCAGTAACGACCTTTTAATGAATGCTGACGCATGCACTTGTTTAATTGTTGTGCTGCTTGACTTAAGTGCAGCTTTCAACACAATTGATCATTGATTAGACAGAATCATTGAGTGAGCATATCTGGTACTGTAATAGACTTACCATCATATGTTACCATCATATTTATTTAATAGGAAGAACTGTGTCTCTGTTAATGACCTCTTGTTGTAATTTTCCCTTATCATATATTGTGTGCCTCAACGATCAGTTCTCTATGTTCACCCCAGGTGAACTTTTCAAGAATGTTACAAGAAATCTTGGTGTCTTGTCTGATAGCAAATTATGCACATCACCCATTAGCTTGCCCAACTGTGTTTCATCGCCTCTGAAATATTGCAAACATAATATCTACTTTTGATGTATTAACATTTTGAGATGCAGAAACTGTTTGACTGATTTTATGTCTTTGTGCCTTGATTCTAGCTACAGCGTTATTTCTTAGTGACTTCTAAATAGACCTATTCAGGTGACCTAACCATGACCTAACCAGGTCATTTTCGATTAGCAAGGGTCATTATCAATAGGCGCAGCCCAACATGCTTTTGGAAGCAATTGGAGAGACGTACAACCACTTAGAGCGACAACCTACCATGTATTCCCAAATAATAGGCATTTATTTGAGACCAAGTGGCAGTTTGAGACAGGCGATTATTTTTTCGCTGCACTGGAGCGATCGATAATTAAGCAATATTACCCGACAGGGTGTTCTTTATTTATTTATAAATTAGACTGTGTTTATTTGAAACTGGTGGTTATTCATCAAAATATACAAATCAACCTGGTGTTTAAAGGGGACCCAGCGTTTAATTGAATCTTAGCTATTTTTTTGGTAATTTACAGTATGTGATGTATTGCTGAGCAGAGCAAATAAAACTTGAGCTAGCGGATTTGTCTAGTCCCCATGCTGTTTCGGTCTTTGACTGAACAACAGACGCTATAATCCCGTCTATCTGTCCATGACCGAACAACCGAATGAGCAAACGACACCGTTGGTGTTGGACTTTCCTCATTGGCCGTTGCTCTTTCAACTTCAATCGAAACGTGGAGGAGACATCAAATCTGACGAGGTCGCATCATGAACATTGACTGCGAATCGTCAGGTACAATCCGCCAGCATGAAATTTGCTTTGGTTTTGCTTCTCTCCCTCCCTCTCTGACTGTCTGTGTTGCTGCTGTTTCCCTCTCACAGCAAAGCACTCACTCCCCCCCCCCGCCCTCCAGGAATAACTGGGCGAGTGGGAATCATTTCCTGACACTTCCAATGCAGGAACCACAAGACAGCCATGTCATTTTACAGCCAAACATTACAATAGCATATGTTCGCATCAAGAAGTAACAGTGTCGTGATCCACGTTTGATCAACACTGCACAGTATAATTAGTCTGAGCTGAGATTTGCAACAGGGAATCTGCTTCTTCACTGCTCGTCAAACGAGCCCAGTCAAGGAGCAGAAATACAGCGTTACTCCGCCATTGCAACCCACACTGTGGTCAGAGGCAGGATTATATGTCCATAGTGATGACAAGCCTGTTGAGAGCAGTCGGGCTGAATCATGAAGTACAGTGAAATGAAACAGTCTCAAAAAGAGATGTGTGTTAGCTCCATGTGAACAATTCCTTTCAAATCAAGCATAGCACTTTATAGGACAAAGTTAGACTTATATTACTTGCAGTCTGTTGTGCAAATGGCTGGTTTGGATGCAAATGCTTTGCTGAATTTACCATGAGTGTATTTTCTCCCCTTTTGCATGCAAATTAGAAAATAATTCTTATAGAAACAACAAAATTAATCAATATACAGCAAAACCAGTATGTTTTACTGCAGACAAATCTTGCAGGGATCAGGTGTGTGAAATACAGAGAACCACATCGAGCAATGAGAGTCTTACCATTTCCCACATTAACCATTCATGGTTCAGCATATATTAATTAAAATTTATTATTACTTCTGACACATTAAATGTTGTGTGTGCCTGTATGTGTGTGTGACTATAGTAAATACAAGCTCTGTACTGGGGTACAGTACTTGTATTTGTGGAATATATATATTATAAATATAATGTTAAAAGTACCTAAACCCTGCCAACATTAAATGTCCTATATCATGCATATAGCCACTTTTATGTATCTTTCATTATTTTTAAATTCTAGATTATATATGGGTTATATAAGAACTGTCCCATGCATCAAACACACACAAAAAAATAGAAATGTAAACTTTGCCTTTTTGCTGCTCATTTGTACTTCCTTGATTCATGATGTCAAGTAGCAGCTCTCTCGGCCTGCAGAGGTTCCCAGCACGCCCCACCATTACACCCACATGTCTCAGTCTTCCAAGTGAAAATCAGCCAATCAGAAGAGAGGTTCATGAATATTTATGAGCCAGACCAAAAAAAGAAGACCTCTGCTTCCTGGAGCTCCAGAAAGGTGCTAGAGAGAGCACTGTAAAACTAGAATTTTTGTAGTTTAAATTGCGAATATATTATGCTAGGGGTATCAGAACTTTAAATAAAACCCCAAAAAGTGCATGATAGGAGACCTTTAAACGCAGCTTAAATGTATTTTACGCATTAATCCACATTAAAAGAATGCAATTGTAATGGAGTATTTTCTAAAAAAAAATCCATTTTAGTATTGCTACTTTTACTTAAGTAAAAGATCCGAGTCCTTCTTCCGCCGTCGCCTTTGTGCTGACTAATCTCATCGTATATCCAGCAGGTTTTGGCACCGTCCATACATACGCTCCTCTTCACAATACCGATCATACCGATTATTGCGCTTCCCCGGTCGAGCGGATTCCTCGTCGGGCCGCTGGGGAGCGCTGCTCCACTTCGGAAGCTGACAGTCAAAGCTGCGCTCTTCATCTTCCAGGCGGACAGACTGGAGCGCAACAACAGTCCGCCGGACTCCGCGACCGCAGCGCACCTCCGTCCCGCCGCGCTGGGGCCACTTTCCCCGTCACTGGAGAGGATAAAGGAGGGGATTATCGGCGCAAGATATTAAAAGAAGAAGAAGAAAAAAAAAAAGCCTGATCGGGGAGGAGGGAGCGACAGGGAGTTAAGTTGGATGTTTCCTACATGTCGATATGCCCCGATAAGTAAGTTTTTTTTTTCCTGTGCAGAAGAGGAAGAGGAGAGGAACGGAACTTTCCAAGAGGAGCTTTTTTTTTTGTATCACAGGAGGCTCCCCTGCTGTTGCTGCTGCTGCTGCTGGTCCGGCTGCGGAAGCTGGATGCTGCGGTGGAACTTTTCCGCTCCAGTCGAACCTGAGCGGCCGGTGTGATAGAGAGAGAGAAAGAGAGAGAGAGAGAGAGAGAGAGAGAGAGAGAGAGAGAGAGAGAGAGAGAGAGAGGAGCCGTTCTACGGTACCGGGAAAGGGGATGCGAGCCTCTCCTCCGTGTCGGATAGCGGAGCGGCTATGAGGAGAGAGGTCTCCCTGCTGGGCTAACACAACATCACCACACCGACATACCAACAGGTATGAAGCGATGGATTACCTCCACCTGCACGTACAAGCCGGGGGCGCTTTTCCTTTTTTTTGGTGTATGAAAAGTGTGCTTGATGAAAAAAAAAAAAGTAGATTCATGATTGTATAACGATCTGCTGGTTGTCTTGTCTTGGAAATAGATCACACTTCATCCGTTCCTTTTTTTAGGGAATATAGATAGACGTGGATTTTTTTTTTTTTTTTAATGAAGGCATGAGAGTTTATGGAAAAGATTCCTCACGGCAACATCCCGTCAGCCTGTTCTGATTTTATAGCCTGTTTATTTATCACGGTTGTGGTTTTTAGAGAAAAGACAAATGATTGCAGGTGTTGCACAGGGGTCTCTCTCTCTCTCTGTTTCTGTCTCTCACGCACGCACGCGCGCACACGCAGGTCTTAGCGGTGCGCGTACACACGGGCGTGTGGCGCCGGGTTCAGTGCGCTATTTTGAGCAGAGCTGGTGTTCAGCGGTGGCAAACAGCTGTCTTGCCTCGTGCTGATTGATTTTGTGAGCTGTGGTATTTCCAAAGGCCCCTAAATGTTGAAGTGTGCTGTAATTCACGGAGAAAGACGAGATAAGGAGCGTTTCCCTTCCCCGTGACGCACCAGCCTACCACTTGTCTGCCATTTAATAGCCTAATAGTTGCCTATTGTCTTTATATGACGGGAACATAAGCAGATTTAAATGGTGAATATGTGGGTTGTGCATAAAGAGGAACTCATGGCCTTTACAGCAGGAGCATGGACCACCTGCTGTAAATGGTGATTTATATATGATCATATTTATTGGGGACATTAGTGTCAACATAATGCATCGGTTTGGTGTCACACCAGAGGCCGGGAGTAGATGAGGGTGCTCTGATATTTATTTAATTATTATTATTTTAGCTTTGGGTGTGTCAACACACGGAATTGAGATGTAACAACTACCGGCTGTATCTCTTGATTATGTTCATGTGTGGCCTTGGTGTTTTGGTTTGTGTGGTTTTTGTGACCTTCAGCTGTTTTATAAAGCCCGGTAAGTTGCCTTTTAAACAAAGATGTTCAATCCAACTGAAAACCGGCTATATCTTTGACATCACTCCTCCTCATGCTCCATCTGTCTCTCACCTTCCCTCTGTTTTCACAAGCCTGTGTGGAGGAGACAAGGCGGAGAAACAGAGTGAGGAAGTTACAAAATAAGGAGGAAGGGAGCCGACAGTGAGATGTGATTGACAGGAGAGAGAGAGAGAGAGAGGGAGAGAGAGAGATGCAAGGAGGTGGTAAGAGGGGCCAGTAGGAAAATTGGATGTTGGAGATAAAGGAATAAATGTATTTTATGTAGCCACAGGCAGACAAATGATTTGTTCTGATGCACAGATTTACTCTACATATCTTTGCTTTCGCCTGATGTCTGCAGATGTTTTAAAGCTACATCTTGACTACGTGAAACATGGTTTTCGTAGATGGAGCTATTTGACAGCGAGGAGAGAGGGACAAGAAAAGAGAAAACATTTAGGCTATGAAGAAGGAACATTAGTAATCGGATAAAAATCAGCATGAGATGATGAAACTGTTGATAATGTTTTTAAAAAGCATAGCTTGTGTTTTTATTCATGTATATTTAGTATGTTTCTTTTTATTTATTTATTCTTTTTTTTTTACAAATCTACATGTATGCTAAGAAAAGTTTGCCTATGACTTGACACCAACTTTCTAGCTGACACACACACACACACGCACACACACGTTTCCATATTCTACAACATCTTTATGTCTCACCTTTCGCACACATACTCCCTTCTCATTACACGTTTCCCGCTCACTTCTTTTATCCCCTCTCCGACCATTAAACCCTCTGGGCCATGGGAATAATATCTATGTCCAGGGACAAGGGGGGGGGGGGGGGGGGGGGGGGGGGCTAAAGAAGCAAAGACAAAGAGCAACCGGCAGAAATAAAAAGTACAGTAGGCTATGTGTCCTATGAAAAGGTGGTCTCTTTTTCATTTGCCACCTCCTGGTGTGCATGATGACAAGGGAATAGGAGAGAATGAAAAAAGAACAAGGAAAGACAAAGAGCTCGACTGAGAGAGAGAGAGAGAGAGAGAGAGAGAGAGAGAGAGAGAAGCAAACAGAAAAAAAAGAAAGCTACAGGGGATAAATAAAAATAAATAAAAAGCATGTGTCCTATAAAAGGTGTTCTGTATTTCATTGGCCATCTCCTGTAGCTGTGTGTGGTGTGCTGAGACCCAGGGGGGATCAGTAGCCACTCTAAATGTGTGTAACCCACATAAAGAAATTGTTTCTGGGAGATCGGGCCCCGTAAATTCATTCCTAGCCGCCAGTCCTGTTCTTATCTCACCTCCCAAAGGTGAGCTATAACATCCAAACACATATATTTTCGAGATTTTTTTTTTTCCAACACACACACACGCGCACACAAAACTTGTTCTTCCAAACATACACACATCTTGACACCCAACAGACACATATCTTTCAGCAAATAAAGAATTAACTGTTTTTTTGTTGTTTTTCAGGATGCACACAGACAGACACAAAATACACATGCATATATATTTTTTGAGACTGCTTCCTTTTCGAAAATGCACACACACACACACTGCTTTGCTAGGAAATTGCCAGTGTGGGACAGTAACAGCGACAGCTACAACAGCATCAGTACCTGCTGTGGATCAGAGCAGCGTCAGAGAGAAACAGCAGCAGACGCTGCACTCGCAGCTCTAGGATTACCTTAGTCTGAACAAACTCCATTACTGCCTCTATTACCCAGGTATACACAGCCCGGGAAAAAGCATTTGCAGAGCCATTGTTTACCCAGCACCTCGGTGCCCCACACACGGTTTCCCTTGACTACAGAGCGAGAAGGGTAAAGACCAAAAGGTGAGGAGAGAGGAGACAGTTACAGGGGAGGAAAACACAAAAGCGTGGCTGTCTTTGTCTCTGTCAGATGATTGTGTAACAGTAAAAGTTGGTTAAACCAAAATGAAAGATACTTGAATGGATTCCGTTGAATAGACAGAAAATTTAATTTGATAATCAATCGATCATTTGTGTGTGTGTTTTTTTGTGCAAATGTTCCAAGCATTATTTTTTGGGGAATTTCCATCAGGGCCTCTAAAAGCTCAGGTCTAATCCATATTATATGGGTAATATTAATTTGAATAATTATGTAAATTAAATTTGCAGCACTGCAGTAGCATATCATCTATGACAGGTCGTCTATATTCTATCTTGTGGCCCTGGATTTGATGAGAGACTAGGTTTTTAATCCCAATCCGGCCAAAAGTCCAGTTTCAAGATTTAATTGCTTTAGTTTACACTGCACTCATTTTTTGTAGATGTTTTATCAAACTGAGATCAAGGGAATATTATTTCTTCATCCCAACCATCAATTATTTTTATTATTAATAATTCAGACAAAAACTTTCTCGAATAATTATTTGATGGTTCAGTGTTTAGAATGTCAGAAAACAATGAAAACACACAATATTGATCATTATTCCCTAAAATCCATGTTGACAGATGATGTTTTGTCACGACCAACAGTCAAAAACCCAAATTATTTTTAGTTTACTATCATGGTGAACTGGGGAAACTTTCAAATATTCACATTTGAGATGCAGGCTTATGTGAATTTTGTCAATTGTTACACTGGAACTGGAATGAATTAATCAATTAGCAAAATTCTTTCCAATTATTTGTCTATTAATTTCAGCTCTATGACAAAGATGACACATATTCTCTAGGTATTCATACTCAAATGTGAGGATTTGCTGTATTTGCTGTTCTATTACTTATAGCAATTGATGATTATATAATATACAATTCTATTTTATTCTAAATGAAAGTCATTCATCAATTATTATTACCAAACCATTGCTATTTCTTTTACTGTCGAATTCACTCCATGATTCATCAATCTACTGAATTTAGTAACTAACATTTAACATTTTCAGCTATTAGATATAATGATAATAACATAGAGACAGTCAGAGAAGACAGAGATGACAATTGAATACAGTGTGGCAGGCTCTCCCTCTGACTAATGAGGGTATGTGATAGGGCAATGGTGAGTATGTGTGTGTGTGTGTGTGTGTGTGAGTGTGCATGTGTGTGTGTGTTTCCAAGGCTATAAATGTGATTGCAGTGCAGTGTTGAATGGCTTGTACATAATAGTGTAAGTGGATGTGCAGAAGGTTAATAAGGGAGAGAATACTAGAGAGCATGAATGAGCATGTTTGTGCGTGAATATGCAGTGGAAGAACCCGTGTATGTGTGTTTATGTCTAAGGTGAGTGATGAACTGCCACGTATTTGAGTTTAAAGCCATCAATCACCCTCATCAGTGACTCTGGAGTCCCGTCATTACATCTGCGGTGTGTTTCCCTTCATTTACACTATTAATGACCATCTCTATATTGACCAATGACCCTGTGGTCTTGCTTAAAATTAAATATTGGTGCAGAACATAAATAACCTTGGTAATTTGATTCATTTTGTCCAGATTTGTTATCACTTATGTACCCTAGGCAAACACATCATTGTTCAAATGTACTTTGCTAGCAACAGTAAATGAACTCATCGCTATCCACACAACGGTTAGTTGTTAGTAAGATAGCTCAAAAAGTTTTGGGCGGATTTTCGTAAAATTTTCAATGAATGTTGGGAATGGTACCCTGAACAGATTATTGAATATTGGTAATGATCCGAAAGAAATCCTGGTTTTTGGATCACTTTGAATTTTTTGTTGTTTGGTAGCATTGAGGTAAATGGACCCTCATACAGGCGCCATCCTTTAGGGCCACCTGGTGGTGATATTTTGCACCTGCATATTATAGAACAACAACTAGTTGTTTATGTGGCTTCAATCATCTTTTAATGACAAAGTAACATACTGACAGTGATGATACGGTCATGTTTTACTCTGGTTGGAAAGCAAATTGTGTGCATCAGTGGTGAGATCAGTGTCAGTGTTGTGTTACAGAACTGCTACAGGTTCGCTGATGCTGCGCTACCACAGTGGGTAAATTCAGCATTGCTGCTATTGTAGCATCCGACTGTGACATGTTGCAATTTATCATGAAAGCACGTTGATCAGTTGATAGGTTAGCTATATCATCTGCTAATGAGTCTGCAGTGAGTGGACTCTTCACCAGTGTGTGGGCTGGGGGCGGGGGTTTGTATCACATTCAGCAGCAGTTGTAGACGGACCGACACAGGCAAGGCTTTGACGGTGTCAGGGCTGACTCATTATGGCTGATGGCAAACAGGAGCTGAAGTCAGAGCTACAACATTACACAACCCTCCGGCTGCTGCAGCTTTCTTCATCAACAACTCGACAGCAATCACTGTGGTCATTAGCCCGGCATAATTAGGCCTGGTCTCATGTGTATTTGTGTGTGTGTCTTATCACTGGTCTCCTGAGGTCTGTGTGCTTGTGTGGACGTTGCCTTGGTCATTCCTCTTGCGATGATGAAGTGTAAGGAAAGGTAGGGAGCAAATGACATCCCAAAGGGCGTGACACATTCACTGTCATGACAGACTGTTGACAGAGTAATGAGAGCAGGAAACTCACTCAGACACTCTGTCTTTTCTTTCCTTTTAATAATTTCTTCTCTCTGCGTAGCTCTGGGCCTGTCCTACCGCCCGCCTGTGTTTGTCTGTGTATGCCCTTTTATCTTGTAGTCTTTGATTATGTTCTTATAAGTGGAACCCGGAGCTATTTTATGGCTGCCTCATTAGGTTGTCAGGCAAGCCCACAGCACACACAATTATACCTAATTATGCAATTATGCATTCAGTATGAAGCTTTTATATACTGTAGATTGGTATGTTTGAGCACAAATACAACAGTAATTAGTGCAGTTTTGTGGGTGATTGTGGTGTGTATGAGAGGTTTACAAAAAGCTGAAGATCATTGTTGGTAGATGAAGAAGGTGATGGAGGGGAAGGCATCATCCATATTTACAAGTCTATATATCGCTTTATTCTGGACTGTAGCGGCCGATAACGTCATAACTTTGCCCTATTTAAAATATAATAGGCCAATAACATAATAACTGTCAAATAACATAATAAAAGTGCTGAAACTTTAACGTAATAACTTTTGGCCGAAATCATAATAACTTAATACGTTATTGGCTGGTTATTACAGCCAATAACGTATTAAGTTATTATGATGTATTGGCCTGGTGAAAAAATAAATTGTGCCTGAAATTGTAACATAAGTTATTATATTATTGGGAAAAAATGTACCTTATCAGAACTTTTATTTTGTTATTGGCCAATTATTACATTACATTATTGGCATATTACATTTTAAAGAGGGTAAATTTATGACAAAATCAGCTGTTATTACATTATCGGCTGCTACATGTGACTTTACTGGAATATATCTGGTGATGATGATTTATAAACATCTTAGTAGTTATCTTATACTGGCTTCACCCTCTGTTTATAACAGGCTGTTTTAGCTCCAGTCTCTTTACGGGCTTTCTCCTGAGGACTGCCCCAAATATTAGACAGATTTTGCTTCTTTTTGTCATTCTTTGCCCTGAATCCAATCTGAATTTTTCAAGTGGACAATATGAACAACCAATGGAGCAACAATTGCATTTTTAGAATACACTCATCTGTTTGTTTAAGATGATTATGTTGTTGAAGTTTGATCACGTTTAACATAGACACCCAACATTTTTAAGGTGTATAAATGACATAAATCATCAATCAAAAATATATTTTTATGTACATATATATACACACATTACATATACAGGAACATACTGCATTGTATCTGTGCTTGCCTGAGACACCAAGAAGTTTGTCACTTTAGCTTCAACCATAAATGACACAAGATCCTCGGGTAACCTCGGGACACCTTGTTAAGGAGCGTGAGAGCATATAGGACTGCTTCACCTAATCCCTACGCTTCCCATTTCAACACAGCCAGAACATTGCCTGTTTTCCTAAGAGACATGTTTCACACCGGCACTTCAATAGATGAGATAAAATAAACACAGTGGAATAGGGGGAATGAGCTGCAGTAGGTGGTGTGCTTCAGTGTGTCGTGCTCCTCTATAGACGCTATTGAGAAAAGCAGGCGAGGCTGCTATGCTCCCAGTGTGTGTGTGAGACAGGGCTGACAGTAATACAAGCAATATCTGGCACCCCCCTCCCAGGGATCACATCCTTAAGACGGTTTCTCTCACTAATCCCCTCCTAATATGACTAATATTATGACACTGCCATTAGCCACAGCACTCAGAGGGCACCAACAGGGGGAAAACTATAGCCACAATCACGTGCACACACACAACCCAGAGCAGCGTTTCGGCAGGTTTTAAGTAATAACCTGCAACGTTTTGATATAAATAAACAGCAAATCAAATCCCTCTGTATCTGTCTGATATAGCACAAAAGTGATCGGGCGCTTACTGATTGTCATCTTAGGAATACCACTGTTGGACTGGTCATTTCTGGAGGAAGAGAAATAAGGTGGACAGATAACAATGCAGCAGTTGTTTATTACAGGAGCTTGTTGCTGAGCTGGACTGTAGTTTCCAAGGCTGAAGAGACAAAGATGTGTGTCTGTGCCTATAGGAAACAAGACTTAATCAACAAATGGTGTGAGGAAAAAAGCTGCAGTGACTGCAAAAAGATGCTATCTAGGAAATGGAACGCAATTTCTGTTTAGTGCCAAAGATTGTGTTACAGTTAAAAAAAAAAGCAGATTCTGCTCATAACAACAAGATAATTTGCAATCTCAGTACACACACACACACACATATATATATATATATATATATATATATATATATATATATATATATGTAAAGCATTTTAGTTTTTATATGATTTGAGGCAAATAAATTGGCCTGAGGAAGATCTTACCTTACAGATGAAAATGTTTTCTTCACAAAACAGAGAATAAAATTATATATCGGGAGCTTAGAAGTGTGTAGACCCCACTCCTTTATATCTCGCGATGAAAACTTTTTGTCTTGCACCTGAATAATTTGCCTGTATGTGTGCACACTTGGTCTCTCTTCTAAGGGCAAAAAAAAATGCATCGCACGTCCTTCTTGTCAGTAGATAACACTGCATTCTTTCAGTTCAAGCTAGGTTAAGACTTGGGCTGTGTGGGAGAGACAGAGAGAGGCTCTGAATGCAGAACAAGAATTCTAATTTTAAAGTCATGAATTACCAAAAGACTGCTTTCAATTTGATTGCATCCAACTTTATTAGCATTCCGTCTGCCTTTATGTGATGGGGCTGAGTCGGCCTTGTGTCCTCTCCCAGGCTGCAGCTGTGGCAGAGAAGGGCACAAAGAAGAGCTTCATTTGTGATGCCGATGGCTTTAGGGGCCAGACCTGGCGGGAGGAACAAATTAGCGGACGGGCATTTCATTTTTGCAGTGGAACGACGGCACGCAACGATTTCTAAATGTAACATGAGGAAAATCATAATAGAAAGCCCTCCGTTTTCACTTTCCGAAATACAAAGACTTTTAATTAATTTCCTTTCCTTAGCAGTTTACAGAATTTTTTTTGTAGCATGCAAATATCTAATTAAAAAGGTACAGTGTATATGATTTAGTGGCATTTAACAGCAGGTATCAGAAATGGAATATGATATTCATAAGTGTGTTTTAAATAGTGTATTTATTCAGTTTTTTTCACGTTTAATCTACTTGAGGTGCGGGTCTACCTTTGCGAATCACGTTTCTACAGTAACTGAGAACAGATAAACCAAACAAAGGTTCTAGAAATGTATACTTGTGTTTTTCGCCTCTTTCATGGCCACCATAAGTTGTCCTACATGTTTGGGTACTCTGTTGCTATTTGTAACTTCACCACTAGATGCTGCCAGAAGACTACACGCTGTACCTTTAAATAGATTTATTTCTCTACATAAGAAAAACGCCTCTTGTTAATGAGAGTTTCACTGTAACAGATTCCTTTTCATCTCAGTTCCAGTAAGCCGCCAGGACAGTAACACAACAGCGCTGTCCGTGGATGTGAACTGGACGAAAGCCAAGACCCTAACAGTGGAGAGGCTACCTAAAACTCTCATTTCTCTCCGTAGTACATTCACTAACAGAAAAACAAAGACTGAAATGGATATATATCTTCGGAGGATCTCTCCATTTATTTAACTCGGCTCAACAGCACAGGCAACAGCCTAACCACACTGTCAGTGATTAATCATTTTTAAAACACGAAATTGGAAGAGTGTGAGTCTGGTGGCTGCAGTCTATGGGACACTGAGTTTCTACGGTTGATACTGTTATACATCAGGACATACGCAAATTTGTGATGTCACAACTATGCAGTCAGTCCCACTCACAGCCACTCAACCAATCAGAGGAGAAGCTCAATAATATATCGATGAAACATACACAAAATGACCCGTTCTTTCTAGAGCCCCAGAGAGAAGCTTGAGAGAGTAGATGAAAATCCATGTTGAAGTTATTATTGGGACCACAAATATATCTTGTTAGGGTTGTCAAATCCCTAAAAAAAGTTTACAATATGGAATCTGTAAAGGAGTCACATTGCACCCTTTCCCTGTTCAATATTTTAAAAGTCAGCATTGTCGTAGCAATATAGTCTGCCCTCTCACACACTCACTCTGAAAATCGCTGTTTCCCTCCCTCCCCTTTCTACTGAAACACCCTCACTGTAGTCATCCGTACAGGGATTACTCACCTGGTGCATACACAGCAAGTGGGTATGGGGGAATTACTGTAGCCCACCAAATATGTACAGTAGTGTTTATCCCATTATCCACTTGAGCCCAGCCTATATACTTTACTTTGTAGTGGTTAAAAAAGACTTCTCAGACCCGATAGCCAAGCGGTTAGTGCACATACCTCATGGGCAAACATGCCCTGAGCCCTGAAAGTCCCTTTCCTGTATCTCCACTTTCAACTTTAATAAAGGCAAAAACGATAAAAAAAATAAAATAAAATAAAAAAAAAACATTTTCTCACCTCAAGGAAAGTTTTACAAATATAAAACATTCATGGATCAAAAATTCATGATAGAAAGAGTCATGATTGATCTTGTTTACAGTTTCGAGGTTTCCTGTAAACAGTTTTATAGCTGCTACTTCTCCCATTTTTTGAGCTGCAGGGGAGATTTTCTGACATTTTGGATTTGCTGTACTGTACGTCTGAGGGGTAGCGCCACATTCAGGTATTTATTATAGATCGATGGTCAGACTAGGTTGTTCACAAGCACTAAATGAGGTTTATTATTTCAAGAATCACTTGGTTTCAAGAGCTTCACCATTAGATGTTACATATCACATTATTTACCACAATGGAGCAAAAACAATCATAGTCACAGTCAGTCTGTACCAGTGTTTTTTGCAGAGAAACAACCCAGAATATCGCCATCATGATCACCAACTGGGCCTGTTATTGTCTAATCAACCACACACTGGTCCGACCCAACGAGCGCTGCTTTAGGCTAACATTAGTGCTAATGTTAAATCTAGAAAAAATAGTTTAAGTTACTACATGGACTATCGGACTATTGTCCCTGGCTTTTTTGGAATCTCTGGTGTTGGGATAGAGAACAAACTTTTGTGCTCGTGTTAGCAACCAACAACCGACCATTTCGTTTGTCTGGCTGTGTCTGTCCAAGAGTCAGTGGTGGTCCTAAGAACAGGGGGGAAGAGTGGGAGTGGTTTTACATGTCAGAGGATGGAATATGCTAAACAAACCTGTGGCGACGACGCCACAGGCACCGATTTCAAAACCGACCAGCAGACCAATTTTCCCAGCGGGTGGGCTGGAGAAATAATGCAGAGGCTTTTCGCATTCAGCCTTCTCGGAGTGGCTAGGGTGAAGGATGATTTAGTATATGCATATAAACAATGAAAAACATGACTTTCATGATATGGGGCCCTAAAAGGAACATAAAACAAGACTTTCTGCTCACTATCAAAGTAATTAGGCTACAGACTCCCTGCTTTGACATTTGTAGAGTAATGTGGCAGTTATACAATTCATTAGCTAATTCTGACTGCAGTTTGCATCTGAAACTGCTGTAGTTTTTTTGTTTTTTGTTAATATATTGTGTATATATATATATATATTATATATATATATATATATATATATATATATATATATATATATATATATATATATATATATATATCCATTTCATTTAGCCATTTCATTTAGCCAGTCCAACTTCAGAACAGAGGCTCATACCCCCGGGTGTGTTAGGGGCCTTCAGTCACAAGGAATTACATCAGCAATTAGTGCTGTCATTATGTTTTCTACATGTTTTGGATTTGACTATTCAGCATCTCAATGACAATGCGTTAATTTAAACAGTAGCAAAGTCACATTTTCATCATCACTGACCCACATTTCGATATAAAGGAACCCTGATTTCATTTAGAGTTTATGAGCAACATTAAAGTAGATGACTGTGAGACTGAGCCTATACATTTTACATAAAAGACATTACTGCAGTGGATTAGCAAGGGCAATAAAGATTTTAAATCTCATCACCCTTAGTATGCCATGTACTGTTTTGTATACTTGTTCTACAGGTGATAGACTTACCTGGAATGGTGCTAACAGAGGAAGTGACACTTTCTTTAAAAGGCGAGACATCAGCTAAGATTTACCACCGATGTTGTGAGGCTGAGCAGTAAGGATCCTTCAATTTGTCTGCGTAGGGCTGGGAATACTCTGCATGATCTGCATACCCCTGACTATACTAATGAGGCCCCTAAAGGTCCCTAGACCCGCCAGGACAGCCAGACTGTGGAGTTTTCTGTGGTGCTGCAGGACTGCTGGGCATCAAGCGGCAACTACTTGAGGCTGAGGCCAAGTGAAATGCTGCCGACACTGCAGGGTGCACAGAATGACTCCAATTCAAAAAAGTGTCAGCTTCTCTCACTAAGTCAGTTATTATTATATGAGTCATTACGGTCTCAATTGCTGAATGTGGGCTTCTAAAAAGTGTGCTGGTGGTGATTTTGAAAATTAGTGCCCCATTGATAACATTTGAAGACTTTTGCTTAAAGAATTAAAAGTGAATGTTCTGTTGTTCCACTGTATCTGTGGTAATGGTGTTACACTATCAACACTCTCAACAACTCTGGCTCCAGTGCAAATTAGTGGGTGATATCACACCTAGCTATGTCTTTATTTACCATCTACGCCAGTAACAACGCGTCTGTGTTTTAAATAATAAATACTTCAAAGTCTTGCGAATTCAAGAACTTGATATTTGAAAGGTATGGTGTGTAGATTTCTGGTGGTATCTAGCAGCAAGGTTGCAGATTGTCACCAAGAGAGAGTAGGAGAATCTATGGTGGCTGAGAAAAACCTGAGTCACCAAAACCTGAGTGTCCGTTGTGGGCTACTGTAGAAACATGGCAGGCTTCAAGGAAGAACAACATTATGATGTGTCTAAAAATGACTCAATCTAAAGTTATAAATATATAACAGCTGTTATTTTAATTGTATAATATACTAAAACATACATATGAATATCATATTCCATTTCTACCAAGTCTGTTCCACTAGATGCTGCTAAATGCCACTAAATCTTATGACTTTTTGTATAATGGTTTATGAATTCAGCCTGATTTTTAAACAACGGTTAATCAAGGTTTTTCATTTTAGTTTTCAATTCACAAAGTTAAACAACAGGAAATAATGACTTTACCAGGAGTCACTATAAACCACGTCAGGAATTCATCAGATCACAACCACGTTTCACTGAACATGCCACTCTCAAAGTTGTGGCCACCCATGTGATGACGACAGTGCTGCCCTCTGGAGAAAGAGGTGGGAGGTGTTCACAGTTGAGACTTCTCAGCATGTAGATGGTGATCTAAAGAATCTCCGTGACATAGCACGGCATACTTTCTGACCCCCAAAGGTGTTTGGAAAAGAGGGGATAATGCAATGAGGCATGGTGTAGAGAAAATCCATCGGACGCCGCAGAGTTGTTTGTTCATGGAGAGAAAGAGAGAGAGAGAGAGAGAGAGAGAGAGAGACTGCCTGAAAAACAAAAAAGGAATGCTTGAAAGCAAGCACATAGAGGATAAACAAAAGAGGAAGATTTGTGAAGGAACCATTGTGTGGTCTCCCTTTGAGTATCATGCAGTATAACTACCTGCAGAATGCGAAAGGTTTTAGGGTTTTTTTTAACAGGAACTCTTATCTCCCAGTGCCACCCTAATTCAATTTCAACTTTAAAGCATCCTGTTTAAATATTAAACAACCCTTCTCCAACTGTCTTGCCCTCTCGTGAATGTGTGTGTGTATGCGCATGCTTGTGCATAGAGGTGAGTGCATACGTGCATACACATGCATGCATGTGCGAACTTGTCCACCTCATTAATAGATGATAACTGCGGCTGGACAGCGCCGTTCTAATGCGCTTGTTCTCCTTCCTCCCTCCCTCTTTCTCTTGTCTCTCAAATTAACCGCAGCTACTACTACTGTGGAGACTTGAAATGGGAGTTGGGGATAGGGTTGATGTGAGGATCCTGTGCGCACTTATGCGCGTGGGTGTGTGCGTGCAGGGTAAGCCTAGGGGTAAGCTTTTAGAGGTCTGAGCAGAAGGGTGTGAGTGAGAAGGAGAGGACAGATTTGAGCAGTTATCGCTCCCTGCAGACCTCCTGTCCTGCCTGCCCACATATCCCCACACACACACACACATACACACACAGACACACATGCACGCATTCACACACGTGCACGCATACCCTATTCCCTTCTGTAATCACGTTTAGCATGGTTCTCTCCCTCTCTCTCTCTCTTTCTCTCTCTCACACATAGTCCAGCCTGAATGGGCTATCACATCATGCTAGAACAGAACGTGTACCGAGTCTAGCTGCTCTGTATGTGTTGCAGCAGCAGCAAAATCACTCCACTGTACCTCCTATTGCTCATCAGAAACAAGCCCTGAGCTGAAAGCAGACCCAGGATTGTGGGGATGATGCTATTTTTACAGCCAGTCTGATGAGAGGTGCGCTGAAAGAAAGCTCGGCTCCCTTCCACTCCCAGACACTTTAATTAGAACGCTTGCTGTTCCCGCTGTCTCACCTGTCTCTTTGTTACCAGGAATGAATACATGTTTGGGAGATAAAGGGTTTTTATTTATTTATTTTTTTTATTGAGGTAAATGGTTAAATGGCTAGATAGATTGACTGAGAATACAATTTTGACTCGTTTTGTTTCTTGTGAAGGCAGATTTGCAAAGCAGTGGCGCTTCAAGGGCGACTGTGCATGCATGCGTGTAGGTGTGTGTGCGTGCGTGCCTGTGTGTGTGTGCGCGGATGTGGCAGAGAGCGTTGCAGTCGGAGTGGAAATCAATGCAGAGAATATAGTGGCAATTACTACAGCAGCCTGCAAGTGAACCTAGTGGAATAAACGAACTAATACATGAATAAATAAGCACAGTGAAATGGAGATGTGAGTGGAATGTGTGTGTGTGTGTATATGGCAGGCTGGTCTATAGACAGCCCTTTGCTGTGCCAGCCAATTAACGAAGTGTGTAAACCGAGCTCATTAAAGAAACACAGCATTGGCCACACACATACACACACACTCTCAGTATGAAGTCAGACTGCCTCTCTTCCAGACTGTATGCACAGGAAGTAAAAACCTTTCTTTCTTTCTTTTTCCCCCCACAACACAGGTCTACAGCAAAGTGCCTGGTTGTTTGCGATTGCTGTTCTGTGTTTGCGGAGTCCTGTGTGTGTGTGTGAGACACTGTTTGGACAAGATGTAAAAGATTGATTCAGAGTTTCTTGCTTTGAACCAACTGCCAAGTGCTGTTTCGCTAACCCTCCATGTTCAGAGAACAAAAGCTTTTCAAGGACCTCTTTCCCTCAGTGTCTTCCTCCCTGCACGACTCTACGCCTCTCGCCTTCTTTCTTGTCTTACACTCATCTATTTCAATCTGGGTTCATTTCTCGATCCATCTGCTTTCAAGTGTTGGACAAACGCTAATATAAGTGCAAATATAACCTCTTCATCTCATCTCTGTGTAATAAAGTTGAGTCATGGAGACGCTTTTATTTTTTTGTTGTGGTGAGAATGTGTTTTGTGTCTGTGTCTCTTAAGTTTATCAGACTAATAAGACTGCAAAATGCAAGCAGAGCGGAGACTTATGTAGATGGAAATAATTTCTCTTAACTGCACTTTATAACCATGATTCATGGAAGGATGTGGACTATTATTAGTCCTCAAATGAGGGAATAACATAATAGAGTGAGACAACAAACGTGTGACTGTGTGGATCCTGTCATTCCTCCAGGGTCTCAGATGTGAAGAGTGTTTCCATACCACACCGGCTCTGTGTCTTAATTTAATAAAACCCTATTCAGTTTAATTAGATTCAGATATTAATTAATTTTCCTATTAATTTAACATCTATTTATATTTTCTGGCAGTTACAATAAGTAAAAAAAAATAAATATGAATGTTATGATTTGCTTCCTTTTCTCTGCCTTTTGGGTAGTGATTGTTGGCCAGACCAGGATAATTTAGTGAACAATTTTAAATTTAGTTTGGATTCACTGGTAACTCTGTGTATTTAAACTTATTTTAAACAGTAAATTATGATCTGATTAATCAAAAGGAGGTTTATCAATAATGAGACAATAATGAGATAGCAATCATTTGCAGTCCTATGTGCTATCGGTACCTTTTTCTACATGTGTGTTTGTGTCAGTGTAGTGACAGGATGATTTCAGCTTCATTTCTCTTTGTTCTTACAACAGCCCAACAGATGTGGCTCTGTTTGCTCAACTGCATGTTGTGCTACTTCTCATATTAGCAGAAATGTGACGTGTTGACATGACACACACACGATAAGCTTTCTTAAGAAAACAGATGCATCGTTTAGTTAAATCTCCTGCAGAGTGACACAGTGGCATGTCTCTCTGTGTTGGTGTTGGTGAATGGGGGCAAAATGTGTGTCTGTGTTGTTTTCTGTTTTTTTTCCCCCCTTTGCATGTGTGTACAAAGGCTGAAAACGTGCTGAACAAAGGATTCAGAGGATAGAGAGATGAAGCCGCTGTGTCCAAATTTTGTCAAAGATTCCAGTTGGTTATGCAATCCAGTGCAGCCAGTTAAACCTCTGAATTACTGGCAATACAAAATGTGATCATCTTTACTGTTCCGCAAGACCAAGAATTCTATTTTCACCAGCCTCCTCTTGCAGCAAAACCATAAATGGTTAACCTCACACCCCATTCAGAGACAAAAACAATTGTGCGGCACGCATTCGCAACAAAGGCGAGGACAGCAATGCAAAACCACTAAGTCCTAATCCAACAGATGGGGGATTTAACTACAAGCTATATTGCTAAAGGGGAATATAAGAATTGTGTCATTTTGAATAGCCCGACTGCGAAGTGGCAATCAAAGACCCAAGAGCAAATCCTGCCCTGAGGGAAAACATCCATGCGTTTACATACACTGATGCAGCAGTATAGCCTGTAGGCCACCCATGGCTCCACTGGCTGGAAATCAGGGAATACGGTGGATGATGTCTTCAAACTCTTGTTTAAGAGACGGCAGCTCAAAACAGGCTGCATGGTCTGTATGCACTATTGTGCTTCAACTATCAACCCATTTGTTCGTCCATCCACCCATTTCCAGTTGAGTGCCTGTTGAACCCTTTGCAACATGACAGTAGGAGCTGCCAAGTCTGAGGCCTGTATTAATGCCAGTAGAGCCAGATGGTGGGAATCTGTTGGAGATTAAACTGCTCGGTGACCAGCTACCCGGCTCACCCTGGCCCTGACAGACGCGGCACCCTGACTGATTGACCTGCGTGGCAGGTCTCAGGGGTACGGGGATCAGGTCAAAGCCTGACCTTATCTCTCTTCTCTTGGCCGAGGAGAAATGTGAATGTGGGAGGTCGGCTGGTTGTGCCGCCCAATTAACATTTGTCATGTTGCCTGAAAAAATAAATAATAAATAACCACCTACCAACCCCCTAAAGCCTGGATTACTTGTTTAAATTCTGGATTAGGTTTATTTAAAGACCTAATGGCCTAATAATATATGACAAAAGAAAAGCTAAAACCTAAAAAACACATGGTTGGTAGTGCCCACTACCCCGGAGTGAAAACAAAAGGTCTTAGCATTGTCAGATACCACAGAATGCCAGCTTTACTATAGCTTCTCAATCCGATCATGGATTGTGACATGCACAAGAAATTGTTAAAGTGGTTTAAAGAAGGTTCAAGCAGCTATCTACAGATCCATCAACATGTGTAGTGTAAGGACTCAGTGAGGTACCCAACATCATCCTTGCTACTTGAAATGAAAAGGCACTGACTAACATACCCTCTATTTAAACAAACCAATTGGAAATCAATCGTTCTGCAAGAGCCCCTTAAAATTACAGCAGAAGGAAATGATTTTAATGAAATGAAAATTAGAGCTAAAAAACTTTGCATGTGGATTTTTTCAGGGTTTTTTTCTAGGATAGACAGGGCATATCTCAGGGGTCCAAGGCATGTCCATAACCCCCTACCTCCTACCAATATGTAACTTTTCTGTATTAAAATGTCTAAAAATGTCTAGAACAGTGTGGGTTAAATGTTTGCAATGTCAGAACTTATTCGATAAAATCATCTTCCTTTTCACATTAGGTCTTTTTTTTTCTTTAAAAACAAAAAGCAAAAAACCTAAGCGCCCATACTTTTTTATTTTTTTTAATTTAGCTGTTTCATCAACCTTTTCTAATGCGATTCTTCAAAATGCATATAAAAATACTTTCAAGGACACACGGATGCAATCACATAATGTGTTTTGAATGTTTTTTTAAATGAGAGCAAGGCAACCTCTTCAGCCCATTGACGACTCATCTCTGTGTGAATGAATATAAATTCAAACCTGGGACATAAGGAATAGTCCAATGAATGAACTGGCACTCAGAAAGTATCATGCACTTTCACTGTTATGTGAATGTCGTCTCATGAGCACAAAGGCCTATTGAGAAAAAAAGTCGTAACCTGAATGAGTGATTTGAGTGCGAGTGTCATTTTGTACTGAATAGGTTTTAATTGAAGGACTCAGTGCTCTCTCTCTCTCTCTCTCTGTCTTTCTTAGTCTCAGTCTCTTGCTTTTGCTCTCGTGTGTGCAGTATCAAATCTATGCAAGTCTCTGGGGAGCTGTAGACCTTTACCTGCTCTGGTCTTGCTGTGTTAAAGGTTAGATATGAGAAGATCTTATACGGTAGTCTCAGATGTCAACACTGACCGCCTCACACATCTTGGATTAGGAGGCAAAGAGACAATGGCTGCCAGGAAATCACTTGTCCTCCAGCCTGTCAGTAACAGTCTGTATCTCTGGAAGAGGCGGCGTGTGTGTGTGTGTGTGTTTGTGAGAGAGAGTGAAAGTGTGTGTGAGAGAGAGTGCAGATGAATTGATGTGTGTTTGCAATATCAATACCCTGCTGATCCGATTCTCCCTGCTGTGCATCTCTGCACATCTCTGATTGCCAGATGTGTTTATAGTGTGTGTGTGTGTGTGTGTTAGTGGATATGTGTGTGTGACAACCAGGTGTGTGTCTGAGTCTCTTGCTCGCAGTGAGATTTCGATGTTGACAGGGTTGATGCTGTTTATTTTGGCAATATGCTGTCAGGGGCGGTGGGACACTGGCTGTGTGTGTGTGTGTGTGTGTGTGTGTGTGTGTGTGTGTGTGTGTGTGTTGGAGGGGGTTTGCTGTTGGAGGGATGGTGTGTTTACGGAGTTGTTCATCTAAATTGTTGCCACACATTGAAGACAGCAGTCAGTAATCAGACATAATCAGGTGATATATACAGTTGTGCACGTATGCAGGAATCTGGTGTAATTATGAATTAAAAACACACACACGCCCACACACACACACACACACACACACACACACACACACAGACACACACACACACACAGACTGTTGACAGCTGGGTAAATATCCCCTTAACTTCAACTAGTAGTTTTCATCAGTGCTGTATAACTTTCGGAACACTCTTGAAAGCTGACTGAATAACAGACTGCTCCTATAATTCTTAAATCGCCACCATCACTAAATTGTTTGTCCGCTATTGTGCTTGATGTAGCCTTGTCTGTGAGATCGCTCCCTACAGCTAACTACAGCTGCTAGATATAAAAACCAATGAGGGGACAAATGCAACGCTATCATTTATTGGAACCACAAGGAATTCCTTTAGGTGTCTAACTTTGGCTTCCACCACAAGCGCAAAACACAACACATATGGTATTATGTTAATATATGTCTTTATTTAACACTTTTACACACTCATATTGGGTAAAGTCTACCCAAATTAAACTGAATGGACTATATTTGATCGTTAGACTTTTGCAATAATGCTGGTAATAAAATAAGTCTTTTCTGCTGATATTTTTTTTGTATATTATTGTGATATAGTGTCAGTTCTGCAATCAGCTCTGAAGTTTAGAAAAACCCTTATCTATCTCTGCCCAAGTATTATTACCCAAGTAACTTCCAGCAGTTGATATTGAAGCATCATAACCTAAAAGAGTGTTACAAACTGTTACAAATTGTCTAGAAAAATAAAGCTCAGTCGAGACAATTATTACACTGGGTAATGTGAAACACTCAGTTTAATAAGGCATTATTTTGGTTTCTGCCCACCAAAATTTCCCCACACTTGTCCCGCTAAAAAAAGGATGTGATGTCACATTTGCGATGTGGGGAATAAATAAATATTGATCAGAGGAATCACAAACTGTGAACGGTGACAGTGATGCAACAGTTTGTAGCCTGCTATTGTACAAAAAATAGTGATGAAAGACACAAAATAACTTCTTCATTTCCACATAGTGCAGCAGTGTTCTGTTTTTTAGAAAAAAACATCTGCCCAAAGCAGAAACATATACTTGAATGGGAATTGGAGCTAATAGTCATAATGTATTGTGATCACAATTTAACACTTTAACACTCAAAAAACTGAACAACCTGAACTAGAGGTCTGGACCTATACTGAAGCAACATAACACCACTTGCAATGGATATTGAAGCGTTTATAATAGCTGCTTTATATATGCTCATATTTTCAAAAGTTGCTGTTTCACAACATGGCTTCCTTTTTGAAAATGACAATTACCTACGAGAGACTTCAAAGTCCTACAGACAGAACAGTGGGTGGCAAACGGTTAACTCCATTCTCTCTCTTATATATATATCACAGGATTCCCTGTTAGAGATTGACCGAGGTGAAGATGTTTCAGACAGCCACGCTGGCTCATGGTTTTACTTTGTGATCCCTTTTAACTGACACCAGCAATGATCCATTCTCTCTTTCCATTTCTCCCCCTCCCTTTTTTTTCCTCTATTTCTACAACATGTCTGCATGAGTCAGATAATTTTCAAAGGTATTTCGACCTGGCTCGAACAAACCGTTGCCTTGCGCCTCCAAGTAAAACCGCTAATGCGACTGACTAAAAATGAACTGTTTGAAGTCTGCCTCAAAAATGTGGGGCTGTTTGACACCGAGGCTCACGGCTCGAAGTCTTTGATGAGACATTACTGTGACCCGCAACAAAAGCTGGGAAATAGTTGCTCAATTACCACACATATCACACAATGCAACGTTAAACTATGAAGTGTATCTCTCCGTCTTCAAACGGATTGCCGAGCTATCTATAGGCAAGAGACTCAATGGTTTAAAACATTCTGAAAATTAATCCATGCAAATTTGATTAAAACGATGTGAAAACAAGTATTTGAATAAGAGGGGTGGTGTATGGCAAGCGTGAAGATGAATACCATGAATACATTAGGGATCAGAGGGGTTGATGCATTTCAAACAGCCTGTGATGTTTGAGAATTATAGATTTATTTGTTCGCACAATTTGCAGATGTAGAGGTGTCACTTACGAGAGGTGTCATCCTGACTCATGCTTTTGTATTCACTAAATGGAGACTATAGCTCTGATGTGTGTGTATGTGTGTGTGTGTGAGGGAGAGAGAAGGAGAAAGAGAGGGAGCATAAAGAGCATGTCATTATTATTTCATTATATTAGTATTTTCCTGTTTCGGGAAAAGATGCTTTGTCATTTGGGTGAGAAATGTGTGTGTTTGGGTTCACAACCTGCAGGTCTGAGTGACACACGTCAAATGTCTCGACCCCAGAGAATAGGAGCTGTCATGGGAATGCAGAAGGAATGAGGGACGGGGAGGAGGGATGTGGTAAGGGTAGAGGGAAAGAAATGTACAAGGAGAGAAATCCCAAGTGAGAAAGCAGTCTGTTCATTAGCAATCTCTCTCTCTTTCTCTGTGTGCGTGCGTGTTTGGGTATGGCGCTAACTAGGACACATTTCCCAGAGTGAAGTAAAGATGGATTTTGAACAAGATTCTTCTTCTCTGAGTATTTTTCTTGTCAATTTTTTTTTTTTTACCTCTGCATGAACTGCTGCTGAGTGTGATGCATTCCTCAGCATATCAGCATGCAGCTCTACCTCGCCGCTACTGAAGTGCTGAGTTGCTTTAATGTGAGTACACAGCTTATGTACTTTGAGTTACTACATCACTGGCTTGTCAATTAGACCATTTCTTCATAAAAGGGAGCGCACACAAGGAATGTTTGCATCTCAGGAATGAAAGTGCAGGGTGAAAGGGGCACCCACTCCACCCCTCCACCCAGCAACCAATCCTCAAGATGTCGACCTCTTTACTTTTCCCACTGAATATTACATGTCTTCTTTTCCCCGGTATGTTGTATGTTGCAACATTTCTTTTTTTATTTATTATTTATTTTTCTGCTTTATTTTCAAATTTTCTAAGACAGCAATCGTGTTATCTGTCCCCAGGTTTAATGACTCTGGCTCTGAGCAGGACTTCCAAAGGAAAAAACTCTTATATATTCATAAGACAGACATACTCGCCTCAGATTGTTCCAAATTGCATTCATGTTGTTGGCTGCATGAGTGTTTTGGCATTGGGTTACAAGTTGAGCATTGAATTAGACTCAAGGAAGAACAGAGAAATACAGCGATGGCTGTGTGTGTGTGTCTGTGCAAGGGAGGGATGTGTTCCATTTGAGGAAACCAGTGACCACAACTCTGATAAGAATTGTGGGAAACCACACTCACTACAAGCCACACTGGAATATCAACCACACACACGCACACGCACGCACACACACACACACACCTCATTGTGTCTTTTTCTGAAATACACATACAGATGCACACATATGCAGACACACAGTCACTCAGGCGTATACACACACGTGACAGGAATGTGTATCCATGTTTATTCTTCCACTAGATGTAGCTCTGGACTGGATTATGTGCCTTGTCATGGCGATGTACATTTTTTTTCTTGTTGTGCATATAATGCATCCATGGAAACTGAAGCAGGCATGTGGATTTCTGAGTGTGAGTGCCTATGTGTGTGTGTGCGTGCATGCATATGTGTGTGTCTTGCAGGCACATGGGTGCATGAGGCCAAGCCAGTATAAATCATTTACTCAATTTACAGTGACAGTGGGGGGAAAAAAGGTCTGCCAGGATTAACAGGATGTAGAAAAACGGAATCACTCAGAAACTCAAGACACAGGAATAGTCAAACCGCACCCGTACTGGCAGAGAGTTTAAGAAAGACTCTCTATTCGAGGATAAAAGATATACAGTCTAAGACCTAAGCTTTGACTTATGTACGCAAGTGGCAAATTAACAATGCTTTCGAGTAGACTGGCTCAGTTTCAAGAGCATCTCGTTTGATTTTTCATTCTTTCTTCTCTCTGAGAGTGAGAGAACAAAAGAGAGAAACAATTTCACCCTCCAGAAAAACTACAATCTCCGGCTGTCCCTCTGCCTGCCTGATTCTTGCCAGCCCAGCTGCCCGATTGGCTTCAGCTCTCCATTATCATGTCTGGTGGAGGGATGTGCGTAAAAGTCAATAGCTCACCCTGATCTGCTGGCAATGGCTTGTGATAGGAGTTCTGGCGCGTGTGTTCGTGCGCCAAAGGCTCCACATTAGCCAGCCTTATTGGGACTGTTAATTGGTTCCTGCTGAGCTAAATTTGCTGCGACAAGCTGCATTGTGGTCGCGCATTTTCGACACTAACCTGCATGCGTCATGCACCTGTACAGTTTTGGTATAATTAGGATGACAGAAGCTCAGTTGCTGCACACAAACCCAAATACGGACACAGAGATTCTAATGGGACGTGCTGTTATTTTCTTTTATGTCCCACCATGATAGATGATACGTGAGACAGTAGTTTTGCATGCATGTGTGTGTGTGTGTGTGTAACCGGAGCCCATCTGTTGTTGTGTATGCTGATATTGCAGCTGCATCTGTGGGGAGCTGACTAGCACATTAGGAAGGAACACACACACACACGCGTGCACACACACACATGCCCAACCTGCACATACCGGACAGCCAACAGTTCATTTGACACTGTAATTACAGCCAGTGATCACGGATCCATTCATCAGCTGTCCTCCTCAGGGCATCGACTGACCTCCAACCATATCGCCATGGGAAATGGTGGGGTGGGAGGAAAAAAAAAAGACCAGATAAAAAAAAAATTAGGATATAGAGATTGACAGGGTCTGTTTATGAGCCTGGCCGTGTGCTTGTGCAGGATTCATCCATTCATTAGTCTGTCTGTAGTATATGTGTGTGTGTTTGACAGTTCACCTTCTGCCACATCCTCTGGTGTTGACCTTACCTCCTGCTCTTACAGTTCCATCATTAGGATGGCTTATTCGCCATTACTGCTCTGCTGCTCTCTACGGTTGCTAGTTGGCAACCTGTATGAAAACAGCATACATAAGTTATGATCACCAGGCAGCGAGTCGACATAGGAACGGGAGGAAGACTGATGTGGGCAGGAGAGACAAAAGCTCTGTGTGCTGCATGTGCAGAGTAGTTGATCTTCTGATTGTTTTATTCTTTATCTTGCTTTGTGTCATTAAGACCCACTGAACACACCCCCTGCACGGCTTCCATCAGTAGACTGAGATAGATTTGCACACGCACATCTGTGTATAGAAACACACACTAACAAGCATCCATCATGCGACAGGGCGTAACTATTTTTTAGAGGCAATTGAAATTCTACATTTTTTTAATCTGTTCAACACAGTTGTTTAAATTATTATGTACTGTAATTATCTCTGTCATGTCAATACAACAGTTATGAAACATCGACAGTGATTTGGTACGGTACAGATAAATATTCACAACTACTCGTCTCAGCAGTTTTTTTTCATATTCATCCGTATGCCACCACAACCAGATTTGAACTCAACAGATGTGCTCGTGCTGTCCTAATTCAGGAAAACCTAAATACTGACTTTGTTTCACTTCACAATCCACCTTCGTAGTGTCTTGATTAATCATCAACACAGTTACGAGCATATGCTGTTATTATGTGCAAATATTCCCCCGGCTTCTTGTTATTGCAACAAACATATGAGGTTCATGTGTAAGTGTCACGTTCTCCTAACAGAATAGCTGCTGCATATTTTTTGGGGACTGTTAGCAAAACTATTTTTGAGTGATTGATAGTGTGTGTGTGTGTGTGTGTGTGTGTGTGTGTGTGTTAGTGTGTGGCTGTCAGCCTCAGCCGGATACACATGGGTCTACTGGGACCACCCAGGCAGATGCTTCATTTATAAAATTATGCATTTAGGGCAGAGAAATAGGTCTGAACTGGGGGAGTTTAGGCGAGTTACAGAATGAGACCAGAATGGGCTGAAGCCATCACTGAGGTGCACTGTTGTGATATAAACGTTTGTTCTTTAGAAAATCCATCCCTGTGTGTGTGTTAGAGAGAGAGGGAGACAAAGAAATGGGAAAAAAGAAAGGCATGGAGAGAGAGAAGTCCCATTTACCATCTCCTGGGCTCTCTCTCCCCCCCTCTTTAAGTATTCATTAAACTGAGGCAGAAGTTTCTAAGGGCAGCTTGGATACTAATCACTGCCTCTTCATCCCATTTACTCACCTCACTGATCATCACACTCTATCTTTAAAATAGAAAGAAAAAAAAACAAAACAACAACGGAGAAAGTGGATTGTTGTCTCTAATATACTTTTATCCTGCCCATCTCTCTCACTCAATCACATTTAATGAACCCAGTCTTGGATAAAGTTTGACATTCAGTGTGAACATTCTTTCAGGTTCCCATTTGGCAAAAGGATTTTTTATAACCGGACTTGACTATTGCCAGTGCTGCGTATCCCTCAGTGTTTGGTGTTGGTTTTCAAAGTGACAAACTGACCATGATGTACTTCAGCAGCTATGATTACTTTTTTGTGTGTGTTTTTAACCTTTGGCACCTGTTTGAAGCAATTTTTATGAAAAAAATTAAATGGCCACATCCTGTGCAACATGAGCAAAAGACACACACACACACACACAACCAGAAAATGATGGCTTAGAACAGAGACATGGCCATGCACCGAGGATCCAGATCGGGAATCCTCCCCCTAGCGAGGAGGCGCCAGGGGAGGACTCATGAGAAAACACTGAAGCCAAAAAAATGATTGGGATAATTACATAATAAAAAACTGAAAACTAAAAAGGATAAAAACCACAACAAATACAAGTACAACAAAACTAAGTACTAAAAGATGAAAAGGCAAGACAGGATAAAAAAACTAAAATACATCTTAAAATATATAAATAAATAATTGAAATATCTGAATTAATCAATTAAAAGCTCAAACAGGTGATTCTTGGGCCTTCTTTTAAAAATACAACTATACACCTGTTTTCTGAAGTTTAAAGTTATGTGTGTAACAAAAACAATTTCCGTAAACATTCGTGGATGACACAGTCACAGGTGTGTTATGACGCTCTGCAGTGTGTGCACCGCAGTGAAAACTGAAATCCTACTCGATTATACATACAGTATAAGATATTATTTCCAGGATAAAGGCCGCTTCACAGCTGATCCTCTCATCCGTGCTCTGGTGAGGTAATCAAATGTTGACCAGACTTGATTTGAGATTTGAGTCGCATTAGATGCTTTTAAAACTAAAAGATGCTCATGGAATATTTATGGCTCACTAGCACAAGCATGAGTAACACGGCTGGCTCAAATGTGTGTGATAAAATGGACGATTTACAGAGCTCTGAGAGCTCCCCTCTTCCTCATCTGTACCATGGCTCTTCATGCGTAAAATATGTAACAGATCACACACTCAGCACTCACACTTAGAAAATGATAAGTATATATACACAAAGGTTAAACTAAATACTCTGTGACATTTAAGCACCAACAAAGCAAAACTGCAGTAAACAGGAGAGAAGAAACTCTCCAGAGGAAAAAGAAATGAATTTTCAGCTTCTGAAATCAGGAGATCAGCTTCGTTAGGTGCAAAATTATGCACTCTGCAATTTAAATAAAAGGCTTAAACAACATAATATAGAGATATATAGAGATATAGAGATAATATCAAGATATCATTGTGCCGAGTTCTTGTCTTGAGTTCTCAAATTATTCATAGGTGCGTTCTGAACGTAACATGAACTCAACCAGTCAAGAGCTGCATCTCCCATCCCTTTTAAAAGCCAGGCTGTACATGCACCTGGTGTGTTGCTATTTAGAAAAGTGCATTTGGCAAGTTGGAGAGACGTCACCACGTAGGAAGAGTTACAGTTACTCTGGTGGTAGGTTTAATTAAATTAATGGATTTAAGGGACTGTACGTTATTTAGAATGAGGGGTCATTGGAATGATTTACTGTGCTTTGAAATAAAAAAAAAAAATCTTTTTTACCTCCTCATTGACTCCATTTTTCCAACGCCAGAAAAAAAAAAACGGAGCTGAAACACCCAATTAACCAATTTCTCTTCTTGATTTGAAAGAATAATCTCTCTTAGAATAGAATAGAACTTTAATGTTCACCAGAGTGGAAATTTATCCCCGACTCGAAGGAGCAGCAGCACACAGTCCAGAATAAAAACAAGCAGTTAAACAGACAAAAGACACGCTCACATTAAACATTTAAAACAGTTCATGTCAATATCTGTGGCTCGATCTTGGTCACTTTGTTAAGAATGTTAATGGCACTTGGAATCGAGGGCTTCTTAGGTCAGATTTCCAACCTCTCTAACATCCACAATTTTCAACCGATTTCTCTGATTCATCTTAATGTCATCAGAAAGCAAACAACGCCTCTCGGACCAGTCAATAAATCAGACGTGGCCACTGGGCATGAAACTGACACTTGCGCTGGTATAAAGGAGCAATGACAGTTGTGTTTCAGCACTATGGCCATTTCCTAAAATCCCTTAATGATTATACCAAAAGCCTGTAAACTAAAACCTAACAAAAACACAATTACGCTGTAAAGTTTTACCATAATGTGATTGCTTTTTTCAATAAGAATCGTAAGGGATTGCAATTTAAAACCCAGTAACAATACATTACACTTACTGTTTGATTCGATAGTTTGTTGGAGAGCTTGAGATCAGTTTGTGTGTTCACTGGACAGACTGGTTGACCATCGTGAAAAGAGAAGAAATGTGTCTCTGGGTAACTGGGTAACTAAAGTTGTTTCATTCGCATGTTGTGTTTTCATACTGTACAGATGGTTTCCTGAAATGTACCCATTTAGTTCAGAGTTGGACGATGTGTGATCTGGGACATCAAACCAGCTGTTGATGTTAAATACTTCCAAACTGTCGGCTTGTTAAGCCACAATGTGTCGTTTTCTCTGACTACTTGTGTTAAACACAGAAGATGTAATGTGTGTGGAGGCTTGAAATCTGCTTAAAAGGCACCTCTAGAGCGGTGGTAATTTTGTCCGATGAGACTAGTCAAAATATATTGGTCAACAATGTTTTTTTTTTCCCCATGACAAATCAGAGACTAAGACGAGACAAAGACGAAAGACAAAATTCGAGTGAGAAGCATCCATCAGTGTTGTCGGCACTAAACGCGGCAACACGGCGAGTGCTACACTGATGAAACGTGCTGCTAATCAATAAACAGGGTCATTTTACGCGGTAACCCGCGTTTTGATAAATGTATTCCTGCCTGAAACACAGTAAAACAGCAGATAAAAAATGTATTATCCTTCGTTTTAGATGTTGTAGCTGCATCTGGGTCCATATGTATAATAACCTGCCTGCTTTAAAAAATAATATTTTGTGCGATCTTTGGCATTAGCAAGTTACCCATCGTACTTCAGACATGTCAGCGGTATTTTCGGTTCACATCGGTAATATATTGTGTGACATGGGCCGACAGAAAACGTCTTTTTTTCATCATGACTGTTTCACAGTCTTGTTGAATCATGTCGGTTCATAATAGAATATACAAATCAGAACATTGTAGCATTCCTAATCATTCAACATGCGGAGCTACTTCATCAGGTAATAATGATATATTAAATCTGAAGAAAAAGACTAATATAAATCTATTGGCTTGACTAGATTTATGACTAGACTAAAATGAAAACAAAATATAATACAAGTTGACTAAATATGACTAAGATATTTATGAGCAAGTTATGCAATGTATTTACCTTTGTCACCTTTATTAAGGTGATGTGATCTGTTTTTAAGGGGTAACAAATACTATGTAAGTGACAACATACGAACAAATTGTACACGTGGAAGTGACTAAAAAAAGCATCAATGTGAACAATGAAGAAATGAATAACTGTAAGAGACACAGCCTCGATTAAATATACCAGCTGAAGGCGATGCAGAGGAGAAAACACAGCGGGCCTCTGAAAAATTAAATCGGGAGGCACACGAGAGAAGAGAATACAGAGAAAGAAAGGCGTGGACGAGAAAGAGGGAGAGTGCTTTTCCTGCCTCTCGCTTTCACCTGCCCGTTTAGAAGATGGACGGATGAAATCAGACTCCTACTTAAGTGAGGTGGAAAAGTAGAGGCTGCATTCTCCCTTCACGGTGCTATTGGTCGTTATCCTAAAGCGTCTGAGGCTCAGTGCTTCTTTATCGGATGAGACTCCTACTGAACTGCCCAAATTCCTAATGTTGCTTGTTCAGCAGCACTGTCAGTACCTCAGCGTCTGTGTTGTTTTACTTTTAACCGTTCTTACTTTGCACTCCGCTACGTTCGTAAACAAAGGCTTATAGTATTGGATGGATTTCCACTTTGCTCATCCAGTGCTTTAATAATCCCAGCCAAGAGGCTACAAAAGTAAAGAAACCTGGATAGAAATTGAATTAAAGAAGCCATTTCTTCCCTCTGGATAATTTTTCATGTCCGTGTTCTCCCATGCCTGACGCTCTTCTCCCTCCCTTGCGTCAGGGACAGCATCGTGCAGGCCATTTGCATTTTGCTTTAATATATTTCCTAAATTCCAAAGCTTCAAGAGATCCCTACTTTGCATTTGTTTATTTAGTTCAAAGTGTTTTTTTTCCCTGTTATTGCCTAAGAACCTTGCAGAAAATTGAAGTGTAGTCAAAATGTGATAGATAAATATGAAAGTGGTGTGCTGTGTATTCTATGGAGAGAGGGACTTTGATGTTATTTTTGCAGTGTTAAGCCAGCTTATAGCTATGGTGTAGCTTGTGCCTGCAGGTGAGGGCTGGCAATTCCCTTTTTTATTTTATTGTCTGATGCTGTTGGACTTGTGGGTGATAGAAAGGCTCAAACATAACTGCGTTTACCACCTGGATCTGCACTGTCAGCAGACTCACTGCAGTGGTGCCTTGTTTCTGTATGTGTGTGTATGTGTGTGTGAGCACGTGTCTTTTTGCGTGTTGACCTGAGGATGTTTTAGGGGTAGCCATGTTGCGTGTGGACGATGGATTTGAGGTGACATCAGGATTGTATCTCGCGGTCCAACGAGTTCTTCGGGTTAGCACATCGAGCGACAGACGGCGATATAATAAAAGGCAGAAAAGAGATAGATGGAAAGAGAGCGAGGAGGGAGATAGATGGAGTGTGACACCCAGCTTTAGGGACACACATGTAGCAGCAGCAGCAGCAGGCGAGAGCTGATTGAAAGATGGAAATATCAAGTCTGTGATGTGCACTCTGCTGAAGTGATACTGTTAACTAGTAAGAGAGCGATAAGAAGCTGAGGAAGGACCAAGAGACTTTCCATTCGTCAACACGCACGCACGCACGCTGCGGAGTTACCACAATGCTTGTTAAATCGAAGTCTTAATTTGGAGACTCAGGCTTACTCAACAGGTCACGTGCAGTGAATTTACCCACAAAGGCCAAATTGCGGATTTCATTAATGCAACGCGAAATGAAACACACACTCCCATGTACACACACACACACTCGCACACACATGCTTCTGGCAGGATCAGGAAGGCCTAATCAAACTCAAATCTCCCGAGGTTGCAATTAGGTTTGGTGAGCTACAGTCCTAACTCCGGCTGCAAAACAAACCCTCCCATTAAGCCACAGGAATACCCAGATTTGCTCTGATAAATCCTAATGCTATTGCTTTCTATCGGCTCACATCCAGCTTTTGTTGTGCATTAGCCACTGCACATTTATAGACTGTTTGAGAAATAAAGTACAGGTGAAACACATACACACACATACACCTGCAACTTTTCATGGCTTATTTTCTTCTGGTATTGCCAGAGGGTCTTCTTGTTCAAGTTACTCAAGGTTTTGACCTAAAAAACTATTCCTGTCAGGGAGAATCTAGTGTGTGTGTGTGTGTGTGTGTGTGTGTGTGTGTGTGTGTGTGTGTGTGTGTGTGTGTGTGTGTGTGTGCGCTCATTGCGGGTTGGGATAAGTTCCAGCCTCTTGCTGCCTTGAAAGGAAATGAATGGACAAACAAACTTTTGTGTAATCAAGACAATTTAGATATTTTGAAATAGATATCATTTTAACATGTAATTTTTAGCAGGTATGATGAAGTATTTGATCATATTCTCCATATTCTTTTACAGTGAACACATTATATAAACAGTAATAAAACACTAATGTAGTTGCAAGCAGATGTAAGTGTGTTTTAACAAATTTGTTGATAACTCTAACTTATTTTGTGTACATCCATACATAGAGGCTGGTGTGCAAAATGGATTTGCTTAGAACTCTTTTTAATAAACTTATTATAAATATATAAACTATATATACACATGTATAATAATTAAGTAAAGTGTTCAGACAATTCTTAAAGTCATTTTATTACATTGTCTGGAAACCAGAAATAGCTGTAAATCCATCTTGTACATGTTGAGATATAACAAGTTATAAATTAATCACCAAAGTCATGACGCTTTATTCTCAGGGAACATTGGATATCTGTTCAAAGTATCATAGCTATCCCGGTGAATATTACTGAGACATTACAGTCGATACAAAATGTTTTTTTTACTTGTTAAAAAAAAAAAAATCAGCCTGTAAACATACTTTGTAATCAACTTCCACTTCCTGCATCTTTCCCTTCTTTCCTCTTGCACTTGTTTCCTTTTCATCTACGAGTATCTCTGCATCCTTTTCATTTCCTTTTGCTGCCTCTTGACAATATCAGACAATAGCTTCCAGTTTCTTTTGAAACTGTGACTTTGAGTGGAACAGCGAGATACCGCGAGTATCCTGATGACCTTAGCCACAGGTACTGCTCCACAGGAGACTGAGATACTCATCTCTCTCCGGCACAAAGACTCGGGGACGTACATAGACAGCTTGTAGGGATCACTGATTTCACCGCTAATTGGCGTTTTGCAGCGCAGAAGTCTGCTCTCGTATTTAATGACAAAATTACGCTGAACGCAATATGACACAATATATCACTGGGGACATTTAAGTGTTTTATGGTGTAGCGATGTAATCAGCTGCCTCAATTATATTTATTCTTTCGCAAATTTTATTGCTCTGACAGATTAAAATCATTCCTCAGTATTAAAAAGCCCAAATCAGTTTTTCGGGACACGTAGTAATGTAGTGGCTCTCAATATCTTCTGATAGGAAAATCGCTTCCTGTTAATTGCCGCTGTGACTGATGCGGAGAGTACAGGCATTCCATTTTCCAAATGGCGAATATCTCTGGGAATGGAAACTCTTTGAATATTAATGCGTTTCCACTACATTTCTCTCCTCGCCTGTTGGGAACTCAACCAGAACTCCTATGCCCGTTAGAGCCCGTCTGTCTGGCTGTAGCCAAGACGCATACAAACACATACGCCCACGTGCACACGCACACAAATACAGACTGCCGATATAGAGGGGAAGCTGATCAGCTGCACGGAGCGGGGAGGCCATTCCAATGGGACTAATTAAAGGGATGGAACAGACTGCAGAACTCATCGGAGACCGCCACTCTTTTCTCCGACTCCACCTCTTTCTTTTTCTTTTCCCCCCTTCTGTGTTCACTTCATAAATGGCGACATCATCCGGGGTTACCGGACCCGTTGCCGCTACCTTACCGCTGTTCCCGCTGGCATCTGCAGCGGGTCATGCAGTTTAATGCTTGTGTGCTGGAGCAGTACCCGACACGATGCGAACACGACCGTTTACAAGCAGTTAGTGAACAATGTTTAACAAATAAATAAGTAAAACTCCTTAACTCGCACCATGCAAGCTTTAGGTTCATCAGTACATAAAGGCTGCTGTGAGTTTGTACACAGCTCTGGAAAAATAAAATAAGAGACCACTGCATTTTTTTTTCCTGAAATCAGCATCTCTACATGTATTACAGCCATTCCGTTCCAACGTCTGTTGAATTCCAACACATGCACACCTCATTCTGCTTAAAGAGGCACCAGGAGTGGGATAAAGTCACCCAAGAACAATGTGAAATGCTCGTGGAGAGCATGCCAAGACGCATGGAAGCTGGGATTATAAAGAAGGGTTATTGCGCCAAATATTGATTTTTGAACTGTGCTTAAGTGTACACATTAGTGTTATGTTGTTTTAAAATGGATTTGATCTTGTTTCTTTGCATTGTTTGAGGTCTGATCTTCTCTATCTTTTTTGTCATTTGGACCATTTGTCATTTTCTGCAAATAAATGCTCTAAACAATTATAGTTTTTTGTTTTAGGAATTTGGGGGGAATGTTTATTTATAGCCTCAACCAAAAATGTTCCTTTTGCACAAACACATAACTATAAGTAGTAAAATCACACAAACTGATAGTTTTGCAGTGGTTTCTTATATTTTTCCAGAGCTGTATGTGTGTGCGCATGAGTCATCATGGGTTTGTCAAGCTGTTTAGATGCTACTGACCCCCATGTCCATGAGAAGACACACACACACACACACACACACACACACACACACACACACACACACACACACACACACACACACACACACACACACACACACACACACACACACACACACACACACACACACACACACACACACACACACACACACACACACACACACACACACCCCTTCTCCCCTCCTTTCTTTCACTATCTCCTTTCCTGCTCATTTTTTAATCCATTTCTACATCACACCCACTCATTCTGTGGCAGACAGACTGAACTGCGAGTCGTAACGAAGTGGCACTGCATCATCACAAACACCGCTGTGCGTCTAAATGAGCTGGAGAGGAAGCAGAAAGTGTCTCTGCTTTGTTCCTAATTATTTAGTATGAGCAGAGCACAGGTGAGGACAGAAGGAAGGGGGTTAGACAGAGAGAGGAGGCGAGGACGCAGGAAGACGGCCGCCAAAGGACAGGGTGATGAATAAGTCAAGAGATGGAGCGTGACAATAAAGCGCGTATGATTCTATGCGTGGAGATGCCCTCTAACCACAAAACGCCTTGGCTCAGCCTGCCTGGCTTTACAGCTTCTCCCAGCTCTCGAGATGCCTGGCTGCATGTCCAGATGACTCACACACACCCAACTGACAGCTCAGGCCAGGGTTTACACTTCGTCATGGCTGATCTCTGAACACAGATCTGCATGCGAACGCTGAATCTGTAGGCAAGGGTCAAGACTTTGGTATCTGAAGCGTTCTGGTTCCTGTTTGTAGTCTGAGTAGTACTCACCAACGACGTTGGAGCGGGGGTGCCAGTTGGAATGTAGATGGAACACATTGGCTGAAATGTTGTCAAAGAAGTTGGTGGTGGATGAGACCTCTTAACAGAGTGACATTAATCTGAATAAATTTTCCAAAAAAAAAATTCAAGAGGAAGAAAAAGACTAATCACGACAGCAAAGAAAACAAGTCTGACACAAAACACTTTGAGGAGGAAATCCTGACCTGCTAAAAAATTAACAAAAATAAAACGGCTCACAAAGGTTCCAAGGTACGGAGGATCCAAGGTACACTACGAAACATTTATCACAAATCAAAATCACTCATAAAAATCGCTCAGAAATTGACTGAGAACCTAAACTTAGATATAAAAGTTACAAAACAACAACAACAACAAATTCACTCATCTCGAGGTTGCAATCTCTATGGCTGTGGGCTCAGGTGAACTGACAGAGACACTCGAGACACAAGACAAGGGGGACGCAGACTATTTGAGCACATGGAGGGTAATGGGGAACAGGTGGAGACAATCGTTAATCAGGGCAGATGCGCAGGTGACACATGAGGGAGGGCAAGTGCTCTGAAACAAGAAGAGAGTATTTGTAAAATAAAAAAAGGAAATGACAGGGGAAAAAAACAAGACAAGAAGAACCTCACCACAGTGTGACGAATGTTAAGCATCAATGTTTGTGTATTATGTGGAGAAATGTTTAAACTAAGGGTGAACCCGGCGACCCGATTGTCGAGTGGGTTCTGGCAAACCACGTGGGCAAATGTATCCTGAGGAGTGAGTCGTTTGCTGCAAACCATTCTCCTTCCCTCTTTCTCCACATTATTGTCTCTCTCCACTGTTAAATAAATGCTCAAAAAATAATAATACAAAAAAACTTAGTGTAAACTGTCTACCTGTGACATAATTCAGTCTGAGACGCGTCTCAACTCCAGCTCTATTTATAGGTCTCATGTTGCCAATGACAATGATGAGCACTCGGAAGAGGACACATACACATGAATATACATCTTTTCTGATCCTTCAGATTCTGATCCTTCAGATTCACACAAAAAAAATGTAAACGAGGCACATTCAAGTTAAATGTGTGGTTGTCATACATTTTCTTTCACTTAGCCTCCAGCAGTTATGTGTTTTACAGAACTACACACACACATACACACAAACGCACAAGCTTACTCACAAAACAGAGTTTCCCTGAGGCCTGTACCTGAAGCAGGATTTAGGCTTAGCAGGGTAATTTTACTCTGGGTATTCAGTACTATGATGGTGGTTCACTTCATATCGAGGTATATCGCCATTGGTAACTTATGCTGAACGACTACCCATCCCAACCAATTCAATTCAATTTGATTTGTATAGCCCAAATCATAAATTCACCCCAATAGGCTTATAAAAAAGTTGGGAATAATAATAATAAAAAAATATTAATATTTTATAGGTCAGTAGAAATATTAGATTTTTCCAGCTTTCCATCTACACTTTAAAACAGAGCTCGTAACAGACACTGAACACACAAAGATGATCTTAGCTGCATTCTAATCATGCATAGTTTATTTTATAACCATTGACAGCTGACAGTGTGGATGGTTTTACACTAAATCATCACCGCAGCTCAAAATAACACGAGACAACTGTGTGATGATAATTGTAATTAAAAATGAAAGTTCCAGTCGTCTTTTATTAGAACAGCAATCCACACGGTTAATTGGCTCCCACAGTTATTAACGCAACATGTGGGTACAAAAGACGTCACTAACAACTTTTCTTCTTTTTGCTTCAGTAGCATAAACAGTCAGATGTTACTTTTTCAGATGTTAGTTTTTTCTTTATGTGCAGGACATAGTCGGAATAGTTTCTTCATCATCCAATTCCAGTAAATGGCAAAGAAATATGCCCTAAGCCTTCTATTAATATAACAAACATATCTAGTATTTCTTATTCTTCTTATTCTGTTGTATGATTTTAGGTTGCTGTTCACATTTAATATGACTTTTTGCTGTTGTTAAAACAATTTTCCACAGGGAGGCTACTGAATATCACTGTTCCATTTAATCTTATATGTATATCACCTCTAACTTAGGAAGTACATCACTCATGGTTCTGAGGATGTTGCTCATAATTAACAACCCCAGCCTCTTTCACATGAATGAGCTCATAGCAGGATAAAAAAAACCCAGAGTCGACAGAGCTCGACTTTGTAGTACCGCTGGTGTTTTGTTAAGCTGAACCGGGCATGTTGGACGTGCTTCATAGTGCAGCCTTCTGGCGGAGAAAAAGAGTTTTGTCTGCTTTTATCTTTCTCAGTGCTCAGAATGTAAAGTGTATTTGTAATAATGTTAGTACTTAATAATCTGCCTCCCTGCTCACCACTTCAATGTAAACACCTGCCGTCGTTTGGACACAGAGGAACCGAGCACCGAACAAGAGTTTCTGCGTGATTTTGGGGATGTTTACTCAATTGTTATCATAATTCCCCCGGACAATTACTATAAAATAGACATTATCATTAATACGATATTCCCGATCAATAAAACATAATTGGTTTATTCAGAGATTTTTATTGAATGTGTGTGCTTTTTTTTTTTTTTTTTTTAAATGTTATTGTAAAGTTTATTACAGCATGTGTTTTCTCAACAGACATTCATCAGGCCCAAGTAGGCTGTAAAAGCTTTGGCCTGCTTAGGTTTAGATTAATGCTCTTCACTCAGCAGATGCCATCTATTTGCCACCGTCCAAATACACAAACACATAAAGCAAACTAATATGTGTTACTGTAACAGAATACTTGTGTTCCTGCTGGGTAACGACATGGGGAATTAACGTGATCTACAAGTAATATTGATCCGCTAACATCTTTTCCCTCATCGTCTCATTTCTGTCTCCGTCCTCTCGCCGTCTCGCATGTTGTGTGATGTGTTTGCATTTTCCTTGGCAACATACTTTTCCTCTTTGGTTAGGCAGGTGTAATACTACTTTTCTAACGGAGTATGTATGCTTTTTGTGTCTTTCTGGCAGAATGCGGGAACGGGGTCCTTGCATTTGCGGAGTAGGTGTGTGGAGTCTACTGCTGTCCCTATGCCTGGCCTCCCTCACACATGCACACAGAAGCCACACAGGTAAGTACATGCATGTGTGTGTATGTTCATATTACTGTTAAGCCTTGTCTTGCAGAGATCCCAGATTACCGCTACAGTAGCCTCTGCAGTCAGTTTCTTTTCACTAAGTTGGAGTGAATAGCCACCCTGAAGGAATGCAGAGGTCAGATTCACAATGAGATACGAGACCACAGAAACTGGTTGACAGGAAGAAACACACACATTTTTTTTTTTTAATAAAAGGATGAGGGATACAAGCAACTCAACAAAAACAGTCTTCTCAGCCCATAGGCTTTCACATACTTGCAGTCCCATCAGGGCGGGGAGACTCCTGAAATTGCCTGTAGGTTACAGCGCAGACAGCGAGCAGGGAGCGTTATGGATTTGAAATCCCTGGTTGCGTGATATCCCTCCCCTGTGGGCCAAGTGGCTGAGTCAGTGGCACGATTGAGCCCAGAGGCCTCTTACTGCTTTCCAGTTCATTTCTCATGTGAAGGTTGGGTATCTTCAGCCTCTCTGGTTCACAACGATCAACTGCGTGTGACTGAAAACCACCTTCCTCTGGGAGAAAATGCTTTATAATGGGGAGAACATAGCGGAGGTCAAGCTGTTCAATAACTTATTTACATGGGATGAAAATATACATTTGAACACATTTGTGTGCGACTGTGAAGCTTTTAACATTTTTTGTTGAGAATGTGTCAGAAAGGTTAAACTACATTCATTATCTCATATTAAATTGTGACGTTCCAAATATGATATATTATTAATATATTCACACTTTTTTATTGTTACATGAGTATACAAATGAAAATAAATAAGAGTTTAATGAAACTATATATTATTTGTTAATAAAAATAATACATGGATTTGTATAACATTCTTCCAAGTGACCTTTATAGCAGTGTTGTGGTGGTGTTGCAGTGGATTACCTTTTTTTTTAAAAGCACATTTTATTTACAGAACAGTTGTAGTTACTCAAGATACCTTATATGACAAGATATTCAATTAAAATCAAGGAACAGCAGTACTTTGAGTTAAATGTGAACATTGGGAGTTGTGCGGTGTGTTTTATCCTTGCTGTTTTAACCTCGCTCTGTGTGTGTGTGTTCTCAAAGTAAGAATGTGTACACAATGTGCACAATAACAATGTTAACATACTTGACATTTGCAGGTACAATGTTTACTATTTTCAACATTATCTTAGTTTAACAAGAAAAAAAAATGCTATGAGCACCAAACACAAAGCACGACTGAGAATGATGGGAATGTTATTATTTTTTGTAGGTATTTGGTGTCGCAGCTAATTTTCATTGTTGAATAATCTGTTGATGGTTTTTAATGTCAGAACATTATGATCACAGTTTTGAAAAGCCAGCAACCCAAAATATTCAAGTAGAAAAACAAGAAAAATGCAAAATAATGAATTGATTATCAAAACTGGCAGGCAATTTAGTTAAATTTTGATAAATAACTAATTCCTTAACTAATCATTGTGCCTCCAATTTCTCAATGATTTAAAAAAATTGAAATCTGTGGTGGTGCTAGAGGAAAGTTACTGTAAGTGTTGGAAATGCCTCGATTCATCCTCTAGGGACCATGTATGTGTGTATAACATGACACGAGAATCCATCAAATTGCTGTAGAGATATTTAAGTCTGGACCAAAGCGGTGGACATCACCAGCCGACTGACACTGCTAAATCTTTAAAGCAGTTATAGATGTTGGGGACATGCAGGAGATTGATGCTGGAGGAACAGAAACTACAAGAAGTGGCAGTGAAGAAGAGGTAGGAGGGAGGCCTGGTGTGAAGTGAATTGGTTGTGTGACAGGGAGCCAGTGGAGGTGGAATTACATTATATATTACATTATATTTCAAATGAATTATGTCAATGGGGATGGATAAAATCACTCTGCTATTGATTATTAAAAACATAATCTGTCACCTGAGGCTGTGGTCTTCACTGTAGAAATGTCAAAAACGCTGATCTTTGGTGTCAGCTGTTGCAAGATGTCGAGCTGCACGTTTGGTCTGAGCATCGTGCCTGTGTTGTGGACGGAAATTTTATTTCAAGACTGCTCCTCCAGACGCAGTGTGGAGAAGAGAGAAGACCAAAGCAGGGGTGTTATTAATACATGAAAATACAAACCTGACTAAAATAAAATATCAGCAGTGGAAAAATCGCCTGAGGATCAGAACCTTAAATGGATTAAATGGAGAGATTACGCTAGGCAGACCTGGGGCCTCCCTCCCTGAAATCCTAGCTACATAATGGTTGAAAATATATAATTTAAAGGGTAATATCGCTTTTGCCCAAATCAATATCATAACTAAAGAAACAAGAACAAACTCACAACCATTTGGTTATGTGACCAAGTGAGGAAAAAATGCTTTAAAACATAAATAACGCAATCAGGATTCAAAAGGCTTCTTTCCTTCCTTTCAGCACCACACACACACTCAAACAGCAGCATCGATCTAAAGCAAACAATAATCAATAGCTCCATCAAACTCACCAAAGCTGCTCATCGTTTGAAGACCAAGCCCAGCTCCAACAAATAAAAGTCTTGCATTCACCACAAATAATACATGCATATCTCCATTTTTGGGCTTAAGTTTTAATAACCTTGATCACTGCTTCTGTAGTCCTAATTATTTCGGAGTCAACGAGCAGAAACATGGACAGCGCCACTGGGCTATTGCAACCATTGTGGTCAGAGGGGGCAATCCGTGATTTTTATTATTTTATTTTTTTACTGCTAAGTTTTGCAAAATAGAGGTGCAGTGGAAATACAGCAGAGGACAGAAGCTGCAGCAAAGTGACCAAATACTAAAATTCTATATGTTTTGAAACATATGCTAAATATCATTTAATGTAATGTAGTGGATGTTCTTTACCCCTCTGTCTGGGTGTCTTAGTAGCAATTATGCATGTGCCTAGTTTGCCTATTGGCTTTGGATCTGCTCAGGATAAAATCAATAAGTGATGATAGTGGATTTAAAGTTCAAGTGGGCACCAGCTGCCCTTGATCTGATCTGCTTGTCTGTGATGCTGAAGATATTTATACTGCAGTTGGTGTATTGATGCTCTATTAGCGGATGACTGAACGGTAAAATGATTGAGTTTTTTTCTTAAATTCTTTTAATGATGTAAGATCTTAGACAGTCTACTAACCGGTTCATGGAAATGGAACATTCCAGTTTTTTTGGAGACTCCAAGGTTATTTGTGTGAGTTTATGTGTGTACACTAAATGTGTGTCCTTGCTGGAATGTGAGTACCTACATATAACCGTGGATTTGTGAGTCTATATGTGTGTAGGATTGGCTTTGCTGTTCTCTGGCTGCCAGCTCCGGCTGCCAGGCATTATCTCCTCCGCTCACAGAGAGATTCCTGAACTGAACGCAAGGGCAAACAATTTTAAAAACGGAAGGATGGCGAACAGACATGGTGAGCGGACAGAGGAGCAGTCTTGCTGCAATTTTCAGAAAAACCCACCAGGCTTTCAGTGAAATGCTGATGTCTGCACAAAGCAATAGAAACACAGGTTGAGAGAGATGGATAAAACAGTCAGAAGATTAAAAAAAAAAAAAAGAAAAAAGAAAATGGCAGATTTGCCTTTATGTTGTACTGCCTTTATGTAGTGCTGAATGATAAATTGTGTTTTCCTAGTCATCACGATATGAACTTGGACATCACAACTGCCTGAAACACGATGAAAGAGGAGAAATCCTATAATTTACACGCGCCATGTGTTCACACTCAGGGAGGTCAGCAGGAGCAGGGTCGGCTCGTACCGTCTCCTGGAGATTGGGTTTTCATGGTGCGGAGCCAAGCTTCTAATTCACTGAGCTTCACTTACATCACGGCATATAAACTACATGTCACGGTCTGGGTGAAAGACTCTTTTCTGATTGACTGTGGCAGCTGTGCATCAAAACTGTTTAACGCACACCTAGATTGGCTCAAGTTTGAACATCTGTTCTGGATTCAGCTGCAGCTACTTGTTATCAACTGCTACAACTGCAGTAATCAACTTGATAAACTAACTTGTATGTGTGTGCATCTGCTTGCATACCTTTTATCTCTGTCTACCAGTCGTATCCATCTAATGAAGTTCCTCATCATTCAGGTTCAAACCCCCTTGGATCATTATAAAGGACATACTGCACATTCCTTGGTCTCAGGAGAACAGTGGTTTTATTTTTTGAAATGGGTTAACAAAGCACATGCATCCTTTTTGTAGAGAAACAATTGTTGGTCTTGTGACTTTTTCCCCACCTAAAATCAAAGGAGATCTCTGCTCAGGGGACTCGTTAAACGGTTTTGCTCAAAATACTAAAATCTGAACTATATCTTTAATATCAAACTATCATTTACTTTGCTGTAATGGCAATAATGGTTGTGTTTTAGCTTGACACTGCTGTATGTGTGTGTGTGTATGTGTGTGTGTGTGTGTGTAGGGGGGGGCTATGTGTTCCATCTGCGTGCTCCCGTTAATGGGTGATTGATTGTAGAGTAAGTTGTAATCAGGGAGTTACAGCGTTATCCAGTTGCAGGTTGTCTCAGTGGGGGAAAAACAGACGAGTAATCAGATAATTACTGAATACAATCCCTTAGGTCACTCCAAGGTTGATGCGCACACATATAATACACATACGCTGTCTCTTTCTCTTAGAGGCACACACACACACGCATACAGTTATATGCTGGCATGAAAAGAAAACTTGATTGTAATGTTACTTGATGAAGAGATTCACAAGTCAAATCCAACACATTTTGCTAGAGACTGAAGACACTACCAGTCTTTTGCTGATGAAACTGCGTGGAAACGGGGAAAAAAGAGAGAGAGCAACATTTCTTGATGTACTGTAAGGGGGCGTAGGTTTGTTTGCGGCAATGTTCAAATGACTACCCTTACATCCTGTTCTCCTCTGCCTTCATATAAGTTGAAGGCAGATTCCCTGCAACCTCTTTGTAGAAGAGGTTATACCAACAGCAGTGAGTATGTGTGCCTGCATGTATCTGTCTAGATTGTGCTCTGCTTTTATTCTCCATATGTGTACGTATCTCTCTCTGGCAGGACAGGACAGCACAGAACAAAGACACCTCTCCTTTGACATTGGTGCAATTTACCATCCATCCTCCTGTGTTTTTCAGTTATTCACATCTTTTATTATACACAGTATCACTATAGAAAAGCATGGACATTATAGGCTTTATATGGGACCATAGAGCTCTAACATTGTTAGTGGACTGTTCTGCAGATCTGCAATGAAGAGTTTGTATTCGTCGACAAAGTCCCGGCCCTGGTGAAAGGGGTTAGTGGATTTGCCAATAGCCGGAGAGAAACCGCTTGGCTTGGATTTTGAAGTAAAGTGGAACAGCGATTATGCTGATCACTTTACCACACACTGTCGAGTCATTGATTCTTAGTCTATAGGCTGCAATCTCCATACATCGCAACTGATTAGAGGCTAATAAGAACTTAACTTACTCTGAAAGGCATTCCGTCTACAGAAAAAAGCAGAATAGAGATGTAAGGGTGAAGGTATATACGGGATGCTAAGACGCATGTTTTAAACCGACCTCACACACACTCAGAGAGACATGTGCATTCAGTCAGGCATGCAGACAGGCCTGCACATGGAAAGAAACAAACACACGTGCATACACCTATATGCATGCATACTCAAAGTGGCTCTCTAATGTAATGTGTGCGGACAGGCTGTCTGCCCTCCTTAGAGGCTGCTTCACAGTTGCACTCCATGCTTGGTCTATGACATGGTTCCATATGGCTTTTGAAAAAACATCAAGCTGAAAATTACAAATGTGAAATTTTTCATGCTGAGAAACATTTTGGCATTCCCTACCATCTAATTCACTGGTCAAGAGACTGAGTGAGTGCGATAACATGTATGTGTGTGAGAGATCAAATAAATTAGATCTTTTCGACTTATAAGCAACAGACAATCAAAATTACCATTTTTTTATCATTCAGTCGCATACACAATGCATGTACATGTACAAGCCTTGGACTTACATTTTATATCAGACAATTCTGCACCTTATGGTTATGTCCAATGCCAATGTTCAGCACTAATACAGGAAGTATTTTTTCCCTTTATTTAGAGTGTAGAGGTCAGGGATGTGCAGGCATGCAGCTTTTCATCACAAACTGCAACCACAATCTTTTCATAACCTTAACCAGTTAACCTTACTTCAACTTCAGTACACATCTGTAACATTCCTCACAATAAGACTTAAAATGCATAGCACACACAACCTCTAACAACACAATCCATTAAATCACAAATAATGGTGTGATAGAAAGCTCCCCCCATCTGTATCACATCACAACAAATATAACAAACAAACAAACATATATATATATATATATATTATTATATATATTATTATATATATTATTATATATATAATATATATATATATATATATATATATATATTATAATGTGCTAAATAGAAAACAAAAGCGGCTCTAAACAACTTCCTTGAGGCACTCCACAACTCAGTCTTCTTTTTTTGTGAACAACTTTTTTTTTTTCATTTTTAGGTAGAATAAGACATTTATTCGTGAAATTTGTGAAATGAAATTTAGGCATGAAATTTACATTTTCATACAAACCCTGTTTCCTGTTTTCCTAACATCCTTCCCCCGGCAGCATCCCACCACAATAACCCAACCCAGGGTCTCCCATGGACTGTTCAACTATAGCCACTGAGGAGTGATTTAATGTGTAAACATGTAAAGTTCCTTTGTTAATGTCCCAAGGAACTGATTATTTGTGCTGCCACATGTGACCACATCTTTTAAGTGAAGAATTAAGCATTATCAGTTCTGGGAGTAGATATATGAAAATATATCAGGCATTTTCTTGTACTGAGATTGTGAGGCAGAAGGCCACCTTACTGCTTTAAAATAGCCCATTAAAATGTACAGTACATTTCCTATTGGTAAGATAACGTTTGACCCAGCAGCAGATGCTTCAAAGCCATACAAGTTTAACTCATTCAATAACAACTTATGATCAAGTTTGTCAAACAATACAAGACCAACAGCTTTTTTCTCAATTTCTTTCACCCAGTCATCAGAGCTAATACCGTAGCTGTAGTTCCCTTTTTTATATGTATGCTGATCCATATTTAAATCATTTGTAAAGGAATACTTTTGTATTTGCTTATACTGTATACTGTTCTCTTCATAACTTTACTAAAAGTGCATAGTAGGCTTATTGGTCGACTATTTCTTTTTTAAACCAGTCTTTAGTATCCTTGTCTAGTGGAACAATCTTGGCTATTTTCCATTCTGAAGGACAAACCCATTTTTCTAAACCAAAATTAATGATGTACGAAATAGGCAGAGCAATCAATTCTGCTACAGTTTTCAGTAGCTTCACATCAAGGTTTTCAACACCTGAAGGCCAATACCAACTTTTTCAAATTTAGACTTACATGATTTATTACTTATTTCTTCTGTCTTTTATTAACCTGTTAAAAAAACCTGTTCTCCTTTACGCAATTCCTGAATTGTATTGCTGAAATAATGACTTAATTATTTAGCAATATCCATTAGTTTGGTCCAGCAATGCAGCCATCACATTCGCTTTCTTCCAGTGGCATGTTTGTCATTGATTGGCATTTACAAATGAGTAAAAACACTTGAAACCAAACCAGGAATTTTACTGCTGACCTGTCAATATTTTTACCTCAATGCAAACCAGTAACTGTAAACCTTTGGGAACATATTCTTGTAGGTTTTGTAAAAACTTGATTAGGGCTGCTTGATTATGGAAAAAAAAAACATTATCAGTATTGTTTTGGTCAATATTGAAATCACACTTATTAAAATGATTATTTTTTTAGTTACACAATGCATTTATTCAGCATGTATAATGTTGTGCTTTTGTTTAAAATGGTTAAAGATTTGTTGTGTTGCCACATGGATTTTACCTTATAGCAAATCTTGCACGTTAAGTTGCAGCAGTGTCTCCCCATGAAGACAAACTCATGTGTCTCAAGTCAAAAATTTAATGAAAAGATTTAGATGTAATCATATCTAAATTTACACCATATTTTTTAACATATTGTTTGGTGTGAGATTAGCCTTTATATAAAATTTAAGAGCACAGATAAACTGAAAGGATTAGTAATACTCAATACTATATTGTAGCCTATATACTATACAGAGTAACATCATCTTCATGCTTAAAGTGATGAGTAGCAACATGTAGTCTTAAAAGAGTGAGAGAAACAAAGGCGCACTGCTGCCTGTAGTCCTATAATATTTCTACGATCATTCAGTAGCATCTGTGCTTCTGAAAATACAACCCAGACCAAGCCACCTCTGTAACCGAATATTTTAGGGGAGACACGAGAGTTATAATTATTAATGTTAGCTAATTAAAGTTAACGTTCACATCCAGTAAATGAGTAAGCCTACACAAGATTTAGCCTCATAGCATTTTATTAGACTGAAATTATAATCACAATCATAATATCAAGAATTAAGATCAACTTATACCTTAACCCTCCCATTGGGCCATCCCCCATTACTAATAAATAAATCACCTCCTGCTCATAGATGCTGCAAAAAAATATAATTTGTTATACTTTTTTCCTCCTCATCATGATCTTTGTGCTACTGCCTTACAGCAACTGAGATACAGTATCTGCTAATGTTAATATGTCCATTTGTACATCATTATGGGTGTTATATAGCCCCTGGCTCACTCTCGCTTTTTTTCCTATGTTGTCCACAAATTCCAAGGAGCCACATTTGCATAAGCTCACCTTCACCAATCAGCGTGTCCTTGGTAACACGCATGTTGTTTTAACCATGATGTATTCAGTTATTAAGGTGCCAAGAGTATATCTGATAACTGGCTACAAGCACTCTGGCCTTCCGTGGTCCATCACAGGATAATCTTCTGTGTTTATTACTGCTTAGACAGGATTCCTTTGCATATTCAAGAGATGAGGAGAAATATTTTTTTCTAACATCTGTCAGGTAGAGTGCTGGAATATTGATCAGGAAGATCACCAAGCAGAAAAAATGGCTTCTTTTTTTTAAACCAGGGGAGGTGTGTTTATAGGCTTTATTTTTTATAAAGTGCTGAATATGAATATCTATCAATACCTATCTAGAGGTGTGACAGACACTGAGATGCACTCTGCTAGGAGGCACTATGATTCATAGCTGAACAACAACCAGGTCAACAGAAAGTGGACTTCAATAGTGTCATTAGGTTACCGAGCTACACAGAGCTGCTGTGCATTTAACTGAAATTTATGCATTTATGTCTCCTCTGGTTCCCTATGTGTGTGTTTCACTGCTTAAGGGAAATGATTCTATATGAAACATAGGTTCATGTTCATCATCTTAGTTTAGCATGCTTACATTTATTTATTAGCATTAAACACACTTGAGGCTAATGGTAATGTCATTATAGCTTTATAGGAATTTGGCAAAGCACTGGACAAATAAAAAAAAAAATACTTGGTGACATTAGATGAAAAATTACTTCATCCTGAAAATAACAGGAACATGTCGACCTGTATTCTCATTTTCTCCTCTGTATGTCTTTCAGTATATCTTGCAACATATATAATTTGTTTTTATAGGCCTACATATATGCCTTCTTCAATACAGCCACCCCACACTAAACTCTTATAACAGCGTACAGAGTCTTATGTTTTACCTGTAGGTCCACAGGGTGTGTGGTGATGCGTCGCGTCAGCAGGGCGATGCGGGGTTAATTTACGTGCTCCACTGAGTCTATCGTTGTTACAAGATGCTGTATGCCGGCTTCTGCTTCTGCTTTACTGCTTCTGATTTTGAGGAGTTTTCAAAGCGATTTCAAATAGGACACTTTAAAGCAATTGCTATTTAAACTATTGCAAAAACAAAAAGACCCATCAAACATGTTTAGTGTACATGTATTTGTAGTTCAGATGTTATACTCACATTTTAATGCTGGGAACATCAGACATGCACAGAGTCAGAGAAATAAGAAGTGCCCGTCCTGGTATTAGTTATAGGGCTGTAAAATTGAGCGTCTCTCCTGCTGGCTGCTGACAGCGCTGTCAGCCGAACAGTCGATCACATTAGACCGGGGGTGCCTGATGCTTTTTTACACTCACATTTACATTTTTCAGCATCACAGAATCTACCAGTCTGTAATACCAGTTCCAGTCCCATGATGAGTTGCATTAAGCTACTGTTATACAGCAGACACATGATTTCCATTTCAGGGAAGGGAGTGATTATCTTAATGGGATCTTCGGAATTGGAATGTGTGTGATAGTTTCTCATAATCAGGGGTGTAGCAGCTGGTGGCAAGTCTCAGGCAGGTGGATCGGTGGTCATCTGCCGTAGAGAATCTGAAATGGCCTTTATGGGTTTCATGAGGTACAAGGTAGATGGTATGGCTGATCTTATGTAAGGAGCAGGTGTCAAAATCCACTCTTCATGCCAGTGGATGCCTTGGATTTCATCTGAACATCATTCTGAAGGGTGAGAATTTCCTCCTCTACCGCAGTAGTGTCCAGGAGGAAAAGTGTTCCCACTTTGGAGGCAATGTCATCCAGATCAATATCTGTGCCAAATGGGAAAAACATGTATGAGGGGACTGGCTGGAGTGATGCAACGTCCATGAAACGTCTTTCAAACTCCAACGCGATGCTCTGAACTTGTTCAATGTAACGGGCCCTCTCAAGCTGAGCTGCGTCTTTGAACTGAGGTTCAATTCAGGGAATTTGGACTGCAGCTTGGTTGAAAGAAGCCGTAGTTTCCACTTAAAAGTGTTTTATAACACTGATTATGTCAATTATGGATTTGTTTATTTTTCTTGCAACACTTTATTCAGTCCATTCATAATGCCAGTCAAGACTGTGAGGAATGCCAATTCCATGAGCCATTGCTCATAATCTAGCTTGGCATACACTGCATCTTTACACTGAGATGCACTGATGCTTTTATTTCAGGCAGTAGCTCGCAAAATCTCACCAGAAATGAGATTCTACGCTACAGGAACCACCTAAGCACAGAACAGTCTACACCCGTCACGTCTTTCACGTTCAGACCCTTTTTTTTTCTGCAGGAAGGTTATTGGTGGCTGATGCAATGAAAATGGTAAAATTGTGAGTTTTGTCTTTTCACACAAGGCAAAAAGAGTTTGCACGACCCACCATTACCGAGCCCCGACAGCTGTAACTGCCGGGTGGATTTAGTCCACTAACTCCACGAAGGCTTGGACAATATCATCTCCCTGTGTATCTCATCTCGAGGGAAAGGTATTTTGCTAAAGCCATCGCAAGAACAAACAGTACAAAAAATGCTCAGAAGGCCGCAACAACATTTTATTGACAGATTTCAACTTTGATTTTCCTCAGTTGCACAGACACAAGCTTTCAAGAAATACGCTCAAAAGTTGAAGCCTTAGTGTTAACACTGAAAAGGTTTACAGTCTCGGTGTTATGGTCACTATCTGATTATGTGTTTGTACTAATTGGTGTAAATGGAGAGTTTCCTCTGGCTGCTCAGAGAGATTACCTCATTGGGGCCCTCTCATTGCATTCATTAGTCGTAATCGTTACCTATTAGCTCCCCAAGCCAGGATAGACCCAGCCTGGTATGAAGCTATGGTCAGTCAGTCAGTCATTTTCTATACCTGCTTATTCCTCATTAGGGTCACATGGTCTGCTGGAGCCAATCCCAGCGCGTTACGGCGAGAGGCAGGGATACACCCCAGATGGTCGCCAGCCAATCATGGGGCACACACACCATTCACTCACACACTCACACTTACGGGCAATTTAGAGTCGCCAATTAACCTCAGCATGTTTTTGGACTGTGGGAGGAAGCTGGAGTACCTGGTGAAAACCCACACAGACACGGGGAGAACATGCAAACTCCACACAGAAAGGTCCCAGACCCAGGATCCAAGAAGGTCTTGAAATTGCGACCTTCTTGCTGTGAGGCAGCAGCACTATGAAGTTATGGTTTCATAAGCAAAACTAAAGCTTCTATTGACTCTGTGGAACTGGGAGGGTAGCAAGTGCGCTACGGATAAACGGTTTGGCAAGAGAGTGAGAGGGAAATTATTTTAAACAGTCAGTAATTAGCCTCCATTGCACTTTTCACAAGTACATTAAATCAGTGTATATGTTGATCTTTGACTTTACAAGTCTCCCTCCCCTCTCTCTCATTGCTGCCATTCAATTCCTCTCTTTTGCACCTTTTCATATTCTCACTTCCCAACTTTTACTTTATTTCACAGCTATTAAACCAGGAAATTTCAATCAGGTAGCACAGCGTGAATTTCTGTAGGGGCAGGAGTGAAAGAGCCAAGTTTTATTTAAAGCAGTCATTCTTTCTTTTCTCCTCTTCACCTCCATCTCGTCTCTCTTTTCTTCCACAGCTGAACTCGACCTTGGCTCTTTATAGTTTATGATTCAATTTCCAATTTGTCCTCCAGAGGTATTTGCCTGGTGGATGGCGCGCCGGTTTTGTTCTTATGTGTTTGTACAATACTTGCCTTTGGTATTCATAGAACGACAGTCTTATGAATACACGCATTTGAATTTCCAATTCTGTATCTGCAATTGTTTTAGCTTTATTTTACATGAAAGTCACATTGAGAAGGGAATCACCGTTTCAAGTAAGCTCTTGACAAGCGAGGAGCGATGCCCTGAAATATGTATGACCAATACATCCCGTTTCCTTTCATTAGAGTCAAGGATGACCAGAGGAGCTTACTTTGGGACTTGAAGGTTTTTGGTTCACAGAGAGAAAACTGTGCATTACATAAATTTTGGAAACACAACAGGGTTATCAAAAATCTACAAAAAAAAAAACACAAGAACATTTCTAGCTGCAGGGTTTTGTGTAGAGAGGTTTAACTCTCTAACAGAAGAAAATACAAATGAAAAAAAATGAAAACTAACGATAACCCTTTTTCTGCCATATATTTACTTTATCGTAGTTCAGAAGTTTAATGGTAAATTCTTTTGTTTCGTATGAGGTGAAAGGTAATATACTCCCAATATAATAACTAACAAAATAGGTGCCTAAATCTCTTGTTACATCAAATAGCTTTGTTGACTGTACAGGCAAGAGCAAGAATAAGGGTAGTTATACTTTGGGATATTCTGAAACAAATATCTCTTTTTGCTGCTTTTGCTTAAAGGGTTTGTGTATCACTGTAAAGGTCCATTCTTGATGTATGTGTACTGGAGGCTTCAAGTTTTCATGTCGCTATCATTCCAAACTATTTGTGATGTCATAAATCAGTCCCACCTTTTTTTTTTTACTTTCAGCAGATAAATCTGCAAACAATCTTTTACTGTGAAACTCTACAAACATTCACAAGAAAAAATATATTTTAGAGTAGAGGAGGACTTTAAATGTATTCGCCATCTAACTTGCTCATTCTATCAAGGTTTTCAGGGAGATGGACTGTCTTTCTATAACATTAATGCTCAGATTCACACTTATGGGACATGTTAAAATTCCATGTTCTCCATGTTCACCTAAAATCAATGGAACACAAACAAGAGAGCACCAGTAGGACACACTGAAAACATGCAAACCTTGCTAGGAAATTTGATATTGAGGCATACACATATTTCATTGAATAAATTATTGTGCATTATTAGGACAGTTAGGAATTAACATGGAGGTACATTACTTCCTGAATGTTATTATATAATTTGCAGCCAAGCTCTAAGCACATCAAAGTGTTTTCCTCTCCTTCCTTGGGGTCCATTTGCCCCATTTTCCCTCCCATTTAATTCCCCATATTCACAGTTTCCGATATACAGTCTCAAGATGATTCTGCAATTGACCAGATGTTTGGAAAGGAAACAAACGGCTGGATATTACCTTTTAAACCATTTAGATATTTTAGACAGGCTTTGAGGAGAGGCAGGAGTCCATCTGCAGCTTTTGCTTCCTCAGCCATGGGTCTAGTTCTACACGATAAAAATTTGGAGGGATTATCGCTATTATATTTTGCTTTGTATCATAAACCCTCATCACTGTCCTATAGCTTCTTTGGGCATTAATGGCTCCCAAGTGTCACTTGTCTTCTGTTGGTTTGATCCAAAGTAGAATAGCATTTCTCCAGAGTAGAGCTGGCACGCTTAAGGCTACGTGAATAATGAATGGAATATACAGTGCTTAGCCCATGAGTCTCATATGTTAGAAAAATGAAGGCAGACTTGTTTTATCTTCCAAAACAATCCATTCCATCTCCAGAAGGAGGTTCATGCACCAACACTTTTGGAAAATGAACACCAATGTGACAAAGATTCGTTGAAATAGGTAAAAAAAAGGTTAAACTTGGACAAACTGGCCTTTAAATGCACAATAAAATAGTCAAATGAGACAGATATTCCTAGCAAAGCGTATAAGCAGAGAGGGCTGGGTTCTCAGATCGATGTAAAATTGGCCCTGACTGTGATTGCTACACTAAAAATATGATTGGGGAACATTTCTTGGTGAAGCACTTATAAATAATCACAGCAGGCAGTCTCACATGTATAGAATTCCTGTGGATTAGCAGTGCCTCTATTTTGGTGGGTTTTATGCTAATGTTGTTCGTAAACAGTCTGCATATGATCGCGCTTTTGTGTGCACGCGCGTGTGCACGCACGGTGTATAGCGCAGCTTTAGTATTCTTAACAGCAGCTCCAGAGACATACACTGATGGATGGGGTGCTCTTTACTTCACTGATGTACTGTGATCAATGCTGATGCAAGGAAAGGGAGACAGACAGAGAGAGAAAGAGAGAGGGAGAGGGAGATAATTTGCTGCCTCTGCAAATCTCTCTCATTCTCTCTCTTTCACCGTCTTTTTGCATTAATCCTCTCCTCCTCTCTGCGAGTTTCTCACTCTGTTGATCCTGCCATATCTGCATATGCTGCACTCTCACCAGCATCATCGCCTTAACTAATATGACACTGTGTTTCCACGCGGAGCATATGCTGCTCAGGGCAATTTTCAGCAGATTACTAGATTATAGATAAGTACAGAAAGTTGCATGTGTGAGAGAAAGTGTGTGTGTGTGTTAGTTTTACGTCCCTTTCCAGCACATTTAGCAGCATTTTTAAAGGGGACACAAACATTGTGTTTGTCTAACTGTCCGGCCTGGCCTCTCACGTTGCCTAAATGTGGTTAAGAGGCTTTTATTTTTAGTCTTTTGCTGTTGTGAGTTAAATAAAACAGCAGTAATGCAGCTTTACTAATCCTCTCACACACAACTAATCCGAGCAGAACACCACTGTAAATACTCTGTGGGCTGCATTAAAGCACAAATCACTCAATCCCTCGCTGAGTGTTTTATGCTTATTTTCGTTGAGATTAATAGAAATTCTTCCATTTTTTTTGTTTATCTATGAGAGAGATGTCCCAGAAAAAACTGGGCTTTCTCTTGGACCTCTGATTTATTTCATTGTGGCTTTTGTGTGTGTGTTTTAATATACAAAGTATTTGCACTGAAGGGTGCTGTAGCCAGTACAATACAAGACTCTGTGTGCTTGAGATTGACAGCAGCCATAGAAATGGATCTGGTATAACCTTTGTATGGTTACAGCTTTACATAGAGGTCACAACAATACTAAAGATGCTGTTCATTTCAGGACTCTTTAAACTCTATATTCCAGAAAGAAAAAAATATCTGTAGGCGCATAGTGGCCTCTCTGTCTTCTTACAAGTGGTCTCCATCTTTATCATAGCATCCAAACAAAAACCTTCAAACAAAAAACATTACCTCCACGAAGGAGGTAATGTTTTCGACTGTGTTTGTCTGTTTTTTAGCAAGATAACTCTAAAAGTTCTGGACAGATTTTCGTCAAACATTCATCTTATGTTGGGAATGGTACCATGAACAGACGATTCAAATTTGGTAATGATCTGGAAGAAATCCTGGTTTCTGGATCACTTCGATTTTTTTGTTTTTCGGTAACATTGCAATAAATGGACCTTCAAACAAGCACTTGTTTGGGGCCACCTGGTGGTGATATCTTGTACCTGCATAGTATAGGACAACAATGGTGGGTGAGAGTCAGACTATGCTTGGCTGAGGTCTGTGCTCTTGAATGCTTTTCTAGTTAATAAGAGAATAAGAAATTGCTCTTGTAAAATATATAGATCTCTCATAAAATGATAAGAAAACCCCATCCTTTGGCAAAACCTATGAGGATTGTGTGTTTCAGCTGATACTGTAAGTGTTATGAACAAAATCTGTGGATTTCACAACATTGTCCTTCTTTTATATGTAAATAAGATGTGACAAGGGCGACAGGACTATACACACGCAGGTGTTCAAGTACACACAGATAAATATGTACACAGTGTCGCCGACAGCTGTCCTTGTGGCTCTGAAGCAATGTCTGAAGCAATGATTGTACCCAACTGAAAAATAACACAAATGCTCTTGATAAGAACAATGAAGAAAATGTGTCTCAAAAGTCTCAAACTGAAACTCTGCCAGTAACTGGGTTTCCATCCAAATGCATAGAAATTTTAGAGCAGATTTTGTGAAAAGCACAAAAAGAAAATGCAAATTTATGCCTTTTTCCATTTTTTATTGTTCTGCAATTATTGGGAGAGGGAGGGATTACGTCATAAGAAAGTGTGAATGTATCCATGACAACAGTTGACAATCAGATGACACTCAACAGCTGATCATGGATAATTTACTGGTAAACCTAAAAAATCTTTAAGAGACTTTTCAGCCTTTTTTTTGTTTTTCAAATTTCTGGCATTTCCACTCAAATATTTATAAAAAAAAACAAAAATCTATGATGAACTTTATAAAAAATCACACTTTTCTTTATAATATATTTGTTGTAGCTACGGTGTGTTGTAATTTGTTTCTTTTTATATCACTTCTTTAAATGTTGTTTCAGGCCGGGGGTGGCTGGTGGAGGCGGTAATAAAGGTCACTTGCCAAGAGCTTCAGCCATCTATCGTGCCTTTGACTGGCTAAATGGGGTCAGTGTTTCGACATGACTGACAGGCCTTCCAGGCACCACTACTTCTTCCTATCATATTGGACCGAAGGCCGACTGGACACTTCAGCGACTCATTATCCCCTCTTGAAGGAGAAGTTGTATTAAAGAACAGGGCAGGCAGAGCTGGTAGTTTAACATGCTCACTCCAGTCGGTATCTCTGCTACACAATACACAGGTCTGTGACATATTGTCAACATATTGTCAGCAGCGTTGGACAATCTCTCCTCTGCTTCCTGTATTTTTTCACCTTGCAGTTAAATCATCCAATGATCAAAAGCACCGCTGTTGCCCACCGCTCCCTCGGGGGATGGGTTAAAAGCAGAGCAACTGTAATTCTCATCTTGGGAATAATAAAGTCAGTCATCTTCTATACCCGCTTATTCCTCATTATGGTCGCGGGGGTCTGCTGAAGCCTATCCCAGCGCATTACAGCAAGAGGCAGGGATACACCCCAGATGGTCGCCAGCCAATCGTGGGGCACACACACCATTCACTCACACATTCACACCTACGGGCAATTTAGAGACTCCAATTAACCTCAGCATGTTTTGGGACTGTGGGAGGAAGCTGGAGTACCCGGTGAAAACCCAAGCAGACACGGGAAGAACATGCAAACTCCAGAAAGGTCCCAGACCCAGGACCAAGGAGGTCTTGAAGCTGTGACCTTCTTGCTGTGAGGCAACAGCGCTAACCCCTGCACCACCATATCACCTGGAATAATAAAGTATCAAGGAAAAAAAAGAATTGTGGAATTGGAGGATTAAACTCTTTTGTATGACCCCTCCCCTAGTGGTGCAGATGCACGGAGACGCTTGGCTTTTGCTCTGTTGTTTTCAACATGGCTGCCATGTCAAACACTTTCTCAAAGTAGAGCTAAGCACTTCACTGAAATATGTTTTTGAAAACATCTGAGGTGAGAAACAGGCAATGCAATCAACATAACCTTGATTCATAATCGATCAGAACTGCATAGTTTGATTGAGCCGAGTTAACATCAACACAGAACCACCAGAATAAAAATGAAATTCAACGTAACGATCATTTTTGATGGATCACTTGGTAACGTGTCAATTAAGTTACAGTTTTACTGAAATGACTCCTCATTTATCTACAAAGTAGGTGCTAAATAAATGTCCTAAACTTTGTGCTTTTAATGTTTGTCCTATTTTATAAAGAAGTTTGACAACTCTTACTGCCAATGAATAGCAGAGAATACAGCTCATTTTCTCATGATTTTTCAAAACTAACTCTCTATTGGCATTTTTTTTAATCATTCAAATTTGGCTGGGTGATAAATAACACATTTTTGTGGTGTGAAACTCAAAACACATTCATTATTGCTTTACACAGAATTGAAATGATCACACATTTAATAAATCTCTCTCTCTCTCTCTCTCTCTCTCTCAAACTGGCAAGACATTGGAGAGCCTCATTAATTTGGTAGTGACGGATGGGATGAGAGACAGAGGGAGGCAAGAGAAGAGAAGAGTAGAAGGATGTAATGATCTGTCCTGATGAATGCAGCTAGAGTGAAAGTGCTGACGCAATGGAAGAGAAGCTTTAAGAAGAGATGGGCTTAATGCACAGAGTTCATCAGACCACATGACAATGTTCAACGGCCAATAAATGTGTTTGAAATATGAATTAAGCATCATTATGAGAGGAATACACACAGTTGAAATGTTCTGACATAATTCAAACTGAACAATCAATTGTTTGCTGTGTTATTCTGTCAGGTATACACAATAGATGTAATAACTTTTGAGGATGATGTGTGTAATGAGGTAATTAAATTATTTTCATTTCTGCGGAGTCAGCAATTGTGCCCAATCTATATAGGACTGCGTAAATGCAAGACAGAAATTGGCAGGGACCTCCTGTACATTGATTCTTAAGGGGCTAAATACCACATGTGCGGCAATTTGTTCAATTCAGAGAGTCTCCTGTGGTATTAACTAGGAACCAAAAAAATATAATATAGGAGGTGGAGGAGAGGAGGGATTTTTCTCTTGCAGGGATCGAGTGAGGGACAGCATATAAAAAGTAGTTTAAACTCTATTGTATGGATCAATTGCTGTCCGTTGACTCTAATTTTCCACTAATATTCCCTGTGATATTTTCAAGAAGTAAATGGCATCACAACTGCATCGATAAGTTAATGCTTCCAGCTTGCTGACATAGTCAGTACATTTACACAGCACTCAAGAAGATCAAATTATTGTGTTAATCTGACTATGGTGGGATTTTTAAAATGCATGTATACACCGGGAACTGTAGTTGAGAATTTATTAGGTTTATTAAGTTTATAGATTATATTTATTTTTTTTACAAGGTGACAGAAAAGTCAACAGAAATACACATGTATATATCTATGGTTGCATTAACCCACCGAAACAACAGGTGATGATGCATGAGGGGGTGGATAAATCGAGACAAGGATAAAAGTCCGACTATAAGCAAAAATCGAATTTTGAGCATAGCTCAATTAAGCTCTTAAATATACAGAGTGACACAGTGGGAGTGGCTGGTGTTGTTGAGAGCAATATGGACGCAAGGAATAAAGCTCCAGCAGCTGGTGGCTGCTAATGACATATATAACTCTGTTTCCTCAACGATTAGCACTATCACGGTTTGCAATTAGTCAAAAGTGCAAATTTGCATGTCAGAGTTCATCACACTAAATTGTACACAAAAGAAGAAAGCACAATTGTGTTCCCCTGTGCAAACAGTTTCACTGATCGCAGTGATTCCATTGAGGTATTTCATTTTAGTCAAAAATGTCCCCTTTGTCTAGCAAGCCTTCAGTTAAAAAAAAAACGATTAGAGACACGAACATTAGAATTTAAAGGTTTGTACATGACAGCAGCATTGCATGCTGTTAGTGTGTCGGTGGTGTAACATATGGGGCTGTCCAGTCTTTCACAGAGAGTAAACAGGGTGATAGCGAGCCATTTATCCAGATCTGTGAAACGACACCTCTACAACAGAGTGACATAAACAACAACCATAACTCACGCAAACGCACACACATACACTAACATATGTGCGCACGCTAACACAACCTGTTAAAGTGAAATACGCAGAGCTTGACGTTTACGAGTGTCCGTCCTTATTCCTTTGACAGGGAGAGAATTCAGACAGAATGAAATCCTCATCAACATGGCTGCTGTGCCATAGATCTCTCCTCTCCATTCACTCACTGACAAAGAGAAGGCAGGGGAGGAGGGGGGGTGGAGGGGTGGGGGTTGAAATGAACACAATCATTGTGTTTTTGGCTATATACCAGTTTTGACAGAGGAGGAAAAAGAGAAGCTGAGAGAGGCAAAGAAAGGGAGAGAAAGCTTCAGTCAGAGGAATAAAAGAGACTAGCACGGCTGTGAGCTCTACCTCACAACACTGCACGTTAGAAACTGCTGGAGGAGGAGAAAAGCGATGCAAATACTCCTGTGCGCTGGGCAGGTTTCTAACTTCAGACAGAGTGGGAGGAGAAAGAGGGAGCAAAAGTGGCTTGTTAAAAGTCACCTCCAGTCATTAGTTAACAATTAACACAGGGTTTAAAAGGTGCCACACACACACGCGCGCACTGCCACAGGTTGATGTCAGAGTGGTAATGCTGCGTTAATACATCTGAGCATATTAACAATTTATATGCAATTCAGCTCCCTAATATCTCGCCTGAAACACAAATTAGTACAAATTGTCTGCTGCGGGCTGGTACCGATGGCGGCGGCGATGGCTGCGGCGGGGTTACTAATGTGTCAGGACACGCCATGGGTCACCAGGCCCGCCCTGTCGCAGGAGCTAATATCGTGTATGATGTAGCGGCGGCCGTGTAGGGAGATAATTCCTGTGTCTGCGCCGCTTTTGTGATCAGCGATGGAGAACCAGAGGCGTGGTTGGCGGGGAGGCAGGAGGCAATGTGTGAGGACGATCACTCTGTGGGAGGATGGTGGATGGAGAGTGTTACAGATGGCCTGGGTCAGCATAACTTCTAATGACAAAATTATAATTTTTCATGGTTTCCAGACATGACCAAACAAAAAACAATTAGTGTAATTGATAATGTTGAGCCTGTTTTTTCTTTATAGTCTGTGCAGTGAGTGTGTCTTAATTAATTGGACGAATTGTTGTTGAGGCATATTTTTCTGAAAGGGATGATCCCCCCCCAATGTGTGGACACCTACAGTATTTAGCTTTTCCTTTCAAATCCAAATTTCTGACGAGCACAGTTCCCTGCGTTTCTCTGTTCCTCTCTTTATTTTTTATTCACAACGTGACTGCGGGCCGACAGTTTCCTTATGTTTCAGTCATTTATTTGCTACTTTGCTCCTTTGGAGGACAAGTTGAGATGAGATGGTGTGTTATCGGACCATGTAGAGCGTGCGGTCTACGTTTTCTAGGCAGATTCTGTTAAATTGTTCAGCAACTGCAGATTTCATTAATATATGTGTTTTTTGTTTATTATATATACACCTTATAACAATATAACTTCTAATTATACTAAAGGTGGGGTCCAGGATTCTAGAGAAAGACACACATAACCTCTTTATGTTAAAGGAGATCAGTACAGTCCAGTACACTTAGCTCAAGTATGAGCGGCACTGGCATTAAAGCAAATGTTTTCAAAGTTTAAAGTTATCTTGAATGTCGCTGTTGGGAAATTGATTTGCAACCAGGATATCCACTCATAAACTTACACATAAGAACATTTAAGAAGGACAGCACCTAATGGGCAGATTAACTTTAAAAGAAGATTAAGATGAGGTTCAACTCAAGCAGAAAAGTGGGAAAACAACAGACTGTATAGGCCAGCAACTACAAAGTAGCTGTCCATACTATCTCCCACTATTTAGCGGCAGGAACAAATGAAACCCTATATCTCTTTGTCCTGATAGGAGACACCTTAACCTCCGACCTGAGGGTAACAGTAAAACTGTCTGTAGGAGGTGTTCTATCTGATCTAAACACTTCTGAATGGAAGTGGTCTGTATTGTCACCTGCCTTTTATACAGGTCAATAAAATGGGGTAAAATCATACAGGCAACATTAATAAGTATGTATATAATAATATCCCCATACCGTACAATAATACAAAATGTTAAATAAATAAAACTTCTATTAAATAAAATCATCATCTCTGATGAAACATTAAATGAGCTCATTTTCCTCAAAAAATAAAGATGTTGCTAAGCTTTTTTTTTTGTAATGGCAGTTAGATTCAATGATTGCAGCTGTCCACAAAGTTCAGTAGCAGTGTCTTTAATACTGGTGAGAGTAGGACTAGAGGGGCCTTTGCAAAGCTGTTGAGCGTATCTTTAGTTTTAGTTAAGTTCAGCTGTAAAAAGGACTCATCACACCAAGAAATGAAAATAACTACATAACTACAGGACCATGTTGTAGCTCACCCCCTTAAGATTAATAACCACCGAATCATTCGCAAATTTGATTATTGCTTGTTTTTTAATTTCAAATTTGTTTTATTTTTTTTTAATCTTATTTCATTTTAAATTCTGCTTTCTTTTTCTTTTTTTCCCTTTTTTTCTATTTTCTGATTGTTTTTCATTTTAAATTTTAGATTGTTCCACTTTTAATCAACTGTTTTTTAATTTTATCTAGATGTTTTTTAATGTTTTATGCAAAGCACTATGAATTACCTTGTTGATGAAATGTGCTATACAAATTAATCTGCCTTGCTACAGCAGTTGCTAGTGTACAAAATGTACAGGAGAGGAGAGAGAGCCTTGAGATCCAGTAGAGGACTGCAGCTGGTTGGACAAAGAGCCATGTACCCACTGAACTTCCAGTCCCCTATTTCTTTCCGTTTCAGCGTTTCCAAGCACGTTGTGTGTCTTCAGGTTTATGGGACTGGTAGAAATTTAGCCGTGTGGTGGCAACTTTGATGACACCGCTGTGTCTCAGCTGGTTGTGTTTTATTTCTGTGAGTGAGAAATTAAGAGAGACAGAGAAAAGGGAAACAAGTTGCGCTTGATTTATTACACTGTTGTCTGACATGCCAGTCGTGGCAGTTAATGTCGTTATGGTTTGTTCTGCGTTGGGAATGAGGGAACATTAGAGCAATTGTGCAAGAAAAAAAAAAAAGATCACCTCCTGTTCTGATAACCGACATCTTGCTTTGATGATTTCAGATGTTTGCTTACATCGCTTTAAATCAGAACTCAATTTCATGTGATGTAATTATGTTTTGTTGTGTAAGTGGAAAATACACCAGTTAGTTTGACTGTAGTTGTATTTTTATGCACTTTTAGTTTATGATGCTCATCAATGCTACCCAACAAACTCAGCTACAGTATACTGACATGGCTTAAAATATGTGAACCCTGGACAGGTTTCATGGTTTTTCATCAGTTCTTTTTATAATTTTTTAAAAATCTATTATTTATTTTATTTTTTGGAACTCCCTGCTTTCAAGGGTTATCATAACAGAGGGACATTAGTGTGTCTGAATAGTCAGGCTCCTCACATAATGTGAGCAGAGATATACACCACAGGAAGTGCTGTTATGTTCAGAATTTGCGAAGGATTGACAAAAGTTTCTAGCTTGGCCACTTTTAACTATTTCTCAAACAAAGCATATTTGTCTTTGTACCCAAGTACCCCTTTTCCCTCTTCTATTATGTCCATTCCTTTGAGATAGCGTGGCAGCAGATGAGAAGAGAGGTGGAAAACAAACATGCAGAAGGCTTTCAGATGGAAGAAAATATAAAACAGGGTTGAGGAAAGCGAAGAAAGTACTGGTCGACTGTGCACGAATCCCTTTCTCTCAATGCTAAATTCCTTGGCAGGCTCTTAAACAGAATTTTAATTTGCTCCGTGTTCACGATTCATAAAAGAAAGATGTGCCATCTCACAAGCCAATGTAATCTAATTATTAACACAAATGCATGAACGTACATGTACTGATGGGCACACACATGCACCAAAAACATACATCGTAATCTTATTAACTTAGAAAGCATGATCAACTCATATTCCATTTGAAAATATACTCTAAGATGGTCGGCCTTTAGGAAAGGCTTAATTATTCATACATATTAAATATGTAATTTATATATTGTATCCATATGCACCATGGATACAACTATGAATTTGATAAAGTCTTTCTCAGAGCTGTTTATGGTATATTTCCACAATTACATTTATAATATATACCACTTATATATAAATTCAGTCAGAAAGAACTTACTTTAAACCCATGACTAAAACAGTACTGTAATAGAAACATTGTGTAACCAGCACCTTCAAAGGTCACTGAGATCTCTCTGCTCATTCATCATGTCAGTACATCAATTAGACCTGATAAGGGATTGTCAGCGCCAGTAGCTGCTTTAGCGACACACTCACTTACCCCTGAATGTGCTGAATGTGTGCCTATTTATTGTATGTGTTTTTAAAAATGAGCCAACTTGAACTGCAGGGCTCAGGAACAAACTGTAGTATCAGTAAAGAATTCATTCATCCCGAACCCGAATGCAAGTGTCACTGCAACAATGGCAATTTTTAGGCGCCGGCTGCTTTGCACAACTAGGGCAGTAGCAATCCAAACATGTCGACTCATTCATTCTACTGAAACCTGCTAACCCAGCAAAAATGACGGATATGTTTCTCCAGCTTCCTACTTTGGGCGCCCTATGTGCCACTTTCACATTATCTGGCTGCAGCCAGAGGTACAAAGAAAGCGAAACGATGCCTTAACGTGTCTCTTTGAGGATACAGAGCCTTCTGTAACAGATTAATTGATTGAGATTTCAAAAATGCAAAGACTAATTTGTAAACGTGTGGTGGTCGGCTTTTGGATTGCTCACTACTTCAGCTTTGATGTCCCTTCCAACTGGTTGGAGAAATCACAGCAGGGAGGAGAGCTGAGTGCTGGCAGAGCTGAAGCTGCCAAAGATGATCGACTTAGTACCGGATCAAATCACGAAGTGGCAAAGCAAATTTCATAGGCATGTCTTCATGAAATAGATGCTGCTGGAGGCTTTGTGGCATTGGGATGACTTGCAAGTTGTTATATGACTGCTGTTGGTTGTGTGGCTACATTTGAATAAAGCTCTATTGGTGATGTTTCTCATTAGTAGAGGGCTTTTATTATGCTCATTAATAATATATGCTTCCTCTGTTCCTCAAAGTTTAGAATTATAGACAAATTGCAGTTGGTATATTGCAAGGGTTTAAGCAAATGTTGCATTTAGTAGAGAGCTTGATTGAGTTTGGTCAATCAAGCTGCCATTACTGTGGATGGTGATTAACCCCAACATCTCTGCTCCCACTGTCAGTGTAAATGTGTTCAGTAATGTGGGGACGCTTAAGAGCACAACACAAATCAGGTGCTAGATTCACCTGTATCAGCAACATTTGACAGATGTGCCTCCCTCCTTGTATCTGCACTGGTCTCTGATGTAATTTTGCTGAATTACTGTTGCATTTTTTCAATTAATATTACAGGCACTGCATCTGTGTTAAGTCTATATACACTGTGTATGTGGCATGCATTTGAGAGAGAAAGAGAGAGAAACATAGAGAAGACCCCAGTGGTGGGGATGGCATTTGAAAGAAGTACCCCACCGGGACCAAGAGAGCTATCCCAGTGCTTGTGGGTCAATCTGTCCATCTGTCAGTAGTGCATCATCCTCAGTAAATGGGGTTAACTACTACTGCTGTGTTAAGAGATCCAGGGATAACAAGTCCTCATACAAGGCTCAGGTAGGAAGCACACAATACAGAAGGTAAACATCTCCAGAGACATGAGCTATGGCCAAATTATTGTATTGCCCACAATCCTTATCTCACCATACAGGCTAATTATTATTATATACTATATTATTTCTGTACACCTCTTCAAAGAAGCAACTCCACTGTTCATTAAGACACAGTTAAAAACTTGAGATTTCTATGTAAACATCACGCCATAAATGTATTTCATGTTATCTGTTAATCACTTTATCACGGTTCCATTTACCCTGCTGTGCTATCAAAAAACAGACTGGAGTATTACTAGGAAGCAGTGATCAGAAATCCAGTCTCTTCTACTCCTTTTCAGATCTACTCAATCTACTCAAAGAAAGACAATGAACAAGGAAAGGTCATTTGGTTCAGACTATAAAAACGTTATGACAATAAGATTAATAATTAATTAATTAATTCTGTGAAATTGAATCTTATTTACTAAGTGACATTACAGTAAACAGTTCATTCAAAACTGAGGTAAATGGAAAATCATTTAGAAGTTTATTGAAACCTCTAAAGAATCAAGCTCTTGAAAGAGCTGTTAAGAATCACCAGACCCCGCTGGATTAACATATCAGAGAAATAGAACAGGAAGATAAAATTAAGGTCGTGCAGCCCCAAACAGCACGTTGGCCTGATGGCATCCTGAATGAGATTTTAAAATATAGCAACACAAAATGCAAATATAAGATATTCAGCTTGGTACTTGTGGGTCACTTCCCTGGAGGCTAGAGTGAAGGGCTGATTATACCCATCTTTAGAAAATGGATACAATCAATCCCAACAAGTACAGAGACATCTGTGTAAGTAATAATATGGGGAAGTTAACAGGCAGTATTCTAAATTCAAGAATTATAGACACTCGGTCTTCATTGGACATAGGGTCTTAAGCAAAAGTCAGATTGGATTCCCTCCAAATTAATTAACAGTTGACACATTTTGACCCTACACATACTAATAGATTCCTGCGAGCTTTGTCGAAGCTTAATTGTGCTTTGGCAACACATGTCAAATGTCATGCCATAAAGCCTTTGGAATCAAAGTGAAGTGAATTGAATTGAGTGACACTGAAAGGGAATGAAAGAGAGGGGGAGGACGAACACATTATACAGTAGAAAGTGTAAAAATTCTCTGATTTAAGGTCTGTGATTGAGGATAATGGTTTGCTATACCCTGCTGAGTTTGCTGTGCTGAGCTAAGAGCAGGACAGAGCAGAGGAAAAATGGAGCTCTGGAATGGTTAAGAGAGATTGAGAAAAGGAGGCGTCATTTATGAAATAGCAGACAGACAAAGATGATGAGGAGGAGAAAGTGGGAGAAAGAGGAGGAGAAGGGAAGAGATTAGGCATGGATAGTGTGGAAAAAAAAAAGACTGTGGGAAAGGTAAGTGCCAATTATGAAATAGAGAGGGTTGTAGGACTGGGTGGGCAGGCAGCAAGGAGAGCACAGAAAAGAGAGTTCAGTCTTTAGTGAGAACGTAAACTGGATGACCTCATAGGACTGATCTGAACCCTCTTTTCTTCTTCTTCTTCTTCTTTTCATCTTTTGCAGGACATTCCACTGACATACAGTATATATCCTGGAGACCTATCCTAAACCTAAACTTAACCATGTATCTAGCCCCTAAAAGCGTATGATTTTTGTTATCGACACTTGCTTTTTTCCCCAAATGGCAGCATGTAAACAGATTATTGTCCCCACAATCCACAATAGGAGTAGTACAAATACACACACATGGCCGTGTGAGGCTGTGACATGTGTTCACTTTTTTCATATTGCCTACACAAATTAATACATAAGAGATCAAATAAATTATTTACGTGAGTGTATTTTATGTGCATCATTCTCTGTATTAGTCATATATGAGTAATGCCTAATTTAGTTTAGTATTTATTACAGTTTATTGGAGTCTGTGGCCCTATGCTTGACTCTGCCAGATTGGTAATTATTAACATCTCTGGGCCATTTCTCTGTGAGTACTGAGTCACTTTGTGTCAGATACTTGTGACACAATGCTGTTTTATGGATTTTATCCCTAAATTGCTTTTTTGCTGCCTGTAAAAGAGTCAACAACTCTTATCTTATCTTAGAGGCATGTGAAAAAATGCAATTCGAGTGAAAATATGACTGAATGAATATGTGATATATGAATATGTTTTTGCGGCATGCAGGTCCGCCAGAAATAGCAGCGGTAACATGTTAGTTTACAACAACATTGCCAACACCAGCAGCTGTTCTCTGCACTGCGAGAAGCTCAGGGATACAGGGTGTCACATACCGACTACAGCATGATGTTGGTGAAAACATATCCATCAGTGAGGGTGGTGGACCAGTACCGCTCTTTGTCCTGCCTTTTTTTTTTTAACTCTCAAATTAAAACCCTTTTTGATGTCAAGTACATCTCCTACATCCTCTTTTGGGAACAGGTCAAACCATGGAAATAAATTACAGTTTTAAATGATGTGCTGTCTCAGGAGCCTTCTGTTATGTTATGCATATATACCAGAGAGGTTTACTGGAACAAACTCTCTTAAAATGATCCATAAGAAATATTCAGCACACATCCAGCAGACCCAGTTGTCTCGGGTGTTAAAAAAAGTGGAACATAATTGAGGCATGGTGAACCTACAAAAGGATGAATACTGACATTTGCTGGTTTATTACATTTAAAATCAGTATTGTTTATACAGCCTGTGAGGCATACTTTTATAAATCATTTAATAACTTTGTTTGGCACAGACAGTTTAAACGTTTAGGTCTGAGGTGTTTTGCATTTAAAAGTTGATTTGTTGGATTAAAAGAACAAAACCAGACAACACAACAATCAGACAATAGTCACTACCACAGTCTGCATTTTGTAAAAATAAAAAAAACAGATATCAAAGCAAATATAATAAATAAACCAATTTTATTCCACGAAGTGTTAGAGCTTTTTTTTCCCTTCATGTCTTCTTTTTGTTGTCTGAGCAATTTAGTAAATATATAAACTTTAGTGATTTTTTCCACTGTTCCTTTAAAAATGTACTAAATAGAGCTTAATTTATTCACATGGTTTGCATTGAACACATTTACTAGCATTTATTAACATTAACATGTGTAATCAAACCTCAATAACCATTTATATTCCTCCAGTAAAATTACCCCCTCGCCTCCTCATTTTTCTTCTAGGCTTGGCTCAGTGCACCGCTCATCTTACTAATGCGGAGTCAATTACTACTGCAGTGCACACCTGTGCTGAACCTTAAAAATGGGCCAGAATGTGCCTGCTGGGGGTTGGGTTAAAATGTTTACTCTTTTTAGGTTGATTTTCCTGATCTGTGTATCTGCCATTAGGGTTGTCAAACTTATACCAAAAAATGCAAGACAATTAGGGTGGTGCAAAGAGAGAAGGTTGGTAAAAGGTATGAATAACTAACAACGAATGGATGGAAAGAATGATACACTTCTATTAGAACTAGCTAAAACAGACAACTTCCTAATGACAGTACTACTGAAACTCCTGTTCTCTTTGCTCTGATTATTGCTTTGCACACTCTTGGCATTCTCTTGTTGAGCTTCAAGAGGAAATGGTTTCACTTCACAGGTGTGCCTTATCAGGGTTAGTTAGTGGAATTTCTTGCTCTATTTTGAAGAAACTAGAATATAAAACATGTTTTCAGTTATTTCACTTATTTTTTTGTTAAGTACATAACTCCATGTGTTCATTCATAGTTTGATGCCCTCAGTGAGAATCTACAATGTAAATAGTCAAGAAAATAAAGAAAACATATTGAACGAGAAGGTGTGTACAAACTTTTTTAGGTTATACACATTTCATTGGACCACCTTTAGCTTAATTAATGGGATGCATTGTGGCATTGTTTCAGTAAGCTTCTGTGATGTCACAAGAATTATTTCCATCCAGTGTTGCATTGATTTTTCACCAAGATCTTGTATTGATGATGGTAGAGTCAGACCATTGCAGAAAGTCTTCTCCAACACTGAAATACTTGATGGGATGAAGGTCTGGACTCTGTGGTGGCCAATCCATGTGTGAAAATCATGTCTCATGCTCACAAAACTACTCCATCACAATATGAGCCCAATGAAACTCTGTATTGTCATCATGGAATACGCTTGTATCATCAGGGAAGAAGCAATCGATTGATGGAATAACCTGGTCATTCACTTCATTTATATCCTGGAGACACACCCATCAGTCTGGTTCCCCATTGTCCGCTCAGTTTTAAATAATACGTTGGACCAACAATGGACCAATATTGCGTCCAATCCAATTAAGAAGTCCAGTTGCTTTGATCTAAACTCCACAAGAAAAAAATGTCCTGGATGACTGAGAACCTGCATGGACAGTTTTGTAGTTTCTGAAATCTCTTTAGATGTTCTCCTTAATACCATTGCCTCATTTGGTTAAATAACTTATTGCCACCTGAAAAATAATCACCCATGTAGAAATCATCCAATAGGAGTCTATTTACCTAGATAAATCCAGGTTGTGATTTTCTTTGGCCAGGCAGTGCATTGTATCTTCTTGGGACAATCAAAAAACTGGAAAAAAAACTGTTTTAACTCAGAATTAATTGTTTTGTGTATAAACTTTAGAATTTTACCAAATGTCCAAACCTGACGAAAAGACTTGTAATAACCAAAATGGACAGAGTCCTTGTGTGGATTATAAAAGAGTCAATAGAAATCAGGTCATTTGGTCAGAAAGGTTAGTCCTCTAGGGACAGTTACTAGTTACTCATTATTCATTTTACCTGAGGCTGGTCCCAAACAAAAGCTCATAGGGTATCCTCAGTGAATAATGAATTTACACTATATCCTCAATATATGTAGATATTAGTGTCTTGCTAATAGTGATTCTAAATGAAACGTTAGGGAATCACCAGAATCACCAGGAATCGTTCTCTGAGGAAGCAAAAATATGCTGAAATTTCTTTGCAATCTGTCCAGCAGTTCTTGAGATATCTTGCTGTGGACAAAAGTGTAAGATTGATGGAAAGACAGACGGACGGATCAATGAACGAACATCACTAACATTCAGTTGTGCTGTTAGTGGAGCAAAAAGGGAAATCAGAGGACATGAACAAACGAGACAGACAAACAGAGGGTGAGATATGTGTTTTTCACAGACATTAATTGAACTGGGCTTTGCAGGATTGCTGCTTTGTCTTTTTCTCATTAACGGAGCAAATTAAGAACTTTTCAAATCTTTGTGAGCCTAACGTATTCATACTGGGTATTTCAGTTCAGTGTGCCTCACTTTTAAATACTCTTTAGACAGAGCACATTGTTCATTGTTAGCTGCTTTCATTGCCATGCAGTGTGCACCCTTTGTTGTATTGTGGGTGGAATCTTTTATAATGGAAATAGCAGTAACTTCCAGCTACTGTGTGAAAAGACACACACACTCCCCAGACTTCTGACTTTCACAACCACAACCCCAAAACACATACGCACACGTTTTCACAACACCCATACACATGACATCTTACTTTGTCCTTGATATTTTCATGTATTTGATGAAACGACCATGTTTTGACATCAAAAACCTTTGATTGTAGATTGAATTCTTTGTTCCCACTCTCATAGCCGGCTCAAGGGACTTCTGTGTTTGAGGTATTGTTAATTAACCACAGGGCTGACTGATTGACATGTGCATATACTGCACATCTGCACCCTATATAGAAGTTATAGCAGAAGTGGAGGATCTTCCCACATCTTCTCTTCATTATAACTGCAATTCATTCTCACTGGGAATGTTACTATATTCTCGTACAAACATGGTTGTTTTTCTCAAATACTTTTCAATTAATTCATTTTTATTCCCAGCGTATTCAAGAAGGGCTACAGGCGACTTAACATGCATTTTTCTGTACAGATCCTCTTAGTGAAGGACTAGTTGCTGCTCAGCCGCCGTGCAGTAAAAACTGGGACTTCCAGAGAAGCTTTAGTTGAGAGTCACTGTGTGTGAGTGTCTAACGTTTTATGTGTGCATAATTTTGTTTGTGCTTTTGCACACATCAGTGCATAAATACAGCATAGAAATACACAAAATGCTTCATTTGCCAGTAAAGGAGTCTCACAATCAGACTCAATTTCTCTTGTCATCGTGTTTAGATTAGCATTTTTTTTGGGCAAGAAGACAGCTAACATAGTTGGACCGTCAAGGTTGATTTAAGTCACTCACAACAACCTGTATATCTGCATTGATGTAAGGTGCCGCTCTTTTTCTGGCAATTTTTTTCTGGCTCTGGCACAGGAAGATGACATCCTCCTTCTTCAACGCACCAACACAGCTGTGATCGGCGTGGTTGAGGTTTTTTTTCCGAGCTTGTCAATGGGAACAAAACCGTGCAAACCCTTCGCTGGGAAAAAAAATAATAATAATGTGGCCAACAATTCATAACTCTGGAATCAGGCTAATCCCATTACAAAAAATATCTGTCTACTTTCTGACTTGTTCATGTTTGATATTAGATTATGTTAAAAAACAAAGCGAGAAGTGTGATGACCGATTTTTTTTTCTCTTTCTGTCTGTGTTTTGCAGTGCATGTGAAGGCCGGGACGTGTGAGGTGATCGCTGCCCATCGCTGCTGCAACAAGAACAAGATCGAGGAAAGATCTCAGACTGTCAAATGTTCTTGCTTCCCTGGACAGGTTGCTGGTACCACTAGGGCCATGCCCTCCTGTGTTGATGGTGTGTGTCTATTTTTTGAATTTTCCAATGACATACCTTTTTAAAAGAGTTTTAAAATGTCTTTAATGTTTTTGTTTGTTTTTTGGGGAGGGGTAAATTTTATCATCATGCTTTTTGTAGGATCAGTTCTGGCTAATCATGGATTACTGCTTCATTCTTGCTCCTATCACTGGCTCAGCTCAGCTGATTGGCTACTAGCTGACAAGTACCAATCATGCTGTGGTGCAGCATGGTACAACCAAGCCTCTTCTCACAATTTCGGTGCTGATTGGCTCATGCTATCTGCTGCTGCAGCCCCACCCGCTCTCTCGTGTGCTATATATATGTTTTTATTGTAAATGAGAAGGGCGAGCTAGCATGGATTCTTTGAGAGCTCCCTCTAAGAGCAAATCCATTTCTGCCGAATATAACAATTTCCTATAAATGCTTATTTCCCTCACTTAAGTGTTTCTGAGTGAAAATAATTGATACTCTCCAGTCGCTCCCCATCCTCACAAATGTGGCACTCTAAAATATATTGAGATGTAAACTGACACAGAGTTCTTAGTTGAAAGAAATCCTTCCAGTAGAATAATATCTGTCAATTTTAGGTGTTCAGATAATGCATGTGCTGCACTCTGCTGAAACTTTATATAAGAATGATGTATGAGTGAAGTAAGCTTAGATTTGACAGTGAAGACATAGACGTCAATAATTTCTTGGCAGAGTTTTTTTCCCCCAATGGGAGCCAAAATAGGTGTCCTTGTCAACTTTCTCCTGCTCTTCTGTTTTTTTCAGTTAGTAAGGAGCATAATCTATTATAAACAGCCTCTGTCCATTATATTTTTCTGATGAAGAATAGAATTGGGGGGTACTAAGGACTTACAAAGGTGATAGATGGCAAAACCTTACATTGCATACATCTGCAAATCGCAAATATTGAAATGCCTACTCCGTCTATTACCCAAATAAAGCATAGAGGTATGAGAAAACAATCTGAAATACAGAAATCGGAACTATTGGGGGCAGTGAAAGTAATCTTTGATTTAAAACCAGGAAAACAATTCTAATGATACACATAAAAATGGAAAATGTAAAAAAAACACAATTAATCGCTTTCCAACTGAGAGGAAGAAAAAGAAAAGGGATTCAGGTGTTCAGTTCAGTTCAGTTTTTTGTGGAGCTACTTTGTTGACAATAAATGAAAGGATGATTCTGTGGGCACAAATGTTTATTCAGGCTTTTACACATAAATGAGCTTCATTTTGTTGTAGTGCCGACAATTTTAAGCTAGGAGATGTACCCATTTACACGGAAAATCCCCTTTGGCTACTGCTCCTCTGTCCACAAAAATCAGTATTCTGCACCCGGAGAAGCTATGAAGAGTGGCACTTTATCACTGGATTCAGTCTCAAAGATTAAATTAAATGTTGAAAAGTAAAAGTAAAAGATTAATACTGGTAAAATTATTTTGTGTGTTGAAAATACACAGAAATACACAGAATACAAAATCACAGCAAAGCGTAGCACATGACAGAAAGTTTGAATATTAGAAGCAAACTGAAATCAGCAGCACAGCTGCAGAATGACCTTATTTGAAATAGGGTAGCGTACATAATTGTGCATGTGAGCGTATGGGAGTTAATAGAACAAGAGTGTTTGGAGGTGATGGGTATTTAGGGACAAGCCAGCTGGTAGAGAGAAAAAGAGAGAGATAACTGAACATAGCACCAAGACACGACGGTATATCGCTTTTCTCTGGAATCATTCCTATATGGATTGTCTTCATTTGTTTATATCATGTATTTCTGTATTGTTGCCATTTGTTGCTGTATTCAACACATTTCCTCGTAGCAGTAGGGTTAAATTTGCTCGGATTGTTTTGCAGTAGGAAAGTAACCAGACATTCATTCATATTACAAATATAAACACATATATGAAGGCATCAATAAGGAAGTAAAACTGTAAATAAATAGATATTTAAAAATCACAGTTGAATAAGCTTAAACCACCATTCAAATTTTACTCAGCAGGTCAACAACCACAGTAACGTCAGGGTGAGAAATTGGTTGTCAAATATTAACAAGTAATTTGACTTCAGTCATCAACATTAGATCTTGCTACTGTGTTATCTGTTACCAAGGGACTACGAATGCAAATTAACAGCCCTGCTAACTCCGGGCACATATATAATTGAACTCAACACTGATGTACTTTAATGTGCTCTGTCCCACAAGAATATCTTTTAAGTAAGTGTAATTTTTGTGTTATTTGTGTACTGTTGCTGGTAGTTCTGCTTCAGTTTTGAACTGTGTGATTGAAGCCAATCGTTAATTAATTAAGAGCTTCAATACGCTGTACGTGCTCATGACTTGATCCATTTGCAAAGGGTTTATTAACCATGAAACTCTTAAACCCGTTGTGGCCATTACATCAATATTGAGCTGACGGAAATTCTGACAGACCACATGACGATGACTTGATAGACATATTCCTGGCGGCACCGTGTATCTCATTACTTAAGAAAACGTCTCTAACACTATTGAATGATTTAAAAGGAAATAATCTGTGTCAAAGTGTCACTATTTCTGTGGGAATTAAATCAGGCCTTTTTCGAGAAACTAATTACATAAATACTTATATATACTAAACATGCAATTACCTGCTGAAGAAATCATCTTCATAGAAGCATTTTGTCAGTGAGTCAGCCTGTGCTGAGGCTTCTGTTACTTTCTTCTTTGTGATAATATTTAATCATCTTCTTGTTGCTGGTGTGTTCGATTTTTTTAGGCCATTTGTATCTGATTTGATTTGTGCATAAATCTCCTCTAAAATCTAAAATAGACCACCACAGATCCCAGCTCTCACACGTATCTCGCCTCCGTTTTTGCCCTTTTTGATTTTCCTTTCTACTTGAATTGAAAATGAAATTGTCCCCCATGTGCTGATTACATTTACATGACTCTAGCAGCCACGAAACCCACACATACAATACTCATGCATGATTAAAAAAACAATAAATAATCAGCTTAATGTTGATCCGAATCAGAAAAACGTGATTTCCAATTGCAAGGCAATGGAAATGTGTCTTCGACGTGGCTCACGGTGCACAGAAAAGAAAAACTGTCGTGAAAATATACACAGCATTAAAAAAATGAACATGTAGATGTTACAATAAAGTATTGATAGCTATATCGTAACGGCGCCATACGTTCGCTACACAGTGTCAAATGTCTATTAGTCATATGGAAGGATTTCTAAATCAGGATATTTGAAGTATTTGTAGATCCCACTGGTTTATATTTGTTCTAGAATGAATATTACTGTTGTATTCAAGTGTCACACACCCAAACATGCCATCAAGGAAACAAACGGATAAGTAGGGTGTATAATGCACATCATATAAAACACACAATCATGGTAAGCATTTTATAAAAGAGCTCTGTCAAATGCCTTGTGTGTAACCATGTGCTGCCTGACATTCACCTGTCATGTCAAACAGAGCTGGATGAATACAAGTTGAGCTCTAATCAATAAAATGAACACTAGGAAATAAATGCATTCTCAACTTCATCCAAATCACACAGTTGACACTTTCTGCTGGACTATTCTGGGTGGCTGAACAGATGTTTCCCTGTTTCCACAAACAGAGGCAGGATGCCACATCATATATAGAATTCTGACCTAGTGACATATTGATCTGTATGGACTTGATGACACAATATCTTCTTTATTTGGTTTGCTATATTAATTCTGACCATTTTTCTGGAAATATATATATATATATATATATATATATATATATATACAAACTGTAAAAATTAAAAAAAAGTTAAAAATGAAAAACCAAATTCAAATTAAAGTCAGGTTATTTGATATAATAAGTCTATATTAATGCTGATTAACCTATTACCATGGCATTCAATACTGGCTGTTTTGGAGGTATTTTATAGGTAAAGTATACATCTTATCTTTTGGAAAAGAGGAGATTTAAGTCTACTGTGTTTTAGAAAGCAAAGCAAAAAAAAAAAGAACATGTTTCTCCCCTCATTGATGGGTATAGGGATAAAAAGCTGTATTTACTGAAGAATATGTTGAAAAGATGATAATATTTTTGTTTTGTTTCATATCTATGATAATTTACATTCCTCAGTGAACGTGTATATAAAAGAGAAGCGAACATAAACCCCAATTAAGATGACATAGCCAAAAACATTGGTGAATTCATGGTGCACTAGAGCAGAGTTGCGCATCATTTTGTGATTTTGAGAGATTTACACAGAGGCTCACGCTGGTCTGCAACATGCTCTGTGTGAATTCTCAAAGTATGAAATCATTCATGGTTTATGTCAGGAACGAGTACTCTATGGGGAAAAGCTTGAATGAAAACACGCCGACCAGCCAAGTTATGCCTTCAACAAACTAAATATCTGCCTCTTTCTTTTTCCCTTTCTCCAGCGTCTATTGTAGCCCAGAAATGGTGGTGTCAGATGCAGCCATGTATGGATGGAGAGGAGTGTAAGGTTCTCCCGGACCTCACGGGATGGAGCTGCAGCACAGGCAACAAAGTCAAGACCACAAAGGTTGGCTTGGACACAATCTTTCACTCAGTTGTATTGTTACAGTATTTCGGAGTATCTCAGGGTCCACTTTTAGATAAATGCGGACACACACAAACACACACACACACACACACACACACACACACACACAGTCAGACCCACTAGCGTGTGACCCACTTCCACTTCCATCATATTACATCTGTCTTCTCTCTTTCTCCTTTCTGTCTTATTTATCTCCAGTACCTACTTTTTAAACTTTTTTTTCCACCTCACATCATTGTTTTTCTCACCCATTTTCTCTCTCTTTACTCTCTCTTCCCGCCCATCTTGGATCTGACATCAAACATTCTCTGAAGAAAAACAAGGCCAACGAGAACAAGCCAAAACACACACACACACACACACGCGCACACACACACACAGGACTACAAGCGCACATACGCACACACAGAACACTACAGCGGCCTTCACTCTCACTTGCCCTGCCTCCCTGCATTTGACTGGCAAGCTATCTGACTCCATGCAGAACACCTCACCACATCGGCTACACCAGGGTGTAATTGTTCTCGGATAGTTTTCATGCTCCGATTCTCCCATAATGCAGTGTGTGCACGTTCTCTCCCCTGTATTTTTTTTCTTCTTCTTCATGTACTGTCCATTTGTCTGCATGTAGGTGTGGGTGTACATAATGTATCTTCCTGCTTAGCCCCTGTCGGCACCTGTTGGCTTCTCTTCAGTGACTTGACCTGTGCAGGCTCTTAACTGTCTGTCATAGGGAGGAATTTGTGCAAGACTCACCTCTTGTCACTGTATGCTTCTGTGCCTAACCTCCATCCATCTCTCTCTGCCTTCTCACCTTCCATTATTCATGGCTGGGTGCAGACCTTTGTTTTCTGCCTAAATAATTGATTGAAGGCGTGGTCAGGAGAGGGAGAGTGTTTCTCCTACACACACACACATATACACAGGCTCCTCTTTTTTCCCTTTATTTTATAAAACACTCACAGTCTCCTGTATGCCGGCTAATTAAGAATACCTTTCCTATTTTTTCCTCTGCTCCCTTCTCACCTGGCAAAGTGGATCTCGCCCCCAAGAGCTGCGCTCCTTCTGTCTTTCCTCTTCAATCAACGTTTGTCTTATGCTCATCTTTGTGTTGAGACAAACAGAATATGATAAAGGCGTCTTGGAGTATGTACTAGGAATAACCAAAGAGAGACACATTAGGGGTGATCAGATATGAAAATTTGGCCATTTTGTATATATGCAAGTGCTGTTATGAGGTGGCTTCATATATCTGATCTCATGTTTACACCAAAGTAAACATGTGCAATTTTTCTAAACAAGATCAAAGTAAACCAGCTTAAGCCGGGCATCGCTTTACCGTAGACTATCATAGTTTGAAAGAGTGCAAATATTTGCTGCCTCTTGCATTCAGGTCTTTGATCAATGATCTGTGTGTGTGTGTGTATGCCTGTGTGTGTGTATGTACATTATACAAGCACGTTAGCTGATGATGAAAAGCGTGCTCTTCTTTCCTCCTCTGGCGTGCCACGCTGAGGTCAAGATACGCAGGCAACCGGATCAATAGCATCGAACGTTCTCTTATAGTCCCATTAAGACCCGCTCGTAAATTGAAATTGACAATAGGGTGTGAGAGAGAGAGATGGAGAAAGAGAGATGGAAAACTGAAAAAGGAAGAGAGAGGCAGGGTGAAATGAATGAGAAAGAAAAAAATAACAAGTGGAGACTGGAGAGAAAAATTTATCAGTAGATAAAAAAAAAATAAAATCCATAATAAAAACAGTCAAACAGTTTATTAAACCTTGATGTTTTACAGGCTGTTGGTGGAGGAATAAAGTAATTCCCATATCTACTGTATTTGTTTTGTTTTGAGGACGGGTACTACTCTGTATAACAATGTTCTAGTTTTCCTGAGGAGGATGAGTCTGTATGGGCTTGTGGATGTTTCTTGGTCTGTGCCTGTGATCCCCCCCCACCCACTGTCCTGATTTGTCATTGTAGCCTAGCTTGTTCCTATTTACACGTTACCAAGCATACAAGATAACAAGAATATTGAAAACAAGAATATTGGAGCCGGTCAGCTGACAAGCAGCTTATGCTTGCGCCTCATTACGCAGAGCAGGCAAGAATACAAAGCACTCTCTCTTTCTCTCTCTGCCTCTTTCCCTCCCTCCATCCCTGGCTGGGACCTGAGGAGAAGAGGAGGGCAGAGGGAGGAGAGAGGGAGGACTGATCAATGCCAAATAATATCATATGGATGAGCAGACAGACACAGCTAAGCTATGAGCTGTCAAAGACACAAATGTCTGTGTGTGTGTGCACTTGCAGACACACATTCAATGTAGTTTTTAGAATATTAAAGAATAAGAAAAACAAAAGTCATGATTAAATAATTTAAGTCATGACATTCCTTATGTATTCTTCCATGAGAAATGACTCATGAAGAAATTGTATAATGCATGAGTGAAGCCGTAGAATAGAAAATGTGGCACTCATGGGCCTAAAAAAGGGTTCACAGAGATGACACTCAAGCACGGCTTGTGTGTTTTGTAAATTGAGATATAACAACCTAAATCTGCTTTCTAATTGGGCACAGAACCCACCACCTACAGGCATATTTAAACAGACAAGCGGCTGAACACCTAAAGGGACTTATCACTGACTTATCAACTAAAAGCATAGCGGGCGCAGAGATGCAGCAGTGTGCATTGCATAGTGAACTGGCATGACAACAAACGCCTGCAGACTCTTTGATCAGGCACGGGAGTAGATGCCTGAAGGCAACGGGAGCGAGCCCAGGGAGGGTGGCCCGGAGCCATCCAGAGCAGATACAGTAGAACAGTCGCAGCTGCCAGCTCGGAGGGAAGGCGCTCTTCTCTCAGCGATGGCTGGCCTTCACCATTTGTTCGCTGGCACACGGGCGGGACAAAAGACCGACTCCCTCCAGGGGAAACACGGGAGGGGGGGGCGGCGGGGGGGACCACGTGTGTCGGGGCTAAGAGGGGAAGCCGCTGGGAAACACAATAACAAAGAAAGGCACGCGTGAAAACAGAAGAACAGTCTTGGAGAGTCTGGTCTATTACACGCGCGAGCCTTGGCAGCCACACAGCAATTTGCGTCTGTTTGGTCACTGGCTGCTCGAAAATGTCTCCTAATAGCCTGAAATAAACCAAAAGTGGTTGCATGAGCAAAGTAAAACGGAAAGACAGATAGATGAGATGAGGAGACCATGTGATTAGAGCGGCCGGCTTGACAAAATGACAAATGACAAAATGACGTGGCAGCGGGCCAGACGCTGAGTGAGGTATCGTGGGCCCACTGCCACGACTCAAGCTGTGTCTTGTTTAGTCTCTTGCCAGAAAAGACAGAGACCATGCGAGCTCCATTGTCGGCGGCCCACCAACAAGAATCAGTTCTCATTATTTTGGTCTTTACAGTGCTGCTTTATTTAACTCTCTGAAGCCTACATAGACAAAGAAATGTCCGGACACAGTTTTATATTCTTTTTTGCTCATTCTTTCAATATGTACCACAGGGGTGAGTCAGGGGAACCTACTTATCTTTCTGTTTGCAGGGTGAAGTTACAGTAAAACTCATCTTTTTTTTTTTTTAATTGCTTGAACTGTACTTACAGGAAAGACAAGTCTTGATCCATTGAGCCAAGTGACTTAACAACACTGTTCTTATATTAAAAACCCCATCACTGTGTGGGTGTTCGCGACAGACGTGGAAACAGGGTTTCAAATAAGAAACTGCTTTAGAATCACGCAGCTTAACGAAGGTTGTCATCACCATGTGGGTGTTGTCAGACACGTTGTCAGGGCTGGTTTTTAGACCACTTATATAAGGATTAACATTGTTTATTTTGATGGTGATAATTCACAGGGAAAGTAATTGGCTGTTTGTTTCATTGATTCTATTTTACTTGTTTTTTCTTTGCATTCTATGTAGTTTTCCCCTGCCCATCTTGAATGGGACTTAATTGTCTAAAGCCTCGTTTCCTCTGTCAGTACAGTAGGGATCAGTACGGATCAGTACAGATCAGTTCCGATCAGTACGTGTATGGATCAGGTCGGTAATGGAGAGCGTTGCGATAACACTGTGTAAGGGGTCCTTACACTTACACAGGGGCACCTCCCCTATGGTACTGGCCCTGTGTGCTAGGTACCATAACCAAAACGGTTACTAAAATAGGTACTATGGGTGATGGAAACACTAAAATAAGCGTACCGTTCTGTCCCTTTACCATACCGCTTAGTGGAAACGGGGGCATAATGCTCTCCAACGTGTTTTTAACATCTATTTCAGTTCTTCAGACACACCTTCTCCTCAACACTGACACCAAGTCTCTGTTTCACAGTATCACTCACTGGTCTATTTTCGTATGCTCGTATGCTTGTTTGTATCATGAACGGTTCAAAGGTTTTCATGTTCTTTGCAACCATACAGCGCTCAGTTCCACAGGGTTAAAACAACAAGCTATGGTATTTCCTAATATATATGTGGGGCTATTGTCAGCTAGTTTTAACCCACCTTTTTTCTCACTGTTTCAGGTGACCCGATAGTCCTGCCCGCCTCAAGAAGAGAAGAGGTACTTCTCTTGGTGGAGGTACTTACACAACACAATGGACCAATCAGTAGTGAGGAAATGCACTCAGACGGACTTCTATGAGGATACAATTGCTTAGTTTTTCTGAGGACATCTAAGACATGGTGGCTGAAGAGACAGGACTCTAGCACTACCTGCCATCACCTTAAACACAATCGAGTGTCTTTGGTCCTTTGCTGCACAGGACTACATCACCCACAATCCTTTACTGCTACTACAAACAACAACTTCAACAAAGTGAACTACGACCTAAACAGCACTGGATTAGACAGACAAAAAAAAAACAACTTTCTTTCCAACAATCTATATTCTTCATCTCTCTTCTATGGCTTAGTTGTGTTCTGTACGCATACTGGGAATAACGGTGATGTGGATTTTAGACAGCGATCCTGTATTACAAACATCACATATGGAAGAAAAAAAAAAGAGTGGATCCAGAATGGCTGCCTCATGTCACCTGGATGACACGATTCAATTTAACTGTGCCACATATGACACATATGACACTGTTGACATGGTTCTCAGTTCTGAAACCGAACCTTCTCTTCTCGCAGATTTCACCTCCATAAGAATATTTTACCTTGAATAGTTTTGTGGCTTACCACATGCCATTTTTTAAAATGGGGAGACAGTTTGTCAGTCTTCTTTTTCTTTTGTTTTTTTGACAGAAGACAAAATCCTTTCAGGGGTGAGGTTAGACTAATACCAAGTAGATGTTATGGTATATTGAAAACATGTAAACGTGTAAAAAAAAAAAATGGTCCATGGAATCAACGGGGCTAAAAATAAATTGATGCTCTAATGGTTTTAATATCTGTGTTTTTAAACGCCTGTTAACCGCTATTGAGTACATGTGTCAGTATTATATGAAATGAATAAAATCTTTCAAAAGAACATGGAAAGAAAAAGCTCGAAATATGGAATACTCTTCCTTCTTGGGCGTTGCCTGTGTTATGTGAGTGACAAGTGATTAATGAACTGGTTAGAGGAAAGAGAATAGCATTTTCTGACCTCTGAATGTAGTATTGAACAATGCCATCACAGGAGAAAGCTTCACAAAATACAAAGCTTTAAAAATATTAACACATTTTATCACAGTTCGCATGCCAAACAACGGGGTACATTTGTCAGTGCAGCGTGTTGTGGTATGACAATTGTACTGGCAACACAGCTCCAACTACAACATTGAAAGTGCTCTGCTGGACGGTACAGTTCTGTAAAAAGAAAAAAAAAACACCCGATGGAAGCGTTGGCAATGCCTTAGTTTATTTCAAACTGTACAGAAAAGAGTTTGAGTTGCATATCACAGAAGCACTGACCCTACTATACCATTTAAATGGTATAGTAGGGTCATGAGTACAAAAGCAGCCCAAACCCCAACAAATGACCGGCTTCATCAGGAAGAAAAGTGAGTTTTTCCACATTGATTATGTGCTGGGTGTGATACTTTTTTGATATGTGACAGGAAATAACTTAATCTTTAAAATAAAATAAAAAAAAAAAAAACTCATGCATATAGTCTGTGTGTTAACACGGTCAGTTCACTTCAAGTATAAAACAGAGAACTCCACCTCAACCTAAAATCTCAAACAGCACTCGGTCTCATCTGAGTTCTTCTGTATGCGAACTAATAAACGACCAACACTCAGCTGCCCAAGACGCATTAAGTAGCCAAGTGTCCAATTACTTTTGAACCCGTTGCGATTTTGGCAAGGGTTGATGTAAACCTACTCACATTAAAGCTGAGACATGGCACTTACTTTGTAGTATCCATTATTTTACTTCAAGCTGAAAGTGCTGAAGCAGAGCGTCTGAAGACCAAAACATAGTTAGTTGTCTGGGCCTTATGTGCTGACGTGGTCAGGCTGCTCTGCTGTATTTTCAGTCTGGGTTATTAAAAGTTCATTAGTCTGAAATTAATGAACAAGAAAACTCTTCATCAAGTGTACGTGATGATGCACGTTGCCAAGGTAACGACGTGCAACCTGTATGTGTTGTTTGTTAATTAGGCGGAGCATTAAGGGATGTGAAATGAATCAAAAGTTCATGCTCAAAAATGAATGTCGCCAATTAACTTTTAAAATAAACTCTCAAATATGAATATGGGTACAGGCCTCATAAGTCCAACGTAGGGGATCATTGAGGATCTTATTAGTCTCTCCAGGATTATTTGGGGCCAAAAATGATTGAATTTATAGCAGCTTTTCTCAAAAACTATGAAATTAGTGATGTTTTATTTCCTCTTTCTGGGGCCCAACTGCAAGAATTGGTGGTACTCTATATCACAGAAACCACTATGTTTCAGTGCAAATAATTAGTTCCAATTTTTGAACAAGAACTATGGACATAAATATATATATATATATATATATATATATATATATATATATATATATATATATATATATATATATATATATATATATATATATATATATATATATATATATATATATATATACTGTACTTGAGTTCTGTTTATAATATTCAATAATCCATTTATATTTTACCCATTAATAAAATATAAATTCATTTCCAAAGTGCCATTTTCATGAGTTAGATTATGTCCAACTTCAAGCTCTAAACAACACATCTACTGATATTCTCCTGACTAAATGAATGCAAATTTTGCAATATCTATAGCAGGAACTTTTCTTAGCAGGTGAGACTTGTCCATCTTCCACCTGAATGTATGCTGTGCTGTTTTGGCCATTCTATGTGAAAAAAAAATGTCATACAAATATTGCAGAGATTTGTGTTAATTATTACAATTGCAAAATTACAATTTCTCAAGAGAATTGTTTTATACATTTGGAAATATGTCAACTCTCTTGTAGCTTTAAGAGAGGAAGTAAGAAACCCTCATAAGGTCTTTAAATTGGTCGCGTTACATCAAATATATATACGGTAATCTCCCCACATCTGAGGGTAATGCTACAATATAACTACCACAGCTCTCACAATCAACAACAAACGATTGTAGGAAGATGACTAGTGCCGACTTTACGTTTTGAGTCAAGCACACTCTGTACCGTATGCTCTCCAGTTGGGTCATGCATGTGGCATTTCCTGATGTTATGTCCCTATTATTCAAAACTACTATCCGAGCAAGCTGTCAAGTTTGACAAGTAGATGAGAAACAGTCCAAACCCAGAAGAGCCAAGTGCTGTCATAATAAGTATTACGGTAAGATGAAGTAAATGCAATCTTAAATATAGAACCATTTCATGACAGTACAAGATGCTGTGGAAATGTGCAATGGCCCATGATGGATGTTGATGCTGAATGGCAGGATTGCCTTTTGTGGAGCGGATGATGAAGGAAATGAAACGGAGGGATCAGACTGTGAAAGTTGCAAGCCAAATGAGATTCGGTTACGTTTAAGGCTGAGGACATATCCTTTCTCTCTATGACACACACACATACACACATAGACACACACTCTATAATGTGCTGTGTTGTGTTGCATTAAAGCTGCCTTTCCCTAAAACTCTTTTCTGATTTGGCTAATCTCCCAGTGGATCCTCTCAGGGGCTGTGGCCTTCCACTGAGCCTCATTTCTTTTGTGTCTGTCTGTGTGTGTGTGTGCGTGTGTGTGTGTGTGTGTGTGTGTGTGTGTGTGTGTGTGTGTGTGTGTGTGTGTGTGTGTGTGTGGGCGTACACATTTCATGGCCTGGGCTCTTCCTGAGCATCAACGCATCGTTAGTGCATGTCATTAAAAGATTATAGAAAATAAACGCACATGCATATTCCCTCTCTCTCTCTCTCTCTCTCTCACACACACACACACACACACACACACACACACGTACAAGTGGTGAGTGAGGGCTTGATTGCGGAACAGAATGCTATAATTACAAAGGGAGACACATGTGAAAGTGTTTTGACGTCAGACTAAGACGAGGTTCTGTTTTTTAAGGATTCCTAACTGTGCATTCTCAAGCTGCATCTGAATCCAATCACAAGTCATCCGCGCGAGGCTTGTTAAAATTCACAACAGCAGTAAAAGCAAGCCGCTCACACCCTCATGTAGTTACACGAAACATTAAACGCCGGTGCTGAAGCAAGGTATCAGGTGCGGCACTGACTGTCTACTCATATCTGTCTGGCAGGTCTGATCTTCAACACGGCTGCAGAGCATTAATCTCGTCATCTGTGACTATGCTCCAAATACCCAGGCAACGCCGAGATTTGTCAATATGCTCTCTGGTTAGCAGTGGAACTAAAGTGGATGCCAGAGCAGGTGCTGTGGCAAGCTGAACAATGAGATAGACTTCACTTCATGGTGATTATATCAGAGCGGTGATTAAGGGAGATGACACACTGACGATTAAACGACATGCACACGTGCGTAATCATGCCTGTATGTTTCTTAGCTGTGATAATAACCGGCTTAGTGAGATTGTTTTGTTTTCTGACAGGCCATGCAACAGACTTCGCACCTAAGACACCACTCCAAAAATGTTGGGGAGCTTCTCTTTTCAAAAATAGGGATATCGAAATGAGGCAGGGGGAGACATAACTTCAAATATGATAATTTGTCACTATGTCATTTTTTTATGATCTTTCACAGGCCCCCTACCTCATAAGTAATCAAACTTGACTTAGCATTTAACCAGTTAGCTTCTGTTAGTTAGAATACCTTATAGCTCATTTTGCCTTAGCTCTTTGTTCCGGGGTTTTGGGAGAGAAATCGTCTGTGTCTTCATAAAGGCAGGGAGTATTAGCTGGTGTTGGCCCCTAAATTTCAATGAGAAAAATAAACTGCACTTAACAAATTTGGTTCTAATTAACAATTATTATGAAATTAAAGCAAATGTAATTATTACATTCATCATAATTATCATAAATATTCAGCCCAATTAGGAGTCAATTAAAAAGACAGAGATGTAATTCAGTAAATACAAATATGTCCATAATATGACAAGTATGAATATTAAGCCCAATGATTTATTTCAAATGGGATGATACATCATGTGCCAACAGTGCTGCAGTCGACAATATACAGCACAGCAGCCGTTGACACAGATGAGAAAATGAACAGCTGGGTGTCTTAATTGTCCCCTCCCGCAACATGAATCAAACAGTCTTCCTCAAACAGTAATGATGCTCCGCTCCGCTTTCCTGTTGAGTCCAAGACAACTTAGAAAGAAATGAAGTATCTGAGATGATATTTAGCCATTGTTGGAGCCAGTATTCTGACCTTGGCTACCCATTGTTAGCAAGGAGACCTTATGATGTATTAAACAAGCAATATAAAATATAAAAGAGACATAAATAGCAATTAGGTTTACATGCATAGAGTTTTTCTCCAGTCTTTTTTTTCCCTTCCAGTCTTTTTGTGTGTGTGTGTGTATACAGACACCAATCATATACATACTTACACACGCTTTCTTTCACAGGTCCAGGTTTAAGCATTTATATAATAGACAGGTCCTGTTTAGTTCTGTACTTAGTTGTGCATTTCTTTTTGGGGCCTGGCACACATTTTTTGGACGTTTGAAGACCCTTAGTTCACGGTCTTGATTTTATCATGTTAGGAACCTACCGTTTGCAGCTGTGTCTTATGGGAATGTCATCAATTATGAAGGTAGTGGACATACTCAGAATAATCAAACCAAAATTGATAGTTGCAATAGTTGTTGAGATAGTTGTTGGTGGTGAGGAAAAGTCTGAGGATCACCAAAGATATTAGGAGTTTTTCTCAGGGGACCATGAAAGGCAAGCCATCAAATAGTTGTTGAGATGTTTCAGTCTCAATCAAAGTGGTGAATTTTTACTATGGTTTAAACAACAAACTAAAACCTCATTACTGCACGACTTGTGACTTAATTGCAATTCAATACACCATCCAGTTAGTGCGCTGTGCAAGCATCCAGCCATAACCCGCGTCTGATTCCTCTCATCCTGCCACAGAGATAAAGACACGAGGATGGGGACGGGGGAAGAGAGAGCCAAGTGGAAAGACAGAAATAAAGGAGAGGGAGCCCTGTGATGCTAGTGGGGAGGGTGATGCCCCCTAAAAAGAATATGGCTCCTGTTGTGAGACTTGGCGAAATAGAGCAGATCTGAGCGGGTTACAGATGAACTGAACAGAGCGGTGTGACATATTTCAGCTGAGTGAGGCCATGTCCGTGCGTCTGTGTATTCGTGCGCGCAAGGTTGGATAGTGTGTGAGAGAAAGAGTGTGTGGGGGACTGATAAGCGGCAGAGGCCCAAGGGGTTCTTTACATGGTGGTCTCAACCTGTCACTTTCTCCCCCCCCAAACACACGAAGGCAGATAACCCTGACCCTGACTGTGTCATTCAGTGGAAGTATGAAAGGAGGTGCATGCTATCCCTAGCGGTTAGCTCTCCTCAATGAACGCTAACCACAATGATTAAGGTTGTGCTGATGACTCACACGGATAAGATGACCTTTCATCTATACTTGCTGCATAATGTGTGTGTGTCCACAGAGACACAAACATCTCCTCACAAAGCCAACCCACATATTTCATTAATTGTGGTCAAGCGGTGAGAGAGAGGCCAGTGTCACTGGCGCTCTACTTCACTGAGACATCAATCTGAACCCTACCTGCACCCGCCCGATCTGTGATGTCCTTAGTCTTCACTTCAAACTTAATTGACATGGCCACTGTTTTGTAAATCTCTCCCACATTATCTACCAAAATTCTCTCTAAATAGTTAAATTAAGAGACATAGGGTGTGTAGCTAGGGGAATAAAGCTGCTCACCTAGATGATGTAAGCCTTTTGTCAAGTTTCTGTTTTAGTAGCTGGGTTTAAGTAATTCTCTGTGTATCCTGGGTTTTCCCACACATAGACCATTGTGTGGCGCTGCACCACAGAATGAAATCCAAGAGCCATAACTCAAAGATGCAGATGCATTTTCCCCCAAACAAAATCCTTCTTGATGATTTCAACAGGACAAGGTTTCAATTCCACATTGCCCACACACTGCCACAGAAATTCTTAGTGGATTTTTATTCACGTGAAGTGTCACAGAAAACGTACACAGCAAATTATACTTTTGTATAAAATACAAAAACACCTTAATACAAAAACAAAGAAAATATTGTTTAGCCTCTATATGTTTGGAGGGTGCAACTATTCAACTCAGAAAGGCATATCATTTTAATTATTTTTTACTCGTTAACACTAGTAGTGTTAAGATTAACTCTTTAATTGTTATATCAACACTAGCGATTTTACTGTATATGCTTGGTAGTGCTATACTAATTCCATTAATACAAAACCATTCATTCCAGCTATAGCTACAAAATTGCTGGTTCAACAGGTGATCATTCCACACGCTTCTTAACCTGACACATCATTCTGCTGTAAGCAGCATGAACAGCAGCTACTAAGTAGCCTGAGCCACAGCAACATGTACACATTAAACCGTCTTAAGCGCTGAATTACAACATGAAATACAATAGAATTAAAATTGAAATAGCGTCAGATTGATGTGATAACATAAACAGCTTCATCCACACTGTTAATAGATACTTTTTTTTTCATCACTGCAACACTGCAACTGTTAAAAACCCACAACCTTTGACTACAGCTTTTGTGGTGATGTGTGTTCACACCGTGCACCTTCCACGGTTCCCCGAAGAAGTGTGTTTCCATTTGAGGAGCTAATTTTGTCACGCTGCACTGTGATTGAAACATCTATTTCAGAGCCGCTGCAAACCAGCGATGTGGTTGGCTGAGAGTGTACTTATTAATCACCATATACCTTCATCCAGAATTTTTGCATTTTTCTGCTGCTAAACATACGTGAACCGAAATAGCAGGTGTGCTCGGAGACCCACACAGGCACACTGTGCGCTTGCATAATTAAAAAAGGATCCCAAGTTAAATACACATGGTTAATCATTTTTGAATTTAGAACAACTGGCACTTATGCTGAGGTTGAGCTGTTGCGTTACTGATTTATTGAGCAACTAGACACAAGCTTTACTATGAGTAATCTATCTTTTTTTATTTAAAAACACCTTTTATTGTAAAAGTCTATTGTTTTATTGCAAAACATTCTTACATTATTTGTCACTGATAGCCTGATTATTTGTTACTTTATTGAGAAAAGCAATATATTCATGTTTATACTCTAATTAGAAATGAATTTAATAACTGAATCTTCCAGGTAAAGAGAAGCAGACTGAAGAGGTTAGTGCATACATTGAGGTTTTCACTGAGGGTATCTGGTTTCTGTTGATTGCTGGTGTTTTTTGTTTTTTTTTTAGACTGAGTCTGTGCCTGTATCCCTCAGTGTAACCTGGCAGTACATTGCTGTATTCATGGGTGTTGGTTTGCAGTGTCAGCTTATGAAGTAAATTATGATCATGGTGAGCTTGATAGAGGAGGGTTATTGGTCACGCTGTGAACCATAGGTGGGAAAGGTTCTGTTCTCTTCTATTTTGGGCTGAGCTTTTCAAAATATGGATATGCACAGTATCCGTGACATTATCCTTCACCATTTTACTTGGAAATTTGCAATTCTGACTCTTGTATTTCAATCATGTCAGTCATCTTCTATACCTGCTTATTCTTCATTATGGTCGCAGGGGTCTGCTGGAGCCAATCCCAGCACATTACGGCGAGAGGCAGGGATACACCCCCGATGGTCGCCAGCCTATCGTGGGGCACACACACCATTCACTCACACACTCACACCTACGGGCAATTTAGAGTCTCCAATAACCTCAGCATGTGGGAGGAAGCCGGAGTACCTGGTGGAAACCCACGCAGACTCCACACAGAAAGGTCCCAGACCCAAGACCAAGGAGGTCTTGAACCCGCGACCTTCTAGCACCAGTTTTACATTTATTTGTAAACTCAGAAAGACAAGAGACTGAGACAAATGATTGCTAAAATTCTATTTGAGAAAATTCACTATATGCCCTAAAATTAGGCAAACAAAGAGGAAAAGTTCTGAGTTCTTTGAATTGCAATGAGGGCGGAGAAGCAGACTATTGCAGGAAATTACTATACTAATATTGGTAATTGGTAATATTCAAATCTCCTTCTAATCAGTCTGTAGAGGGAAGAAACAAAAAAAAAAACCCTGTCTGGGATGAGATTTAGAGAGACAGAGGGGAGGGGTGTCAGCGTTGTGATGAATATTCAGTTGCTGGTATTTACTGAGGATGTGAAGGTGGGATGATGCCAAGTTAGAGCAAGAGCTTTACAGAACATGGAAGAGACAGGGGGATGAGTAGAAGGAGAGGAAATTGAGAGATTGTCTCTCTCTCTCACACTCACACACTCATTTATCTGACACTGTGGGGTCATCTGTCAAATACCTACCTCCTGGGGACCACCCTTTCTAAATGCGATAGACATAGTTTCAACTCCAAAAAATCTCGTCCCCACCGTGATAGATAAATGGACACAGACACACGCACACGGGAGATTGTTTCGGTCGATTTTGAGAATGGAGTCGGTGACTGTCGCCACTGTAATTAATGAGACTTGTTGTTGATGATTGGTATTGTCAGTTTGGTTTTTGTAGGCAGCTTAGTGACAGTCTAGAAACCGGATCTAGGTCACACTGCCATAGTCTACTCATTAAACTCATTCAGTTCCCTCACTGTGCCATCAGCTGTTTATTCAGCTATTGAGATAGTGTGGATGTTTTCTTCTCTTGACTTCAGACGCTTCGGTAAAATTCAGACACTCATCACCGAGAGTGAAAGACCGCTGTGTTAAATTTGGAGTGACATGAAGGGAGAGCGGTGGTAGACAGATAGTGGAAGTGAGGGAGAGAAGAGAAAAAGAGAGGAAGTGGGGAATCTGTGTCTTTGTGCTGTTGTTTACAGATGCTGTTTATTAAGTTAATGACCTACTTTGCATAATTACAGTCACATACAGTTTGCGCTGAAGCCAATACCCTGGAGAGTTTCAGCTCCAAACATAGTCTCGACCAAAAGAACGTCTCTGTGTTTGTCACAGAGAATGAACAAGTTCTGTGGTGGGAAATAAAGTCACAGACGGATGCTCACAGTTGAGACTAATTTATCTGTCTATGCCGAATATGATGACAAAACATGCACCTCTACAGAAATGTAATGACAGTCACGGTTGAAATGTTATAAATAAAGGCAAGATGAAGAAAGGCTATATCATCTTACACCTCTATACAGCTCTATATCACTCCTTATTAGCTTAGCCAAGTTCGCTTATGAGTGATCCAGTTTGTTCAGTTCATGTGATAAAACTTGCGACCGGGTTTGATAACCGATCACATTGACCCATTTGAACAACTACGACCTCAAAGACAGTCATGACAGTAATTTGTAGCAGGTCGCCTTCTTTGTGCTCTGCATGTTCCTAGCAAACAGCACTGTGATGCTGTACTTATGTACAGATAGGAGATTCTTGACGGTTTTAACATAACTTACCTCAGCGTACAGAATAGCTAAAGCTCTAGCAGCAAGCTGAAGTGCTGTTAGTGAGCACATTTACGCACATGTCCCTTCATTTACGTTCTTTCACACCTCTGACATTAATAACATTATCTAGATGAATGACAGCTAGCCTTGGTCTAGAGGTAGCCTAACTAAAATGAGCGTTAGCTTGCTACTAGCAAGGAGTTGGCCACTTAGCTAACAACTAGCGACCTAATTAGATTAAATCATCAAAATCATACATTACAACACATTGTCAAGCACCTAGGCAACAGGTCAGAGAGTCAGAGGAGTTTAAAGCAGCGACTTGCAGGAGAAATGGTAGAGTTAAGTTATGTGCTATAAGTTATGAGATAACTTGATTTTTGATTTTTGAAGTTTTACAAGTTCAACAGAAGTTCTTAATATATTGATGGTCATCTAATGTTGCATAACATATAGGTATCTTAAGTTATTTGGGACGGTGCCAACTTAGTGATGCTAATGTGAGTAAACTAACTGAGACTATTAAGCTAACGTTAACATTTACATGCCATTATGTAACTGCTGATTTTAAAATGAATACTTGTACGTGTGTAAGTAAAATCTGCAGTCAACTGTCATTTGTTTATACCACTTGTAATTTTCTCAAGATATCTCTCTCTCTCTCAGATTTAGATGAGTGGTATGGGCAACCATACTGGATGTGATGGGTCATGCAAATGGAAGCGTTTTAAAAAACCTGAGGTAGATGAACCATGCAAATCATTTCCTCTTAGTAATCATATCCCACCCATGTATCCTACTTCACTCATAAATACATCCAGTCAGGAAGCTGCAAACACTCCAACTTCTAAGCCTTTCACCATGAATCCAAGAGGTCACCCTGAAAAGAAAGTTGTACAGACAGACACACACACACACACACACACACACACACACACACACACACACACACACACACACACACACACACCTTGTTGAATATATTGTACACTTGCAACTATAAAAAAGGGAGCATGACAAATTGTACACACTTGAGTACCCCTCGATGAACACGCTCCGCACGCAGACTGATGAATACATTCCACAGCCCTTAAGAGTAACTGGAGATAATGAAGTCTATTTTGCATAATTAAAGAGGATGAATCAAAAGGTAATTTACAGTACCCTCTTGTCCCCTGCTAAAACGAAGATTGAAAAGGAGGAAGGAGGGAAGGAGGGTGGGGGGTGTTGCATACACTTACGTCCTCACCCTCAGGAGCCTTTAAAGCAGGCATTACAAGAAAATGAGCCTTTGTACCTCCACTCTTATCATCATAATGTGTTCAAGCACACACACCCACACACACGCACGCAGGCAAAATCCAGACAAAGCAGGGGGCGCCATTCTTCAAAAGCATGTACACAAAAACAGTCCACCATTCTGTTTTTCCTTCAATCATTTTTTCCCACCTTTCCTACCTCTCCTTTCATTTTTCTCTCCACCCATCCATTTCTCCATCCATCCCCTCCAAAGCCTCCAGTCAGCAGTCAGCTATAGAATTCCATTACAGCCTAGTGATGCAGCACTTCAAAGGGGAGAGAGCTGCATGTGTGTAGCTGTGTAAGTGTGTACGCATGCAATACACTGTAAGTGGGAGATTTTTTTTTTTTTTTTTTTGTGGTTGTTGTTGCTGCTTTGCACAGGGAATCTCATCATCAGGCACACAACAGTGATGTCCCCAGCTCATATTTATCCTGCAGTGTGTGCAAACTATTTTCTTAATCTGGAATGTGCTGTAAGCAACTTGGGTTTAGCTCAAAACTGTGATGTCATGCAAGCATGTTTGCTTCTATGTAGTATTTAGCGGCAGCAGAAGGCACTTCTCCATCCAAACGTTTTCTGAATGCAATTTTTTAACGAGGAAAAAAGAGCAAATCAATGTGTTTGACCATGAGGGCGCATCAAGAATGCATTACCAATTTCCTGTTCCTCTGCCGCACTTCACCTAATGTGCCGTTTATGTCAATTGCATTCATTTTTCCACTCTATGTGCTTAAAATGTGGCGTTTAGTTTGTGTGTAACGTTTGGGTTTGGCGATGGAACAGAAATGGAATCTGGCAGCAGGATGGCAAAGCAGAAATCTGGGCAGAAATAGAAGAGAACAAGGTGACCGGCTCGTACATGTCATATCATTTATGTGTATTATTTTTACCGATAAAACACACCATGCAAAACATTACAAAACCATGGTGGCGTATCGTTATATAGTCGTAATAGCTGATTAAGGAAGATTAAGTATTATTTCTTTCAGATTGCAAATTGTGATTTTCCCTAAAAAAAAAAAAAGAGTTAGAGTTTGGCTATTTCAATCCTTCATAACATAGAGTTGTTTTTTTTAAATTGCAGCTCTCTCTCACTTAAAACAAGACTGTAACTTCAAATAAGACTTAGAAGACATATACAGAGGTGTGAAAATCAATACATCTCTTTCTCTATCCTTTAAAGCACATCAGTGTTAATTGACCAGATGTTAACTGTGAATTAGACATTTGCTTCACATTGTGTTAGTGGCACAAACAGCCTATGAAGCAGACGCATACTTCCTGGAAATATAAATTTAAGGATATTCATGAAGGAGAAGTCGTTAACGTTGTGGTAATTGTGGACAGCTGCAGGCAGCAGGCTGCGAGAATACAGAACAGCAAACAAACCCAGACCACATCAACCGAAAAACATTTATCTTATAAGGGGGGTGGGGGGGGGAGCAGAGTTTCATCTCCGATAGAGTTCCCTTCTCTTCAATTAGATTGTTCCTGCATTTTCACTGGTAAATAATTCACAGGCGGAGCCATCAGCAGACAGGCATGGATGTATAAATGTTTTAGAGTGTGCGTGGGGAGGCCAGTGAGTGACGTTTGAGATGGCGGTGTGGGGTCTGACGATGGAAAGAGTTTTTAGCCGTGTTTCCTGTGCTTTCAAACATTTCCTGGTCTGTCTGTATTCCTGACTGTAAATGGACGAACTGCATGTCAACTAAAAAGAGCGGAAAACAGCCGGTCAAAAATAGCTGCAACGTGGGTTGGACAGCTGTGAGACATGAAAAGACCTGCAGGACACCCAGCATTCCTGTGCCGTTTTCTCTCACTGCATGATGATTCTTTTATTTTTTTCTTTTGGTTTGTTTGTTTGTATGTAACAACAACTTGCTGAAATACTGAGAAGTGGGTAATAACTTTGTAAAACCAAAAAATTACATAAAGTAGTGCCCTCAGTTTGTGTGCGGATTAGTTTGTAAGTCAGATATCTTTGATGAAGAAATCAAAGGAAATCAAAAAAAAAGGCTGACAGAAAGTGATGTGACATACTCCAACACTTAACCTGTCATTATGAAAAGAATTCTAGAGCCTTTCATTAAACATGGTGGACGGCAGAACAAACATGAGGCCCGGGGGCCAGAACCAGCCCGTTAAAAGGTCCAATCTGGCCCACTGGTTGACTGTACAATGTGGCAAAAAAAAAAAAAATGGGCCAGTTCACTGGAGATCAAATTGCACTGTATGTAGCTCTAGCATATTTTCAGGTACACATAATATTTGACACTTGTTTTCTGAGTTTTGATTGGTCGGATTGATTGTGTGAATGCCGGTTTGACCTTTAATCAAATTATTGGAGAAAAAAGAAATCACAGAAAATGAAAAAGAAAATCCTAAACATATGTCCTCAAATGTGAGATTGTTTCTCTTATCTGATGGGTGGCCTAAAAATAGTGTGTTTTCGAAACGTTTTTCTCATTATGCCACCATGGCAGATTTGAAAGAGCAAAGAGTTGGTGTGGAATTGTTTTCTTTTGCTCAGGAAAACTGCTGCTTGGACAAGCTCTTTTTTTAAATCAAAAAACAATGTGGTAGTTATTTAACTCCCTGCTTGACTGTTACTTCTTGTTTCCAGAAACTAAAATTGCGACTAAAAGGGAGATGCACCACTGATGAAGCGTCCAGGAATAATGATGGGAGGCTCTGAACATAGGTGATGACAGATCAACACAGGAAATTTCTCCAAGACAGTGCAGGGACGAGTGTGTTGCATCTCGAGGAAGGTACTTAGAGGCAGTTAGAGAGGCACTTATGAAATATCTCTAATGAGTTTTTTATAACAATTCCATGATTTTTTGCATTAAATCCTGTAGATACGTATATGATTGTAAATTGAATATTTTCGGCTTTATGACTGTTGATCCGACGATGAACCAACCTGAAAATTGCACTTTGGGATTTCATAGCAGTCTTTTAAATTTTTTGACATTTCATCCTTTCATTTATTCATTCGGAAAAATACGTCAAAGATAACAATGGGATTGGTCATTAGTTGCAGACATATCAGATCCTGTCCAAACAGATGAAAGTTTTTCATCATCAACACTGTTTGCTTCAGTCAAACAGCGCAAAACACAGAGGGCTACGAGATACTGAGAAGTTGAAACTGTGAAGCAAACATGTCTGACCGAATGCTGCTCTGTTTGTCAGGCCAGAAGGCAGACAATGCCAGGATGGCGTTTGGCTATAAACTGTCTGATTCATGCATTAACAGGAACAACATTAGGCAGGCTCAAGTGAAATTATAGGAATCTCACAATGAGAGATTATCTTTTTTCTTTCTTCTTGTTTGCAAGAAGATCACATCACATATCATATCACAACCTGATTTCAAGATAATTTCCTGGGTCATGTTATATGCATATCTTTAAATCACTTTAAAATCACAACTTCAAAGAAACAGAAGTCAAACGCTACATCATGGATCCAGGGAGCGGCTAATATTAACGTCCACTCTGATTGTGACATCATACCAGGAGCCATTTCTAAACGGTTTGTGTTCAGACAGGTTTCAGCAACACTATGACAGACTGAGTGGGTGGTCTACCTTTATACACAAGCACTGAAAAAATGTTTTTCCCCAAAGCCTCGGTTTTGAAAGAGCCAGAAGGACCAGAGGACCTAAGGCTGCAAACTGGTTCATATGAGGTTAACATTTTGATTATGTAAACCCAGACGCAGACATGCTGTGTGAGTGGTCAGTAAAATCTTGAGATCAATTCTAAAGAGCCGATGGAGAAGAGCCAGGGTTGGGGAGATGTGATGTTTGTCTGTTATAACCGGTAAGAAGCCAAGGTGCCGTGTTCTGAGCTAGTTGGAGTCCAGCAGGTGTCTGACTTATGCACGTCACGTGCGTGTGTATTGCTCAAATGGAAAAAAAAAAATATTTTAGATTTTATTGACTTTGAAACTATGATCAATTTCTGCACTCTACATCCCGCTGACACCTGCCAATTGCTCCGGTTGTTTGAGAAACAGTTATTTGTTTCAGCTGACAGGAACTCAGTGCAGCGGAGCGAGAAAAAGGAGAGAAAGGAAATAGAACAGGAGGTGAAAAGACAGAGGACAAAGAAGAAGTGAGGAGGAAAAAAAAAAAGCGTATCAAACACAGGGTTCACACATTTGTTTACACATAATTCAAGTAAAGAGAGGTTGACCGAAAAATTAGAAAGAAAATTGTGTCAGGCTGCACCTGCAGGAAGCTTGAATCAATAGCGCATTGTCAGTTCCACTCCCTATCAAAGCACTTCAAAGCACCGGCAGACCCTCGGACAGGCAGACAGTAAAGTCAGTCTGTGTATCGATGCAGTGTAATTAGGACGGACAGTTAACGGGCTACAGTTTGATTAGTCAGAGGCATGAGATGGAGGCATGACTGACTGCAATTTGCCATTTTACTCCTCATGAATTCAACGTCTTAATGCCAGCTATTAAAAGAATAACACTTTAACAGGCTATGAAAACGAATTTAGTCCTTTTTAATTGCATTGTCATAAGTTATCATTATGGCTAATTAGAAAAGGTGTATATAGTGAATCCTCTGACCATTAATCGTGGCAGATGGTTGATGCGATTTCAGGAAAAGCGAGGAGGACAGGCAGTATGAGTTTAATTGTATTTTTCATCCCCCCCCACCCCAAGTGGAGCAAAAAAAGTTAATCATGAAGGATCGGTGCCGATATCTGTCAGTGAGTGTAGATCGAAGGCATTGATCGGAGAAGCTATATCACCTCACTGCATGTCAGCTGCCTGTCAAATGGAGATAGAGGGTATCTGATACAGTGTTGGATGAATGAGAGAGCAGTTCAACACTCACACACACGCACACACGCACGCACGCGCTACCATAAGCGCTTCTTCAGTCAATGCCTGTAAATATCGACTAATTCCACTCAAGTCATCATCATGTAATCATATAAGAGTGTTGTTTACCTCCTGTTTATTTATATCCTATGTTCTGCCACAGTATGTAGGTGTGGTTGTTGCCTACATCCGTGTTCCATATTGCCTGTGTTCTCATCATGTTGACATCTCATTTTCACCCATCAGTTTTTCTTCTCACTGATTGAACACAGCTGTCAGATGCGGCGCTCAACACTTCACAAACCTTTGTCCTTCACATGTCACTGCTGCGAGCGCAGCAACCTTGAGACGGGCTCGGCGTGTCCCCGTTTACTGACAGCTCAAGAAGTTTTCTGTCCTCCTTTTGTCGCTCTCACGCAAGCGCGCGCACGTGGAGCCTTTTACAGGCAAAACCTGCGCGAATGCAAAGCTCACAACTTGAAGCATTCGCCTTGCGTTTTCCCTCTGAACTTGTGATCCGTGCTAAAGCCCCGGAGGGGGCGGTAGGTGAGGTGTCAGCAATGATCTGATAGCGCTGAGGTGGTCCAAATGCGTTGATTCCTCTTAACCCTGATCCTTTCACTGCATCAATCTTGAAAATCCATCCCTGTTTTGCCCCTGCAGCTATGGAGGATGAGCTTACAGCCCCAAGGCCAGGGACTTAAATGCATTGTTTTTTTTTTTTGTTTTTTTTATTATTCTTCTTATTATTTTTTCAAATTAATTTAGCATTTTTTTGTCTTGCTGACATAACTCTAAACTTTAAATACTACAGGTGAACCAGAGGACCTGGTGGAAATAAGTTTTAAAAACTTCGATTAATTTAAATTATCGTTCTTGCAGGGAAATTATTTGCCAGGTCAGCCAGAGTCTGCAGACACGGTCTGTTAGGCCTGAAGAAGAATGCTTAGGATGTTCGAGTTGGGAACAGAGCCTGTCAGGTGAACTCTAAGATGTCGCTGCCGTAGGTTTTAATGAAGAGGTAATCATGCGGAAATTACAGATGAGCAATCATTGATTAATAACTAGATGTTTTACAAGGGGGGCAGGGATTGGTTCGGGTACAGTGAATCCCTCAGATTAGGCGCTTTGATTGGTTCGGTAAAAACCCGGCCGGCCAAGTGTGCAATGACTGGAGTTAGATAAATGGGCTCATAACTTCCCTAAAGTTCCTATTTTCTCCACCCCCCCACCCCCCCCCAAAGCCCGTTTCTTCATTTGTATGCAAAGTCCTATCCCTTAGGCTCCCTTTCCTTCTCTTTAATTTTCAGCCATCTTTTTTTAATCAATTTTCTTTTATCTCGGGGAAGTTATTTTAATACTCCTACATCTTATTTCATTCTCAGCAAGACTGTGTGGGGATATCAATTATTCAATGGAGAGGGTGCTGAGGAATATGTTAATATTGATTAAGCTTTCGCCACACCTAAGAAGATTACACTCTCTTATCACTATGCTAGGGTGCTGCATTAGCCAGGCAAATTAAAGGACACATAGATACACGGTGTTAGATATACAGTGATGTAAGAATATTTGTGTGCCTTCCATGTTTGGATCAGAGATTAAGAGCCTATTTACGCTACATGAAAAGCACTGAAAAGAAGACATGACCTGCATCCGTAATAACTCACACAATGCTTTGAAGCTTAACCCCGTAATTGCAGCAAAGAAATAAACTCACAGATTAGCCTGGAGGCCAGAGGAAGTTAAACACATTGTACCAGATTAAATGAGTGTGTGAGAATCGGGTGGAGCTGTCCAGTTCTGCAGCATTCTCAAGAATCATGTCCGTCCCGTGTATTGTGTTGTTTTATCCTGACCGTTGTGGTGTCTGTGGCCGAGCTGCTGTTTTATTGCCACACGCTACAGCATTGGTTTTGGGCAGTGATACCGCCCGGCCGATACTGTGGCATTTGTATCTCATTTCCCCAGAGCCCTTTCGGGCGGCCAAGAGCTGTATATCTGTCAGGGTACAAAGCAGCCGGTCAGAGGGCCAGGGGAAAATGGAATGGAACAGAGGTAGGCGTTAAGGGGACAGGATGTCATTGTGTGTTCCAACAGGGCTGTGAGATATGCAAGTGTTTAAGACACAGCTGAAGGAGGCTTTAGAAGTCAAAGAGCTGCTTCGTGAACACAAGCGTTTCCGCCCACACTGACATATGATATGTGCGCATATTTGTCACACAAACATGCCACATAATAACGTAACAGAATGCAAATAAATTTCCCCTTCCGTACTTTGCATCAAACCCTTGTGCCAGATCCTTGCACCCCCAGCCCCCTTTTCATTTTCAACTGATTTGCTCAGCCTCCAACATTGTATTTATTTACTCAAACGTGTGCTCTCTGCATAGATTACACTCGTATTTGCTCTCTTCCCCTTGACCAAGCGCGCACTCATAAACTCGCATACACAAACCTACGTGGACACATACTTCATGCAAAGTGGATATTCTCCGCTGTAGTGTAGCTGTCCTCATCCAGCACGACTCAGACCATTAGTCTGCTTAGTCATTAAATGTGTGTAGGCATGTGGGTATTCATGTGTCGGCTGAATAAAGAAGCTTGTTTTGTTTTTGTTGTTTTTTTTCTCCCTCTCTTCATCCTGTTATAGTAAATGCTAGAGATGTGTGCTACTTAGAAATTTAGGAGAAATCCAAGGGTTGTAGCTGAGACCATCAGTCTGCCGGTCGTGTTTCACAAGCCTAACCGCAGACTGCGCTGCAGATGTTGTTTTGTTGTTTTCCACTAAAAAGAAACAAGGAGGAAAAGGAGAGAGAGAGGGAGAGAGAGAGAGAGAGAAGACGGAGGGGAGTAGAAGGACACAAGAGAGATGGATAAGTAAAGACTGAGACAGAAAGAGAGAGAGGGGAGGAGAGCCCCCTGCTCTGCATTAATTCTCTGTTTGCCAGTCAGAGCATGCTCTTTCCTATGAGATTAGACTGATAAAATGGGTATGAGCGTGTGCGCGTACACACACACACACACGCTGCGTAGGTGTGTGCATGCATCTGTGTATGTACACTCACACCCTCCCCAGTGAGATTAGGCTGATTTGTCAGTGATGCAGGAGTTCATCCATGATTAATAGCCCAGCGTGCTGGAAACAATGTTATTCTGCATTAGCTACCTGTGGGACACAACTGCATGTGTGTGTTTTGATGTGTGTGTGCACGAAACAGCACGAATATCAATCCCAACATCTTGCTCCAGACACGTTGATGTTGTAAGCCCGTTGGTACACAAGTTGCACTATGTGTCAGTAGAGTGGTGTGTGTGTGTGTTGCGTACAACCTTTCAGGTGTGTACTGTATTATTCATGAGTACCCCCATCCGGTTATGTGAATCTGACAGGCCTGACAAAGCTCTATGAAAAGCAGGAGAGCATCAAAGCTTTGCACAGGTGTGCCCATCACCTCTGACATCAGCAGGCCTTTAGGGTTAAGTGATTTGGGCTGCCAAGAAGACCTCGGTGAATGCTTTTTATAGCACCGTTACCACATCAACAAGGGTTGTAGGTCGCTGTGTTGTAGGTGATTTGTTTCCTGGTAAGGTCACTGCACCATTCTCTTCACTCCACCACCAACTACAGGTTTGTAGAGTCCTTAGGAATGATTCACAAAATGTCCAAATGTCTTATAAACTCCCAACAAACATTGTTCGTTAATAATAACAAAGGGAAACGTATGGGTTCGATGGATTGGATGAAAAAAGTGGGTGAAATTGCCTCTTCAATCAACACCTGTAAAAATCTATTGTCACGACTGCCATGGGAAAAGGGCATAGGCTTAAGATGATTGATAGAAAAGCATTTGTTTAATTGGACTAAGGGTGCTTTCACACAAACAGCAGTTGGTGGTCCAATCGAGTCAAATGTGCTAAGTTCAGTTGATTCTCAAACTTGGGTCCAAACGTGGGGAGGCTACTAATTATTTCATAGCCTCTATTGTTCATCCCATATGACCTCATTCATGAAAATAGTGGGCCTCCTCCTCGTACTATACGTCTTCTGCAACTCCAGTACAGCTATAGATTGTGTTCTAGTTGCAGACATGACTCATTTTGGAATTGGATATTTTGCTAAAAACAACCAATACAAAGGATGTAATATGTAAAGATAAGAGCAAGTAGCAATGTGTGAAACATGTCGCTCCGTAGTGAGTCAGAACTGGCGCTTATTTCTACTGGAAGATAAATATTGATGAAACGTCAATCAGACCAATTTTAGTTTGTCTGCTGCTGTGAAAGCTGACCACGCTGGAGTCTTTCTAATTAGTGACAATTTTATTGCCTGGTGCGGACCAAATAATCAAACTAGTGGTGTGAAAGTGTTCTAGGTCTATTACATTACAACTGAAAAATCCTTTATACTGTATGTATCTAAGAATTCTTGAGCATGTGCAAGACTCAAATATGATATAATACTGTATACAAGAAGGTATGAAGCAGATTAACAACATATTAAGCACATATTGTATACATGACTCCATTTCCTATATGATCCTCAGCCTCTCCTCATAAATTTGATGTTTTCTATGCCTTTATTATCCGATAAAGCTCATGTATGTGTATGCAGTGAGTAATGCACCTCATACTTACAGAATACTATACAGTATCATTTGTTTCTCCTCCTCCCTGTAATTCCCAAATCTTACTTATTCATTCTGTATTAGAAACCTGTGCCAGTATTTTATACTGATTCATACGATGAAATCACACCATATATTTAGAGGAATCACACAGGAAAAAGTCAGGAAATTACACTCTAAATTGCTATCTGTATTATGAAGTGTTACCAAGTTGTTTTTTTTTCCCTTTAATGTTATAAAAAATATTCTAGGTGTATATGTGTTTCACACCAGAACATTCTTGAACATTGTTGTTTGTTTTGTATCAAACAACTTTTAATAATCATCAGCTCAGTGGGTGTTGATAGGGCGTTTGCCTGAGGTAAAAATAGCTTTCAGTCTATTTTCATGACATGCATCCCTCACAATGAAGTTGCCTGACTATTGATGGTGATTAGTGGGCTGGTAAATTGCCTGTGTACTAATCCACCCACTAAATTCCATAGTAAGTAAAAAACACTAATGACTATTATAAGATGAAATGCAACAACCTCTCTATATGAAGCCTGCCTGCTGCCTGCTCTTCCTTCTGTATTTTACTCACATATCTCAACAACTGTCCATCAAAAAACTTGACAATTGACGGATGTATCACGGGGATCTGACTGATCTGGTGAAATTTGGCTAAAATGTGGTGCTATGACAACAAACCTTACATTTTGGCCTATACGTTTCAAACATAAGCCTCAAAGTCAATTTTTTCCCCAAGGATTCTATGCTATTGTTCTGCAAAGGTCACGCCATAGATTATATGACATTTTTAATTTTGAACAAATCCACATTTTAATCACTCCTACAGCTTTTGAGTAATGTTCACCACATTTGGCGCAGTACATCTCTGGACTAAAAGCTGTTTTTTTTGCAATTTTATATATCCTATGCAGTTTTGCTGTAGCTGGCCCACAAAAGTTGCCTCAAATGGTATGGGCAGGGTTTATATTACAAAAAAAAAAGTCATATCTCTTCACCTTCACCAACTCCAGCTAAAGAGCTGGCAGCATTAATGATTGAATAAGTGATTATAAACATTGATCTGAAGCTTAATATTGAGGTTGCCCTGTAAATAATTTTCTAATAAACAATAAATATAGCAACTTTTGATCAATCTATATCTATTGCAGGTTTAAAATACCAACTATCCCACATCCACTTCCGGGTTAAACCACACCCACTGCCAGTTTATACCCTACCCACTCACACTATAGATACTAACAACAGATAATTAGTTGGTTAAACAATTACAGATAATGTACTCACTCATCCATAATGCTCAACATGCATTCATCTGACCAGTAAGGGAGTGTTGGCACCAACACAATACTGAAAAATGAGAGAGATTCACTGGGGGTGACAGGCTTTAATGAGTATTTTAGGGATTTATTTGTCAAGTGCTTAGATGTTACAGATATCGATTCATATTTAAAAGTTCCACACTTTAGAATATAAAAATTACATATAAAGTTACACCTTGAACTCTTTGAAGGCTAAAAGAAACTTACAGGATTATCTGTGGCAGATTCTACCCAATTTAATTTCCCATGGCTCAAAGACTTCATAAAGAGGCACAATTTAAATGTTTTGTTCTCCAGGGTGTGTATGCGTGTATGTCTGTGTGTGTGACCAACTGATAGAGAGCAGCAGTAGATGGGATAAGTATGGGAAGCAGAGGAGAAGGATCAATACAAAATGTACTTTGTGGAGACTGAGAGCCAAGAAACTCTGCAGACACCCAATTAAATATAAAGATCAGAGAGACTAGTAGTAATAGAGACCATCTGATGAAGATCCATTATTTTTCTTTTTACGTAAACCGGGCGCGTCTTCAGCGCACATACAATTTCACACTGATGTTACTGTGTGTGTGCAATGATATCAACCTGTGGAATCCAGAGGTCAAATATGGCACAACTCATCTCTCAATTATTTATGTAGTAGTAATATAAACACTACAAACCTTCAGATCTCTCTCTCCCTTATTCATTCATTTACTCTCTTAGGAGAAGACGTAGCTCTGTTTCAATTAAAATTTTCATTGAGCTTCCCTCACTTAGCACCGCGAAACATAATGATTTTCTAACACATTCACACGTGACACGTGCACATACTGTACACACTCACACATACGCTACTGTCACAGCGAGGTATCAGCCATCTCCTGCAGCGACAGCTTGACTCAAAGCTCTCTGTCACTTTCATCATGAGAGAGTATCTTTCGAAATGACTAACTTCTCTCTTCAACTTCTGCTCCTTTTGGCAGATGCATTCATTTTTCAGACCAGAGCATGAATATTTCAGGGCTGAGTGACAGATCCAGTGAAGAATGAAAAGAGAGTAGTAGTGGAGGGGTCCAGGGAGGTATAGGTAATCACATTTGGTTTTGCCGATCTCATAAATGTCTTAAGCTCTGCAGATTTCTATCAGACATAGTCTTCGTCATCTTCATCGATTTCTGAGATGGCAATTCCCTCTCTCCCCATGTCAGTGTTGTATCTTACAAGTCTATGATAAACTGAGAAAAAAAGAAAAGAAAAAAAGAACAGTGATGGTGGCTGCACTGTGCCGCAGCGGACGTGCGTGGGTAGAGTTCGAGTTAAGCGACGTCTAAGCAGTCCAAGATCCGTTATGCCACAGCTCTCTGATTATCAGCAAACTGGGATCTGCATTACAAAAATTTTAAGCAATGAATTGAAGGCATGCAAAATTGAACTTAATTCAGCAAGCAGTCAATAGAATGATCTGAGTTTCTTCCAGTAATTTATCATTCTAAATGCAAATGATATACTGTATTTCTTAACTCACTGTTGGAAACTGGGTTCAAAGAGAGTGATACCAAATCAAGACAAGATCTGGGTTTCATCTGACCAGTAAGGGAGAGATATCTGGGTTTCATCTGACCAGATGAAACCAACCCAGATATATATATATATATATATATATATATATATATATATATATATATATATATATATATGTTTTAAAGTGGCAGAAAACCGGGCATGGTCATGTTTCTTTATTCTGCCTTTGCGCTTTAATTGATTTATTCTATTGGAGATACACCAGCTGTAACAGAAGCATGTGCCCAAGGCAGGAAGGTAGCAAATCTGAGAAGTTGTAACCTATATTGTGGTGCTTTTACAAATACCGTCAAGGAGATAAGAGTAATACCCCCTGCTTTCTTGGAAATGGAGGTCCGATTTACAAACACACAACTGATATAAAATCCATTTCCCTGGAAATAGAGGGAATAATCTCTCCTCCTTTAATGTGCGACCAGGGTAGCTGTGTCTGGAGGAAGGCAAACAGGATAGTTTTTTTAGCGGTTGTGTAATGGTTGTGTGTATATTTGTGAATGCGTTTGTGGTTTTTAAAGGAGATGGGAGATAGCACTCTGACTAGTTGAGTTCAACCAAACCAGCTATGAATAATTACATAACGGATACATCTCCTTTGCCATTCACCCCTGCTTTGCGGCCACTATGTGCACAGTCTAAGCACAAGCAATAACTTTGGCACAACCCCCAAAAATATGCGAGCCCAATAGAGCCCAAGGATTGGAAAGCAATGATCCTTGTCCAGATTTCAAACTGGAGTTACAAGTTACAGGCCAAAACATAAAAGTTGTGGTTATAGCATCACTATCTGGCATATAGCATCAAACTATACACTGCACTTCCTTGGGTCGTAGAAATAGACCTACCGGGTGCAAATTTAATGGGATGAATGGTTGCCAAGATATGTAAGTTATTAAGTTATTATTGGACAAAAAAAATCCTTGTAAAGTATGTTTTTACAGGCTCCCCATAAAAACATAACTCTAGTGAGACACATAAAACTGTAGTTTATTACACCTGAGTTCAATTATTCTCGCCACACCAAGGCCTGATTACTGCCACCCCTGTTCTCAATCTAGAAATCACTTAAAAAGGACCTGCTTGATAAAGAAGAAACAGACCAAAAGATCCTCCAAAGCAAGACATCTTGCCAAGATCTAAAGTGATTCAGGAGTAAATGGAACAAAAGAGTAATTGAAATTTCTCAGTCTGGAAAGGGTTATGAAGCCATTTCTAAAGCGTTGGTACTCCAGAGAACCACAGTGAGAGTCATTATCCACAAATGGCAAAAACATGGAACAGTGGTGAACCTTCCCAGGAGTGGCCGGCCAACCAAAACTACGCTAAGAGCACAGCATTGACCAAGAGGTCACAAACACACCACAACAACATCGAGCTCCAAAAGGAAAACCACTGCCGAGCAAAACAGAAAATTAAGGGTCGTGTCAATTTTGCCAGAAAACATCTTGATGATCCCCAAGACCTTTGGGAAAATATTCTGTGGTCTGACAAGATAAAAGTAGAACTTTTTGAAAAGCATGTGTCCCATTACATCTTGTGAAATAGTAACACCACATACCAGAAAAATACATCATAGCAACAGTAAAATATGGCAGTGGTAGTGTAATGGTCTGGGGCTGTTTTGCTGCTTCAGGACCTGGAAGACTTGCTGTGATAAATGGAACCATGAATTCTGCTGTCTACCAAAAAATCCTGAAGGAGGATGTCCAGCCATCTGTCCGTAACCTCAAGCTGTAAGGAACTTGGGTTCTGCAGCAGGACAATGATCCAAAACGCACCAGCTAGTCCGCCTCTAAATGGTTAAAGAAATTATATATATATATATATATATATATATATATATATATATATATATATATATATACACATACAAGCAGTAAGGCTGTGCAACTATTGATTTTGATCACAATTTCGATTTGCGTGATCTCCAAGAGAGAACGAGCGTGAGTGCGAGAGTGAGAGAATGCGAGTGAATATGCAGAGGGAGGGCAGAGTCATTGGGTTTAGAAAAAGGGTCAGAAAAGTTCTCTTATATGGGAACACTTTGGGTTCCAAGAATCCGATGAGGAGCAGAAACACATAATGTGCAAGCTTTGTTATAAAGTAATATCTGTGACTCTTGGCAACACAAAAAAAAATTTATTCACTCATGCTGAATAAATGCATTGTGTAACTTCACCCAAATTATCGTGATAATGATTTTTTCCATAATGCAGCAGCCCAAACAAGTAGTTTGGACCAAGCAATCTGATTGGTCAACAAAAAGTTTAGAGCAAGCTCAAATCAGCATAACACCACCGCTGACTCATCACTCAAAACATTACTCCGCCAAGTCTGTGACAACTATATATCCATCGCTATGGCAACACTGTAACTGCCAGAGCCCGATAACTGAAAACGGTGGAGCAACCTTCTATGCGCTGACCATTAAAACAAGCCTATGGAAGAAGTCAGCCTCTCAACCATCTCTAATACATCACCTGCTAAACGGCAGAGGTCCCTCATGGACTTTATGAACAGCTACTTCAACAACTGTAATTTTTAATGGTAGTATGCAAGTTAATTTTTATTATGGCCCCAAGTAGGCAGAACAGGCTACAGAAGAAGATGCTCTTAGATAAAACAAAATGTTGTTTCTCTTTTTGCAAAATATTATATATATATATATATATATATATATATATATATATATATATATATATATATATATATATATATATATATATATATATAAAATCAGTCATTCAAATACATATGCAGGCTTATGTCTAAATGTATTAGAGCAACTCTCCACAATAAAAAAAAATGTGTTATGCGTTATCTGAGATAGGAGTTGCAAACAGCAGAACGTCTGCAGAACCAGGAGATCTTTGTACTTTCAGAGCAGCTACATTATCACTTTTATTCATTTCTTTTTCTTTGAAAGATCTCAGTTTTACAGCTTACGAATCAAATTAATTATCTGATGAAAGTTCCAGAGTTTGTCATTTCACAGCACTAATGTCTAAAAGTCTGTCTTGCTGAGCTTTGAGTGCTTTAATTTAGATAAGAAAATATTTTGGCGGTTTTGATGTCTTTTCCAGTCTTCTCAATTTATATTTTGACTGTCCACTTTTAATGAGTTTCTTGTCTAGTAATTGTAAGAATCTCAGTACATTTGGTAACATGGAAGGAAAATCTCAAAGTCTCAAGTCACACTCTTTGATTTCTGCCGTCAAACATCAATGTATAAATTTGCTTTGAAACATTCTTGTGGGCCGTGTGTGTGCGTATATAAATGTGCACTTGCATGTTAGTATAGTATAGCTTAGATAGTCATTTGCACTTTAATTTGAGACTGTCCTGGTAAATGTAAAAGGGAGGAAACCAGGGTGGATAGATAGTAATACAGTTTACTTCACATTTCTGACCCTATGTGGAAACAAAAAAAAAAAAAAAACATAATGGTTCCCTAACCTCAACCAAATACTTTATTTAATCTAAACCATGATCTTTTCCTAAACCTTGTGTATATATCTAACTAAACTGTAGTGCAGTCATATTGCAAACAATGTCATATCAGAAAGTGGTTGAAGTCAGTGATGTGCTTAAATGATTCAATTTTGTTGTGAAATTTGGAGGACTTGTTCCCTAATTCCTTCTTCAAAGGAAATTAGATTACTGTAGATAATGTTGTTGCCATGCATACCACTTAATCATAGAAAAGGTCCTATATTGTAGAAAGAGATTTTAATTGTTTTTTGATTATAAGGAAGTTCTAGGTGTATATAAATACTGTAAAACTGTGCCTTAAAATGAGAGCCCCAGAGAGAAGTTTCAGAGAGGAGATGTAAAACTATAATGAGATGACTTTTGGTACTTTAAACCACATAAATCTTGTTATGGAAATCAAAACTTCAATAAAACGCTGGGAAAGTATAAAATATGGGACCCAAGTTAAAATATAGCTCAAGTAGGAAATCTGAAACAGCTAATCGTTTAGCTGACAGAAATCGTTTTTCAAGCAAAAATGGAAACACTTGATGGTTCCAGCTTCTTCTGTGAAGATTTTCTGATCATTGTAAATAATAGAAATTGAATCGACTGCTGGTTGGGCATAACAACCAATAGGAATATCTAATTTATAGATTTAGAACCTGTAATCAAGTTCAGAAAGGTGAGTTACACAGACTGATAAGTGAGCCATGAAAAACTGCATTTAAAAATAAAGTCAATGATAGCGATTACAAATCAGAAAAGGTTTTACACAACAGACCAAATGTATTGTTAAACAAATAATTATTGTAGTATCAAGGGAACTCGATTCACAAGCGTATAAACTAGCAGGAAGAAACACTGCTTAACCAGTAATCCTCAACATTAAGTCCCAGTCCCTATGTTAATTTAACAAACACCAGTAAAGGTATCTTAACAGAACACCTGAATGAAAGCAACTGCTTTTTTTTATTCATTTAAAATGCCTGTCGCTTGAAAAGCAAATTGCAAAAGGGACCAAATCGATGTCGATACCATTGATAGCAGTGGCAGGGAGCTGAAACTAAGAATTAGTAGCGCTGTCTCCATGGTAACCGCTGAGTAGAGCCGGCAGTGTTTTCACCAACCGAAGACCTTCCTTTGACATCATGCCCTATGTAGTTAACCCTTGATCTAAGAAACACACACACAGAGGCACATTCAGATGTATAATCACGCACAGACCCACACCCACATGCACGTACAGTGCATGCGCACTCCCACCATGGAGGCTGAGTTGAGCTGGAGTTGACTGTGAGCTATCATTAAGCCTCTGACATGTAGCATATAGCACTCTAGTATCCCCCAAGGCCCTGGCTGAGGTTAACCAGGCTTTTCACACACAGCCTTCCACTCACAAAAAGAGGTAAAAAATAAAACTCTAATGGTGCAGGAACAAATGCTTTCATGAATATAACCAAACTCAAAAAAAAAATGTATTTTTTTGGAAGATCTCCAGACACGAGAGGGCTATTGAAACACAAAGATATTAATCATTTTTTCCTGCTCTGAGACATTAATGAGGTTTTATTCACTTTTGTACATTGAGAACTGTTGAGGAAAAATCCGGCCTGCACAGCAGGAGCTGTTTGGAAAGCTCCATGTGTGTCTTTGCCCGTCTCGTCTGAAAAAGAGCTCAATCCTCCGCTGCAGCTGCTAAGTGACGAGAGCAAGGTTACCTGAAGCTTTTTTGTTCTGGCTGAGCTCATTGGCTAAAAGTGGCATGGATTAGCATATATTAGCATGAGGTTAGGGGTTTGCCCAGGGATTGGTGCGATTTGTAGTAGAGAAGGAGTGGGATTCGAGGTGGTGAAGTGGAGGTAGATATGACAGCTACTGTATGTGCAGATACATCAACAGTTATCTCTCAGATGTTAGAATCCAAGCTGCCATTTTAAATATTGCCCCTAAATCAAGTATTTATCTGATGACAGGGCATCCTCTAATACTGCGGTTGTGACAATTGCTTATTTTTTGCTTCACTTATCTACTAATTCATAACAAGAGTTTATAACATGCAAAGGCACAAGGCAGTGAACAGATTGTGTTGTCATGGTAATCTGATTTCACTGTTGTCTTCCAGCTGTCCCGGTGTTCATGTGCTGTATTGTTGTAAAATGTGGTTAGTGCCACTTTGGATCTCAATGCGTTATTCTTATCAACTGCAGGGGGACAATTAATCTAAAACTCGATGTAAATTCAGTCATCAATATATTTGTCAGCTTTTGCCATAAAAGAACTGTGTTCCAAGCGGTTCTGGAAATATTTTTGATAAAAAAAAGGGTTGATGCTTGTGTTCTGAATTCACTGAATTAAGCTAGGATGCACCTGCTTTCATACAACAACAATCAGTCCTCTGCATGAGGATTACACACTTAAAAAAAAAAAAAAAATCAGCCAGATCTTCCACCTTTTCTGTCACTAAAAATGTCTCTTTAATAGCTTCGCCCTCTCCTCTCACTCGCTCGCACCATCTGTCACATATTTAGACATGCTGTCAGGGAAATCTTTTTAGTCAAAGTCCATCTGTGTCATCCACTAATCAGAAGGTCAGGGCGGTTCGATCCCCGGCACCTCCGCTGTGCATGCCGGAGTGTCCTTTGGCAAGATACTGAACCCCAAATGGAGTGTGTGCGAATGGGTGAGTGAGCTTTAGAAACATTTGTTAAAGCACTTTGGATAATAAGCACGGTATAGCTCTCCTGATAAGCAGATTGGCACCTTGCATGGCAGCCTCTGCCATTACTGAATGAATGTTTTTGTGTGTGAATAGGTGAATTCTGGCATGCATTGTAAAGCACTGTGAGAGGTCGGTAAACGAGAGAAATCATGATATAAATGCAGTCCATTAACCATTTCCGTCAACACTATTAGATGTTAGATGGCTGATGAAGCATTATTAAAGTTTCAATGTTGCACTGAAGGCTGTGCTGGGGTTGGCTGTAATATAGTCTGGGCATTGAAATGGCAGCAGCCAACAACTGTGAGCTGCCAGTCAGGCAGGCTGCTGTTCCAGAGAAATCCACCTGGAATTCAGCTGGAGCTCAATTTAGCTAAAGAACTACAGTCAAGCCACTCAAATGCCTCCAAGTCCCAGCATCCCTGAAGGCATTCTGTGGAGAACATGGGACAGATTTTCTCAGAGAAGACGAAGAAGACTTCTTCTCTTTTACTGTTTTTATTTGTATCTCGTTCTCTCCCGTTATTTTCCTGCATTAAGAGGGGGTTCAGGCGGACAGCTGGGCGGAGCCCTGACCCCAGACAGCTGTGGACTGGCAGTGTGCAAAGTCTCGTCAACACATGTCTGTGTTAAACTGCAATGACGAGATTAGTTCTATTTTTACTCCTGACTGATAAAATGCAAGTCACAGGACAACAGGACACTGTGTGCTGCAATTCAGCAGATGAGAAAGGAGGAGAGGAGGTAGAGCTACTAATGATATTTCTCATATATATGAGAAGAGGACAGGAGAGAAATAGCATTCGTATTCTGTACAACAAAATTCCTGTCCCAATTATTTTATGCTGGAAAATGTAATTGCTGTCTGTATTATGCATGTACAAATAAATGAAAACTACATTTATATTATTGTGCTGAAGTCACAGGGATGAGGTCGGGGGTGGACGGAGGACTCAGAGAGACTAAGGGGTCTAGAGTTAGTGAAGATTAGTGAAAGACTGTTGTGTCATTTAAATGTTAATAAAGTATTTTTCAAAAATTATATTGGTATCACAGTATATGTTGGTAAAATTGGCTTAGAATTACTTTTCTTGTAGGCAGTCCTCTTAGCAAATGCGTCTTTGAGTGACGTCAGACGTGTTTTGTGTTGCAGCGCCAACGTTAGCCTGCAGACGTGGAAGAGGACGCAGGTCTTAGTTTCATGCATTCTTTATATTCTAGAACATATTTATGGAGGAGCTGGTGAAGCAAATTGAGCGCTTTGCCTCCTGCGGCTACAACTTTAGCCCGGCAACATTTACAGATAATGGCTGTTGACGAAGTACTTCCTCATAACTGACACAGCTGCTCTTTTTGGTACAAGTTTCTCTTTGACTGTGACATTTTTTTTCTGTGCTCTCACATGCAGCGGCATTCAGCTACAGTTCTCGTCTCAAAAAGAAGAAAAAAATGACATGGCATGAAACGGTATACCACCCAGCCCTACATGTCAATGCAGACATTTTCCTACATTAAGGCAATACCATGATCTTTTCTTAACCTTACACCCTATGTTGCCAGTGGCTGTCATAAAGGTAATTTCTAGGCGACAGGGTTGGGAGAGGAGAGGAACTCTGCACCCGAGTTGGCCACAAACTGGTGGAATAATTACAAAATAAATAAAAGATGACTCTAGATGCATTCACGCTCCACCAAGCTGTTTTTATTGCATATTAATCTCCCACATATTACTGTAACTGCTACATTATTATCATTATCATAAACTCTGATACACATACAGTGGAGAGACTCTGCCTGTGGTTAACAAAGTCCATATATCCTATTCCTCCCTGCTCCCCATAAAAGACTTAATCTGTGGGGACCACACACACACACACACACACACACACACACACACACACACACAAACACACAGAGCTTTTATGCGGTGAGCATCCATCATTGACAATTTTACCACGATTAAGCGAGAGATTTGGGTAGAAGAAGGGTTAAAACTGGAACTTTGCCTGCTGAGAGAGCAATTCTCTCAGGCAGAATGGTAGAAATGTGGGGTAAGAATGTGGGTTGCTGAGGGTGAATTAGTGTATCTGTGCCTGTCTGTGTGAGAAATGTCTGTGTATTAGCAGAGCACAGATTCAAAATCTGTAAACCCGGGGAAAAAAAATGAATGTCCCAAAAAGTGCAATTAACGTCTGTCAGTCAACAGGCATCTGTGTGGCTATAATACCCAACATAAATGTCATGGCCGAACCACACACACACACACGCTTATTAAAAGGAAGACAATTCTCTCTGGAAGGGTAATAATCATCTGACAACTTTATCACTGCACAACCTCAGAGGATTCTAATTCTGGAGAACCGCCAAGACACCAAAAAAAAAAAAAAGGATTCCCACAACGCCTTCTTATTAAAGGGAGTAACTCAGAAGCCTCATAAAAGCTGTGGACATGAACATGGAACTGGGAAAGATACACACATGCAAACATACACAAAGGGACTAATTTACGATATCGTTAAAAGGTAAGGATTTAACGATTCGGTTTAGGGTGCTGGTGTTATATCGAGCTGCATGACTTGAGTTCAACAGCTGCACAGCAGCAAGTCTCAAGTTCTCCAACTTAATCCTCCAAAGGTATAATGTTTTTCAAACATTTGTTTCCCCCCAGAGTATAATCACAGTTGTTTCTGGATATCTTGGAGTGTTCCATCATATGTGTTATCAGCATTGTTTCCGTAAGTCGTCTCTCAGCTTTATAACTAAAGTATTACTGACGATGCTGTAGACAACCAGAATAAAATAAAGCTACATTTTACTTTCCTTTGTCTCAGATGTACGGACATCACATGTTGACTTGCTTCTTATGCAGGCATCACTCAGAGCATGTGCACTATTCATTATGTCAGACACAGAAATGTGTAAAGAAGTGTCATTCTTATAGAACTTACTATTTAGAAGGTGGATTTAGCAAGTTGGAGAAGCATGCTTAAAGACCATAGTATGCAATAGGACTTTTTGGGGCAGATTGCCAAAAATTGCTCTTGTGGTATGTTTAATTAAAATCATTGATTTAAGAGACTGTACATTCGTTTGAATGAGGGGTCACTAGAAAAGCTTTCAAACAATTTCGCCAATTCAACTTTCACCATGTCATCAGAAAAGTCTCACTGTCAATTCAGTTACAGTAGTCTTTGAAAACTAAATCACCGATTCTGTGGGCCCCGGTAAATCTATCCATATAAGCTCCACCCACTTGCATTTTTCAGTTTTAGAATTTTCTCCTACTTATCTTTTTTTGCCACTCCACTTACAAATTTTGAACAATTGTCACCAAATTCAATACAATACATCTCCAGACCAAGCCAAAAAAAAGTACACACCTATTGGTGCCGTTTGGCCAAGAGGTGTCACTGTAGCAGTAGCATCTGACTATAAAAGAAGAAATTTTTGTCTATCTGTATGCATATATACGACTCTCCTTCAGGAGCCATTCATGTCATCAGCTTCACACATGGTGGGTGTATAGCTGGGGACCCAAGGGATTGTGGTATCAAGTGTGAAGTCAATCGGATGAGTGGTTCTTGACAATGCTGGGGCCAAGCAATTGGCCTGCACAGAACAGGCACTGCACTGAAAAGTATGATTTTAAATGGTTACTGATATTAGAGAGAAACGGAAACTAATCAGTTTGAGTATTAACAGATGATGTCACCACATAGTCCCTCTTCTCTATATGTCAACCATCTCTTTTGATGGTGCTGTACCTATCCTGCTAATTCAATCAGGCCTCCATGCAATAGATTGTCACTTCAAATCCTTATTTTGGTCTGCTAAGATTTATTCCCTTGAATTTGGAGGAGAGACACAGAGAGAGTTGACATGGCGTTGACTCTTAGGCCTGAAGGAAGCCCTATGCTTTTTTTTTCTTAAATATAAGTATCTTTTTTCCGGAATTTGATATAGCTAATACATGCTTAAGTAAAGAGACAGCACGGATACATAGTACAACAGTCTGAAATTGTCAGCAAGGATCCAGTCTTAGTGCATAATCCATAGGGGTTGGGAGAAAAAGAAAAGGGTAAGGCCAAAGTGTCTGGCAGTGCACATAGCTATACTGAACACCCCCCACAGCCAGGAACTGTGTTATACACACTAGAGTCACAGCCTTCAGACAAGTACTGTACTGTATGTAGTACAGCGGAGAGTAAAATATGCATGTGCATAGACTGTAGCAGACAGACCAGACACTCGACAGCAAGTATTCAAACAGCAACAGGCCCTGAGGCTGACAGCAAAGAGAAGCGACAAAACTCCACTCTTCCTATGCACCGAACATCAGTTTTCTGCGTGAGAATAAATTTCATACTGTTAACATTTTGTTGTTTTTTTTTTTTTTTTGCTTCTCTGATCTGTTCATTTTGAGACGTAGGCAGCATGTACTGTACTCATCCAACTGTAGACACACACATACACACACGCGCATGCCATAATAATAAAAGACATAATGGATTATGGAGTCTGCAATATCTATGAAATATCTGATTCCTAGGACTAAGATTGCAGCAATTGGTTTCAAAACAAAGTCTAAATTAAATTTACGACCGGAGGATGAATAACAGAAGAAGAAAGCCTGCGATCAGTTGCCAATCATATGGTGCTGGATGCTGTAATATTATCTATATAATAATGTAGTTCCATTCATGCTCTGTGTGGCATGATTGGGTGACATGAACTATATAAACGCTGAATGTAATTTTTTTCATTTGTAAAATCTGAAACTTTAGTATATTGTTTAAGTTAGACTTTTGGACATTTTAGTAATGAGCCAGTACAGTTAACCTCATTTATCAGGATATCGGGTGAACGGGTTTATTAGATGAACAAACCACACACTGTTGTTTTGTTATTAAAATGTTGCCGTTCTTTTTTAATAAAAACAATACAAAGCTGTTGGGTAAACAAGCAAAGAAAATATTAGTTGTATACTGGATACTTTGACTAACACAACCCCTCCCTCACTCATTCATTTTCATGGCTCACATGGTCAATTCCTATACATTGTACCTTTCATAATACTTAAAACGACCGGCTATGTAAAACATTCGCATAATTAATGTGCAGTCTCACCTGAGTTCTCGCTCAACTGTCTGCATGACTTACTGCTGCTGGCTTCATTAGCCACATCACCACTGACACTCAGTGACTCAGACTTAGATCAGTCTAAGTGGGAATCCAACCATACGCAGTACAGGTGTGGGAACATTTAGGAGGGGCGTTTTGCATCTAAGCTTGTATGAAAACAAACAAACACTTAAAGGCTTCATGAATTGAAAAACGCACTTTCCCCCATTTTAACCTTGTGTCCCTTTGTTAGTGGTCCATTTATCTCTTGTTTTATGCAGGATGAATCATTGAACATTTGAAACTGTTTTACAGGAAGAGGGGTAAAAGGGCAGGTAACGATATTTCAGTGTTTGCACGTCATTGATAGCACACAAATTCTCCCTTGTCCTCTTACTCATCTGACAACTAGCATGTGTATGCATGTGTGTGTGTGTGTGTGTGTGTGTGTGTGTGTGTGTGTGTGTGTGTGTGTGTGTGTGCGCCTGTGTGGATGCAACAGTCCTCTGAAGCTCTGTTTCTCTCTGCACCTGCAAGCTGTTGCTCCTCAAATGTGCGTCCATGAAGTTGGGTGATTACAGAGGCTGGAAAGGAGTTCTTGTTGCAAAATGTTGTTTAAGAGGATACAAAATATTCTGTGCTTTCTTTGACTTACTGATGAGAAAAAAAAAAGAGTGGCAGCTGTTGTTTTAGGTTTATTGGGTCTTCCTGTATGATCGTAAGAATGAATCATACATCACACATGCTCCAATAGTAGAATAATGCAAACACATGAGGCGAGCAACAGATTACATTATGCAATTAAATACACAGAATGCTATAGGGTTTATAAATAAGCTACTTTATAGCTTTAACCACATTAAATGTTGTTTTCTTTGCCAATTTTGCTTGGAGAGGGTTTAATTTAATTTTTTTTCTTTTTTTTAAATATTTTGAGCAATAATCCGTTATTGCATCCCATATGCACCAAGTATTTAGCTTGATCCTGTTGATAAAAATCACCAAAGCAGCAGCAGATTGACGTTGCGCCAACAAATGGGTCCTGAAACATCTATCCTAAGCTTGATGTGTAGGATGAAATTTTGACCATGATACAATTGTCTTTGAACCGCTTCATTCTATCTGCGCCTCTCCTCCCACCTTTGCACTGCGAGCACGGTGCTGGTCACCAAAATACCACATAGATGCGCAAAGGTCGAGAAAAAGGTCAGCGGGAAAAAAAGAGGAGAAGATTATTACCCTTCTGTCTTCAATGCTGCTCTAGTTACACATAGCATGATACACACACACATACACATAATGACATTCTGGACAAAGGGACTGTGCACGATGCTGGGTTGAAGCGGGAAGTAAAGCGCTGATGGATGTGGAAACAAAATGTCCAGCGAGCTGCGGGATAACGAGGACATTTCGTTTGTAGCATCAACACATACGATACATAATAATGATGCACGACACTTGCATGCAGTAATCACTCTCAGATACAGAGAGGGGCTAGAGTGCATGGATTTGACCACCCACTGAAGCGAGAGAAGGGGAAAAGAGACAAGAATGACCTTTTTTATAACAAGAGAAATGGAAGACTTGGCAGCGCGTGTGTGTGTGTGTGTGATTGTGTGTGTGTGTGACTGTGTTTGTTTTGTATGTGAGGCCTCTTACCATCAGTTAGCCGCCTGGTGCTGACAGTGTTCTACGGCTGAGCCGCAGCAGAGCGATCTGGGACCTGCTTTGACATTTTCGACTTGATTCATTAATTCACGGTTGGCAGCCCTGGTGACACGCGCACTTAAACGAGCTACACACCCCTGTGCATCCGCTTCAGACGCACGGTTTATGTTTTATGAACTCATTCACAAAGGCCAGAAGTGAATGCGCACTCTTCCTGGTCCACGATGCGAAGCTTTACTGCAAAATTCCCGGCCATAAATATGCATGGTCCCCTCCTCTTTTTTTTATCCCTCCTCAAAGGAGATTACTTATGTTGAGACCCTGTTATTGAGACAATCTTTCACAATCTTAAATGAAAAAATAAATCCCCCCCCCCCCCGTATACGAATGTGATTGAGATTAGCATGTGCTTCCGGTGTCTATAATATTCCTGGGGCGGCCACGTTGAGGCTAAATCCAGATTTGTTCCGGGGGGCCTCCTCTTTCTTTCTTTCTCCTCCGATACTGCTGGGATAGGGGTTATTGAGGATAACTCTTAATGCTGCAGTGTTTACAATAATATTATGGGAGTCTGTACACAAGCCAGAATCAGTGTTTGTGATTAGCAAAAGCTCATTTTTAAGCTGATGACATGGTAAAGGTTCCATGAGAAAAGGATTGCAAAGAAATGAGTCGCATTAAACGGACACTTTAAGAACAGTAGGCTGTAGTTATAGATTGTCAAACAGTGCAATCACGCTACACAGACAAAGGCGTTCCAATATCTTTGGGTAGTATATCCAGCACTTAGTATTCATACAGTATTTCCTGAAGCTATATCAATTTGGGTGCATTATGTGCAGCTCAATATGTTATGTGCATTTATCATTCTGATATGATGACACAAGGACACACACAGCCTCTCTGCCCACTGTTCCACACACACGCATGTCTTTTGTTTTGTTTTGTTTGTGTGTGTGTGTGGTGCTCAACAGAGTTTTGAATCCAAAAGTGATTGTGGAGACAAGAGTCATAAATCTTTGTACCCTGGGTTCACATCAAAGAGAGATATATAACCACAGGCCATTACATTATGCGTATGTAAGTGTGTGGATATATATATATATATATATATATGTGTGTGTGTGTATGTATAATAAACAGATATAAGTAAGAAAATATGTTTATGGATGTGTGTGTGTTGGTTACTGACAGGGAAGAATGCAACTCAGTTTTATCCCTATATGCTCACTTATCTAAACAGTTCCATAATAATAATGAAGGCAGCTTTTCATACACTGAGTGGCTGCAGGAGGTCACCCAGACTCTCCTATGATTGTTGAAAAGACTAGCTATGATGATTACATAAATAAAAGTGTGTATATGTGTGTAGTCCATGTGTATGTGAGTGTATGTGTGAGAGAAAGAGAAGGAGAGAGAGAAGAGAAAGAGAGGGAGAGAAGAGTGGACACTATACATAAATGCATGCATGCATAAATATGCAACATTACACTCAACTTGTAGTCAGGCTGACAAGATGTTTGGCATTGCTCGATAGACTAATGCATCCCCTCCATTCCTCCTCATTCCCTTTCACTTGATTGGCTAATTAACTAAGAGAACGGACATGATGTAGCCAAATGTCACCTCGGCGCTGCTTCCAATCCCATCAAATGAAGGAAGTAATTAAGCAATGCGCTCTCCACCATTAGCCAATTACCTCCCTGGTCGTCAGTCACTGGGATGTAACCGTCCAGCAGCGCGCTGTCCATGAGGGCGAGTGCCATTCAAAGCATGTATATGGCTCTGAGATGCAAAGTGGTTACAATGCCAGTAACAGCCCTCTGCTTTATATAAGACTGCATGTGTGTGTGCGTACGTGCGTGAGAAATCTGACAGCGTGTGCATCATAAATTTCCGCCAAGGATGTACAGAGCTCATTTAGTTTGTTACAGTTCAGCACCACAGACAGAAATCCATTAGAAAGGGGTTTTCAGGACCATGGATAGAGCTATTTGGCCATGTTCATTGACAAAACCATATTATCCAGGATTAGGCATGGGGGCAATATAAAAATGTCATGCCAGGATTATCCTGAACAAAATAATAACAAAACATTTAAATATGTTGAAAATTAATACGGGAATCACTTTTACCATAGATGTTCTTTCTCAGAAACTGTGGAACTCTGAGGCTGTAATCATTTGCATCCATCTTCATCTCGCCAAAATGAAGTGAGTGAAAGTGTCAGCCAGAGGAGTTCTTCAATAACATCATGGAAGTCGAGTGTGGCATCTAATCATCCTGATTTAATTTGGATTTGTTTGCCATCCCCGTCTCTATCTTTAACCAAACCTCCGGGCCACCCGCACGGTTTGCACAGGAAGCTGAGCGGGGGCACGGAGAAATCAAGGCCCTCCCAGGCTCCTGATATGTGTCGGTGGCAGCGGGAGGAGGGGGGGGGGGGATATTTTCATAATCTGAGCCTCTTTCATTACTGTGCAAGCTGGAGGTGAGGGAGAACTTCTGCCCTTTGGATCACATAATCAGAGTTAGATGATGGCAGGGGAATATGATTTAAGCATCAACCTGCTGCCAGACATGCACACAAACACTGATGCTAGCACAGACGTATGCAGAGCCAAGGACACATGCAAATACTTCATATAAGCCTTATTAAAACCACCCCTTGTTTTTTTTTTTTTGTTTTTTTTTTACACACGCATATACGCAAACAAAGGGACAGGGACATGTTATGCACATACACACCAATAGAGTAGATGCACACAAAACCCGGTGGGATAATGTAATAAAAGAATAGCACCAGATGAAGACTGAATACTTGACCGTATAAGGACAAAAAAAAGTCTGCTAGGGCTAGCAGAGGGAGCTTTAGCAGTAATTAAAGACTCAAAGTCACACACACGGAATGCAACATTGTCACACACGTGCAGACGAACAAGCATTAATGGGCGCAGTTCCAATGAAAACAGCAGGGGAAAAAAAAGAATTAAGTGAGTAGTCAAGAAGGATATGGCTTACAGAAGCTGTGCAGGATCTAGATTTGATGGCTAAGGTATAGACGCATGTTCTGTCAACCCATATTATAAAAAAAAAGGTAAAAAGTTTGATGAGGAAACAAGTGAGCGAGGCAAAGAATGGAAAAAGGAGAGTTCTTCTCAGGTCAGCACTCAGTTGCATGCATTAATTAGACAGGATTTGTGTGTGTGTGTGTGTGTGTGTGTGTAAGAGAGAGAGAAAGACAAAGAAAAAGAATAAGTGAGAGGGAGAGAGGAGGAGAAAGTGGTGTGTGTTATTGCATGTGTGGACATTTGTGCAAGTGTGTATGAGCTTCCGAAATGTGTAGTTAATTGCACAATGAAGCAGTGTATGCAGAGGGCAGACTGAGGCCTTTCTCCTCGCATATCCTCTTTCTGCCAGACCATTGTCATAAATCCAGATAAGGGTTTACGTGACAATAGCAATTGACCTTTTCCTTCATTTAGTCCATACTATATCACAGCTGAATACTGAGATGAGCTTACTGGCAACCACAGAGAGAGAGAGAGAGAGAGAGAGAGAGAGAGAGAGATTTTGCCTATTATGTGCTCTGACCAACAGAGTGAAGCAAAGTAGTACTGATAAACCTGATATAACACAGGGCTACTATTTCACTTTAAAATGTAACAAAAATAGTTTTCACAAAATGCTATATTGATTCAAATTAAATATCTTGTCTGTTCCTACGCAGCAATAAATAATATTAAATAAAAACTGAATCCTTGTCCGTTTTTCCTGTATTTTCCTTGCATATCCAGAGACATGTTCCTCTGATCGAATTCACACTTGATGGGTGACTGCAGTGTTGAATTCGGTGCAATTTGGCCGGACGGTGACGGAGATGATCTCCTGAAGGTTTTGCACTATTGCAGCCATATTTTGTCGGCCGTGTGTAGACGCCATGTCCGGGTGACCATGACAAATCTGGTGCAATAGGTGGCGCTGTATGTACGACGTGTATTCACAGATATCAAGAACTGTTCATCCAATCAAAGCGGACCGGATGAGTGGTTCCCGAAAATGCTGCCAGCAGAGCTTCCCGGGGCTGAGCATTTGGCCCGCTCTGAACGGGAGCACGTTCCGAATGGGCAAGCCTTCCGAAAGGTTGCGCATTCTGAATGGGGAAGTGTTCCGAGCGAGCAAACAATCGGCCCACCCCGAGCAGGCGCTGCACTAATATGATAAAATGGATGACAAAAGGGGAAAAAAAGAACCCTCCCTAAAAAGAAGAAGACCAACCAACAACCATGATATTCAATTATGATATTATGAAGGGGATTTGTCATTTAAACATTCAACTGCATTAATATTATCATAAGAAATTCACTCAATTTAAAAATGGAATATAAACCAAAGGTTAATGAAATGATTTACTAATTGTGAAGTTTTGGGTGCGTAATTAAATTTGCTAAATTGTGAACTGAAAAAAAAAAAAAATCAATCCACTGTGTAACTGCAACCACTCATAATTAACTGTATAATAAAAACGGGCGGAGACACAATATGGAAAGTGTTAAGACTTGACACAGAAGACACACCTGCAGTACCTCATATATGCTGTAATCTCATGACCAGCACTCAGGCAGTCATGTCTGAGTGCTGGTCAGTCAGTCATTCAGTCAGTCAGTCATTTTCTATACCTGCTTATTCCTCATTAGGGTCGCAGGGGTCTGCTGGAGCCAATCCCAGCGCGTTATGGCGAGAGGCAGGGATACACCCCAGATGGTCGCCAGCCAATCGTGGGGCACACACACCATTCACTCACACACTCACACCTAGGGGCAATTTAGAGTCTCCAATTAACCTCAGCATGTTTTTGGACTGCGGGAGGAAGCCCGGAGAACCCGGTGAAAACCCACGCAGACACGGGGAGAACATGCAAACTCCACACAGAAAGGTCCCAGACGCAGGACCCAAGGAGGTCTTGAACATGCGACCTTCTGAGGCAACAGCGCTAACCCCTGCTCCACCGTGTCGCCCTCAGACAGATGCATTAATGCTTAACATGATTTCAACTCTCATGTTGCCTGAAGCATGTTATGAACCGCCGTGTGCTTTCAAGGATAGTCTCAGCTCGTCCAGCACACTGCTAAAGATCTCCTGAAAATAGAGCTCACGTTTTAACAAGGTCTATGTTGTTGCTTGTGACATATTCCTGCACACCACTCGCTTTCGTAAAACGTCCAATTTGTCAAGTCCTTCAAGGAAATGTCAAGGAAAATGGAGAATGTGGAGAACACTTGGTACCCATGTAACCATCCCACAAATTGCAAGCACTTACTGTATCTTCCTGCATCTTGGGTATCTGGTTGACAAAGATGCGTTGGAAAAAAATTAAAGCAACGGCATCACTAAGAAAGTGGGTAACTTTTTTATTTCCCTCCACTAATGAGGAACTATATTACCAAGTGTGGAATAGGGAGCACAAGCAATTAACAAAATGATACATGGCAAATCAAAGCCTTTGATTTAAAACACTGTGAAAATCTTTTGTAAACTCGAAAAACTTGGTCAGCCCTTATCTCCTTCACACAAACAACAGGCGAGTGTGAATGTGCACGGACAGAGAATGAGAGGAGGTATTGATCTAGTCACAGAGGTGGAGTTGTGTTTACTTTCACAAAAGCTGACATACGTATACATATACAGAAGATGTACTAAAACAAAGGACCACCCTCCCCTCCTGTGCTCTTATGTGTGTGTGTGTGAAAGGGAAAGAGTAAGAGAGAGAGAGAGAGAGAGAGAGCTGGCAGGGAGCATCTGGCACCGGCTTCTCAGCCAGCTTCAAATTAATCAGATTTTATGGCACCTCATTACACTGCCTATCATTGATAATCAAAACAAGTGTGATGGGTTACACATACACACGCACAAGTATGAATGCGCGCGCACACACGTGCGGCAGTAAAGGTGTATAAAGATGGATCGTCGAATGACAGAACAGAAACGGAGAACATCAATTCTGTTTTTTCCACAAATCGCTTACGCACGTTTTTATGAAAGCAAGGCTGTTTTTTTTTAGTTCTAAATACATATATAACAACTATAACGACATATACGTAACAGCGCTGAGACTTAACCCATAACTTTGCAAAAGCTGCTTTCAAAGCAGATGTCTTAATGTTTTCTGCAAATGACGCATGCATGCACGTGCGCACACGCAGATGTTTCTATGGAACAATTGAACACAGATGTGCTGTAAAGACTATGATGAGCAGAAAAGACCTGTTCTAAGCTGAAAACAGTTGAAAAATAATATTTTTTTAGATTCTGAAATACTCTATCCATTACAACACAGTTGGATTTGTAAAGTGCTCAGAGAACGAACAATATAAAGAATAAGATAAGCCTTTTGCAGACTGGAACAAAAGGAAAAATTGAGCTGCAAACTGCTCTTGGTTTCAGTTTGGCCACAGGACCTCGACGATATTACAGGAAATGTTCTCCCTGTTCGTCATGCCAAGTATTGCCTGGCATGACGAATCCAGCCCTGAGCAGTTATGTCACCAAATGCTTCCTCCGTTGCTTATCAGAGGGGTCTGCGCTCGTGGCGCTTGTGTGCATATACTTTTTACACCTAGGGGAAGTAAAAAAAAAAGGAAAAAAAAATCCTCAATGGGTTGAAGAAATGGAGAATGATGGTGGCAGAAAAATGTGGGCGGTCAATGAACTAGACGCGGACCAGAGCAGCCTGATAGAAACGTCCGTTGTGCCAGATGACAACGTACCTGGGCTGCTGTGGCCAATTATCTGGTCTGATGGAGTGAGAATGTTCTGTAGTGTGTCCAGGAAAGTGATAAGATGGGCAGTGTTGTAAGGGCCAACGGTTGAATGGTGATGGAGGACATCTCGGTGATTTATATCGGCCCGCGTGGTGACGTTCTCCCCCTCCCTGTCGAGGAACCTTGATGACAACACACGGGCCGATGATGTTTCTTCCCCGCCGACGCTTTTTTTTTTGTAAAGTTGAAACCCGCCTGATCAATAAATATCGATTGGAACTGCAGCTGCATCTGGAACTCACTGAAACTGACAACACAGCAATATTAGAAATAGACCTAGAGCTGTCGATATACCTTGGTCTTCAGCGATTTGAGTGAGTATTTGCTTTGGTGTTATTGCATTTCTTGCTCTAAACATATCGACTAGTCTTGAAAAGTAGCAGTACAGTTCCCAATTTCACAAATACATGAAACAACAGTTATCAAGGAGTACTGTCTTAATAAACATTACTGAAGAAAGGGGGGTAGCTAACCTTTTCTCTGGACAACTGAAGCTAGGATGAAGTGGCTAATGTCTGGCTGGACTCTCAGGTCTGCCTCCCTCATCCATCAGACCATGATTGGCCACTTGGTCAACCAAAGTCGTCTGGATCGCATTAGAGGCAATCACTCTTCTAAAAAGTTGCAGCGTTTTGATCGAGCTCCTCTGAGTCTGACTTCACCTGCTCTACCTCTCTCTGCAAAGTCGACATTAGTGTTCTCTGCTATACTAGATGATCAGAGATCTTTCCACCTATCCACCATCCAGGATTTCTAAATCAAGATAGTTACTTGGTTAGCAGCGAGAACGACCACTGACAAACTGCCTTGAAGACTTTGGACTAATTCTGCAATGCAAGTTGTTTTGTTTTTTTTTGTTTTTTTTTACTGTAAATTCCTCCACCCAGATCTAGTAATGAAACCTGTGCGAAAGTTTGCAGTCTCTAGTTGAGCGAAGCTTTTAGAGACTTGTGAGTCCAGCATTAAGGCTGTCGCTGTGGAGGACTTTTCCCTGCAATAATTTAAGGGGGCTCAAAAGCCGGTAGTGCAGTATAAATGCAGTAGATTCCAAATGCTTAAGATACAGCATAAACCACATAAACCACCACTGAAAATATGCTATTTTGAAATTGTCAAACTAGGGCTGCTAGTTGATGGAAAAAATGATCACGATTAGTTTGGTCAATATTGAAATCATGATTAAAATTTTTTGTAGTTACACCAGGCTTTTACTCATGAATGACTTTGTGCTTTGGCTTGAGATGATTAAACAAATTTGTTGTGTTGCCAAGTGTCATGGATATTACCTTATAGCAAATCTTGCACTTTATGTGCTTCTGCTCCTCGTTGTATTCTTGGAAGCCAAAGTGTTCCCATATAAAAGAACTGACACGCGAATCGAAATTGTGATCAAAATTCAATTTTGCATAGCCTTATGTCAAACACGTCCCCAAAACTTGTGACTGGAGAGGAGAGAATCAACGTAGCTGCCGGCCAAGTTGTTTTTATAATTTGCGTTGGAAAAATAATTATTACTTTCATTATTGGGCGACACGGTGGCGCAGGGGTTAGCGCTGTTGCCTCACAGCAAGAAGGTCGCAGGTTCAAGACCTCCTTGGTCCGGGGTCTGGGACCTTTCTGTGTGGAGTTTGCATGTTCTCCCCGTGTCTGCGTGGGTTTTCACCGGGTACTCCGGCTTCCTCCCACAGTCCAAAAACATGCTCAGGTTAATTGGAGACTCTAAATTGCCCGTAGGTGTGAGTGTGTGAGTGAATGGTGTGTGTGCCCCACGATTGGCTGGCGACCATCTGGGGTGTATCCCTGCCTCTCGCCGTAACGCGCTGGGATAGGCTCCAGCAGACCCCTGCGACCCTAATGAGGAATAAGCAGGTATAGAAAATGACTGACTGACTGACTTTCATTATTGTTCAAAAGTGTCATTGTATCCTTGATGGATTACAAAGCCCCTGCATTGATTAAAAGACTAGTGAAGTCTTGTTGTTAAGACTGAATGATGCACTGCAGGACATTTCACAACATACATCCGTTACAGAGATATTAAAAGCAACAACCCAGAGGATTAACATTTAATACACACGCATCGAGGTGTAAAACAAGAAGGGCCTAGCCCTATGAAAAACAGAAAAAGAAAATACAAAGATGGAGTTGCTTGCCATCCACTGCGGTTAGCTTGTCGATAGTGCGATATTCTAAAATTACAACACTACCTATCACAACCCCAGTTGGCATCCATTGTTCTTGATCACAGGAGAGCTAACCTTTGGTCATTTTATTGTTAAATCTGCTATTGCTCAAATGTCTTTCTATATGTGTAGAATTGGTGTAAGATAAGGTACACAAGTTTCAGGTTCTGGTCATTATGTGTCAAGTTCCAGTGCTAGTGTGTAAGCAGTTGAAGAAAAACTGTAATCCAAGTCATTTACGCTTGTCGGCTTCTCATACAAAGTGCGAGAGAGTGTGTGTGTGTGTGTGTGTGTGTGTGTCCAGTTCCAGACGGCTGCCATTACTACTGAGTCCCATCGTGCTGAATGCCTCCCAATATCCCATCCAAATTCTGCATAGTAATAATATTCAAAACACGCATTAATCTATCTATCTGCTCTCCCAAAGCATCTTCTCTCTCCTGCCAACACAAACACACACATACAAAGCCCCTACACACACACCTACCTCACAGCAGTAAATAGGATGGTATTGAGACATTTGTTAAGAGTTATGGGCAGCACCTGACCAATGCAACACCATGTCAAATGTTATAAGGCCCATAGGCTGATGATACCACTGTCTCTGTATCAGTGATACAGTTGTGGACACACACAGACACACACACACATACACACACACCCACACATACATACAAATAGGACCATTAGCCCTTGCTGCATCACCTCACTAAGCAAAGAGCGGAAACGAATGGCAGACCATTAGAGTTTCATTACGGGGAGTTGGCTCGAGTGGAAGGTAGAATAGAGTGAACGGGGAGGGGGGGGGGGGGCAGACAGAAGGAGAGTGATATATAAAGAGAAACCTGATGAGAAGAGTGTGTGTGTGTGTGTGTGTGTGTGTGTGTGTGTGTGTGTGTGTGTGTGTGTGTGTGTGTGTGTGTGTGTGTGTGCGCGTGTGTGTGTGTGTGTGTCTCAACTCTGTTTTCAGTGCAGGGAGAAAAGAGTGAAAGTGAGAGGATGGAGAGCTGTTTAGCATGGCATGGGGTCTATGGGTATAAGAGCTGTTGTCCATGACCTCCTCTCCTTATTTGCAGAGCAGCAGTCAATTCCATCGCCTACGGCGGTTTTAATATGTCCCACCTGTTTACACACTTATACACATGCACACAGACATGTATGCAAAGACATATCTCCAAACAGACCGTCTTACCCTCTTCTTTAACCCATCTGTCTCTCTATCATGCACATGCACATGCACACAAATACACTGTTTCACCCTCTCTCTCTCTTGCACTGGCTCTCCGGTACGCGCATGCACACACACACACACACACACACACACACACACTCTCTGAAAAACACACACAAACACACGTACACCTCCAAGGTTAATAGTAGCTGTCATGGGCAGGGTGAGCAGTAATGGAACACACAAATGCCCCAGGGAGAAAGCAGTCTGTGGATAGACAGAATGTGGGAATGATGAAGGGAAGGACTAGGAGGAGGAAGAAAGGATGAAGAAGGGAGGGGGAGGAAGCGGGAGGTGTAAAAGTGCGGGCAGATGAAGCAGAGGGGCAAACTATTCCCGTGAATCAACTGCCCCCAATGCAAATGAGGAGATTATTTATCTCTCCATTAGAACTAAATTATTCACACTCTTCCAACGTGCGTGTGTGCGTGCTGTTCATGCACTTTCCTACCGCTGATTGCAGTGGGGAGGAGGGGACAAACCTGCACAGGAAAAAGTGAGTTGGCAAATTGAACAACAAGCTATTTACATCTTTCATCAGCCATGCTTGTTGTCCCTCATTAGTTAACACTTCTGCCTCAATATGCCTCCCCCCCCGCCCCAAACACTCCCCCGGCTCCTTACGTAGTGATCTCCATTTTGTCTCGCGCCTCTATTTTTGTGCACCGTCACTGTCGGTGATGACTTCTATATTTAGGAACCAAAAGGAGACAGAACAGGAATATTACGGGAGGCAGCTCAAGGCCACAGGCCCGAGACAAGGTCCCCTGCCTTGCTTGTCACCTGCTGATTAAAGTGAAGAGGGGTTAGCGACGACTTCGGCCCTGGAGCAGAACACAAGTCTCTTCTGTGCTTCCCGACTACAGTCGGGATGCTGAGGGAAAAAGTTAACGTCCTTGCAGATGCAGGATTGATTAAACCAATTTTGTCTTCAAATGTGCGCGTTCATATTAAACCATATTCAGACAGAGAAAATCAAGTACTTCCCTAGGGGTTCGATTAATAAATTCTGTGCCTTGATCAATCCTCATGTGTTTTATTTCTAGTGTACTTCTTCCACTTTAACTTCTATTGATTTATTTTTCTCTTTTCCTATGATATCAGTGTTATTTTCCTGATTATTTTTTTTTTATCTTTACCACCTTTTCTTCCTATTGTATATATTTATCATTGTCATTATTATTATTATTTGATTTATTATGTTTAATAGGGCATGGATATGTGTCTATACAAAATTTCTACAAAAAAGTATACGAGCATAAGTATATTTACATATGGATTTATGGAAGCAGGTTTGTTTATATGTGTATGTATACATATATCTGTATTTGTATGTATAAATATAGAGATATTTTCCAGAATTGTTCCTTTTTTTTAAAGCAATATTGTTTGTCAAGGGTGGGTGTATCTTGTTTGATTCAGAATTCTGTTTTGAGGATGGGCTTTCTGGTAAAAGCATTATTTTTTTTTTTTGTTTTATTGTGTTAGGGTTACGGTTTGAGAGTGGGAGAGTGTTAATAAAGCTACTATAAGCTGATTTCACATATACTCAAATTTACCCTCAGTTTTACAGGAACAAGCTGATCCCATTTACTCATTCACACCTGGAAGCCGCCAAGTCCAGCCACTGATCTGTGGCCACTTTCAGGGCCATTCTCAGCACTACCTCAGTGGTGGTAAAGAAGGAGGAGCGAGCGCAACTTTCCCATCCAGAAAGATTAAAGTAAAGCATGCCCCCACACCCCCCAAAAAGTTGCGACACCTTTTCATCCCTGATCCCTTTTGCTGTCTAGTTCAAGTAATTTGTGAAAATTTGCTTTTAGGCACAAGGACTGATCTATAAACAGATGTGAGTTGTTAGACGTCACAGAGATAAAATGTGACTTCAGATTCATTCGTTTGGCTGATTAACACTAGCCAATAAGGATTCTTTTTACAGACTGTTCGGAATTAGCCGGAAATTGGCTCCGATAATGGCCGTCCACCATTCCACGTGGAGGCTACACACAAAGTCAGCTAAGTGCCGCCTCTCTGTCTTCTCTGCTCCCTCCTCAGGGGAGGTGTCGAGCTCACAGAGCGGGCGGCAACAGAGAGGCCGCGGTGAGACAGTAAAGTGAAGATTACTAGATTTGATGACAACTGCGCTCGTTACTGTAAAGTAAGTGCAATAAAACCTTCAGGAGTAAAATCGGCCGATTAATCAGCGATCGGCTCTTTTCCTGCGGCGCGCTATCCTTATTATATCAGCCTTTAAAAAAAAAATCCACTACGGGTCGACCTCTTCCGTGGAATAAATATTCCCAGCCCCGTCAAGCCTCGCTCACTCTGATCTAGATATTGCACATCTGCCTTTGCGTCCTCATTTGCATCTGTCTGACTTGGGCCCGTCTCATCTCTCCGGCCTCCGCCTTACGACGCCATTTCTCTCACGGTGAGCGTGATTATACGGGCATGAAAATGAGAGAGACATGAAATAATAGACAAGCGGATGGGAATGTTTACAATGGGCTGTTAAGGAGTCATTTATAGTTGCAGCTGTATAGTCGATGACAATGATAACTGTAGCTTTGGGGGGGGGTCTGTCTTTATGCAGATGTATAGGAGATGACACAGCAGACGAGCAGACGCGTACAGGCTGCGCGTTTGTGTCAAAGGAAACTTGTGTATACTTATAAATCGCAGGGGACTTTATCTCATCCACAGTTTTCACCATAAAACACTTTCTCTGACAGCTCATTAAGGAGACAAAAACCTGAAAGAAGCTTTTGATGGGACCTCCACGGAGTGGAATCCCTGCTCCAGGACAGCTGTGTGTGCCAAGTGATTGTGAGAATTGACTGAAACAATCGCATCGCTTGAATGTGACGACTGTACCGGAAACATCAGGATCCGTAGCATGTTTTCTGGTAGCTTCATACATACGTCTTTAGTGTAAAGGTTTATAAAAGAATGTAGCCCATCAAGCGTCTTGTCAATCCATGTGTGCACATACAAATGTGTATCCTTGTTAAATATATGCAGATATCTACAGCTTGGGCTGTCACCACTCATCCTTTGAACAACTACAGACATTCAGCCAATATCAATTTCACCGCCGATCATCATTATCGTTGCAGGACGTGCGCATGTCGTACAACAAAGGGGGTTATGGGGGTTAAAATAAAAAAAAAAAAAAAAAAAACATGACATTTTGGATAAAATATCTTTTTCAACAAAAAAGAGGCAGGGAGACGTAGAGGAAGAGAAAAGGGGGGAAAGATCAAACTGGAGGAAGTAGTGGGGAGAGAGAAGCTGAATCAAGAGGTTCTGTCTTCCAGGCATCACAGGTAAATATTTCACTATATCCTGAACATCAGACACTGTGCCTTTGATATGCAAAATGAAAGCATGCCTCTCAACCCAAATAAGAAAGCGAAGCACAGATGGGTACAAGTAACATACTTGCAAACAACTTTCTTCACTCACTGTGTTTTATCACAGTAATTGCACTGACTTTTCACTGCGGTTCTTTTTTTTTTGTCTTTCCAGGTGGAGAATTAATTAGAATGATATGCCTCAAAATAATCAAAACAATTAAGCCTGCCTAAGTCCCGCCCCTTCACACTTTGTGCTCCAATAACAGTTGAGAGCAGGCTTGGCTCTCAACTGTTATTGGAAGGCAATAATAGGCAGAACCTCCTCATTCCTCTTTCCTGTATCCTGGCATGATACGTGCTAGGTTTATCTAAAGTCACATTGGTGTCACCATCTTCACTTTACATTGTGTATAGTCACGTTAAGTTGGTTAATATTGATAAATGTATATCTACATAGCTCACCACTGTCAGGTTTTCATGCACTCTGCAGTACCTACCCAGCAACAGTAACTAAGGGGGAGCGGGAATTAGGAAGGTTCAACAAGTCGATTTCTGAAGCCAACAGCAACGATTCCTTTTATCGGGGTTCCTCCGGGTTTCTTCAAGATAAATTCAAGTCTTTTCAAGACCTTTTTAAGACAATTTATATAAAACCTAATACCCATTTCACAGCCCTACTGGGAAAGAAAAAAAAAACATTTTTTTAAACTGTTCATTTCTATTTGTATTAAATACATTTTCTTTAACTAAAACATCACCTGTAGTAGTACAGTCGAGTTATATACTGCACATATTTTAAGATCCAGATATTAAAATTCAAGACTTTTTCCAAGTCTTTTTAAGCTATTATTTCAAAATTTCCTGTTTTATGCCAAATTGGAACCTTTTCTAAGATCTAACATTGATGATTTTCAGTGTGTGTGATAGAGATATCTCACAAGGACTCTCATGAAACTTTATTTTAAAGGTTATTATATAGAAATACAAAATATATACAGTATTATAGGATTAGCTCACAACTTCCTCAGCTGGTAGTTTTTATTGGGAGTCGATTATTGATTATACATTTATTGATTATACATGTGGTGCAAATTACAAGGGAGATGGTGCAAATATTTGTTAACTGCTGATTGTTTTATTTTAGAATACTGCCACAGAATACGTCACAATTCACCATGGCAACATTAACACAGTAGGCCTGTGTGTGTGCACGTTGGCAACAAAAGATCTTCTCCATTAAATCAACAGCATTTAACACATATACTAGTACAATTAGGAGTCCTCCTTATCAGTTTACATAACATGAAACTCACCAAAATAAGACAATATTTTACCAATAAATCCAGACAAAGCTAAATTATCAGCCAGATTTACCTCCGAGCACAGTGGCAATCCCTTCAATTAAATTAGTGCTGCGTATACATACCAACAACATTAAAGCAACTAACATCATACACGTATGGCAAGTACTGTATTTGTGAATATTTTAAAATTTCCTCTATAATGAGGGCTGACTTGAAAATGAAAACGCACCACAGAAAGCTTTTGAAAAAATGTGCTTTCTAAAATTGAGTGGACTGATCAAATGAGCTCTTACTCATCATATTTCCACTGTACTTTCTATGGTTTCAGTTCATGTACGTAGTAACATTTGCTCAACAGATTTGTGCTTATACAAGACATAGTGGTTTTGAACTCCCTGTGGGACGGTGGTCTGTCCATTCGTGATTAAATGCTGTGTTTTCTGTCTACTTTTCATTTTTGTCTGACTCACTGCGCAGCTTTGATTGCCGGCTGTGCTTGTGCTTATGGTTTTATTAGAGAGACATAAATATTTTTTGGCGAAAACAACTCATGCAACTCATTTTTTTGACGATTACACACGTCATTTAACCATTTCCGGTTTGGCTCCATGCGATTTCCAAATCATACATTTTTATCTTGAGTGTATCCTCTTACTAATCCAAATTTATTCCAAGATCAAGAGAAAGGCTCCAGCAGCAAAGGACGGTCACCACTTCAACACCCCGCATTGTCCTTAATCCTGGACAGCGTACTCCACCTCAGACACCCAGCTGAGGAGCTAGATGTTGCTTTATAACCTGCAAACTTCACAAGCAAAGAACCCCTATAAAAAGGGCATGTTGTTTAACCTTCAGAAGTGCTTTCTTCTGGTCTTTTTCGCCACAGTTTCCTCGATTGGGTCTAAAAAATCCACAGCCTGGAGGATGTCATGCTGGTTAGAATCAGGGTGAGGTGGCCCAGTCTTTCTAGATGCATATCTTTCAATGACCACAGGCGACTTTTAACAAAGAAATGTTTAGAAAAAGATCACTCTCTGTCGACGACAGGGATGGTAATGAAAAGGCATAGCACTAAAGAAGCTGAAAGCAGATCTCGGGGGACTTGGGAGTGTGAACTGGTCATTATATCAAGTGTAATGTGGTCCAGTGGAACACAATCACAGAGAGGAGATACAATCAGCCAGCTTTCCAATAAGGGATTTACACATAAACAAATATGTTGATCAGACCTCTCAGAGAGAGGCGACCACCCAACATTATTAGATAAGATGAACTGACTGTTGTAGGCATCACCGATAATAAACCTGAGCGCAGAATAATATACTGCATCAAGGGACTTTTATGTCGTCGCTGAAGCATGGCTGTACATGACGTCACCATGCCGAGAAAGCGTTTTTGAAACGTTTTAAACTACTGAAGCGCTTCACATTATATTAACCAATACCGAGAAGGAGAGGGCAACCTAGACGAGTGGTTATGGCGCATACCATACAGGGAAAAACATGAGCAGCAAGTCCTCAGTTCGAATCCTGGTAATGAGCTCAACCACAGGTGAAGCTGCCACCACGTCTTCGGTTAATTAAATGAGATTATAGACATGATTTGTTGTGTTTTATGTAATTAAGTATTAATAATTCACCTTACAATTCTGCATAATTAACGAGTTACAGCTTTGAGTTACAGGTGTTGCTGCTCTGCACCGATCCCTCCCAGCTTTACACTCGTATGCATATACGTTTACAGGAGAGACCAAGACGGACCTTTCTGGCTGAAAAAAAACAAGATGGCTGTGCCTGCAATTAAACATCAAAACACAAGTCTGCAAACAACGGGTGACATCACGGAGGCTACATCCATTATTTATACAGTCTATGGCTTGCACTTGTCATGAACCTTATAGCGTCTCTCTCAGACACACACACACTTTTGACTGCAGTAAGTAAACAGACTTAATGGGGAACTAGGGACCCGATCCAAACTAAGAAAGTGTTTGCAGGTGCAGCAGGGAGCTATTGGTCTGCACTCATCCTCATAGTTCACCATGCTCTGCTAACCCACAGTGGAAATGCAGTCCTCTTTTTCCTGCATCATTACTGGGGAACTGGGAAACTTCACAGACCACTGGGGCACGGTGAGGTCACTGCATTGGTGGGGAATGTTAACTTGCTCCATTAAATGATGAGAATTTCTATAGATACGAGGGTTATAAAACATTAGCCATGACCGGAAGATACTTTGCATGAAGCTACATCACAGAAAGCTTCCAGTCTATTGTAGCTCAGGGAAATATAATAAAGTCAGTAAAAGGGAAGTATGAAACTGTTTTTAAGAGAGCATGAGTATTATTATTATTATTATTATTATTATAATGCATGCACATTACACTTTTATGAAACCACCGGGACACTGAGCTCTTGGCTTCCTCATAGACGACAGGAATTTAAGTGGGAGTATGAGGAAAAATGTAAAGGAAGGTACGATGCAGTATTTCAGTTGTAAACATGACCAGTGGCATTCAGTGGGGAGGAATTCTCAGGCTGTTTCCACTTTTTCTATTTAGCGAAGAGATAACTTTGTCTCATGGACGATTTACTTATGGCACATGTGGCAAGACACGTAAGATATTAAATGGTTAAAGAGCCTTGCAGAGGGACATTAGTTTAAACAGGATTTTCAGGATCTCAGAATGGAACTGTAGGTCACAGGAAGGCCAAGCACACACAGATTACTATGCAGCCCTGTAGTGAAGCAGTGGAAGTCGGCAGCAAACACAGCTCTTTTTCCACATGGCTGCTCAGCCTGTCAGGGAGGCTGGAAAGGCTTGCTCCAGTTTACTCTCTCTCTCGTCGACGGCCGCTTGGAGACACGCAGCCATCCCGGCCGGAGGGAGAGCACGCCGTTCGCTCGAACAGAGGTTCCCAAAGTCAGATGCGGAGGGCCGCCAGGGGTCTGCATCACAGGGGAATTGTTTAATTTCACGCTTTTTTCACAAGCTGGAGGTCAGCACAATGAGATGATGCATACGACCAGGTCGGGGGAATCACAGGATAACTCACAGGATTAAATGCTCTCATGACACTTTGCCGGCGATAATGATTTTACCACAAAGACACCTACAGTATGCTACATATTGCATGAAAATTAAAAATGAATACAACAAAAGGCTCCATGCAGGAAGCGATATACAAACAAATGTTCTCTTACTTTCGTTCTCATCCATGATTTGTTCTTATTTTGTTAGTACCAATTGATGTCATGACCTTGATATTTTTTTTCCTTAAGTTTTCTTTCAATTAAAATTTTTCCCCTTAGGCTACATTTCAGGAAGTAAAAATGATGAACACAAAGCCAAAAAAACGAATACATAAAGCCCACCGATTAATCATGACATCAACACAGTCTCACGTGACAGAGATGCTCAGATATTTAAATTGTTAAAGGTAAATCAATTATTACTGCCAACTGCAGGTCTATTTTTGGAAGCATTTGAATGAATCAGAAGATGGAACCTAAGAGGTTGCATCAATCAAAGTTAGCATTTCTTCCCCAAAGAAAGGCAGAGGATGACTAGGCAAAGAGGTAGAAATGTGAAAATGTTAATATTCTATAAGAACAAAAGATGAGAGATGCTAACCTGTGTATAATCGTTGTACCATGACATGGTGAATGACAAACAATATATATATATATATACACACACAGACACACTCTTATATGATTTATAATATATATAGACCTTTACAAGAGGCTGACTGAGAGTATCTTTACTGGGATGAGAAGCTAATGCTTTCTAGATATTGTGGGATGTCCAAAACCAGATAAACACCATACATATAAACACAAAACTGCCATTTCAGCTCAATCTTGCTCTAACCAAGATATCTGCTTAAAAGAAAGAATTTTTCCATGGACAGATTTAGCTAATACAAACCTCACATACATCAGTACTGCAACGACCAGGTCCTGCCAGATGAATAAAAATGTCTGCTCAGTTTGCCGCATCATTGCAGACATAAGCCCTTACTTGCAAAATAAAGATTTGTATCCCTTTTAGAACAAGCAGAACTGAAACTTAACTTTTCTTTACAGGTACCTAGTATCTACCTGGTACCCGACATGTGGGATTTGATTCTGATTTGTAACCGAGTTTGGGTTCCCAGTCCTAGTTTATGCTCAGGAAGACAAAGCCCCCAAAGCAGTCGTAGGAATTACAACTCTTGGCGTCAGGGGCAGAAAAAAGTTAAAGTGTGACAGTGTTATACAGCCGCAAAGTCTGCAGAGGGAGGAGGCTGGGATGGTTGGATGAGTCGACAAAACGTCAGAGTTTAACAATAAGCTTACAGTTTGCTTCCCATTTCAAGCTTGGTTTCTTCTAATCGTGACCACAATCGTTCTCCAGCCTTAGCAAAGTCGTTTTTGTGCCTTAACCAAACCGTAAAGGTATAAGAACCAAAAACACGTCGGTTGCAGTAGTTCTGAGGACACATGAATTATGTCTTGCTGATCTGAGCCTCTGGTCAGAAAATACAGCATGTGTCATTCTGAAGGAAAACGGCAAACATATTTTGTGAGTTTCATTTGAAGGACCTCATTCTGAGGCCACTTCCTCTCGCTTAATTTGTATATTTGCCTATTAATTCCCTCCTTCTCCCTGCTTTACTTCAGTATTCTATGATGAGAACTACTGGGAGCTGCCATTGCTAAGTCCCTTTCTCCCCTCCTTAATGCTCCCATAACCCTACATAACCCGGCAGCTTGACAGAGAGAGAGCAGGAAATCCTCCCTGTGCTTACCCTGAGCCCATAGACTTTCACCCTCCCCTAAACCGGCTCAGACAGAGGTCTTTATTACGGAGGAGGAGTGGGATCAGAAAAGAGGAGGAGAATGAATGAAGAGGTAGAAGTGGCAGCTCCTTGACCTGAGCAGTGTCAATCAGCAATACGTCATCCCCACTTTCATAACCGTGCATGGCAAGGCTACTGTTTTTGTCATGCGGACATGTTTTAGTTGACATTTCATTTTATTTTTCATTAGGAACCTTATATTGGCAGATAATCAATATTCATTCATTTGTATTCAATTATTCATCAGGGACAGTGCACTACAGAGGAATCAATGCGTTGTTAACTATTAATCACCAACCATTTTCAAAATCGTTTTTTGAATCAAGTCGGAAAATAATTGTCTTATTCCAGCTTCTTAAATAGTGGTTTGGGTTGCATCTTGCATTTTGAGAAGCTGTTTTCACTTTGTCAGGCCAAACTACATCAAAAAACAGTCATGTACATGTGTGTTCTTTTTTTTGTTAACTTCTTTGTTATTGTATAGATCACCTTGTATGGTTTGCAGTGTTGGGGGTAACGAGTTACAAAGTAACGGATTACAGTAACGATATTACCATCACGGGTAACGAAGTGCAGTAACGCATTACACTCAAAATAACAGTAACTACACTACTTTACTAAACTTTGTCAGTCTAAAAAGTTCTAATATGTTTTAGTGGTGCATGCATCTTGTCCGTCGTTGGACCGGTCTGTGTGCTTGTCTGGGCACCGTTGCCACAGCAACCGGATTTGAGGGCTGATTCAGCCAGTGGCGATACTCGCACTATTTTGACTTTATTGCTAGAAAGGACAAAAACATTTGAGTGAAATGCACTCTATGTCCAGGTGAGCGGTATCTTTCAACTGCTGCCAACTCAATGAGCAACCTGATGAAACATTTGACTGCCCAGAACTTGTGGCGAAAGATTCTACTAGCCAGTCTGTTAAAGAAGACACTCACGAACCGACCCCACCTAAACAAGCTAAGCTTTTACCTCGCCTTGGAGCACAGAAACCTTTTACTGATACTTGAAAATCGGTGAAAAGGCTATGATATTTGTACATGTATCCATGCAGTAACTTTTAACATTTGCTTAAAAAAACTGGAAAGTAAAGTAACTAGTAGTGAAGTTACTTTTCAAATGCAGTAACTAGTAAAGTAACGTAGTTACAAATTTCACAAGTAACTAGTAACTTGTAACTAGTTACTTTTTTTTTAGTAACTACCCCAACACTGATGGTTTGTTTGTTTCTGTTGATGACCCCCTTGAAAATGAAAATTGAAAAGGTACATGCCAAGGACATTTTCCTCTATTTATATATATACAAAAAATGAAATTAACAGATTAATAATGAGAGCTCTGAACAGAATAACTTTCTTCTGGGCAAAAACAAAAGACATTTGAAGACACCACCTTGGAAATGAAGTGTGATGACATTTTTCATTTGTATGTTTTGAATCTGAAGCATTTGGAGTTTCATTGAATCAACACAAACTGCTGTGGCTGCAGTAAAAATGAAATTTGAGATAAGTGTTGTTTCAGCAGTGATAAAGCTAACATTTCTAATTTGTTCTTTGATCTAATAACAGTAAATCACATTCAACACAAACATTCCTATAAAACCAGAGAAACTGGGTGACCAAATGTGTTACACAAAGCTAATTTAAACTGAGGTGCATTCACTAAGGATTTGTTTTAGTCTGCATTTAGAGGGAAGGAATGGCAAAGAGATGTCCAGTATCAGCATTGATTCAATACTACTCAACAACATTGCACCAGATATTATATTATATTGGACACGATCACATTAGAAAAATATACTGTGACAAAGGCATCCCCACCCTCTATTCTATTCTAGTATTTACAGCCTATCAACTGTATGGTATCTAATAAAGGCAGAAAATACCCCCCAAAATACAAAACCACTGCATTAGAACAGGTGTATTCTGGATAGACCCAAACGTGTCATTTAAAACACAGTGCTTCAGGCTAAACTGTGCTGTAGCTCACACACTCAGGAATGTATTACTGCAACAGTGGAGGACATTCCATTTATGCACCACATTATGGTTCAGTTTGTGAAAATAGCCATTGTATTGGCATTTATTAATTCATGGGGAAAAGTGTATCAGGGTTTCCTCTATGGAACTTTTAGGTCATTAAATGTAGGATATTTCCTGTGTGAAATGGTGACCCTGCTCTTGTTTCCTGAATGTTTTATTCAATAAACACAATGTGAAAAAATAATGGAAAAAATATTAGAACACATAGAACATGTTTTATGGGTAAAATACACAACTAAACTGTATTTTACCATCGATCGATAGAAAGTCAACTGCCACCTATTTTGATGATTGATTAATCCTTTAAGTCATTTTCTACGTCAGCTTATTCTTTGATGAAGATTATTATGTACACATATATAAATTTACATTTAAATATACATTTACAATGGTAAACTGAAAACAACTGTGACAGTTAATCAGTTACTTGATTGACAGATATTAAATTGCCAACTATTTTGAAACTGTTTAATCATTTTGAATATAAAAAAGCTGCAATTTTATGGTTGCAGCTTTTATAGCCTTGAGATGCAGCCATAAACTCAACATCTTTTGTTTTTGGACTCTTGGTTGGGGGTAAAAAATTACATTTGAAGACATCACTTTAAAAAGTTGTGTTTTTATAGACAAACCAGTTGATCAAGAAAATAAATCAATAATGAGTCAATAATGGAAATTAATGATTAGCTGCAGCTGCAGCATGGGCCATCTGTATCTGTTTCATTACTGTAACACCAAACACGGGCTCTGCATGATTTATGTATTATTTTATTCCCTACACTCTGTTTTGTGCTGCCACTACTTGCTGGTGTAATTACTTAATTCCCCTACAGCAATCATATCATCTAATCTAATAAATGTCTTGTTTATGTGACAAATTTTCAGACATCCCAGGCAAAGGCACATACACACGTCAGTAATCTAATACTGCGCCGAGGTTTGTTTAAAGGTCCCACATCACAGAAACTCAGATTTTAATTGCTTTTTGTTTATAAGAAGGTTTAGATGTTATATAGATACTGTCCAATGTGTCAAAACACTCAATCCACAGAGACAGGCACACAGCCTGTATTCAGGAACTGTCAGGACTTCCATGAAGTTGTGATGTCACAACTATGATAAAAAACAATATTTAGGTGATTTTGGGGACACAAGATACAACAATATCTAGTATATAATAATTATAGTCAGTCAGTCATGTTCTATACCTGCTTATTCCTCATTAGGGTCGCAGGGGTCTGCTGGAGCCAATCCCAGCGCGTTACGGCGAGAGGCAGGGATACACCCCAGATGGTCGCCAGCCAATCGTGGGGCACACACACCATTCACTCACACCTACGGGCAATTTAGAGTCACCAATTAACCTCAGCATGTTTTTGGACTGTGGGAGGAAGCCGGAGTACCCGGTGAAAACCCACGCAGACACAGGGAGAACATGCAAACTCCACACAGAAAGGTCCCAGACCCAGGACCAAGGAGGTCTTGAACCTGCGACCTTCTTGCTGTGAGGCAACAATGCTAACCCCTGATCCAGGAAAAGTGCATGACGTGGGACGTTTAAAAAGTCAACTAAAAGCAAAGTCAGCACTCGTTCATAACACGGCAGATCATCTTCAGACGAAAACCCAAAACAGCTGCTCAGAATGAGAAGAGGTCCGTGATGGAGAAAGGAGTAGTAATTCAAAGCGAGAAGTGCGAGTTTGTGTAATCACTTCTGGCATAATTTTTTTTTTTTTTTTCCACCACCTCTCTTATGCTTCTGCTGGATTCCTCGGCACGGATGTGATCAGCGGAGAGATAAATGGTAATCTCAGTAGGTATTCCCACACATGCAAGCACATGAATAAGTACACACGCGCAGTCTCATGCATACACATACACACACAAACAGAATCACAGTTTTGATGATAATCCTGAATGCATATGAAAGGGCACGCAAGCAGTAGTATGGAAAATAGGTATGAGCGGTGGGAGAACAGGGATAGGAAAAAAAAGAGAGGAGGAGGAAAGCAGAAGTAGTGATGGAGTGAGCGGGAGAGGAAGGAGCTCGGCTTTATTTAATCTCGGCAGAAGTGTCGATAGAGCAGAAAGTTCAGCAAGCTGGATCGGTGGTTAAGCCTTGAGTTTTACTTTAACTGTTCAGCTCTTCTGGCAGTGCAGTGTGTGTGTGTGTGTGTGTGTGTGTGTGTGTGTGTGTGTGTGTGTGTGTGTGTGTGTGTGTGTGTGTGTGTGTGTGTGTGTGTGAGATTGTTTGCGAACGTGTGTGTTTGAAAGACTGTGTTGAAGACATTAAACATAGAGCAAAGAAGCGAGAACAGGGTGCTGCTGGAAGAAATGTATTTAATCAAGTCAGAACAAAGGAGTTGTTTTTCTCCTGAGGGCAAAAAGAACATGAGCTCCCTCTGAAACAGAATAGCAGACTTTTTTTTTTTCAAAGTAACAGTACAATGGTGTTTTGTTGCATAATAGAGACAATTTCCCCAATCACTTCACAGTGTTGTTTTTTTTTTTTCCTTTTTTTGGTTCATTCAGAGAATTTATCAGAGCCATGCTGATTGTGTCAAACACTCACTGGAGTCCCATTTTAAAAGAAAAACGATTTGGGGGATTTTCCAAGAAGAAAATTGGAGTCATTTTTCACTTATCACTGCATGGTGAAATAATGGCAGCACACAGGGGTATAGCAACAAACACACTCTCCACCACGAGAAACATGAACTGAAAGATTAATATTTAACAATTATTCATCCAAGATAAGTTGGCGGCATGAATTCCAATTAACAGATAGTCTAGAATGGCAAGCTACACCTGTTCAAAAAAATCAGAAGAAAAAAAAAGACACAATAGGCAGAAATTGGGATGAACGGATCAGCCATTGTTTTCCTGGTAATAACCAAGTGTCATGTTTCCAAAGGCAATTTTTTAGGATGATGGGAGACCATTGCAACAACTCTCCACAGATGAGTGGTGAAGTAACCTACAAATATCAAACATTTGGGCTTCTTTGTCAGTAATGGTGTGAAGGGACACCGATTACCATAAGTGGGAAACTGTAAGTACCACAGAATCTCCTACTTGTTCAGAGTGGGAACAACAATGGTGTGGCAACATGAATGACTTGTAGTTGTTGATTTCCACACGATTTGTGTGAGATACATCACGAAATATCAGGACAGTACTGGATATTTGGTGCCCACGCACCCGCCCGTGCAGCAAGCCCACGAGGAACTGATGTTTATGTCATTAGAGTAGCGATGTCTCATTTGTATGTCAATTTCTGCTGGCAATCAAGAATAAAGAAAATTGACCATAATCGGTATGTACTGTCTGTTCCACCCAATTGAAAATGCATTACCATAGAAATAAGGAAAGGCCAAGCAGGCATCAGCAGCCATTAATCATAGAATGTAGGTGGAAGTGAGGGTTCAAGATCGGTTGGACAGCTTGTTTCTAACCATCATGTACATTTTACAAACATAGAGAGGAGAGGTTAATTTATATGGAACATCATCAGTCGCTTTTGGAAGTTTGTATCCCAATATACTTGATGGCCGGAAACAGGTTGTCTGCAAGAACGGAGACCGGGTGCATTGTGATACAAAAGCAAGAGAGTAATTTACATAAAATAATTATTTCTGTTTCTATTACAATATATTATATATGATGGCTACCTCCTTTTATTCCATAGCATATTGATGTGTGACAATTTCAGAAAGGAAAGGAATTTTTCTTACATAAGCATAACACAAAGCTTCAGTGCAGAACATTTGTTTCTTGCTACGAGAGTAATTAGACTATTCACTAACGACATATATCACGCCATGTGAGTCGTGTACATCCCGTTTTAAACCAGCCAGATGTGCTGAGTGGGAGTCAGTGGCTTCAAAGCCACTGTAGGGTCACCTGCTGTTCAATGAAAATACAGTGCAGGAGAAAATGTGTGCCAAGGTGTGTATATATAAAGTGGGGTCCAAATGTGGTTAGAGTCCTTGTAGGCCACAGGACAGAACTGTTTATTTAGAAAGGAGACAGCTGGTTTGTCTGGGTTAGTGTTGAAGCTGCTTGGATGTTTAACACAGCCACACTTCCTGCCGTCTGGCCAAACCACATGGCACATTTTGATTGTAGTCTTGTCTCAATTTCTGTCATCTCGCAATCCAATTGAAAATGTTGTTAGTTGAAATGTGCAACAATTTGAACAGTGATAAAGTGACTAAAATATATTCAAAAAAGATAATTATTGAATTCTGGGAAGAACTTTCCCAACTTTCCTGACATGCAGGTCTCAATATTTATTATATATATAATACAATATTTATTAACTGATCTTATATTGTACCTGTTTTTCTAATATCAATAACCCTGTAAAGACCTCTTCACTCTTTGCCTGCAGTTCTTGGCATCACAGTGAGCTGAACTGGGGATTGTAAAGGATGTTTAGTTGCACTGCCTGTTGTCTGTACTAGAGATGCATGTGTTGGCAGTTCAGCCACAGAATGTGCGGCTCGGGCAGCTGACATGCTGAAATGCTAACAAAAAAATATTATTAAAAATATTTTAATTAAATTAGGCGAGTGGTGGATCAGCAGCGCATAATAAGAGAACAAACAAATGGCTGGTAGGTGGTTGCGGTTGTCAATATTGGGCAAAAAATGTTGTTGCAGATGGATAGATGGTGGTTGATGTGTTTTGTGATGCAGTTGTAGATTAAATATTAGGCCATCCGCAGATCTCTAGTATACACAAGTTCCTTTTAAGTGCCTTCTTATATGATGTATGTATATGTTGAATGATCTTGTAACGTATTGTCTATTAATATCATGTAAGATGAGATGCAGATCTTATGAGAGCTGATGTCCTGTAGAATTGGGGGTCTGCATTGTTCTTTGGACAAATGAAACTGAACTGACCACTTGGACAGAGGATATCCTGGTGGGTTGGCCTTTGGATAATAAAACATAAAATATATAAGAGGATTTGGTTTGACTGGACAGAGCAAGATCTGCAATTTGGCCCTTAGAGATGCTCTCAGATTCAGCAGGTGACACTGTTGTTTTTTTGTACTAAAATCCTTTTTATGCAAGAGAAGATATGTCAGGTGGTGACTTCTTTCATCAGCACATCAAAAAACAGCAATATACATTCATCTGGGGTAGGAGTGGAATGAAAACACTGAAGTCGCATCAGTCGGCAAAGCCTATCGAGATTTCACGGTGCAGTCAAATGCACCTTGTAAACTCGGAAATTTGAACTTGAATGGTCACAAAGATTCTTTAATATAGGAAACTTCAACGCTTCAACGCATCCACCTGTCAGCATTAAATGCCATTCAACCATATCTCACCTCGACAGCCACACGCCATAACATGCACAGGGGTGCGAGGGCCCATTAATCACTGTTTGCAGCTTTAATTTCTATTTACGTGGAGAGCAACAGCAATAAAATGTGTGCCTGCGCATTGCTGTGTGTGTGCGTGTGTGTACATTTTAATGTGAGATGGAGTGAGAAGCAAGCCCAGGAGCAAACTTAAACACTTGAATTGACAACTTGCCATGTATCCGTCAGTATTAACTGTCAGGTACTTTGCATATATGAATATGTTCAGCTTCCCCGCTTGAAAGGGAATGACCTATCTAACAGATTCCGCTCACTGATCAGCAGCTTTTCCTTTTCACCTCTTTTAATGCAACAAACAATCAACACCTTGTCATAGCCATTTCCCATGTATCCCCTTGATAAGCATCATTAACATCGCAAACTTATCTACGACCAACAGACAAAATATGAATAAAGACCACATAATCACCCTTCTATTGTTTCATATAGATTTACATCTCAAGCCTGGCAGCACTGATCCTTGCCAGGGAAACAAGAGTCTCTTAAACTATATCAATTTTCAGTATCTTGCCTCTCCGGATTTTGTAGATGCTTCAATCCTGCACATTCTTACAGCAGATTACTGTACAATACTGCTCAAACTTTTGACAGTATCCTCTTTTCTTTGTTTGTACAGCGCTTCCGGCCCATTCCTGCTCACTGTGCGTTGGGTTTTTAAAGGCTCTTGGACATACTTTGGCAGGTTGGCAGGTTTATTTATGTATCAGTCTTTTATGAAGACTTCAGCTTGACTTGACAACATAACAAAGTTGATAAAGTTCTGTACTGCTGCAGAGGTTTAAAGCCAAAATGTTGTCTCTCAGTACAAGATCAGACATTCAAAACATCATGTCATGATGAAGGGTGATTACGAAGTGAAAACTGGCATCATGAGATTAATGAGCAGGGAATGGAAAGTTAACAAAAATGATTTATTGTATAATGTAATTTTATATATTTGTTCACATGTAATGTTGGGCATTGAAACTGGGAATCAGATAGGGGATCATGGCTTTGTCACTGCACTGGCAAGAAGGGGGGAAATTCCCAAACAGAAAAGTAATCTTGTACTCGGCATGCCAAAAATGAAAATGCTAGTACATCTCACAGCGGACTCAATATTTACTTCTACAGTTAGAAGGAACAAGGGCGAAGAAGAGACAGGCAAAGTTAAACAAAGAAATCGGGAGAGAGACCAGACCAGAGAGAGAGGCTTAAAGAAGTACTTTGGCCATATGGGAAACAGGATATTGACTCGACAAGCCCTCTCTATTCTTCACTGCACCAATACTCTCCTGTTTTTCCACACTCTTTCTTTCTCTTGCCTTCCCTGCCGCTACATATTTTAGAATTACCTCTCCTGTCATTCATCTATCACTAACACTCCCTTGGCCATCAACCTTCCATTGAGGATACAAGGCCAATTTTTCATAGACATCCCTTATCAAAAAACCTCTTCAGTACAGGTGCATCTTGTGTGTATTTACAGGCTAAAAGAAGGGAAGGTGAAGAAGCTTGGTTTGAAGAGACCTCAACTTTTATCTCTGCGAGCCTTTAACAGACAATAAAAACACGCATACAAACACTTGCCTTTACACAAAAATCCACATACTCAAAGGAATCAAAGGCACTGAGATCACCTTTTAAAGGTTCCTAATGGACAGTTTCACTATATTTTAGTCTCTCGCACCCAAACACTCTCTGTGAACCTTTCATTGGAAAAGCTTTTGATTACATTATTGAATGGTTGCCCTTGTCTATATATTTGTTGGCAAAAGTCAAATACTGCTGAATACAAACTAGATATCCAATACTCAACATCACTCTCCTAATTAACAGGCTCCTCAGGGTCCTAAATGGTTTTGTACTGAATGATAGATAAATTGATCATTTTAAAAAGGAGCTTCACTGACAGCCACCTTGGAATGGGTACGATGGGTTTAAAACACCCTTTTTTAAAAAAAATATGCAATATTAAAGAAAACAAACACAATGCAGACTCATAACAACCATGGATTCAAGGTAAGCGCTGTTTTTTTTAATGGTACATGTGAGAAAAAGCAGGGGCGAAATGTAAATGTTTGGGGTTTGCTGTGAGCCTCTCAGCAGAGTCTGGAGAGTCTCATACAAGGCCATTATCTCCATTAACTTTACCTTTACCTTTGCACTGTCCTTGGCAAATTTCTTTGTTTTGTCGCGTGCTTGTTGCATTGAGCTTCCAACTGTGGCTGCTGCTGTTTTTGACCGCTTGCTGGTAACTTGACGTCAGCTTGTTGCTGATTTCATTGGTGAACATTGGCATTCTCCTTGCATCGTTTCACCCTTGATAATGTTGCATACTGAAATTCCAGTGTCTTCCTTTGACAATGTGAAATAGGCCTGGCCTGTGGATATTGCTCCCTCTTCGGTATATAACCAACAATCCAACCAACATACTCCATGAATGGCCAATAAAAACAATAATATCTTCCCTTGGTGACAATAGACCAACTTTAACTCATTGGACTGATGCCACTGTGTTAAAAAAATGACTAACATTGGTCAATACTGGTATGGTTGACATTAAATTGTGAATCCCTACATCAAAGACAAAATCATGTTTTTTCTTTGGTTATCTCAGTACAGGTGCAACAGTATATCTTAAATTACAAGCTAGTGTGGTGTTTAGTTTTGGTTTGTCAACATTGTCCATAATAGATAAACATGGAAAATATTTTCATATAAAAATATGAGAGGCTATTATGACTTGGTTTAACTATGCATGTAAATGCAGTGCCTTCCACATCAGAGAAACTGGGACTGCCTGTAATGTCTTTCTGTTTTTCTTTGGCTTCCTTTCTCCCATTTTCTCTCAATTTCTCTCATTTTTGGAAAGCCCAATTCCCTTTGCAATGCAGATCTTGTCATTACTAACTTTATTGTTGAGCTGGAGAGCGTTTCGACTGTCACATGCAACCTCTATAAGAGCCCCGGCTCTGCAGCAGGAAGTCGTAATAGTTGGAAAGTTTTCACATTTATAAACCACTATCTTATTGAGAGAACAAGCTTCTGTACAGGCTGTTCAGATAAGAATTTACCACATGAATAATATCCTGTTTTTCAGACAGACGCAGCAGTTGGTGGTGCAATGCTAGTGTATATAATTGCTAAGGGGCTGTGAAGAGGTGAGGTAAACAGTTTAGATATAGAAGACAAAACAATTCTGATCTGTTACAGGATGGATGTCAAATGGAGCTTTTTCTTCTCTTTTCCGTCTTCCTTTTCGTTGCTTTCATAACAATTTTTATACCAGGATGGAGTTGGTGGAGTGCCAGGTAAACCTGTTGCCATTTTTTCCAACTGCTGTACTGCTTGTAAACAGTTTTAATATTATCAGGTTGGTGGCATATGCTCTCGCTGACAGACATTATAAGTGAATTGCTTACGCTTGCCATGGCCACAGGCAGAAATCGTGATTACAAGTTTTGTTCCCTTGTTTTCACCAACACAGCTCGGTTGCTGTTCTTTTTACCTCCTTACTCAGCTCCCTTGATCTGCTCTGCTGGCACAGGAGTTATAAGTAAGACGTAAGTAAGTAATAAGAAGTGGGCTGACCCATCCACAATACTATGACTAGTAGGGGTCCAATTATGTCATTTTGAGATAATCTGCAAATGACCCCTCCCACCCTTGCTTTCTTTTATTGACACTATAAAATTACAAGAAAAATATTAATACAGACAAAGGTACTAAACAATGTCATGAAATTGTCTCTATGTCATAAAAACTTTATAAATGGTGGAAGGTGTGTCAGTGCTGTGAAAGCAGCTGGACACACACCTCCAGCAAACAGATCCTCTTTGGGGTTTGTCTATAACTTTTTAACGCTAACTCCCTGGTTTGTCTGTTCCTGTAGTTATAAGCTTATAACACTTTTTTTTCCTTTTAATGAATATTAAACTGTGATGAAATCGGAGCTCAGCAGAGTGCAGCTGCCATCTGCAGGTATCCCCCATACAGCACCCGCTAATACCATTATGCCAGGTACGGGTACAGAAGCCACTCTATTCAAACAGTCTTTATGTTACTTAAACTTAAACATGTGTGTTGAATAAATGTTTATTGAAGTTCAGCAATTTTGTATCTCACGTTATATTTAAATCGTATTTCATTAGATGCTAAAACGATACACACACACACACACACGAACACACACACACACACACAGGCATTATCAGCCTCCCGCATCATACTGGCATTACATATTAACCATTCATATAGGTCGACCACTAATGACTAGATGTGATATTTACCTGACCTACAGAGGCAAACGCGTCACAAACAGCAAAATGCTACAAACACAGAAATGATGCAAAACCAAAGACACACAAACACAAACCAAGGACAACAAAAAAAAAAAACGCTGCAGTCAGAAATGAAGCAGAAGACTTACAAATCCACAAAATATATGCAAAAGAAGCTACAAATACAAAAAAACACCCAAATCTCCAAGACACAAAATGGCTATACATACGTTATGGCCAGTAAAATAATGGATGAATCAAAAAAAGACGATATACGGGCAGTAGAGAGAGGTTCAAATGAAACCAGAACACAGAAAACACAAACACCTATATAATTGACTATAATTGTAATGTTAAAAATAATGTCTTATTTAAATAAAATATCCGCGCTGTCTGATGTAGCAAACTTTGCCGGTTAATAATCTCCTCTTTCCCCTGACCTGTCCATTCTGTGGGGCTGCCTTCGTAGCTTTTGTGGACATTTTTTTCGTCTGTGTGGCAAAAACAGGAGTGGAGTAAATTTGCAGTTTCTCTCTTCCAGTACTTTTGGGGTGTTGTGTGGTTTTTGATATTTGTAGCATTTTTCTTTTGCGGGTTTATAAGCCTTTGCTTCTGCTTCGTTTCTGTGATTGCAGCATTTTTCTCCTGCGGTGTATTTTTGTTGCATTTGTTTTATGTGTTTTTGGTTTTGCATCATTTCTGTGTTTGTAGATACTGGCTGCTTCTTTAGTTCAAACAGCAGGCCTGACATCTGTAATTATTTAGTAATCCCTAAATGTAAAATGTTCTGCTTGTACAACACTTAACCTTGCCATGAAATATTTACTCTCCAAAATGAAATTATTATATTATAATTTATAATAATAAAAGTATAAATCTATAGAGATTTGTGCTTTGACATTAGATCAGAAATTAGACAACAAATATTATAAACTATCAGAAAGAAAAACAATGATAGAGAAAACTTGACATAGAATGGTTTATTTCTCACGGATCAAAATTATAAACACCACTTTTTTTGCTTTCATTTTCCATACATTGAAATAAAAGATCTAAGACATTTTTGTGATAAACTGAGAGAAAAAAGGATTTTTGTATGCACAAAACAGGTCTCAGATCTTTTTTTCTCTTTTTGTTTTGTTTTTGTGGGAGTAAAAACAAAAGTGTTGCTTTTAGAATTTTATTTTTTAGAATTTTAGTTGTCTCTGAAGAATGGACAAGCCACGCTATTGATATCTTTTATGTGATCTGATTCCAGTGTAGTTCCAACTTTCTTCATTTCCAAATTAACTCAAATTATAAATAATTAACACTCAAAAATCTGTAATCCCTCCCTTGTGGTCTGATAAACCAAAGGGTTTTACAGTTTTTAATGTGTATCATTCAACGCAGAACTATTAAGCACATTAAGCTTTAAAACTTTGATATTATATACATATTATATGAACTCTGTAAAGATACTCATTAATCCCAAATAAAACTATTGACACAGAGGTTTGTGGATTATGCAGAATAGCCAGGACAATGTTTCTGGAAGGATCGAATAGTATTGAGTTTTTTGAACTTTGTACATTTTCAATGATTTAACTTAAAGCAAATATTGTCTGCCAGGAAAAATACATTTGGTTTTGGTGCTTTTAGCCTTTAAGCACTAAAAACAAATTTATTTTTTCCTGGCAGACGATATTTTGTTCATTCACTTCTAACCTGAAAATGTTGTCTAGGAAGTGAGGCGTGGTATAGATTTTAAAAAATTGATATCCATTTTGATGACTGAGACGCCTCTTGGTCAATTTGGTGCCATCTCCAGCTAAATAAAAAAAAATAAATTTAAGTGACTTCCATGTGGCTTTCTGGGTATATCTATCTCCCCCAATATGTCAGACTTATATAAATTAAACATGCATCTTCTCTCTTAAAAGCCCTGAAAGAGGTTCTTGATCATTTTATGAACTGCTGGGATCACCCAAAGACTACATTATGTATGGAGCATTTTATGTGACCAACAAATACTCATACCAGTGAAATCATTATTTACCAATGTACTGATGTTTTCTGAGCCGCTATATTTAGGCAATTTAACTTTGCTAAAGTTTAGGGAAAGATAGTTGTCATTAAAGACAAATTATGTGTAAGTTATGATTAAGTTGATTCAACTAAAACATTATGAAAAAGCTAGACAAATTGTATGCAGGGATTAAAGCAAAAAAAACAAATCCTGAGACTGAACCTTTTTTTATATGGTTGCATAGGTGGGTGGAGGTGGTAATTTGTGGTGTGGACATATTCACAGGCTCAAAATGATTGCATGAATGATTGCACATTAAGGAAAAGTGTCTGGTTGCAGATCTACAGGGAGTGGAGCTCCATTGTAATAGATATGTCGCCTAAGCGTTTTTGTGGTGAGTTAATAAGTTAGTTAGTAAAGTCTGAATTAAAACCAGACTTCCGTGTTAATGTGCAGCCATGGATATTATTGATTTCATGACCATTTGACAGTTTGTGTCCAAAAAACAAATCGCAAATATATATATATATATATATATATATATATATATATATATATATATATATATATATATATATATATATATATATATATATATATATATATATATATATATATATATATATATATATATATATATATATATATATATATATATATATATATATATATATATAACTGGCTCACGCTCCGCTTGCATTCTTGCACTCACTCTCCTTTCAAAAATTGTGTCATGATAAATGTCAAATGTCGTTTCAACTTGATTATATGATTTCAGAGATCGTGTGACAGGCAAATCGAAATCGCAATTCAAATTAAATGAATTCCACAGCCTTACTGCAGAACAATTCTGAACGCCATGTGGTGCGGATCTGCTGTGAAAACGATCGCTTTGGATTCATTATTAGGGGTTCACATTAACATGTCTTTGTTTTCACTCGGGTCCGAATGGTGCAGGGCTACCACACAAGTATTTTTTTTATTTTATTTTTTTTTTGAGAGGGAGTTCATTTTTTTCAGCATACAAGCGCTGCACGGTACTGGAAAACTTTAATCCCTGTACTGTATGGTCATGTAAGGGTATATACGATGTGAAGGTGGAAATGTGTCCATCAATAAAGACTTGAATAGAATACACAAAGCATGACAAGTCAAATGAAATGTGAAGTACAGTATGGTTTTAATTTAAAAATAATATATATGAATATATATATATATATATATATATATATATATATACACCACACAATTAATTCCATGCATTGTGATTAATTAAGTTAAATTAATCGCATGCATCAATATTTTCCGTGAGAAGCATTTAAATATTCAATTGAAATGGATTTTTGTAGATAAGTGAATCAATAGACATTAGTCGGTTGCTGTTTGTAATCACAGCATTCAAAGCCGGCGCCGCCTCCCAGCTCCACATGAAGGCAGAGAAGGCTGCAACAGCAAATATAACGGCGTGAAATGGTTAAATAAAATGATGTTCATTAATTCTGCCAGAGTGGTTATGTTAAAAAGCGCAGATACAACACCCACGCCTCCCCCAAGAAGGTGCCTCTATCTGCTTCGCCTACACTGGAAATGACCGGTCAAACAGACAAACTGCCATCATAGAGTCGGAAATAAATATGTCATTTTTAAAATATCCTAATTAAATTGAGCAATGTAATGTAATCGGTCGCCCTGAAACAAAAGGCAGGTACAGAGAACACACTAAAAAGGACATAACATCATGCAAATGTAAATCTAAACAGAGCTGAGTGCAAACTGCTGGAGAAATTACTACTGCTTAAAGGGGGGTGTCTTGAAATGGGTCATTTCAATGGGCCCTTGAAAATACATTATACAGTCATCCTGCAACATACTGTACAGAACTGAAATATTCAAAATCCTCCTTCTAAAAGACCGTCTGCATTCCAGAGTGGGAATGTAATAGTTTTTTTTTTTTTTTAATGGAAAAAAAAAACTCAGTAATGAAACGTGCACCACAAGGGATTAGAGCTGCCCTGTATCTGAGAGGGACAACGCTTGAAGTGAGCTTTGATTCTGTTTGAAGTACAAATAAATCTTGGCAATACTGTAATGATTAACAAAGATAACCACTCCATATTAAGAATATTAGAATTACAATTATAAAAGTGAAGGTTGAAACAAATGTGCGGGAAGAGAAATAAGAAAATCCTACCGTATTTTGTGAGTCTGGGAGGATTTACATAACTATGACAGATTGGCAAAATATTCATATTTGGGGTTCAATTGGTCCTTTTGTGTTGTCTGTATTTTTTAGATGTTCACATGTTCTATATTGCTAATGATGCAAACATAAACCTAAATATGACTTATTATGCGCTTGATGCCAGCGTGTTTGAAGCTGCTCGGTAATGCGAGTAGGAAGGGAAAGAGGGATGAGGCAGAGGATGAATGTGGGTGGAGGATGAGTAGAGGTTAATGTGCATGGAGCATCTCAAAGCTTTCTTGGCTTGACTCATAGGATGGCTGAGATCAGACAGAATGGTAGATTGCAGGTTTTACCCTCAGCTATTAGGATTGCTCTGCTCTCACTCATCTTTCGCGCTCTGTTTTTCTCTCCTGAGGTCCTCTCGTGCCACCGTTGCCTCTCTCCCTCTCTCTCTCTCTCTCTCTTTGTCTTTTCATTTTTTTTCCATTTTCTCGCACACATGGTTTCACTAACACTTTCTTGCTCTCACTAACACCCTGTCTAGTTCTCTCCCTTTCTGTTTTTGGCTCCTTCTCTCTTGCCTATTACTCCAGCCAGTGAAAAGTCTGTGCTTCAGCAGTCCTCTCCCGCTGCCGCAGACTGTCTTTATATGGCCACATCATATTTGATGAGACAGGTAGGGGGTGGAGGGATGTAGCTGATATCGCTCCCCAGGTCTTTCTCATGGCTCATTCTTTCTATCCTATTTATCTTTTGCATGTGTGTATGTGTGTGTAATAGGGATTAAAGTGGATGAAAATGTGAAATCAGCTGCAGGGAGGAAGAGGACACGTCCCAGCTTGCTGACACAAACACACAACACATACACTGTATATACATCTTTTTTTTTTAAGTCTCTTTTTGACCAAATATTTAAAGGATCGAAACTCACAAACTAATCAGAACATACACTTTTCTTTTGGTGTTCCATCTCAAGAGCAGGCAAAGATTATAATAATTTACTCAGGCCTATAGTTTTGCTGTTGGTAATATAGGAATAAACAATTGCAAATTTAGTATTTAAGATGTGCTAAGTATTTCATCCAGTCAGGTTTTTCTGTAGATTCTTGTGTCACAATACTGAATTAAGTTTCCCATCTTTTGGTTTTTGCAACTTCGTTTTAGACCGGTCGAAAAATCGGTTATTTAACAGTTATTTAAATGTAAATAATATGAAAATTGAATCGCTGTCCACAATATTAATATTGGTGACTGTTGTGTTGTGTGAATATTTATGCAGTATGGAAATTTTAGCAGCCAAAAAGATTGATTTTGCCAATGTTTTTCCCATCTATGCTCACTTAAACCTACATGCAGTGTGTGTGTATGCTTACAGCCAAGCCTTCCTGCTCACGCCTGATGTCGGAAACTAAGCAGGCTGATTAATTCTTGGATGGAAGACTGCCTGGGAATATCTGGTGCTGTAAGTCTTATGACTTTAGCTCAGTCAGCTTGAGCTAATGTCATAATTTTTTCTCACTACGATGCTCTGACTCTTACATATTGTTACTGTGACCGCGTGACGCTAACAGACCTGTGATTAGGTGCACGGTTGGTCAGGCAATAAGAGGCACCTGTGGTGATATTCTGGGAAATGTTTTACCCCGACTCCTGCTGGAGCTGAGGAAATACTGAAAGATAGAGCAACAAGTTCACCTTAGTATTGCTGTTACAAGTGTATTTCACTGACATTAGTCCAGGTATTTTGCATCCTGCTGTAACTGTACAGACCATTGAGAGGAGGGGAGTGTTTCTCAGGTGCTGGACATGGCCACCTGCTCTTCTGCTCGTCACTTAAATTGATTTTTCATGCTCGGCTAAATGAGGGTGTGTTGGACTGTTGTATTGTCTAAGTCTGTAATCTTACATTTGAAAAATGTAAGTTATATGGTAGTCATACTGGTTAAATGAAAGAATTTGAGTAAATTACCATATTTTTCCAATTTTGCTGAGCAAGATTTTTATCAGGAAGGAATTAATTACCTGTCCCAAATTCGCACCTGGTTTAAGTGATTAACTCCCCTGCTATTATTTGGTAATTTATGGTATGCTTGTATTTGTGCTTGTGAAAGTTACGGGAGTGCTTATATAATATAAGCAATAAGCAGTAATTATTTATTGTTTGATTAACACTTTCTTCCATATCCAAGCTCTTTTGGATAAGCTCAATGATTGTTGTGTATGTTTATATGACATATCACACACCATAAGCACTCCGAACCTTCAGCTTTAGCCTCCCCCCCGTGGTCATTTGGGGCTTCATCACTTCATCACCATCCCATCTTTCCTTGTGTCCGTGATCTCCAGGAATTTCCTGCCTCAGTAAGGTCCTCTGACTCATAGTTCTCTGGAATTATTCCATGCTCTCACCTGTCTGGATCTTCTCCCCCTGAACACCTGCGACTCCATCTGGATTTTCCTCCTTCAATTCCCATGACTTCCTCCCAGCTCCTCTCTGGCTTCCAGTTCCCCAGATAAGGCTTTTGTTCCACATCACCTTTCCTCTGTCGGGTAAATAAATGTGTTCATTCCCACAAACTTATTATGTCTCCTGTGCACTGGTGTGTTGCAACTAAGTCACTATAGACGAAACCGCAACAACATATTTTATTTGTTATATTCAAGTAAAAACTGAAATCAGTAACAACAATTACCTGATACCTGAATGTAATGGGACAATGTTTCCCTCTGAGATATACATTAGTATAAGTGCTTCCTGTTCTGGTTAAATGCAGCACACTGAAGCAGAAGGAGGTTTAGTGGGTTCATTGAAAAAAAAAAAAAAACCTTGGAGAGGATTGTGCGATAGTGGGCTGAAACGGAACGAGGCACTGGAGGTTGAAGGCTGGCTGAGCGGAGCAGGGCAGCTGGGGGATGAATGGACCGGTGACTGGGCTGGCTGGAGTGGAGGTGTGAAGCAGCAGGCTGACACATGAGGATCTGGAGTGTCAGTGAAATGATAAAATATATATTTTAAAGAGATACTATGGCCCTTAACCCTTAGATGCACGACCTACCAATACCTACACTCGTCCATGGGTAGGTTTATAAATGACCCCAATAAAAATAAATGCGTTTTTTGCAATAAACGTAGGACATTTCTTTGCACTTTGGTTAGATATTATACATTTTGTGCAACAAAAGAGTCATTTCATTTTGTTTCATTTTAATTTCAATCTCAAAAATTACTCTTTTGTTGAACCAAAATAAATTCTAGCCAAAATGAAAAAAAAAAAATCTTGTGTTTATTGCAAAAACAAATTAATTTTAATAATGGAAGAGTGGGCTATTGATACAAAAACTGCAATTTCTTAAAATTAATGAGACATAAAATAAAAATGTAAATGGCCTCATGTCACAAACTTGTTTTATGAGAAATACCTGGAATATGGAAATATTAATAGGACTGTCATCTCGGGGGTAAAAACATCTTTTTCCCTCCAAATATACAGGGGGTCCAGAACAAACAAAAACACTTGAGACCCACTAATCTGCCTTACTTTTTAACTTAAAATAAGCCATAACATTTAATACACATACATATTTACTGTATCACAAATGCAAGAACCTTTCTCTGGATTTTGAGAGTCGATTATGGATTATTCAAACATAATTGAAAGTTTTACCTTTTTTTAATTATTAATCAAGGATTTTTAGAAATTGATTGCAGTATCAAGCAATACGTTGCCGCCTTTGGCATTCAGAATGCACCTGCTACAAGAGAATCAGCCATCAAGCATTGATGAGTCTCCGGTAAAATTCAAGATACGACAAGAACATGAATTTTAACTGAGCGGGGATGTGTGTTTATGGTTTATGATGAACAGAATGGGTAACAGTATTGCTTCAGTCTTGTTTCACCTAAAAAAAAAAAAAACACACACACAATTTTAAGTGATGGAATTCAACATTTTTAGCTTTTTGAAATCCACACGACAGCATTGCAGGGTATATCAGATTTCGAAGTTTCCTAATTGAACAGAGTTTTCACCATTTCCATGCTCTGTCTTTAACAGGGATGTGGAGGAATATGCAAGTCAGCAAGCTTTCAAACTAATTCATTATCAGGTATGTTGAACTGACAGGAAGATGCCTGCCTGCTGTGGAAGCATTCTAGTTAAGCATTGTCTCACCAGCATATTGAAGAAATCATGCAGACAATGTTATCGTATGACAGAGGGAGTTTTGATTTAGTGTTTTCTGGCACCTCTGCGCAGCACGTCCTTGCCGTACAGTGTTGGACTGTAATGGCCTACGTCCCAACACACTAACAGCTGAATAAAAATAGGTGGATCCGCTGATTCCCTCATTTTCGCCGTATTGAGTTTACTCCTGAGACAGCACAACTAATTAGCTGCCAGACCAGGACAAAGAGATACAGGAGCACACTATAGAGTAATTATACACATACATACACACACACACACACACACACACACACACAGACACACACATAGCTATGTGTTGATGGGGACACTTGACAAGTCAATAAGCCAATGGCTTATCTCCTATCCCGCTTCTCTCTCCTGCTTTATCGATTGCTTCCATAATTATTCACCATCTAAAGCTGGAATTAGCCACCATATAGCTGTTAGCAATCCATAAACCAGCGCATATACAGGGTCATACTGTTACATAGACAAATACACAACTATATATAGTGCAGGTGTTGCATATTTAAAAAAGATGTTCAGTTGACCGTATGAACAGGAGAAAGGAGAGGATGACATTATACAACTTAATTCAAAACCTGGGCATTCCTGGGTGTTTATTCAATATCTTCTTTTACCCCAAATATAGCTTTTTACACAAGGTAAAACATTTGACAAATGACCTTTTTTTAAGATGTGTACAGATCTGGACCTGTACTGATGTGAGTTTTGCAACCTGTGTTTATTTTCTGTGTTCCCAAATTACATTTTGACCATAAATGTAATCACATAGCCAACACAATAAATAAATCCTGTAATGATAATTGACAAAATATTCAAAGATGTTATTCATCGCAATTTGTCTTAAAATAGCTGCATGACAAATCATATTTAATCATTACAGTACTAGTAAAATTATTTAGAACTGAATGAAATTAAATTGCATGATTGCTGCCTCATTTTTCCACCCTCACACTGAGCCCCCCCTTTTGAAAACTGCTCCTGAAATAGATTAGGTGAAAAAGTATCATTTGAGTGTGAAAGCATTGTTTGAGGGTTTATAGCTAATATACAAAACACCTCTGACACTGTATATCAAAGGTGTGAGAGTGGGTGTTTGACTACACATGCTTGGGGGTGTTTGCACTCTCTTCCTATAACGAGACTAGGTCAAAGCATGGCTGTATATGGCTGGGGTTATGATAGAAATGCGAGAGGGATTTTAATTTGAAATGATGAATATAGGAAGTGGGCGACACGGTGGTGCAAGGGTTAGCGCTGTTGCCTCACAGCAAGGTCGCAGGTTAAAGACCTCCTTGGTCTGGGACCTTTCTGTGTGGAGTTTGCATGTTCTCCCCGTGTATGCGTGGGTTCTCTGTAGGTTCTCCGGCTTCCTCCCACAGTCCAAAAACATACTGAGGTTAATTAAAGACTCTAAATTGACCATTGGTGTGAGTGTGTGAGTGAATGGTGTGTGTGCCCCCGTGATAGGCTGGCGACCATCTGGGGTGTATCCCTGCCTCTTGCCTGTATTGCGATGGGACTGGCTCCAGCAGACCCCTGCGACCCTAAAGAGAAATAAGCGGGTATAGAAGATGAATGAATGAATATAGGAAGTGGCGACACATAGTGAACAAGCACCAAACGTCCATCTCGGAAGACTTTGAGACATGTTCTCGCAAGGCTACAAGTGCTTAAGGCTTTCCTACTCTCAGATCATCAAGTGTTGTTCATAGCATTGTGGTGGAACATTCAGGGTTATCAGAGGGAAAAAAGGTGATAAACACCTTTTCAAGCACTTGCAGCCTCTTCCACTCACCAGGTGACATCAATAATGCCTGTGAGGGTTCAGACCTTAGTGAGGACATTGGCCTCTCTTTATGCAATTGCTAGTTACGACTTGACACATTCCTCACACGGCGGTGTACTTGCTGACAGCAGCACCTCAGCTTCAACACAACTACCTGACCATATTGATACGCAATAATCCCAACTCAGAGCTCCACTAACACCTTTTTTTCTCTCACAAAAAACAATTACATTGGCAGGGAGATGAAGTGTTATTCAGCCAGTAATGTAGCTATTAATTAAAAATGCTATTAAAAATATCAACGCATTTTATCGCAGTTTGCATGCCAAACAACGCAGAACATTTGTCATGCACCATGTAGTAGTACGCCAATTATACTCACGCAAGCACCACAACAATGTAAGCGCTCTGCTGGACGGTAAGTTTCTGTTCAAAAAAATTACCCGACGGAAGCGTTGGCAACAGCGTGCTTATCGCAAAGTACGCAGAAAAGGTTTAACATATCACAGAAGCGTCAACCATATGATACCATTTAAACCCAAAATATGTCACAGCGAGCACAGAAACTCTGAAACTGTTCTGGTCCAAGTACAAACAAGAAGAGCCCAAACCGGAATGGATGACTGGCTTCATCAGGAAGAAAATGGGTAAGTCAACTTTGAAAACACTGACGAATTTCCCAGGACTCCAGACCACTATCAGTGGTTGAAGATTTTACATTTAGATAAACTAATGTGACAACTGCGATTGTTAGATTTATTTAATGAGACCAACATTTATCTTCAAAAAGGAATTATATATCAAAACAGTGAAAGTTTGTAAAAGCAACATACATTAAATGAATATGTGCTAGAAAAACAAACTTAGTCTTATCTACTGCATGTATGTGTTGTATTCCTACTGTCATTAAGCTGTTGCTTTTTAAAATATTACAACTCATCTAAATGAGTTGTAATCACAGCACTCCTACAGTGAAAACTTACATCTCTGCCACTACAGACTGGTGCTGGCACAAAATGCATTCACCTCTGGACAACCACTGGTTTCACTTCACATCTCAGTCAGTCAGCCACTCAGTCGGGGACAGATATTTGTGTTTGTTGGGCTTCCCACATGGTCCTACCAAAACAGTGCTTAAACAGTCTAATCTATCAAGAGTACTCAATAGGTTATGTGCCAATAAACAAGCTCTCTCAGGCTATCAACATGATCGATCCACTTATCAATAGCTGACACTGTGGAGTCAGTATGCTTCTATCCTGTCCATCAGTGACTGATCAGTCAATTTGAAACTCTTTAAGCAAATATCCCTGGAGAGTGTTGCATAATGTGCAGTTAATGCGGACGCACTGTACAGAGTAAGTGCACAGTCAAAAAGGTACAAACACATACGTGCTCCTACTGAAAGTAGAATTTGACAATTTGATGGGTGTATTGTTGGGATTTTGCTTTTCTTTTTATTGATGGGAGGGTCAACCTTCCAACTCCAATCAATCTATCTAATGTTATTGTTAACCCAGCTAAATGTTCTGTGTGAGACAGTATCTAGTCTTCTAAAAGTGGTAACAAACGCAAACACCGAAGGACATTATTAATGGGAGAGCTGCACACCCACCACACATACTCAAGCTGGGCAATTAATCAAAACGCCATAGAAACCAACATTATTACTAACTAACCAACCTAATTTAATGATGTCAATATGTTTGATAAATTGACTCATGTACAGTGAAGTCAAAACTCATGTGTTGTAACAGTGATTGTTCAGTATGAGCCACAGCTTGTCAAAAAATAAATGTTATAGCTCTTCAAATGTGGTTCACTGCTTCGGTTTTTGGTTCTTTGTTTTTTTGATCACACTCAAGAGGCTTGAGCAGTTTTCTTTCTGAAGCAGAAGTCAAAAAAACATTTGTTAAAACTATCCATCTCAATAAGATAATGAGATAATAGAGGTAATAAAGTGGTATTTAATATGCTATATATTTATACTACTTCAAAGATATGATGAACAGAGACATGTTTTAAATTCAATTTCCTGTTTTAAATGCCTTAACTGGTTCTTAACTGCTGAATATGATACATGAATGTGACTAATTTACATTTAAGTACAAATAACACTCAAGCTCTACTGTGAGGGTGAAGAATCTTCTATAATAATTTGTATTAATCATTACTGAGATAATTGAATGAAAATGATTTTAGGCGTTCGCTCAGTATACTATTTTCCAACAAAGACAGTCCAACACTGTAAGAAATGATGGTAACTTTACAACTATCAAAATAATAACTTATCATTACTCCCTTTGCATTCTGCAGTAGTTTTTTTTTTCCAGTCCATTCGATCACTTCTTCTCTCCATTTCACATCAGGACCGGCTCATTCCTCGCTCTTTGAGTTTTACCACCCATCCGTCTCTTTTGACTGCCCTCTGCTTTGCTCTGGTAGAGGACAACACGGATAAGGTAATCCTTTAACGGTCACTTTATGGGCTTTCCCCACTTTTTTCAACATATCTTATCCATCTTTCATCTTGAAACAAGGTGAACCACTGATTTCTAAATATCAAAATGACTACGCACACGCAGTGGGGGTCTCCCTCCCTGTGCTAGAGGTTGTGGTCCCCCACTCTGATGAGAGTGGGGGACCACTTGGTTAGTCTCAGTACTATCATTAATCACATCTATCTTAACTGGACTTTAATGAGAATTCCTGTGATCTGATCATGGCAGAGTACAGCTCCTTTCATCCTTGCAGTGAGGAGATATGAAGATTCAGTATGGACTGAGCTCCTACAACAAACCTTATTTGGGGATTCTGGATTAGCCTTCTGCGGCTGTGTTGCTGTTTTTCAAAGCTTTCGAATTTTTCAAACTTACTAGGTCAATGTGCACTGGGCAATTAAATACAAAATTGATTTGATTGTAATTTCCAAGCTGAGATCTTCCTCATATGCTTTTATAGTGGGGTCATAATATCTGTTGGAATAGAGTACAACTTTATTATTATTTTGTCTTTATTGCAGACTCCTGGTCCATGAGGACAAAATACAAAAATACACTATACAAACACACATAAAATCAGATAATATAGTAATATTATACAGTATATAATAATAGATTATCCAGAAACTATATTATGTGGTTGTGAAATTAACAGACTATACATTTATCTTAAAGGTTTTCAGTCTTTGATGTACAAAAACACAATGCCAACCATACACAGTGTCAGAGAGAGACAGGGAAGCACTGAAAGTTCACCCTCCATCCAATTGGTTCAACAGTTATACACACAAGTTTCCTCCAATTCTTTATTTCCCTCTTTCTCAACTGTACAACCATTTATTAACTCCAAAAAACAGTAGTTGTAAAAGTAAAACAAAAACCAGTTAATATCAAACATGACACGCTAACTAACTCACAAAAAAATCATATTTGGTTGGTTGGTATAACACCAAGCAACTTTTTTTTAAATGACTACCACAAATCAGTGCTGATGTTTTTCAGTTTGCATTGTTTTTAAAACGAGCAGTGGATGGGAAGTGAAGAAAAAGGGAAGAGACGAGGAGGCGGATTAGAAAGTGGTAGGGGAAAAAAGAACAGAGTAGGAGGAAGGGAGGGGTGCGGAGTGGAATGGAAAGGTGACATTTGGTGACCAGCAGCTATTTGTGGTGACATTTTCACACCTCTGCTCATCTCTAATGCCAGGACAATGCGCTGTGGGTCGTTTGTCATTCGCCTTCCTAACAAGCTTGTTACTGCTTTTGCTGTCGCTGCTGCTTCTGCTGCTGCCTCCGCTGTCCCTAATGTGTCTGTTTGCGTGCATGTGTGTCGTGTGCATGCGCTGTACCCTTTTTCTGTATCTCACATGCATAATGCTGAATCTTTTCTTATGAAAGAAAATACTCAAATGACAAAAGTGCAGAACCCATAAAGTCCTGATTGGTAGAATTCTTTATATATATATATATATATATATATATATATATATATATATATATATATATATATATATATATATATATATATATATATATATACTATATATTGTGCATATAGAGAGAAAAAAATGAACATAAATTGTTTTAATTAATTACACACCATGCAGTCAATCAAATGCAAGGAAAGACTGGGATCATACCATAATAGGAATGAAGGAAGGCAGTGAGTGTAGTGGTACTGGCCAGGCACATATATAGGGGTTTAACACAGGGCTCCAATTTTGAACCGGCCAGTGTGTTCAGACCAAAAAAAAAGTAATTGGTTTGTAACCTGAAAAATTGGTTCTCACAATATAGTTGTTTTTTCCTTGGGAACCGTGACATCATCAATGGATATGTTATAAATGAGTCGGAAGGAGAAGAACGGAGGGAATCGCAACATGAAAAAGAAGAATTTCCAGCGCTCTGCTGAGGACAACGTTCGGTAGCGATTTAGGCATCTAAGCAAGGCAAGAAAAATTAAAGTCGAAAAATTAAAGCCAATCAAGAAAGAGAAAGTTATATGCCAAATGAAGAGATGGCCGAAGTTGGGTTCACCCTCACCTTAACACCAAGTATTGCGGAGTAACATATTCACACTTTGGTTCTGCTTAAACTGGTGTGAGAAAGAAAGCACCAAGGTTCTGAGACTCCAGAACGGAGCCAGAGTCAAAACCAGAATCGTTTCTGTCTAAAAGCAGCCGGAGCAACACAGAGAAATGAGAGAGGCGGATTTAAATGGGCATCGGGTAAAAAGTGTAAAGTAAATGAATAAAAACTGAAAAAGAAACAAGAAGAAGCATCTGTCTGCATTTCAATGATATTGTAAACTGCTAAGCTGATTGCAGAATTTGTACAATGAAAACATCCATCAGAGCAGTGTCAACAACAAACCTGCAGACATCTAACAACCGTCCACCAGTCTGTGCAGCTGGAGGAGATTTGATTAGAATGTTAAACAATAGTAACTTTAATGAAAATAATAAAATGCAGCAGCAGAATTATTTTTTCTTTTTTTTTTTTATTTTGCCTTTTATCTTTCTGCCTTTTATCTTTAAGTTTTTTTATTTAAACGTAAATATGGATGTTTTATTGTTAATAAAGCATTTTTGCAGTGCTCACACACCATCCCTATTCATTGGGTTTGCATTTCAAGGAAATCTGCTACGCCTTGCTTCACCTGTGCACCCTGGTCCCCACCAACGTTGAGACCGAACCTAAGCTGTTGGCAGACACCATGGTTATTTTGCAGGTCAGGAGGGTCAAGATACAAAAATGAACATTGTGATTTATAGTGGATCGGTTGCCGATGGGTGAAAAAAAATACATAAATCTTTTTTGAGTTTATAAAATACCTGCAGAAACAGTAAGTGTGTCTCCCCGTTAAGTGAGACACTGTGTACATTCACGCCTGAGGCACAGCAGTGTAACTTCATTGATTATTTAAATCTCTAGACTTGCCGGCAGGATCAGTAAGGATCTAATGTTAATTAATGTTCTGTGTTCTTCTACACGTCCGAAAGGTCACGCACACAGTCCAGGTTCATGCAGTGAAATTGTTTGGAGTAAAGCAACTCCCTCCTCATAAATCCTGAGCTTAATCAGAGTTGTCTGGGCGCATGTGAATCTTGTGGCACACGATAAATAACAAAAGATAATTATCTTGTGTGCACGATTAATTTAATTAAAGCGTGGGAACAAAATGTACATCAGCAGTTATGCAAAATACATGCACTGCAGAGGCAGCCTGTCCCAGACATGAGACACACATAAAAGATGTGCGACATGTCCTCAAAAATGTAGAGCAAACTTTCCAAACTTCCAATATTGACTCATCTTATAACAGTTATGCTTGTTTACAAGTGGTAGCAAGGTGGACAACTGATTGGGTCAGTAAATCCACTAACATTACAGGGACAATACAATCTAAATTTAGAGCCAGACCATAGAAGCAAAAATAATACACTGATGACATTTATAATACATCTAGCTAGGTTTTGTTGTTGATAGTTGCACTAACCATCATTTCAATAAATAGCAAACTTTAGCCTGTCTAATTACCAGTCTAGAAGCAACGTTGCGGGTTCGGTATCAAAACTCAGCTGTTTCACAGTGGAAAGCCACGCTACTATTAAACATGGATTTGTTTCTTATATCGCTTATTTTCTTTAATGCCAGAGGTAAATTATAAAAGCTGCACACAGAGGAGTTCATAGATCAGCTGCTGTGAAATCAGCAGCATTGTGAAATTTACTTTCCAACCAAGCAATATTTGGATAAACTGACCATATATTTGGAATCTAAATGGTAACTTTCTCACAAACAAAGTGACAAATTGACAGTTGTAAGACAAAAACTATGGTATCTTTCAGCCACGGACTACTTCTTCCTCTCATTTTGGACCAAGGGCAGACTGGACGCTGCTCGTTATCCCCTCTTGAGAAGTGGGTACGGTATTACAGGAGACAACGGGGAGGGGCTAGCTGTTCAGCATGCTCACTTCAGTTGGTATCTCAACCACACAATACATAAACTTAAATTATGGTGAAATCTTACACGTTGTACCTTTTAAGGTCTTTGTAGGTTCGGTGAAGAAGAAGGATTTCCTGTCAAACATGAAATTCAAACTTCAGAGATGCCTGTATTCTCAAATGCTTTAAAACGTCCTGTGGTGTAACTCTACTCTGCTCTCCAACAGAAAAAAAAAAAACAATATATTATTCTTCTGTCATTCACATGACAAGGATCATCACTCTCGGGCTGTGGTTGTCTATGTCTGCAACTATTATACATGCTTTATGCATGCATGTGGCATGTATTTGTTGTTTAAATGAGTGTGTTTGCTGTAGATGTCTGAGAGCAGGTTCCTCTTCATTGCTTAACATTTGATTTTCAACATTTTGATCAGAGTGCTTCATGACAATGATGAACTATGAAAGGCAATGAGGCCTCTGTGGGAAATGATGAAATCGCTCTTTATAGTGTTTCATGTTAGGGCATGACACCACTCATTAATTTGAATCGCTCCTGCCTGAGTTGGTTAATTGACAGATTTTCAATAGATCTACAATATTTGATATCCTGCATGTCTATAGACTGTGTTAAAATCCCAATCAGTAATACTCTGGCAACATATGTATAGATTTGCATAAACATTTGAAAGCTTGATCAAACACTTCTCTTTCTTGAATGAACGTGGGGAAAGCTAAAAATATTTGATATGTAATGATTTCTTTGAAATTGATGTGTATCATCTAAACCCTCTGAAGTATTGTTGTTCTGTGACCTACCGGTAAAAAAAGCTAATTATTAAAACTGGTCACTTGCGAGCAGAAACGTAACGATCATGACACTGAAAAATCTGATCTGGTGCGACGTTCACAGGAGCATTTGCGTTTTATAAGGAAACTCCGCCCTCTGTTGGAAATACAGAAATCAGGCAGTGAGTAGGTGAAACAGCCAAACGGTATTATACGTGCCTCAATATATATATATATATATATATATATATATAGCATTTTACTGTAATGATATAGTCTGGTGAATTACCACAAAGTACAAACATTACATTGGTGAGGAGGAGTAAAAGGAAAGTGTCAAAGGAGGAGAAACACGGATAAGTGAGGCGAAGCTAAGCTAACATGATGTTTAAGCATGGAGCATGATTCTCACACCATTCAACATTAAAACTGACCATGGCTCTGTTGGATCTCACTGGAATAATGCATTTATTCCAGGTGTTTGAAATTTACACCTATTAAGACTAACAACCACAACAGAGTCAGACTTTGTGTTGACATACGTCAAGCTAACACAACTCGTTAGTCGATCATTGACCATTAAGATAAAATGCACTATTTAGTATTAATGTGCAGAGTGTTTTTCGAAGGGGTGGTAGTGAGAGAATAGGTCAGTAAAAAAGTGATGAGGCACATCCCTCACAAATGAGGTTTATCCAATGGAGCAACACGATCGACTTGCAAAACTGAGCTAAAACCAGAACCTTTTAATACTGGAAAAGCTGCACTATAGTAAAAAAAAAAGTCAAACTTTAATAGTTACCAAAAATTAATTGGTTATAATGAGCTCACACTCGACATTCAGCACTCAACAATTTGCATACTCGGGTCCCGGGCAATCAGTGGAGTGAAGTGGATTGGAGGAACAGTTCTTGAGATATGTGAAGGATCATGCCTCAGACAGACAAAGATTCTTTGCTTTATATAGAGATGAATGTGTTCAAATATGGTTGCATGCCTCCATCAAACATTTTATATTTGGACCACAAATCTATTAGCAATTATATCAATCAACTAGTATTATACCAGTACATAAAACATTTCATTTAAAAATGAAATAGTGCTAAAGCCGCTTTAAATACAGCTATATGACAATAGAATATCCACATTCCCTGACACACACCCAAACACCCAAAATATAAAATCTACCTTCCATTCCTGACACATGCTTACACACCCACGCATGTTCTCAGCCATACCTACACACACACACACACACACACACACACACACACACACACACACACACACACACACACACACACACACACACACACACACACACACACACACACACACACACACACACACACACACACACACACACACACACACACACAAGAGACTGCATTACCCAACATGGAATACAGCACTCCTGAGAGTCAGATTCCAGCTAAGCACATAAGATGTTAACAGCAGCCAGCTCATCTGCAGGTAAAGAAAGATGTATACATATACAAATATAAAAGAGGTGATTTAAGACCATACGACAACAGTTACCATCTGTAGATAACCCAGTCCAGATTCAATTCTATCCTGTGATCTGTACTTCTTTGTTCTTCTTCTTTCATTTAACAGTCGGAGCAAACGACTGGCTAAACCTTATTTTTGCTTATTTTTCTTTGCAGAATCCTTCAATCGTTGCAGCGTATCCTGGTCTTGCTAATGCATGTTACCAAACACATATCAGGCCAAAGACAAGATACTCTGTACTACACCTTTTTTAAAATGTTGGTAGGATAGATTTTGTCTAAGCTTTCTTAGCTTTTTTTGTTTAAGCTTTCACAACAGTACATACATCAAACATCAGCTGGTCGTCAAGTGTGCATTCTTTCAATGGGCTCATTAATAACAGTAGCGACTGGGACAAGTTCAATACTGCATTGGAAATCTATCGTTTCTTTTGTTTTATGAAAGTTAACCAGCAGAAAATTGAGCAACAATTAGTGAGGTTTGCTACCTCATCATCAAAAGCAGCCAGAGATGAGTTATTAGGAGGAATCCCACCAAGGCTGTGTCATCAGCATACTAAAAAAAGGTAAAAGCTCAACACTGATTTGTATACAGTTTATACAGTACAGGAAATAAGAAATAGCTTTATTGAATCTGACCTGTATCTATACCTGCTGTGGTATAGATACTGAGGTTAAGGCAACTAGACACAGGTTATTAATCACCTGTTGTTTTTAGGCACAGGAACAATCAAAGGTCGGGGATTAGCCCTGTATCCACAGTACTTAGTACTATCCACTGAGAACTGAAACAGACGATGACAGGGAAAACCCGCAAGTGAATCAAGTGAATCAGCACACAAAAGCAAAACCTTAACAGCTCATGCCGTCCAGGCCTTATTATTTGCTGGAATTCACGAGTAAAACATTATTAGGCTCTAGATGAAGTCGCAATTTAAAGCCATGGTCGGACTTTACATACCAGCAAAGTGCAGCATGAGCACATGCACATTCTCTGGTAAATAACTTTCTAACATAAAAACAGTAATTGTACGGTTTAGGTGATGTGTCTTGATGGTGAGAAGTGAGCAGCGTTTGCACAACAGACACACACACAGCATAAAATGAAATAGACTAATGAATGTCAAGGGAATACAATGTTTGGTTGATGCCATATTAGGGTGGAATGTCCCATTAATGCAGGCCCAGGTCCAGTTTAACCATAGCAATTACTTGCAATTCCAGCATCTGTGTGGGAGATTTGCATTTTCAATAGTGATCAACCCTCCCCCCTGTCATCTGTGCCCTGCCACTTTACAGTATATCTGCCCTGTGTATATCCATTCAACATATGGATTAAAATGAGAAAACACTGCTTATTGACTAATGAGTCACATTCAAGGCTTTCTTTTACTTTTTATGTTTTCCTGTCTTGATCCTGTCACAACCCCTACATCTAATTGTTTCATTATGCTATGTTTGTCATAGCCTAGTTTGTCACCTTCATTGGTCCTCATCCCATTAGTCCTCTTCCTGGGCTGAAAGAAACATAACCCCCCCCCCCCACAATGGCTTCACAGAGCTGACAGTCATTGCCTTCACAGCACGAGGTTTCCCGTCAGTCCACAAAATCTGCATACGCCCTCATTTTGCAAATCAAATGTCTCTCTGAGCCTTTATCCACACGTCAACAGCTAAAGCTTATTTACATGTTCAGAGCGATTAAACAAATCTATCTAATCCACGGAAAACATCATTTAACATTCAGTATTTGGACATCACTGCCAAAGCGTTTTACTAATTCATTAAACTACACAGCCGTTATGCAACCCAATTTAATTTCAAATCAAATTTAATTTGGTTGTATGTATTAACTTGTCAAATGAAATAAAATGCATCAAAGGAGACCAAGGAAAAAAATCGTCACATGCTGTTTTTCAGTTGATTACCAAAGTTAAACTGTGAGCGGTGAATGCATTATCATTGAAATTCTATTTGGAATAGTGTCCTGTGGAGCTTTTTATTAAAAAAAAAAGTACAGATTATGCTGGTATATTTTAGCAAGGTTATATATGAATAAATATCTGTTAATTGGTTCATAACCTTAGCTGTCTGAGTGTTTGCTAGATTAACTGCTTAGACTTCTTATGGATAAAAACAGTGGGTACATGCTATCCATCCATCTATCTTCTTCTGCTAGTCTGGGTTGGGTTGCAGGGGCAGCAGCTTAAGTAGAGAGACCCAGAATTCCTTCTCCCCAGCCATGTCCTTCAGCTCTTCCAGGGGAACCTCGGGCGTTCCCAGGCCAGTCGAGACACACTGTCTCTCCAGCATGTCCTGGGTCTTCCCTGGGGCCACCTCACAAAGAGATGGAACACTTCACCAGGGAGGCGTCCAGAAGGCATCCTCACTAGATGCCTGAGCCCCCTCATCTGGCTCCTCTAGATGCAGCGGTTCTACTCTGACTCCTCCTGGATGACCAATATTCTCACCCTTCATCTGAGGGAGGGCCCAGACACCCTGTGGAGGAAGCTCATTTTAACTCACTTTAACCACAGATCTCCTCTTTTGGGTCACTACCCAGAGCTCAGGTGCTTCGGCGAGGAGCTGCTCAGCTCCTTCTTCACCATGACAGACTGATGCAGAGTCCACATCACTGCACTGCACCAATCTGCCCGTCAATCTCCCGCTCCATCCTTCCCTCACTCATCAACAAGACCCCGAGATACTTTAACTCCTCCACTCGAGGAAGGATCTCATCTCCGATCTGGAGGCTGCCCTCCATCCTTTTCCGGCTGGGAACCATGGCCTCAGGTTTGGAGGTGCTGATTCTCATCAAAGTGGCTTCACACACTGCTGCGAACCTGGAAGGTCATGTTCCAAAGATGCCAACGGGACCACATCATCCGCAAAAAGCAGCAATCTGAAGTCTTTTTTGAAGTCACTGAACCGCAGTTCCTTAATGCACTGGCTGCACCTAGAACTTCTGTCCATAAAGGTTATGAATAGAAGCTGTGACTAAGGGCAGCACTGACAGAGTCCAACTCCCACTGGAAACAAGTTTGACTTACTACCGGCAATGCAGTCTAAGCTCTGACACCCGGTTACATGCTGACTATTATAATATGAATATATTGTATCATATGAAGAACTGAACAGATCAATCAACCCAATCTACCATGTATGTTACATTCTTCTTCAAAATATTGTTCTACCATTGTATGAATTAATTTGAGCAGGACTGGAGGCTTATTGGACATGTTTATTGGATATTGGACACATCCCCAGGAGAAATTGACTGAGCATTCAGATTTTTTCCAGCAAATTGCAGCAACTTTTGCAGTCTTTTGCCCTGAGTTCATATTCATGCAGCAAAAGGATATACATTATATGATAAAATATCAAATAAAACAAATAACCAGCATTAAACCTTTTACAGCAATGCTTTGAGATAATATTCATCCGGACAAATAGGATATACAGTAGGCCTATGCTAAACTCAGTAATAACAATAAAAGGTCAAATTAAAAAAAATAACTAATAGGAGTAATGTAGAAACAGAAACAGTATAAATGTCTAAAATGTGAAATAACACATAAGTGGGCCAAGTCAGATATACACCAACAATAAAAGCAATACATAATTGAAAAAGGTCAAAAGAAAAAGCAATGAGTAGCAACTAAATCTATGAATTAACCAAAGCAGGAGCACTGTACAACAACCAGATCATCAAACAGACACTGAATGATCCACTGAGACATATCCGTACCTAGCGGAGTTTGTTCCAAATGTGGTTCAAAAAGCTAAATTGCCAAGCTCAGTATTGATGTTTCGAGTATTATACATTCCTGTGAGCGTGTTTGAAGATAGATGGATTTGGGCTTTAAAAGGGTGCAGTAGGAGGGTAGCTTACCTAACAAAGCCTTTAAAAAACAAAAAGGAAGGCGTGTCTTTCCCTTCTATCATCGAGAGGGGACCATCCCACATTCTGGTTTGTTCACAGTGATGTGTTCTTAAACCAGCTCCTATAATAAAATGTAATGTGGTAAACTGTATCAACTGGGTTCAATGTGGTAGGATTGCATGCATATATACAATATCACCATAATTTATGACTATCATCAAGTTAAATTTGTTAAATTCTCTAAAATATGACCTAGGTTGTGGACCACTTATTTTTAATAATTTAAACACTTGAGGATAATCCTGGTTGATTTTAGCCTTAATACTTTTCTTTTTTGAATCCGAAAAATAATATTTCCATTACCGAGTACTGAGCATAGCTGTCCGTTTATTTAAAAATGTTGTTTTTAATAATTCAAAATAACATTTATTTTGTCCTGAATGTAGCGTCTGTGACCTCACCTGTTGGTTTGTGGACTTGTGGTTTGAAGCTTAATTGCCACCATGTTGTGTTATTATGTGTTTGTTTTTTTGGCCAGAAGTCCTCACCCGTGTTGTGCTTTTTACAGCCTGATTTTCCGCCAAAATGGACAAAAGAACAAAGAGTCATTACAGACTCTCTCCCCCAGAATGCTTCACACCAGCTTGCAACATTGCGTGAAGTGCATCCTCGGGCCTAATATCCAGCTGACCTCGGCTGCTGTGACATCATTAGGTCAATAAAGCCAAATCAATTTCAAAGATGTGGTTGAGTCACCCATGCTGTTATCTAAGTCTGCCATATTTGACTCGCAGTTCCCTTCCCCATTAGTGACTTTACACATGACTTCAACCATGAGACATGCCATCTTGTTTGTAAGCCCCTTTGTTTCTCTCTCTCACACACACAAACATGTACACAGACTGATTATAATCCTTATTAGTTGGGATTCCCCATTGTGTGGATGTTTATAGGCTTGAATAATATTGACTGCAGTATTGTTGAAGTACAATAAACCCTGTTATTATATTATATTATACAAGAAGTTTTTGAAGTCAGCCTCTGTTGTATCACTTCAACATTACCGGTGTTAATTATGTCATTAGTATAGTGAACATACTTACACTATCGTTTGTGTTTGGGGGTCACTTAGAAATGTCCTTATTAGTGAAAGAAAGTTTTTTTTTCAATGAAGATAACTTTAAACTAATCAGATATTCACTCTATATATTGCTAATGTGATGAATGACTATTCTGGCTGGTTTTTGGTGTAGTACCTACATATGTGTATAGAGGCCCATTTCCAGCAACTATCACTCCAGTGTTCTAATGGTACAATGTGTTTGCTCATTGCGTTAGAAGGCTAAGGTAATAACATTTTCGATTAATTTCTCCATTTTGGTAGTAACCAAAAGTGTGACTTTTCATGGAAACCACTTGGGTGACCCCAAACTTTTGAACGGTAGTGTATAACAGGTTATGACTGGACTACATATTATTCATTTTAACTAGATTCCATCCTGGAATTTTAACTGGAGCTGATGATCCTCAACAATAATGTGTTTCAGATAGTTTTTGACAGGAGAAAATACAATATTCAGTGAGTAGAAACAACATTAAAAGATACTAGTTTTTATCATCTCACTGCACTACATCACCAAACATCAATGGTATGTCACACAATAAACACCAGGACTCCAGTTCTCTTGAACATAATGCAGTATGAGATTTACCTCAAAACCTGCAACCTTTTTTAAGATGTTACGCATGAAATCAACAGCAAAATTATAGTGTTGAAAAACACTCAAATTAACAGTCCACACCATAGCAATGAGGTCATGTTGGATTTGTTTGTATATAATAAGGCAGTGATTTTCCTTTGTCTGAAGTGTCAAACCTCAGTCAGTTTAAACAGTCAGTTTAAAAAAAAAAACTCATTGGATTTGCACTTACATCTTACATAAGTTGCATTCTCAACCTTATGGCATTTATGTCAAGTGAAACATGGAACTCAGAGTTGCTGCTCCTATTCTCAAGGGCTTTGCCCTGATCAACTGAGGTGCATGTTGTACCTCACTGTATGTTGCACTGCAGGCCAAATGAATAAATCTGAAATAAAAAAACTCACCTAACACTACATACTATTCAAATAATGAATTATTCATCATTAAAATTATGTCTAAAGACTGGATATTTAGATTTTTTAATTCTTGCTTATTTGATGTTTTCTTACTTCTACGATAATACGTTTTTAAAGTGTTTTGGCTCTATTAAAAAGAATCTGTATGTGCAACTAACTATAAAAAATGCTATTACAAGTAACAAAAAAATTAATTCCACGTAATTATGACATTATTACATGAACATGGATAAATAAGATCAAGATCATCAAGATCAAAATCTGTTTGATGGACCTTGCATTGGTAATGACAATTGGAGCAAATGATTTTGAATAGAATAATATGCCAGTCGATTTGCCTGACACACGTGCATACACTCACACACGCGGCCAAGTGCTTTAATGAATCCTGTCATTACAATGAATGGAACACGACTAAACCCCTGTTATTCGGCATCTAATTTTCTCTTTTCAAGGTACAGCGGGAGAGAAAGGAGGGCCTCGTATCACTCCCATGAAGGGTAATTAATTTTACCTCAATTACTGTGCTTATCTCATTTGCAGGATTTTCAACATACAGATACATGTGTTATTTTGAGAGGTATTTGTGTTTCAAGGCCAGACACTTTGTACAAAATTGATATAACTGTAAATGCAGTGCAGCTCTACAAACATGTTCTCTAGCTTGGAGTATAAATGAATCACTTACAATGACCTGAAATGATTTTATTGTGGTTAAGTGACACCTGAAAAGAGTTGAGAGGTGCTCTGCCAGAGAAAAGATGGAACACAATACAGCAAGTGGCTACTCTAGCTTTAAATTGATATTACCGTCCTCTGGGTAAATATACGTCTCACTCTAAGTCCCTGTCCCTCTTCCATTTTTCAGGTTTTTTTTATTTCACAAAGTTTCTACCCACAGCTGTCGTTCTGGTATTAAGATAGTTGCCCCTTGCATTGGGCGTTCAGGGTGAGTGACGCAGCTCCTCTACGCTGCCCTGCTCCTCAGGGCTGATGAAGATAACAGCACATAACATGTGGACTTACAATAGGCTGTTTGTCTGTGAATGAGTGAGTGTGTGTCTCCGGGAGAGATTTAGATGATGAATGAGTGACCTTGCCTAAAGAGCTACATGTCCCTCTAGTGCTGCTTGATGGAGAGGTTGCGTTAGGTCCTGCTGTGTTTGAGGGTGTGTGTGGGTGTGTATGTGTGTGTGTGTGTGTGTGTGTGTGTGTGTGTGTGTGTGTGTGTGTGTGTGTGTGTGTGTGTGTGTGCGTACCTGTTCCCCCTCTGTGCACTTAAGAGATGCACATATTCTTGCATCTGTGAGCATCTTTCAAATGTATAGTTGTAGTGAAAGCAAATTTATCCACCAGGGAGAGAAAACACAAACACGCAGCACATTGACTTTCTAAAAATACTCATTTCCTCTCCAAATGTTTTTCCAAAACAGTAGGAGAGTTCAAGGGGATCTGAGATGAAAACATTGGCAGATATCTGGTATAAGTGGGCTGTGTGTGATTTTACTAGCTGAAGCGCTCACACCTATGTTTTGGCTGCATGTGTGTGGTACATGCCGACGTGCGTGCGTGCTGCGTGCATATGATCAGTCTTAACAACTGATATTAGACACCTCCCCTCCCCACTGAGTTTGCAGATGCCAGCCGAAAGAACAAGGCTTTATTGCTTCATCGAAATGTCAGCACACTGTGTGTGTGTGTGTGTGTGTGTGTGTGTGTGTGTGTGTGTGTGTGTGTGACAGCCAGAAATGGTGGAGAGGGCTTCATAAAATATCGATTCATGGCTTATGGCATATGTACGGCATTACGCATGAAGTCCAAGTTTCCGCATGAGTAGTGCTGGAGTGTGTGACAGCACTCTGTTTTTCTATTATTCATCTCTCTTCATCTAACAACAGCATCGGATCAGATGGTCGTGGCTGCACATGACGGACCAGTGGCATGCAACATGATGATTCACAACGCCAAAGATGGCAGCTGGTCACCTGCAGACTGCAGGACTGTGACAGGTAGCCACAACAGTAGTGATACATATGTGTTCACATAAGGACGCAATATATGTTTTTTAAAGCACACAATGCAACTTTATTGGCTATGAAAGTAAATGGAAGGGTTGCTCTAACGCATACATAGTGTAAAAGAAACAATTTGTTGCTCTCATATTACTATTCTCCTGGTGGTCCTTGATTGGTTGACGCTGCATGCCAGAAATTAGGCAAGTTGTGATGCTTTCTTACAAGATAATATTGACTCCATGAAAAGCAGGTACACAGCTGTTACTAAGTGGCCACTTTTAGAAGCTGCTAGTCTAGTTGCTAGCCACCAGCAGCTGGCTCTGTATTACATCTTATCACCAGAGCTACCAAGGCCCACAACCCCACCAAGTGGAAAAGACATGTTGTTCGGCCATGTATTGTCAAAGCACGGTCTGCAAGTCAGCCCCGCCCACCGTCCAGCAGAGGTCATGAAGTGGCGTGATTCAAACATAGGCTATTCAGCCAGCAATGGATCTGGCACCTGCTACCATCAGAGTAACTTTGAAACAGTACCAAATAAACCAAAAAATACAGCGTTTCTTCGCACAAAGAGAGTGAGGCAGACAAAGAGCTAACACAAGGATAAGTATCGGTTTGGCATTTGGCAGATGGAAAACATTAAAAGAGGCCAAAGGATTGAAACTAGATGCCAATTTGTATGTAAACATAAAAAGCTTATTATAAACCTTATATTCCCTAAAACAAATCGGCGCAGCGCCACAGAATGGAAACTGAGAGAGAGAGAGAAAGAGAGAGAGAATGAGAGATCAACAGCCACGCATAGAACAAGACTTCAAGTCCCCCCACCATCCCCACCAGACAGCCCCTACCCACCACACAATGCTACTTGGTTTGTGTGAAAACACTGAACACTATTCGCTACCTGCCGTTTTATCTTTTTTTATGTTTCGTTTTCTGATATGAATATCAATTGCCTCTGCCTTTTGTGATTTTTCAAGAACGTAGAGGCTACTTTTTTCATAAGTGCTTTGAGGCCTGGCCTTGGCGGCTTGCTCATAATAGTGTTTTATGTTTACAGTATACTGAATCACAACATTTTGGGTGATTTACAGGAGGAGTTTGCTACATAGAGGATAGAGTATGCCTGGAGTTCTGCTAGCAGGGAGCCGTTGAACTTGGAGATGGTAAGAGCTTGGACAAGGAACTGTGCTTTTGTGAGATATGGATCGATAGATGTACAGAGTAAACTGAGAGAATGGCACTTCAGCTGTGATGTTGGTCTTATGAGGCAGCTGGTGTCCAGAGTCGTATTATAGGTTTTGGCAGTGAGGGAAGGGAACTAGGGGTTTGATAATAGAGAGATCTTAGCACAGGAAATATGTGTCATGAAGGAACAACAGCAAGCTTAAAAACTGAGGGGCAGCCAGCTGGCATATGTCCACGTGGAGACATCATCCTGACAGAAAGAGATGTATGGCGGCTTAACCTGCATGTCGGACCAGGTAAAAGAAAGAAGACTGATCAGAACTGCAACTGAGCATAAAGCATGAGAGGTGATGACAGATATGAAAAGGGCAAAACGAGACATAGGCCTGAGCCTATAGGGACAGTGGGGAGGTCACGTGCTGTGAAAAGACACATCTCCATGTTAGCCACAAGGAACAGCCTTCTCAGCAGGAGCTATAGCTTAAGCATAAGGACTCAGAGATATCCTTGTTGCGGGAAATGGAAGCATACGCTGTTGGTGAACAGCCTGCAGTGTGTGGAGAATTCTGGCGAGGAGGATGAAGCAGCTCTGAGCTCAGCGCGGTAGAGTCCCTCTGTGACTTCCAGGAGTGCGGCCTTTATGGAAGGAGCTGCCCTGAAGCCAGTCTGCAGGAGCGCTAGAGAACACAGGTCTTTATGCAAATAACAGTGAGTCAGAGTCCAATAAAAGCAATGCGAAAAGCCTGAAAAGATGGTGATTATCGCACAGCTTCTTCCTTCATCGTCATTTAACAAACCTGTATTTTTCAGTGCTTTAAATTGTAGAGGCGCAATATTGTGCCAATTTCACAATTTAACATCTTAGCCCTTACAGGCTCACAGACTTAAATAGATCTTCATGCTAACTTTGCACATGTTTGGAGACACACTCAGGAAACACTCTAATGTTAAAGTTAAATGCACAATATTGGGCAAAACGGATTTAATCTAACACATTTTATATATTTTTTTACATTTGAAAACACTTTTTTTAATTATTGCTTAGTATCTAATTAAATAATTCAAATTACTTGTGTACCAGATGCCGAGCTTGTAATGCAAGATCCTGAAAAAGATCAAATCTGGCCAATGCCGCCTTCTGTGGCAACATGTGAGTATTGTATAGTGTAAAATAGGAGGTCCAAACCAGCAATTGTCAACAACATGATCAGCTGTCAGTTGTCAAGGTAACATTAAAGTTTGCAAGTGCTGTCGCATTCCTCTTTCTACCTTTTGAGACCTTGACCCTTCCCACACTCAGTCACCTACAGCTGATACTGGACTGAAACTCAGCCATGGTCTATTTCTAAATCCCTGCATTTAAAATTGAAAAGCATCTAGAACTGTAGCAGCAATGCAGTCTGCCTTCTCACACACTCACTATGATAAACTGTGTTTCCCCCTTTCCCTTCCTACCCAAATGGCCCCTTGTTTCATTGTGACTGGCCTAGTGCTCTGCAAACTGTCATGCCCCGAAGAGAGCCGTTGTGTCACGTTGTCATTGATATCACATTGTGACATCACAACAGGGGCCATTTTTTCACATACACTGAAAAATAGTGTTTTTCCCCATAATAGAGCACTTTTAACAGTGTTAATCCATCTTGTCAATGAAGGAACTAATGTGTCATAAAGGGTCTTACTTGACAAAAAAATCATTGTTATTTTATGAAGAATAAGCTTTTAGTGATTAGTCATTACTGCTGTCATAATTAAGTTCACTAATATTGTTTAATAACTATAGTTTTTACTGAAATAATGACTGTAATAATGGACAAAACTATTTAAGTTTTAAAAAATAAATTTTGATTAGTCAAAGTAATGTGTTGACCATTAAATGAGCGTAGATTTAAACAACTTTCTCGCTTTCATCTTTTTGTTGGAAATTGTGTGTAAAATTTGAGTTTTCTCATCTCATTAAATGTATGGGCATAAGATGAATATGGCTCAAGAATTATAAAAAGATGGATTTCTACATGATGTGTAATTAATTAGTCAGCAAGTGAGTGTATGTATGCCCGGATACTATATGTGAGTGTGTATTTCAGACCTATTAATGTGTTCATGGGTATGTGAGCTAGCAGGGGTCTGCCCTGATGGCTGCCTCAGCTGGAGATAAGCCACTAATAGGCCCGTTACTTGAGGTCAGTGAGGTTCTCTTGACACACATACACACACACGCAATGCTAGAGGCTGCGCGATACCCACAGCTTACAGAGGTCCACAGGTTAATACCATGAAATGGAGACTAAAATTTAGAGGCAGCACACTGGCTACACACTAATGTGTTAACCCCTGCAGAGTGAGGTAATTACTTAACATAATGTACCAGTTATGGCCATTGTGTCAAGTTGAGGAATGGAAAGAAGGTGAAGGTATGTATCTGTAATGGACTGGAGCTCAGCGAAGAACAATGTGGCCTCTCGTGCAACGCTAGTAAATTGTCGCAATTGGCAGATGAGCGCAGCTCTGTTTTCACTTGATAAGGTCAGCATTCTAATAACACAACCTACAAGAAAGTGGCTCAAGCCTTCCTAAATTTCTGCACCATATTTGAGTGTTGTTTCAGTGGCATAGACCAGTAAGTAGTCGCCACGTGGACGCCAGGTTCTACAAGGTTAATATGCTGTATGCTGCTATTCATTTACAGGCTAATATCTTTGTGATGGTCAGGGTGAACCAAGCCTTTTTCAATAGAAACCTATATTTTCTTCATATTCAGCTTATGCAGTCAACACACACCATCAGCTCTTCGTATGACAGCAATATTCATGTCTGTGCATTTGCATGCTGTGGAATAGGTTCATGACTAGAATTACTTGAGGCATTGTTTCCACTCTGAAGAAACAACATGAATTCACAGTTTGTTTACTACAACAGAAATATATATTATTGTAGGATGTGAAGAGAAGAAAAAAGAAGAATGTTAAAGAGAAAAGTTCTATTTTTCAACTTTGTATGATTACAATACTGAGTGATTGACATCACGATATGATATTCAAAGAAATTATAGTACTTATTTTAGCGATACCATCTAACATCTTAAACCCGTGTGTGTAGTTTAGGCAGAAGATCTAGCTTTTTTAACAGATAATAATGGGCTCTAAATTGCATGTTAACTGTTACACACCTTTTTTTAAATACATTAATGAACAAACAACAAAGTTCATATGTTGATGTGATCATGGTTAGTAATCAATCCGTAATATAGAGTAAATTTACTGTCATGAACTGAGGCCTAATACACTATCCTTAGATATCATATTTAATGGTCTTAATATTAAAAGAGGACATAAAGACTTTATATCTTCACTTATGAGCAATTCACACCAATATTCCTTGCAACAACAAAGCCAAATTATTTATTGATTTTAGGTGTATTGCGACTTTTAAAACCGTTTTATCGGTGGGGGAAACATTTCTCCTGGGAAAGCAGCACTCGGGCCTTCCTAGTCGCAGCATAGCCAGTTAAATCTATATTTTCGATGACACCCCTGGTTGAAATTATTACCTGTCGAAAGCAACAGCCAGTCCATTCATTGTATCAAATATATGATTGTGTGGGTTTGTGCATGTCAGGCAGTGAAGTGTTATGTCCCCGCACAGTGATTCGCCAGCAAAAGCAAGTGGGATAGCTCACTTGTGTCTAATGTTTTTAATTAACTTCAAGGTTGAATGTGTGAAATTTAATATGGGAAATTAAAAGATGTTAATATCCTGCTTTGGAGCCACTGTGCTGGCATGAATAAATTAAATTAAATCAGTGCGCTTGTCTCAGAGCTTAGCGCTCCTGAGAAAGGAACTTGTGTGTTCTCATGAAACACTGGCACTCTAATATAATGGAATATACAATCAGCAATTAGTACAGCTTGTCTCCAGTTTAAACGCCTTTACTGGCAGCATTCTATCTTCATAAAACTGCATGTCTTTTAAAATAGTCACGATAGACAATGGCAATCAAACGCTGGAAGTAAAATGTTACAAAACAGCTTACATGTCACATTTGATACTGTGCGTTGTGTGCTATTGTATTGTAATTTTGTGTTGTGTACGTTTAATACAAAGCGATATACAGCTCAGCAACGTGTTGTCTTTAGACCTTACATGGGATCTTTCTCAGACACTGCACTGGACACATATTACATAAACACATAGTGACAAATGCAAACATAGTTCAAACATTGTTCACACAAACATTTTACAACCTAACAATTTCCAATAAAAGGCTAAAAACAGTGGCCGTGAGTGAAACATGTTCTACATGGTGGCTTTACGCTTAATTTGCTACACTTGAGAAATTACACATTTAAACTTCCACCTACAGAACATTGCTGTAGATATCGCATTATGCGTGAAATGTGAAATATGAAATATGAAATGCGGGCAATACCGAATGTCCCTATTACACTGCCATTAGGAACTTCTTCATGGTTGACTTTACAGTGTTGCTATCTGATAAGCCAGCCATAGCGCTGTCCTAATTTCTCTAATTGGATGCCAGTAAAATAACAATCAAGAGAAATGGTCTGTAATATACACTCGCCAAACCCAGTGCATGTTATGGACTGTACTCCTCAGAGACTTTATTAGGGATCCGATATTCGCCCTCACTGTGCAAGCTGGCTTCTGGTAGTAAAGGATGGACTCTAATCAACTAAGAGTCATCTATAAGGGATTGGTTTGGCAGAGGATTACACAATCGGTGTGATTACGCCCCCTTTCTCTGTCAAGGTAATGAACCTACTTTATCAGCCCCAGGAAATGATCCAAACAGCAGCATATGGAACATATATTATGTTTGTGTGTGTGTGTGTGTGTGTGTGTGTGTATTTCAGCATGTATGTGTGTGTTTTCTACGGTGCTCCTTAATATATGTGAAAGACCTTGGAGTTGCCGTTACTGTGCACCACAGACAGATTAATATTAACAGCCACTTCCGTTTTGAGGCCGATCTGTCCCATGACAGCACTTCTGGAGTCGTCGACATGGTGCTCGCGTTCCTCACATGTGTCTGAGCATATGCGAGCATGACACGAGACGGATGATGAAAGGGGGGAAAAGCACAATGTGATGACACAAAACGTCAACAGTAGCTCTTGGTATATGGAAGCGTTAGTGTCATGAGTTACAGTACTGCTATTTTACAGTGTGTAAGCTTTCCGTCCATCAATCACCTGCATGATGATGACAGGATACAGCTCAGCTGTCTGCAGACTCTGTTACCTGATAGATCAGAGTAACAGACGAGTGACGGGGACAAAGGAAACGACAGATCATTCATAAAAGATTGATGTAGCACTACAGAGATAAACAGATGTTAACATTAAGGTAAACAATTTCATCTATGACGTGCATGTAGGCTGCGGTGTGTCTAGAGACGGGTAACATCAGGGATTATTGTTTTCCTGACTGGACCTGGAACACATCATAATGCTATCTAAGGGCACCTCTTTAACTAGCAACCTAGCTACAATCCTATCGATTTAAACCTGCATTTCAACACTGGATCAACCAATGAGAACTTGTCCTCATTACAGGATGGTTTAAATGACGTAATTAGTTCTGTTTTGAAGCTTACCGGTACTTCGGTATTGACCCATTTAAGAACTGTTTTCAAAAAAAGAATGGTTCTCAGGACCAATCCCAGTGCATTTTTTGGGGGGTTTTTTTAGCATTTGTGTTAACAAACAACAGTTGTTGCTGTGTGTGGCTTGTTCTATGTGTGCGTGTCCCCTGAGGTGGATTTTGCCCTGCTTTTGTCCCCACCGGTGGAGGCCCCTCCCTGGGGAGTGTTACATTCACAGCTGCTGATGGATGGAGTTCCAGAAGAGAGGGGGGGAAAAAAGGGCCACAATTGAAGAGAGTACAAACACCCACACAATTTGTTTGAGGCTGTTTCATCACTTCTGTGTAGTCTACACTGTTATACATGACAGACCACTAAGGGTAGACTTTGTTTTTTCCCCCTGATGTACTTTGTCTTCATGTTTATCATTTGAAGTGTGTGCCTGTGTGCAGCATGAGGTGAAGTGAATTCATAAGCATGCATATATGCATGTGAACATAAATACTACAGTTTGTGTTTTTCTATGCGCTCACATGTATGGTTATAAATCAGAGCACACAATTAATGTGAGGTCAAGTCCTCCTAGTTGCTCTTCTGAGAACCATCATTGTGCAATTTCACATTCATTAGGTATTCCCCTCTAACCATTTCTGCAAGATGGTACCATAATTTTGTGAATTGCCCTGCAAGCAGACTTCATATAGCACATCTATTCCCCATTTCCTCCTCTGTGCTGTGCATTTACTGGCCTTAATTCATCTGTGAAATATGCTTCAAGTGTAGATTCTTTGAAGTAGCTCAAGGTGTTATGCACTCGACTCAATTGTGCCTGAATATCTCCCTTAAAAAACATTGAAAAAGCCAATGTAACAAGTTATGTTATTGTTCTACTGGGCACAAACCCATCCTAGTGCACCTCTGTGCATTTGAATAAACTCTAATTACCGTATATATCTTTGTTCTTCATTTATGTACTTTTATTACTGGTTGGACTGTAGTCTAACATGCACCCAGAGGGCAACTGCCTCTGTGTTTTATAGCACAACTATAGGGCTTTACTGAGCAGACTTCATGCCTCTGTATACCTAGAAAGTTAGGATACATCAAACTCATAGTGGTGAAGATGATGTGTGCTGAATAAGGCAATCTAAATGATTTAGCAGACAAGGTGTAAGCCATGATGCTGTGAAGGTTAAAGCAGTAGTTTACAATACATAGAACATCGATTGTTCTACTCTCTCCCGCTGAAATAAAAAGGACATGGTTCAATATGGTTTTGTCTTAAGTGGTTTACCAAGGTAAAGTGTTTCTTGTTCGGCCTTCAACAGGTGGCTGATCCGAGTATTCGTCTGCGATTCACTTCGGTTTCAGGGTCCACCCTTGACAAGTGCAGTAAAGAGTTGTTGTATTAGCTACTAACCCTGTTTCATTATAGAGCCATTTTAGATTTATTGGGCTCCTCAGTTGATTAAATATGTGGTTTTATAATGAAATCTGAGATACATGTGTGGATTAAATGGATTTATATTAATGTATTTTGGACAGAATAATAGTGAGCACAGACTGTTCTCTTCTAGTTCTTTTTTGGTGCGAGTGCTTAAGGAGTTCTATATATTAAAATTTAAACTGGCTTTAAACTTCAAACTGGATGTGAAATGTGATTTATATAAGATTCACTTGTGATTATCAAGCAACCCAAATTTTAAGATTCTTCTTTTACCCTTGTATGTGGACAACGTGATGTGAGGATTGAAGTTCTATCCACAGATCAGGTTGGTCTGTGAAATAATACATTATTAATGAGGAAAATATTAATTACATTCTCTCAAACGTGAACAGAGCAGAATAGAGCTGCGGTCTGCTGCAGCTCCACTGCTTAATTTGTTGTCAGGCACAAAATACTGACTCACAACTAGGCAAACTAACAATGAGGAAGAAGAAAGATACAGACACTGATAACAATTATTTTTTACAAGTATGTGGTGGAAATTTCTGGTGAGGATGGGAACAAACTGTTCTTCAAGAACAGTCTTTTAAGTATTTATTAAGAGAAGTAAAAAATCACCAAAGAGAGAAATTACAAAGTAGCATTCTTTAGCAAGCTGGATATAGACCTGGACACATCAAGTGCATCAAGGCAAAGACACAGACACTCAACATAAACATCAATTATAGACTTTAGGTTGTTGTTAGAAAAAGACATGCAGGAGCTATAGAGACATATACGGAGGTTACAGACAGTAGAAATCAAAATTGACATTATATATAAGAGACTGCTGGAGAGATTGGTGCACCCAGCATGCTACAATCTTTCCAGGACATATGTGTTAATGGTATGGCAAAGACCCAAAACCCCAAAAACCCAACCCAATTTTTTCAAATTCCCAACCATCCCTTGTTTAAGTTATGATGCACATTTTTGTTTGCATTGCAGACCTTGCAGATTTTAGATCAACATCTAAAAGAATCATTTGATTTGAAGATTAATTCAGGTTTTTAATTATATTTTTCTTGCTACATGGAAAACAATTTACCAGCAGGTGGAGTAGATTCTCAGAAAACCAACAAGACCCAGCATTCATGATGTGCATGCTCTTAAGGCTGCGCAATTGGGCAATTAGTTGAAAGCGGAGTGTTAAAAAAATAGCAGTGCGGCATTCAATCAGTGAGGTCTCATATTTTGTGAAAAAACTGGTATGAATCAGGTGGCCCATATTTAAGCATGAAGTCAGCACTTGTTGAGCATGCATTTATCTTTGAAAGACTGAAAATGGGTCATTCAAGACATTGTTCAGAAGAACAACGTACTTTGATTAAAAAGTTGATTGGAGAGTGAAAAACTTCCAAAGAGATGCAAAATTATAGGCTGTTCCACTAAAATGATCTCCAAAGCCTTAAAATGGAGAAAAAAACAGAGGCAGAACACAGGCAGAAAATGGAAGAAAACCATCAGCATGGATTCACAAATAACCAAATGGCCAGGATGATCAAAGACAGTTTGGAGTTACCTGTAAGTGCTGTGACAGAAGACGTCTGTGTGAAGCTAATTTATTTATAAGAACCACCTGCAAAGTCCTTCTGTTAAAAAACAAGGCATGTGCTGAAGAGGTTTCAGTTTGCCAAAGAACACATCAACTGGACTAAAGAGAAATGGAGAAACATTTTTTGGACTGATGAGAGTAAAATTGTTGTTTTTGGGTCTAAGGGCCACAGACAGTTTGTGAGATGACCCCCCAAACTCTGAATTCACCACAGTTCACCATGAAGACGGTGAAGCATAGTGCTGCAAACATCATGATACGGGAATGTTTCTCCTCCTATGGTGTCAGACCTTGAAGAGGTCATGTTGCCTTATGCTGAAGAGGAAATGCCATTGAAATGTGAGTTTCAAAACACAATGACCCCAAACACACTAGTAAACCAGCAGCGTCTTGGTTCCAGACCAATAGAATTAATGTTATAGGGTGGACAGCCCAATCCCCAGACCCTAATCAATCAAAAATGGTGTTTCTGGAGCAATAAAAACCTGGATTAATCTGGTTAGTCCATTGGACTGCTATAACTTTAAACACTACTGTACAATAGATGAATTGTTACACCCTTAACTGACTAAAATATAGGTTTCTTTTAGCTCTGCTGCATCAAAAAACAGAAAAAAACAAAAACTGGAATACTCGCAGGAGTCTATGGAATCAGGAAACATAATATAGCTATATGATTCCATTGTAAGATGTGATCGCAGGCCTTAAAATAGAAGGATGGCAGAAACCTCTCACATATGCTGCATTCATACAGGATCACGCAACTCAGAAAATGGAATGGAAATGGAGGTCTTCCCCAGTTAAATGAATTGGCCAGTTTGCCCAGATGTTACAGAGACAGGCAGTATTTCTGTTACTTTTATTTGAGTGTTTATATTTGCTGAATGTGATTTAAAAAAAAAAAAAAAAAGATACTTTGAGAGTATTTTTGTATTTCCAAATTTATTTCTTCATGCTTCATAGAAAAAAACATCTGTGTACTCCCTTAGAAAAAACATTCAGTCACAAGGATCATGCGGCAAGAAGGTGAATATGAAGGATCTTCTTGCCCATCCACTGGGCTCACTGCCATGGACGCTGCCAAATGCTGATGGGTTCCTATAAAAAAAAAAAAAAAAAAAGTCTGCACTTGCCAGAGAGCTTGAAAAGAATGTATGTCCTGCAGAACACATCCCAACTCCACCTATATCCATCATCAATGGAATGAGCTTGGTCCAAAAAAATGAAATGGTCAAAACCTTTGCGTCAAAACCAGGGTGGCAGCGCCAGCCCTGACCCAAGTCATCCGCAAGGTGACATAGGAATTACAAAAATCACAACTAGAAGGTTGTCCACACAGATGGTAGCCATATCCAGTCTGGCTCATGGACTAGTAGTACATAAATACCAAACTGTACTGCAAAGGCATAGTTCACCATGGAAACATTTATTACTACTGAAAGCAGCATCTTTAATCTTTAAAGGCCTCAGGCAAACTTTGTCCTGCTTTATTTTCTTCCTTTTACTAACTGTGAATGTCTCGGTTCTGTTTTCTTTAGTAAAACTAATAATATCCACGGTAAAAACACTATAAAAGTAAAAGTCTTGCATTTAAAGTTTTACTTAGAAGTGTGGGGGGAAAGAAGTTATGATCAGCATAATGTCCTTAAATAGACTTATCCTGTGTTTAAAGTGAAGCTAACCAATTTATATAATGTTGAATAGTTTACATAAAGATTTAAGTCGGTTACATTCACTAGGGGATTTTTTTGTTTTTCGGAGTGGTGGTGAAAAAAGGGAGTCTGAAGCTCTGGTAGTTATATTGGTTTATCTTCTTTTGCTTACATTTTAGCCTACTCTGGTCTCTAACTTGTATTGTCTGAACATTAAAAAAAAGTCACAATATAACCTCCAGAAAATACTGAAAATAAAAAATATATATTTCTGAATACTGAATGGAGTTTAGAAAGAATGAACACCACAGACACAGTGCAGTCAATATCAGCCGTTCCTTCTGTCTCCTGTCCTTCTGCTGCTGATCTGATTTACTGCCTGCAGGTACTGCTGGTAGAGAGCAGGGGTTTGAAGGGGAGCTGCCTTCTCAGCCAGTAGTTAAGTTTACAGGAGTTTGCCAAATTTTAAGATTCTTGGCAAACTAATGCCTCCCACGCACTAGAGGACAAATTCTGGGCTTGAAACCTCCCCTACCGACAATCACAGGGGGAGGAGCCAACTGGGGGCTGGTCTGAACCAATAATCTGTCCTAATGATGTCTTAGTGTGTGGGGTTCCCACGTATGATCTAAATGTCAGAGATATCAATATCAAACATGTTTGACTCACCTCTTTAAACTCGCTTTTACCTACTAACCTTTATCCTACCCAATGCTTTTAAAGTGAATACCTTCTGTGTTTTACTTTCTGTTTGTTTTCTTTGTTGTATTCCGTGTTATTGCGATTTTTATTAATTTAATTAATTTATTAAAATGATTCTGTTTTATTTTATGTAAAGCGGCTTTAAGTGGCCAGAAGAGTTATACAAATAAAATGTATTATTATTATTATTATTATATTTACCACTTGAACAGTGATGGAATAGCCATTAAAAGGATGTGACCTTCTTCAGTCGAAACAGGTTGAATAGAGTCAGGTGATATTTATGCATGTATAACTGCACCTTTCAGCTGTTTAGTGGTTTATAATGTTTGTCATTATCCATTTATCCAGTTTTAACTGTTAGATTGCAAGCACTAGTGTAGCCAGCTCACAGGTTGTAGTGCACTGTGTGCTGACAGGAAGGATGAATGAGAGGAATAATCTAATTGTGTGATTGAATGTATGAGGGAATGCATTTTTGCTGTTATTTTCTGCCATCATGTAGCACAAACAAGAGCATTGAGTTTATGCATTTTTTTCCCTCTGAAGTCACATTTGATCATGTGAGTTTCTTCCGGATCCCAAGTCCCTGATTGGCCACTCTTTTGTGTGGTTTCGTGCACATGCAAGTGTGCGGTCCTGCATCTTGTCTGTATCGCTCGTTGTGTGCATTGACTGAAATGTTAAAAAAAAAGGTCAAATCCATTGTTATATCTGTGGCCTCCCATGATTTTAAAACCTGTTACGATTTTTAAATCCTCTAGTGTGTGGGAGGCATAATCTGAACTGCTTGGCTACATATACAATCAATATAAAAACAATTATCTGCAATAGAAAAGAAAAACAGTGAAAATCATATACTTTCTGTCAATACAGAAAATTCTGTGCAGAGAATAGACAGACGTTACATATTTATATGCACTACTAGGGATGGGCGTTTAACGCAAAAGTGTTCATTGCACAGTACTAATCGATTATTTTTTGACATCTGAGAGGCAGCAGTGCTGCTGACATGAATAGTTTTAACGTGCGTCTTGTCGGTCTTGATAAAGATTAATCAGCGTTCTCTGTTTGTTTCTTCTTCTGCAGTGGCATCTAACGTTAGCCTCTCACACAGCGCATCAAAAGCTATACTGCCCCTGTGTGGAAGGTGCCACTGAAACATAGAAATATTTAATACATGAAAATCTATTTGATTATTTATGGTTTCTATTAACTAACTAGTCGACCGTTCAAAAATCGTTAAGCTAATTAAAGCTTAAAACATCTTCCTTAACTCGTTTTCCGATGTGAATGCTTTGTTACAGTGACCCTGTAACTAGTTGAGAGGAAACAATGAAAAGGAAAAGAAGTTAAGGAAATCAAGAAAGACATTTATTTTACAAATTCAAGGTGTTTACATTTGTTTTTCATTATGTACAAAATATGATAATCGTACAACTTTTTTTTTTAATCCAGATCATATCACTTATCAGCGATAACAGCAATGTTAATATAGGTTAGCGGCCAAACTTTTCATCAATTTTCGGCGCATCTCTTCTTTCAACTCGCTGAGTGGAGTGTTTACTAGATCTGTTCTTCACATAACAATGATTTTTATAGTTTTTCAATTACTCTGAAACGGTCTAGTGGACAAAATCTCACACCACACAGCACTATCCTGTTTATCTCTCGCTCTCCTTTCCGCGCTCTCACAGTCCACCTATTGTGAGCTCTGACGATACATTGCGAGTTGGAACACCAAAAAACCTTTATTTCTCTGTGCTTTTTTTTTTTCCAGCAGAAACACTTTGCAGTAGTATTTTATGTTGTGATTGAGCGTGACCATAAGGTAGGCAGGGAGCTGTAAATGTATGGCTTTTCCATTATAGATAAGAGCCACAGAGAGACAGAGAGAAGCAGCATAGTGCATGTCCTTGATTTAGCGGCATCGATCCCTATCTGCTCTCTAGCCTCTTTCATTTAATATGTGTAAAAGTGTGTGTGTGTGTGCCTGTCTGCATGCATGTGTGTATGTGTGTGTTGGGGTGGGGCGGGGCGGGGGGTTGGCCCTATGGCTATACAGAGCTCAGGCAGAGATAAGGTTATCAGAACACACCTAACTGATATGACTGGCAAGGTGACAGGAGGCCACTGTGGACCCTGAGGGCTTGACTTACCGCATATACACACGCAAACACACACAAGTGACTGACCTTAAAATAAGTTTAATCTTTTGTTTATCCCCGTCACAAATGGGAGGCAATATCTGCATGAAACACCACAGAGACGTCAAACAGCCGTCGCAGACTTCAAACGGTTCTGCTTATTATTTTCAGCTAGTGAGCTATCACTTTTGATAACAACACTCCCAAGAGAGACAGAGGCAGGGGGAAAAAAAAGGGGTGGGTGGAGAGTGAAGGAAACAAGGAAAGAAAGAGGAAGATGGATAAAAACACAGGCTGGAAAGGCGGGGGAGCCTCTGCCTTTCTGAGATAGCTAAACCCGAGTAACGAAAAAATGCCACGCAGACAGACGGCGGCACAGAGAGACGGATCTGTAAGGCGTCACTGCGACGAGAGATACGGGGAACGCGACGAGATGGAGGAAGGGATGTGGAGGGAAACAGATAGGAAGGAGAGAGAGAGAGGGAGTGAATAGAGAGGGAGGGAGGAAGAGACGGCTCGGCCCGAGATACTTGATTAACTCAAAGAGTGATGGCCGCACACTACGAGAAGCGGCCAGAAAAACGTACAGCGAGACAGCAAAGTGAGGCAATAGAAACAGAGCTCACGAGCTACTGAGGTTCCTGCTAGGGGTTTTCACAGATATATGTGTCAGTGACACTAACCCTAAAAACTTTGTAGCAGACAAAGTAAGTCTCTTAAAAAGGTTTAAAAAAATAAATAAAAATGTATCATTCTTTTTTCGCTTACACCATTTGACATTTGGTAGTGACAAAATCATGATTTTTGTAAAAAGAAAAAAAAAAGGATATAAATGGTCTTTTAAATAACAAAAACTAACATGAACACACAATGTACATTTTGAGAGACCTGCTGAATGCTTCCTAAAAACTGCATTTTACTTTTTTTTTTATTTTCTCTTCTTGCCAAACATTATTTGTCACTGACCCATATACTACACTATACTATATGACTGAGTGAGTGATGAAGTTACACCATCAGTCGCCTCGGCCGAGTGTTGCCACTTCCTGTATCCATCATTTCAGTTTAAAAGCCCTCAAGCGTCTCATACACAATCCAGCCATATACCACGCTTTGACCAAGTCTTGCTTGTTTAGAGCAGAGGTACAAGAGAAGAGAAGAGAAAATCTGAGTTTTGTCATGTGTCAGTGATTGCAGGTGAGAGTTTTACACAAATACTGTATCCGTTGCACAGGAAAAACCTGAAAGTAGGTACACTTAACTGTTCTTACTATCAAGACCTATTTATTTCCTCTGTCTTTATTTCCTATCTCACTTAAAATCGTAATTCCACCCCCTTTAGTCTTTGCTGTGGTCTCAGCTGTTGGTAAAACACATCCCTGATTGATGGTTCCACATATTCATCCATTTGCTTTATCAGCATTCAGAGAAAAAAAACGGGTTGCAGAGAAGCAGGAGGATAGGTGGGAGAGGAAAGGAAGAGGAGATAACTGAAAGGAAGTGAAGGATGTGGATGAAAGATGAATGGAAAACTATACAGAGCAGGGGATGGAGGAAGAGAAGACAAATACAGAAAGGAAATGTGCACTGGAAAAAGCAGGAAGCCAGAGAAGCGAGGGATGACATCGAGCAGCTGAAAGGATGGTGATGAGATAGATACATAAAGCAAGGGAGGGATGGGTGATACAGTGAGGGCGATGAGATGAAGGAAAAGATGGAGGGAGGACAGATTAATAATGAGAGGGACAGAGGAAGGCAGGATGGAGGGAGAGATGAATTGGTGCTACTTGAGCGGACCCGGAGAAATGGATGAATCTATGTGATGCATGATGGGAGCCGGTCCAATAAGACAACCAATCACAAGCTTCGGTTTAAATGGGATAACCAATCATGGGCCTTGACCGGCATCATCATTCCCCGTTTCAGATAAGCTCCAGCACATAATGTCCATCTTTTACCCCACTGCAAGCTGCATGCTGTCCTGTGAATGTACAGTATGTGCGGTAGTTTAAAGGGGGCCATATTTTTTTTCCATTTTCCCAGTTTAATATTAAAATTTTTGTATTGTATTTATAAATATTTGCATTAGGCCTGAACAATTTCAGCGAACACGACATCAAGATCGTCAAAGTTGCAATTTTTTTTTTTTTTTGCCTTTTTCCCAACCCAGGTTTTATTTTCATCAACTACTTTGAGTTAAGACTTTTTTGCTCTACTTTAAGACATAGATGACTCGTTTAGTTCTTGAAAATCTTGAATGAAACCAAAATCGCAATATCTGCCAGAAAAATGACAATTCAATCATTTCATAAAAATCGTTCAGCCCTAACTCGCATGCTTTTATTGTCCAAAAGCACCCAAAAGGTCCTGTAGCAGCAATGCAGTCCGCCTTCTCACACACTCACTCTGAGAATCCCCCACCCCTCCCTAATGAAAATGCCCGCTCTGTTGTGATTGGCCTAGTGCTGTCGCTAGGGAATGTCACACGACAGTCCGAGATCTGGCTGGAGAAACAGAAATGAGGTATAAGCACTCCGGAAAGAGGAGGCGACTACACGGACCCATTGGTGGGGACTCATATCTTCCACTCCTGTTGTTACATCACAACTTGAGCCGTTTCTAAATAGCTTGTGTTGAGCCGAGTTTCAGTGACACTACAGAGGAGGCCACACCACAACAAAAAAAGAATGTGTGGTCTTATTTCACAGTTGTATTTGCAGGAAAATCAGAGAAAATTTGTGTATGTATGTGTGTGTGTGTGTGTGTGTGTGTGTGTGTGTGTGTGTGTGCGTGCATGCCTATAGCTGTATTCTGATACCATGTCAGAGTAGATATCCATATATGTGAGAATCCTGGTGCGGCAGTAGATCTTATATTTTTCTGTTATTGCTGCACAGAGAAGCGCTGAACAGGCAAAACATAGCAGCAGATTGTTCAATTTGAGTCTGCATTGTGCTGGGTAATGCAACCGCAATCTAAGTCAAGTACCCTGAAGCGCACTTGAATTCTTTGATGCATACACTGCAAAAAAGAACTTAACATTTTAACAAGTAATTTAATCTGCACTGTGTTGAATCTTACAACATGTTCAGGTGGGGGGGAAAACAAGGGACTGAGATATTTCTCTTGTATTGAATTCTAGGCAGCTTAGCCTTGGAAAGAAGTTTGTGTGACTTCGCTGCATATTCCAAACATATGAGCTATGCAGATGGACAGTGCGAGCAGATGATGTACCTTTGCTTTCATATGCTATTTCCTATTTACATCACAGTGCAATGATTCACCGTGGGTTCGGGGCACAATCTGAGATGCATCAGATTGGTATCTTGACAGATTGTGACTAGGAATTTATCATCAGCATCTCACACAGTAGCAGTATTTTCAAGCACATTAGTACTGCAAAGTACTGCGTTAGAAAGGTTTTATGGAAACAGGAAAAGTTGAAAGAGCTTCCTCAGTTTCACAAAAACAATTTTGACACTTGAATGAGGTGCGTTTTCACCTTTTTCGAAAAGAATTAATACACTAAGGCTACGTTCAGACTGCAGCCTGACGTTACAATGCAACCTAATTCTGATCTTTCAATGACAAGCTGAATGATACAGATTCGACTGTTTTAAATGCGACCCAGACCACTTGGATATGTGGTCCTAAAACCGATAACCGAGCAAGGCCTTTTCTGAGCAACCTGCTTGCTTAAATAATCTCAATTAACCTGCCTAATTAAATAGATGTAAAATAAAATAATAAATTGATAAATCTTTTGACAAGCGACTTCAGTCTGAAAAGCCGATGCAAATACCAGCTGACATGAAAGAACAACTATAATTTGCCTGATGGAAACAAATTCCTAAAAACAACTTTTCCTTTTTTTCTATTGTACAGTAGATGACAACTAATTTTTACTTCATCTACTTTTTACATCACCGATTTGTGAAAAAACTAGCCTTGTGTGGTCTAAATTATTTGCTCCAAATAACACGTCTAATTCACATTCTCTTTTTTGCGACACACAGCCACGGATAGTTTACATAATCTTTGTCGATCCATTTTATTACAATTTTCATTGCAATGCCATCATTCCTAGGCAATAACAACGATTTACTCACTCTGTTAAATGCAGAGATGAAAGAAGCAAAAACAAACAGGAGCGATTAAATGATCAGACAGATTTAAACAAACTCAGAGTTCTTATTTGAAGAAAACAATCTGTATAGCAAACAGTAAAATTATTTTATATAACTGTCAGTTATAAACACCATTCACAGTTCAGACCTCCTGGTTCAACATTCTACTTGGCATAAGTGCCTACAGTTTTTTTTTCCCGCCCTTTACGGTTCTTCGAAGTAACTGGAATTATTTGACAGCCCCTTTATATTGTTTAAGATTTAATAATAAAGTCACACAGCTTACGAAAATTTACATTTTTGCCAGACCACACACTCAAAAATCAATGTCTCCGGGACATCATGTTGGACTAAAGGTCATTTAAAATCACCAGCATAAAATTATTATCCAAACAAGCGGTTGTGTTGTGTAATGTTTTACACACACAACATAGTTTTTAAAAGACTTGACTGTGTGCATGTCTGTATGCATATGTGTGTGTGTGTGTGTGTGCGCATGTGTGCGAGTGTAAGTCTGTGTGCATGTGTGAATGTGAGAGTGAGAGAAGAAAGTGGGAGGAGAGAGTGAGACCTTGTATGTCACAGTATTCATGGGAGGTGTGAAGGTCAAAGCATCGGGATGTGCTGTAATTGTGGGAGACGTTTTAATTAAAGCGTTTTGAGAAGGTTTTCATGGGGTTACAGCCTGCAGGGTGCAGACTGATCCTACTGTCACAGAAACTCACACAGACTGACGTGTGTGTGTGTGTGTGTGCGCACATATCAACATAGGGAGACAGACAGCTTGAGTCCCCTGGCACTGTTGTGACAAGCTTGTTTTGAAATCGTCCAAAATAGATTTTTTTTTCTTTCGCTCTCTATCTCTCTAATTGCTTTTTTTTCCAGTATTTTCTTCCTGCCCTCCCTCCCTTCCACCAAGATCCCATCCCCCTCGTCTATAAAACAGCATGCTTGGTTTCCAAAAGAGCAATTGCTTCTCATTTTAAGTCAGGTAAACGTTTTAGGGAGGTTTGATGTGCTGTTTATAAGCCAACAGACAGCTGTGGCATGAATTCATTTTAGGGAGAAGTCAGCTCCCTCAACTTGACTTCACGGTGAGTCAACATAACCGTTTATGCTTCCACAAAAAGATGAATTGTTTTATCCTTTAATGGGTGAGATCATTTAGAAAGCGGAGACATAAAACATGAGTAGAAGAAGAAGTCAGTCATGCTAGCGGCTCTGTAAGGCTCAGAGGCTGCCTTTAGGCACAGCAGTGCTTCGAGCTAAATGCTCACATCAGCATGCTAACATGCTCACTATGACAAATGCTAACATGCTGATATTCAGCAATTCTAATGTTTACCATGTTCACTATCTCAGTTTAGCTTCTAAGCATGCAGACATTTGCTAATCAGTGATGTATCTTTGAGTATTTCCTGATCAATTTGAGTTAAAGGCACCAGTTGATGGAGATTTCTTTTTAGAACACAATTAAATTTTTTCATTTCAATTGCCTGAAATTGTTATCTCTAGGAACACAAACTCTACATAGCTGTTCACTGTATGAATAATATAGCAGGGGTCCATATTTTGAATCCCTTCCCTGAGCTCCCCCCTACCACATTTGCTTAAACTTTATAAAAGGAGGCATCGAATATTCGGCTGAATATTGAAAGAAACGCCACATTCAGCCTTTGTTGGACTAAGTTAAACGGCCGAATAGCGGCGTGACGCAATCAAACAACATACAGCGACGCAGTGACCTGGCACCGTCATTAAAATCAGCATGGAGATATTTTAAAGTGTAGGAGAGTGAGAGTAGAATTGTAGTTTGCGATGAGTGTTCAATCAAACTATCAAGAGGGGGTTCCTCTGCAAAGAGCATTAGCACTACTGCTTTAATTTGTCATTTAAAAGCCAAACGCTGAACAGCATGCCGAGTACGAGAGAGAGAGACGGCTACAGCAGCTAAAAGGAAAGCTGGTCGCAGCACGTCCGCCCCGTTTGTGGCCGTCTTTAAAAAGTCGAATCACAAAGAAGATGACGGAGTTCACGGCTGCGGATAATCAACCCTTAAGTGTTGTGAAGGACGTTTGCTTTCTGAGGATTGAGGAGCACATTGAGTCTTGTTACATGATATCGATATTTCTAGGATGTGCGCTTACCGGGAGATCTTTCTTTGAAAAACATGGCTAAAAATGTATTCTAGGCGTTTTATACAATAATTTAAAAAAAAGTGAAAAACTTAACAAACGCATTTAATATTTTATATTCAGCCAAGCGGCCACAAATTTTCATTCCCTAATATAAACGATTAATAAAAAGCAATAAAACAGCACCAAGAGTACTTCCTCCTCTGCTCTCAGCTTAATAATGACAATCAAAAACACCCAACAGGTTAATAAAACAAAACCTGTAGTCATTTCTTTCAACTATTTAACTGAGTATTAACCAGTTGGCATTCTTTATTATAGGTTGATGGTTAATAATGAACATCCTTATTATATGGTAACGATGCAGTTTAGCATAAAGTGTAACGCTGCCCTCTGGGTCGCTGGTCTTATTGCACAGTCTGCAGCATTTATTCACTGGTCACACAAGTAGCTAGTCACCCTCTGTGTTTACTTGTGTGTGGTTGCATTATACTGTGCATGAAGGTGTTATTGTGTATCCATGGTGCAGCTTTGTTCTTTCCATGTGTCCTCACTATGTGCTGCAGTATTGATTCCTGATGGCCAGAGGCTGGCAGCCTATGGATCCAAGAGCTTCCATAAACATGTTGAGATGACTTATGGTTTCTGTATCCTGTGTGCATGCGTGCGTATGACACAAAAACTGTAGGACTGTACCTTAAATGATAGGATGATTGATCGTGAGGGTGGACGGGCTCAATGAAATACCAGTGTAATTTTACTCACATAAAATCGTGAAATAGTGCAGCCATGTACAAACAAGCTCAACTGCACACCAGGGAAATAAAAGCTTTGACCATTTAGCAAAAACAGAGTATCTCATTAAGAGCATCAGTCAAAAGCCTGGGAGAGGAGACCATCTTCATATCAGAAAGTGCTGGCCTCAGCACTTAGCAGAACAGATTCCCTTTCACCAAGTCTGAAGGCCACAAGAATTAATCTTAACAACTGAGCTGTACAGACATGAGTGTTTCTGTGATGCGTTGTGTTGTCTGTATGTTGTATGTCACGCTGATGACCCTGCTCTTGGTAAATATGAGATATGAAAAAAGAACTTTTGTTTCCATAGATATATTATCTAAAATCAAAGACACTGTGGTGTCAAATCAGATTAGGGATATAACTCCTCTGTGTTTCACTTGTTAGTATGATGAGAAAAGACATACACTGCTAATTCCACAAATTAAATGAGTCAGCAGTAAAAAAAAATGTGTGTTATGTTAATAAGTGTTAAACTTGTGTTTGATGTTATGTGGTTATAATTAAGCCGTATTCGTGTAGGTTGAAAAATCAAAATCCCAAATCTGAAAATAAAAGCCAGATTTGTAGTATAAAAAAATAACAAAATGAGAAAAGCACATTGAATTCTCCAGTGTGAAGGGCTATGTACGAAAACGTCTTCCTCCTTCCCCCACTCTCGTTGAATTAACGATCAAAAGCACAGGTTAAGAATAATGTAAATATCTTGCATTTTCAGACCTCAAAATAAAATAATTCTGTAAAGAATTTCTGAAATTAGATGAAAAAAATGTTACCAGAGTGGGTGGTCTTATCTTAACGCACCAGAATCTTAAGACACATTATAGTATTGTGCTAGAGTGGCTTCATTAGATTGGCACTTATCACATAGTGAAGTAACAGAGGGGATCCATTCATTCATCTTAGATTTGGGAAAGTGCAATCAATGTACTATTTTATATTGCATTAGGCTGTGCAATAGAGCGTTCAATAATTTGTTTTAAATTATGATTCCATTGTTTCCGCTGCAATCTTGTTCTCATTTCTCTATTATACAAGAAACCCTTTCATCATGTAAAGCTGTATTCATTCATTGTATATATAGAGCCCCAGAGGCAGCACTGTTAGTCTTTCCAGTAAAAACATGAAGCCTCGATTTACATTCAGGAGAGGAAGAGAAATACTGGTCACATATTATCTGTATTTATTGACATCATTCCAGTAACATTACCCCTTGACTATACCATTAGTTTCAATGTCTTAATCTGTAGAATAGGTCACAGGCATGAAACAAATATAAAGTGCTGCCGCTGTGGGTCTGACTGCACACTGTGGCAGGGCAGAGAGGCGGTGGTTCACGGAGCTTATTTTCTCCATTCCACCCAATTTCCGTGACATTAGTTCAAACCACAACTCCTTTCTGTAGTTTTACCTGCTCTTCCAGACAGAGGATTTGCTGTTGTTATTGTCCTTATTGTTGTTGGTTTCCCTCCTGACCCTAGGTTTCTTTGTAGCGGTGTGTTTGGCTGGTTTTGTTTGGGGGGGGTTGGGAGACGAGTCCTAGAGGGATTTTCTTCCCTTGGCGCAGTAACAGCAGGGGTTTACCTGGTATAATATAACATGTCCCTTGTGAAGAGTGTATGTGACTGACAAAGAGGAAGGATCCAACCACTTCATTTCACCTCCTTGTGTTCCTATATGTACCAATAATATATAACAAGTGAAAACCAAGAAAGCTAAGGCTGTTATCAAGCCAGAGGTAACTTTTTTTTATTGAAAAATATGAAATATTGAAAAAAGCGAACACACCATTGCCTCCCACTTTTTTTCCATGATTGCCTTATGTAGGAAAATGTAAAAGGCAAAATGTCAGGTGCCCTTTCATCCTCATAAGTTGGGGGGGTAGACTTTCAAAATAATTTCAGCCATATGTAGGAGACTCTCCAGCGTGCGTAGCCTGAAGAGGCTCATATGAGGCTAAGTGCAGCTGTCCAGGTGTGTGCGGGCCTGTGTTCACTTCACCACGCTGTTTCAATTTGATTCTGCTGAGAGAACCTTCTCTCTACAGGCGCACTGGAGTAGAGGATGGCTTGTATTTAGAGGAAATTATTCTCACTGGACATTATATCCGGGGAGATTTAAATATGTTGGACTATAACAGATTTTTACTGGTCAAAAAAGCGGTAATTGCTGCATAGTGGAAACCCTGGTGTGTGTGTGTGTATGTGAATATTCATCTGCATGTTTGTGTATCATACCAAGGGAAATTATGCTGATTGCCTCAATGAAGGAGGCATAAATCATATCCTCCACTGTAATCATCTGCAGCAGTTTATGTTTGCAATAAATCTTCTTATCACAACTGTGTTGGGTATCTTAGTAATCAGACTGTAACACCGGTTTCACTTCGAGGGGAGCTACACATACTACACCCATGCTCAAACAGTGATATTTCATACTTAAATGATCATCTTTTTGTGGTTGACGTACTGTGTAGAGACTACAAGTCTGTGGCTGCGGGGCTATTTTCAGTCCTACGGGGAAAAAAAAAAGAAAACAATATTAAAGTGAGAGTATTGAATGTTTAAGCATCTGTTTCAGACTACTATTGATCAGATGGCCTTATCAGCAATGCTGGACCTATTCGAGTAGAACAGTGATCCTCACACTCCAGATAAATCTCCCAAGATATTAACACAACACTGACAGACTGAACATATGTTGCCAAGATTGAACTGGCTCAACATGAGAAGATAACAGTTCCTCGCCGAGTTGCAGGGGAAGCATGGATTTCACATTTCACACATTGCAGCGCACATCTGCAAAAAAAAAAAAAAAAAATCCAGTCAATGTGTATAATTAACTTCATGGTTCAAAACTAAATCTATACTAAATCTACTTATCACTGAATACAAAAAAGCTCAGCAGAGTTGATCAAAATTCAAAACCGTGGTCGAGCTGTAAGGCGCAAAGACACCAACAGTGTGATGAGAGCATCCGTGCATGTGTTCATTCAGTAGATGTATGAACATTATATGTACTGTACACACATGAATGCTTCCCTTTCTCTGTGTTATCTGTTAATGCTAAGTTCTTTGTCTCTTGAGTAGTTACATTTTATCAACTTGTTTTGATGCCTACTAGAATTTCGCCCGAAATCGCAATCACCGCTTACTTGTGATGTTTTTTTTTTCCTTTTACAAAAAAAGTTAATGTACTAAATGTAAGATGGAAACTGTTTTGTCGAATAATTTCTGACATGGCAAACATTTAACTTCAATGAATAATCCACTGTTTCCGTTGTTTTCACGTTTACCCGGATAAAAAGTTCACTTTAAATTCACTTGACAATTAGATGGAAACACAAAGTACAGTCTCCCCCACTCACTAATCATCTGAGATACCGGATTGTTTGTTAAATCTTCTTTCCCACTCTCTACGAATAGGGAAAGCACAACATCATGGGAATTGTAGTTCTCGTAACAATGGCTGCGATGCACACAATAACTGGAGGAGAGTGTTTGCAGTTAGTGTGCGTGGGCTCTGAAGAAACAGAGCTAGCTTTATTTGGGGCGCAGGGAGACAGTAAGCAACTGAGGCAATTATGGGATCTGACATTTAAACACCCACCCTTGTTTTAACACTCGCACACCATATGCACCATATACACTCTTAGTGCAGGATTGACATGTTCAGCTGCAAAAGGAAAAACAAGAAATGGATTCTTTCTTCTTCCCACTCATGGTCTCTGTATAGATGGCATTTGTGCTTTAGAACAATACGGAGTGGTTCTGAGAGAGCAGCTTAGTGTGCCTGTATGTGTGTGTGTGTTACTGTCTCTGTATGCGTGTGTGTGTGTCTGTAGCAGACTGGAGCCCATCCATTTGAGTTTCACTCCTGGTCTGTGTCAGCCAAACTGGCTAAAGCCAGTTCAGGTCAGCTACCAAATCCTCGCTTTAGGCATACAGTACTTTCCATCAAATTAAAGTGTTACTTTAACTTTACAAACTCCTTCAATGCTCATAGAAATTACAATTGTAGGTTTGCACTGCATACAAAGTGAAACCGATAGGCCCTTTTTTAATATACAATTCACTTACTAAAACATGAAAGCCTATTACATTTTGCACCTGCGAGGATTCACCTCAGATTTAAAGCTAGATGAACCTGATACTTTGATACATTGAGACAGAAATATGAAGCCCTTATAAAAGAGAAACCAACCCTGTTACATTGGCGTGAAAGAGGCCTGCAGCCAACATCATTTTTTTCCCTTCTCCATCTCACACTAAAGCCTTCGGTTTAAGGGCAGTAAACATTAATGTTTATTGGCGGTACAAAAGGTTAGTCCGCAAGTTTGGCACAGAGGAACAAAATCAATACAGCTGGAGCTAAATGACTGAAAGGGTGGGGCTGATTAAAAGTAATAAAGTGTGGTGGCTTGTATACGCTGTGTACCAGCCATTTCTGCTGCTTTAAGCTACTTGATCTCCTGAGTCTCTCACAATTTTGCATAGGCTTATTTTATATCTGTAAAGCTACATTATCATATCCATACTAAGATAAACATTTATACAAATGTAAAAATTTGAAGCATCCATTATGTGTTTTGGGTGTGTACTTGGGAGCAGGGATCAAAAGCAGCACATTCATGTTATCCTGACCGAAAAGGATTCATAGGAACAGAAACAGACTACTTAGCTTATCTATATGGTTTCCGATTATTAGACTCAAATTTCAATTTGCCCTGAGTCACCTCTGGGTATATTTGTTTATCTTTCTTTTCTAAAAGCCTGTCCCTCCTCAGCATCATTCATTTGCTCATAGTGAAATGAACGATGGATGAGCAGGTCATACTGAATGGCCGATGTTGGCAGTGATTACATGAAATGATGGCATTTGGACTATTTAGATCTGTAGCCATATTGCCAGAAAAAGACACTTTATATAATATTCAGTCCATAATATTATGTCTGCATAAACATACATCATAAACGTAATGTGTGTTCAAAGGCAGATTATACAGGATTTGTTGGTTACAGATGGCCCGGCCTCCCAGCTCTGCACAGTGAAAATGGGAGAGAGAAGGTTAACCAAAAAAAAAAAAAAAAAAAAAAAAAGGGTGAAAACAAAGAAATCAAATTATGTTTTTAAATTCCACCACAGTGGTTATGTTCTAAAGCACATCTAAAACACCCACAACACTGCATGAAGGTGCCACGGTGTCTGTTACCTGCTGTAATAATCCCTCCCTGTGCGGCTTTCTGCTCTGCATACACAGGACCAGTGCAGTGAAACCTGACACTGTGCACTGCTACTGTCTGGAGGCAAACACACACACACACACACACACACACACACAAAGTTTCTTGCCGTTCTTGCCCAATTCAAATAATATATGTGTACGTATACCAACATAAGACAAGTACAAAGGGTCTCTGCACATAATTATTTATAGTTATATGAACTTGTTTTATTACTACACTATTGTTTTTCAGGGAAATCCTGCATAGATGGTTAAAAACCATCACATATTTTGATACGGCTCGATAAGCAGATTTCAAATCCCAAATGCTTCCAGTTTAGACACAGCCCATGTGTCCTGTTATCCCAGGTTTTACACAACAGATGCTCTTCTCTTTGTGTCTGTCTGGTTGTGTCTGTGCCTCCCGCAGGCGATAACACTCCATAGCAGTGACCCACAGCTCCGCTACCCTCATACCACCAAAGGACAGCACACGCTCTTATGATACCCTCACACCCCTTGCTGATTGTGTGACACCCGCACCGATGGCTTCTGACAGAAATGAGGTATAAATGGCCTCTAAGTCAATTGCTAGGTCATTGTCTTCAGGGCATGTCAGTGCAATCATAACCAATTCTCTCTCCCTCTGTCTCTCTTACACAGACATACTGGCAAAAAAAACATTTTTTTTTCTGTACAGATTATATTTCAAGTTCCACTCGAGTATATATACTGATATACACTCTTTCAAGAAATAGCCATATGTTTGCATTCCTCTGACAAAAGCTCTCAGCTTGTACCACATACTGATAGACACAAGTACTCGAGTACTCAATTTGGACATCAGTATTCTTTCAATGTAGAGAGCACTCGCTTTTGTTTTGCTTTATAAAAGTAAAGTATACACGCGCACACACACTGAGTGCTGTACCGAACGCATCTATAAATATTTTTCCCCGGCGGTGATCCGATAGGAGTGAGGGGTGAAGATGCAGCTGCTCCCTTCTCCTCTCTGCCCTGCTAGCCTCCTCGGTGTGGCCCTGCTGCTGCCGGGGTTTTGTTGGTCTGCGTCCAGGCCAGGGCACGCTGGAGCTTCTGCTGCAGAGAGGTACGTGTAAACCGACGACAAGTAACGCAGTGGCAGGGAGGTGGCTGGTGGGGCGAGGAGGAGGAGTGCAACTTGCAGAAACGACCCCACAGTTTCCTCAAAAATTATCTACAAAGACAATACAGTTAAAATTTAAGTCAGTTAACAGTTAAGCTATACAGGCTGTAGATGAAGTACCCCTGCATTTTAGCTTGAGTGATCATTTCAGACCCATCCACCTACTCCCAACTTTTTTAAAAGCTAGTCATATACAGCAAATGTAAGCATTATAACATTATAATGTTACAAAGTCACGACAGTAATGTGTGTGTATCAAATTATACTTTAGTGACTGACAAGTTTCACCTTTGGCAGTTTATGAACAGTTATGTATGCACTCGCTCTTGCAAAGCAACATACAAGCAAGGTACAGTCCAAGCCACAGTAGATCAAGGAGAAGCCCTTGAGAATAAGTGTCTCAACACTACCTTGCACAAATGCCACAAGGCTCGCAGGTTGGATATAAAAGTTAGATATATTTCGTGGTTCAGACCCAGGCGTACCAAGGCAACATAACTTGAACTTCCTGGCAATAATTGGGGAAGTAGCTTCCCGTTAATATCCAGTACAGCTGGACGAGCAATAGCTTTTACCCCAGGAGTACATTTTTTTGGCTTTTTTTTACATTAGCTGTGACCAGCAATCAGTATAAGTCGTTCTGTCTGCTCTTGAAATTTAATAACCTGATGAGTGCCACACTGTGAGTTCATTGGAGTTTAAGGTCGTTCATTTTAACGGTTTCTGAAAAAGAAAAGAAAAAAAAAAACACCTAAAGCCTAGTATTTCTGCAGTCACATCAGATGTGCTGCACTGTTATTTTTTATTTACAATTTTGGTAGAGCAGAAAAAAAGAAAGGGATAAAATAACATTTTGTTCTTTTATTTTCAATCATGTAAACATCCAACAATGGCTCATTTCCCATAGCTAATACTAAAACAGTTTACTTGTACCACAGTAGAAAGGGAAAACAATGTTTCTGTTTGAGTCAGGACACCTGCTGATGGCTGTTTTATGCCATGTTAGGATGAAATTGTATATAAAGTAGTTTAAACTCGCCCCAGCCTCCAGCAGCTACAACAGAAAAATCCTGCTTCCAGACCGATGCTTCATTATTAATTATCTAATGATGGCAAAAATTATTATCAGAGGAACTGAACCACTAGGTTTACTGTAATAATTTAACTACATTTTCCATCTTCATAACGGGTTCTTATGACATGATGTCTGACCACATCATAGATCAAATGTTTATATCCTTGTTGTGGCGAGTGAAACACTGAGAATCAGAGAGAGGGGATGAGATGATACTGTTTCACTGCACAGAAAACAGCATATTTTAATAATAGTACTAAAGCAGGGGTAGGGAACCCTGGTCCTAGAGAACCGCTGTGGCTGCAGGCTTTTGTTCCAACCGAGCAATTACACACCTGATTCTACTAATGAAGGTCCTTAGCATGGACTCTAATGGTTGATTATTGAATCAGGTGTGTAACTGCTCGATTGAAACCAAAGCCTGCACCCACAGCGACTCTCCAGGACCGTGGTTGCTCACCCCTGCACTAAAGTTTAAAAAAAAAAAAAATTCTCACTCTAATTGACATTTTGAAACCAAGATTTAATGTCATGGTCACAGCTTGGAATAACAGTAAATGATCTTAGCTATCTTAGTTTAGCTAACTTTATGATCCAGCAGAGAGCAGAGAAAATGTGACAGCTATAGTCTCTTTTTTGTTGGTTCATGGGTTGGAGTAAGTAACTATTTTGACAGTAGCTGTTTGGGTCCTGTACCAAACCGAATATCCTGTAAAGCAAAGATTCCGGACGAGTGCATCCTTATGTTTCGTTTTTCCCTCATAAGGAAATAGACGTACACCTGGACACTCCTGCTGTACAAAAATTCCTTCTGCTGCGGTGTCTGTGGCACGTTTAAAGCTTACAGTGGATCTCCGTATTCTCACACAAACCTGTGTCTTGCCGTCTAATCAAATTAGCATCTCTCTGCTCTGCATCCAATCAGATTTACATCTCCGCTCCCTGTGGTAACATCAGCAGCTTTGACCTGTTCTTCTTTAGCGGGGAGTGTGCAGGGCGGTAGATGATCACACGGTAGCCAAGGTAGGTTTCTCTCCCTCTTTGAAGTCAATGAGCTGATGGATCTGATCACGAGAGACCTGCTGTCTGTGAACAGCACACCTCTTTGAGTCTGTTTGGTTTTCTCCTGCAGAGGAAAACAGGGCTCAAGTGGACACGCTGTCAGATTATGTTCTGGAGAACTGGCCAACGATGCAATGCTGCACTGGCTTGCAAACTCTCTCTGAGCACTGTGTATTGTCAATCTCTCTGTCCACTGGTCTGTCTCTCGCTCTCTCACACATACTCTACCAGTCACAAGTACTGGACATGTATGCCACCCACTGTAAGATCTTTCTGTGTCTGGTTGTGTGCTCTCCTCACAACACCAGACACTTCTGAGTGGAAGTGGATCACTTCTCAGCACTGTTTGACCATCAAAAGGGTTCAAGTGTTCAGGCAGGTACTTTTTAGGCATTCAGAAAACTCTGTCACACCACAATATACAGTTGACATTTAAAGGATTTGTTTTTATGCGTGTATGAGGATAGAGGATCCATGAGGGGAATTTGGGGCCTGACTCCAAAACTCCATTAAGAAGACAATGGTCCCTTAGAGTTTCTTTGATTAGAGGGGAAAGAATGTGATTGGGGGAGAAGGGTTTAGTATAAGCAGTAGGGTTTAGTATTTAATGGGTCCCTTCCTTCCCTACTCAGCTGTCTTCCCACCTAAAGCTCATTCCACCTCTTTTGCCTCTCTTTCTACCTCTCCAAGGCCCCCTTGCCAGTCCCGCCTTTCTCATTTCTTTTTAACATCAATAGTTGCTGCTACACTCCAATACTTATAGCTTCCACACATGTGAAAACATACATGCACACACATAAGCCAGAGAAAAAATGCAGAGCAAGCTGCACTGTACACACACAGCACTGTATATCACACTCAGCTCATTTTCCTGGGGTTTTATGAGGTTACAATAAAGTCTAGTTATTGTGGAAGCAGATAGTCCCCTAGCCCTCATCATAAACAGATTTCTCCTTCACCGAGCCGATGAGGGCGGAAAGCAGAGGAAATGTTGGAGGGGCTAAAGCGGGAAAAGAGAAAGAGAGGGGATGATAGAAAGGAGAAACTGAATTAAAAAAATGATGGAGTGAAGCATTGAGAGAAGGATGAAGGGTGGCGGAGGAAAAGGATAAAATGAGGATGGAGGTCAAAGGCAGGAGCGTGGTGTGTCCAGGGAATATTTAGGGGAGGGAAGGGAAAGCAGTGGCAATGATCAATATGACAATAAGGAGAGGACAGCCTTGGTCTGCCCAAGTCAATAGACTTGAGAAGACAGGAGAAAAATCACATTAGAGAGAAGATGCAATGATGTCAGGAATTCTTAAAGAAATCTCTCGCTGTCACTCTCTGTCTCAAATTCACACACACACACACACACACACACACAGTTTGACACACAGTCACACATCTCAATGTGGCAAGCCTCCCTAGTTATGAATATGGGATATGAGGCTAGCTTTGCCCTCACCAAGGCCGGTGCATTACTTATAAATGCTGCCTGCTCCAGTGATGCTATCAGCAGAGTTTGTACAATCCGGCTTGGTTTTGCTATTAATCAGTACCCAACAGCTTGCTGTGAGCTTATCATAGACAGCTATTAGACAACTGCTAACGTGATGTGCACCTAAGAATCCTGGGAACTACACAACTACACCAATAGATGGACATTTTAAGAGAGAGCAGATTCTTACTTCCAGACATACAGTACATATACTACATTTTAAAAGCTCCTGCTACTTGCAGCATGATTCCTCCATTCACTACAGTTTGAAACTAGAGCAGAGCAGCTTTTGTTTTTGACCTTACACATTAGGCATGCACATTTTAAATTTGCTTTTTGACCAATAGCCAAGACTCGTTATCCAATCATTAACTATTAACCTACAAGATTAAAATGTTCTATTTTGTGGCTATTCAAGGGAGAAGGGTGAGCAGAGGATCAGGAAAAAAAGAGACGAAACAAGGCGGCGAAACAGAGCAGCGGTGCAGCCAGAGTCTTCTCCTCCTCCCGCTCCTCCTCTCCGCCGTGCTGACCTCCTCGGTGTCTGGTGTTTGATGGGTGTCCGTTCAGCTGCTGAGGTTTCTTCCGGTGGAGCGGTGGGACAGTGGAGCGACTGGGGCAGGGTAGGGAGACGGAGGCTACAGCTCAGCTGCAACATGTCTGGGTTTTCCCTCACTGCCTCCGTCATCTTCACGCCCCTCACTCTTCGCTCCTATGGGACCGCTGCTAACATCAGCCCCATTGGCTCAAAGCAAAAGTCTGAACAAAATAAAAACACATCGTCTTCCAGTACTGAGACCATTGTAATGAAACCATCCCCCTCTTCCTCCTCCACTCTCAGCTAATCAATGATGATCAAAAACAGCTAACAGGTTAACAAAACAAAGCTTGTAGTTGCATTGGTTTATTCACTTTATTCACTGTTTCTTGAGCTTGGGAGACATTGCTTGTCTTTGTCCAAACTTCATTATCATGAAGTTTCCAGGCAACCAGAGGAGAAGCCACTGCTCCCAATAATTTCTCCAATGCCCTGTAAAGACAACTTTTTAAACTTTGGCTTTATACGGATGAAACCAACAAGATATGATTTGTTAATTAGAATGTTTTACAGTTGCTCTTAGACAGCTTGTTTCCATTGCTTCTTATTAAGTTAAACCAAGCTAAACAGCTGCTGGCTACAGCATTATCGCATAGATATGAGCGTAGTATCGATCTTCTCATCTAGCTTTCAGCAAGAAAGCAAATAAAAGTATTCTGGCAAAATGGCAGATTATTCCTATAAATGACAAGCCCAGTAAATGTGTCAGCAGAGCTCTTTCGAACAGACATAAAGGCAACTTATATTGTTGTTACAGGTTTCCGGTTTGTCTGTGATGTTTGAGCTTATAAAGAATAGCATATCAATTGAGTTCTTTGTAGAAAAACGAGGGTGCATTAATCCTCATTAATGTCAACGCATTCATGTAGGGTAACCTTGCACTGTGAAAGAGAAATTAAATGAGCATGGGAAAAAAAGCCTTGCAGAGCCTCATCTGGCATCACATGAACAGGAATATAATTCTCTAAATGTGTTGCGCCAATCCTCAGAAACAAGTGTGATCCTGAAAGTGAATTGACCAAATGAAGCCCACGCTGCAACTGTTTGCCAGTCTATCCATCTGTCACAATGGTGTCTTACAGCCAAATTGTTTTAACACTCAACATGTGCATCTTGAAAGAGCTTTGCACCAAAGTTGCTTTCAGATAATGCTTCCGCCTTTTTTCTCAGTACTGAAATAAAAAAAAAATGTATCTGTTGGAGCAAAACACTACTTTGCCCACGATACTGTGTAATTCAACAAAAGGTTTAACATTCCACTGGAGTACAGTTTGACCAGCACTGACCAACAGTACACACGCCCAGCCAGACAGACCTGCTTTGGAGTGCCAAAGCTGACAAATTGGTTACTATATTTTAACTGTTTATAATTAGAATAAAAGTATAATTACAGTTTGTGTTGTCTGCAAGATTGCCAACATCTAAATTAATAGTCAAGCTTTATGTTCTCTCATCTCTCATCTATTCTGAAAATGTCTGTCAAGTAGCTCCCTATTTCAACTCATCTCCACTTGAATAATATAAAACTGTGAAATCACAGGCGACCACAATTAATTCATCCTGCATGTTTTTTCTGTGCAGTTATGTAGAGTTAATCGTAATTTTCAAAGAGATGCCTGCATTTTAATTTGCTTGGATGGCTAAAAAATACACAAAGCTGAGTTGAACTCTACTTTTAATATTTCACTCCAAAGCCCAAAGATCCCCAGTCAACCGCAAAATGTTAAAACCACCCCTCCGTTAAATTAAACGTATGCCCTGATGTCAAATCACTGTACCATTATGGTCTTGTTTTACGCCAACACTTCTCACTCATCTTTTAAAACAGAATTTTCATTGACTTGCCGCAGAACTGCAAACCGAGTAACTTGTATGAGCTGAGCCAATTACTTAATGCCATTCCCACATCAATACTACTACTAATAAGTCAACTGATTGAGTGAATGCTGAGTAAAATGCTTTAGATCTGTATTAAATAACACTTCCCCCTCAGGCACACTGAACTTAACAGTACTTTGTGTATTTTATGTGTGATAATGCATTTTAGCTGATAAGAAGCACAAACATCCTAGGTAAGTCAAATATATATAGTTTTTTAAATCTATAAATGAATTGAGTTAATTCAAGGTCTTCTAAAGGGCCTACACAATAGAAATTGATTGCTGTGCCTTTTAAGATGGTCATCACACCGTAGTGGACCACAAATTATTAGAATGAAAACAGCATTTGGATTGACTGATAGATTGGCCTCATGCACTCATCTGTAAAAGAAGCCATCCTTTATCCCTGAGCCTCAGACCATTCTCTGAGGTGTGGAATGGGGCAACTGAATTAGCCCCACCCTCTCAGGCCTATAGCGAGTGAAGTGGGACTGGATTCCATTACACAAACTCTATCTAACCCAGACTGCGGCCTATCTAAACCTCATATCCCTGACAACACTCCATACATCAGCCACAGGCTAATACGCTATAATAGGCAAGTGCCTCACCCACAGATACCATATGATCTGTCTCCCATTCTCACTTACAATGGTTACCGTGATTTGCCTTTTTTTACCCACAGAACCTTACTATTTCCACTTGTACTCGCCCACTTGCTGTAGCCCTTTGTGTCTATTATTCTTCTTTCATTTTTGTTTAATATGTTGTCTCCATTTCTTCAGTTTGTTCATTGTTGCTATCACTATTACCTTAGTTCCCTCTCAATAATAATCGGTTTGAATTCAAAATTTACAGGCTGGAAGAGCAACAGAAGAAAGAAACACTTGTGTTTGTGAAAACTTTCACCTACCTCGGAAGCCTTATCAGTAAGTACAGGGAGCCCAAAAAGACATCAAACAAGGTTGGACAAGGCTCCGGGGCTTTCTCCCATCTCTGTTTAATCTGGAGGCCCGAGCAATACAGCCTTAAAACAAAGATGCTCTTGTACAACAGAAATGTCAAGTCTGTTCTGCTGTATGGTTCAGAGAGCTGGCGACTGGTCAAAACAGACATGAGGAGAGTGGAGGTTTTTCACAATGGATGCTTCTAGGGCAGCCTCATAGTTGGCCAAAGATTAGTAAAGGAGAAGAGTCTTAGTCGAACAGGTTTTCATTAGTGCATGTTGCCTCGCACCATCCTAAAACTGAGTTTCAGGCCTACTGAGAAATCAGAAGCCTGCGTGTGTGTGACTAGACTTAAACAACAGAAACCCCCACCATGTGGCTCCATACACCACTGGACCCTGGGTGTTACTCAACAGCGCCTCCTCCGATCAGCTGATCCACCAGACTATGTCATGGAAAAACTCTACTAAGCTTCCACTTTTCTATAGGAATACTTCCTACAGGAACTGCACTAGTATAGTTAAATTAATATAAACAGTTAGTCAACGGATGGCCTTAACTAATGACCACGAGTCGAGCAGGAATGGGCATCCCTAGGTGAAGATGGCGGAACTAAACCTCCAACCAACTCTACAAGAAAACAGATAGCTGAAGAATCACCAAGGAAATTACACGCAGCTAATTGAGAAGGCGAGGATTTGCTGAGAATGGAGCAGCACCAGATCACAAATCATGCCTTCAGGTGGACGCCAGAACAAACTTGTTTGTAGGGATGGGAATTGATAAGATTTTTACAATTCAGATTCTTTATCAATTCTAATTTTGGAGAAAAGGAGTTTGATTAGCGTTAAGTTTGTTTACTTGGAAGTCACGACCTTACAAACGCAACAGCGAGGTCAAAAGAACCCCAAAGCCTAGATACTGTGTTAACTGTAGTAATATGTAACTGTGAAAATACACAAGAATGTGGAACATTCTACCAACGAATTTTTCCTAATAGAATACAATGAAGAATTAACAATTCTTTTGCAGAAAAAAAGAAAAATAAGCATGTCTTCTTTTTCAGGAAGGATACGTAACCGTAGAGGTGATAGCTTGGCTACTGCAGCTGCTGCAGGGTTGAGATGTATCACTCCGAAGCATCAAAAGCACAACACTCTGTTAACATTATTCCATGTTTGTGCATATTTGTCGTGTTCCCTCCCGACGCTGTTATGTCCATTTTGCAATGACTGCAAGTCGTCTGTTGCCATCCTTTTTTCATAAAGTGAAGCCAAACTTTTGGAGCTTTTGAATCTAGTGATGATGGCACCATTGTTGTTTATGACGTGCTAAACCGGCGTAACGTCATCACATAATTAATCGTGCTTGCTGGAATCGAGCGTCCATAACTTGCAAGTTATGTGACCTAGATTCGTGCTGATTGGAATCGATAAGAGAACATGTTTATATCTCTCATAGAATATTATGAAAAAACATTTTTTTTGTTTTTGGAATCAGCATGAAAGCTCAAAATGATATTATTTAACTTTTGAACCATGTAGATATTAGCTTTTGCTGCGTGTGTGTAAAATAGATACTATACATATGTGATATGACCATGATATCCAGGGACTCATCAATATACCTCCTATCTAAGCATTTCAAATACATATATGCCACATTTTTTCCCTGCCCTCTAACCATTTTCCCTACCTCCTTTTCATTTAATTTTCATCTTCTTTATCCTTCTGTACTTTCTGTATATCTCCCCCTTCGTTCTCTCATTCCTACTCTCTCCCACTCTCTTCTGTTTCCTTCCAACCTTACATGATTCTCTCGCTCTCTCTTTCTCTCAGAAAAGATCAAAAGGGTTGTTGTGTCAGCTCAACTGTGGAGTGGTTGACCTTGGATGCTCACTAACAACCCAGGAGAAGGCAGAGAGAGAGAGAGACAGGCAATCATACAGGAATACTAACCATGGTTGAGATAGGAATCTGTGAGCCTCCCATGCAGAGAGGTCTGTTACTGTAAACTAGGACTGAAACAACAATATGGGCTAGTGCAATTGTCAAAATGCAGGAGGCGAAATATTTGTTAAATGTGTGTCAAAATGCCATTTTAAATGAAATACTGCCATGCAATGTCCTGGCTTAAGCATAATATTCTACAGACTTGAGAATATTTTTAGCTGGTAGAGATTACAAAAAAAAACACAATAATCAAATTAATATGTAAATGCTAATTTACATATTGTCCCAAAAACCACTTCCCAACTAACTAGTCGCCACTGAGGGAATTTGTTTTTACTCAGGAGATCTATCATAGAACAAAGTTGTCAGTTTAGCAAACACTTTTATCCAAAACACCATACATTTGAGAGCTAATACAATACAAGCAAAGGACTAGACAGGAAAGAACATCATAAATAACTGCCCTACAGGTAGGTTTGAACATTGAGTGCATAATAGTGCCAGCACTGGAATGTTGCCCCAAAATCTATCAATTTGTAAGAATTCTGTATACTGTGAAATATATAAAATAAATATATAAAAAATAAAGAGATTTATTGGGTGGTGATAGGCTTAATCAGCATTATGTGAAGTCATTTGGAATGGGTTTGAATGGATCAGATGTTCATTGATGTAAAAGTTATGCACTGCAGCTTTAAGAAGGAAACACTCTTGTCAAGTATGCAAACAATGGGAAATCTACTAGATATTTAGGTTTGGTAGTGCCCAAATGTTTCTTCACTTCCTTTATTTCACCTAAAACGTCAACATATCAGTGAGGAAGAAATTGTGTGCTTGCATCCGTGTTGCATCATTAACGAGTAATACAAACACAATAAAAAGCACACATATAAGCTCATACATAAACCTTCACACACAAATTCCACAGCCTAGCATGTGTTAGAGTTAACCATTACAAAAGCAAAGATGCACAGAGCACAAACAACAATGGCCAATTACGGAAGGTTTCATTAATTGTTTTGCATAGAAGCATGATATGTACAATACAATAGTTTTACTGAGTGAAAATGCAACTAACCTGGAATATTCTGTTTATATTTAGATGTCTTCTATCTAACTTTGAGATAATTTAATTACTTTTATAAACATTATGTCAGAAAAAAAGGGGGGACTAAATATGATTTCAGCTAGACCTTCAGAATTTTTACAGGACCAGCCCAGTCATGCTGGGTTTAGGAGACACAAGGTGCAACCCCCAAATTTCTGTATTTTCTCTATTTCTGTATTTCTATTGCTGTATACTATAGGTTCATCGTTTGGAATGAACATAAGAAAAGTATAGTTATGCACTTTCGTATAAAGGTTTAGGGCGACAGATGTGTTGGAAAAGCCACCATTCAAGACTCAAGATAAAAAAAAAGATCCATGGACAGACCAGTGTGCATGATCCTTTTTTATCTCGCTTTGAAGAAGACATTGTTTTCCCATCTTCCCTTCTCCTTACTTCCTCTTTGCTCCTACCACTGATGTCAGTGACTCCTCATCAGGGACCACATTAAAACTCCATCAATTGCGCATGCACGCACACACACACACACATAAACACACACCTCTCAATGTCATTCCTGGGCTTAATGCCAGCATCTCTCTACCAGTCTCTCTCTGCAGTGTTGTCCTCATCTCTCTGATTGTGATCCTGTGGCCTTGTTGGCCCTGGCATTCAATTTAGCTGTCATCCAGATGCATCCCTCTCTGCGCACACACACACGCACGTACACACAGATGGATTTCCTGTCAGGACAGTTTGAGACCAATCAGACTGTGGTATTGGAGCATGCCCAGATGAGGGCTAAAGGCCATCAAGGGACCCCCCACACAATGAACTACTCTCTTTAATCCTGGACGCGCACACACACACACACACACGCACACACACACACACACACACACACTATTGCAAGTATGCCAAAAATGTATACATCCTAAAACACTCAAAAAAAGCACACAAATGCATACTATCAACAACCACAGGTATTAAATTTGAATGCAGTATGTGTGCATGCGTATATATGCAAAAACTAACACTCTTCTAGTGTGAGTGTGTGTCTGTGCATTCTAAGTTGTCTTTAGGCGCCATCAGGGTGTCACACAATATGGCTCTGGCAGTGTCCCACAGGAACTGAACAGTGTCTGCTCAGCTTCCAAGAGATCAGCAAAGCCGGGCACAGAGCAGGAAGGAGAGAGACGGCGGATGAGTGGCAATGATACAGAGAATGACAGGGACAAAAAGTGAGTGACAAAGATAAAGGAGGACGAGTATGAACTAAAAGAAAGAGTCACAGAGCGAGACAGAGAGAAGAAATCAGTGGAAAAGAGGAAACCAGGTGGGCAACATAATGAAGGGATGGGAAGAATGGATGTTAGACAGGATACAGGAGGAATAGTAGACAGTGCAGAGAAGGAAAAGGAGGAGAGCAGACGGCACTGAACCAAGTGGAGGAGGATCTCCTGTACACAGCACTGTCAACTATGGGCAGCTCTTGGGATTATAGAGAGGACTCAGAATGATGGAGTTAAAAGTTCCTTCAGCTTTGCAGCAGAATAAGTCATCTTTATATATGCTGCACAATCGCAACAGACATACAGTATAAGGCATATAGTAACATGCTTTTAATTCTGTCGTTAAAGAATTTATAAGCAGTATACACGCTTTAATAAATGTGGTTATAAGACATTATAATGATGTATATTGTCTTGTTTGTTTTCCTTGCTTTGTTTGCTTATATATCTGCTTATAGTAAAGGTTTACAACTACATTAAAGTGTTAAACAATTTATCAGGTTGCTGCTTAGAAATGCTAGAGGGAGGCACTTGAGTTAAATAAATCATAAATGTGTGAATGAACACCCAGTCTTTGTCTTTAGTATTACTGATTCAGCCCTTGATTTGCTGTAAAAAAAAAAAAAAAAAAAAAAAAAAAAGTTATGATGACACAAATATCTCCCTTTCAGCTAGGTTTTATGGATTTAGATAATTAATCAAAACATACATATTTTGTAAATAAATAAATAAATCTAACCAATTACAACTTGCAGTTATACTCAAAAAGTATCAGATTACGTTCCCGTAAAATGTGACGCAAATACATACACGATCTGCACCTGCCACAGTTTAAAGGTCTGTCGGGATAAATGGATCTTATATCTAATGGATATATCTACAAAAGGAAAGTGCACACACTGATCAGCACTGAGCAGCGTGTGCATTCTTTGTTCACTGACTGGTTTATTTTGTTGAAATATATACTATTTAGTGTTTCCCCTACTGTGAAGCTGTAGCAGCAGTGGTGATGCCCACGCAGGGAAACATTTTTTTAGTCACAAGGCATGTTCTACCAGGGTTGCTATATCTCTGTGGGGACCTGAAGGGCTCTTGAGGCCTAATTATCTACACACAGTACATGTGCAGAGTAATGAGCAGGGAGAATATCTGTCTAGCTTCCATATGAGGGGTCTTAGGATTGGGGAACATACATTTTAATGGTCATAATACCAACATTTAGGGCTGTCGAGGTGTTTTTTTTTTTAAATCATCAAATTAATTACATGCTTTGTGAAGAATAACTTTAAATTAATCGCATAAAGCAATATTTTCCATGAAAAGAATTGAATGTTTCAACCTTAATTCAAATGGATTTTGGTAGATTAGTAAATCAATTATAATTATAAACTATAAAAAAAAAGGTGAACATCTCTTTAATTTCCCACACATTCAGTATATTTTTTTCCACTGTTCCTATGTGTCCAGGTTCATACACAAACTAATAAACTGTGACCAACTCAAAGGTCATTTTTTTAATTGTTATGGCCAATTAAAAAAATGACCTTATCCTGTTTTATCATTCCTCCTCTCTCTGCCTCCCTCCTTCTTGTCATCTCTCTACTGTACTACCAAATAAAGGAAAAAAGTGAAAAAAAATATATATACTAAAAGAAAAAACAAAGTGAACTTGAATGCAGTGCTGAGAATTCTGACTGGTGTTAGCACCAACCATACTACTATATCACTTTAAGCCTCTGAAACCGTCATCGTCGTGGACAACGGAATTCTGCACAGTTCATTTAACTTTGAATAACTTTTGATCAATAAAACCTAGCTCCTTAAATGTTTATGAGCCTGAAAGCTCAAACAGTTGTTGCGCTGTTCCATCGCTGCCTTCGGTGCAATTGTAGCCCGTGTAGAAGGTTTGCTGTCCACCCTGCAACTTCGTCTCTTTCGAGGCGGCTTTGCAAAAAAATCCATATGGGTAGATCCAATATTGACCGTTTTATTCTCCATATTTTATCAATTATCGATCCTATATTGCAGCTAGCATTATAAAATTGCATATTTGTTTCCCATGATGCTTCTTTTTACCAATCAGAGGCTGATGCAGCTGGAAAAAAGTCTTTCTCTCTAGAGTTAAATTTAGAAAGTTCCCTTCAACTGAAGAACAGTAGAGGACATGACATCACATTTTTCATTTTAGTTTTCAATACTGTTTCCATATATATATATATATATATATATATATATATATATATATATATCAATAAATAACATTGTCTAAAACAAGAGGTATAACTTAGATAGTTAGTAAATAGTTCAATAGAAAAGGTTTCAGTGTAACCAGAGCATCAAACAAAACTACAATTTGTCTCTCAACACCTATTGTTTTAGATGTTCAGATTTATGTCCCACATTTAGATTCAATGTTGACATCTTACAATATATGACTTCTCAGTGTCAATACATGAATACTGCAATACATTTAAATATGTAAAACAACTAGCTTTGCATTAAGAAAACATAGCCTGTATTACAGCCGTTCTTGAATAATTCCCCGGAATGTTTTCTAGTATGCCAGAAAACATTAAAGGATAGAGACAGAGAAGATGACATTTCTGTTGCTAGAATGTTTAACAGATGACAGATTTTTCTTCATCCTTACTCAGAACAAACTACTGAATTTCAAATGTGGTTTTTCAACCAGCAGCAGCTCTTTGGAAGTGTGGTCAACCTGCATGAAATGGTGGTAAATAACTGTTTTTCTCCCAAAGCATCTCTGCTTGCATCACTTGCCAGCGTGAGCTGTCAGTGTAGATATCATTAATTGAGGCTGCTTGCTGCTATTTAATTGTTTGTGCTGCTTCACTAGCTCCTAATAGCTAGTGTGCAGTAGAAAATGGTTCCATTGATGCAAGAGAATTGGACATTTGTTATAGTGTACCTGGCTTGTTAAATAAGGATTATAAATACTCGTGACTTTCTACTGTATACTATATACTGTAGTGGATATCAAACCATTAAAAACATTTTGCTAGTGATCCGGATCCAGAAAAGCAGCTTGGGATATATCTGATATTTCATATCATAAAAAAAATACAAAGAAAAATTATTTAGTTTAGAAGTTTAAAGAATCTGTTGACATTGTTAAAAAAAATGGATAAAAGAGCAGCTCAAGGAACCAAATACAGCAGTTCCCAAAGAAATGAACATCCGACTTATGAACATTCGTAGATCGGAACAACCACTGTCTGATGTTCATAAATGTTCGTAAAATGCCATATTGTATTGGCATGTTCGTACATGTATCCACAACCCACGCCGAGCTGCATTCTCTCGTCCAGTTCATTCTTGCACATACAAGTTAACCTAATCCATCATGGCTGATAAAGCAAAGGCTTGTGCTAGTGGTAGTTTAATATATATTGATTCACAATCAATTCATCTTACAAATAGCCTCTCGGAAGCTATTGTGTTCAGAAGTTGGGCACTGTCTGTACCAGCTTTGATAGAGTACTATCTATACTAAATTGAAGTTCAATTGAATATTTGATTCCACTGTACAGTACAATGCATTAAACATATGCTCCGACTAAACAGAAACAGCACATTAACTGTGTTGATCTTTCCACCTGATAAACTCAGCCTAATGTTCCTATTACCAAGGAAGGCTAACAACGCTAACAAGCAGATGTTGATTGTATGTCATCTTTAGAAGATTCTTTCTCAAACCACTAGGTACCATGAAAAGTGTTTTGGCTTGTTTCACCAGACAGTTGGTGACAGAAAAACCAGATTGTCACTATCAAACATTTCTCACAGTTAGTCTCCTAAAACAGTTTTCACCTCAGGTTCCACTCCTACACAAACACCACATACAGAGCCTAATGTCACACCTTCTGGATGGTATGGGGAAAACAAACAAACAGTCCCACAGAATGGCAGGACAGCAAAATGAAAACACACATAACGAAATATTGTGAGGGTGATGGCATAAAATAGCTCATAATAGAGAAAATTCTTACCAGTTCTTGAAAACATAAGGGCATTCATTCATTTCACAAACACTTTTTGGGGGGTGGATCATCGTCTTACTAATTTGTATTTTGAAAGTCTTAGTTTTATGACAAACTGGATTTTTTTGACTTGCAAAACAGTCTTTTAAATTGACAGACAAGACGTGTAATTCATGGCACAATTCAAGGGGGGGGATCATTGACTACTGTCCATATTTTGTTTTTCGAAATAACGTCACATGATGGACAACAGAAGGTTAGGGACTTCAGCTCCTAGAGAGTAAAGCAGCGCCTTATGTCTGAACTCTTTAAAAAAATGTCATGGAAAGCATTATAAATGAATGAAGAGAAGGAAAATGAAGTTTGTTTTAAATTTTTGGTCTTAAAATTGTTTTGAAATCTCCTATATACTTCTCTTTGGTCACTTTACTCTTTCCTCCGTTTAAACATTTTTTCCAATCTTTTCTTAATCCACCACCAAACACTTTCACCCATCTCTTTTTAGCTCAGCAGCACTAATTAAGTGGGCTGTCAACATGACATTTGCTGTTAAATGAGTCTCATGTCCTTCTCTTTCTATTAGCTCTGCCTCTGTGTGTGTGTGTGTGTGTGTGTGTGTGTGTGTGTGTGTGTGTGTGTGTGTGTGTGTGTGTGTGTGTGTGTGTGTGTGTGTGTGTGTGTGTGTGTGTGTTTATAATTTTGCATATGTTGTGCAAGATGTTTATGTCGGCATATTTGCTTGCATGTGCTTATCACATTCTGGGTGCAGGCCAGAGGTGTTGATTTCTAGTTGACCGAGGCGCTATTTTAAGCCCCGGTATAATCTCTGGTGATTGATTGTGATAATTAATTTGCCGTAGGTAGTTGATTGCGGTAATTAATTTGCCACAACATGATGATTAAGGGTTGCTGGTGTCCCATTGTGACCAGCACTGTTTGGCCGATTAGCTTGTTCGCTGCCATATTCATGTATTGTTAGAGCATACCCCTGTTCTGTAGTGTGGGCCACAGTCTCCCAAAGCATGTGACCTCAACAAGAATAACTATCTGCAATCAGATTGAATATATAACAATAACCATGCAAATGAGAAACCGAATTTGACACAATACACACTTCGTACACATTGTAAGCGCATCCCATACTGTCATCTTTTTTTGAGCAGGCTGCATCACATTCTTCTTCCTGCATGGCAGCACTTCAAAAGCAATCTTCAGATTAAACAACTAATATCTCCCATTTTTCCTCTAAAAGGTATTGGAAAAAGTTTAGTTTTATCACAACTGTAATCTGAACAAGTTGGCACACATTGATAAAATATGCAAACTGTGAGTAAAAAGTGTTTCAATCTGTTTTCCATAAAGTCTTCAATATATTCTATTTTATTCCTATATTACAGCACTGACTCTTAGAGATCTGCACAGCAAGATAGTAGAAATATAGCTATTTCTATCCCTCATTTGCCTGGTATTCCCCATAGTCACAGCAGGATCCAACCAAATGAGACTTGCAGCTCAAATGAGAACGAATGGGTTTCCTAACTGCGATATTATTAAACACACAGCACTAGTGTTTGAAACGCATTAGCGCGACTGATATGAAGTTGTTCGGGTGGCTGGCGGAAACAATGAACTCTGGCTAACGTTGTTAATCGGAATCATAAATCTATTTCTCATCTGGTCTATCAAATAATGAGGTAGGGGAAACCAAGCAAGGTTTTCCATTAAACCATGAAAAGCCACACAATAGCATAGATATCTATACAGACACACATTTTTGCACATACACACACACACACACACACACAATATATATATAAAAAGAGCAACTAAAATTGAAGAAAAATGAGAAACAGTGGAGGGAGAATAGTTTTTTTTTTTTTGACATCTTTATGCAAGAAATTCATTTATGCATGGCCCAAGCTGGACTTGGGTTTTATTGGTTTCTTTATTCTGAAATAGAATGCAAAGGAGAATGATGGAGAGTGGGGAAGTTCTCTATTTGCATCGAAAAACAGTGTGAGGCCTATTTTACTAGAAAATGTCATGAAATTAGAGCAGGGATTTTCATTATCAGTCCTTTCAGGCTGCAAGGAAACATCTCCAAACAACAAATGAATCATTAGCAAGAAGGGTAAAAAAACTGTTTATCAGACTAACAAGCAAGGCAACACTTAAGAAATAGAGTACATTCACAAGCGCCTACTGCTAGCACCAATCTGTGCAAGCTTTCATACTGAAATATCCAATGCCTCACCAAATGAGACCTATATGGTGTGTGCATGTGTGTCCTCTGTGTCTGTGTGCTAAAGGTAAATCATAGAAATAGAACCAAGACAGACAGGAAGCATATGGAATACATCTGTGTAATAGAAAATATCTTTTGTTTAAACGTTCAAACAATCTCTATTAAACATGAATGATACTTCAGTGGTTACTTAGGGAGAAACGAGAAAGCTGTAAGTTATTTCTTTCATCATTCCTGCATTGAAGCTACTCAAAATGCATGAAATGAACTGATAAAAAAGAACTAACTAAATGTAAATGCTACCCTGTCTCTGTCCACATATCAAATATGTCCAGAGCTCATCTATTATATTTACCTAAGCTACTCTAGAACACAAGTATGAATGTATAACCTAAAACATGTTTAAACTCTGCACTCTAGTAAGATTATACAGGCATTCGGTGATATTTGTTAAGCATTTTACAGTCCTTTGTGATATAGAAATTTTGCATAGCTATTTCCATCTAGAACCACTATGAGGTCAACAATTATTAGCACTTTACTCAAAGCTGAGGCCGGTGGGAACGTCAATTTTAAATGTGTCCAGTCATAAACCAAAGCACCGGACAAATTAAAATTTGACGTGATCATGGTGGAGAGAAAAGTCAAGGGTTCGCAAAAGGTATTATTATTCATCCTAAGGGGGACAGCGACGCCTTTACCAAATTACATGGTCATTCATTGAATAGTTGACAAGACATTTCACTCAAAGCCAAAAATGTCAACCTTGCCATGGTGCTAAAGTAAATGTCAACAAAAGTTAATTTCCATAAAATTGCCATTTAAGGCTCCCAGTGAATGAATCATAGCAATTGCTACATATTGACTTCCTGACCTTTCCACTTGGGCCATCAGAAGTCACAATTTGTACTTGCACTCATAGAAATATATATAATAAACAGACATTTTACTGAAAGAAGTAAAAAATATGATGTAGGTGTTAACACTTCCTATTATTAGGGAAAACACCTGCTAGATGAAAATGTTGATTTGTATGTCCTTTAGTGCACTAATCGTACAATAAACTACTAATTTTACATGCACTCCGATTGATTTCATCTAATTAATTTCCAACCAAATGGGAACACCTAATTATATTTCAAACAAATACAGTATCCTTCACAGGTCTGTATAGTGCTGGTTTGTATTAGGTTTTCAATCGGAGAGGCTGCTAGAACATGAAAGCCTGCAAATGATATCATTTTAAATATATATATATATTTTCTCATCTGTTTTTGAAAATTCAGCATGAGTCAGTTTGATATTTGCCCCCTTTATGAAGTGCCTCAGCAGAATTATTTTGCTGAAGTTGGGCCTGCATATTAAACTGACTCTGGATTAGCATTTAATTTAAGTGAACTTTAAAATGTGCAAATGCCATCTGACTGTGTTTCATAGCAGAGGTTTTTACTGATTCAAGTGAAAAATGTCAGATTCCCCTGACTTACCTTATATGTGTGAAATACCATCTGTTCACGTCTACATGAAAAAAAACATAAATCAATTCGAGACCGCGTTGGAAATAAAATTATATGATACTGATGCACAGAACACGCGTGCACCTATGAATGAACACAGACGCGTATGCACACATACCTCTAATGACTTGATGAAGTTGTTATGATTAATAGGGGTGAAAATCACTCACAATCTAAGAGGCCCATTTGACTCCCCTAACTCACACATATCACATGCAGAGTGCTCAGCCTTTGGTGCTTAATGGAGCCCTCATATGGGTTATTGATCGGGCACACCGCAGCTAGATTAATTTATTCTTCCAATCAAGCTTTAATTAATAGCAGGACACTGGTAAGACCCCCATGAAAAGACCTGGCCATTACTCACAGCAGGAATATAGAGGAAACCAATAATCAAAACATGGCGGATGCTCCCTTGTCCCTCATTCAGGACTTTAGCCAGTTAAACCAAGGGCACCAGATATGTTTATATTAACAAAGTATAACAAATAGGTAAATCATGAAGAAGCAACCTTTGTTTTGGAAAGAGAGAAAGACGGATGTACTTAACACAAGAACAAACAGATACATAAAAATATAAACGGATGCATGTGTAATCCAGCACATACATTTACATAGTGACTGCCAATGTGAGCGGGGAAAGAGAAAGGAGGGGCAGGATGAAGATGGCTGGGGAAAACAGACAACTAAGAGGTTGAAATGTGAAAGCTGGAGGATTTGCCAGACTGCATTCAGCAGACCATAAATCTCTCATGTTGCTGCTCATGCTCAGAATGATTATGCTAAAAGTGGATATTGGACCTCTTCCTGAAGTTGGTGCCATTAGTAGGCAGGAAGTAAATACTTAGACACACACATGCACACAGAAAAAAAAAAAAAAAGCTTCCTCTGCTGAAGTGAGCCTTTAGTCCTGAGTGTGTCTATGGCAAGGAGCGGAGGATGAGAGGAGGGAGAACTTAACAATTAGCGTTCATAATTAGATCGGGGTTATCAGACGGCTCACTGGTCACGGATGATGAAAAGAACACTAATTCAGTTTGTCTCTTCCTCTCTTCCACTGCTGCGCTGCTTGCTAAGGGATTGGGAGAGAGAGAGGGGAAGGGTGGGGGAATGTCCACATTAAGAATAACTCCTATCAGACATGTGCTAAATTATCTCCGCAGTGTAATTTCATTGCTTTCATTGGTTACAATAACTGTCAGCTTAGGAGAACAGAAACCATCCTGGCAATTGCATTCTCGTCCTATAGCTTTCCGTCACTGCCAAGGCAGACTCCTAAGTGAACCTGTTGTCCTCTAAAGAAGCCGTCCAAATTAGGATGAAACATTTCCCCCTCCCTGTTTTGTTCTGTGGTTCCCGGTTTTCTCTTATTCTCCATCTCTTTCACTATGCTTCAAACCCCACCCTGGCTGCACCTCAGTTGGAGCTAAATGAGTCTAAACAGCCCTGACTGGGCCAGAGACAGATGAGTGGCATCACTGAGGGAGAAGGCAGAGATGAATGGAGACACAGACAGAGGAGCAGGAGACAGAAGAAGGGACATCATCTCTTCTCCACTCGTCTCTATAGAGTTCCTTGTGACAAACGACCTCAGTCCTGCCCCCCAAAACATAGCAGACTCAAACTTACTTACATATGCAAACACACACACAGACCTGCGCGCACACAAACACACATGTAGGCGAACGTACAGTGACTCATGGTTTAGTCTTAGCTATACCTTCTTCAAATCTTTAAGTAGACAGGATATCGGTGGGGTGTATTTCCTGTTAGGCAGAGTTTTGTTGCCACACCCTACATCCACAATCCCATTCTCGTCAATGGAGCCTAATCATTAAGACCGATTAGGAGACATCTCGGTGTGAAAGGACCACCACACAAGCCATCTATCAGAAATGCACACAAGAACACAAACCCACACACACACACACACATACACACACACAAACACACACATACACAGGCTTCATCCATCACCCACTGTGGCTGGTCTATCTGAGGTCTCAGTGATTAGTTGTCCTGCCTGGCTGAATTATGATGTTAATAAGTCACCATTAGTTCCTGTATCCACACCCACTTCACACATGTGGGTGTGAGGACATGCACACACCCACATACACACTAACCCAACTCAGCTAAATGCATGTGCTTTGGCCATGATACATATAATAATACTATGAATGGAGTGAATTAAAGTGAAGTGAAGTAAAGCATTCACCCCAGTTGACTTTTCACATTATTTCTTGAACCAGAAAACCATTTGGATTTCTGTTTTTAACACAAACATAAACCTTGATACTGATTTCAATAAAAATTACCGGAGAAGATTTATATCCAAAATCCATCTTTCAAGGCTGATATTTGAAATTGTTCAGTGGAAAATTAACAAGTATTATATTAACTGTGCATACTGTCTCACTTGTTAATGCTACAAGTTGCACCTGTGTATTTCCTGATATGATTATCCAAAATGTCTGCCATAAAAATGTAGATACCAAGCTCCAATTATAATTGGAATTCCTAATGACCAGCACAAAGCTGGTACTGTTAATATGATTTTAGTTAGCTTTTTTACCACCAGACCATGTAAGTAAAATCATTTTTCCCAACCATATAATAATTTTAATAGAATAGTCAAGCAGTGATAGGCCTATAAAACAAAAACTAGACCTACATGCCCAATTCTACACTTTTATTTGTGTTGTTACAATTTATAGACATATCCTTAAATGAATATGTTTTGCCATTTTTTACTTTACTCAAGCAATCAGAGTTCTCTCCCCTTTTAGCAACTTTTGCTGCAGATTTACAGGTGCATCTCAATAAGTTAAAATATCAGGAAAATGTTTATTTATGTCAGTAATTCAATTCAAAATGTAAAACTAATACATCCATAATACCTGTTGAATGAAACATTTCATGTCTGTATTTACTTTCTTTTATTCGTAATTCTGCTATATATGTATGTGCCTGCATAAATATGTTATGCCAGTAGGTGGCAGAGTCACCCATATAATCCATGCATTGTGAATATGTAGCTCCTCTGAATTAGCTTGCCTGCTAGCTTTCTTTCATTTTTACAATACAAGAGTAATGGTTGTGGCTGTTTATTGAGACGCACCTGTAAAAACGTTCTGAGTGAATCATGTAACATGTAGGGTTTAAGCAGCGTCTCAAGGTGTTTATTGACAACAGGGGGGGAGATAAATAAATAAAACTAAAAATATAAAAGTCTTGAAAAGTAAAAAGGAGACGTGATCTCATTGGTATAGTTATGGTAACAGCTGATACTGTGAGTCTGCCTCAAAATAAATAGCAGTCTCTATGCTCTTTGAAAGGTAGTGAATTTAAAATATAATGCATCCTGTCCTTTTTTTGATCCCAAGATATCTTATATTTCAAAAAAATATGTATTAATCTTGGTTGATTCAGCCTTCCACTGAATATTCTGCATATTATTTATCAAAAAAATAACTGACCCTTAAAATAAATGTGCAGAGCCCTGTAATACTTTGCAGATTGCAAAGACTGCAACATTGAGCCAGTAAAAATGACTGAAATAAGAGGAATAACCATGCAAGCACACAAGCACCAATGCAAACATTTAGACCAACCAACAAAAATGACAATAAAACGTATTTATATAATACATTATTAAAAGCTATTGCTTTCACTATTGCCCCATCAGCAGTCTGTCCAGTTGTTTTTTAATAAGTTCTACAAATCTGTCAAAGAGAGAAGCAAACTGGCTACTAAAAAACTTAAGAGTCTAATGTGACAAAACATTCAGGACAAATAGGCCAAACAAGTATAACAGCAATAAAATAAAACAATAGTATGCAGCACATGAATTTGCTTCCATGCTACGAAATTCAATAGACTGACTAAATCCCTGAAACACTAATATACAACACTGTGAACAGTTGTTTTGGGTATGAACTACACAGTGACAGTCACAAGCATTTATTGATGGCAAGGCATTATAATTGAGACTTGGAAATACAAAGCCAGGATTTTGAAGATACTTGTTGTAAAGGCCGAGGTTATAGACTAGGCAACTTTATTCACATGCAGTGCACCACAGTTGGCTAATGAAAACAGCAATAGAACTGTGGCCAAGGTCTGGTCACAACAAATCCATCAGCAGCTTAAATACAACTTTCAGCGTGTCACAACAAGTACAGCGATTCTGTCCAACAACCGCACAGCTGCCAACTCATAAACAACAACACAAACATAGTGAAAAAAATAACTTTACTTTACTTTTTTACTTGCGGTGTGGCACTTATCCATCCTGTCATGGCATTATCGAAGCCAGTCTTTGTTTTCACCAATTGGTCCTCGCGAAAATTATGACAAGGTTTCTGCAGACGTCATCAAGGTATAATTATTTTTTATGACATTTTTAACACCACATATAATCCCATTTAATACCTTTTTCATGGTCAAAGTATGAAAGCTATCAATAAAAACCATTACACATGATAAGGGGTACAATTACTTACTGAGTGCAAATTGAAACAAATGCCAATTTATTTAAATCTATTACATATTTTTGTCATTACTTCCTGGCAGTATACGATCATAATCAATGATATAACTAATTACTAATTAATCATGACCTGGATATGGGTAACCAGCAGAAAAGGGGAATTAATGAGTGGATGGATGGATTGATTAATCAATTAAAAAAATGTTTTTTAGGTCACAGCTCTGGGACAATGGACCTGGGTATTTTCCATCCAGGTTTTACTAAACAACAATAAAACATTTTATAACTAACATTATGGTCTATAAAATGTAACACTTTAATACCTTCTGAGGCCTTTTTTGAGGAACCTAAATGCATATTAAGACTTTTACAGACCTGCTGATAAGTTGTGTTATGACAGGCCATGACAGCCATTCACCATATTTCCAAAGATATTTCATAATTATTCCTATATTCCCATCTATGTTCCTATAAGCAGTTTAGAACCTTTTTAAGGCTAAACGTACTGTTGTTTAACATTAACAGGTATTAGCTGTTGTACTCGTGAAAGTAATTAGCAGGAATAATTAGCATAAATATCTAAGTTAGCATTAAGCTAATATCACCGAAAAGTCTCCCTCTAAGTGTTAACGTTAACTCACCATTTTGTCATAATAACGCTGTCTTACTACTTCCTGTGACTCCGGGTGCCTCGTGTCTCATGGTCTTCTTTCTCTCCGTATTTTGGTGGAGAAACTTATTGACTGGTCGCCATAACGCTAACTAACGCTAACTAGCTTAAATAAGAACTTTAAATTGACACGCGACTATGTACGTAATGATATATCCATGCACGCGACGGGCAGTAACCGCCACTATTTAACCTGATTGTCTTGAGTGAGGTTAACCTCATACGATATCAAATACAATATCGTTAAGTTTCGCCCCTGTTTTTTCCTATACGCACAATAATAAAAAGAATATTGCTTAGCTTTAAAACACAGTTTCTATCGGAGATCACGGTGCATTCTTTTTGTTCAATATTGCGTAATATTTCTATAAAAAAAGGGTGTTTTAACTCGCGCCACTAACTCCTTTCACCTGGACCTGGACCACGATTTTCAGGATATATCAATATATATCGATTTAGAACATTTAATTACTGAATTAACAGTTTCTTATAAGAAACTCAGAGGTTTCTTATGTTCTTATGATACTTTCTTTTTTTATTGATTTTTATTTGTTATTATATAGAGTATATGGGAGGATGTCTGCATTTGGCATTGTATTAAATCGTTTGTTATTTTTTTCTATAAAGCTCTGTGATTGCTTGTTTTGATAAGTGTCATATAATAATATTCATTATTATTATTATGGACTACACATATGACCAATTACAAATATAAGATTCATTATGTAACGCAATATTTTTATTGCAGTACTTTTTAAAATTTAGAAAAAATTGCAATAGTGTCCCATTTTATTGAAGTAAATTTTACTCTTGTCTTTCCAACAGAGAGATGTACAGGGGTAAGTACAAACAACTGCATGACTGTCTAGCTCAGTGTCCCAGAGGAAGCATTTAATTGTCAATTGTAAACACTCAAGGCTATTCCTGCCTTCTGAAGTCATAATGTTCCTATTTAATTTCTACATGCCTTTTCTTTTCCCATCTTTACTTCCAGGGCTAACAACAACAATACTAGTGGTTATTAATGGGGCTAAGCAGCAAAGCTGTGAAGTCCCATTGTGTTTGTATGTTTTCTTATTCTTCTGCAATGGAAATCCATGGAATCCCATAGAACCGTCTGGTAAAAAGATTTGGCAGAGTGATTGGGATAGTCCCCTGACTAATGTCACCAAGTTTAATGTTGCCACCTCAAAGTCTCTAGCGTCACCAACTGGTAAAAGTTAGAGGTACATTTCTGCATCTACCATGCATCCAATTTTCCAAAACTTGGTGAATCGAAATTTGCTGTGAAGCCACCAAACAGGAAATGATAGCTCATGTCTCAGCAAAGCTTTCGTGTATCAAAATCGATCTTAGTACATGTACTTCAGACCCATCGGGAGGACGCTCAAGAAATCAGGTGACCTTTGACCTCTAGGGTGCGCTGTAATCCGCAAAAATGTCTTTTGGCTCATATCTTATGATGTGTTTGAGTTAGGAACAAAATTCCATTGCCTGATCATACTGTGGGATCACACTGATGGTGCTTGTGCATTTTTAAGTTCATCTTAAATATTCGGCCACCATATTGGATTATGTCAAAATCAGCAACATATCATCATCATCATCAACACATATTTTGGCCGATCACCTCCAAACTCGGCACAGATTATGTTCAGAGCCTGATACATGAAATGTAATTGTATTGTCTTTTAAAGCTTTCAGCCATCAGAGCCAATCGAATTTGATGGTGAAGCCACCAAACAGGCAGTGGCCTTATATCTCAACCAAACTTTGGTGTATCAATATGAAATTTATTGTGGGTGCTTATGGCCATCTTTCAGGCCTAACTTAATTCTGTTGCCATGGCAATTTAGGCTTTATGCACTGCTTGGCCCCTCATTGCTGCTTGCAGCTATATTTGACATTATTATATCTGTATTTGTATGGTGTGCAGTGATGCAGCCCCAAGTGCTCCACAAAAACAGGATTACAATTTTAGGATTCACTTTAAATTCCTTTCTGAGCCGGAACCCACATGAACTAAGAATGTTATATTTTCATAAAAAAGGTATTCCTTTGTTACGTAATGTCTCCTATGAGATGAAAAGAAAGTGATTTAAGGTCTTACCCTAATTGAATTAACTTTTTAAATGTGTTCTATCCACTGTAAACCACTTACAACATCCATCATCATTCCCCTATTCAACAGATGTTCATAGGGCTGGTATACTGAAAGAAAACCTCCAAGATTGTTTTAGTCGATTTGTGCCTTATACATAGACATCTGTTGCCATTAGACCGTTATTGATAATGATAAATTGGCCTGATATGGCCAATATTTTTGTTTTCAATAATTTCAATCAATATCAAGGTACTTTAATGTTCAAATGTTTTCCACACTGTAAGTCTGAAAAGAAAACCTCATGCTGTAAATCTAATTTATAGGCTAAAGTTGAAGTAAACAGCACGTCACATTGTAAATTGAAACACAAATATATTCCCTGCATTTGTTTTCATTGCTACTGAGAAACAGGTGATTGAAGTTATGCAAATAGATCAATCACAGCTGATTGCCATCTAAGTAAAACATTCAGGTGTCAGGTGCAGAGGTTTTTTCAATTGCATTACCATAGCATATGTAAAAAGGGAAAGAAAGACGAGAACAAGAAGAATTGAGAGGAATAGCTGGATGAGGACAAGGTAGAGAGAAAGAAGTTAGACTGTGTGGTGGTGCTTAACAAGTGCCATAGCTCAAGGACTTTGTATTTGTCTTTTTTTATATTATTATTTCTTCTGTGCCTTTTTATTTGTATATTTTGTATTTTTACACAATGGCGACCAGCAACTAAATTACATATTTTTGTTCTCTTGCAGTAAATTCCCATTGCAAATAAACTCTTTACTGCAGCAATTCAGTCACTTCCTGGCTTCCTTTTCTTTCATAGCTGTACATTCTATAAAGCTGCTCTGAGAGGGGGCATTCAGTTTCGTGTTGAATATTTGAAAACATAAGACACAAAATGCATGCATTTACTAATCCCTATTAATGCAAAAGTATAGACGCTTCAAAAGAAATCGATGATCGATACAATATGTTGTCTATTGTGTTTTAGTATTTTGGAAGAATTTATATTGATTGCAAAAATAATAATAATAATAAATACATTTAAAAATATAAGACCTGATACATGGTGTCCATACATTCTCAACTCTATAAACAGCAATAATTATGACATCCACATGTAGAGATAAACACCCCATTTCTCTTAACATCATTGCCTTGATTGGTTATATTTGTTCATGAGCACATGTTCATATGCGTGTTTGATATCAGTGAAAGACCTTTTATTACCAACAGGGTGAACTTAGATGACTACATACTGTCCAAATCAATTGTATTTTGACCAGACATTGTTCCACTCAATACCGGCATAACCCAGCTCTGACTAAGTCAATACCAGAGAGAGATGAAGGGACAGAGAAGGCAGGAATAGATAGATATGGCCATTAGGGGCTGTAAAATATGCAGGTATGGCTTAGGTCTTGGGATTGAATAATTGATTAGGAGGGTCGATGGTGATATGTATCATTGTTGTTTGATAAGCTAAGCACCATCTGAAGATAGCCCTAGAGAAAATCTATTGGTAGGGGTATTATTGATTAGCACATATCTTATAGAAGGTTGCACTGATGACAACTAAATGTGTGTCAGGGAAATGTAGAGAATAATGTCATTCATCAGAATAATTCAATAAAGAATCCTCATGTGTCCCATTTAGTTTGATCAAACTCTTAATTACTTACCTGGAGGAAGTAAGCCTGGTTCAAGCTATAACAAGTCTATATAGTTCAGGGGCTTTTCTGTTTCTTTCCTGTTCCTGAGCTTACTATGGAAGGAAACATTTTAATTACACATAAATACCTGGGTGTACTGGGGATGCCTAAGGAACCCAAGTGTTTTTCTTGTAAATTATAGCATTTACAAGTTGTATACTGTAAACCTATAGAACGGAGTCTTCGGAGCATCTAAAATTTTAGATAGTTTTTCCGTTGACAAGCACAAAGAGCCTTTTTGAGCAGATTGTGGGGATAATAGACAGTGATTCATCCATGATCACCAAACACTGCTTGAATTAATTGCAACATATTGCTTTTTAAGTGAGGATTCGCATAATCTCGTTTGCTTTTCCATGCCCATGAGTCCTCGCCTACCAAAGTAATACATGACAAAAAATTACAGACAATAGACTATGTCAGAGCGGTGCTTGTAGAAAGAAAATTGCGGGCAGTGCTTTTGGATACCATCTGCTCTTGAGTTCCGCCATAATGACCAGCTTATGAAAGCTCTTTCCTAGAATTTGGCTCTATGTCTGTAGCCACAGACAGTGAGCTGTCTGCCATCTGGGAATCACAACATGTCTGCCTTCCAACATTCCTTTGGAAATTATCTGAAGAGTTTCTTGAAACGGCCTTGTGACATACTGGGAAAAGGCATGCGCTTTAGACTGATCTCCTGCCTTCGGCACCAAAAAAGAAGAAAAGCGTATCCTTCCACTTGTCAGACAATACGCAACAGTGAAATATCTGCATGTCTGCAAAGTTTTCTTATCTGACATCAGAGAAGCCTTTACTTTATTCTGCCCCTCTCTCACATACAACCTCTCATGGGGAACATTCAACTCAGTGGAGTGTGAATATGTTTGAATTTGAGCAAGGTGTTGAAATTTCCCTGAATCTGTGAAGCCTGGATAAAATGGGATTGTGAAATATCACAATATTACACTTTGAATTCAGCGATGTTAAGTTCAGATCAATGTCATGTGTGCAGACATGTTCATACATGAAAAAAAAAATACAACACAACACAGTACTGTGTTTTGCTGTGCAAGGAGGTAAGAATTATGCCGCTTCAGTTTCTCTCCGGCACAAAGAATTAACTCAGGTTACTCAGCATAATAACGTCTGCACCTCAGCTTTTATGTGTGTGTAGGGGGGCACAGCCAAGGTTGACCATTTTCTCCCCTTCTGTAACTTCATTAAAGACATATAAAATGGCAGGCCATTAGGGCAAATGCATTCGCTGCAGCCTCTTACTGAGAGATGCTTTCAGAACAATCTAATTCACCACAAATTGTATGGCACTCCAACACTCCACACACACACACACACACACACACACACACACGCATACAGACACATTTCTCTAATCTTCTTGATATGACTATATCTCTGTGAGCTCATTGAGGGCTGCAGGAGGAAGAGATCCACAGTGATATAGTGGCAACTCAAACATGGCTGTCAGCTCACCCTACCCTCTTATTAAACAGAAAGGAAGAAAAGGAGCAAGGGACCAACAGAGATTGCAAAACAGACAAATTTGGACATCACACAAATTTTTCCTCCTGCCTCCTCTCCTCTAACAACCTCCGTGTTCTCTTCTCTCTTTCCTCTTGACGCACACTCTCATCTCCTCTCTGTGTGAGTTATTAGGGATGAGAGGAAGTCATTCTCTGTGTGTGGTTATTAGTATTGATCTGAGCGCCGTTCAACAGCCGTTTCCTGCTGATTTCCTCTCGTTCGCCCTCCCTCCCCTTCTTACTTTATATTCTTTAAGAGCTCCCCACCCCCACCCATCCATCTTAGCTCTCTAGCTTCCCTACAGTGAAATTTTAACATAGTGCTTTGTCTGCTGTGTCTGACTGATTTACTGGATATTGTGGCCTTAATACTACAACGCACACACCCACACGCACGCACACACACACACACACACACAGCTCACCACGGAAACAATAAATTTACAGTCAGACTCAAGCCTGAGTATTTTATTGACCAATAAAGACCACACTTCACTTCATTCCTGCCGTTTGCACACTCACACATACACACACAAACAGACACATACATCCATTATTGAAACGATCACTATACTGAGGAGCCGCTGATTCTGCTCACTTGGAGGCATGTAATACTCTGGCTCATGTGCTGCTCTGTCTGCTGTTTGCCGATTTACAGTGAATAAAATGATATTTCCAGGCTTGACAGATAAAAGGTGATAAATCAGCTAAATGTCTTCTAATTTAACCAAACAATGTCAGCTTTGATCAGACCTTCGGACTCTGCAAACAATTTCAATTCATTGCGCGTTAACAAGTTCACAGCCACACACACGCGTGTGCACGTACTGTTTGCAGAAAGGCTCAGTGTGTGCAACTAATGTGAAGGTGCACTGGTGCAAAGCTCGTGATCTGTGTCTTGTTACATGTGATTTGTGTCAAAATCACACAAGGCTGGTTACAGAGACTGCATCTTGCTTCCTTTTACCACTATCTATTTCACCAATGTTGAGCTGTAACTCTCACCTCAACCTTTAGCATTAATCCTGCCAATCCAATAGAGCGTGATCTTTAGCATATTTAGTGCTCTCGGCATGTCTGCCTCTGTGACCATGTCAATTAATGTGCGCTTAATAGAGTAGTAATGAACAACAAGGTCAAAAATAAAACTAAAAACTCAAAATGGAAAGAAAATGATAGAAAACCGTCACAGAGACAATAACTCAGCTCACAGAAGCAGTAACAAACAAAGCCATTTGTAAAAGGAAAGAGGGAGCATGAGGCCTGTTCTGCAGGGAAATCATTTTGCCAGGTACGTTATTGACAGTTCAAGAATACAGTGACTGCCTCCTCCTAAGCATTGACACTGACCAGGAGGATAAAGTTTTTTCTTTGAAGTATAACTTTTGTAATACAGTTTCTGATAGACATAAGCAAATACAGTCACTGTAACAGTGTTCACAGGCACACAACCAAACAGCGACTGACACTGAAGGGTGCTGAGCACAGGCTGTGTCTGAATTCCTCACACTACATACATCACTAACAAAATGGGAATATTGTATTTTGTATTTTCGCCATCTTGTTCCCCTACAAGCTGGTCAAAGACATTTTCCAATCAATATGACTGAAAACAGAGTGGAAGGGGAGGAACGGTGGCCCACATCTGAGAAATTCAATCTGATTTAAAGTAATTCACATGATTTTAGTATGAAGGGAAAAGCTGAAAATTATTTTTCTTCTAAGGCAAAGTGGCTCCACTTAGACGGAAGTCAGATTACAACATTAAACTGCCTTCATATATATTACATGTTGCATATTGCTCTCCAGTTCCTGCATATTGCGCTGTAGTATTGCGATGTTGCATGATTTCCAAATCTTCACATGCAAATGAACCTTATTCACCATCTGTATATAAATATACAGAATAAAAAAACATGTAATTATCAAGATCTATTTGTCTGCTATATTTAGAAGAACTGCTACAAGGAATCTGCATATTTCGCCTACAATGTCTGTGAAAAGGGAATCGTCATGCTCCACAGTAGTATCGCTCTGGACTGATGACAAACCTGTGTGAAAGCCTCTTGTGTTCTAGGCAGCCTTGCAGAGCAAAATGCTGATTTTCATATCTGTCTCTCATTTGTACTCCCACTCTCCCCCTCTCCGCGAATGTGAATTATATTCAGTTGCGCGTTAATCCACCCTGGATATTAATTACAGTCTCCATTAACATTTAATAAATACTTCCCAGGTGGGCTTGCTGCTGAGTGAACTGAGTGCCTTATCAAATATTAGGCCTTTAATTGGCCTTTCACTCCAATGAATGGCTTTTTAATTAGCGTGCAGTTATCATCCCTCCACCAACCACAGGGCCAGACTGATCAGCAAGCACAGATGTGCCAGTTTTGCTGAGTGAGGGCATTTTAATGACCTGAGGTAGGCCACTCGTTGCATAATGCTCCATTTCTGTGGCCAAGGGAGGAATAGTGCAATCTGTGGGTAGCTGGCCACAGGCAGACATTAAGTGATAGTCTGGTTATAGCTTGGAGATATATGGGGGTGATGGTGTTATCTGTGGAAGCAGGTGCAATGCAAAACACACATACACTAAGGCAAATGTAAGGCTTATGCAGTCACACACAAATTAGGCATTGACTGGTAAAGACCACTGTTTATAGATAGATTTATTTTCAAGATGTGCATTTAATTCATTCACATAATTTCATTGTGCATCCATACCTTGTATTTGCAGTTTCTAGGCCTACCTAAGCGTGCACTGTCATTCAACCAGTCTGCACTGATAACCTACACCAAGCTATGAAAATATGATTGTAGCATAATCCACCCGAGCAGCATGTTGGGATACAAGAACAACCCAGAAAGGCTTGTACAAGATAACTCAACTAAAGCGACTTGGTCCTTAATGTTATTTTCAGCAACAAACAAACGAGAATTGCTCAAAATTACATTTATTGAATTTTGTCACAAAACACCGGCAATCAGTGGCTTGGTCTAATAATATCTGCATAAGCTGCCTGAAATCAATATATCGTAAGCACTATGATGAAGGCAAACAAATGTAGAAAAAATACTGAATCACATTATCTAACATATTTGATTAGGAATAATATATTATAACTCTCATATCTTATCCATCATCCATTTTCCATGATTCTCAAGAAGTTTTTTTTTTTTTTTTCAATTGAATCTGTAAGAGACTTCCCCCCGCCGGGGATGTTGGTGATGATGTAACACTCATGTGAGTCACTGCCATATCCACCGATTATCATACACACACACATGCACTCAGGCACATATATTTAAACACCATCACCAACATGGGGTGGAACCACAGCAGGAGAGAGTGATGGCTGTCCTAAACACTTATTATCACACTGGCATAGACACCACATTGAAACTTGGACGTACACACTCTTTCACAAATACAGTATGCGCACTTTCATATAGCGTACCAGTCAAAAGTCAGGACACACCCTCCCATTCACTTGAAAGAAAGAGGGTGTCTACAATTTTGAGTTGTTCAGGACATAAACCATTCAAAGTTGAAAGTCTCTCTTTCTGTTTTCTAGAACTTTAACCAGAATATATTAAAAGGCATTAGGAGAAAAAAATATACAAAAAGTATATTATGTATAATATCCAGTGGACTTCTTTAACTCAGTCATAGATGTAGCTGATGTAGCCAGCACTAATGGGATTATTATGATGTTGTGACGGCAACAGAAATGAGTGTCTGCAGGTAATGATGGTCGGGTGGCTGATTTGAGAGAATGAGAATTTGCTGCCATATATAATCATTATGGTGGCAAAAAAAAAAAAATAATAATAATAATAAAAACAGCATGGGATTTGATTTTGGCAGAAACATTTAGTTTTTTTTACCCCGGCATTGACCCAATCAACCGGGTATGTAAGATTGTTTCAGTTGATGATGAATATCTGTGATTTGCACCATGGTCTTCACTTCACATAACAAGATGATTTAAGGATTTAAAATAACCAGTAGAATATAAACAGGTAATACAAGCTCCAACACTTGAGTATTTTGTCATATTTCCAATACTATTGAACCCAAGCACGTAGCATTGCATTCAATGGGATAATTGCAATATAGTGAATATTTCTGTAGTGTGAACACAGAAAACAGACCATGAATATATTCTTTCTTGCCAATGAAAATGTTATTATAACCTTATGTAAGTAGCATGTTTATGTCATGACTTTCTATATTAAGCATTTTTATAGGAATAGCAACAATACTGATATGCTATACAGATCTATTACCAGTTTTATTAGCATTAGCTTTGAACCTGCCAGGAAACTAAAGAGAAAGGCTGGATCTGGATGAGTTGTCATCTGGAGTTGTTCCCAGTCCAGAGTCACCCCGGTTCTTACATAGAGGTCACTGAGTATAGAACAGTCCACACCTAAACCCTAAAGCCATCAGAATGCAGGTCCATTTTCCCTCTGGGTTTTAGTTTGGGGGCTCAGGAAACCTGGCTTACCCACCTTAGCCAGGAGGAACCTTGTCTCATATCCAAAAACAGAGAGGCTGGATTAAGGAAGAGGTTTTCTGGCTGACGTTCGACATAAAGGTATGCTTAAATGAAGAGCTGGGCAGCTGAAAGCATTCAAATGACATTTTAGAATGATAAGAGCTCCCTCTAGAGGTCAAACACCACGCCACAATAGACACACTGTTCGCTCCCCTTTTTTTAGATCACTTTGTTCCTTTGTCGTTTATGTGATGATGCAGCTGTCCCTCTGGTCTGGTGATTTGGTTTGATGAATCTTATAATCATGGTCTCAACATTAGACTGCCTGGTGACTTCATTGAATTACAGTAGGTATGAAATGCTGACATCAGCTGACACCTGCCTTTTCCAGGGGTCCGGTGACTTCAACTGTGATGATCTCATGCAATGAGGGTATCATTTGCACAGCGACCCTTCTTTGCTTCTTTAACCTCCTCGACTTCCCCCTTTTTTTGACCTTCTACTCCAAACACTCTTTTTTCTAAAGTCTCCAGCTTACCCCACACACACGTCACATACCTCACACACATGCACACGTGCACGCACACGCACACGCACGCCTCAGAGTCTCTCCTTCTCCTGCACTCATCCATTCTCTCCAGCAGCTTTTCCACCACGGTTTTAATGCAGTCTGAGAATGTGTTTGCACTGTCAGTCAGACTCACTGTCTATTCCATTCATTAGACCTGAAGGAAGGAAAGGGCCTTTGTGTTTGGCATTTTTCAGCAGGCTTATCCTCTCTAAGTAGAGGTGCTGAGGAGTGCACACCAACTTAAATTATTTAAACTCCTATCAACGTTAATGGACCCGTCAATTACATTAGGTGCTCACTCTATAACCCTCCTCACAGTATCTTCCTCCAATAATGAACAACATATTCATATATTGTGTTTGATCTAAGAAAATGGCCGTGACACACTGAATGATAAAAGATGGCCTTACTGACACCTTTCCTCTATAACTAAGGATAATCATTCTCCTTTTCTCAAGTGGCATTACTCTAGCACTCTGAGTTGAGCCATACGGAAATCTCTTTTCTGCACTTTGCTCTCGCTCTTCCTTCATAATACTAAATCTAGCCTCTTTCTGCAGGAAACTGAAGCTTTCCACCTACAGTATGTGTTCACTCTGCTGAGAATAGATCCTTTCCTTCGTCCTCTCTCTCTCTCTTTCTTTCTCTCTCTACAGTGGCAGCTTTCCCTTCCTTCCCTCTCCCCCGTCTGTTCTCCTGCCCTGCTCCCATGATCTTTCCACTCTCACTCTGGTCTTTCATAATGCATGTTAAACAAACAGACATGTCATAGTCACTCAACTGCACGGCTGCCCCCCCCCCTCGCTGCTACTCCATCCACCCTGAGAGGGAGGTCACGTCTCTGAGGCCTCCATGTATGTAAGCCCAACTGCAGTACGGTCACACGCAGAAAATACAAGCTCAGGTATAAGTTTCAAGGAAATTTAACAAGGGTGTCATTAGAGGCTTTTTCCTCATTTTGTTATGTTACAGCCAAAGGCCTGTAACATGTGGTTTCTTCTTTTTTATTTTTAATAAATTTGCAAAAATCTCAAAAAAAAACTTTTTTTTCACATTGTCATTATGGGGTGTTGTGTGTAGAATTTTGAGGAAAAAAATGAATTGAATCCATTTTGGAATAAGGCTATAACATAACAAAATGTGGAAAAAGTGAAGCGCTGTGAATACTTTGTGGATGCACTGTATATATGTATGTGTTTGTGCCTTTGTGTATAAATAAAGGCCGCTACTCATGTATTGTCAATGCATGTACATGCCAGCGTTTGAGCCATACAAATGTTCCTCCAGCTCTATGTCCCTTGTGGCTCAGGGTGCTAAAGACTGTCGGTAAGAGCGATTTCCCTTGTCTGTTACTTTACATGTAAATCTAATTTCTCTGTTAAGACCTGGAGGGGGATAAGCTGCTGCACCGGCTCATTCTTGAATTGTACATGCATAAATACACACACAAAACACAGAGACACACACACACACACTTCAACTGCAAAATCCCAATTTTCCAGGTGCAGAGGTCTGTAGAATGAAGCCAGAGCCACTCATAAGGAAACGATTTTTCTCCATCAGCACTGTGGAGCGTCTGAGCTATTATACCATCCACCACTAGCATGCACATACAAATGGAGTTTGCCACTTGACAGCGTGAGCGATGGGGCCTGAAAAACACAAGGGTATGAGTGGGATCGTACTCGATCAGCGGCAAAGTAAGTTCATTTTCATATTCCATACAGAATATGCTCCACTTGTGCTGCCGCGACATAATGCAACATGACTAAGTGCACACTTCATAAGCACATTATACACCATTTGGAGTTGAAATCTCCCAGAATGTCAACATGTGTATAATTTCAGAGCTCAGTACATCACTGCGTTTCAGCCGTGTGTAAGTCTAATGTATCTTCTCGAGGTCCAGTATGAAGAAATATATTGCAAATTTATAGCATAATAAAATCATCAGAATTGCATAAAGGTTGATGAATTGTGCATTCCTCTCCTATACAGAAGTCTCACCTGTGTAGTAAGAATAAAGAATGAATAATACGAATAAATGATGCCCAAGCTTCAGTTATACTCTTTCCGCCCACTGTAGGTAGAGAGAAAACTGAATTTATTCAGACAGCTAATACACACAGTGACTCAGAGAATATACTGTGTGTAGATGAAATGGGCTCGAGAGGATTTTCTCTCACACAAAGCAAATATCTGTCCAGGAACGAGATATTGATTTGTCATTTCCCAGAGCCGAAGCTGTGCAAACAGGCTAAGCAGACGTGTGACCGGTGGTCCCTGATAATTGCTGTCCAGTAACGGTCAGAGGCCTCTGAAATAATACACTAAATTATACGTGCTCTCACTGTAGATCCTAAATCATTCATGTCGTCTTGGTATAGCGCGCGCAAGCTTGCGAGCGCACCCATCTTTTATTTGGTATTCAAGCAATGAATCTTTTGTGCTCACACAAAACAATCAAATATTTATTCACGTTTTAACAGCATCCCACTTCACCACCATGAACAACCACACATTCTTGGGGTTGACATGAATTTTTCTTGTTTCACTGAACACACCCAGACAGAGGAGCCATTTAGTTCACACTTTAACAATAACAACAGCAAGTGTTTGCCTTCTGCTTGAGCTCAGTGAAACAGCTCATCATGGAAGATAATGTACTGTATTTTTTAAAGATAGATCACAATGTGTCTGTTTATTATTTGTAAGTTAATTTTACTTTTATGTATATATTTGCAATGTTATAGATAGATAGATAGATAGATAGATAGATAGATAGATAGATAGATAGATAGATAGATAGATAGATAGATAGATAGATAGATAGATAGATAGATAGATAGATAGATAGATAGATAGTGTGTATTCATCTCATAAAGAATATTTCTATTCATAACCATAAACCCCAGTTTTACATACATAATAAGATGTGGGACCTTGATTCTTCGCCTTCTATAGTAAAACGTCCTGTAGATGAACTCAACTCAGTTCCATGTGATCTTTATCATATAGGAAGTGAATTATATGACAGTTGGCCTCGCTATATAAAGACGCCTCTACTCAACTAGACAATTCCAATATATTCTGAACAATTAATAATGTGCAGGTCATAGATGCAGGATGCCCTCTGGATTCTTGAGGCCCTATGTAACCGTGTATGCAATCATACACTCGATATGTGTACTCTATTAACCCTTGTTAGGTTGTCCTTTCAGTATACCGCCATATAGATAGAAAACTACCTTAGTATAGTTTGAATGACAGGAATTAATCGGATATTTTCTTACATAAAAGATCATACTTTTTTTATTCTGCAATGTGTTTTATTTCCACCAGATGTCTCCAAACCCTCTCAGCCAGGGAATACTAATGCAGTTAAATCATCCATCCACTGGATGGAAGCACATGCAATTACAGCGCTGCAGGAAGCTCAATGGTGGAGTGTATTGAACAATGAAGAAAGAGCAGCGGGCTCAGGAGAGCGAAAGAGAGAGAGAGAGAGAGAGAGATCCGTGATCTGAAGCGTGTAAACAGAGGAAACAGTTTGTCTATAAAAGGCAGTTTTTTATATATCCCCCCAGCTGTTAGAGTATGGTAAGATCTTTATGGGGAAACGTTTCCCTTGTTGCATGAATACAGTGTACTTGGTGTGTGTCTGTGTAAAACAGGCAGAGAGAAGGAAAGCAGTACGTCTTGTTTACTGTGCGTCAGGAGGAAGTATTATTTAAATTCAAATATAGTTAAATAGTCAATTATCTTCTAAACTCAAGCTTCACTTGAGCAATACTTTTCTGGAGCTTTCATGTGCATCTCTTACAAATGATCTACCAATAAGTGCAACCAATAAGTGCAAAACAGTAGATCTACTCTTAGAGTGCATTCAAATATTGTATTAGTTTAGTATTAGTTTATTAGTCATCAATACATCACTGTCATTGCTACATTGCCCATGGGAGTAGCTTATAAATATATAAATGCCAGATTATCAGTATATTGTATCTTTGAAGACATTGAAAATCACAAACATAACTGCAAAAACCTAAAAAAAAAAAAAGTCTGCTTCGTTATTTATGATACATTATATGTTATAAAACTAGAATGTTTTGACGATTTTGTCTATTAAACAGCAACATGGTAATTTAGCACAGTAATGTCCAAAAGAATGTGCTGAAAACAAATCAAGATCTATTAGTTTTATATCCAGTAATCATACACACTAATGGTTTAATAGAGCTTTTTCACAGCGTCCATATTGGCATGAAATAGTAGATTAACACAGGTGTTACAAGTGATACTAGGTTCCGTTCCATTCAGGGTTCTGATATTGTGCATGTAATGTATGTAAGAATTGACCTTTAACCTGTCATGTCATATGCATTTGTGTTAAAGAGACTTAATGTTTCACCGTCACTTTGTTTTTTGTAGAAGCTGATGTAAGCGACAGTCAGTCATGGCTCCGGAACCAGCAGGAGAAATCCAGCTACTCAGAAGCCAAAAACCCAAGCTCATAGAAATTCTGAGTGCCGATGCTGACTTTGTACTGCAGCATGCAGATTCTCGCTGTCTGCTATCTCCTTCCGGGTACCAGCAGGTGAAAGTTCGCCAAGTTCCCAGCGAGAAGGTGAGAGACCTCCTGGATAATGTCATCCAGAGAGGGCCAAAAGCAGCAAAGGGTCTATTGGAACTACTTAAGGACCCGGTCCTGCTGGAAACCTTTCCAAGGCTTCGCTTCATTAAACATCTGCAAGTCAATAAGCTGCCCTCAGGTACAACAAAATCCGCTCAGTGTATTCAATTGTCTCATTTTCGAATACTGTCAGACATCTGTCTTAAATATAACTGTTTCTCTTTTAACAAGGGGGAAAAAAGACATTGAAAAAGAGAAAATCCATTCCTGATTTACAGGAGACCATTTCATCCAAACGGATCTGCAATAATGGTGGGTCGAAATACATGCACACACACACAAACACACACTCTTCCCCTTAAACATCATAAAACAATGGGCTACTTCATTTGCATCTACTTCTTTGCGCAGGTTCCCGCTTGGTGAAGGAGAAGGAGCTGATGATCTTGGCTCGTACAGTTGGCAGATCTTGGAGGGAGATTGGCAGGCTGGCACTGGACATCCCCTCTGTGAAGCTGGAGCAGATTGAAGAGAATCATTCCCTCCATGCAGAACGAGTATTTGCAATGCTGTGTTACTGGCGTAACTGCCAGAGGGAAAAAGCTACCGCCGCTCACCTGCATTCCCTGCTCAGTAAGGAAGACTGGGCACTGCCATGTGAAAGCATCGACTTTCTGTTAGAAACTGACTGAGGCCTTTACTGCCTGGAACCTATTGAGGCTGAAAAGGGGATGTTTTTACTAAAAATAACTGTGTGTGTGTGTGTGTGTGTGTGTGTGCGTGTGTGTGTGTGTGTGTGTGTGTGTGTGTGTGTGTGTGTGTGTGTGTGTGTGTGTGTGTGTGTGTGTGTGTGTGTGTGTGTGTGTGTGTGTGTGTAATAGATCCTGCAATTCCATAACAAGAAGAAACAGCACTTAAAGGCTAAAATCACATCACCAGTCAGAGGGCATACATGTTTACAGGTGAAAATGTCTTGTTTTTGGTACAATTCATACAATATTTAGTGGAATTACGTATTTTCATTGGCAGATAATTTAGCTTAAAAGAAAGAAAATGTCTTGTTTTCTTACCACAAGACAAAATTGACCAAAAAACTTGAAATAAGATAAATTACCTGTCAGTGGAATGAGATAATTCTACTCATTATTGGACTAATTGTAACAAAAACAAAATACTTTCACTTGTTCTTTCAGTTTTTGCAGTGTATCATGATAAGCTTTAGTACAAATGCAATAAGCCCACGCATATGTGATATTATATTTTATATACTATAGTATATTTTTTACTTACATGTCCTACTCTCTATGACTGTGCTGCTTTATATGATTGTATTATCAAAAAAGTTTGTTTTCATGAAATTTCTTTGAAATGGAGAATTCTTTTTTTTTTTTATTGTTACTGTCTGTAGCATTGAATTTCATTCAGGGATAAATTAGGAAAATAACAGCAGTGCTCATTCCGTTTTACTGTAAGCAGAAGGGCATTAAAAAGAAGAAAGAAGAGATCATCTGCAGCTTTGTGGGACTCTGAACGTACAGACATCGCAAATCTGTCACAAGTCTTTTGAAATAAAGGAGACACACGAAGAGGAAGATGGACAAGACGCATAAAATAAATGAGAAACACTGACTGAAATGCAGCACACGTTGATTTATTCATGAGTAATTCTCCCGTGAATTGATCAAACCAATTAACTTTATTTTTTGTGACAGAAACTCATAAATCAGAACTTATTGTGTACTCTATTGTTTCTCCCAGTCTGTTCCCTCAGACAACAATAATTAACTTTGGGACGAAGGTTGACTCCCTCCATTTGTCCATGTCTGTACATTTTCTTTGTAGTCTGCCTGATCACCACAGTTAATGAATGATGGGGTAAAGAGCAAAGTGTACAGTTGTTAGTGCTTTAACCTTCTTTTGATCTTGGTTACTTATCAGGTGTAAAAGGACTGATACTGAAAATCAATAAAAAGAATTGTTTCCTTCATATCTGACTGTAAAGTGTCCGGAGTCTGCAGTGTGGCGGCCGCAGCTTAGACAGCGAAGAGCCATCAGATGGAATGTTGCGCTTCTAATGACTGAAGAATACTTGAGAAAGATCCAGGACTCTCCCAACACTGACCGCTATCGCTTTGACAAACACGCCAAGCTCCGTTTACAATTCTTCATATTGCAAAAGCTTCCTCGCTGAATATCGGGGGTGAACGCTGTGTTTTAACGGGTTCGAATCATTTTAACTCGTCTACAGTTCGGCATTACTCCTGAACTTGCTGGGAACTGATTACAGCCGCTAGTCTGGACACCATAACACGGCTAACGGAGCTAAGAGCTAACGAAGCTAACAGCTAACCTGCCCTCGAGGAAAAACACGTCAAACCATACATTTACATTTAATTACATTTAATTTAGGCTTTTACTTCCGTTCCAAACACTCAACTCTTATATTCTCTTTCGTTTAGGCAACACGTTACTGTAATAATACTGTCGAAGACATAATAGTAACGCGTTAAATAGCTTTGTTACTGTATAGTAATAGTAACGTTACTATTAGTATTACGTTACCCCCAACACTGGTAAAGAGTCACCAACCTTTTAAAAGCGTGGATATGGCAAACATGTTAGCATGCTCATGTAAGTACATTGCTATATGTGTTTTTATTGAAAGTAACTTGTGATATAGGAGTCTCGTCTCTTTAAGGGTCAGTGACAAATGATGGTTGGCAAGATGAGAAAGCCAAAAACGTTTTAAAATACATAATTATAATACGTATAATACAATACTAGCTACAGGAATACGTGTAATTGAACGACGTTTCGGTTCTTAGACGTTCATAAGTTGATTTAAAGCTAAAAATACCTGATGATATCCTATCTGATATGTCAAAATGTACATTTTGTGTTTACGTTGGTTTCATGTTATCTGATAGTCCATTTATATATGATTATAAAAATAGTCATATCATATTATTATTTTTTTAAGAGTTAAACTATCTGGTACCAAGATTTTAGGGTTATACCATATGACATTTTTGACATTGTCCCTTAATCTTTACAGCAGGAGGGAAGAAACCAGCTAATCTACATGACCTGACTGAGCCTCTTATTAACCACTCTGAGGGACAACTTTTCTTGAATGAAGCCTTTAAAATTATTGTGGAAGAAGTGCTCTGTAAAGGCACAGACGTCCAACAGAAGGTCTCACGTTACAAAGCCACAGTCTTGCCACATTACACGAGTATTATGAACGGAACTCATAACACGCTGTGTTTTCTTCCTGCAGGTTTGTGAGTGGAAAGAGCCAGAGGAGCTTGCACAGCTGCTGGATCTGGAGTTAAGAGAGAAAGGGGAGCCACATTGCAGGGTCCTAGAGAGAGTGAGAGATGTTGCAAAGTACAGCGTCAAGACAAGTAAGACTGCCAGAGACAGCCGGGAAACTGACTGAAACTGACTTACCCTTATTCACTCATGATGAGGTTTTTTTCTTTTCATTTATTTCAGGTCACCCACGTTTTTTTAATCAACAGTTTGGCGGGGTGGATTACCATTCCCTGGCTGGTCGATTCCTCACTGAGACTCTCAACACGAACCTGTGAGAATAATCTTAAAACATAAGATATTTAGCATCCTCATTCCAACTTTTCTGCCAAAGCCCCTGTATTCATTTCTTATCACTATATTTATTTAACGACACTGTGTGCCTCTGTGTTTGTGTGAAATGCAGCTTCACTTATGAGGCGGCCCCGGTTTTTGTCCTAATGGAGAATGAGGTTCTGAGAGGGCTGCGTCAGCTGGTCGGCTGGACAGAAGGTGATGGTCTTTTCTGCCCCGGTGGGTCTGCCTCCATCATGTACGCCATGAATCTTGCACGCTACAAACTCTTCCCGGAGGTGAAAAGCCAGGGGCTGTGGGGTCTCCCACGATTAGCCATCTTCACATCTCCACAGGTCAGTAATGACTGTTTAATTCATGTCGATGATGTAGAGCAGATTGAGCTTAATCAAAGATGTTTATTAACGATTACATTGTAGCCTGTGTGTCGTCCTGATTTAAATATACTTACATTAAAGAACATTTCTGATGTTTTTACAGAGCCATTACTCTGTAAAGAAAGGGGCTGCCTTTATGGGAATAGGGATAGACAATGTCATCTTGGTGGAAGTGGATGAGGGGTAATGTATGGTTAATTACAAGAGCTGAGTGAGCACTTATTAAATTAGTCCATCAGTTTTCAAAATCAATTCATATTTTGAGCCATTTATTAAACAATATGGCAAAAACTCTTTGGTTAATACATACATAAGGATTTACAGATTTCCTCTATTTCATATTCTTTGGTCAGTCAATCAAATCAAGAAATTCTGTAACATTACTTTTTGCTCAAGCAAAATGACACTTTATAAATTAAATGAATAAATCTTTAATAAAAAAATAATCATTATGGCTCTCAAGGTTCTATAGCATCACCTTGCTTATATGTCTTTTCCTTTTTTCTCTGTTCTCTATTGTGCTGCAGAGGACGTATGAGTCCAGAGGACCTGGACGAAAAGATAAAGATTGCAAAATCTCAGGTAGGTCAGTCAAGCACGGGCATCATTTTATAGTGTCTACAACCTGTTTTCCTCAGTAGGCAATGATAATCCACAAATCCTATGAAACCATAACAACTATTATGTTCCTGCAAACCAGAAAGTACAAGCGTGCTCTGTTCATTGTCACTTTGTTCCTACCAGGGTGCTGTGCCATTCATTGTAAGCTGCACATCAGGAACCACAGTGCAGGGTGCCTTTGACCCGCTGAACCGCATAGCTGACGTCTGTGAGAAACACAAGATCTGGATGCACGTAGACGTGAGTCATCGAGTGGAAGACAAATCCACGTCTGTTGACAAGCCTCGCTTTTTGCGAGGCTTGTGTTGCGATCGTTAAAATTTGCTGTCAAAGTGCAGAGTCATGCCTGTTCTGTTGTTTGTTTCAGGCTTGCTGGGGAGGGAGTGTGCTCTTTTCCAAGCAACACAGACATCTGATGAAAGGGGTTGACAGGTAATAGTTTGTATGAGGGGAGGATGCCTCTTACCTTATAAGAAAGGCCACATTTTGTCTGTACATGTGTTAAAGTTAGGCAGATATAGTAACGCAGAGCATACAAACAATACATTTGTAATTGTGCGTCTGTGTTGGTGTCTATCTGTGTGTGTGTAACAAGAGTAAATTCAGTAGCCTGGAATCCACACAAGATGCTGGTGGCTGGCTTGCAGTGTTCTGTCTTGCTGCTAAAGGATACCACGGTTTGACTTCACAGTTAAAGAAAATTACCTGATTTATATTCTATTGATAGAATTAAACAGGAATGTACTAACTTCTCTGACAGTCACTCTCTGCTTGTCCTCAGAACCTGTTGAAGCAGTGCCACAGTGCCCATGCCACATACCTCTTTCAACAAGACAAATTCTACGACATGAATCTGGATGTTGGGGATAAGTCATTACAGTGCAGTCGCAAGGTTGACTGTCTGAAGCTGTGGTTGATGTGGAAGGCTGTTGGTTCCAATGGTTTGGAAGAGCGTGTAGACAGAGCGTTCATGCATGTTAGGTAAAAAAAAAGGCGGGATCAAAACATCAAGCAAAGAGAGAATAACAGCAACATAATATGACAGTTTAACAAATCTCCTGCAGGTACCTGGTGGAGCAGATGAAGAATAGAAAAGGGTTCCATCTATTGCATGATGTATGTTAATTTTCAATGACACTTGACAAAGATTAGTTGCTTTTTTGCCAGCCAAATATTTAGTTCTTTTCTGTATTTGTCTCCACGGACAGCCAGAGTTTGTGAACATATGCTTCTGGTTCATACCACCCAGTCTGAGAGGGAAGGAAGAAAATGAAGATTACTGGGAGAAACTGGCAAAAGTAAGTTTATTTATTACACCAGTGGACCGGATACACAGAATATTGCACACAGATTAATCTTTCTAATTCACAACCCTTCAGTTATTTGTAACCTGCATGCTTTCTTAAAAAGATATTCACGTAGGCAGCCATCTTTAATACTTCCGAATCTAACCATTAACTGTGCATGTTTTTTTCTATTCCCTCTTTTTGTTCAAAGGTAGCTCCAGTCATCAAGGAACGCATGGTAAAACAAGGCACTATGATGGTGGGCTACCAGCCTTTGGAAAACAAGGTCAACTTTTTCCGTGTGATTGTGTTCTCCCCTCTTGTTACCCAGAAAGATACAGACTTCTTTCTTGATGAAATTGAGAGACTGGGAAACGATTTGTGAACAAAATAATGTATCAGATGTGTATCACTGGTCCATCTAGTCTAGAATTTAAGGTTGCGTCTAAAATCCTGCCATTGTCTCTCACAATTTTGCTTTGTGTAAACTACTGGATACGTTAATTCCCTTTTGGGATCAATAAAGTATTCATCTATTGATATACAATGTTGTGGTAACAAATCGATAATTGTAATTTGCTTGATTTATCTTTCAAAATATCATGAGTTGCTCAACTGAGAAGTCCATAGATGTTAATATGAGTGTTAGGATTAATGCTTCTTATGACCATATTGTGATGCATGTAAATGTTGAGAAATAACAATAAAGGAATCTTAATAAGTGAACGAATTAATAAATAAATTATATTTATTCTTAACAATCATAAAATGACTATGGTGTATTTTTTTCTTGATACATTGTAAACTTACCACATATAACTCATAACAATGAAAGTCTAGCCATGCTATGCGCTCATGTGCCCTTACAAACTTTACTCTTTTGTCCATTGCAAAATCCCACCAGTTCCTTACAATTATGGCCGCCAACGTGGGTCGTTCCGCTTGAATCACGTGGCCGAGCGCCCGTCCAATCACGACTCTCCCCGGGGAGCACTTCCGGTGGCGTTTCCTGTCAGTGTTTGTAAACTGAGGAAAAAAATTGGAAGTGCGACAAGAAATAATAATCTGCGAAACTCTTTTAAAAAACGAAAGGTAAGAGGTCCGCACTTTAGCACGCTTTACTCGCGACTACTGAGGCGTTTCCTAATGTGCGACTTTGTTGATTGTAGCGGCTGTATCCGAGGAGGGAGGTGTTGTTTTGTGGTCGGTGCTGAGCCCGCACGCCCTGCCAGGCTGTTGTTGTGTTGTCTGGGGCGGCGGGTTGTTTGGTGGGGGGTGGGTGGGGGTGTTCAGTCATACGAGAGTTGTCCAAAACCGTAACTACCGGTGTGCTAAGCTAGTTAGCCTCCTCCGTTTAATTCAGCCGACACTCTTTACATGCTTCATACGTTTAAACACATAGTCTACAAATCTAAGCCCAGTGTCCCTCCGATAAAGTCCCGTTTGATTAACGAAGTCCATTTGTTCAGAAATAATCACTTTTCCGATAGAGGATCAAACGTTTTGAAGATAATTAGCATTTCCAACCCAAATTAATGTAAATATTACAATACATGAAATGATTAACAAGCTAATGTTTCACCAAAGTGATGCATTACAGCGTTTCCGTTGATTCTCAAAGAATCTAAGCACAGTATAGGTATCGGCTATAGATGTTTTGTGTTATATCAGATAATACTGTAGTCATAAAACTGCACAATAATATATTTTTTTACACAATCAGTTCAGATACATGGTGTTTTTTTTACATTCGTAAGCTCTGGTGCAAGGTGCTACGTCTAAATTATCTGCCTTCCATTGCCAAGAATGTAACCCTGCAGGGTTTAGTTTCAGGTCAAAATCCATTTGAACTTCAAACTGTAGTAATGATGAGCATGAATTGTGCAGAGAAATGTTCAGGTGGCCATTTTTGTTTTAATCTGTTCATACCAAAAGTGATATTTTCGGAATGTGTTGTGAAATTTGAGGATACAACATGAAAACATTTTGCCTGTATGTAATAGGGTCACAAACACATTTGAAGAGAGAAAGCTGCAAACCTGGGACATATGTTTGTCATGTTAGAAAAGGTTATATGCTTAGTCATTATTATGTGCTTTGGAATTACTCCCCATGTCATTGACTAAATGATTTGGGAACCACATTTATCGCATTTGCAATTTCATTGCATGAAATCCAATTCACAGTATAGTGACAGATTGCCCATTGGATGTATTTCAAAAACACTCTAATGATTCATGACTTTCTCCCACATCAGTTCAACTGTCGTATGAAATGTGAATTGGGGAAATTAACAACATGACTCCCTAACATGTAGACTCAGTATATTGGGATAAATTCTTTAACTAATACGACGTTACCTTATTTTAACTTGCTTTCAATCAGTTTTGGAAACATGTTGCCCATGTTTCATTTTAAGATTCCTAAAACAATATGATAGAGTAGCAAAAAGACTGAAGCTCACAATAGACTTTTAGACACTCACCTTTTATACTTTTCAGCACTTCCTCATGTACACGCATTTGTGTGATTAACACATCATTACGTAAACGGATGTCTTTCTTTTGCTTTTCTTTCCCTTTTTTGTTTGTTATCAGATTCCCCCTTTTTTCCTTCTTCTACTTGGGTCTTTTGTGTTCTGTCTATCATAGAATCATGTGGTGTGCACCAAACCATTGGGGCTTTCTTGCCTGAAACACTGCACATATTAGTGCTTTAACCTACACTTCTGGATATATTATATCCAAAAGGATATAATATATGAAATCCAAAGAAAGTGGTCTGGTATTCCAGGTCCTGATTCAAGCATGTACACAATCTCAGCCTCATGTTGTCACGCCTCTACTTTCAGGCTTTGGCCTCCGATGATTTGGGTGGGTGTGGTCTCTTCTGTTACCCCTCATCCTGAGTGACTGTTCCCCCAAACACGCACGCATTCAAACTACGGCGATGACACACCATTCCAACAACACTGTTCGAGACCATATGAAATGGGTCAGTGGAAGTCTCTTCATCTCCAGAATCACCATCATGTTTTTACTAGGCCTAAAAAAAAAAAAGGTTTGGTTCCCGTTGGTAGGCAGTTGAGGCCATTGGTCAGTAGAAATTTTTTCCTCTCCTTTTCCCACTGGGGGGAGGAAATGTGTGTATGTGTGTGTGTGTATATATATACACACACACACCTTTTTGTCTTTACAGGAGGAGTGCTATTTGTTAGCCTACCTTTACTACATCTACTCTACAAACTTCTGTGTCGTCCCAGCATGTTACACACACGCATGCACACACACTCATTTAACCTCCTAGGACCTGCCATCCACATATGTGTAGTCTCTGCATGCATGCCATGCAAGTTTGGGTTAGTTAATATGAATGCAAACCAAGATTCTGATCGATGGTAGACACTATATCGCTGGCAAGGTTTGTCCAGCTGTCAGTTCCGTTAACTTTGCTAGCTGCTGATAGAAATGTACAAAGGCGCTTGTTGACCACATGAAAATGTTTTAAACCTACCCTCACAATTTTGGTTGTGGCGGTAGTGTTATACGTACAAATGTGGAAACATTACATGTGTCCATCACTGTAAACGCAGATGAACTGAAGATGATAGCTTGAATGTCATGTAAGGGATGTAAACTCTTATTCTAGGGTTACATTGGTAGGCCTATACAAGTTATCTCGCCACCAATTGGTGTGTTTTCAGAATACAATAAATAGGCTACAAAATTGTATGTGACAACAGCGATTATCTTATTGGACGACTGACTCTGCAGTATTGCTAAGTGGCTCAGATTTTTGGGACAATTCCTCAATCTTATAAAATAAATTTGGTTCGCACATAAATCGTCAGGCTCGGCCGGAAACCGGAACCAAACAAAAACATTTTTTTTATGCCCTGCGTGTTCCCAGTCCTGATGCCAGTGCATTTCTCTGTTACTCCCATTACTCGACCCCCCCCCCCTCCTTTCCCTGACTCCTTCTCTCTATGAGGAGCCCCATGGCCCCATCTTTCTGCTCTGACATGTTGTTTGCGTTGCTAGGCTGGGTTGCTGGGCTGCGAGGCGGTGCTGTCCAGCATGGCGCTGATGCAAGCCAATAACATTCCAGGCCAGAAGAAGATGATGTCACCCCTGGGTCAGGGGCACAGAGCCAGTCCCGAGAGCCACCAAACCCATTCACAGCAAAGTCACAACCACCATGGACACCAGGTTCAACACGGACAGGGCCATCACAGCCACATGGGCCATCTGTCAGCTGGGACCTGTCCACCACTGGTGAGGGGAACTCTGGCCAGGCTCATTTTTTTTGTCTATAGAAAGCCCAAAATACACATATACACAGCTTATATGTCACAATATCTTTGCTACTTCATTGCAAACTAGCATGCAATCTGTTTAGTGCAGCAAACCTTACCTCCTACCATTTCTTCCTCCCAAAGCTGATTCGGAAGGATGGGGATTACCACTCATCAAGAATGATGGATGGAAAGGACATGCAGGCAAACCAGAATATGCAACCCAAGAAAAAGCACAAAAAATCCTCCCACAAAGTTAAAGAGAAAGTGGAGGTAAGGAATGTTTCTAAACTATACACTTAAACGCAAAAATTTACTTCTGCTGTTCAACTTGGTCTAAACTCACTTTGTTGCCGTTGTTAGCCTATACTTCCCCCGATCGATATGGATGTTGACAGTTCGTTGAAAGTCCAGAAGAACTTCATCTGTGACCACTGCTATGGAGCTTTCCGGAGTAGCTACCACCTCAAGCGACATATACTTACACATACAGGTGACGACCCACAACCCCTTCCCTGCACTGCAGTGTGGACTTTTTCTTTCCTTTGCACTTAGTAGATAAATATGGGAAACAGGGCGGTGTAACAATTGTTGAGACCACTTTTCAGCCTATTAAACCTCAGCATACATCCACCCTTTGGCAGCTCCATCTGCGACTTGGAATAAACTGCAAAAGAAAAAATATGGAGTCAAGCCAGCATTTTTAAGTACTGACTTGGGCAGATCACCCAATGGCTTCATTTTTGTTGTTATTTAATTTGTTATAATGTCAATAATTTTCACTTTTTGTGTTTTTTCTACCCGCTCTTTTGGCTTGGAACAGAAGATTCCAATAGCAAATGCATTTAGTATCGTTTGAGCAAGCAAGTGATAAAACCAACCAGTGAAATGTGCAGTCAGAACTGATAAAATGTCTATAAATGATTCACCTGCGATTGTTAACAGGGGAGAAGCCGTACGCTTGTGACTCGTGCGATATGCGGTTCATTCAGCGCTACCACCTGGACAGACACAAGAGAGTGCACAGCGGAGAGAAGCCCTACCAGTGTGATCGCTGCCATCAGGTTCGTCGGCTATTCTTTCAACTTGGCTAATAAGCTCTACATGTACTTCATATCAGTCGGCATCTTAATATATTAAAGGATGGGTCACAGATTTCCAAGTTAGACCTAAATGAACATTTTCTTGCCCTTATTATTCCGCCTGTCCATTAGAAGATGGTGTTTCAATGTCAGCGATGGGGGCTAAAATCCACAGTCCTCCTCTTAAATGTATTTAAAGGATTATTAGAAGCTAATATGATGTTTCAGTCATCCAACTTAGTCAAATCATGTAGATATTTGTGAACATCACAGACTTTTGTGCCAAAGTTCCTTTTTTGAGTACCCAACTCAGACTACTGAAGCCTCATATGAGCTTTGAAACGCATTTTGGCACAGAATGACTTTGTGGACACACTGTGATTTTTGGCCCTCTGTTACATTTCCACACTAGAGAAGTGATTTCGGGGCACCTAAACAATCAATATCAGTGCAAATGTGATATATTAAGATTGTTTTCACAGCTTTACCTTCCTCTCTGATAGCTCTTTCATTTGGCAACATTTCATCAGTGGAACCTCTGTGTTCCATTGATGAAACAACACTGACACAGTGTACATATAGTATATTCTAAAGCCTCATTTATACTCGTTTTACATAGAAAAATAAAGATGGTTATTGCTCCCATACTTGCATCCACGCATTGTTCTTGTCAGCTAGGATGTTGCACAATAAAGCCACTAGAGGGCGGTTCATACACTTAAATATCAAACTGTCTCAACAGTATCAGTAGCATTGTTTCGCTGTGTTGTCTAAAGCACCAATCTTCCTGTACCTCGCTCCAGAACTTCTCACGGACAGACCGTCTGCTGAGGCACCGGCGGCTGTGTACAGTCGGCATCAGCAAGGAGGAGAACCAGTCGTGCTGTGACAGTCGGGCGTCAGGGTACTCGCAGGACGCGTCGGCCCACCCAGCTTCCTGGAGCCCGCTACAGTCTTCTAACAACCGTCTGACTGTCTGACCTTCAGCCCCCCCCAGAGACCCCACAGACAGCCTGCGGCTCAGTAATGTCGCACATTGGATCTCAACAGTACTGATACCTGACAGCAGCCTAGATTAAACACAACCAAACTTTAGTTTTGCCCCCGCCAGCTCATTCATAGAGCTTGATAGTTGGATTTTTTTTTTTTTTGTACTTTTTTAACATACTGTTACATTCATGGTACCGGTCTTAAGGGGAAGAACTAACCGACGTCCGTAGCCAACGCGTCACATTACGATGGCAATAACTGAACGACAAACGCACACATCTTTAATTTAAAAGGGTTTTTTTTTGTCTTGACGCAAAAGGATTGCAAGTACTTTTGACCGCATCAACTGCTGATGTATCGTGCAGCGCCACACGGGGCATCCTGCTGACCTGCAACCAACCCCAGCGGTGCTCGCTACTATACATGGACAATTCACTAAAGGACACAAACGCAGACCCGTCGAGCTTTTTAGTGTTGAAGTCCTACTCATTTTGTGTTTCTTACACTACTAATCATGTACCAGCCACTGCTGATAAGGGAAAGATCACGGCAGACTTGTGGTCCATGCTGCTTTGAGTGATGAGCCACCTTTCCGAACCTTTAGGTGGTTTTAATACATCCAACGCTGATCCAAACATGGGAGGGGCTTAGTACAGAAAAAAAATCTAAACTTTTCATCCAAGATCATACAGGACTGCCATTTACCAACACACAAGTCTGGATTAAAAAAAACAATGTCTTAAAAAATAGACTGTTTGGAAAAAATATATATATTTGTCCCACTGTTAACATGAAAAACACTAAAAGGTTAAATGGATGAAATGCAAAAAAAAAAAAAAAACAAGCATAGGTTTTCAACTAATTGTGTAGAGAATGTTTGGATACACATAAACTTTTCTACCTTGTTTTAAAGGGTTTTATCTCAACTGTTAATAGGTTACAGTGATGAACAGCAGGCTGACAGTTTTGTAAGACGAGCTCTTTTTTTTTTAAGATGGTAACTGGTCCTCGAACCACCTGAATGAGGTGATTCCTAAAGTGTCTCTGTAATAACCCCCTCTATTTAAATTCAGTTTGTTTACTATTTCTTTGTTTGTTGAAACCAATGCCAGTCTTATTTTATCCCCACCCCTCCTCTTCAGTGTTAATATTCTCCTACTCAGTCTTCTGTCCTTTCAAAAGTATTTTGGTAAGTGAGGCTGGGAGTTTTGAGTCCACAGTCACAAGCGCAACAGCCTGTCAAATCTTTCCCAAACAGATGGTTATAAGGCTGTTTATTTTGTTTTCACTAGGGAAAAGTCTCTTTTGTCAGTGCTCGAGGAAATAGCCCAGATCAATTCATTTTAAAGTACGATTTGGCTCATCCGTGGATTTTGAGAGCTCACCTCCGTCTTTCCTCGACCTGACTGAATGTGATCTGAGTACAGTGCCATGTGATTTCATCTCCAGTTTATCCTTTAGCGTCTTCAGTGAAGATGACTAATTGTATGCGGTGGACAGGGGGGAATATAAGGTCCATGTGGTGTTTTTATATGATTATAACCTACATTCTATTACGTTCAGGCCTGCGTATGGCTAAATCAGTCTGTAAACACTGGACTGAAGACTTTAGCTCGATTTTAGGACACATGAATTTTAACTGTTATCTGTTTAGAAATGTTTTATAGTAGACTGGTAGTTCTGTTGCTGTCAGACTTTTAGATCACTGACATGTCTACTGCTTATGAAGTTAATATACAGGGGTAGAAAATAGTATGTACGGGGCCCACACTCCAAAAGAAGTATTTACAAATATATGAACCGTAGTCTGATGATTTCTTAAGACAGCTGAACAAGTCCAAGGAGAGAGATCCTTTCATTTGCTATTATGAGTTTTTTTTTTTTTTTTAAAAAGCTGCCAATCTTGCCCTTTTAGTATAGCAACCATGATTAGTTGATGATTTTTTTTATTATTTTTTTTTATTTTGCATGTATTTGTTTGGAGGATCTTGTATACAGTTTGTGAGATTTTATAAATTGTGAGCTCCACTTTCTTCAGCCATTTCAGGGGTGAAGTGAAGTGAATTTTGACTCTGTAGTGAATGGAGATTTAGGGCCCCAAGTCTCAATAAAACTGTTACACTTTTTAAACATGTTCCACGTGTTGAAAACATTTAAAAAGTTCAGTCTAACTGGAAAATGTGAGGATTTTGCAAGATGAAATACTTAACAATTATTTTTCAGCCATCTCAGCTTTTTTTTTCATCTTTATTCAACATACATTGTAAAACATTACTTAGAGAATCAGACACTGTAAAATGTTTCACCGATATGTAGTGCACTATTTCTGTCAGCAGATGGCATCCATGACCACAGGCAGGTCAATTTTCTATCCAGCTTTGTAACAAGGATGAAGAAACACCCCCATCTAACCCCTTTGAGTGGTAATTCAAAATCTCTGAGTCAAAAAATAGACTTAATTGTCATGGGCGAGATAAAAGGCAGTTTGTGTGCTTACATCCTATAAAGTTCAATTAACCGGTTGTTTTTCTTATCAAATCAGTGGTAAATAAAGTTCGCTGTACATATAATTGAGTTTATAGGCAGCCGCAAAGTAACAAGATTTCAATTACAATTGGCTTAGGTAAAAAAAAGACAACAAAAGACATCACAACACACACACGATTCAGAGTAATGGTAAATAAATTGATTACTTGTAAGAATGACTTTTGTCCATCTCCGGTTACCAGTTGCAGCTTTTTCTCTACTATTAAAAACAAATACATTCATGTCCAATTTACAATGCCATGAAGCAGAATGAAACCTCACTTCACTGTTTTGTACTTGATATAAGAATTGACTGTTAATTGTCATTGCAATACAGTTTTATCACCGTACAAAGCCTTGTTTGAGCCACAAGAGGGGGGTGTATCCTAAGCTACAGTCTGTTCACAACCTTCCCTGAGACAGATGCACACATGTGATACAATCCTGTGTGCAATGCACTACTTATTATATTGATTTATACTTTTCTTTGTGTTTTTTAAGTACTTATTGAAGTTGAGACAAAAAAAGATTAATATACCTCTTCCATGCAGCAATTACTGGATATGACCTATTGCTGTTCGGAAACATGTGGCCCTCATCTGATGTCGCATCAAACTTTCTGGAACTTGTAAAGAAAAAAAAAAAGGCAAAGCATCTAAAGAGTTATAACAGTCACATTTTATGAGTTTGTAAATCAAGTTTGATTCCAAAACTGCAGAATGTCAAATACATTAGATACGTGTCAAAACAGCAGTCAGTCGTATACAAAGATGATTTGTTAAAGATGTTGCTTTTAAGACGTCCCATTGTCAGAGTGGGCAATCAAACAGACATAACTTTGTGCGCGGTGACAGCTGATACCTGCATTCTTCAGGCGGGAGGAAAGGATTTCTTCAAGTACATTGCCCCATCATTCTCCCTGCATGGGTATTGCCACATCAGTCGTACGTTAGGAAGTGCAGATCGTGCCCTTTAGCACCTTCTTCTGCGCTATTGACCAGTTCTTTAATTAAAGCATTAGGATAGGCAGGATGAGATCAGCCTGAAGGCTGCTTGGGAGTATGTGCTCTCTCCCCCATGGGAGACATCCCCTCCCTCTGCAGCCTGATTTACAGCACCCACAGGCCCCCGGCACTTAACAATGGACCTCCTTAAGTGAGGTAGATGGGGAGGAGATCAGAGAGGGGGAGCTAACACTCCATCTTCATACACTGAAAGTGCTGAAATCATCTAGGTTCGAAATCATCTTCCGCGAGACAGACCGATCACGGAGTGGGTCCGGAGCAGAGGTAAAAGTGTGGGAGTGCTGCCTTGTGTGTGGAGCGGCTCACTCTATCAGGGAAGGGGAGCCCTTTGCAAGACTGATGGCCAACTCTGCATGCTCACCTCTCCTGTCAGAGGAATACAAAAATAGGCCCTCAGAACAGAAATTTTCTCCCAACAACCAGTAAATCACAGCTGACTGCGCACACTGTGGCTCTGTCAACACACGGGTGGTTCACTTTTACAAAAACAAGCCCTCAGCAGCAGAAACAGTCTGTCTCCGACAAATGTTTGGATGCCCCCTGATCAAATACATCACGGGCTCACGGCGGATGATTGAAAACCTCCCAACAATGGCTCCCGCTATCTCCCTCTCCCCGAGGTGTGGGAGAGCCTTTTCATCTCAGGCTTTGATTAATAAAGGAATAGCTGGTTGGTTGAAAGCAGCGATCTGCACCCCACCCCCACCCCCCACCCCCGAACATCCATCAAGCCCGTGACAGCCCACCTCACTGTGTTAATTAGCGGTGATATTTAAGCTGTCTGAGGTGTTCCATGGCCATCAGCGTGGTGGTGCTGCTCATCATTAAAATTTCAATTCCTCTGTCCGGGTGACTCCCTTTTTTTTTTCCTGGACACCTCGGTGCACACGTCCTCAGACTTAAAACTCAGGAAGCGCGGGTGAACTGTGCCGCCGCGCTCCGAAATGAGAACCAGAAATGTAAAGTAACAAAGCACAGACGGAATCCGAAATTAAATGAACCTACTGTGAACCTGTTGGTGCACTCTACATCTTTTCACATGCTTTTTAATGTTATGCCGATTGTGTCAGCACAGATGTAAAAACATCAGTTTGACTTATCGCACTTGCTCTTGTAATTATTTCAAATTACATGAAAGAATTTGCCGTAAATCTAAAGTTCTCATAAAAATCGCGAGCGGAGAAAGTATGAGTGCATTACTTATTAATAATTACCAAATATTGTAATGTTCTCTAATACTAGGGGCTATTATTCAGGGATAAATTATGTATGTAGCTGAATCCTGGCCTACATTATGACCAAAAGGCATCATGCACCAGCCTGAGAACTTCAGTGGTACAAAATTAAAGAATAGCAATGAAGGGCATCTTCACAAATGGCAGCCATTTTACATCAATCTGAAGTCAGCTGGACAAAATGGCCTCCAAATGGGCACGATTTTGATGAATACCTATTGTCCATAAGGAATTCTGTTGATATCATTGTTTCCGTTGTCACAATGTCGCCAACGTGCGGAAGTTACCGAGGGGATGTGTGCCAGCCACCTGCGTTACAAACCGTCTCCGAGGGGGAAAGTTCTGTCACGTCATGCGACAAATTGTCCCATATTCCGACATCTGCCACTACTTTTCTAATTAGTGTAACTCAGCGAGATTAATTAGCCCCTGCATATCATTCCCAGTACTCAAAATATAACACAGAAGAGTAAAGAAGCGAAAGCAATCACTCATCCCACCGGTAACAAGGGAAAAGTGAGGTTTGAATTTGGCCTACTTTAGATACGTTTTAATACGTTAAAAATCATGAATATTCATAAGTAAAGATGAACCTCCAGTAAAGTCAGAACTCATTTTGACACATGTACAGAGTGAAGCTTCAACGACTTGAGAAAGAAACTGATTGATGAATAATGGGCTGCAAAGAAGCTCTAAGCTGGACTGAAGATTTTTGAACATCAAATTAATATCCTGTATTTCAACATGTCACCGTAGGAAAAAGCTCAGATATAAATAACGCATCGATGGTAAATTTCCTTAAGCTGCTTCAGTTGCAGGGTCTTGGTTTTGTGTATGTTGGCTCACTGTGTTGGCTTCACTTGAATAAAACCGAGCCACTGTTAATGTAATTAGTACCACCTGCTTAGCTACTAACACAAGTTAAAAACGTCAGATTCAAGTTTAATTTTCCAATCAACACAAGATCGCTGAGTTTAAGGGAAAAATGTCATTGCTGTGCTTCCCCGCGCCGCGTTTCACGCTTTTTTTCCCCCGACGCGTCGTCTGCAGTTTGCAGACGTATTAGCGAAGATCAAGTTCAGTTGTGCGTGACTTTGCTTGCAGAGATTTATCTGGCCAAACAACTCATTCACATTCTCCTTGACAGGATGGACACTCCGGCGCCCCGCAGAGTCTGTAAAAAATCCCTTCCCAACTGAGGTGCCTTTAGCCTCGACAGATGCATTAACATGCCTTGGCCTTATGTCACCCTATTAATCTGCAGCTTGTTGGGACGCGTTTGGGCCGAGACACTTTTGTAGGTAGCAGACGACCAGGCAGGACACGGGTCGTTGAGCGTGAGCGCCAACAGTTTGCTTTCCTCTAATCTTCCAAGGGCCTCTTATGACGTCTTAAAGTTTCATTAAAGAGGCAACTGTACTGTACCAACTTCACGAGGACTTTCTCGTTATTTATGGCAGGCACGGAAGCGAAGCTGTTAAAGTTTTACGTGTGCGCAGTATTTTAGGATGATTCATTATCATCAACTGCAGGATTACACGGGCCTTATCACTGACACCACATGGCTGTTATTGTAAACAAAGTTACAGCTGAGCTGGGCAAATCTGCGGCTTTATTTGCCGCTTCCTCTGACCACGTAAAGATAGGGGACACTCGGACAAATGTCAATAATCGGCTGATGAATGGATTCTCACACCTGTGTCCTCTTTGTAGGACTGTTTGAACAGACTCCGGTGTAGGTGGTAGATGATTTAGTGAACCGGTAGCTGGATTCTACTTTTAATCATTGTTTGATCACTTTAAATAAATATATAGTAGCGGTCAAAGCCATTTCAAAATTAGTGTTTAGAATACTAGTATTAGAGTGTCACACCTCCTGCACCGGAAGGCTTTCAGAATTAAAATTTGGGCTTCAGAAGTGCTGGAAGCTAACTGCACTGTGGGAAGATTTATTCATCTAGTTGTGTAGAATAGAGACACATGTGACTAAAATAAGGAAACATTTAAAGACCATCTCTATACTCTCTGGTGTGAGTCAATAAGATTAATTCTCAACACTTTTTGACCTCAAAACTGCAGAATTAGATCTTAAAAGTACTGCGAACAAACAAAAAGAGTCACAATTACAGTATATGTTGAAGAATTTGCATGTTATTCGCAGAACGGCAAAACCACCACGCAGGTAAGTCCCCGTTGAAACGGTTAACTCCATACAGGTATGTTTGTCTCAACCTCTTTTAACACGCCGCCAAACCATCCATCACTCCCCAGAGTTCAGAGGGATCATGTCTCTTTAAGATGTAAAACCTGTAATATTTCTCTTAGATGGCACATTGTCAGAGGGCATGCTGTGTAACCCCCGAGTTATCAAGTTCACCAGAAGGTCTCGTGGAATTATGCAATCCCGCTTGACAAGGCAGGTCCAGGGCTTTCCTCTCCTCTCTCTATTTCCCGACAGTTTTCCACTTGAGCAGACGACCTCAAGTGTGACGTGAGAGAGTGAAGAGAGGGATTTGATATCCAAGGGAAACGGCGCATGAATCCGCCGGAGGGTTGATAGACAGGGCAGGGGCGGCCATGCTGTTTACCCTTAGATATTTCCGTGGGTCAGGGCTGTTACAGGGCCGCGTTCTCGCTCTTCTTGATCTTGTCAGGATGGACTGTCAAGCTGATGAAGAGATAGGGCGCAGATAGATGACGGCGTCGCACGAACAACGCCGGCGCTGCAATGGGCAGATACAGTAGTCAAGACGCCAAAGTGACTTTGGCAGTTCACTGCTGTTGATCAGCTATGCGATTACATGAGTGATTTACTCAGTCGTTTAGGGTAGTCTGACCCGCCCCAGCGTCAAACAAAACCCACTAATCATGAGAAATGTGGAACGAGAGGAGGAAAGATGACAGCAGAGTCAGATGTGTGCTCAGGTGGGAAACAAAACTCATATCAGAGGCAGTGACTGGACGCATGCATATGTGCACAATCTTCCCATTTCTATCCGTCGGCTCACGACTCTAAAACTCTGTCTGAGTGCGATATCCGCTGAGGATCGGACTGCTTCGGCTGATACTATCAGACTATTTTATGAACTGCTCATAGCCTTTTCTTGGATAGACGCCGGAGCGTTTTCTCCTATCACACGTTTCTCTGCTCGCAAGAAGGTCTCTTCTCCTCTCATGACGTCAGGACTATTATACTCCAGCGCCACCTCCCTTCAGGGATAAGATTTTACGATTGCAACCTGACACCGTTTCTGTGTCCTATAAGCGACAGGGCTGTAACTCACTTCAAAGGCAGGAGGCATCAAATCACAGTGCACCCATAAATTAACCTGCCATGCCTTGGCCAATGAGAAGGCGGCATTAAATCTCGGCTGTCACACTGGCGGCCAATGGAAAGACGATGGCTGTAAATCTGTCAGGGCCACGTCTGTTAACGGTGTTGTGGTGTGGTTGGGGAATCCACGGGGAGGGAGGGGAGAAAGTGAGAAACTGTGGATGACAGAGGGAGGGAACAAACCGGGGGTTCAGAGGTATGCCACAGAAAATGCTTTTCTTTACATTCTTCGGCTACGAAAATACATAGGCGCACGATCTAGGAAATAAGGGAGGACGCGTGTAGGGAATTTTGCACGCAAAACAAGACTAAACACGGCCAGGGGAGGTAAAAAAACAAAAAAACAAGCAGAAACAGACTGTATGTTTCCCTGATGGATGCGGTGGGAGTAGAATAACACCAGGAGAAACACTCATAAAGCTTTACGGCCGCCATGGCCGTGTCTGATGTTGCCTGTCCACAGTGAAAATGACTGGTGGCCCCTTCTTTAGTAGTATTTTGCATCATTGCTAGAGCAAAACTTAGTGTTGACTGGTTGATAATAGCAATAACCCGGCCCGAGCCCCGGCTGCGCTGACACGGCCACACCAGCAGCAGGCGCCCGGCCGCACGCTGCCCTCAGGATTACGGTCGGTTCACGAGGGTCTTGGAGGAGGGGAAGCCCTCGGTTCAGTCGGGCCCATCCACTAACCAGATGTGCCCCAGTTGTGCGGCTTCAGAGGATGATAGACTTGCCCCTGCGGCACAACAAAACCGAGCAGCTAGTCTTCGGGATTTAGTTTTTTTACCACCTAACGACAAAGAAAACACAACATGGCGCCGCTCCATCCGAGCAGTGCCAGCTTTTGAACGGAGCGTTTCCACATCCAGCGTGCAACCACTATCACTCCTCGCACGGCAGGGCCTTCGCTAAAGAGTAATGGACTGCACGGGGGAAAATAGCAGAGGGAAAACACATCAGGTAGAATATTTCCCCGATTAACAATGCCCTTGGTGAAGCACTTTAATTATCCTATCAAAGTTGAACATTTTCATGTAATAAATCTAACAGGTATCGTAAAGTAACCGGTCTTGCCACGGCAATGATATTCCAACATGCAGAAAAAAGCTTTCCCTTAACAAAGCCCGCCGTTTTTTTTTTCTTTTTTTCTTTTTTTCACTAACTTGTAACGATGACCGATAAACCAGCCGCATTCGTGGTGACACTTTTATCTTACATCAACAAAAAAAATTAAATATTAGCATCAGAATTTACAGTCATCTTATGTCATTACTATCATACTTTTTTTTTCTCCCCCCCCCCCTCTTCAGAAACATAAACAGCGCGCTGAATTATGGCAAAGGCAGGCAAGAGTACAATGGTGAAGGTGTTGTTTTTGGCTGGCTTTTCCTGGAGTGGCCATGATTCTCTATTCTATGGGAATCCATAAACAGACCCAAAGAGGGCAACTGGGGCCATAAACCACGTCAGGCTGTCGAGATGCTGCAGAGGCAGAGCGAGCAGGTCCGGGCGCATACCTCCTGCTCTCTGGCTGCACCCCCAACGCGCGCACACACACACAAAACCACATGCACTTTAAACAGCCTTTTATGACCTATTTGAATGTTTGCAATGACTCTGTAGATTTGATATCGGTTTAGTTTATTTGGAAAACTCAGCCGGATAATAAACCACAAAAGAGCACATTCCCTTCATGTACATAAACCCTGTGTTAATATCTTCGTCTTGTTGTTAGCGTTATCCGCCGGATGTAAATATGAAAGCAGCAGACGCAAAATAGCCTTGTTAATTTTAACACGGTGGGTCATTAAATATCATGCGGGTCTTGCCCTTTGTCCTGCTCTAACAATATAACAGCACTTCCTTTAATATGTTTACTGTATTGGATCCAACATACTGTCATTGTTTTCCCCAGTGTTGTTTCTCTTGAGCAGGGCGGGCCATTGGATGGCTGCTCGGGCCCATTGACTATGACATAAAGACTCTGTAAGCTTACAGATGATGATAATTTATTGACTCTAATTCACAGTCCACTCACACACGCACGCACACACACACACACAAACACACACGCATACAAGTGCACGCGTCGATCAATTACAAGGCTCAAGCCCCACACGTCTCTGACAATTTTACTGCATGTTATGTACAGCATGTCAAAACGTGGCGTTTCAAACTGTTATACTCATTCTTGTATAATTAATATAAATAGCTTGCTGTTTTTTTTTTCTTCTCTTTTTTTTTATGATGGTGCAACTGTAATTAGCGGATGAAAAAGAGTCATTGAGCTCTCTGATGGTGCTGCAGGACTGTCAAGATTAAAAGTGAGGATCCGGGACAGACATGTTGTGGTGGGATCTGTTTTAACCCCATCTCTTCCCTGCCGTGCCCTCGCCGGGATCTCATCTAATCACATTTACTGCCGCCTTCTTCTGCTAACACCGTCCTCTTTAACCTTCATGTTACAGCCCTCCCTCACTGAAGCCACACATAGAGACAGAGACTGTCCTCATTATGCCAGCAAACTGGTGCGATAACAGTAAACTGGTGCGATAATGGAGTCCATTTATAATGATTACCTTTCCTTTCTTACTGCTCTTTCTCCAGTAAAACACTTAGCAAGTAGCACCGGCGTAGCCTTCATTCATGCTATCTCTGCCGCCATAAAGAGAAACGGATTCAAGGGCTGAATCAAACTGGAGCAAAGCCAAGACAATTGGTCCACAGGTCAGAGCCATTAACAGTTTCATTGAGTATACTGCTTTCTGTGAAAACATCAACCCTCCTGTGTGTGTGTGTGTGTGTATCCAGGCCGAGTCACACACACTCATGCTGTTGGTTTGATATGTTTCAAATCTGCCAACAATCTGCCAACAATCAACTGTGATTGATGTGCAGCTTGCACAGAACATTACTTTTTATTATCGCCTGACCAAGAAGCTGCTGGAATTTTGCAACTGTTACCGCTGTCGATATTTGGTTTAAGTAATCTGATTAAGATATCATTTGATAGCGCTTTTTACCTAAAGTTGAATGAATTTCAGTTCAGAATTTTAATACTGCGTTTTCTTTTCAGCCGACGTATACAGAGATATTGATGCATCCTCAATAAGATATCAATAGGTTTACAGCCTTGCCGATTCATCAGTCTAGCTATTATTTTGTTTTAGTTATTTATTTTATTTTTTACATTTTAGGCAATTATCCATTTATACTAGACACAAATACACAATTTGTGTCTAGTCTTTTCTATTGTCTCCTAAATATCCAATTGAAATGAGTAACTGACACCAATAAAGTCCAGAATAAGTAGGATTTATTGGTTTAGCTCTAACAGAAATACTAAGTTTTGCACAATCTTGATTCGATTTTAACATTTTTGATTTCTTTTTAATTTAATCAAATGTACCTTTGAGTATCATGACTGCGTTCTACACATCCAGCAGTTTTCAAGACAACAGTAAAACCAGCGAGACTGTAATAGCAAGCTTTCTTTGGTTTCTATCCTCTATGACTACAATCAAAGTCAAAATATAATTTCACAGACTTGCTGTAAGAAAAATGCTCCGGTTTACTTTCTGCTTTCAAACATAATTACTACTTTACGTGATCCTCCGTACTTAATGCTCCAGGCCATCTACTTTTTTTTTTATGTTTAAGCAAAATGACTAGGTACAGATTAGAAAAAGAAACAAAAAAAGGAGTCACTATGATATAAACAGTAGCTAACATGACTGGCCATCACACACGTCACAGCACGCCATGTACAGTAGCTCCAAGAACGAGGTGTCTGACTTTAAGAACAGAGAACATGGAAACCTGAGCTGTAACATGACCTGTTACCTGATGTGGTTCTAATTAGGCATGCTTGGATCAGTTTGTTGTGCAACCAATAACAATATCTGCAAGACATTATCTGTGTGATTAGCATGAGAACATATGGGGAAACCTATATGGAAGAATCCAGTTATATAATTCCTTTCCCTGTACAGATATCAGCATGATATAGCACCTCTAACACCCATTTCCTTCTGGAGTGTATCCTTCATTTGCATTAAAGTGTATGTATGAGGTTAGCGTGTGAAGGTGCATACATGAAAGTGCACAATTCATGATGCAGTGGCTCTCTACAGAGCAGAATTAATCAAGTATGACTCCATAAACCTATCTGTATCGCACGGTACTGTGTAACCTACTGATCATAACCGTGTGAATGAGTCTCCTCTCTCTGCCCTCATGTCTTGGGAGTATTTGTGTACCTCAGCCTCCGCCTGGCACTGTGCTGTACACACCAGGAGATGGAGCCCTTGCTCTTGTGTCTCCTGGCTCTTGGAAGGACAAAGAGCACAGGGAATGGCATCTCTGAAATGATGAAACATCGGCTATTAAACGCCTGCTAAATTTGCAGATATAACTTATTACAAGTCATGTCAACACTGTTAAAATGAGTCTACATTTCATAACTATTAAGCTATGTGTGATATTCAGAAAACAGCCAGGAACAGACCAATGTTTCTCAAGAGTATGACACACAACAGATAGTTGTTCACATACCAGTGTCTATAAATGTTTATTAAAAGTATTTGATGATGGAAGATCCCCCGGACAAAATTAATGCAAAATAAATCTCTTATCAGCTGTATGATTACAGTACTAGTTAAACACTTTATAAGCACAATGTCCATGTGAATTAAATGAGTTATTGTGCCTCAATAGTTCACACAGTAATCTGGAGGAGATGATAGAATGCTGTCAAACAGATAAAATTCTTGCTCCAAGAGAAACGTGGAATGTTGTCACATGCTAAGATGAGGTTTCCTCGATGTTTTATAGATAGAGGCTGATTTAATAAACAGCCAGGTTCTGTGATGAAGAAACAAACAAACAACAAAAACAGGCCAGCCCTGGAAAGGAATGTACACTACATCTGTTGATTATATCATACAATGCGAGCCTGTGCAAAAAAAAAAAAAAGACAAAGGGAAAATAAGGACAGTTTGTCGAGCAGTAGTCCTGGGAGTGTGACTGGATCAGCCAGTGGTACTCCTCACAGCTTTGATTGAACAACAGGAGATCACAGGAAGAGGAGCATGAGGATCAGTGCCATGAAGACTGGGCTGTACAGTGGCTCACTGGTGAGTGACGCATGGGCGACTATCGTAGAAGGGACCACTTGATCTGTTCTTTGGCAGACTGAAGAACCTGTGGAGGGAAAAGCAGTTTTAGCCAAAGAGTGATGCACGCGAGGATAAATATGCGGGATCCAATTAATCATTTTAATTCACTGAATGAACGCCGAATCATAACCATAAAGCACTGGGATTGGGTTTAGCCATTAATCACAGCGCAAGGAGGGGTGGCGGTAGCCAGTCTCAGGCCTCTTAAATGACAACATTAATCAAGAAGAGGCAAGCTCTCACACAGCGACTCATGTAAGAGCTGAAAGACAGCAACCACTGTTGGCCACCTACCACCTTACCACTGAATAATAAGCAATTATGTACACTGTCAAACACAGAAGATAATACAATATATGGCAACAGAGAGGCGAGTGATGAAGTAGGAGCGGAGGGGAATGATGCTTTAACTGTGCCTCCGTATTCATAGATACTCAAGTAATGAGTTTTAATAGTCAATAAACTAATGGAGCTTTTAAACTTTATAGCAGAGAGAAGAAAAGGCTCGGATGTTTTTTTCCTCACCTGGGTGACAGTCTGTTCGGTCAAAGGCACATCGTCCCCCTGCGAGAACAATTATGTTAATTAGCAGCTGAGACAACATCAAACTACATCAGATATTTCTGAGAGGAGAGGAGCTCACTCTGAGAGCCACGCGGTGCACAACTTGTTGCGGGTCACTCTCTAGGATCACCCTGCAGGAGGCAGCAAAGAGAGGGAGAAGTGATCAATATTGCCACAGTTATACTGAGGTGTTAGCATCAAAAGCTGCTCAGGTTTTACTCACCCTCCATCTACAATTTCATCCACAGCAAGGAACAGCCCCTCCATATTCTCCAACAAAGCTCTCCTCTCAACGTTTTTTCTGCAGTGTAATAAAACACAAACATACATTAACTTTTTGGGGATCTGCAGGAAAAAAAATAACCATTTGCCTCTAGAAACGTACCTCAACATCTGACTGAGCGAATCAAAGAGGCAATTAAGAACTGCCATAAGCATGAGCTGTTGAGAATAAAAGACTATATTAGAATATGTTCATGCGTAATGAGTCCAAAGTGTTTTTTTTAATCTGGGGAGAAAAAAAGTCACTCAAGAAACAACATGCGTGTAATCCCTTTTTATGTGTTTCACAATGTTTCTATAGACCTTAAGGCACATAATCTTTCGATTTGTAACTACAACAAACTTCCATCTGCCTGTGCATGTTCTTGACTTGCTCCAGTTTCTATATAATGGACATATAAAATTAACATGCCATTATATATTAGATGAAATAACTTCATTCATTACAAAATTACCTTTCAACTCTTGTTAAAATAGATAATAGATAAATACCTAAAGTAAAAGTAATAAAATTCTGAGTAATATTATTGAGAATAATACAATTTGTCATACTTAAACAGAAACAGATTAACTCACATGAATGAATATAAATAAATTTATAGCCACATATAGCGTATGTCACAATTTCAAGGATAATTAACTCAAATCTGAAATATGAGGCAACCATTTCTGCTCAACAAAGGAATATATATATAAACTTGGCGAAAATAAACCCTTAAAGAATAGGTCCATTGTGATTTGATCGGAATATTTCTTGTCCACATAAATGTCATCCTTAATCTAAAAAAACACCACTAACAACATGTTGAATTACTGTGCCGTGCTGATGTTTTAGGGCTTAAGCGTATTGTATTAAATTTAGGATGATAATACTCAAAGGCTGTTGATCATTCAAAGCATCATAATATACAGAATAGTAATAGAAGCACTTTTGGCATATTTATGTTTGTGTGTCACATTATAGTTGATCTACAACTAATAGGAAAAAAAAATAATCAATTAAAAACATACCTCATTTTCATGTGAACTTCCAATCACATAAAAGAAGAGGTCTATGTTGCTCTTGTAGACAACAGTGAGGCCCTCAAGTAACGCGATCTCACCTTGGAACACACACAAAACAACCAATACATGTTAGTCATGTACCAAGGAGGTAAAAGTGGCTGCATTTAATATAATAATAATAATAATAACGTCATCTCTTACTGTCCGTCCTGTGTGTTTTGTTGAATATGTTCTTCTCAAATGCTTTCTGCTCCTTCACTGTCGGGTATGTATCATCATAATACTGTAGATAAATTGATACATTTTAAGTGAAAATATATCGATATGCAAGTCTATACATCACAGCACACTTTACCTGTGAACACATTCATTTAAACATATATTAAGTCAAATCACAAATACGCTGCACAGTTCAAAAACATTTTTTTTTATATAATAGGGGTTGCATTACTAAACATTACTCAAATAGGAGTAAATTGTGCATTTGTTGGGGGACTGTTTTCATTACAGTAGAATGCAATCCAACAGAGGTTATAAAGGGTTGTGCGATTCGGACAACATTAATATCACTAAATTTTCCAACAAATACCTGGATACCTGAATGTGGACATACTGAAGTGGGTAAAGGCAAATAATAGAGCTTCTAAGTTCAGAAAATGGCATGAATTTACTGCAGCCTTTAACAGCAGGAAAAGACAACACTTAACATACAACACGTATGACAACATGCAAAAACTAAAATATCAATATTGATAATATCTATATTGACCAACTATCAGAAAATAAATCATTCGCTGGTTCCAATGCCTCCAGTGAAAATAATTTAATCCAAATTAATATGTGGTTTCTCTACTCTTCTTTAATAGTAAAATATATATTATTAATAACTGCCTGGGACAAAACAAGACATTTGAGGAAGTCTCTTTGGGCGTTTCTGAAACACATTAAGTGATAGAATTGTTAGATGAACCCAGTGATATGCAGAATTATGTAACACAGTCATTGTTCCAGAAGTTATCACTTCAGTTAATCAGAATACCCCTCAGCTTGTATTCAAGTCTCTTATGCTCTATATAGAATAATAATGGTGAAGGTACGCTTTTAGTAACTTCATCTAGCAATATTCTGTTTTATTCTACCCCACAACTCTTCTTCTACTGTCTTTTTAACACTCTCCCCAAATACAGCAACGACCAACAGAATATCCCATTTACTGTCTTACAGTTGGCTTTGTTCCTTTTATAGTATTTTTTTTGACAATGACAATAATAATATCAGCACACATCCTTTAATGCACTTGGTTCAGAACCAGGTAGTACAGACAGGAAAGGTTGGGAAACGTTATGTTTATGTTATTATTATACAATCAATTCATACAATACCTTGGCATAAAGCCTGTCCCCGTCGTTGTCCAGAATGAGAACTGCTTTGACAGTATACAATGATGGTTCCTGAGAAGGTAGCAGAGAGAAAGCATCGTCTTAATAATATGAGCACAGTCTTGAATTATAACTCATCAGCGCTAACCAGTGACTGGAGTCGCCAAACAATTTGTAAAAACTAAAAAACATTATCTTGCGAAAATACACAGTGGAAACGTTGAGTAAAATATGGGTTGAAAGAGCTAAAAGTCCACTGATACTAAGGAAGACATGACACTTCCACATCACCAACACACATAAAACAAGAAGCTAACGTTAGCATGTTAGCCCCCCCCCGTTTAACTGGATAGCTAAACCGACACATTTGAGACCGTTTCCAGAAATACAACTCCCATCATCGTCATCAAATGATGTTATGGCTGACGGCTTACATGAAGCGTACGCTCTGTCTTATTGTTATTTCTGACATATACCTTACCAGTATTGGAGAATCCATCTTCTCTCTTGTTAGCAAACCAGGTAGCTCGCTAGCTTTAGCCTACGTCACGCTCGGTGAATGAGGCTCTTCCTCATTGGCTCGTGTTCGAGGCAAAGAGCAGTTCACACCGGACATGGAGAAGCGGAGAAAACATGTGGCTGCAAACATATGGCTTTCTGTGAACGAGCCACGCGTTTGTCCCTTTAGTGGGGAACGATGCAGCCTGAAAGTATCATTCCGGTAAAATTAAATATGTCTGTTCTCTAGGAACTAGTGTAGAGAGTACCTGAACGCAACACTTCAGGTTTCACAAACTGAGTATTGGTTTCCAAACTATTTTTGATATCACTAGTCATGCCTGTATTCGTTTGTTTGAGGTCTGTTTCCACCAGATTTAGACTTTTTTTGTAGTAGGTAACTAAAATGATCAGAGGAAATGTGAAGTAAAAGTTGATAGAAATATAAAAACTCAAGTAAAGTACAGATACTCCCAAAAATATGTAAATGGTGTAATGTAACTAAGTAATAATTCTGCTACCACATACCTGTAATATTTTTTTATATATTTTTTTTCTATGGGGTGCCCCTTTTATGAGCAAACGTTTACATAAAATTAATCATCTCTGCAATTCCCATATGTAATTACTTCATGATAAAACTATCTATAGGTAATGTCATCAAGCTAAACCAAATGGTTTGGAAGTTGCAGATCTTGATATTGAGGTTTATTTAATCTCTCTTTAATTAATCTCCCAGTACCTACATTGTATGCAGGGTTCCTACACACTTTACACTTCAAAATCCCTTATTTCTCATTATATGTTTCAAACTATATTGATGTCTCAGTATAAATAACTGCCAGTTTTCCCTGAACATACTGAATAAATAATATTGTCATTCACTGTGTCCATGGAAACAATGATGAGCGAGGACATAAAGCATTCCATATTCAAAAAAAAGATAGTTTGTCTACTTTGACTGATAACTACACCACTGCATAACCCATACATGTTCAGATAAGTTTAATATTTGGTTATTTGTGATGCTATGTGCAATTCTAAGCTATTGTTTAATTTTCTATTCCGATGAAAATGTGAAAAGCTTAATATTTTTTACACTATTTTCTTTTTTCCATTCCCATTCGGATCTGAAATTGACTACAATCACATTTCATACTTTTCCATACTGCATATAGGTACCATGTTTATACACACACACACAAAAGAGCAGTGCCCAGGGTCCAACTCCAGTTTTTTTGCCTGTCAGGAGCGCTGACACTAGTAGGCTATCTAACATGGGCCTACATGTCTTTGATGCGGTGACAAATGTTTTCGGTAGGACTGCATGGTGGTAACTCATTTACAAGCCATTTTAGCTTTCACGTACTCATCAACATCTTTTTTCAGGATCCTCCTACATTTAACCAACCCCAATTATCTTAGTTCCCACTTCTGGGAAGCATTTGGAAACCCATGCTGATGGGGATTTCCCTCTATCTCAGTCCATAAATGACATCACTGTTTGGGCTTACTGTAAGATTTTTTAGGGGCTTGAGTTTCAAATAAAATTGGAATGAGTACAGTTTGTAAAGGGAAATCGTGCACGGCTATTATTTGACTGCTAGAAGTGTATGGTAAAAAGATTTTAAAAAACTATTTTGGCATGTATTCATAACAGCACTGTGGTTGACCATGAAATGTTGCAATACAGTACAATGTTTACACAATCAAGCCACTACGATTTCAAAATTACCCCAATTGGTTAGGGAAACAGTGGGCTGCCTTGAACTAACTCATAAAGGTTCACTGTCACTGTCTTGCCATCTCCTCCCAGAAGTAAAACATATTTTCATATCTTTCACTTATACAAAAAAAAAAACATCATAGGGTTGATGATGACTCGCAGAGATGGTGTGAGTTGAGGTTTGAAATAATGATGAAATAATGAGCACATGCAAAAAAAAAAAAAAAGGGTTTGATCTGAGTGTGACATGACGAACACATACGGTGCACGGCACTGACTGGCTTAAAAACTTAAAACGCACCAAGTATTTCTTTTAAATAATTTCAATAAAAACGTATGCACCGGCACATCAACGTTGAACCGTTAGGAACGAATTTGTCGACCACTTTCGTATTTAAAATGTAGCCCCCCTTCAGAAGACCCTCAAAGCATTACACATGATCACTGTTTGATCGACTAATGTCTCTTATCGATCCGTTCTTCAAGTTATAGGTTGAGAGGATGAAATAACACGATAGTATAAAGCGCTTCCCTCTCCCCGAGTCTATGTCGGCAACCACAGCAGTTAGCAGTTCTCTTCCTAAGAACCAAGCGCTCCTTTTATCAGCATGAAACAGAGCTTCCGCTAACCAACATCCTCCTTTCCCTGCCTTCCCTCGCCGCCGCTGTAGAATTCACTAGTCTTGAAGTTCATTGTTATAAAGACGCGTGCAATCGCATGTATACATCTACCTATGTGCATGCACACAAACACAACATCCCTAGGAGCCTTATTTCTATACTCTGTTATTTAGTAATTCTGTTTCCCTACTACTCTAGCACATATGGATTCATGAATAGAGAAACGAAGAGGAAACTAAAAGGATCACAAAACAATTAAGAAACACAATGCTGTTGTTGCAAAACATTATCTTTATCTAACTGAACATCTTGAGATAAAGTGTTATTGAGACATTGAGTAGAGTGATGCTGCATGTTCAGGTTCCTCATTTGCCGTTTTACTGGTAGTGATGCTGCGTGGCTGTGAAGATAGACATTAGAGCTAAAAGGTTATCTCTCAGGCCTAGTTCTGTCTTTCTACAATCATTCTAAGAAGGGCCGCGTGCAACTAAAATAACTTCCCACCTTGCTTATTTTAAGAGGATGGTAATTGATTAATTTGAACGTGCATTGTTATCCAATAACATGGGAAATAGGATTCCAGCCATTCAGTGCACCGATAGCAAGTTGGATAAAATTCACAAATCCAATCCAATTATGTAGCAGTCTGCCTATCACTATTATAAACTACTGAACATACTGCCTTTAATCTGTGGTGTTCCATTATGTCTGGAAATTAGCACATAAGCAATATGTAAAAACCTCCTTTGTTTTTTTTAATATTTCAGATAGAAACTGCAGCTCGGCCATAATTAATATGATGTAAGAAGAAAAAAAAATAATACTCTTCCCTCTGACCTCCCTATTTTTTTTTTCCTTTCCCAGAAACTGCCTTCAAAAATATTCCCTTTTTGATACCACAACCCAAGGCACACACTCATTTTGTTTAGTAGTGAGGTGGTTTTTCCACTCATGTCTGATACAGCTTTCTGGATGTTACAACAAAACCGAAGATGCCACATTACTCCATCTTTAATGAACAAATGAAATGCCATGGAAACACGAGGAAACAGAGGAGGTGGAGAAACAAGGAAACAACACTCATTTATTCCAGATTAGATTAAACTGGAATATAAAACTCGATGGTCATTAAAACAATTTAAGCCCGAGTGAGTCAACTCGGCGGTTCCCAGGCAACATTTCCGGTCTATATTTGAAGTACGGGTTTTCTTTAGCACTGTGGTGCACATTAAGAAAAGGCTGACAGCCTGAGAGGTTCAGGCAAGCTGGAAGGCAGAGATGTCAAAGACTAATTGAAGCAAACAAACACAAACAGGGAACGTGGGCGTTGACCTGGGAACTGTGTCCAGATTCAAAACCACTGTGGTTGGAGTAATAACAGGGTGCTCTTTGGCATGCTGTGGTAGTGGTTGAGTCAGGGGCTGGGTGCTAGGAACTTGGGTTGGGAAGTCCCTTCTTTGATTCCTGGTAGACATTCACCTTTCTTGACTCTGTCAGCCACCTACTTTTTCCCATCTTAGAACAATGACAGAGAAAACTGTGATTTATGTCTCAGTGGGATGAGATATTGTAATGGACCAGACAAAACCTTCCATGTTCTCATGCTTTCTGAATATACAATGTCTCGTTGAAATTCTTTATTCCCTTTTTTTGTTTTTGTTTTTTTTTAACAGCCCTAAAACGTGTATATATATTTCACAAACCTTAATCCGTAAAATGGGTATAATCATATTGTGAACCACATTTAATACTAATGTTTTTATACACATGAGTAGAATTGTACAATGTCTTTTTTTTTCTGTGTTATTGTTGTACAAGTTGCATCCCAGAAGAAGCCATCTGCTGTTATAATGGGGTAAAATAAGGTGACCAAGAGCACCTTTTCGGTCATTCAATGTATCGCTTGTTAGTGAAAAAGAGTAGGCACTGAATTTAGAAAGTTTGTAGTGAGTTGGGTATGTTTGTTTGAAGTTTGTGGACAGTTGTTTCAACATTATTTCTGCTTATCAGTGTCAAAAAGGCTTTCTTACCCATTTCGTTTCAAGGAGGAAGGTAACAACGATATCTCGCCTTTACATTTCTCAGAAAAAGAGATGCTCTCTTTTTTCAAGAAGTGGGCATTTGCTGCCCATCGCCGCTGTTTAATGAGGAGTTGACTGTTAGACCTTTTTTTCTACGAACGTGTATTTGCATCAGCTTACTTTCCAAATAATTTGCAAAGATTATTTCATATATACGTCGACCGTAACAAACTTTGACGCCGCACAAGTTCAAATAACTGCAAAAAAAAAATCAGTCACAAAATCATCACAGTGAGACAGACTCATTTCTATCACTGTACATGTAAATAAATATGTATTGCGCTATAAAACGATTAATATGCAACCTTCCTACCATCAGTAATTGTGTGAAAGCTGTTACACAATAGGGCAGTTCTACATAACACATAGTCTTTGTGAGTTCACTGTTCGCTGTGTTTCAGATCACGGCAATGAGGGGATTTTTTTTTTTTTTTTGTGAAGGATTTTAATGGTCACTTGCTATGTAAGACACGCTTCCCTCCTTTCTCCCCCTGCTCCTCTCTCTCCCTTGGCGGTTGCTCTGCCAGATAGAGGAACAATGTAGTCTTTCTTACCTGTCGCAGGGTGTACATTCCATCTCTACTAAACTAAGTCTCTATCCAGCCTCCAAACCACCCCTGCTTGAACAGGGCCCTCACATCAACGCCACTTCTGACACCAGGTGCTCCATATAACACTCCTCATACCTTTCCTTTGGAAGGATTTGAAAGGACACTGTTCTTGTACGGTTTGGCCAGGACAGAGGCAAACATGCGGCTGGTTTTCACTCACTCTTAGCTGTTAAATACGACAAATGTGTTTGTATTGTCATCACATAGTAAGAGTCAAAGTCGCCTGCAGGATTCTTTTTTTTTTAGGGGAGATTTGTAAACATCTACCTACTTCAGTGTGGACAGAGAGAATGATTGTGTGGTGCATGCCAGACTGTTGGTTTGTGGTTTGTCATGTGGGCAACAGGGACATTTGGAGGTTGGGGTGCAAGTGTGCTATCAAGGATACAAGAGTACAAAAAATTGTGGTGTGGGTGCTTTACAGGAAGATTGCGTTTGTCTGCACAGAGCCATCCCATTTATGCTGGTGGCTGCATGTGTAGTTGAACAGAGAGAGACAGACAGTTGAATAAGAGATAGAGGGAGAGGCCTCATGTGTTTTACTGCTTGTGATCTGTTAGACGTGAGCAGTGTCACAGCATATGTCAAAAAGAAGAGAATCTCCTTTGACTTCAGGATTGTGTTTCATGTCTGAAGTTTTTTTTTTTTTTTTTTTTTTAATTTCTATTTTTTTCCATCATCACCTGTTGAAGACGCAGACAATGTTGCTAAGGTATGTTCACTCACATTTGACACGCTTTCTCTTACTTTCTATTATACTGCACTATGTTGAAGTGATACACATTTTTCACTTACATTAAACGATTATTGTATTACATTTAAGTAAATGTAACGTTTAAAATGTTATGACATTACATATCATGTCTCAAAGTTTAACTACTGAACAATGTGATTGGGTTGCCGCTGAGACTTTCATTCATTTAAATAGTAAAGAATCCACTTAATAACACTGATTTTCTTTACATTCTAAAAACACAAAAGTCCACGTTTGAGGTCTTATTTATTTGAATTTTGATCTTTCTGACTTTATTAGACTCATTGTTTTGTCTGCTTCTTTGTTTTACGGACTATACCAGTGAATACAGTAGTGAGTGTTGACAGTGAGTTATGATTCCTTACAGCAAAGGAAACAGCTTTGAGAAACTCACCACCAACAAAACACCGGTTATAGCAGGATATGGTAGTTATAACACCAGGCAACCAGGCAACTTCTAAACGATACAGAATAAATCATATATAGAAAATAATACCAAATCTTTCATAGACGGATTCCAGTAACAGTCAAAATCACAAATGTAATGCACACAAACCTGTTTCACATGTCAGTGTAGGGATATTATAAGTATATTTATATCTTCTGTTTTTTTTTAAAGAAAATAAACTGACCGTATTTTGCAAGTTTTATTCAGAGACAGAACAATCAATGCAGACCGTGAACGTCTCTTCAGTGGCTAATCCCATAGACCCAAAACTGTAATCTGTGACACCTCAGTGGGACACAGCCTATTGCAGTAGCTCCATTGCAAAACAAATGTTTTGAATTTTATGCATTTCTTGTCAACTATTTCAATTTAAATAACTTAAAATGTATCCCCACGCATCCGGACACAGATTGCCATAGTGATGGCAGCCTGACGCTGTCCCTTAATGATCCCTTTTTGTATTTATTGATGGGAAGTCTCCCGCTCGTAAATATTCCCTCAATAAACATGCTTGTGAGAATGACTGATCATTAAAGCGATCTTTCCACTTTAAATGTTGAATTACTATAATAAAATCAAGATTCTTGCTCACACAACACATCCATTTATAAGTTATACGCAGAAAGGTATATAAGGAAGACTCATCACATTTATTGACCTATTATTTCATTTAATAGAGACAGTTCATAAACCTTGTTATATAATGAGAAGTGCTACAGCTGTATTGTATTGTTTCTGTCTTTGACCCTGTTTGGGCTTTTAAATTTAGGTCAAAACAACTAAACAAGCACATTGCTCCAGATTCAGGACAGATAAAATATAGAAAAACAGTCTGTGTATGCACATCCATATAGCTGAGAATGTGTGTGTGTGTGTAGATGAGTCTAAGTATAGATGTTTACAGTAACAATTATTTTCACCTTTTAATATCACAAATTATTAAATAATGAAAATAATTACGTTATAGAATCAACAATTTATAATTTAATCTATATAACATCAGAAAAAAAATTCAAACTAAAGTCCAGTATAACATCAACATGCCCCAAAATGTCCAGTGAACTATGTTAGACCAAGCAAATTTGTACATTTGGACATAAATGATTAGCCAATCATTCAATCAAAACGGTGTTATAATAAATTGTGTCATTAATTCTGAAGATTAAAATAACTCAAGGTTTTTTGGAAACATTCTAAAATACAGGTAAAATACACAACTTAAAACAAAAAAAAAATGTCTGTAACTGTCAGCGCTTACCCGAAAAATAGGTCAAATTATTACTGTAGATATGTTAGACATACACCAAATTTTCCAAAGCAGCCATTAGGCCCCAGTATGTCTTGTAGAGCACGCTGTTTTCCCGCAGATTGTCTTATCAGGGCTTGTCATAGCTGCACCCTGGGACAGCTGATGGGAGGAGTTAACTGTACTGAACATTTCATGTGCTCCAAAACGACGTACACAACAACCATACAGTCATTTTTTTTTAGCACCAGCAAGTCTACAGAAATGTAATGTACTGTATGCATTGCAAATGTGTGTTTCAAGACATGGCGTGTTGTAACACTTTGCAGATACTTATTATATGAGTGAATGTGTTTCTTTCTACTATGTCAGAGTTTAAAGGTGGGGTAGGTGATAGTAACTCGCTGTTCTGTGTCTACACAAGGTTCTTTTTTCGCTGCAAGAGCCTGTCCTGAATGTGTTCAACAGCCAACTATGTTCTCCCACTGAGGAGAACCTGTGAGGTAGGTCTGTCTGAGAGGAGGGAAACAGCAGCCTTAGTCAAACATGGAATATATTTATGGATGTGTTTTTTTTTTCTTCATCAAATAACGATTTTCTTTTTTTATATTACAAGGTATTAGCCACTCCAGGCCGGCTGTGCGGGGGAGTGTCCATGCCAACTAATTTCCCTGGAGCTAGGTCTCATGGAGCTTCTCAGGACACAGAGATGGATATGGTTTGGCAGGAACTAATGGCCATCACAGAGCTGCAGGTAATTGTTTAGCACTGACACACAGCGGCACCTAATGAAACGTAACCCCGGCTATGTTCACTATGTTGTCATGATGCACTGTGTTGCATCATCGTGTGCAGGCGACAAATAACAAATGTTATAGAAGTTGGTGCTTATTGAGCTTTAAACTAACCAGGGTTTATAGAAACCCCAGCAGACAAATTCCTTTAAAGATTAATTTTCATTTGTGACATCGGAAACACAACAGCTAAGAATGTGGCTCATGAATAAAAATGAATTTATAATTACATAGCGGAATAGGCACATATTTCTCAATACAAATGTGCTGGATGGTGTTGAAAAACTAATACTAGCTCAAGTCAGGTGGGCAACAATGGCTCATTTGAATGATGGTAGGATGAAGAGACTGTGAGAGGGGGCAAGTGCTGTATGTTGCCGGCGGCCCCCCCTGCGCTGCACAATAGCCATCTGTTTCCAGGTGAAACCCGATCACATCTATGAGAGCCCTTCATAGGATATGGGTGGCATACAAGAGTGGGGGCAAACTGTTCTATACTGAACCAGATGAATTTTATAGCCTTTGCTCTAGCAGTTTCATACATTTAAATAGACACATCATTTTATTTCCTTTTATTGTGATGTGAAAACCCATCAATCATAACTAGTTTGGTCCCTTTTGAATTTGTTACAGGAGTTCGAAGTTCCAGGTGAAGGCTCCTATGCTCCAGCGCCGTACCAAACCATGGAGCACATGGCTCCTATGGGGGCGTACGGGATGGCTCAGTCCCATTCTGAACCTGCTCCCGCTGCTTGTGAGCTCGGCACCACCGGCACGTACGAGGGATGTTACTCCGAAGGGGTGCCTGTCTGCCATCGTCCGGGCAACAACGCAGATGCGATGTACAGACACTCCGAATCTCAGCTCAATCAAAGAATGCCCCCTATCTCCTCTCAAACGCAGCATTCGCTCATGGCTCTTAGGGACCAGGTGAACATGTCGGCTACCAGTCAAGGGCAAAGAAGGGCCAACGCCTGTCTCCCTCAGGGTCTAAGTCGGCACATGCTGTGGAATACGCAGGGACAGGCTCGTTCGGCTGATGACCTGGAGTCGGATTCTGGTCTGTCTCTGGGTTCTAGTCCACCGATGGCTTCTCCAGACAATGCCGTGAGTGCTGCGCCAGGTTACCAGGGGGTAGACATGGGCATGGCGTATAGCGACGGTGAACCAGACAGCATGACTGAGCACGCCAGAAGAGCACACGTCCATTACTCAATGGACTACCAGAGTCAATCTCACTCATATTTCAACTCAGGTGCACACACCTCTTATTTTTCACCCCAAACCAATATATCCCATACACAAACTAATGGTTTGGCACCTCGGTTGGTGAAACAACCTCAGGTCCCCGCTCTGAGTGACCCGTACAGTAACTCTGGAGTGTCCAGCAGAGGGAGCTCACAGCACAACATATATACAAAACCACAGGCAAGCGTCTCCACTCCTGCGCCGCTGAGCAGGGACGAGAGGCGGGCCATGGCTTTGAAGATCCCCTTCCCCATGGAGAAGATCATCAACCTGCCTGTGGACGACTTCAACGAGCTCCTGACACAATACTCTCTGACAGAACCTCAACTTGCACTGGTCAGGGACATCAGACGGAGGGGGAAGAACAAGGTGGCCGCACAAAACTGCAGGAAGAGGAAGCTCGAGAGCATCATTCACCTTGAAAGGGAACTGGGACAGCTGCAGGCCCAAAGAGAAAACCTGGTGAAGGAAAGGCTGGAGTTTCAGCACAGCTTGGCTTTTATTAAATGTCGCCTTACAGACCTGTATACAGAAGTGTTCTCTCACTTACGAGACGAAGATGGACAACCATACTCAATAGACGAGTACTCCATACAACAGACACCTGATGGTAAAGTCTATTTGGTACCTCACACAACTATGCAGAAGAGGGAGCACTGCTGAAGAGTTGGGGATAAACACTTCCGTTATTTATTCTCATACAGAAATACTATGTCTTACAGTGCCATTTGAGTATTTAACTGGACATTAAGTGTATTTCATGGCAATATGACTTTATCCCTTATAATACTGTCATACATGTATCTGAGCATTTTTCCTCTATAATAACTGAAACCACACCAGAGTCAATTATAAAAATACTTTATTAAAAAAAGTAAAAAAAGATGCTGCACAGCAGTCATTTTTCCCCTTCCTCCAGTTTAAGTAAAAACTTCAGCACCAGCATTTCTCAGTAAACCTGTGATAAAACAGAATCAGGTTAAATGAAAAAGGGCAACTTAAATGTGATAAAAGATGTTTTGGGTGATTTGTACCTGTAATCAAGCAACTGAAATGAAGTCAGGTTTTTGGAGATCATGTGTAGTTTCCTAGAAAGCAGAAACAACATGTGAGTAAAATGTTTTTAATATAAACGTGTGTTCATTTATTCATTTCATGCAATAAGTGGTATGTAATTATGAGGCAGTTTACCAGTCAAAATGTGTAAGACATAATACTTGTTTGCACAAAAATGTTAAGTCATTACTGGGCTACACAACTCACTACCAGCTACATGACAATAGATATACTATCAGTAGTTGAGAAGTCTGGTCTTACCTACAGACAGCATTTAAGCCTTTTGGTAGCTGCTGTATGCTAGCCTCAGGCTTCTGTTCTCACTCTCCCCTGCTTCAATGATCCTGGCGATGGTTTGCTACTTCTCTCCCTCAGCTGGCTTCCATGGCTAGCCTCAAAGACTTTGCATGTAAGCTAGCATCCTCCAGATGATCTTTGCGGAACTCAGGGTAGTCTGTAGCGAGTGATGGGCTCTTTATGATGAATGCATTTGCGCACCACTTCCCAGTCCTCAGCCAGTATCATTGTAAGTGTTGATTTGTGGTGTATGCATGGTGACTAATGTGTGGCTTCTCACACATTCATGCCTCGGGTAATAAGCCGATTTTTTCATAACATCTCACACCATATGGAAAAATCATGGCCCTTACCCCATCTTGTGCAGCATCTAATCGTGATCCCTCCCTTTACCCAAAACCACTAAATGAGGCTAACAAGACTTTTTAAAAAAAACTGAAGGTAGTTTATTTCAGCTTGATTTGATGCAGATACAAATAAAAACCAGAACAAAACTTCTACATAAAACCTCATTGGAATGATTGCTTTCCAGAAACACATGTAGATGAAAAAAAACAACGTTTAAATGAAGACCCTCCATGATTTATCTACTGTACATCTCTTCTTGAAGCAGCTGTAACCTGCCACAACTGTTAGGCTGAGCAGATTTAGGAGGTAAACCTGCAGCTGCCCTGTCACTTCGCTTGCTCTCCTCGCTCTCCTCTCCTAAGTACTCAGTCCTGTTGAACAATACGGAACAACATTGTTAACTGTGCACTGACTTTGTATGACCTGACATCCAGAGTGTTTTTTTTAATATATCAGTATCTGCACTGTATGACGATTCTCTTCCACTACAAACTCTGGTTTTATGATGCAAAAATAATTGGTTCAAGAATGCCGTCAGATACATACCACTTTCACATTTTAAAAACGTCCTGGACGGCCACCATATCCACCACCGTTGTTTGAGCCACCTCCATAGCCACCTGGAAGCAATAGGGAACGTTATACAGCAACTATACACACATAAATCCTTCAAACTGTGCTCCATTTAGATACTTACCGCCACCACCACCAAAGTTCCTGCCTCCACCACCTCCACCGCCGAAGTTGCTCTTCATTGGGCCAAAGTTAGAGGCCTGGGGGTCGTAGTGGCCCATGTTATTGTAGTTACTTCCGCCGCCACCTCCGCCACAGTTGCCTGGAACACAACAGTCAAATGTAACTAAATATATCTCTAGCATGAAAGTTGATTTTAGTTAGCAAGACAAATACTCACCATAACCATTGCTGTCATAACCGTTTCCTCCATATCCGCCGCCGCCACCACCCTGGTTGTAACCCCCCTGGTTATAACCCCGGTTGCCACCATTGTTATAGCCACCAGGACCGCCAGGACCACCGCCATATCCTAAAATAAAGTTATTAATGATCCTGTTACCCAGGTAAATGAAACAGCAAAACACTTGAGTCTTAAAGTGCTAACTCACCACCGCCATCTCCACCGTTGCAGTTGTAAGGGCCATCTCCATATCTACCCCTGCCACCTGGAAGAACCAAATCATGCAGTCAGGTCCAAGACAATTATACCAGGTTTAAAAAAAAAAAAAGGTTTAGAGTCTTACCCTGATTGAAGCCTCTGTCTCCATAGTCATAGGGCCGTCCACCACCACTGCTCCGACCTGGAAGACAAAACAAGAGAACTCAGCTCTTGCACATTGCTGCTGTTCCAATAAGAGTTGTCGTCACCGGAAGGCAGGTTGTACCTCTCTCACCCATTCCTGCAGTCTGCATTTCCTGTCTCGACAGGGCCTTCCTCACTTCACAATTGTGAGAGTTGATTGTGTGGTATTTCTGGACTGTGGAGAAGGAAAAGCAAGTTACATGGCTATCCCAGATATTGTTCCATTAAAACTGACAGCCACGAATCCAACGACGCATTCACTTACTGACAATCCTGTCGACTGCGTCGTGGTCATCGAAGGTCACAAAGGCAAAGCCCCTCTTTTTTCCAGTATTACGATCAGTCATAATATCAATGACCTCAATTTTGCCAAACTGTTGGAAATAGTCACGCAGGTGTGATTCGTCTGTGTCTTCCTTGATGCCGCCGACAAATATCTTTTTCACGGTCACATGTGCACCAGGCCTATTCGAGTCCTGTTTGAGAAAAATATGTCATTACATGCATGCATTACTATAGACATAGAGTTACTACATACAGTCACGCGTTTCCATATCAACATACCTCTCTGGATACAGCCCGTTTAGGTTCTACCACTCTCCCATCAACCTTGTGAGGACGGGCAGACATGGCAGCATCAACCTCATCTACTGAGGAGTACGTAACAAAGCCAAAGCCCCTGGATCTTTTGCTGTTGGGGTCCCTCATGACCTGAAGGATAAGGTTTCAGTTATAACCAGCTTGAACTAAAAGTCAGCTCTAAGGGGGGAAATGTTAAATAGTGGTAATCATAGGTTTAAGAACTACTTACCACACAGTCTGTAAGGCTCCCCCATTGCTCAAAGTGAGCCCGCAGGCTTTCATCTGTGGTCTCAAAGCTCAAACCCCCAATGAACAGCTTGCGGAGCTGCTCTGGCTCCCGTGGGATCTACACAAAAGGACAGCAAAGATAAATAAATAAAAGAAAACGGGCAAACTCAGTTAAATACTGCATCAATCATAAGTCAACCAGCCCTGCGTCACATAAAACGGGTCTAGGTGGCGGAGGGAGACATCGCCGCCATTAAGAGTTAGCAGACCGGTCAGATTTTAGGGTTTATTGTTTCTAGCAACAATAATATATGCAAACACACGGGTCCGTTAATGGGGCATCCCCCTACGTGCGCAAAGGCGAACCCCAAACGATACAATTAATTGGTGGATTCCGGACATAACCTACAACATGAACAAAAGGGCCACGAGGCCCAGCTGCTATAAAATGGCGGCGCTGCAATGCTCGAGATCTGCTGCAGTCCTGCTGAAAACGCAGTCAGCGTACAGCGTTGAGTTTTGCGCAGGGTTTCGAAAAACAAACACGTTTTAACAATACGCGAGAAGAAGAAGACGCTTGGCTTTTTGAAAACGTTGCGTTTACTCACATCTTTAGACATCTTGCAGTAGAACCTTCGACGACTCCTCGTGAATTAAGCAGATGAAGATGATCTGCGTCAGACGAACCCCACCAGCCTTCCCCACAGTAGAATAAATAGTAACAGCTACACCTCTTCCGCTCTGTGATTGGCCAGGGGTTCCCGCTGCAGTCTGACGTCGTCTTTGGTTGGGTTCTGATTGGACCGTGTTCAATCAATCACTGCCGGCGTCCAATCACCTAACGGGAGGCGTGCGTCTCACGAACACGACGTTAAAAACAATGGGTTCTGGGTATTACTCCATAAATGTGTTTTTTATAATAAAATTATGGTGCTTGTGTCAATAAACATATAACTGGTAATTGATGAATATCATAAAACAATGTTAATGCCACGGATACGTTGTGGAAAAGAAAGAGAAATCACCGACACTGAAGGCGTTTCGCTGGAGGAGGGGCTGAGCTTTTCTCTCCGTAGCAGCGCCTCAATGGTGGGTAACACGAAACAAAACACTTATATAATACGGGTGTATTAACAATAAGACACACTTGTACTATATTATAATAAACATGTTCATATTGGTTAAAGACTGGAGTAACAACCGCAGCAGGCGCATAGTTTACAGGATATATGTAGGTCATCAGCTGACCGAGGGGCGGGTACGTTCATTGTGCTCCGTTAACGCGCGCTTTTTACGCACAGCCAATGCGCACAGCATCTTTATGTGTCCAAGCTATATGCTAAATTAGCTCCAGCGGTGCCTTCACAGATTACAGGTCCATAAAAAGATACAAGTTATCACTGCGCTTTACCGGTCAATACCCGGTGGCCGATACATCCAACGGGTAAGGAATATTTTCCAGCTCACAGCGCTTCGTGCTGCTGCGAGGATCGTTCTGCATTTGCGTGTGCGCGCTATCAAAGTTAGCTAGCGTTAGCTCGTTGAAGCGTTAGCTTTTAGGCTACCTGCCTTAGCGAGTTTGCCTTTCATGCCCATTGGGTAGCTAACCTTAGTAGAAGCTAGTAGCGCAGCATCAGATATTCATTGCGATGGGCACGTTTAAATGAAGTTTTCCGGTAACTGTACGTTATTTTGGGCAAGTGGATAGTTACCGATGGTTTTTGCGGACCAGTTAGTTCAGAAAAGGTTTAGGTTGGATGTCGTGCTTGCTGTAGATTTGGGAAGTGACAATGAAAAGATGCCAGTTGTTGGTGTTCGATATCGCTGACTTTAGGGTTGTAATCTAACAAAGTAAAAACTTTGCTGCTGTGTTTTTGTAATTTGGGGGTATCTGTACTTTACTTAAGTTATTTTTTAAATATTACTATCGACTTTAACTTTTTACCTCCACTACAAGCCTTTTCTACTTCGAAATAAAATCTACATTTTGTGAAAACAAGTTGAAAACGCCACGATACGAGCATGATTTATGACTTCAAATATGGTTCAGCTAATGTTACACAATGGTGATATAAAAAACCCCAATCCTCCAGTGATGTACAAACACAGAACAAACTTAATCATTATCAAAGTTCTTGCTTTTTTACTAACTACATTTACTTTTACTTTAAATACTTAAGCACATCAGCCATTGCGTTTGATTTCTACAATAAACATCAGATGCCTCTTTCATTTACTCAAGTAATATTCTACCAATATCATTTTTTGGTCAGATATGTGCATTTTTGTGTGGCTTTCACTTGACTTCATACACTACTGGTTTAAGTTAACTGACCCGTAACATGCTTCATTTGGTTATTTATTGCAAAGATGGTTTCGACTTTGCAAGTAACATATTTTGATTAACATAAGTGTTTCGTTCTTTCATATACAGGGAAGTGCCATTGGCCTGCGACAGCGTAGTGTAACGTTACTGCAACAGACTTTACTATGGGCAAAAAGTCCCGTGAAGAGGAATCCTCTTCCTCTGAGGAGGAGTATGTTGTGGAGAAGGTGCTGGACAGGAGGGTGGTGAAAGGCCGGGTCGAGTTTTTTCTGAAGTGGAAGGGATACTCAGAGTAAGTTGCACTCCTACTAGTGACATGGGGTAAAATATCACAAACGTTTGATTGTGTTTTTGAGTGTATTAGTGTAGTTTTCTCCACAGAAAGAAAACAGTAAATGAGGTCCTTTTTCCTTAAAGCACAAGCTAAGATGATCTTAGCAGATAGACGTACAGTGGGACTGAAGTCATTTTAGCCAGCAGATTGTTTTAAGGAATAGTGCTGTTGGCTTTAAAATCATGGCAACACAGGTACTGATGTGCACTATGACCCCCTTCCAGGAAACACAACACATGGGAACCAGAGAAGAATCTGGACTGCCCTGAGCTTATTTCAGAATTCATGAAGACCTACAAGAAAAGCAGCAGCAGCAGCGGCGGCGGTGGAAGCTCCACACCCAGCAGCGGGGGCAGCAAATCAACCACAGCCCCCCTAGGACGCACCAAAGATTCCAGCAGCTCAAAGAAGAGAAGCTCGGATGATGAGGAGGGTGGAAGTAAGCCCAAAAAGAAAAAAGAGGCAAGTGATAAAATGGTGGGGTAGTTTTTTTTTTTTATTATTTTTATTTCAAACGTGAAACTAACTAATTGCTGCAGTGAGTGCAAAAGTATTTTTTTCTGATGACCAATCAATGTAGGTGTGTGATTGATCTATCTTTGAAGAAAGTCACATATAATTCAGTTGATGTTTCGCATGTGTGTGGTAACGCCCTTTTTCCAAGTCATCGTTTGCAAGTTAATTAAGTGTTGACCAGTGTCTCAGTGGAGTGGAGTCCTTTCACACTTTAGATTCAAGTTTTCATTTAGTTTATTTTTTTTTTTATCTATAAGGCTGTGGCTTTGATTGATTTTACAATTGGAAATTGAATTATTTAGAAGGGCACATTTTCCAAGTGAAGATCCAAATCTGCAAAGAAAATCTGCATTTGCATTGTGTAAATAATTTTATCTGAACATAATTAGTCTTCAATCTTAGAGTTGCTTGTTGCATTCTTGAGATTTTTGGGGGGATTGGTTTCAGTGTTTTTATTCCTTTTTCTTCTTTTTTTTTTAGGATGACATTCTTGTTGCACGTGGATTTGAAAGAGGACTAGAGCCAGAGAAGATCATTGGTGCAACTGACTCGTGTGGTGACCTTATGTTCCTTATGAAATGGTAGGTTTATACGCATGTGGAAGTTAGTGTGGTCTAATACATGAAATGTAGCGATGCTGATAATTATCAACCTGATATCGGGGGAGAAAATGGCCTCACGCAAATAAGTATGATAATATTTTTGAGAATAACTATAAAAGGCCAACATTGCTTTGATTTCACTCATTGACCTGTGGAGTTGCTGCATAATATCGCATACAAATGCATCATATTGTTGCGCCACCTGCAATTAAACAAACATGGCACTGGCATCGCTGCTATCAGCTTTTACAGTTTCTGACCAAGAAAACACAACTGCAGCGTACTATAAGTGTTCAGCTGAAGTTCAGAGAGGATGTAAAAAGGGTAAGGTTTTCAACATATCTAAAGTAATTGGATATTTCAATTTAATCACCAAAACAATGTATGGGAGGAGTACAAAGACGCTAAAGCTGCTGCAGCTAACAGTACCGCCCCAGTCAGCAAGCGGGTGACTGGAGTTGGTCTTCTGCCCTATCAGTAAGGCATTTGAAAGAACAAACCCATTTGAATTTAGAATTCACGGAGTTTGATTAGTTGTTCTCCGCAGCGGAAGACCCAGGATTTTGTCAGCTAATTATTCATTTGAAGCCATGTTATAAAGTTTCAAGCAACTGCTTATATACTTGTTTACCAAAATTGTACAACGTCCTTGCAGCACGTGTTCATACTATGTTTGGTAACATGCAGGACATCAATATTTCTCCACTTTTGAAGGAAGAAAAACCTTTGAGCCTCCCTCTCCTACAAAATTGATCCAAATTGTCACCTTTGCTTTAGTGTCACTGTTCTTTTTGTAATTTATATTATTCATACCCTCAGGTGTGGGTATATGAATGTTATATGCATTGGTTATGAGAAGCAGGAAATGACCGGTGTCGGCGGGGATAAAAGCAGCCATCGTGCATCCCTGGTGAACTGTATCAATATTTTAAATATTGATACAGTTATATGTTCTTAAAATGATTGCAGAGTTTAATATTGCACCACAATGTACATTGCTTGGATTAAAAGGTTATAGTAATTATATATTTGAAAAATTGAGCCCATAAAAATTGAATTTTAAACAATCTAGGGCTTTAAGGGTTCCGAGTCTGCTCATTGCCACGGTATTAGAACGGCAAAAAACGGTATTTGAATATTCTTGTGTATATATGTCCAATAAGAGGAAGGGTTGAGGAGGGGGAGTGCTATTTGTGGTGCGATTGCCTTTTCATCTTGTGTCCCGCTGGCTACCTTGGTGTCACTCATGCTGTGACTGACAAGAGGAGAGCAGGCATCCGTGCCGTGACTCGCTCTCCCCCGCCGCCACAGTCTATCCCCCGCTGTCCCCGCTCCTATCAGACACCTACTGCTGTAGCCCCGAAGCCCAAAAGAAGCCCTGAAGTAATGGGTACTGATGACTTCTTAGTGGCTGTATGAACACGCTACCTTTTTTTGAATGTTCTGGAGTCTTGATGCAAAGGTGCACTGTCACTTTCCGCAGCGCTTGAATCAATGCAGACCCGTATCTGCTAATGATGGGTTCATGCACCACGAGTTGTACATGAAATGAGTTAGATCTCCTGTACTACTACTGCTTGCAACTTGTTCTGCCATGATTCTTTCAAACGGCAGCTCTCAATGTGCCAGATTACTACTGGCAAATTACCCATTAGCAGTTCTAATAGCCTGGCTGTCCATTCATATACAAATAGTAAGCCACACCATAAAATTTTATGTCATTCCATATCCGCTAGATGGATATGTGTGGTACGTCGTCACTCATGTCTGGTTAAGCCCTACCCCAGGGTGTTCGCTTGCTCAAAATGACAACGGTTGTACCCCAACAGCGATTTATTTTTTATTTTTTTAATAAACGGGGAAAAGAACTGTAAGGGGAGGAATAAATGTAAACCCAGGCAGATTCACAAGCTCCATCTGCCCACTTTTGCCTATAAGAAGCACTGGCTGTGATTTATAGTCCTGTAACTGCATAACCGAAAACAAAACTAAATTAATTTACTGTTAAAACATTATCTGACTTAAGTATTACAAGGTTGTTAAATAGTTAACAGCCCACTCTTTAATATCACCCAAAGCAAATCTTTTGATGTTTAAAACTAAAATCCAGAAAAGAGAATCAATATTTTTTTAATGATAGTTTAAAGCATGAATGTACTTTTTTTGTTGTTGTTGTTTTGTGAAATTAATATTAACCGACAAGAATAAAATTCACTATTTACTGGGATTGTACATAAAAAAACTGCAAGGGGTGAGGCGAGCAAAGAGAAGAGGGGGGCGATAAGACGGAGGCGGCCGAGGAGAGAGTGAGTCACGCTGCAGGTGTCATCTTGTCTCCACCCCGCCGGCCTCCTCAGTGTGGCTGTGCTGCCGATGTTTGGTCCATCTGCATCCAGGCTGCACTGAAGTCACTGCTGCTTCTTCCAGAGGACCAACCAAACATCAGCAGTAAAGCTACACTGAGGAGGAGGAGGCACCTGGCGACTCCTTCTCTCCCGCTCCCTGCATCATATCTCCTTTTTTCCCCTTCACCCTCCTTGCCATGATTGCGCAAGTGTTTTTTTTTTTGTTTTTTCAAACTTTGTAATATACGTATGCTGTAGCTCAAACCCTTCATGCTTAAATTAAATTATAAATGTCACTATTTTGGATATAAGTACATATTCTGGGATCAACAACCAAACATTTATGGATGAATGTACACTGTCTTTATATCAATCAAGATTTTTACCTCGGGCCCTCAAACACCTTTTTCACTTGTGTGTTTTTGGAGGGCTATTTGGCTCCCTTCCTGACAACCGATCATTACCGATGGACACCCTAGGTTTTCTAGTTTTATATGATACCAGCATCTTCACTGTAGCCTTAAAACTAATGGATATTGTTGTGTTATACTCGGATGTTTGAGTCACCTGCTCAAATCTACAAATGTTATATTGTTTTATTGTCTCATGGTTGGGTTTTAAAGTTGGAATAAACTTAAACAGGCAACATATAATTGCAACATATGCAATGAATTTACAATAATACACAAGCAATTACATGTTACATTTTAAAGGGCAGAAGATGGATTGTATATTATACATGCCCCAAAATATACACAGTGTATTAGTAGATGCCCACATGGATGGTAAATATAACTTGTGCATAAATGTGCAGTTCTGAACTAATTTTAATGGCACGCTGTGTCCTTTACTTCATGTAGGAAAGACTCTGATGAGGCTGATCTCGTGCTCGCAAAGGAGGCCAATCATAAGTGCCCACAGATTGTCATAGCCTTCTATGAGGAGCGTCTCACCTGGCACGAAGACAGTGATAAGAAGGAGAAGGACGCTGTCAGTGCATGAGTGCATCACCTCAGGAGGAATCGGGACCTCCTCCACTGCAGGGACAACTTTGAGTCAGACATTTTTCACACCCAATCCTCCCATACTACTTCTGTATCATGTCCAACGACACAAAATACAGCAGACACAGATCTCCATCCATGACCCATCGGAGCCCAGACTGCTGAGACACATTCATCAGATAGGAGGAGAAGCTGTACACCGCGGGCGATATGCTACTGGGGAAGGTTTTCTGCTGTTCTGTCTTTGTATTCTTTACCTTCTTTTAATGTCTTAACATGTCATGTTTTAGTGCTTATGGGATATGATAATGTCAGTAAGGTATTTGGTAGGGCTGCAAATAACGGTATCTCCATTATTGGTTATTTCGACGATTAGTTATTTGATCTATAAAATGGTTAAAAATGTCGACCACTGTTTCCCAAAGCCCAAGATAATGTCGTCATGGCTGTTTTGTCCTGACCAACAGTCCCATGTTTTTCTATCAGAGAGCTAAAGAAACAAAAAAAAAACCTTCACATTTCAGAAGCTGGAATCTGAGAAACTTTGTTTTTGGAAAGTGACTCAAAATAGATTTATTTGACTAATCATTGCAACTCTAGTATTTTTGCATCCACAAGAACTGGTGTAACAAGCCACTATCACCCTTGAGGGTAAGGCTTCAGTACTAATATTCAGGAAGCAACCACCGCAGCCATTTCCTGACTACACACACTTACTTTTTAAACAAACTTTTTATCTCGTACATTTGTCAGTTTGTCCTGTCTACTGGGATGTAACGACTCAATTTGCAGACTTGCAGAGGACACCGGCCAATTGTTTTTATTATAAAGTAGTGATGATATCTTTTTTTTTTTTCTTTTAAATGTAATTTTTATCTCCCCTTATTCCCTTCCTGAGTTTTAATGTGTCAAACTCTGTGGTTGTTTTTTTTTAATTTCTTCACTAGTTCAAGAAAAATACAATAAAACACATTTTTTGCTGAGTTTTGTACCCTTTTTCCTTTCTTATTCATTCTTTTTCTTTTTTTTTTAAATTCTCTCATCTGCAGTGTTATCTTTGGACCAGTCTCATCTTCACAGGTTGACAATCTTCACGGTACTGCATAAAATGAAACCAGCATTCATCATCAGTCATTGGGGTCTGCCACCTTGTGGCTGAAAACGTAAAACCTTATTTCTCGACTGTGACCAATCTATGATAGCAACCCTGCAGTTTTAATGGTGTTATTGATCTCATTAGTTAGTGATACTTTACTAGATTTTTTTTTTTTTTGGTTGTTTGTTTTTCAAACAGTTTCAATTGGTGAAATCTATTTGGCAATTGGAATGTTTGTCCTTGATATCATTGTAATGTTAATTTGAACCATTAAAACCAGTTTTGGATCTGATTATTCATATTGTGGGTTTTATTGTGAATATTCTAATTGTCCCTGCAGTATTACATTTTTTTTTCCTGGGACAATGTTGCTACCTGACAAGCAGATCAAATTCAATATTACAGATGGATGATGATTTTGTAGATCTCTTGTGCTCCAACGTGGACTTTTAGGACCAAATGTGTATTGTCTACAGACTGAGAATTTTTTTTTTTTTTTTGGGTGGCTATAATCACCATTGTAAATGACGGCTGTGACCTTCTCCCCTTTCATACATACAGTATGTTAATCACAGCCCTTGATCAATTAGATAATGTTTTTGGTGTAATTTCCTTTCATTAAAAATATTTTTGTCTTTTCAGACCCTTGAATTTTGTCCTCCGTTTTTTTTGCTGGTGCAGAATTTTTAAAAGGTAGACTATTTCTTGTGTGAATTAAATGTTAAAAATGTGTACAGTAACACCCTTTAATAAACAATTTCAATGTTAAATTTGCTGTTATTTGTTATATTTTTATTCTAGGATGAGAATGGAATATTCTGAATAGAGAATTAGGTTGCTTTAACTAAAAGCTGAGACTAAGGAACTGTTAAAATGACTAATTTGGTGGGAATTGTTATGGCTAAAACGCGTATAATAAATAAACTAAACCTTAGCTTAACATCAGGACCATTACTAAAATTAGTGTGTAAAGTAACTATCTGTCCTGGGGGGATAATATCAACCTATAAGTCATGCGTATTGGGAAACAGATGCTGTTTAATGTGGCCTCTGTCGAGATGAGACCTTTTTCAAAAAAAAAAAAAATCCCTTTTCTTTGTTGAAGAAAATATCTTAAGAAAGCACCAGCTTCTCTCACCCAGCAGATGGCGCGGTTGGACAATACCAACGCAAAAGTCATAACTTCTTTTCTTTATGCAAGTCATTGAGGTTCAAACACTTAAAGTTTCTCACTACCACAACTCATAAATGAGTCTTTTCTGTAGAGCCTTTATGGATTATTAAGCATGCTTTTGAGGGGGCAAGGGGTCATGTCGAGTTTATTGACCAACATCACATCTTTCTGTTGGACTTGGCCTAATTGTCTTCTAAATCACTTTGGCTCTATTTCACATCAGATGGAGCCACCTGTCAGTCCATCTTTACAAACTCATGCTGTGCAGCGAAGCACAGACTCAGCACACTGTCGTTTCAAATTCCAGCGGAGCTCCCAAAGTTTCTTAAGATACCGGTATGTCAGGCTGAAGTGTGTTTAAATAGGGTATAAGACACCTAAAATATTTCATTTGGTGTCTATTTCTGGCATTTTATTGACAGAGATATAGAAATGATGAGAGACAGAGGGACAGGTGATGCGTAACATATGTTCCCGGCCGGATGAAAGACATGGATATGCATGATTGAGGCCTTAACGGCCAATTCCGTTTTATGCACACACGGAGCCTTAAACATTTTTACCATCCTAATCTTGAAATTTCCACTCTGTGAAAGTCATAACATAACTTTATTAACAAATCAAATACCAAAGATGTGTAGTGCTGAAGTGTGAGGAATTTTTTTTTTCTTCTCACACTGAAATTGACTTTTACACCGAAAAAGATCGAGTAAAGCTAGGTTTTAAAATGTAAGACGAGCCCCCGTGTGTCTCACACTCTGCCACAGGGCCATAACAAAGATGGGAAAAGAGTTATTTATTTAAATCTGAGTTTACAATATTAAAGAAAATAGATGTCCATTAAGACTCATGTTTGTGCTTTGGGGTGGGGGGGTACCGCAATAAACATCAGTGAAGGTTGAGTCTAATCCTTGTTCTTCACTTACCACCCTCTTTTTCTTTCTTGCTGCCTTTATAGTGACTCTCTACACACACACACACACACACACACACAAAGTGCTGCTCAGCTACGTCTAAAGTGATGGAATTTTCCTAGCAAAAAGGCTTTTACACTCCAAATGGAATGCAAAGGTCACTAGTAAATTTCCAGCCCCTGGGACCATTAAGCTGGGCAAAGGGAGCGAGCAGCAGGCTGTTTTATGGAGCCTGGAGCTGTCTGCTGACAAACCCCGGCCAGTGGGTTTGGTTGGGAAAAGCCACAGTGGCACTCATGGGAGCTCTGCTTGTGATGTGTGTGGCAAATACAGATGTAGGAGCATGCAGAGTGAAGCTTTGTTGAAGCTAAACATCGAAATGAGGAAAATCCGATTTTCAGCGTTGCGCTAGAAAACGAGTGTACTGTACATGTGGCAGAGTCAATAATGAGCCATCTGTGCCTTGTTTACCTAGGAAGTCGGCTGTAAGCCTCTCATGATGCATTTATGGATATTTGACATCGCACTGAAGAATTATTTGATATTTTTTTTTGTAATGATTCTAAATAATCATCACTTTTTTAGATACAATAATACTATATATAATAATAATATAATTACAGATTTGGTGTCAATTTATTTATTTATTTCACCACAGCCTCTGCACTTCAAACATGCTGCCTTCTGTACCCCTAACTTGTTGTGCAAATCAGTTCCAAGGCAGAGGTGGGTCTTCTTGCAGCACATTACACCAAATGAGTGTCGGGGGAGCTACTGTGCAGCTGTGGCGAGGGGAGGGACTGCTGCAGTGGGCCTCATCGGTGTTACACAGTTTGTTCAAGGATACCAGCAAAACAACAAACAAATAAACGTGCGTTCCTACAGATAACGCAAACGCACGGCCTTATATATCGCTGTAAGGGGAGGAAAGAAAAAAAAAAAGATCCATAGTCTTCGGCCGGGGCCTCCGTGAAGCTGTGAAAAATTTCTCGGAGTGTTGTAAGTCAAGAGTATCACAGAGGCCGTATTTGTAATTTGATGTGGCCTTTCTCGTGCTGTGATCGCGTAGGCACAGCTGCCCAACAGCTGTGTCTCCATTTCCTTGTTGCAACCAGATATAAAGCTCTGCGGTGATGGCTGGTGCATCATCTCGCGGCACAGTGCACTGATCTGTGTGAAGGTGATTGCCATGTGATGCTCTAATTTGGCCGGCTATCACACTTAATGTGCAGTAAAGCGCCATAGACAAAGCTTCTTCGTTCTAAATGCACACACCCCCCCCCCCTCTGCGCCACGGCTCTCACCGCCATCCTTTTGCTGGCTGTTTCCTCTTCGTCCCCCCCCTCCCTTCACCACTCCTCCCTTCATCTCCTCTCCCCACCAGGGGAAAGAGTTATAGCTGCCATAAAAGGCAGGTAATGCATTGTTAACTAATTCTGTCTGCTCAGAGCTGATATATCCTCTGCTCTAAATCTCTGTGCTTCCAATAAAATGCAAATGCTAATGCTTGCCCTCCATGAGCTGATATCATTTTTAACAGGCCAGAGGTAAATGCTAGAGAAGGGTGGGGTGGACCAGAGGTAGTCGGTGACACGGTGGAGCCTTCACGGTACATTCTGTCAGAAAGGAGACCCCCAGACCTGGTCCACACACCACTAACCAACCGTGTGCATTTGTGTAAGTGGGCACATATGGCTATAGGCCCGCATGTGAGGCTGGAACAGCACCTTTTTTTTAAAAAAAGCTAGATGTGTATGGGTGTAAGTAGCGCCGGTGGTATCATGTGCTAGATTTAAGGTAGTATGCTATCCTTTGTTATTGACTAGCCAGTAGAAGCATTTCAGTCAGTACTCATTCACCATCAAATAACAGAAGCCAATTTGCCTGTGGATGTAATGCATCATATTTCCATCTTAATAGTAGTGTCATACTTCGTGTAACCTTGGGCTTCTAAATATTGATCCACTTCTAGATTTTCAATTATCCTGTGCCGTTTTTCTGCCATCTGGTAAGGACCAGTGATTTGTGTTCCTTCATATCTGGAGGCTTGTCCTGTAATTAGACCATAAATTAATTTGCAGAGAAGAGAGAGAGCAAAAAAGATTGAAAGCATTAAGTAAGTCCTCCGTGGCTGGAGACAGAAAATCATAGGCAACCACGGCACAGTGTTTTATTCGGGAGAATAAGATAATTGGATTACAAATTCCAACACCATAACTTTTCTGTTCCTTCATGTGTCACTTGTTTTTCTTGCGAGTATTTAAAAACCATGCTGCCGCTAATGATTGCTTGCAAGTCAGTTCTACAACAAATGGCTAGAAATCATCCACTGACATAATTATACCTAATTACTTGCAGTGCAGCAGCAAAATGATTAGGAAAAATGGGGCATATTAGTGTCAAAGTGTGTGTGAAACTTGCAGTGAAATGTGCTGTGAATCCATCAGTGGGTATAAAATGACCCCCCATGCAGGCAGACAACAATTGTGCGCTTCAGACCTAGCTCTTATTTACAGCACAGCTTGAGTGGAGGTCCTAAAAAACCAAATGCATCCTGATTGATTTTAAATTGGGAGTATACGCTCTCCTGCAAGATTAGCTCATTGTCCCCCTGCTGCTAAATTACACATAGTGATTGTGCCTGTCGCTGCACACTGTCTGAGCACTACGACTGCAGCTCTCTTTGCCATGTGGAAATTCACATTAGACAAGCCTAAGTTACTCGCTTAAAGCAATTAAGATTTAAAAAAAAAAAAAAAAAAAAGCAACAGAATGGGTTTCTCTTGTGGTGGGGAGTGCTAAATCAGCAGGGTCTGAGAACACTCTATACAGACTAAAAACTAAAACATGCTCTAAAGTGGGTGGGGGGGTAAAATGACGTGAAGTTTACCACAGCGGTCTGTAAGTGGGGGAAACTTCCCCGGCGTACCTGCTCTACATGATCCTGTACCTTGGTGTGTTATTGTGCGAGGCCACAGCTGCCAGCATGCTCTGATCATATCTTGTGGGGCTTGAGAGGCAAGGTCAGCCAAAGCAGAGCCCACCTGCTCCCTCATTCTCCATCACGCAGTCCCTGAGCCCTGGCCTCCAGGAGGAAACACGCCTGACTGCCGCGCTGCCACAGACAGCATGTGTCCCTGAATTTATGATGGCGACTTATCGGCGGCCTTTCACGTTAAAAGTCATCTTGAGTTTCCCGGTGTAGCTGTATGTGTGGTTGAACGTTAATCCATTAACATTCAGAGCAGACACGTAGAGAGGCTGGCTCCCCGCCAGCCCTGAGCTCTGACAGTCTTTGACCCAACGCTGACCACAACATTCTCCTGCCTCTGCTCCCAGGCATAGCCAGCCTCGACATAATATAACGCCATAAACTATCTAATGTTACACTGTATATCAACGTGAAGCATTATATGCTTGAGGTCTAATATGCAAGGCTTATAACCGAGTGAGAAAAGTCCAGCTGTGACAGACCCATTTTGGCAGAGAGGGGAAAAATCACATCTGTCTACCGTAGACCTCTCCACATCTTACATTTTAATCGTTGGATGTCAAATGAACATAAAGTTTCAGTCCTTTCTGTTTCCATCTAGGATTAGAGTTCAGAGAGGCCATGAAATCCCAGGGATTTTCTGTGGTGGTATTTATTTCAACAGGAGATGTTGAAGTTCATATTAACTGATCCTCGAGGAATACTTCTGGCAGCCCTTATCTCGCTGCGAGTCTTGCCCAGGCCTTGGAACAGAGAGCTTTCAACAGTATGGGCCAGTCTGCTGCTGCTGAAGGTGGCTCCTGGACTGATTATAATTTTAGAGGCTTATAAAGCCTTGATAAATACTTTATAAAGCGACGTCGCGCAACAAATCTAACACATAAAAGAAGGTGAAGATGTTACTCCACCCAGGATAAAGGGGCTCTTGACAGGGTCCTGAATTGTTTTTATAATTCAATATTACAACCATCATGCTCGCGAGGGGGGGGGGGCCCTGTCATCTCCTGAGGCCCGCAGGATATATACGTTAAACAAACATTCAAGTGCTCACAGCCGAGTCCATTACACTGATTAGCAGTAAACACATTTGTAATAAAACTTTGCGAAATAGAGGAGGATAGTCTGCGCGCTGATTCATGGCGGTTCCTATGTGAAATATAACGTGTCGTAGGTGTCATACTTCTGAGGGTGCGGGAGTGATACAGGGCTTCACTCGCAGGATCTGTAACACATATGAGCCAATTCATCCAAACAGCTCTTGTCTAAACATTCGGTCCTTCATCACAACTGCTGGCCAGAAATAAACTCAGGCACAGCAGTGTGGCGGGGGTCCAGTAAACATGAGAGAATCTGGGAAGCAGAGCAGACCAAACAGATGTCTTTCCACAGCATAGGCGCCTCCTACTTCTATCCCCCTGCCCTCTGCTGTCTAGCCCCTATTTTACCTGTTTGTCTGATTCTCTCTCTCTCTCTCTCTCTCTTTTTTTTATTCCACTCGTCTAATTTTCCTGCGACGCACCCTGGTTTGAAATCTGTTCACCATGAACTGTACTACATTACATAAGCATTATTGGAATGTTTAATGGTGCGTTTTATCGTGGAGCGTTTAAAAAAAAAAAAAACAATAACAACAACAAAAACAGGGAGAGGTTATTAGAGGAAGAAGAGCAGGAAGAAGGAGGAGAAGAAAGGGTGGATCATGTGTTTCCACTTTTGACCTCTCCGCTGTGGCATGTACACACCTGGTTCAGTTTAGAATGCCGTTTCTGTGGAATAGCTGACGGCAAACCAGCGAGTGGTTTCATCTGGGGAGAGGAGGTCTAAATGGATAAACCACAGACTCTCTCTCAAAGGTTATCCTGCGTGTGTTCTTGAAATGTGTTGTCATGTCAGCAGTGAATTAAACGGAGATGCACGCACTGAGGCCGAGAACTTATTGTCGGTGGTAAACCAGCTCTTCAAAGTATCCCGTGTCGTAACCTCAAGAGAACGGTTCCACCTGTAGGCGACATAAACAATCTTATTTAAAGAAAGAAAAGTATTTCGGAGACGTTAACTGGCCAAGAAACATAACCGTGATGTGTTTTATTAGCGAGGCTGCATTTCCTCGAAATGTCAAACTTTAAAAGGCGTGTTTTTTTTCACTCCAACTATGTGAAAATGTATGTCAGATGTGTTGCCTTGATGATGAGAAGGGCAAAGCGTTGGCCACAACAGTCTTGGAGCTGCTCATCTGTTTCCTATTGGAGGAAGTGATTCTGGCAGGAAGGCAGGGGGCAGTAGATGAAGGCAGGCTGGGATAGAAAGGACGGTTAAAGGAAAAAAAAAAAAAAAAAAAAGCGAGGGGGCAGAGAGAAACAGGAAATGACAGTGTGACCCACTGGGCCCACTTACTAGCTTGCCAGAACCCCCTGGCCACAGCCAACCTATCCGGGCCAGCAGTTTCCATCACCCGCTGCTTCTGGTTCCCCCACATAAATCCAGGTGCTCCTGAATAAAGCTCTCTTTCTCCAGGAGCCACGGGGAGCCGGAGGGGAGGCTGCACGCTGGAGGGGCTGCACCGCTGCAGAGGTGGAAGCTCTGCCTCCTTGTGAGAACATGTCATGGAAAATACTGCAACAGCTATGCAAAAACAGGCAGAGAGGCCCGGGGATTTCCATCAGCCCCCTGCTCTGTTCAAAGCGCCAGTTCCTCAACTTATTAATTCTGTCTTCTAATTAAAAGAAGCTGGGGCACTCAGTATGAAGTTGCTGCATATTTTCTTTTTTTTTATTGCTGTACCTGTCTGATATTAATATAAGCCTCGTCCACTGGGAAAGGAGGAATCTCGGCTCCTCACTGCCCCCTGGCATGCTGCATGAGCGCTGCAGCCGCTGAGCTGATAAACCCTAGAAATCATTCCCGACTCCAGCCAGAGCTCTTTACAGTACCTTCAGCGCTCCCTGGTGATGGATTAATGCACTGTTGTTGTCATTTTATTGCCATTTTATTGCCCTGGTGCAATTTACCAGGCTTTATGTGCCTCCGCTGTCCGGCGGAGCAACGCGCAAGCGCACGGGGGCCAACATTCCTAGACAAAGGCCACCGCTCACCCCTATCACTGCGCATGCGCGCCACACCACCTCCACGCAACGCAAGACGCGCGCGCGCGCGCACACTCAGGCAGGCACGCCCACACACACGCACGCACCGACACACACACACACAATCTAAATCAAAAACGCGATTCATTCAAACACAAATGGGGTACTATACAAGCGAGCAGATGAAAGCATCAGTAGTGAATCTTTCAGCTGCCTGATGGACTTCACGTCCACCGCTGCTGTGGCGCTCTCTCGCCACCTGAGGGCAACATCACTCAGGCGCCTGCAGCTGCAGCCCTCATGCAACAGCACGCGCGCTCTTCAGACAACATTATGCATGCGAATATTTATTCGGCTCTGCTGTCTCGGTGTGTTATTTTCTGCAGGATCGCTTCATTTATTCCGAGCTTGACCGCCTTTGTATTTGTATGCAGATGGGGAGGGAAAGGGATCGCTGCATCGCCTTAGTTTGCTCCCCAAAAAAAAGGCATTTCTCCAAAAGCCTGAGTTCTTCTGGGCTTGGTCTGTTTTTTTTTTGTTTTTTTTTTAAATGAGAGAATAGTCCCATAGCCTATATATTAAGGATTTTGACATTTTTAATAGTCTCGTGATTATATAGTATAATAGCTATCCATCTTCTTAATTGACCCTTATTTTAACACTTGCAAAACATACTTTAGAAAAAAACACATTTCACATGTTGCTGCTGCTGCACACGAGTGAACGCGTCCCATTCGCACGCACACACACACACACACACACACACACACACATACACACACACAGCTGTTGATCTGAGGTCGTTGTTGTAACATGTGGAGAAGTTCTGTAACATCTCTTGCCAAACTATGATCACTCTCACTCTGTGAAAAAAAAACAAACACAACACAGCTCCATAGCTACAGCCACCTCCTTTAAATAAAAAAAAAAAACAACTCTCGATTTGCATTTTGTTTACCTGTCTTAATGGTAATATGATGCATGTTATTTTAGCAGTCTGTAATTTTAGATTACAACAAACACTAATTACTGCATTCTTTCGTGACTTTAATTGATACATGTATGGTTGGCGCGGGCGTTTATCTTGTCATAAATTTAAAATGATTATTGTTATTATGAACACAGATTTACAGTAATTAAAGTTCACTCTATACAAACGGGGACATATCAGGTGACCATAGCGAGAAGCAGCCACTAGAGGGAGCACAGATGCTGTTAAATCCAAGGGAAGCTACCTGACAATTAAAAACCATTAGGGCTGCATACATGGAAACATTAAAAAGATCCATCATTGTCCTCACACACGGGACAAAGCGCGATCATTGCAGATGCATATCAGCTGTTATGAAATTATATCAACATCAAACAACTCCATTTTTTCTCCTTCTTTTCACAGTGCTGCCGTGAAATTTATTTCTCATCTCGTGTTGCCTGTTTGGTGCTGGGGCGTATGTGTGTCTATGCCTGTGTGTATATTTCTTTCACATTTGCAGTGTAAAGTACAATCTTTGCAAGGACCTGTAACCTCAGAGTCTCTTACGCCCTGAGAGCCGCTGATCCATCACTCTTAATGGAAGAGGATAAGTTTCAGCCAGTGAAAGAGAGAACAGACAAAGGCGGGACGATTTATGGCAGACGTAGAAGTGGAACTGCTGGCTATGGGCCTTGATCTGAGCTGGGCTGTGGTTTGGCTAGGCTAGGCTATGCCCCAGGCCAGGGTCATTCACATGCACGCTCCCCCACGCACACACATACACACACGCATGCACGCATTACTCCAGGTCCGGAGAGCTTCAGTCGTCTCCACATCACATCCCTAATTCCAATCCTTTTTCTTAAGCTTTTGAAGTTCCCCCTGCCCCCTTCCTTCTACACTAACTTTTGCATGTCTATCTTTTTCAGTGAGTGGTGAGCTCTTGGTGAAATATTGAGTGTAGACCTGTTACATGTTAGCTTATGAGATAGCCAAGGTGTAAATTATGTGGAAGTCTCTGGCCAGCCTTATTTATGAGAGGCCTGTCAGGTGTTTAGGTGTCGGAGTGAGATGTGCGGCTTAAACCGTTTACTTCGCTGTAAATCAGGTCATACAGGCCACGTCTGTTTGGACGGTGTGTGTTTACATGTGGTGTGCCAGTGTTTGAGACCTTGTTTTTACTGAGAGACTATGCAAGACCGGGATGTGTTAATGTCAAGGCATAGGTGTTAATGCTTTGTTGTGAATGTGAGGACGTGTGCGTGTGTCTGGGGGTCTGTGTTGTCTGGGGGGCCATCACGGCCGATACGGGCTTGAAACACGAGCTGTATAGTTATATAGCTATACCACTCGCTATATAGTTATTAAGTTGTCTGCCTAACAAATAGCCCATTCCTTTTATAGATCCCCTCGATACCTGCACCTGCCGTCATCGCTGTACATTATGTGCAAACATGAAACCTACTCAAGACTTTCTCTGTTTCCTTTGTGATGTCCCTTTCCGTCTTCATCCCAGACATATCATGTAGGGGTGGATGGCTGTGAACGCAGCCCATCTGAGGACATCAGGTATCACTCAGCAGGTAGTTAGGCCTGTCATTGGATGACGGATGCCGGCTCTCAGACAGAAGAACTGCAGCAAACAGGTTGCATAGGCCCTGTTTTTGTTACCGTAATTTCCCCCACAAGGTGCTGCCTATACAGTGAGCCGCGACTCCCCTCCTGCTTGCCCTATTGTCTGTCCCCTGCCGTGGCCTTGTCTGGGGCACGGAAATACCACCGGAGTCCATAGGAGCTTTCTGTTCCCACTAAGTGGGAGGGTGTCAGTCCTTAAAGTGAGACCGAAAAGGCAAAAGGGTGGAGTGGAGAGATGAGCTGAGTTAAGGTTGAAAGGGGTTAAGAACATGAGACAGAAAACTCTAGAGAGATCGAGAGGATAAAATGAAGGGGGCGGGGAAGGAGAAGGAGGATGAGGAAGAGGGACAGAGAGGATGATGTGCTAGGGGCAGGTACATCTGCATTCTCTCCAAACACAGCAAAGGCCTGTCTTAGGTGTCTCTATCCCAGCAGCACTCACTGGCAGATTTATGGCCCCCCTTTGTGCATGTGTGTGTATGCGTGTGAGCGCGTGTGTACGTGTAGGAGCAGGAGGGATAAATTGAGAGCGAGAGACACACAGGGTACAGGAGAAAGAGAGTGTGTGAGTGGAGGCGAAGGGCAGGAAGCAAATAGCAGCCATGTTGCATTCCATCGATATCACAATCCCCTCCTCCCGATCTTTGCCATATTTCATCCTTCCTCTCTCCCTTTATCCTTCCCTCCCTTCCTCCCCTCTCTCTCTCTCTCTCTCTCTCGCTCTCTCTTTCTCCCCATTTCTCTCTCACAGTCTCATCACCCTGCTCTTCACTTGGCACTCTTGGCCCTTCCATTGCTCTGCTGGGTCCCAGGCTGTAAAGCCCTCTCAGGGGGAGGGTGTAAATCTGTCTCCCCGTCTCAGGAGATTTCCTGGAGCTCAGCAGACTCAACAAAGCCTAGCTGGTGTGGAGAACCAAATGTTTCACATGCACATACACACACACACACACACTGAAATGTATAGACCCAGAAAAAAAAATTATGTACACATACATGCAGAAAAAGTCAGCATGAGTGCATAAATCCCCTCGCACAGGCCCGGCCTTGTTTGGAAGCTCCTGCAAAAACAAACAGGTAATGGCTCTTCCTGGTCTACCAGTCTGCATGTGAAACCGGTGTTTGTGTTTGTGTGTGTGTGTGTGTGTATGTGTAAGGAGACCCTACCCCCAAACCTTTTGTCCAGAAGGGGCTGTCCAGACAAGCTTGTTGTCTCTCTTTATTTTCTCTCTACCCCCTTCTTTTTTTTCCTCCACTTCCCTCTCTGCTTTATTGCACTTGATTCAAAGCGCGTCCATTCCTGAGATGGCTCAGATAGCAGCTGAAGCTAAATTGCCCGCCATAAAGCATCTGCAATAGCAATGGAGCTCTCGGGGTGGGACTGCTGCAAGGGGGTACGAGGCGGTGAGGGCTCACTATGAAAATACAAGGTCCTCTTTTTAATCTTTAAATGTGGAATATGAACTCTGTTTCAACACATCCACAAATCATGCGGCCCTCCTTAAACATTAAACGATTCTGTTGCATGATCGATTTCCTGAGTGCCTCCTAAATCAGTTTTATGCATATAATTTTCAGGAACATTTGGCTATTTGAGTGTGTGGGTTTTGGAGAAAAGTGACTGAAAATCAAAAGTAAAATGATCTAATGGTATTTCGGGACACTGAAATGCTTCTGCATGATACTACTAATTACTCACACAAGACAGGCTAGTTAGAGTGAGTTGCTGTGATTTATGGGGGAGTCATATATTTGGCTGTGCTATGTTCCTGTCAAATGGTTGACAGATAGATGACTGCTGGGCTGTAATTGGCCTTCCTGTTTGTATCTTTTCTCATGTAACAACAAAGGCATTTCCCGGCCTTGACTGTAGAGGGTGCACATGTGAAAGTGCAGCTCTGTGCCAGTATGACAGCAGCAGATTCTTTACAGGAAGAAGAAACAAAGGCGAGAGGAAGTGATGGTTGGGTGTGGGGAAACACACACCAGAAAGGTTATTGGAGTGCAAGACAGGTAAGGCAAACTTGCTGGGTGAGCGAGAGAGAGAGAGGGAGAGAAAGCAGGTCAGGTCAGTAATGATCCTGCAGGGCTCTGCATTGACTCATCACTGAACGGCGAATCTGTGTGTGGCATTTGTAGCAAGAAATGTCTCATCATCTAGCCAAAATATTCCCCCCGGGCTGCCAAAGTAATCTCCACAAAGATTCAGTGCGGTCAATACAACGCTGTGGCCAAAAGATAGATAGAGAGAGAAGAACACAGAGCTGTGGTGTATTCAGAGTGGGAAAATCCCTCGCTGCTTCATACGTCTGTCTTGTGTATTCTATCAAACCTATTATTGCTATGGCTGACTGCGAAGGAGAAGAATTCCAAGGGACCACAGGAGCAAGACAGGGCCAGCAGCCTGCTTTGGCAGGAGCCCTGGTGCGATCATCATCACACTGGTGACGCCCCTCACTCCTGCCTCCCAGCTAGCCTTGCCCTGTGACAGATGAGCCCAATGACAGCAGGATGCAACAACCTGCAATTGAACGTTCCCCTGCGATCTGTCAATGTCCGCAGCGTCGTCTCACTCTCGGGAAAACACACAGGAACACACGTACCTTCGCGCACACATCCTCGCATTGAGTCATTCACAAAGTATTAGAAGAATCAGGGCCCGAAACGCCTCCTCATAGTTGTGAAATACCTCAGATACCTGTTGCAGGTGTCTTTTTGGGTCAGCGTCTTGGTGTGCGTGCCTCGCTCTTGTTCTGCATGTGGCTCGTTCTCTGAAGTTTATAATTGCAGGATTTAGCTCTCTGGTGGGTACAGGTTGCATTGTACAGTATGTCAGCTGGTCACCCCCACCCCAACCTTCTGTGTGAGCTGGATTTCAGCTGGCACTGCTGTTCTCTGCTTCAGCCACAAGGTGTCAGCTTGCTCACAAACAGCATATGACTTCAAGCCTGGTAGGGGCTTTATTTTCCGCTTTGCTGGCAGTGCTGTGGTGTATCACAGCAAACTGAAATAGGAAAAATGAAAATAGGACATAAATGTGTTTGCCACATGCAGAGCTTAATGAACTCAGCCTTGCCAGTACATTAGGAACAAAGGCAGCAGAGAGAAAAGCATTGAAGGACAACTCACAAACACTTCCAAAATAAAAAGGGAGATAAAGTATGAATGGTGAGCCTCCTCAATGAAAAGCAGTTCACCGGTTGTCAAAGTGGAGATTTATTTTCCGAGCAACTGGCTTTTTATGGTCAAGCTCCTCCACACTGGCGAACAGCAGTGCCTTGTAATATGGCATGTAAAGAATGGGATTCAATAGAAGCAGTCCTCCATTTGTCATATTTAAGGGAATAGAATAATGACCATTGGCTGCCGCGTGCTTGAATCGCTCAAGTTGGCTTATTTTGGTGTGCAAAATGGAGGATGAAGATGAATGGACTTCATACATGACTTTGCACGGTTCAAGCTATCATATCATGTCATATAACTTAAACCAATAGCCGGTAGCTTATCATTACCCTAAGCCTGAAGCAGTAGCTAGTGCTATGCTATGTTTCAGTAGAAATTCTAAAACAATCCAGCTGTCTCCACTTGCTTGTTGCCACATATGATCGCTTAGCTTCTCAGCCATAAAAGCGCGGTGCAAAATTAATTGTTTCAATCAATCAATTGGTCAATTTCATAGCCATCAAGCTTTGCCCAAGATCATGTGCATTCTCTACCCTTCTCCTTCAGGATGGGCCTGGAGAATGCCAGATGATTTATGGCCCCTGTGTGTGCTGCATACATTTACAGATACTATACACACACATGGTGACAAGCGTACACTTTCAAGAGGCAAACACACAGACAATGACACAGCCGTGTGCGCGCACGCACACACACAACGTACATGTGCGCATTGTAATGTGCGTTTGCGTGTACTGCATATGTACACATTCCGAGCGGATGACACACAGCAGGGAGCGGGTCACGTGACGAGGCAGGATGAGCACAGAGGGAAATCTTCAGTGTGTGCTAAGCATGGCAGTGACACATGCAACTTAACAGCACATGAAACAATACCAACAGTGATAAATTCATAGCACTCATATATTATGTGTGGCACACATGTGTGACGTTACAAACACACAAACCATCTCCCCCCTACTCCGGTTGGACGGTCACGCACGCCACCTCCTCTCCTTACATACATGCAAATGTGAAAATGTGAGTTCATGCTTGCATGTATGTGATCGCATTCTCATATACATACACTGGGAGCCAAGTGCAGAGGCTTGTTGTTAGCGTGTTGTTCCTGTGCTGTGGCTTGTGGGCCTGTCTGCAGGGCTGATCGATGGTCTTTTACTGCTTCCCCAGGATTATCGGTCGAGTTCACCGGGAGGGGAAGGTAATTCATCAGAGCACAGCAGAGTGAGAGAGAGAGAGAGTGAGAGAGGAGAGGGGACAGAGAGAAAGGGAGAGAGGCATACAGGGAGAGAGGGGCGTGGGGGGGCGTCAGTATGAAAATGGAAGGAAAGATAGGAGAAGGCAGAGGTAAAGGTGGGAGGAAAAACAGAAGGAGAGGGGAGAGGGAAGGAGAGTGAGAGAATAAGGAGAACAAGATGGAGACAGAGGGGAGAAGGAGGAGATGCACAGATGTGCTCATGATACCGCATCACCTGGAAATGTTTCGAAAAGATAGAGGAGCAGACATAGATGAATATCACGAGATAAGACGATGGAGTGTTGGGGCAACCTCAGATTGAACCCTCCTTATACTGTAGCTATATTAAACATCACATAAATATATGACAGTACATTGTCTGAGGCTAAAAGATGCACAACTAGGAGTGATTGCAGCGTTGTTGTTTTTTTTTTATTGCAGTCGAATGTTGTGTTTTGCATTTATTCATTTTTCAGCGGAACCCACACCTTTATAGACAAAATGGTAGCGCCTCCCGAATTATTGTCCACATAATGCTCGGTATTAAAGACTGTTGAAATCCTTAATAGTCTAATAATACGTAATATGATTCCTTAGATTAAAATTTCAAAACATAATATACACAACGGTTGTAATGAAAAGCTCACATACAATACACTGTTGGAGCCAACATGGCAAATGTGCGATCTGACCCAAATACCACACAGATCATCACTCTGGGCAGAATCAGATTTTTAACAGGGAATAATCATACTTGCGTAGAGGCAAGTGTGACCTCAGCTTTCGACCATGACTGCCCGTGTTGTAACACATCTTACAGGGGCCATAACAGTTATGTTCCAGCTCATTATAGTTCACAGGATGGCAGGGGAAGATGTGGAGAAATGATTCAGCATCACGGCTAAACCTTTAGCGAGAGACTGATGATGACGGACAGAGACAAGCAGATGAAGTCCGAAACTGTCTTGCACTATTCAGGGAAACTTGCGAACAGCTTTCAATAGCAGCACAGATGTGCCAGGTCTGCCAGCCTGTCCACTCTTCCCATGTACATCATCCCTAATCACATTACTGACCAATAACAGCGACAAGGAACAGGGATCCCAGCTATGCCGCATCTAGGGTAGAATTTATTTTTATAGAAAACCTTGTCATGAGCTCGGGAGTCACACACGCATGTTCCCATGTGTTTGGGTAAAAATAGCATTTTAATATGTTTTCTGTGTCTCTTTGCTGCGCAATACTGATGCTTGCAAATGACACTTTGCTTCACTTTGTCTCCTTCTCCTCACATCTCTCTCTCTCACTCTTCACAGATAGACTACCATTTCTCTCGCTCTCTCTCTCTCTCTCTCTCTCCCTCGCCCCGTTGATGGATGGACAGATCATGTATATCCAATCTAGCAGTGCTCCTGATGCGGTTAGGGGCTGTGACAAGTCTCCGGGCGGGGGAACCGAGCGGAGCGGAGCGAAGGAACGGGGTGACGAAGAGGACACGGCATCTGGAGCACACGCAGAAGAAAAAGAATGCAGCAAGTGAGAGGGGACTGCGTAAAGTGTCTGCATAGCGCCCTAAGCGTGTGTGTGTGTGTGTGTGCGCGTGTTTATGTGTGGAAAGCAAACATACACCCTCTGTCCTGCCCTCTGGGCTACTGTGTGGGCCTCTGGTTGACAGCTCTAACTGACTGGCTCCTGCAATCCACACTAGCCGGTGATAATGACAGAGATTAACGAAAATAGTATAGTTATGTCTGATAGTGCTGACATATTGCATGTATCAGATGGAACAGGCTGAGTGTTAGAGCCTCTCCTCCATAGCTACTGTATGGACCACAGAGTGTTACGGATGGAGATTGATTGTATGGGTGGCTGTTGACATTCACTCATACCCATGAGTTTTCAGGGTGCAGTTGCAAATATTAGCCACTAGGGGGTAATGTTATCCTCACAGTATTCAAAGGAGCCTCTGTGCTCCACAGTGAAACTGGTTCTTATCTCAGGGAGGACAAGTGGGTGATTTCCCGGTTCATATTGGCAGCAGGGTTGATGATAATGTATTATCACAGGTTGTAACATTGCAGGCGGTGGTGTGTGTCTGTGTGTGGGGGGAGGGTCATCTTCTCATCTTCTCCCTTTTCTGGCTCGATCACTCCATTAAAGAGTTTACAACCATGATGTTTAAGTGAAATAGAATGGTATTTGATAATAATTATTCCCCACACACGTTCAGGTAAACTCCTGAACTTAAGTTTAGTTATTAAAAAAAAAAATTAAACATTTCATTGTTGAGCATGAATGAATGACAAATCTTTGCATCGGAAAAATTGCGACTGATGAACACTGATTGAACTGTATATTTTTAAAGGACCCTTATTATGAAAAGCAAACAAATCTTCAAGGTGAGGAAGTGATGTGCTGTGCTAACCTAAGACTGTCTGGCCTCTCAGAGGCAGAGAGGTCAGGGGTCAACTCACTTGACCCCCCCCCCACCATATCAACCCCTTTGACTACATACTAAACACACAGATAACGCCCTTCACACATACCTTTACTCTCCCCAGACGGGTACACACTCAAGGAGGGAAACACTTTCTCCTGTGGCCCCGTGCAATACAGATACGCAGAATCAATAAACAAAAAAGTGGAAGCGATTGAGACCCCCCCCCTCCCCGTCTCAAGCCGTCTGTCTCTTCCTTTGCCCCTAATCCCTCAAACAACTCATCTCAGCTCACACCCAAAACATGCTCAATAAACAAAACCCTGATGCTAAATTATAGAACCGAAAAGTCAACAGGGTCCGCATTCCACCTCCATTTTAAAGACAAAACAGCAGCCATTTTCTAAAATGCGGAATCGCCACTCACACCCCCACCTCTTGATAGTAATCAAATTTGGTCTCATCTTTTCATTTTCTCATCTCTCCTCCCCATCTGTGTGGTGTAACTCCTCTCTTTCTCATTCTCTCCCTCATCATCCCTCACTGTCACTCGGCAGCTCTGAGCCATTGACCTCCGACCCCCAGGCAGGTTCACCAGCGGGTCAGAAGCCTGGCGGGGGGAGACGGAGAGAGGAGGGGTGGGAGGTCTGTTATTGGGGGATGCCAGCTTCCTCCTTTGGCCATGGATACAGCCTTCACTGCTGCTGCCATAGCAACTGGACGAGACGGCAGAGAGAGCAGACTGCAAAGAGCTGCTAGGCTGGAGCTCTCTCTTCTGTGATCTGGCTGTAACCTCCACGGGCACTCACACATGTTCACACACGCACGCACACACAGTCACACTCAAATGCATTCACAAACATAATGACAAACTGGCACGCCCACACACACACTCTCATACATGCTCGCAGGATCTAATCAAATTTCTTATTTGGACTGCCAGGCTGTGCTGGGAAAGACTTTTTCAAGTTACAAGATTGATGGGCATTCCATGTTGGCTGCAATTAATTGCTGCATAATTAGACTTACAAGTTATTTATTGAAGCAATTTGGCGAACACAAGAGCCTGGGGATATATAAAAACCATTTGATCATGAGCTGCATAAACTTTAAAGATGTCCTCTCACAAGCATTATTTGGATAAAAATTAGCAGTACAATCTCCCCCAAAATGTTTCCCATGTTAATAAGATGATAAATGATAATAAATCTGCACTGAAGTGAATGATGTGCGGGAAGTCGATCGAGGTCAAATAAAGGTGAGAGTAAGATGCAGATAATAAAAATGATACGATGGAAGTGGAGATAGCATTTTGCGCACATTATATGTTCATGCAGGTGTGTGAAGCTCTGAACCGGCATGCTTAGCTTGGCGCCTCAGGGGTTAGAGCTCAGTCCAGGTGGCGTCTCTCTACGAACAGAGGTGATAAAAAAAAACTGTTGCTGCTTGCTCTTAATTATCTCTCATATGACACTACTACCTTTATTTACTCACCCCCTTTTCTACATCTCCCTTTATTGTTTTTAGCCTTTTTATCTCCTTCCTGTTCATCTTCCTGTTGTTTCGTGTATTCCACTCTATTTCATTTTTTTTCGATTTCCCTTTCTTCAAACAATAATTGCTTTTACTTTCCATGACTTTTACTCTCAGCACTATGTCCTATGTCTCTTCCACGCTCTTTCTCATCTTGGCTCACTCTGTCTTACATTGCTCAAACAAATATGATAAATGAGGCTATTGGTGTCTCTCTCAAGAATGAGCTGTGATCAGAGAGCCTTTGATGTTTGACAGCTATAATGATGTATCTTGATGAATCGATGTACAGTAATTTTCACTTCATGTGACACACCGTTTTGCTATTGAGCACATTCCTGTTCGGTGCTGTGAATGAATCCGCTATTGAAGTGTGTGTGTGTGTGTGTGTGTGTGTGTGTGTGTGTGTGTGTGTGTGCGCGTGTGCATGCACGCATTTTCTCTATTTTTCTTGACTTGCATTCCTACACCCTGCATGTCTAGTGACAATGTCAATACACTTAAACCAGAAAGCTTATCTCAAGTGTTTCAAGAGGCTCTTATCAGTTTTCTTTGTATTAACGGGATAAAGTACTTTTAGCGACACACTCACTAACACATAGGCTAGCTGTGGAAACACACACACACACACACACTTGCTCACCCACACACATCCAAATGTGTGTGGTGTACATGCATGTCAGCATATTCACACACACACACACACACACCTCTATACACATATAACATTAGGGTAAGAAAGACATATAGGACATGAAATATATATGTTTTTTTAAAAGTTTTTTGTTTGATAATACAGCACATGACAAAAAAAAAAAACATTTACATAATTTTATGGGAGCCTTGCGCCAGCAGAGATGATCCTATATCATTAATTTGTTCATATGTGAGATGCAGCAATGGTCTGATTGTTAAATATTCTTGGTTTTGGCACAGTAGCTAAATTCCAATCACAAAGTGAGTCAGGGAACACAGGTTTATTCTTGATCTACACGCTGTTGCCTCACTTCCCCAATAGGTGGAGCTATGTACATGAAACAGGCGATGAGGTTGTTCTGGCCAAATGCCCTCAAGCAGCAGGAAGAGCTAATCAAATCTCCAGCGTGTCTGTGTCAATTACAGGGGGTCAACTTCATAAGAGGAATATAGGCCCGAATCAGTTTGTTGTCCTCGAGCTGAGAAGCACCTGATTCAGCTGCATTCTGCTGGATGATGCACGGAGAAGCCTGTTTCCATAGGCCCGAATCATATTTGCAGCTGTATTCTCCCTGAACCTGAAGCAGAATAGATACAGAGCGGCCAGAGGAGCCTCTTAGTATGGCAGTCAGATATCCAAGCTTGATAATGATATGGAAATGATGGTTTTCATAAGCACACATTCTTATGAGATATTAGCCCTTCTTTAAATTCTAGATAAAGCCTCAGTGAGCCTGCCTTGAGCGATGAGCTTTGCCATTTGTAGATCTTGGAGAGATGAATAGCGGAGTAAAGCTGATACTCTTACAGCGCCGGGCCACTATCTTATCACTTCCTTTTATCAGACTGATAAAGTAAATGACTTTGCTATAGGTGTGCAACTCTTCAAATTCATTATGAGCCTGCTCAGCCTGGCAACTATCGACATGGCTGCGAGTGTGTGATGAATGCAGGTCTGTCCGCCAAAATATGTGTGTAGTCCATAGTTGTGACACACTCGCATGGGAGACTGAAAAGAGATAAAGATGTTTTTGGTGGTGTGATGTGGAGCAGGCTGGTGGCTGAAGGATCCTTGAGCCTTCCTGGAAATCAAATGAAAATGCAAATTTTTAAAGGCTTGCATAGGTTAATATAAAGCTCAGGGAAGCTGAGAACTTAAACCAGTCATTTGCATGTTTTTAATCAAGGGGCTTGCAGGGAAACATGCATAAATGAGCAACAGGACTTATTTGTGCAGCATCTCAGGAGAGAGAGCATCACTTGTAGTTTAATGTCACCGGAAGGAAAGATTGGTTTTCTAATTCTGTACCGACTGTTAGTAGTTCCCTTGAGGGTGTTTTAACAATGCCATGGGAGTGGGAACTGTGGTCACAGTTTGGCATAAAAATACAGACACACTGACATACAGACACACACACACACATGCACAAACACTCTCTAAGAGCACACACACTCACCTCAGCATTGTGTTCAAAGGTAGTTAGATCAGCAAAACAAATTAGTCAATGACGGAGGTTTGGAATCGTCCCGGGAGGAGCATCCATCTTGGTGTTGAGTGACAGCTCTGTCAATGAGCGCCAGGGCAGTAATGCACTGGTATTTGGATGGTAGGCAGTGATTGTGTGATTGTGTGTGTGTGTGTGTGTGTGTGTGTGTGTGTGTGTGTGTGTGTGTGTGTGTGTGTGTGTGTGTGTGTGCGCGCGCATCGTCTAGCATCCAGACATTTGGCTCTCCAAACCGAGGGATGCTGTTATCGAGGATGCTGTTAAGTGTAGTTGAATGGGACTGTCTTGGACCCCAATCAGAGCTCTGGCTCCTGTATTGCCATTATATGGAGCCTGGTCGCTTTCCTCTTTCCTGCCCCTCCACTTTGCCTGCACTTCATCTGGTGGGGAAGGTATCTCTGTCTCTGTCTCCACTCTGCTCATAATGGTCCATAATCCCTACCGAGCCAACCTGGCGGTGTTGCAGAATTTACAGTAATAATGAGGACTAATAGAGGCAATATCCATCCATTTGACCACTAAATCAGAAATGTAGCTGAAGTAGGTGATGAATTGAGTCCCCCCCCCAATTTTCTGAATCATAAATGATGGAATAAGTCTTTAGATCCAGATTAAGCTCCACCGCGAGCTCAAATTTCATGTCCATGTGGAATCCCTTTTGAAATACAGTCTTGAGTCATTCCGTTTCCCTCAGTTTTGGCATTTTGCTGATGCTGTTAAATAGTGAAACTTGTCAGTGAAAAGAACAAAATAAACCAATCTTTTTACTATCACTTACAGTAAAGATGGAATAATAATAATATGATTGTTAATATTGGAAATTGATGTTTATTAATACAAGGCACACATGTAGTCTGCTACAAGGCAAGGCAAGTTTATCTGCATAGCAGTTCAAACTGCTTTATGTAAAAAAATAAAAGGCATCAAGACAAAATCTAAAAGTAGCATAATGCAATATAAAATAACATTTACATATGAAATAAAAAGTTAAATATAAAATAAAAATGTTATAATCGAATAAGATGAAACGATAAGACGAAAAGATGAAACAGGAGAATAAAAGTTTAAAAGCTCAAATTTGATTTAATAGAAGGGAGGAAATTCATACATAGCAGTAGTTTAAATGTATAATTTTGGCCCCATTCAGTGCTTTTAGGTAGCCTGCAACTATGGGTTACTTGCATTATCAATGCTCATTCCTTTCTCTATTCATTCTTATTTTGGTTCATATAATATCAGAACAGAGCCCATCACAGTTTTCTGAAGTCCAGTTTTATTATTTCTTATTTTGTTGAATCAAGAGATCAAAACCCAAAGATATAAAATTTGCAACGACCCAAACCACAGAAAAGCAGAAAATCATCAACTCAACTGCCCATGTGCAATTTTGAGATTTTTGAACTTTACTTATCATATTATACCACGTTACAGTAATATATGTTAATTCCAATAAAATCTTTTGAAAATGACTTTCCAGATTCAGATTTTACACACAGCATATATAACTATAATAACTATAATAAATATATAACTATAATAAAGATAATGCAATAATAAAAGAATAAAGATTATATATAATGTTGTGTTTCTTCTGTATGAAGAAAGCATTTACTTTTGCTAATTAGGCTCATTTAAGTTATGACCCTATGCATTTACTTATGACTTAGAAAGCAAACCTATTACTTGTAATACAGTATTGTTTTATACTGAGGTAAGCCCTAATCTCATATTGGCTCTTTTGACACATTAATGCAACTTTCATTATTATTTTATGATTACAATATTTGGATAACAACAGCAACAATAAGAACAAGAATGCTAATAATAATAATAATTGAACTCCTGACTAACTAGGTCTAGATCATGGGGTTCTGTTTAGCTCTAGACCTCTAGCCCTAGAAAAGACCCAGACATCAGGCTTCAGTCCATGCTGATATACAGATGGGGGTTAATTAACCAGCAAAAGTTGTGGCACTTGTAGGAAATTTTTGGATCAACTTTTCACACTTTATTTAAGTCCGTTACTGCAGAAAAGATGTAAGTCTAAGTTGTTAACTATTACTTGATTCCTGAAAATTGATAATCTCTCTTTTTTGGGTCAGGTACTTAACTGCTTATTTTTGTACCATTTAAATGTCCCATATTATACACTTTTCTGTTTTTATACTGAATTTTTTAAACATGGGACAGTATTAATACACTCTCTCATGTCATATATATACAGTAAAATATATATATAGGGCTCTAATAAATGTATAAGGTATTCATTGGAATTAAACTGCTTAAATTTGAATAAAAATCTAAAAACTATATTTTCATATTTCAAATATACTGGAAAGAATGGGTTCTGACTAATAACTTGAAAACAATAATTTTTATTACCTATGTAATAAAACCTAGTGTACTACTTAGGAAGTAGACCATAGGGATGTGTAGAGAGCTATAATATCATGATTAAATTTTCAAATATCTCAAAATTAACTTCAACTATCAGAAGTATATAGAGAACAGTGAAGACAGAAACCGGAGCAGAAAGCAGCAGGAAGCACCTGACTGCTGCTGCTGGCCCACCAAATCTGCCATGCCAGATAAAATGGAACCATTTGCGGTTGGGAAAAGTTTATTTTTGGAACGTTTGGGATTTGGGGACTTTACTATTGCCTCCCAACCATGTATGTTATAATTACCATACTTTGATGGCAGAATCTGTACCTGCTCAGGCCACGGGCTCAACGGGTCTCGCCAGGCCGGGCCAGAACACACAGCTCTGCACTGTAGCTGCTAACTGTTCCTACCAGCCAGATGGATGTACAGCTGCATGCCTCCATCTGCCAGGCCAACCCCCCTCGTAGCAATTCTTTGAATACAGATCTCAATATTGGTTTTACGAAATTATTTCATTCACGTGAGGGAGAGGAGGGTGGTAGGAGGTGCCATGCTGCCTCCCACTAGTTAGGAGCTGGGCTGAGAATATTACACATTGCTGCTCTAAATGTTACATCAGTTTACATTTTTATAAAAGCGCAATAAACACATTTAAGTGGCGGCTGTGGGGTTGTTGGATGGGTTATCCAGTTTTGCATTAAAAGCTGCTAGTGGTATAGAAGACACACTTTTAAATTAAAAATTTCGTGGTCTATTTATAAAGAATATCATGGTCCAAAAGCACTAGTTAGACCTTTTGGCTGGGGGGATCACTACAAGCTCAGCACGCACATTTTCCTGTTTCATTTTCCAAATCCATGTTATCCATGTACTTAGCGAGTAGACAATGAAGCTAACAATGGAGCAAGCCATAGATCTTGCTGTCTGCAAAAGGAAGAGTAGCCTAACAGGCTATGCATCTCAGTGTGTGTCAAGTGTAGAGGCAATTCAAAACAATCCCACAAAAGGCAACATTTAGTCTTACTTTGACACTGCCAACAATAAAATGTAAATTACAGAACTCTCAGGTGAATGATATTTAGTCTTTGCCTTTGTTACTCTCCGTGTCTTAATTTGAATTAGTGCGAGTAGTTATAAATAGAAGGTCTAGAAATAGAAGTCTATTTGTGTGTGATCTGCAACCATGAATCACGGTAGCAGAGTGACCAGAGAAGACCAAAAAACAGAGTCAATATCAGTGAAGCTCGACTTTTCTTTTCGACCTGTTGGTCAACGTCAGCGATAATGGATAGGAGAGCTAATGTAAAATACTGTTTTAAAATATATCGATTAGTTACAATTTGTAGTTACCCTTTATGATTCATCACTTGACATAGTGCAGGCTGATTGCTTCACGCAGTTGGCAACAAACCTGGCAGCCCGAAAACTGGATTGGTTTTTTTATTGTGTTGCAACTACAATTTTGAGAAGCTAAATGTCGGTATTCTGCTCATTTTACATATTACACCTTTAAATTGCAGATTTTTTTTCCCTGGAGGTTTCTCCTTCAAAACAAATAGGTGATTTAAGGTAAAAACACTTAATGAAGCAGTTTCAAAACACAGCAGAGCAATTTATTGAATATAAATGGGTTATGTAAAAAATTCACCTCTGTACTTTAACAAGAAAAATAATTATGTACCAGGCCGTAAAGCATGTTTATTTTTGCTGTAAAGTTGGACATTTTAACATGGGAGTCTATGGGAATCGACTCCCATTTGAAGCCAGCCTCAAGTGGCCAATTGAGGAATTGAATGGCCACTTCTGCATGGCCTTCGTTGTTCAGCCCTGGTGAGTGCTGCTTGGATATGATGAAAAACACTTTATCATTCTTTTAGGGAGAAAACAAAGTGTCACCATACACCTCTCTATAAAAAGATGTCTGTCCTTATGTATTTTCCTCACATATCTCTTCAACCCATCAACTTGGTAGGTGTCGATTTTCGTGCAAGCTGGACACATGACACTTGATATTAATAATAATGCAGTATAAATTACACTGAAAAAGGTCAATCTGGGAGTATGTAATCGTAACATAATTAAGTCTGTGATATTAACAAAAAAAAACAAAGTTAGTTTCTTAACATGAATATATCAAGTTGTGAATTAGTCTAAATTTGTTCAAAACACAAGTCATTTTGATTTTTTTTCTTCACAAGCTTTATGTAAGTGGTTGTTATGCAGACCCACAAAACAATTTGCTCGTTTTATTTACTAGCCTCTGACTGCGCCCCGTGTGGTGCATTCTGGGTAGCGAACTTAGTTTAGTTAGTTCAAACCAGTCTCAGGACCGTGGAGGGGACAAGTTCCAGAACGTCACTGGAGACTGACGTTTACGGTAATAACAAAGTTAATATTAGTGATGTTGTTGGTTAAACACTAAAGTCTGCTGTTCAAATGTGAAGCTCATGTTTGCAAGCGGCTGTAATTTGAAGTAAGTAGTCGGCGCCGGGTGCCGTGTTATCGGCAGCATAGTCGTTAGCGAGGGGTTTAAGATGCTAGTCTGCCGTAAATACACACCTGGTGGTGGTGGTGGCCGCGCCGTGAGGTAATTTGTGGAGGTTTTTGGTCGCTGTAGACAGTCAGCTCTGCTTGTTAGCCGCTGAAACGCCGCTAGCAAAAAGGAAGTGTTTATTTATAGGTTGAGAAGATGTTCTTACTTTGTGAGTTAGATAAATTCTTTACAATGTTTTGTTTTCTTCTTAACATGTTCAATAAATTGATTAAACTAAACTTGAATTAGCTAGGAAATAGGCTACTTTGTTATAAAGCTGAAAATAATAAGCAACCTTTACAGAGATACACGATTCTCATTAAACTAATTTTAGCAGATACGTGTTTGCAAATGTTCGGTAATTTAAAAGATCATTTATTTTGATTTTGTTGTGTTTCGTGGGAGGTTGATGAGACCCTGGACATGTTAAATGAGGCACGTACTTACTGTACAACAAGGGTTCAAACTTAAGTTTTTACGTTACATCTACTGGTCAGAAAGATTTTTTTTACTGGCCAAAAATTATAAATAGCCTTTTTGTGAATTTGTTCATTACTATAATACACTTATAGGCATTTTCAACACATATCATAGCAATATTAACATAATTTTGTGTGGAATAAAGGAATGAGTCAGATTTTATATTCTTTTTTCTTCTCAGCAGTGCCGGTGCTACGTCATCACAGTTGGCTTGTTGATTTAAGTCTGTTTTCTTGAATTTTAGAAGGAGGGCACACTCCCAGAATATGCCTCCACATTTCCAAACAGGAGCGATTAGACACTTAACTGGCCTGAGTGCCCTTTTTGTTTTGAAATCTTTGAATCAATTGAAAAATTTGAACCCAGTTAAACAGTTTGTTATATATATATATAGTGACATTCTGATGTCTGTGCTTAACATGATCTCATTTCTGTTTTTGTAGGACAACAGCATTGAGTCCAGAAGAGAAGCTGTCATCACAGGCCTCATTCTCTACCTTGGTGAACAGATGGAGGAGCTAATCGAGGATTACAAGGTAAAGAAAACTGTTTCAAAAGAAAGAAAGAGCACCAAGAGAGCTATACTGTATGCATCTTTCACATTAGTATACAAGAGGGTTTTATTTTTTCTGGTATTCTGTTTTTTTTTTGTTTGTTTTTTTTACAGGTTTTTGATGATGACTGTACAAGAGGCCCTTACTACACACGTCCTCAACATCTTTGTGGTCAGCAAAGCCAGAGATGGAGATCTCCAGAAGCAGGCTGGAATAGCCGTCGAGAGAGCAGAGGTCCTTTTTGGTATCCCTGATGTTGCACATGCTTGTACCTACCTGATGGGCCTCATCTACGCCTTGGATCTAAGGTACCCTAACAAACTGAAATACACCTTTGAAGTTTTTCAGAAGATCTTCCTAGAGCTGGAGGATGCCAACAAAGGTCCACAATCTGAAGGTCATTTTTCATGCCTAAAAGCCATACGGACGTTGCTGAAGCTCCCTCTTGTCAAGGTTTACAGTTGTTGGTTATACATTGCACTTTCACAGGTTTTCCAAAAGCACTTCTTCAGGTTACATTTTTGAAGCTCATGTGTATGCTGCCTAAATTCGTTTTGTGGTGTAAACTCAGATCAGATGTCACTTTAAATGGCTGATAGAATTCAGCTCAGCTCAAGGGAATCCTTTTCAGCGACCTTAGGTGGTCAAACAGCTTTTCAGGTACTCCTACAGGAAAACGCTGTACGGTTTTATATTTTGTGAGGTGCTGTTTTTTTGCATTATCAATGTATTGGTCAGATTCTGAATGTAACTATCATTTACTTAGAATGTTCAAACCTTTAAGGTCAGGCTGTCGGTGTGGTTTCATCCCTGCAAGTGCTTCCTCAGGGTAGACATAATGGATGTTTGTTTTGGAGGACATGTTTGTCAAAGTTCACTTGAAGAACTGTTATGTAATAGGATGTGAATCCCATGAGTTATGTGTTGGGGCATTGTCTTATGGCGCGTCTGGCGTTTGCATCTTAAGTGTTTCCAATGTCGTCAGTATAATGGAGTTTATGATCTTATTTTCTTATCCAAGTGTCTCTGGTATATTCTATGTTCCATGTCATGAATACACTAAAATGTTGCAACACTGTAATTATTGTTAAACAAGGTAAACAAGCCCCTTTTTTAAGTTTGATAAATAATATCAGATGTTGTTTGAATAATGTGGACATTTTTCCAGAGTGTGCAGTATTAGGGCTGCAACTAACAGTAATTGTCATTTTTGTACAATCTGTCTTCTTTTTTTTCAATGAATACTTGGATCTATGGAACATGAGAAAATTGTGAAAAACATGTTATCACTGTTTCCCAAAGCCCAAGATGCAACTTAGAATGTCTTGTTTTATCCCGACCAATATTTATATATTCTCATCTGAAAAGCTGAATTTAGATTTTTTTTTTTTATTATTTAAAGGCCTTAAAGATTAATTAACAATTAAAAATCCTTAACTTGACTAATAGGAAACTTAGAAATTAAACAACTAATAGTTGCAGCTCTATACAGTAAATTCAGTTATTGCCCAGTTCAATAGCAGTATATATTGACATGAGTTTGCTTGTTTGTGAGAATTTGTCAGCAATAAAACATGTCAATTTTGTTGACTTGTGGCCTCTTGATTATGGTGACCCCCCCCCCCCTTTTTTTTTTTTTTTAACCTTTTTGACCTTTCCTCTAGTGGATCTCACACAAATTGCTGAGTGTATTTAAAGGGAATTCACCCTCTTAATTTTGTTCTTGCGTAATTTTTTTCCTAGCACCATGAGGCCAAAATGTCAATTATTATATTAGTATATTTCACCAACACACATGATGCTTGATGCTTAATTTAAGTAGATCACCATAACAAAAATATATCATGTTTAGGCAAGTAAGGCAACTTTGCATCATTTTATCACATGGATCAAACAAGTAATCTTTTTAAGCACATTACTTTCCAAGTACAGTAAACTTACTTTTGCAAGTGAAGGCAACTTAATACCATTGAGTTGACTTTATTTGCAAAAGTAAGTTGACTATACTTGCAAAATGAATGTTGCACATACAAAGACTACTATTGTTTGATCTACAGGATAAAATGATGCGAAAAGTTGCCTTACTTTTTTTAAGTAAATCAAGCATTTTATTTTTATCAGTGAATAAACTTCGCTAGGTGATGTGGTTGACATACAATGCCATTGTACAGCTAAACAGTACGCATTCTTTTATTTGAGGCGAAAAACAGGCCCTGCAGTTGCATACTCTTGATTCCTATTTCATCAGCACTGCACAGAGCTGGGATTCACAGCTTCTTCTTCATTACTGCCCACGTAAAGTCAACAAGCGTTATTGCAAGCCATGTTGTGGTTAGAGGGGGGATTACATCATTTTTATCATGGTTTTACAGATACAAGCTTCATGAATACCATTCCCAGCTCCACTGATCTGCAGCTACTCAGGAAATACTTACAAAGCAGGTTTCTCTCTTGAGTTTTAGATTACAGACTCATGTCATCAGGACATGTTTTCAGTCTCTTCTTGAGGGCCTAAACACTACTGGATGACATGTCTCATCAGCAGCTGAGGGAAGGCTGTTCCCTGCTGCTACAGCAGTGTGGAGAAAGCTCCTATCAATACACCAGGTGTTAGACCTGAGCAGTGACAGGATATGGCTTGGTGGCAACCTCCAGGTGATTCAACCTGGGACATGAGCTGTGCGCAGCAGCTTTGTCAGGTCAACTGGACAGTTTGTAATGTCTGTGATGGTGCCAGCAAAATTTAGACAACATTGGTGAATTATATAGCTGCTCCCTAATGAGTTTAATGAGTTAGTAAAGCTTCAAATAAAACCAGACTTTTGTGTTAATGCATCAATACTCCGTGGTTAACATTTGTTTCTGTTTTGTTCATGTTTGTGGACTGGGGTTCCACTACTTCCGGTCCCCTATTAGTCCACAACCAGACCCCTCTCTCTGGATCTGCCTCTGATTCACCAAAACCAAGATGGCAGTGCTGCTCTCTTTTACACATCAAAATCCAAGTACAAAAACCAATGGATGACGTCAGAGACACTACATCCATTATATGAAATAAACACACAACTAATATTTGTGGTTATGAGACAGTTAATTCAAATATCAGGCAGAAACTCCAAAGTGTGGGATTATTATGGGAGGATAAAGAACCCAAGAAGGTGACATCATGCAACTCTGCAGGCAAATATCTGAAACACATAAGCAACGTTAGCATAACGTTAGCCACTTAGCATGAGCGGTCTTTTTTTCGACTCTAGTGAAGACAAATCTAAAATTAATGATTAAAATTTAATATGTTTAGAAAGCTAAGAAATTGTACTTGATTTTGACAACATTAAATTAGCTAGAAACATTGTATTATCATTTATAACAGTATATAAAGCAAAATGTTAGTATAATATTAGCAAAAAATAAAATAATAATTAATAGTTAATCATAAACCTGTAACGACCAGTTGACTAATGGCCTTAACTGACGACCAGTGGTCGACCAGGAACATCAGGAACATGCTGGGGGGCAACCCTAATAAATTGTAGCTGTTTACATGTGGGAGGTGTTTAGGGAGCATTGTTAAATTATAGTGTCTACCATTAGTCTAAGAGTGAGGCGTTTAGGGGAACAGGCATTGAACTAGTATATAACAAACAATATGTAAGGACAATAAAAAACGGCCTCTGAAGGCAGAACAAAATGTGGGGACACAACAGCACCATAATAAATAGCCTAAACATCTATACATTGTATTTTGACTGTTATGAACCGCAACACGATCAAGCCAAAATATTAAATGTGGAAACCTACTTGGCAATCATTTCTGATTGTGATTCTGTCATCTTTCTGCCCAAGACCGTATCCAACAAGTCTAACATATTTCCGATGGAACCTGCATTTGTTTTAATGGCTCATAATGTAGCATGTGTAACACATAGTTTGCCTTTTGTAAAACTCTGCAGGAATGTCTCCCTTGCTGATTATTGCCTAGACCAGCACTCAGACAGCAGAATCCTCTCGCCTGTAGCAGAATGTGCCCTGCAGAGTGTAAGTCCTAGCCAGTCTCCTGCATTAGTGATTTTCTTCTGCCCTGTGGCTCCACTCGGGGAGAGGGAGGAGACATACCCGGCCGTGGCTATTTCACGGCTGTCTGCAGGCTGCAGCCACATGGTCGCACTGTGGACGCTGATGCTTCCCAATGAGTGAGTGAGTAGGAGACATTAGTGTACAAGCAGACACATAAATGGCACCGAGATGAGATCAATTAGACTGAGAGAAAGGTTGTTAGGCCCCTGTATGGAAAGTGGTCAAAGTGCGATGCCTGTGCGCTGTGTGTCGTGTCAGTGTGAGTGCTTCTGTGTTTGTGTGCCTCGGTCTCTGTGTCTTTGTCCCCATGTGCTGAAATTAATGGACATTAGTGTGCACATTCAAACACCACTGAGGTACAGTTAGGCAGAATTTCCAGATATGAGTTTAAGCTCGGCAGGGTCAAACCTGCTACAATACCTCGTCGTGTTTGACTCCCCGGGGCTGCAACACAGGGTGGTGAGTAATTGTCCTGTGTCTGTGCATGTGTTGCCATTGATTTTGTCTCGGCTCCTAGCTCTCCCAATTACCACCTACTGCAGGCTGCCAGTCCCTTTGCTGTCAGGAGGAGGCAGGAGACTGGGGCCTCAGCGAGCTGTTTGTTTACACTGCTAATTGCTCCTGTTGTTTCCTTTCATTAGCCCAGGCTGAGCTATTGGGCTGCCTCACACAACTAAGTGCTCTTAGCCTTCTGGTCCCCTAGCCTATAGTAAATATTGGCGATGTATACAGTGCCTCCTAACATATGGCTGCAGACTGGAAATGATAGGCTCTGCTGGTGCAGTAGAGTGTTTTATACAGAGCCCTACGGAGTACTGTGCTACTCTTGTTGTGTCTGAGTTACAATGTGGTCCAACTGGAGTACCACGCAGAGTTCTCTTCATTGATATGAAGAGAAAGGGAAATCCTGCTCAGCTGCACTCTGGCTGACCCTGACACAAATTCAACTGACTCCATTTGAAGTTTCACTAGAGTAAATTAGCTGTATGTGTGTGACTTGTGCATGCATTTCTATCCATGCCATATATGTGTTTGCATATGTGCATGTGTGCCTGGTTGTATAATGATGTGCTTTCATGTTTGCTTGGCCTCCGTGAGTTATGATTTAAAGGCTTGCATGCTGGAGTGAGTCCCTGTGTCTGCAGTGCCCCCCCCCACCCTCCTTACATCCACCCACCCTTCCGTCCGCCCCACACACACATACACACATACACTTGCAAACTCCCATGCAGAAGCATAGCATTTCAGAGCACACACAGCCGTGGCTCCTTAATGACTGCCATCCCTCTCTGTGCCACGTTATTAATTAGCTCAATGATCCTTGCCGATGGGACCTGCACCGCGGATTAGAGCCCTCAACACCCGCACCCCTGGCTGCTGCTGCTGCTACTGCTGCCTGGCCAGGATAGGTGAAGCAGGGCTCAGGTGGGGGTGGGGAGGTGTGTATGCACGTGTGTGTGTTGGCTTTACAGTATGTGTTTTACAGTGAATATGAAATGAAATATATTGCATGTTTGTGTGTGTGCTGCACATGTATTTGTCCCTCTGTCATATTTGCATGTCTGCATGCAGAAGGGTTCAGGAAAAGGACTATGGCGGCCATAAGATAAATCATGTGACCAAAGAGGAAGGGTGCCACCTGGCTTAGCACAGTGTGCAGCATGTTCAGCTCCCTAGTGCGCCACAACTCCCAGCACCGCTACACACAGCAGCATCACAAGATTCATGGCTCGGTGCAGGTTCCCAGTGCCACAGATCCTGGCTAAGCTTTGAGTTAGCACCATGGATGTATTTTAAGTGCTGAATGCAGCTGCGCCGCTCAGCCTTGCAGCCAAATATTCCAAGTGGCCAATTGCGGTATTACAGCAAAAAAATTCTCCTCGCCAAGATTGATTCATGGAGGTTTTACATTAGTAAAATTTTCCTTAAGCCGAGAAAAGCGATTTAATAAACTATGACATCACTATAATGTAAAGTCTATGGGCTGAGCGTGGGTGGGGCCAGTGGGAGAAACACTACTGCGCATAGTCAGTGGGCTGCACAGCCCCAGACAAACCCACAGAAAAATATTTTGGTGAATGCACCAGGCAGGCGATTGTTATTGAACTAAATAAGTGACAGTAGACTCCATCACATTTCTCAGCCTTCTTGCTACAAATAATTGTAGAGGTGTTTTTCCTCCGTGTGTTCCCAAAAATCCAATTGTTCATCAAGGGCTTAGTCAGTGTGGCATGCAAATCTGCATTAATATTTTTTGGCAGAAGAGAAAAAAGGAAAGAGGTTAGGGGAGGGAGAAAAAAGGGAAACAGCCTCTCCAGATGCCTCACAATTGCACTGAGCAAATGAACATAAATGTCACTGTCAAACTGAAATGAAGAAAAAATGTGTCACGGCAGCAAACTGTGCTGGAGTCGGAGGACAGCAGGACATGTTTTGCATATGAAGAGGTGAATGCCCAAGGAGAGAGAGGGAGAGGCTGCACCTGTAACAAATGACCGTGGCCCTCCCTCCTCTCCAAAATCTTCTCCTTCAAAAACACAAGTGGTGAGAGCAAAGTGTAAATATGATGTTGTGCCTGACAGACTTACTCTGTAGGAAAAAAAAATGCACACTTTTGGAGGCGCACTGTAAATCTTTTTGACATTGCAAGACTGTAATAATCCAACTCCGTTTAATGGCTCGGAGCCCTCTGAGTCCACGTTTACATATTTGTATCACCACTGGAGCGGCATTAACGCTCCCTCTGCTATGCATGCTTCCTGTGGTATGGCTCTTGCTCTGCCCACAGTTTCTGAGACACCAACAAATGTGGTGTGCAAGGTGCTGGGTACTAAGCAGTAAAGTCAATGAGTGGCTCGGGCATGCGTGAGGATAGATATGCAGGGCATGCAGTCGCTCCAAGGTGACAGTGAGGTGTGTTGTGATTATTGACTATGTGACCTCCCGGTGACCCCGGCTGTGAGGGAGTAAAGGGCAGGGAGTTAGTGTGTGCTGCACCGCCTGTCATGCCCGTCAATACGCTGATGAATGGAGCTGGCGGTTATTAAAGCAGAATTAGAGCGGGGAGGGGGAGAGCGGGATAAATGATGGCGCAAATGGTTGTGCACTGGAGACTGTGGAGCCGGATGGCACAGCATCAGTGTCATCAGTCTTTATTACCCTCCAGGGAACAGAGGGGGAGAGACAGGGAGCGGTCAGCGCCACGCACCCCTCCACCCTCAGCCTCCGCCAACACATAGGTTGCACCTCCACATCCAGCGACTTTTCCAGATATCAAACTAATCCTGACACGTTATAACTGGATACTTGCTGAACTTACCGCCTACGATCTTCCCTCCTAATCTAATGCGTTTTAATTAAACATACTCTACTGAATGCATACCAGTAGATGGAGGCATACACATGTGTGCATGTGTGTTAGCCACGTACACAATTGCTGCCTCTATTTCATTTTGCCCGTCATAGGCTCTCTCTCTTTCTCTCTCTCTCTCCGCTTTGCCCATTACCCTCTCTCTCCCTCTCTCCTGTTTTCCCTCCTCCATTTTGCCTCTCACTGAGGGAGTGGAGGACCCCCACCACAATCAATCATGGTGAAGTCGCAGAGCACAGCGGCACACTCAGGGCACTGTGCAGATAAGCTGGTTAGAGAAGGAGAGGAGAAGAAAAGAGGAGAAGAGAAGGGAAGGTGTAGAACAGGGAGTTGCACTTGGACAGAGGCTTAGAGGGAGGGGGTGTGTGTGTGTGCTGGGTTCACTGCACAGTCAAAGAGTGGGCACACTCTCCTCCGGGGCGGTTCAGGAATGGATGGGTGAGCCAATGCCATTGGTGAAGCCCCCGTGAGGCCCAGCCCCTCACCAGAGAGCGGTGCCTGCATACAGATGTGAGCGTGCCATTGATATTCTCCTCCTGTGCTGCTGCTCCTGCTCTGCTCCGCTTCTTTTTTCCTAATTAGAGGTTTATTTATTGATAGCCTACCCCAGTTAATGTCTCTCCTAATTTTGCAATAGTTCTGTCTCCATTACCCAGGAGATTCATTTGCTGCAGTGTTCAGAGCGGTGCCTCCACTAGTTTGCGGGCACCTCCCAGCTCACCTTCCCCCTAAATCTGGCCCCTGCCCCACCTCACCCATGGGTCTATATCCTAGGTTAATACCTACCTGCCAGGGATGAACTTGGTTGCTTGAGGTTGTGAATGAACTGTAAAAGCAAGAGGCTTCAAATCTGAGGTTATTTTGGAAAACTTGAGGTAAAATAAGATTATTGATATTTGATTATGCTGTTTGAATTTTGCCTTATAGCAACTGAAAGATGTGCTTTAGCAAAATTTAAATTCCCAAGCATAACGTCCGAGAACTCTGAATCAAATTTGTACAACTTTTAATAGAGCAACACACTACCCAAATTGTTATAGAATTTAAAAACAACAAAAAAACGTAATTAATATGAGGTCTTTCATGCACATTCAGTGTTTTGGACCAGCTTTTCTAAACCTCCATGCACATTCACTGAAGCAAATATTGATAAATGAGATCTAGAATGAGGGGTAGATGACAGTGATGCGTTTGAGGAAGCACTGGGTAATGCGTTTAAGTACACCCAACATTTTATCAAATAACTTTATTGTATTACTTTCCCAGCATCAGACTAACTCATCTGTAATAATCCCATCGCTTTGCATTCGGTTGAAAAATAGCTGTTGCAGTGCTGCTAACTCTCTGGCATATTAAGAGGGGAGCTATACTAAGAGCAAGTAGCATCTCCGGAGTGAGGAAATAGTCCTTCCAGTAACTTCAAGGTTGGTTGGTCAGTCATTAATTTGTATTACACAGCCGTACATGTTATGCATAAATTATGAAGTCATTATTTTTTTCTGGATAGTGAATAGTGGAGGATACCATGGTTTTGCGCTTTTGTTATGTAGATTCATTATAATACTGATGAAAAGATATATTTTTACTTGATAGCAGATGGTTCCATCATATGTTCATTACAAGAATAAAATATATAATATGATATTGTTTTCTGCTTATTCTTGTTGTGACAAACCATTTTTTTTTCAGTGGTCACTGCTATATGACTCTACAGTTTTTATATAAACTTACTGGGATCTAAGCAATGAAAGCTAGAAAGGAGAAACTGTATGTTGATCTGAATCATCTGCCAAGTTAATGAAAAATAATATGAAAATAATACTGCCAGCATCTGACTTATTTAAACGCTGGCAGCTGCTACATGCCTTGTTTTGAGGTAAACGTTAGTCAGAGAAATGATAGTTTGAGGCTTAGTAACAGCACGCTTTAATGAATACACTTGCTGTTTTTTTTTAATGCAAGACTTTATAATATTTAGATCAGAACAAGAACATTAGAAAAATGATAAAGTACAATTTTTGGAGAAAAAAGTAAAATAAAAGTGAATTGATTTTTTTTCTTTTAATAAAAACATTTACAGTTTATTTTGTTTTGAAATTTAGTTGGACGTTAATGTGCTTCAAAGTCATAGTTGAGCTGAGAATGATCAGCCAGTGTGGTTTTGGCAAGCTTATGAAGTGACACAGGGGTCACATTTAATAGCATCATTGTACTCATTTAGTGATCACGAAGGCTCCAGTGAAAGATGATGATCCCCAAAACCTAATCTATATTAAACCCACTTCAGGATTTCACAACATGATTTGTAATGGGGATATATATTAGCAGGATGTTCGCTTGTGGCTGAAACCGGCCTGACAGAATGTGCGCGACGTAAACCCTCATATTACAAACAAACATTCCGACTGTACCCCGCCAAGTATGCCAATATGAACTGATTGGATCATCCCTCTCATTTTGAACCCACTCAGTGCCTCCCTGCCCATCTCTCCCAGCTGCTGCTCCAAGTCCAGGTGCTGTACTGACGAACTCATGGATCACAATCAGCCCCCTCGTTCAACCCCGCAACATCCCTGTCAGTCTTCTCTGTCTCCCCAGGGCTCAGCCTGTTCCCATTCCAGCCATCACACTGACTACAGCAGCCCCCGGCGCCGCGCTGGAATTGGAGGGTCTGATGACTAGTACGAATGGTCGATAACTGTCCCTGCAATGTGCACGAGACAATGAAACTTACATCCCCGGACATAATTCTGTGGTAGCGGCGTATGGCCTGTTTTGTAAATGTGTCAATAGATTAAGAAAAGATGCTAACGAGATACAAAAGCAGTTCATTCGGGAGTCACTTTATCATAATGCTCTAATGCCCTTCAAATAGGGAGGATGAGCTTTTGTGCACAAGGCATCGACACCAATGGGTTAACTAATGATGGCATTAGTGTGTGTGGGGGTGTGTGAATGAGTGCCTTTGTGCGTTAGTGTCTGCGCGCTATCATTTGTGTGTATATGCGTGTATGTGCCTTTCACAGGTGATCAGTCAAGGCTATCCACTCAGCCCTTCTTTTGCAGCCCCCTCATTACAGCCCACTATCTCCTCTAAACACCTGCAGCCCCACAGCCCACCTTCAGCTCCTGGGCCCACACTCTGCCTCTTTTTGTCCCAGTGTAAAAAGAGCCTGCCCATCACATCAATCTACTGCACTGTTTATATTTATGTACAGGAGAGAGGCTAAAAAAGGCCCCTCTTACTGTGGGCTTTATTGACTAAGCATTAAGTGGACATTATCAGGCGATAGCCTAGTTATTTATGAGGCGGTGATAAAGGCTGCAGGACTGAGTTATGTGAGAACCAGGAGCAGGATGAAAGCTGCTCATACAGCAGCACTGATACCCAACACTTGCCTCTCTCTGTCTGGGTAGAGAGGCACAGCAAATGCGCCAAACGGAGCTGAAACACTCAAGGATTTATGGGTGGTAAATTTATGCTCTCCATAGGTCAAACGAGGGGCTGTTTATCTGGGTTTCATTGTCACTGTCCTCGTGGCACTGTGCCGCAGGTACTGAAATTTTCATATTTGCCTCAGGCATGTAGCCAAAGACACAGGGGGAGGGGAAATCTCTAGGTGAGGTATTCCATTGACCTTCTGAACTTAGTTTTGAATTTTCAGAGCAACACAGCGCTCCTGCTTTTGAGATGTTGACATAAATTATACATGACAGAACATACCCCCTCCTTAACTGTGCATGCTGAATACTTGTGTATTTTAGAGGAATGCAGTGACTTTGCACATTAGGTCTGTCACTGTCTTTGACCTTATGTGGGAGGGTTGCATGTCTCAGGATCTTTATGGCTACATACCATAACTACATATGTCCTTTGTGTTTTAAAACATGGACGTCAAATATAGAGATGAAGCATGTCTCTCTCTCGTGTCTTGCATCTCTCCTCTCTGTGCACACATATTCTTGCTCTCACCCTTGTAGCTAACAATGATCTCAAACACACTGTCACCCAAATTTTTTAACATACATACATAAGTCCTCACCTGTCTATACTGTACATAGCAGCATCTTACCCAGCCAAAGCCATCTTTCTCAGCAATAAACCAGGTCAACAAACAAAAAGCAATTATGTTGGGCAGCTGCCGCCTGGGAGTGGGTAATTACAGTGTGGTGTGGACAGCTTCATTCTAAACAGGTACTAAAAGCATCATTAATCATCCTCCCTCTGATGCCTCGCCCTGGTCATGTGACACAGGCTGCTGATGAGCTGAGGAGGGGGGGATCCGCCGTAGGGGGGAAGGAGCAAGACCTGATTGGCTCCTTCCAGAAGTCCTTTTAGAGGTCAGCCAGTCAGCAGAGATGACCTGCCAATGACCTTGTATCACTTGACCCCTGAGGGCCTGAGGGTCACTCTCATATCAGTTGGAGAACAGGCAGAGGAGAGGCAGGAGGGAAGACGAATGACACGGAGAGAGGGAAGAGGAGGAGAGGAATGGTGCAAGGGTAGGGAAGGCATACAGAAGGTTTGTGCAGGGAAGCTCTGGGAGGGGTGAAGATGAAAAATAAAACAGTAGGCGTGAGGTTTGATTGAGCACCTGGTCTTCCCCTTTTGCATAAAATGGTTGATGAAAAAAATGTGTTTTTATAGCAGCAAGGCCAATCCTGTTGGCCGTTTCGCTTCAGCCCCACCACCCCCCCCTTTCAATTTCCCTCCCTCTCCCTCACTGTCCATTGTCAAGCTGTCCTCAGGTTGGCTGAAAGGTTCATTGCATCATCTGAATCTAATTAGTGAGGAGCGAAAACATCTGTATGTTTGTATTTCTAATTTTGATTAGTCATTAGTGTAAACTACGAAACGGGCAAGAGATTGCAAAATGTGACCGCAGCGTTCCGAAATCAATTTAATGGCGCCCTTGCACATATTGTGTTGTTTGGGGTGTATGGACAGCATGAGAATCAATCCTTTCCTCCGTGAATTACAGCCAAGATGGCGCCTGACAGAGACTTGATTGAGAAAAGTTCATGAACTGTTCCCTCGCTGAGAACAGACTGACACGCTCGGCTGATTGACGGATGAAACACGAAAGACATCTGAAAGACAGAGCGCCAACGTCCTCAAACGTGTACCCATCCCTTTCTCCTCTGTTCCCCCACCACCTCACCCCAGCAGCCCCACCCCTTCAACCCAGCTCCCCTTCTCCTCTCTCTCTCTCCATATGTCTACGAATCTGTCACCATGGTAACCTCACCCCAGGGGCAGGGGAGGAGGGGGTTGCCTTCTTTCAGACAAATAAGCATCGCAGGGCTCATTTATGAGGGTTTGTTTAGGGATTATAGTACACTGATGAGAGGTCAAAATGTGTGTAGTCGCACACACGTTTGGACATAAAAGTGTGTGTGTACGTTTGAGCTTGTTTACATGAGACATCTTGTAGCATCTTGACGAACATATGTGGAATAGCTGCACTGTAAACATTTTGTGAGGGGGGGAAAAAGGGGAAAACATGTATTTATTTAGGTCTTTAAAATACGCCATGCTAAAATTCATACGATTTAAGTAAAGTCTCATTAGATATCTTTTTTTTCTGGTGTATTTTTCTTTATAGGATACAAACAGGCTAGACATGAGCACATGGGCAGCATACCACCACAGGGCTTGTGCTATTAAATCAGTGGATTATATCAATGGGATCATTAGCATAGCTGGCTATGTTACAGCTGATGTCTCAGATGCAGTATCAGCAAACTCCGTAAAGGCTCATTGCATTGTTTCCCTTTTTTTCCCTTCTCTTTATGCTTGTCCGCAACTTTTTAAAGGGCAATCCAAACTACAGAACAGACAGAGCTGCACAGGAGAGGTCGGGGAGACTCCCCGCAATCAGACATGGAGCAGGTTGATTTTACCAATGCTGCATGATACTATAGGGAGATACTGTATTTACTGTACATGACGCTGTCCCGCACTGCTCAGACACGTCGCACCAGATGTCTCAGGAAACAGGGATTATTCCTATGCAACAGACTTGCAACCTTGACACAGTTTCACCTCTCCGTGCACCCTCTCTCGCTCTTTTTTTTTTTCCCCCTCACCTCCCATCCTCACGATACCTCCCCTCCCCCCTCTTTCAAGAGCAAATTTCCCTTTGCAGCCAGAAGTGCTGAGTGCTGCTGTTTGCTTTGTACACAGAAATTCGCTGAGGCTGTAAGCTGTCCCCAAACATCTGCTCCCTGGAGTGGAGCAGGAGCGGAGAGGCAAGGACTGGATTGGTGTTTGGTGTGCATGTTGTGTTCAGTGCCGCTCAGTGTAGCCAGAATTGTGTGTGTGTGTCTGTCTGTCTGTCTCTGTGTGTGTGGGTCTGTGTGTGTGTGTGTGTGTGTGTGTGTGTGTGTAAAAGCAGGCGTGTGAGTGGACTATTATTCAAATACGTGCTTTGTATTTTTTTGAGCGCTTTATTAGTAGCACCGAGGAAACAAAACACATATTTGTGTAATTGTACACAGACACGGATCTTGCATGTGAGGCATACACTCACACACTTACACACAAACAGGTGCACTTCATTTTCAACTTTCTTGATGTACAAATTGTTTGGCAGTCAAATATGTGAATGAGACCGATCAAAAAGACCAATTGCGCATGAAAGTCTTTGCAAATCAAGAAAGGAAAAAAAACGTGAAATCAGACGAGCAGAAAAATTAAAAGGGAGGAGAGCATTCAAATGTTCTGCAATTACAACAGCAACTGAGCTATCAATAAGTGCTTCACATAGAGTTAGAAAGAGCTTAACTTGATCAATTGATTTCAGTCCCCTGAGCACAAGTGAGGATATTACATGCATTTTATGCATTAAGTTAATTTTGGGTCAACATAGCATTAATTACAATAAGCTCAGAAGGAACCCACTTATATGTGTTAATTTAAAATGTAGCGTAAGATATTCTGTAAGCCGCATATGTTCTCTCATTGTTCATGCCATGCAGCACTCCTCAGGAGAATTGTAACAGCTGCCCACATTAGCTAACTTGCAATAGAAGACAACGCAGAAGAAAACAGAGACTGTCAATAGCCTCATTCATCATGAACTAATACATCACCACTTTTATTTTGATATCTCAATTGCAGTGCTATATCAAAATAAACGCAGCATGTAGCTTCACTTTTACAAATAATGTTTGAGCTATCGGGCTTCATGATAAATATGTTTTGTATTGATTTGAATTAATGTGTTAAATAAAGCAGATATTTTTATGTGAATTACATTAGGGGAAATTATTGCTATAAAGGAGGGGGAAATAAAAATAAAGGTGAACTTGTTCCATGTCAAGACTATTTCTACCTGTGGCAGCAATACATTTCATACTGACTTATTTTCCCTCCATTCACCATGTGTTTGCTTGTGAGCACAGCACAGCTGTCAGTCTTATGAGCCAACCGTACATCTTCAGGAAGGAATTACAGAAGAGCACAAATTCATCAGAGGAGAGTCACACTCAAATGCTTTCGAACTAAATGTCAGGTCTGAACAAACAATGTGGTTCGCCTTTCATCAATTGAGAGGCAAATGCTGAAGCTGCCACAGAAAGAAATTAAAGTGATAGTTCACTCAAAATAAATCAACTCTTCTTTGCACCTTCACCTCATCCTTATAATTCACATTAAGTTTTTTTTTTCTTTAACCCCAAGCATTTTCTAAACCTTGCATGTTTTTTTTGTTTTTTTAAAGAAAAAAAAATCTCTGCACACCTGCTGCAAGTATCCTCAAATGAGTGCACATTACAACCTGTAACTTGAAGCCCTGTGGCAAGGGAACACATTTGCACATAATGATAAAAGAGTGTCTAATAAAGTCAACCTAACATACTTCTCCGTAGAAACAGTGGACATGGGAGACCATTTCTACATTTGCAGGCTTTATCAACACCATGTTTCATCATTACCGTCCTTATCATCATCCTCATAACCTTGACAAGTGATCGGGTGTAGGCATAAAAAAAAATGTTTGACGATTTCGTTCATCCACTTACTGCTATTTTGTTTAGAAAAAACAGCTGTAATGATGTGTTTTCTTTAGATGCAAATTACAAATAAATTGGGTTCAACACATTTTTACCCTTGTGTGCATGTAAATTTACTCTAATCAATTACAAATAAAACTTTTATATCTTTATGCTGTCAGAAGCTACTCTGCAGACCTTTAAATCTGAACTTTTATTCCTTTGTAGTTTTCAGATAATATTAATGAGATAAACATTATAAAAAGGAGTGGACCTGTTGGGATTAATGTCTGGATTTATATATATATATATATATATATATATATATATATATATATATATATATATATATATTCCAGCACATATGCATGAAATATAAAAACAGGGGGATTGAAATGAATAATTGTTCTAAATTTTGTTTATGCTGACTCTGACATAGAATCATATTAGGCTAAGTGTTAAATATTCTCAAGTAACTTTAATTTGTCAACTTTGCTATTAAAAGCAGTTTATATCCCAAAACCTATTGGGTAAAAAGACTCTTTCATCCAGTTTATAAAGTGAGCCTGTGTAGCATATCTTTCGACTCATTAAAATAGGAGATAGAGCAAAAATTAGGTTAGCTCTAGGTGTAAAAAAAAAATGCATTATCTGGCCTGGTATGGAATTATAATATGAACAATTATCATATGGCCTGGTCGCCCTTCTATTCAGCTGGATGAAATATATTATTGTGTGGACATACAGACCCACCACCAGAACAAAAGCCCAGTTGCTTGTTGAAAAAAAAAGAGAAAACGACAGAAAGAAAAAGAAAAAGCTCAGACTTCGAGGTCACCTATATCAATGGCGCATCTTTCTCTGCCTGAGCCGCTGACCGGGTCATCGTTGTCCCGAGGCAAGACAAAGGTCAAGAGGTGAGGGGTGAACTCTGGTTTAATTGCATATATTAGCTTGGCCTTGCAGCCTTCGTGTCCGCTCCTGCGCCCTGCAGACGTGCACATATCTAATTCCACTGATTTTTGTTATTTGCGTTTTCTTTGCACGGCCAACTCCAACGAGGGCACCTGTTAGCGCTATATGTAGACATTAATTCATTGCATTTAATGAATTCGTTTAAATTAATTTGCTGCTTCGAGAATAATTCCTTTTATTATAATTAATATCCGTTTAGGACAGTCACCCTCACACCCAGCGCAAACACTGCTAATCGAAAGCTAAACAAAAAATATCCTCTTGTACACAGACCGAATGAGGCCGATGGGCCATATCTTGATATTAAAATAGACATTAACATGAAACGCATGAACATAACGGTGTTTAAGGGCCGCGTGTGCACGAGATGAGACGTGAATCTGGAGAAGGGATATTTAGTTGAGCTGCTGCTGCTGCTGCTGGGTGGAAGGGGTGGGGTGTGGGAGTGGAGTGGAGAGGGGGGGCACAATTTATTGGTTGATTCGCAAAACAGCACAGACAGCGTTTTATTGTCTGCTCTCCCGCATGAGTGTTCAAGCTAAATTATCATTTTCTGATGCATGTATAGAGGTAATAAAAAGACGCAACAACTCCCGATCGTGGTGTTTCTAGCCTACATAATACGTTCCATTAGCATGCGGTTACAGATGCATGCAGAACACTCCCAGATTTGCACCTCGAATAGATAAATCACCACGGATCAATAGCCTACTCCTAATACCAGCGGTCAATAAATCTATCGGTCAATTATGGCATTTTAATCCTTCCGTGGAACGAGCATAATGAAAACGCAGCATCTAAAACAATCAGGGGGGAATATACTAAAGTATCCAGATAATTATCTGCCTAACATATCATGTTAAAGATGTGCCCTGTCTACAACAGGTGACTTTTGTCTTGGTTAAACAGCTTTCGGAAGCAGAAATCTCCATAAAACTGAAACTTAGAATGGATTCGGCGAAGAAAAAAGCAGCTTACAAAAATATATTATATTTTCCTTTTTTTTTTCTTTCTGCGTCAATAAAATCAATATTGTCAAATGTGGACCTTAAATTGGCTAAATAAATAGCCTATAATAAATAAATAAAACTAGGAGGCACTTGTCCTGTTGAATAAATGTATTCAAGTGAAGCCAGTTCCTGAATAAATTGTACAAAATAAATAAACGTATAGTCCTCTGTGGATAATTAATATACTCGTGAATCTTGGTTTACATGGTGTAGATAGGAGCGCAATAGGATGACTTTGAATTTTAATATTCAAATCAGAGCGCCAGTCTGAAGCCGGGGAGAATGACAGATTGTTTTGACCCGTTCTTGCATGAAGTAACTTGCCATCGCGCTTCTCGCGGAAAGCATCCATCGTGGTAAGCAAATAAAGGTGAAGGCTGATTGAAACCGATGCAAACGGGAATCAAAACGTCTGCGGGTCCACGCCGCCTGACGCACGAGGCGGCGGCGGCGGCGGCGGCTGCTGCTGCTGCTGCGGCTCAGGAGGATGTCAGGTGCTTTTTTGGCGAGGGCAGTCCGGGACATGGGGGACAGGTGGTGTCCGAAGCGGCGGCGCGTGGGCGGCGAGCCGCGGGCCCGGGCTCCGAGAGCAACCCGTCCCTCTGCAATTTCTTCTGCTTCATGCGTCTGTTCTGAAACCAAACTTTCACCTGCGTCTCGCTGAGCCGCAGGGCGCCGGCGACCTCCACGCGCCTGGCCCGCGTCAGGTACTTGTTGAAGTGGAACTCCTTCTCCAGCTCGGTCAGCTGCTTGGTGCTGAAGCTGGTCCTCGGGGCTCCGGTGGCGCCGGGGTGGAGGTCCGAGCCGCCGCCGCCGCAGCCGCTCCCAGCCTCCATGACACCGACGCTGGAGCCAACAACGCTGAACCCACAGGTCATGTGCATCATGCCTGGGAAACAAGAGGACATGAAAACAGTCAGCAAGATCAATGAGGTTAATCCCCCCCCTCAAAAAAGCTCAACACCCTCCTGAATTAAAATCATCCACGCCCATATCATATCCAGGAAATGAGACTCTCCCCTTTGATCATATAAAACTTCTATTTTGTAGTAATCTTCAGAAATGAAACTCTTTATTATGTGGCCTCTTAATATGTGTGTTAATGAGGAATAAAAATGAATAAACATTCATAGGTTGGTTTTTATACCGGAGAAATTAGATGAATAAATATCCAAGCATTAAATAAAATTATTTCCAGGAAACTGATTTGCAAAACTTGGCCCCTGGCCAATTTCTTGATTTAAAGTCTTCACTCTGGGAGCCATTTTTCTGTCTGTGCAACAAAGATGTATTTCAACGAGCTATCAACTTTAGCAATTAGCCTATAGGCACATTGCAAAAAATCTTTTGGTGCTGTAACAAATCTCTGCAACACTGCAAATCCAACGCGAGCGTTATACAGTCCGAGAAATCAACAGGGATGGGAATGGAGAGCTCAGGCTCTGGAAGATTTCCACATTTGCATTTGCACGGCTGGGCTTGATTGCATTATGTTTGCAGAGGTGTCCCAGACAGGTTTACTAAATCGTATAGAGAGAGAGAGAGAGGGAGGAAAAAAAGAAAGCTGCCATGCATTGCAGATATGTAGAAAAGTCTGAATGTCTAGTGATTCAAAACAACTTTGTAGCCTTAACAGTCCATTAACTATATTCATCAGAATCATTAATAATTTGCCTTTAGGACTTTCTGTGTCAATGACAGTTTAACAGTTTACAGATCCTTTCAAACACTACGTTAATGACAAATGTCTCCATTTTTTTTCCCTCTGAGGTTTCCGGGTTACACATTAAAGTATCATCTGTGCTACTTATGTGCAATGAATGACAGGAAACGCAGCTATATCTTGATTTTTCATGGCTGACGTTTGGGGCAGCCGTCGGTGTGTCTTTTGCCTCTGAGAAAATGTGCTGCCGCCGCTGCGTAATGGAGTCAGCGTGCCAGGTGTAGTGCAGCGTCTCACACCACAACTCACGGAGAGGAAGGTTAACAGGCCTCTAGCCACTTGGAAAAGCATAGCAGATGGAAAGGTCAGTTATAGGATAAATGTCGACATCTGTGTGTTAAGAAAATGAATGTCGAGGTAACCGAGCCTGAGAATTAGAGGGCAGTGCATATGAAGAACCAATACATAGGAACTGTATGTAATTAAGAACAGCTTTCACGAGAGAAAATCACATGTACATTCTGATTAATGTTTCCAAAGATAATAGAATTGACGCCAGCCAGAAGGCATAAAAGAATCAAACTAAATATTTGAGAAATGACTTGCATGCTTAAAAATAGCCAGCTACAGCAGGGGGAATGGAAAGGCCTTCCAAGCCAAGGAGAGGGAAGAAGAAAAGGGATAGATCGATACACATTGCCTCAGTCATCTGGGCATCCAGCCCACAGTAATTCAGGTGCTGTCAAAGCATAATTGAAGAATGACGCACTGGGAGTATATACACTGAGCCAGGAGATCAGGTTACAGCAGGTCTGTGGAGGCCTTTCAACATGGAAGGATACGCAAGACTTTGTTTTGTGCCAAAACCAATACAAGCTCAAGAGAAAAGCATACTTTCACTAATGACTCTTTTACAAGTTATACAGTAGCACTAATGAGTAACTCCTACGTATGATCCCATCAGAGAGATACAGAAAGAGGTTACAGAGATACTGACAGTGCACTGGTGTTCATTTTATGTTCAGTGTAGCTCAATGTAGCCAGAATGTGCTATGTGTGTGTGTGGGTGTGTGTGCAAACATATGGTTTTCTGAAAAGCTAAGATTTGAATCAGATGGCTGCCCTGAATGTGATTTATGAATATTATGTTGAATTTTGTATCATTTTAAAATTCGAATGCTTTTGGACTCTGAGTCAAATCCCATGTTATACCCCCTCCTTCCCTTTATATTTTACAAGTTTGAACACGCACCGTCACTAATTATCCACTAATCTGAATTTTGAACATTCAAGTAGCCAATCAAAAAGCTAGAAAACAACCCTCGAATGTGATATGTCACATTTTGCGGAGACTCGTTACATCATTTTTGCCACTAATCTGAATTTTGCACTTGTTTATTGCTTCCCCCTCAGAAAAAAGGCCTCCTTCTTCTTTTCCCTATCTCAGTGATTATGACCAACCTGCAGCTTTGGTCACTGGACAAATGGGTCAGCAGCATTCTTAAAGCAGAAAGAGATTTTGTTGTGGAAAAAAAAAAGAAAAGAAAACAGACTGGACCACCATTGTTGTAAATCTTCCTGCATGAAACCCAGCCTGAGTACAGTGGCCAGTCAGTGAACTGACATTATTGATCAAATGAAGGATCTATATGAGATATAGCCTAACTCATATCAAATTGAGGATTGATAGGCATATTTCACATTAGTAGGCTTTGGGTATTTTTTTTTTCAAAGCCTGTGATATGTAGGCTATTCTTCTGTGGGATCTCTGCCCAGGACTCATCAGTCAGGGAAATGATGATCTGTGACAGCAATTATGTTAAAAAGGTGGACACATGTAAAGGTGCTGCAAACTGAAATCGATACACAAGGGCTTTCATTACAAACAGACAACTAATCAATACTCAGGGAGCACTTCGGCTTACAAGAGTAAGTTTTACTCAACTTCCTGTGAGTCTCGACAGGTCTGTCGGTGGTCTGCTGCATTATTCAAAGGATACTGGTTAGTAAGGGCAAGGCTAAATAATTGATCATTTTCAGGCTTGAATATACAGTGGGGCTAAGCAGGGCCCTGTACTGTAACCCGCCCTCCCTCTGTGTACAGTCTGAATCCTGCTTGTAACAGTAGGTGGAGCAAAAATGTTAAATAACCTAACAGTCTGACATTAACATGGGAACCGATAAGGAAATAGTAACCGAGCCCTCATGTGCATATTCAAATGTGCCGTCGAGGAACCCGCTACTGCTGTATTTTAAATGTGTGTGTGTATTTTTTTTTAAAATCTGCGTTCCAAAAAAAAAAATGGAGAAATTCAACTTTTGTTTGTTGGCGTGCAGAGTGACGCACAAAACACGTCAGCTTTTTTTCCCCCCCCCTTCTCGTGTTTTTTTCCCCCTCCAACTTGCCGAGAAAACTTCGACCAAACTTTTTTCCCCGGTAATGCGGGCAAAGTTACAGAAAGACCACGATTAAACATAAACGCGTTCACTAAGCGCGTAATCTCCCCTGAAAGTTACTTCGCCGCTCATCTCAACCCGAACTCACCCGCCCGATGCTGACTCCTCTTCACTCTCATCCATTCAAAAGTTTTACTCCTTTCATCCGTTCCTGCTCCGTTACAGTCCGGGCTGTGGATCCCGGCGCCGTCGCCGACATACGTTTGAACCCGCTCCGCCGGCGGTGACCCGAAACCGGACGTTCTCGCGGTCTCGCCCCCGTCGGACGCGAGGTCCCCGCGTCCCGGAGAGCCGTGCCCCTGCGCCCGACGCCGCCAGGGGACACGGGACGAGTGGGGGCAGGCCGGCGTGGAGAAGCCCTCGAGAGTCTCGCGGGGTGGAAGAGGAGGAGGAGGAGGATGGGGAGGAGGAGGAGGAGGGCTGTCCGAAGAGGTGCACAGAGTCAAACTGTTGGAGAGAGTTAAATACCGGGGATGCGGAGAATTAAATCCTGAGGCAACTTCCACCTCACGACTGCCGAGTTCAGGATGAGTCCTGCCGCCCAGGTCTATGAGGTTTATGACCTCTTTCGCTCGGCAGCAGCCCGTGAACAGAGGACTACTCTCCCCTTCGGCCGTTAACTCTTGATAGGAAGTCATTATCACCTCTTCCCTGCATAATCATTGGACGGGGTCTCACTTCATGCCCGGCCTCTCATGCGTCCAGTAACGCATGGTCAGGCGGCTGGAGGACCGAGGGGACATTCCTCAGAGGAGAAACGGCGGTCCCTGATTGATGGAGATGACGTGCCCTCCTGGTCTCGGCCAATAGCCGGACATCTCTGTCATCAGGGAGGACAACGCTGATTAAAGCCGAGCGAGCAAGTCGTTGAAACTCACTTTCGGGTCAACGCTATAATGGTTTTAAACGAGCGGCTCGCAGGCCATAGAAACGTTCATCTCGCTGAAAGCAGCCGGGGCCTTCGCGGGCCTCTCCGACGCCGCACAGGTAGGCGGTGACGTCACGCGCGTCCGTGCGTTTCAAAGTCTCCCAGCTATCAGTGGCTTTTTTTTTTTGTTTAAAAAAAAAAAAAGAAAGGAAAAAGTAGCCTTTGAGTCAAATCCAGATTATTTTTCACGGCAACAATGAAAAGGGTTTTTTTTTTCTGCTTCTTCTCCTTCTTCTTCCCCAAAGATAAATTAGCATAATATAGGCCTACATTGATGCAGCTAATGGATTATGCAAATTGTGTGAAGGAAAAAAAAAAACTAAACTAAAGAGGGCCTCTTTAGTTTAGGTCATGTGAAAGGCACACTTAATGGGTTCAGAGGTCATGGCAGCTGGTATTTAGAAGTTTGGCGGTAGCAGATTTGTAATTAGCCTCGAACAAATACAAAAAAAAGATGAGATCAAAAAGTTGTAAGTGACAGAGAGGACATGTGCATCACGGGTTAAACGGCGGACTAACATGCGCGTTTTATGCTCACTAAACACAATATGCTCGTATGACTTCCAACGTGCTCAGATAAAACTCTCATCCTGAGTCTTTTCGATGCACGTGCAAACGACTCTGCTGCGTGCTGCTATTTTAAAAAAGCAGGAGAAACCTCCAAAAAAAAAAAAAAAAAAAAAAGCAGGAGCACCGAAAATAACACCAGTCCACGACTCCTGGGTCTCTATAAACAATCCAACTGGCCTGAGTTCTGGTGCAACAGTGGATCTGCAGGCACGCAGCCAGCAGGGCAGTATTTTCACCTCCAGTGGTAAAAATGTCAAGAAGCTGCACGGTGCTGCAAAACTTTTGTGTGTCTGGTGACCTACTTTCAGACACACACACATCACCGAGCCGCTCAGCCTGCCCGCATACGTTTACAAATAATGGGAATTAATAGAGCTGATCATATCCTGATGTGGCAGCGTTAATGTCAAACTGTTCTCTCTTTCTTATAGCACACATCTTAAAAATAGAAATATATATTCAATTAAAAAAAAAATGTTATTTTAAACTATAAGGCTATTTTAAGATCAGCCATGTGTCATTATTAGTGGATTAGAAATGATCTCCCTAATTTGTTGTTGCAATTTCTGCATTGACTCCGTCATGTCTGCTAAAAAATAACCAATAACGAATACAAAAATATGTTACCAACGATTTTGTTTAATTATTTGACATTTTTACATTTATTTTAACGTTTTGTTATTGTTTCTATCCCTATGCTTAGTTGGATCAATGAAAACATTTTCCTTATGAATTCATCCAATAATCGATACATTTAATATATTAATTCGAACGGATATTAATTATTATATTACGTTAATTAAATACATTATTACCCTATTGTTGTTAATAATAATACGCGGCTTCATTAATATTTCACACTCGGATAACGGATGGAACAGCCACTCGTAACATTTAATAAAAACCTAAACGTATCCGTTTCTGTTCATTTTATTTCAATAACGTTCCCCATGTCTTTTAAGTCTGCAGTAATTACAAAATAATTCAGCGTAATGAACAACTTCTAACTGCATTCTTACAACACAGAAATATGGTCCCAGCTGTGGGAGTTAATGGGATTCTACAGGCAGCGATGTGCTGAATGACTGAGTGCAATATATCCCTTCTCTCCATGCATTTGCATGGCGCACTGATCCATCTTCATGTCAGCTCGGAGGTTACTCAGGGTTCACACGCTAGCTTGTTTCTCTCCTCCACACTCAATAAATAAATCTCTGCAGCTTTCTGTTTACCGCCTGAATATAAATTTGTTTGCAGTCGATCGAAGACCTGTGCGGAGGTATTAGAAATTGTATTTCTGTAATGGCTTTCAGCAGAGGGAGGGGAGGGGGAGGAGGAGGGAGGTGGTGGGGATAAGGGGAAGAAGAAGAAGAGAAAAAAAACAGGTGTGAGCAATCTCTGCTTTCCCATATGCAAACGAATTAAAAAAAAAAATGCAGCAGCCCCATGGATACATTCAAATTACATTTAAAACCAAGTAACCTTTTTATCTTGTAGGACGAGAGCAGCAATCCCGTGTTTGTTCCTGGAAGTGCCATATGTTTTATTAGCATATTTGAAGTGTTGTTCCACATCACTGCCCAGCACCTTTATGCAACAGAAGTTATATTATCACATTCAGCAGCATAGAAAAAAAAAAACAAGCACCTCTGGACAGCTTGTATCCCCTAAACCGCTGTTTCTTCCCTGAGACATCTGCAGAAATAAGAAAAGGAAACCGAAATGGATCCCACGCACACAATTCTGAATTTGTATCCCCTCAAACCAAACTCTGGAACCCATTTACACACCAGACAGAAATAGTGAATATTATAAAAAAAAACAAAAAAACATCCATTTCAAACCCAGTGCAGGAACTCGCCTTTGTCTCTATTGTTTTGACTGCAGGTGATGTAAACATGGCAGCACTTGGGTGGCTGCGTGTGTCAGGAGGCAGGAGGAGGGAGAGAATATTGACTGATGCTAATTTGTTTTGCGTCCATGCTCTGATATGTGTCAATAGCCAGTCGAGGCCCCGGGATCAGCCGCGGCCATGCTCGGATTACCTCCATGGATTGAATTGAACCCTCATCCTGCTGCTACTGACACGATGGCGCGGCCGCTGCTGACACCAGACCCTCGTCTGGCCCTCCAACGTTGTCAAGCCTCATTATATGTCAGCTCTTGACCCTCACAAGACTGGGAATTAACCGGCGCTGACAGACGACTGTCTCCACCAGCCAGAGAGGTCACTGCCATTAATGCAGTTCCGGGACGCGAAGATGACAGCCATCCACGCTTGTTTGTGGAGCCCGTGGCTCGTCAATGAGACGTCACGATGAAGCCGTAGAGTAGCAGACGGCCAATGAGAAATAAAGGAAATGAGAGAAATGGTCCAAGCAGGGCCGAGGCTGAGGAGAAGTGTGGCAGATTGACCGCCTGAAAGATGGCTATCCATATGATTGATATAGCATGTCAGTGTTTTTCAAATATTGGCATTTTTGAAAAATAGTGATGTCAGAAGTGATGTTTAGCTTAGTGTATATAGCCCACACACACAACCCAGGGAATACCACTTATAAAAACAAAAAGAAAAGAAAAACCAAAAATCATGCTGTGAAATTCTTATAACTGTCCTTGCATTGTTGTTGAATAGTATGAGATGTGTCCTAGGACATGAATCGTAATCATAAACCCGATGCAACTATGTGCAGATGACCAGGGACATTACAGATAACTGCATTCCGCACAAGCTCCGCAATGTGACAATGAAGCAATACCTTGCTAATACCAGGACTTTTCAACAAAAGCCCGTAGTATGTACTGCAGCAGTGAGCCAAGAGCCTTCGAGTGGGCAGAATCCCAAACATCATGACAACAAGCCATCAGTCATCTTCTCCCCGAGCTGCTGTGCACACTTGTGTGTTTCCGGAGTTCTTACTGTGGGAAATGAGCAGGGTTAAACATGAAACAGGAGGAAATGTTCATCATTGCAGCTCCACACTCTAATATTCTCACTCACACAACATTGTTTTCGCTGCAGGAAAGAGGAGGGTTTTTTTTGCCTTTTTTTTTTTTTTTTGCTTAAACATCCCCTGCCTGTTTCACAATACAGTTCAGTTGTCTGTGCATGCTAATCGTAATATGCTGATAGAAAAATTACGCTATTAATAAAGCAAAATCCTTGAGGATCAGGAAGGATTATTTCTGCAGGGAAGAAAGAAAAATTGTTAACTTTGGCACTGTTTGGCCATAAAACATTTAGATAAAACTAAGTATTGGATATTAAAAACATGCAAAATATGCACATGAGCAGTTTTATACCAGTCTGAGAGTTCCACCAACATGTTTAATGTTCATGTTCTAACTTCTCTTTGAAGCATCATGATGTCACACTGATTGAAATATTCAAACACAAGATGCCATATCTTTTAAAGGTTTATGTGCTGCTCCATTAACTGGAATATTCTTGATGTCTGGTGCATCCTTTTATACGCATTCGCAGTAGTTTTCTGTCTTTGGAAACTTTGGAATCGTCCCTAGAATAAGAAATAAAACTTTATGTGTTTGAACATTGTTTGGCTGCGCTACATGAGTTGAATGACTTCTCCCCAGACAATACAGAAGAGTAAAACTTTAGTCCTACTACTGTTTCAGAAATATTTTGTTTGTCAGTTGAGAATCGGCAATGGTTATCAATCAATGTTAAATAACACAGTTTAAATATTCTGTTTTGTTAAAGTGGTTTTACCTTCTCATTGGTTGGGATCCCACCAACCCAAAAATATATACGTTATTAGCAACTTTTTAAAACATTTTGTATTTGCCTCAAACATATAACCTTGTATTTATTAAAATATGGAAGTAGACCTTTCATTTGCCAAAAACTGAGCTTTTAAATATGCCGAACATGATAATATATGGACCATGAAGTCATTACACACAAAAAACTCAGTTTTATATGCTATGCATGAACACATTGTATTACTTTTATTTCCATTTCTTTTTCCTGTGAAGATGAATGTGCAGGAAGATGCAGTATGTACTGTATCCATATGGCATTTGTAAATTCACATATCTCATTGGAGGCAGAGGGAATGTGAGACCTCTTATGAACAAATTGAAAACTGCTGATTATTTTTATTGCTGATTCATCTGCTGAATTGCTTCTTAATGAAAACAGTTAGTCCATAAAATATTAGATAATGAAATGAAATTAAGAAATATTAATACTAATAAATGGCAATTACAATTTCTCAGAGCCTACAGTGATGTCTTCACCTTGCTCGTTTTGTCCAACCAATAGACAAAAACCTTATTATTTTTACTGCCACATATGACAAAGAAAAGCAGCAAAATCTCACATTTGAGAAACGGAAACCAAAGAATATTTTGCCTTTTTGCTTGAGAAATGAGAGAAACAATTTTTCAGTTACCAAAATAGCTGGCAATTAATATTAATTGACTCATTGATTAATGGACTAATCCTACAACTCTACTAAAAGCTCAAATCTACTGGATATTTACAGTACACAAAAGTATTTTCATCCTGCTGATGTCATTGTGTCTTTGTGTCCTTTGTTGCCTGTGAGATTTTTTTCCACAAGGTCTTTTAATACCGGAGCAAAATGCAAAAGGCAAAATGTAGTGTGCATGGATTAGATTTCGTGTGATGAAGCCATTGGGTGTTGAATAATCCTTGAGTGATCGATAATGGTCAACATGTGACATTTAGCAGGGCGACTGTTGTGATTACAAGTTCATTCGTTTAACCGGGACTCCTCTCAGGAAAAAGTGAGATGCAGCCAGTTCCTCTCTCACCGCGCACGGTGCCACTCACCACAGCTGAGACAGTTTCATCACCAACTTACCTTTTTATTGTCACCGATCATCCTTAACTGGGAAGCATTTAAAATGTCATTGATCTTGATAATGCCATGCCGTAATATGACAGTAACAGTTGTATGAGATTCAGGAAGTCAAATTTCACAGATTGATGAGTCGTAGCAGTTGAGTTATAATCCATCTACCTGAGTGATGCTCAGGCTCTGTTCCACATGAAGGAGCAGACAAATAAATAAAACCCATAAAGGTGACACAGGGAATTGATACTTAACAATCATCTTGAGCAACAAGCACCTGGAGAGACTGGTGGGCAGCAGTAACTACTGTGGGGGAAAAGGCTGAGAAGGTTAATAGGTCATAAAAAGAACAAATCCTCCTAAAGGCTAAGCATAAAAGTTCAGGATTTTGCTCGACAATGGACAAAAGTGGTGCAAGTGGCAGTCACTTTTAGCAAGGATTTACTGGCTTGTATTTTATTATACAAGTCATTATCTCCTCAAAAATCCTAATAATTTAAAGCTAAAAAAAAAAATGGCCCCAAATTGAGCATAACATTGAATATTATGTTCATGGTGCAAGGGCAGATGTTGCATCTGGATCTGTTTAATAAAGTAGCAACTCGTGAATCATGTCTGTGGTGCAGCATATGTAGGCGCAGCACATTGTACATTATCAAATATGTTTTCTGTTAGTCCATTAAAACCTTGCAAGTATTCATACTGTTTAAAAAGTAACCATAACCTCAACAAAAATAACTTTTTTTGCATTTGTGTGTTTGTGCGCTTCCTCAGGAAAATATTATGTTACGATTTCAGGTCATTGATAAAGAGGTAGCTACAGGCCAGGTTTACAGAAACTGTTCAGTAAGCTGTTTTGTTGTGGTTTCAGAGGTTTAGATTTGTCATGATGGAAACATTAATTTTCCTTCAATGAAAAATACCTCTTGAATATTCTGTAATAGTTCACTGGAAGTTATTATCTCCACCTACACACCTGGAGATGATTTCTTAATCATTATAAAGGGAGCAGGATTACAAGTCTCGTGCTCTGCTGACGACTAGTTTGTCAAAATGCATCAATTAAATGGTAAAATGAGGCCATGGTACCAAGATGTTGAAGTACCGCTATCCCAGTTTATAACTGTGTCAGTCACTGACATTAGTGGTGTAAATGAGTGGTGTAAATGAGAGCATGTAAAGGCAGTAGAGAAAGAACACAGAAAAAAATCCAGTGTAATACAGAAACAGTGAGAGAAATGTATCCTCAGTCAGTTTGGAATGATTTTCTGGACCTCTGATGGTTTAAGAGCTGCTAACTGATCAGAGAATGCTGTGACACAGTATACTGTATATACTAATAAGAGCATAGGGTCTGTCACTTAGACATTTGTTATCATTATTATTATCATTCTTTTTCTCTGATATTGATCCCCACATAAAAAGTGGAATTACAAATTCATAACATAGCATCAGCAGGCTACTGTAACAGAGTAATAATATGACACGCCTCAGTCAGTCAGTACATTTGTTGAATACAGGGGAAAATGCTTTGTGAGATATAGCGGCGGTTTTGTTTTCACGCCGGCTTAAGAAATGTCTTGATGCGCAGAGCATTTTTCAAGTCTAACCCCAAAAAGCTGTTTCACCACAGCTGCAAATGGGACAGTGGAACATCAGTCACTGGAAAGGACATAACGCAAAAATGTTCAAATTAATGATGGGCCGTAACCAAAGCTGGTTTCATAGAACCACGGCTGGCATCATTTATCACTTCAAAGATCCACTTAATGCATCGCTCCGGTCTGATCAAAGCACAGAATTTTAGAAAAACATGTAAGGATTTGAGGGATTTGCAGATCTGCCTCCTTAAGACAGATGGCATCTAATGGAGAGACAAGTGAGTAAAAAGGAAGTAACGACTTTATTTGGGAGCAAGCGACTTGCTAACCTAATGTTGGAAATGTAAGCGGACTGTTTCCCCCCTTGCAGTGGGCCCCTTCCTTGACCCCTGGGGATCCCCCTTGACCCCATTCACAGAAGTACTGCACTTCAGTGTGTGGATCCTCCTGGCTTTTAGTGTCTGGAAGGAGAATGTGTTGAGGAACCAGAGGTAAAGTTCCTATTGAGCTTCAGCAGCATTAACACCATAAATCACCCGGCATATGCAAGAATCTTAGGAATCCAACACTGTCTGCTCCTTCCTCACAACGCCCCCCTTCTTTCTGTCTCTTTCTAAGTGAACATATTTGCAGGGAGAACTTCTCCATGCTCCATCTTTTTTCCCTCTCTTGCCCTTTTATTACTTTTCTCTCTTAAATTACCCAGCTGTCACCACCTCTTCGATACAGATGTGGTGTAGACCCTACTTTATTTTATTCAGAATTTCCAGAGTTATTGCACCTATATGGGTCCCCTGGTACTTTCAGAGACCTGCTGCAAATGGTGTCAAATATTTACCAAACGACAACTGATCCATGGACTGATTAGGTAATGAATTAGAAGCAGGAAGTCATTCTACACACGACCACTAGGGGTTCCGCTTTCTCATTACCGCCCTCATTTCATAGCTGTCAGTAGTCCTCTGTGACAGCTCATTTACAGTAAGGTCACTGATATAAAAATGTCAGCATGTCCAAAAAACTGTGTGCAGTATTGTTTATTGTAATATTGATACCGGGGTCTCACATTATCAAGTGTAAGAGAGCGGTTTGCTCCTTCATCATGGCTGTGAAAGCTGCTGTCTATCTCCACATGTAAAACTGTTGAGACCCAAGAGAAAATTGTGACCCACTTCTGTCATATAAACGCATAATTCCCTGTGTGCATAATTTATCTGCACAAGAGTCAAATATTTGAAATTAAAAAAAAAAAAAATAGCATATACTTGACAATCCACATGTCCGTTAAGAATAATCTCACCCTGGAAAATAAGAAAAATAGGAGTATCCTTATTGTTCTTAAGAATAATATGTTATCATTAGTGATTAGACCTCACTGGTCTGTTGTGGCCTATGGGCTGCTAGAAGGGCTCCTAAACTACATAACTACCATACCCTGTTAGGAGGGGCCAGTCCCAACTTGTAGCACTACAATTTGACTATTGAAAAGAAAAGGCAAGAATAGGGAAGGAGGAGGCAAGAGATCTTGTCATGGTGCCCAGTGGGTTCAGAGCTTGTGGTTGGAGTGCTGGAAAGACTGCCTTGTCTCAGTGATTAATGGCGGGGAACTCGGAGGCAGGAGCGAGGGAGAGGCTTATGTGGAAAGATTGTGCAACTTGAATGCACAATACTATAGAGTTTTCAATGAATTTTAAAGCATGTGCCTTAATTTGATTACAGAATCTTTCTTGTTTTTTTTTTTTGTTTTTTTTTTTATTCCACTTGGGATCTAATCTAGGGATCCTTAACAGTGAAATACTGCTGGAGAAAACAAAGTGTAATTCTAATCAAGGATGAATAGGGTAAACATTGCACAAGAGCTACAGTTTTCCCAAATGCATTTATTAAGCATGTACAGTATATGACATCTCAATTAATCAAGAACAGTATCAAAGACTTGCCGTATCCTTTAATGGCTATAACAAAAATATAACATCATTCAATATGAACATTATTTTGCCCATTTCACATTAAAACGTTTTACACAAATGACCTGCTATTTACAGTATGTAATGAAAAAGAGGCCTAATGTGACACTTACAAAATATGACAACCACTTAGCTATTATCTGACAGCCGAGGGAAATAGAAAACTCACTCATAGTTTGATTTCTACATGCATAAAACATGCAACAACAATACAAATGTAACAGCCAAATAGTTAGTGCGAAAAAACATGTAATTATTAATTGCTCAAATGTTTTTGTGCATGCTGTGTGCATACAATATGAGCACCAAGTTTTAAGACCAGTAGTCTTCAGTCAGCACAAGTGATAACACCGTAGCTCTCCTTTAATTAAGATATGTTCGTATAGTTTAATTAAAATATTTCATGAATGGCAAAAGAGCTGTGCTGAGGGGATTTCAACCCCGGGATGCTAATCAGACATCCAGTCTTTCATAAGTAAGTGAAAGTAGACGGATCATTGAGATTTTGATGGGCAAAGGAGGGATAGCTATTAAGGCACCCTAGGGCCAGTTTGAAATGCCAGTATGGTGATGACGATCTGTGCCTGTACAGGAGGGTGGAGGGCCACTTGCAACAGATGGAAGTATGCAGTTGAGATGGGCCAGGTCTGCAGGGTGAATACATTGGCCACCGCTGACCTCACAATGAGAATCAAAAGGAGAGGAAGACATGGGAGCGTAATCCATGAAATGCAGATCGGAGGAGGAGGAAGTTCGGACAACGAAAGCACCTGGGAGCCTCAGGTGTTCTGCACACGAGCCCGAGCCGGGGGGAGGGTTTCCGGACGACCACTGGGACGGACTCACCACCATTCCATGCCTGTGCTCCTTCTTGTACCTCATCCTGCGGTTCTGAAACCAGATCTTGACCTGGCGATCCGTGAGACGCAGCCCCGCTGCCATCTCCTGCCGCCGGGGGCGGCACAGATAAGGGCTGAAGTGGAACTCCTTCTCCAGCTCCAGCAGCTGGCTGTTGGTGAAGGCCGTCCTCTCTCTCCTGACGCCGTGCCTGCCTCTGCCGCCGCCGCCCGGGAGACCGACCTGCCCGCCACCGCCGACTGATGCTGGTGGTAGAACACAAAGATGAGAGTGCGTTAAAAGCAAGCGTCGCACATCTAACAAGTCTTTCGAGAAATGCTAAGCCCTCCACATGGAGGAATAGAAGTGCTAGTAAGGCCCATGGTAATCCTCAGCCAATCAACCCGAGACAAAGAGGTACAGCCCTCAGCTCTTCCTGTGGATTCAGTCATGCTTGAGACACTATACAAGACTGGCTGTCTACTGTGTCATGTGTTCGGGGGAAAGTTACCTCCCGAAGAAACAGTCTGGGGGAAACATCTGACGCCACTACGGCTGCCTGACAGGCCACATTAATCACAGCTACACACGGAAGCAGACCTGTCAAATCCCCATCTCAGTCACTTAAAAGGTACCTTGGGACCACCACTGAAAATAACCTGCCATTAGAGATTCCATTTGACATGTATATGAGCGAAACCAGGGCCCTGTTGATAACAATATAACATGCTGGGGTTAATGGACACTTAATAAGGCCTGTAGTGACCTTGAGAACCACACGTCTTAACAACACCCCACCAGGGAGGCTGCAGCATCCTCAATATGTGCTATCTTGTTTTGTATAGGTGTAATATCAAGTATTATAAGAGAAGAAATGGTGGATTTTGTGAAAGTAAATCAACAAATTATGATATATTCCAATTTCTTGTTATTTTATTCATTATTTTCTAATTAATAGCAACAATGTGTTTTTGCACAGCTCATACTGCAGCTTCTGTGTTTTGAATATCATTTGGTGTAAAGAACTGAAAGAACAAGCAGCTATGTGCATGACACTGACATTTGGTTTATGGTACCCTACTGGAAAATTTACACTCAGCCATATAATTACTTAAACCTAATAGATGATATAGAGCCTTACAGCTGATTTACTATTGACGCTATAAAATCTTTGGAAATATTATGGAGTATAAAAATCATAGGGGCAGTGCATTTTTATGCATTTAGTGTCATCATGCAACACAAAATAATGAGTTAAAGTGCATTAAGGTCAAGTATAGGCGTTTGAGTTATTCATTCAAAATTGAACTATTGGTTTCAGCTAATAATGATTGACTCCACAATATTTAGGACACAGTAGTTAAAACATCAAAAAGTAAAAGTGAGTCCATGGCAAAAAAAAAAAAAAAATTAAAATCAGCATTACCAGCTTGTTCTGAGTCAGTTGTCCGTGGATTCATCCAGGGAAAAATTACTCCTGAGCAGCAGATGGTGGGTAGACTGCAGCTCCTGCTCTTGATGTCCAGCTTGCCCTTGGCATGGCAGTGAACCAGAGGCTCCAGTGGATACTGAAACTGTTCATCTGGGCTCAACCTGGAACTGACATGAGCACAGGAGGTCATGTTTTGCTGATAAAGTTCTGCATCTTGGCCTCTTCCTCCACCACCAACACCTCCTCCATTGTATCCCGCGCTTAGTTTTGGCACGTGTCCAGCGCTCATGGCAAAACTGTTGCCACGCAGCTGCATAAGGAGGGCTGACTGTTGGGGGTCCATGAACCCCGGCTCATCAAACTGTCTCAAATAAAACCAGGAATCCCTCAGCAACAATAAAGACTAGGACTTGCGTCTGTTTAATATCCGATCACAATTAACCTGAATGCATAAAGGCATGCAACGGAAGTGCACTTGGAGGAACCATGTGGAACGTTTGAATAATATTTACCAGAAGGGTGCCTGAGTCACGTGTGGCTGTCCTCCAATGACCGAGCTCTGGAGTTGCAAAGTAATCCGCTGGCAACTTGGGGCGCCCGAAGAAGCTTCTGCGCTATTTCTTCAGACAACATTTCTATCTGCAGCCCGCGTTTCTTCGTCTATAGGGATTAAAAAAAAAACAAAAAAAGACATAACGGAATTAAATTTAGACGCCATCATCTGTGTGATCAGACAGAGAAAGAGGGGGAAACAGGGGGAAACAGGGGGAGAGAGAGATGTGTTTATACGGGGAGAGACAAACATGGCAGAGATTAGTACATGTGTGTGTTTCCGACAAATCCTTTTTCATTAGAAACCGCTGTGTTGTTGTGTTATAACTGTTCTGACAGGACGCTTTTTATTAGAAGGAGCCGCCGCTTGCAGCTGCACAGCCTGAACTTTTTGGTGGTAGGTTTTTTTTTTTTTTTTTTTCATCAAACGCAACGCTACAGCCAACACATAGTCCTATACAGTGCAGGGCTCTGTCTACGAGCTGGAGGAGCATATTGGATAATAACGAGTTATCGACCACAATTCATTATTTTTGCTGGAGCTTTCTTTTTTTTTCTTCCTCGATGTAAATTGCCAGAAAATAAATAGTGTTCCGGCATATTCTCATCTAATTCTAATGATAAATATTATTTATAACCGTATTCCCATGCTATCAGCTGCTCTATCTATTGTCATGCTCTTGTAAGGCTGCTTCTTCTTCTTTTTTTTTTCCTAGAAAAGAAAGCAATTCGATTATATTTGGGTAACTTAGTTTGCAGCTGATTCAAATGGCCATTATAAATCGGCGGGCTTTTCCTTTAAATAACAGCATATGTTTATAACTGTCGGAGTGGAAGTGTAGCTTTGGCTTAATAGGATTCACTGGGAGTGGTCAAACAAAGGCTTGACAGTCATTGCCACACAAAGACAAAGGAGGCAATCATTAGAGATTTTTTCTTTCTATAGGACGATTCAACGCATTTGCATTATCAGGCATCACTGTACAGTATCAAGTGTCCCTCTGTGGCTCTGTGGGGCAACAGTCAAACGGCATCATGGTAAACATCCCGCCTGCTGCACGGCTGCATGGACAAAGAGTATAAAGGGGGAAGATGTTCAGTAGAGCCCGTATGTGCGACTGTTTCTAATTACAATGTTGAATAAAGCCGCCAGGATCTTGGAAAAAATGTCTGTGATGATGCAATACATTTTAAATAAAATACTGAATTTGCAACTTCACTTTAAAATCCCATATTTATTTATTTAATGCATTTCTTTTTCTATTTTGTGTGTGTGTGTGTGTGGGGGGGGGGTTATTTGAGGGGAAAAAAGCTACATCAACTGTGGCCTAACTGAGTTATACTGAGAAAAATAAAATTATTTAAAAAAAAAACACACACACTGATGAATTTCAGCAATATGCAAAGTGGATGAATAAGTAGATTAATGAAGCAATCACAAAATTGTAAATATTGCCCCTAAAAGCATCTCTCAGAATGAAAGGGCAGTGCTTCTGCAGGCTATAATGTTAACATATTCTGTGCCAGTATCAATCTTAGTTGCTGGCTTTAGATATAAGTTCCTTCTGGTGTTTCACTACAACAAAGCTGTCGAGAAAACCATCTTTAGGTGTCTCTCAGCAGTGATGGATTATGCACTCAGGGTTGCAGAGCTTGGAAGAGGAGCCTTCCCCCCCCCCCTTTTTTTTCCGCTTCACCCCTGCTGCCACCATCACCGAGGTTTTACCTGAACCTCCAGGGTCGAGTCACGTCCTTGGATTTTTTTTTTCCTTCTAAATTTATTTATTTAACACATGAAATATTTTAGTTTTGAACAGCTCCCATGAAGGGCACAGCCTACATACAGTACTATACGGCGTGTTGGTAATCACGAGCAACAGTGAACAAAACAAACGAAATGAAAAGACTTGATTGGTTATTGGAATATTAATATTTAATTTTAAACTTTACTCTCAAAGTTTAGTACATGGAGAAGAGGTTTTTAATTTGAAAATTATTAATAATGATGATTGTGACCAGGTTTATTTAGATCACACATGCGCGTTAAATGATAGTTAAACGCATGTGTGCCAACATGGCAAAATAATTATATATGTATATATGACACCTACTTGTATGTTTTTAGAGCAAAATCCATTATTATTATAGTCATTATTATTATTATTATTATTAACACCAGGGTAGTATACATCAGCAGTGGGTGAAATGGAGGAAAGTAATTAAATTCGTTTTGTTTTCCTTACCTCACACCCTTGAACACACTCTCTGAATTGGAGATAGAATCTATGATATACTAGCTCAGCAAGACCATAATTTAGCTCCTCCGCGCCTCCACCACAATTCTCCGTGAACTCTGTTTGAACCGCCTCAGTGGCAATAAATCATTTTTCTCTCACACACAAAAGCGCGCCGGTCGCTCTGGGTGTCAACCCTTTTACAATTCCTCCTTACCTTCTGCGCTCTCTCGGCTGCTGACACAAACAACCAAGGAAATCGTCGATAAACTTTTATTTTTCATACCAATAAACTTACATAGAATACGGCACGAGGGGGGTGGGGGTGGTATAGGGGGAGAAAATCTGCAACACGCGCGCAGAGAGGGTGTGTGTGTCTGTGGGGGGGGGGGGGGGTGTATAGGAAATGCAACCCAACATTTTGTGTATATTTTTATTTCTGTAAATTATATTATTCCTTAGACTCCACTGGCTTACAGGGGCTCAACGAATGCACGGATCAGTTAATGTATTTCCAGGGGACAAGAGCCGGACAGATAAGGGGAGACTGAGAGAGAGCTGGGGAGGAGACGTTAATGGGCAGAGGATGCTGTCGGTTAAAACGGTGCATACAAATGGCGCTGTCTTGGCAGAGCAAGGGGAAGATTTATGGGCCCGGTGCTCTATATTGCTGTAAACAATGCAGAGTGAAATGAAAGGACTAGAGTTTGCAGACTGCACTTCATAAGTGAGGAAAAGACACACATTGTCAATTTCCCAAACAAGTCCTGACTTTTGCATTGAGCGTTGCGCATTAACATATTATTGTGGGCCCGCCGCTACCCACAGATCACTGTAAAAACCCTGATATCTGTGCAGACAACCACACAGCCTGCAGCTCTGAGCCAATGGAATGCCATCCAAAAGTACACCATTTTGAGACGATTTTAGTTTTTATTTGTATTTTTAAATGTACTTATTTAATGTTTGCAGGACATGCAATAATAAAATAGAAAAATAATAATTACGCATCCTGTATAATGTGATGTACATGATTCACAACAAATTGGCAGATGCATATAAGAAGCCACATTTTTTTCTCAGCTGATGACTGAAAATAATTAGACTTTTTTTTTTCTAACGTAAAACTTTCATTATAATCATTAAATATCAAGATGTGTAGCTATATAATTGTTTTTTAAAGCCAGTCAATCCGTATGGGGGGAGATGGCAAGGAGTTTTTTTTACTTTAAAATGTTGCAATGCGACTTTAATATTCAACAATCTGCTGCTATTTATGTAACAATATGTGGCGACGTGTGAAATTGTGCTCTCAAGAGTGCTCGTAAGTACAAGATGACTGCGGTGGAAATGCAACTGGTGGCCGCACATATACGCTGGAGAATCATTTTCAGAGAACAAATCAAATAAAAAGCGCATTTTCACTTAACCTATACATAATTGTGGATCTATAGTCTCGGGATCCCACATTCAGATGCACTTTTGCTAATGAAAAGTGAATAAGATAATCATAACTCAATCTAGTGACTGTCTGGGCCCCTGGTGACACCTTGAATGCAGGAAAATGACTGTAATTTCTAAGGTCCTCAACGATGCAGCAAATAGGGTAATGAAATATTTCTCGACGAGGCGTTATGATGACAAAGTATTGCGGGCAAGTTTACCCAGGCCATCATTTCCTGTGTGATGTGATGTTGAAGTCTGCAGTGGGATATCAGCGTGTTGATCCAAGCTGCTTGAAATGTTTGCCAGCGCTGACAGTAAATCATTGTAACATGCCTGGTGGAGTTTTAAAATCTAGCTTTATGTAAATTCTGCTTTAACTCTGCCTTTCTATCTCTCTATCTCTCTCTCTTTCTCTCTCACGCACACGCACGCGCGCGCACACACACACAAAAGGAATAGACATGGTGCATCTGCTCTCCAGAGTGAACGGATGGAAGAGAGATTTACGGATTTATGACACACCCACTGCTGGTCAATGCGAGAGCGCCTATCTGTCCCTGGAAAATAGCAGCGTGACCCCTGTTTCAACTCTCAGCCTTTATGCAGCTGCCACGGCTGCTGTTTAAACACACTACACCATAACAATGATCCGGCTACACACTTTTCATTACAAACCAAAGTGGTTGAAGAAGACACTCACCTGAGACGAGTGGAAATGAAATGTTTGTACTTAACCCGGTGCGTAATAAGAGCAGGCGATAAACTACATGCGTCAGAACAGCTGATGTTTTTTTTTTTTTTGCGTGTGTGTGTGTTGTTTCCTAACCTATATTTGCTCTTGTTCAAACATTTCGATGTCTGTTTGTGTAAAGTTTTTATATCTTACAACACAGAGAGAGAGAGAGTTCCTAGCCTGAAGTGCTCATAAATCTCGCGGAGCCCGCAGCGGTGCAATGGGAACTGAAAATCCTGTGTGATCCAACAGTCGCAAGTCAGAGAAGAAAGCAGTTATAGGGCTGAGTAAGTGCTGGGGAATTTAAACAACTGATCTTCAAACGCGTATAAATACAGGATATTCCTGCAAGGTGCCGAGGTTAAGAATATAACTGCCGCCTCTCAAAGTGATTCCACGGATTCGGCCGGACACAAAAGGGCCGCGTGAAAATGAAAATCACGAGAGTTTATTCTAAACTTTAAGGATTGGTACTCCTGAGTAAAGGATGACGCCATTAGTCACCGAAGTTATTATTATTTTCAACATTTATTTTGATCTTCTGACAGGTGAGACTATATAACTTCCAAGTTAATGGATCAAATGAACTATTTGCTCGCTTAAAGCGCAGAAAAGTAAACGCGTTAACGATCCGCACTTTTTTTTTTGCAACCTTAAATGTTACGATGATAAATAACTGTAAATATTAAGAGAAGTTTCCGCCGTGAGAGAGAAATCCGCGCGCGCAATTGAAATAAGAACGCACGTGACGAGGCTGATTCATGACGACACGAGCCCCCCCTTTTTTTTTTTTTGGAAAGAATAATTCCAAATCACGCCTTGTTTATTCCCATAATAAATCAGCAAGGCCTTTAGGCCTACATGGACGTATTAGTTAAATCCCTGACAAAGCAGAGTCAACAAGTCAAGAACATCTCCGCTAATTATCCCTCCTAAACTTCTACTTTACGCGGATCTTCAATTACAAGAGCTCAAACAAGAAGTGGCATCCCGGCATTGTCAGCTGTAACCGGAGCTGCACCTGTAGCCTCTGGTATGCGAGGAAAAAAAAAAGAAAAAACGGAGATCGGTTGTTTGACTTGCAGTTCCAGCTGGAAGAAATGCTGACGAATACTTTGCTGTCCACACACGGGAAAAAAAGACTAAACTTATTACAAAGAAATCAGGCATAACAGTATAATTTAAAGGTTGCTCGCAATAATATAACACTACCCAAACATGATACAACAAGGCTTGTCAGCATCTGCAACATCTCTCATTATACACACATAATCCTAATGATTTTTGGAGCGTTTTTTGCAGCATTTGTCATTAATATTCTATTTAGATATGCTACAATTTTGCCCTCTATGAAGGAAATGTATAAAGTACAAGATTACAGACATAAACGTCTCTGTACATGAACTAATCCCAGTGACCAAAACTACCCAAACACTGTCAGGAACATTGCCAAGGAATTGGCAGCTTACTTTTGAATGGAAGCCCTGACCTCAGGCCAGTTGTTCTCTTTAAGTCACGCACAAGTCATGTGACAGCACCAGCTATTTTTACAGCCTTCTGTTGCTGTTTGTGGAATTTAGGGAATGCAACTGATCCCTGGAATATAAACATGGCATATATACGCCTTGTTTGCACATACTGATTCTAATTATATACGCAATTTAATCGGAGCAGTTGCAAGACTATGTAAAACAATATATGAAAGATATTTTATATTTCCCCAGACAGGTTCGTGAAATCTAACCAACACACCTAATCAGAACAATGCTGCATAATCTCCCCGAATATCTCAGTTCAAGACGTCACTTCGTGGACTCGAGTTGACGTGAATCTCTCTTCGGTTTGGATTTCAGCTCCGATCACCAGATAAAGAAGGCGCACGCCATGTTTTGGGAGTCCCGCGGGGTCCGCTGGGTCTTTAGGACTTGTCCGAAGGGTTCAACGAACTGTCCTGGGTCACTCCGGTAACAAAAGGAGCAACACATTCAGTTGATGCCCCGCCGCAGGCCTCTCTTCAGGCACAACGCAGGAAAATCCACAAAGAAAGCAGGGGCCAAGGGGGACCAGCGAGGGCGCGCACACAAGGAACGCGTATAGAGAGCGAGGCGGGTCACAGGGTTGGAGAGGTCGGGCCATCCAGACTGAAATGAGCCTAATGGGACAGAAAATGTGTCCTCGAGGTGAACTCGGCCTTCTCCCACTTCGCCCCCAAACTTCAATAAAGTACCTTTTCAGCCTCGCGACATGGAGGCGACAGGGCCGAGAAAGGGATTGGAGGGATGCTGCGACTGTGGCGAGCACATTAATTTCTCCAATCTGTCCGGCAACATAAAGGCTTCTGGATTCATTTTTCAGCGCCGTCTCAACGCTATTCTAGTGCCTTTATAAAGCCACGTCCAAAAGCCCATTTTTAACCGCTTTGGTCCACTTTAAGTGGTTCACTTAAGTCCACTTAAACTCTCACATTTCGAAAGAATGGAATAGGATACGGCCTGGTACAGAATATTCGGTGCGATCAAGACTGAGTGTTGTCAGAGCTGTTTTTCCAGAGCATAACACAAAGCCCTGTAGTGAGAGATTGATGACGGAGAATACCTCTTCCTTTTGTGCTCTTCTGCCCCCCACCAGGCAAGGCATTTTATAAGGCCTATTCATGTCACAATTTCAATAATCTATCAAATTCTTGCGCGTCTTTGGGTTGGAGTCACGTTCTAAACTTCTTGCACAGATCTGTCCAAAAAGGGAAAAAAAAGGGGGGGGGGAAAGAAAAATGATTGTATCTTTGTGGCAGGGGGGAAAAAAATCTGGAGACAATTGAGTTGAGAGAAGCAGATTGAGGGATATTTTTTTTTTTTTATCAGACATTTGCATCAGTCCAGCAGGTCTGAACATTGGTGAGCAGCCTGCGGTGCGTTGCTGCGTCGCTCCTCTTCTTGCCAGATGAAAAGCGGACGATGACGTCGCAGCGAGTTTAGCGCCGTTTTTTTTTGTCTTCTTCTTTTTTTTTATTCTATTTTTTTTTGTATTCTCGCGAGTTGCTGCGCATTCTGGAGTCAAGCTGCTGAGTGACGAGACAGGGAAAAAAAATGTGGCTACAGGGTGTTTACACAATCCCCCAAAAAAAAGGCAAATAGTGAATGAACACACAGGAAAACATCAACATCCCTCCTTATAGGCCAAGCTACTGATAACAAAGGTCAGCTGCTCCATCACCGCCCTCACTCTGAGATTTAACGACAACCACATGACGCATTATAGTGAATCTATCTGCAATCCACGACTTTATTTTATTATTTCTTTTATTTTTTTTTTTGTATTTTCGTTCATTTTATTTTTTTTTTACATTTGAAAACCCAGTCGCATGGCGCAGTGCACTATAGAAAAAGCAGGGCAACTACTTACAAAATTAATAAGAATATTCTCACAACAATCTATAATCTCTAACACATTGCAAATGTCCTCTAAATTAATCGCATGCAGCTTTGCTTTTTCAAGTCAGAGAAGTAGAGAGCTTCATTCTGTGGCAGAGGCAGTGCAGTGTGTGTGTGTGTGTGTGTATATGTGGAGGAGAGGGGGAGGAAGAGGAAGAGGAGAGGAAGAGGAGGGCCTCAGTGGCTTGTCTTTAGCGTTAATTGAATGCCCTTCAGACTGATGAGGTTGCACATAATGCACAGCGCAAACTATTTCATTTTCAGATTTTTAGAAATAACTTCAGTCCATTAATGAGGGAGGCTTTAACACTCGCACGCTCACAAGCATTCACACACAGGACTAGACCTGTTTTTTGTTGTTGTTGTTTTTTTTATCAAGATATGTACACATTGCTAAATGTAATGAAATAGCCTTCATGAAATGTTCAGAATATTCACACATCGGTACACGTTTAAAGAGAATCCCTCCATACAGCCAGAAACAATAGCAAACCTCATCTTGCCTTTTTCAAATTAAGTTCGACCAAAACGTATATAAAACTAGCAGACACTCACTGTTTTATTGACCAATATGATTAGCACAAGTACACTAAACTCCGTTTATTGCATTTCACAATAATCTGCTTTTTAACGGTCTAAAACACAACATCAACACCACAAAACTAAATTGTAAATCAAAATCCTGTTTCTGAAATACACGAGGTAATTCACACATTGTTAGTATCCTAAAACATACAAGTTCAAGATCAATGGTGTGTTCCAGCTTTTTTTTTTTTTTAATACCAAAAATAACTATTATTATATTGATTTCCTTCCAGTGTTGTTTGAAATAAATAGATTGTGCATTTCACCTTATTGGGCAGCAGGGCAAAAGAATGGCCCCACGATAACATTTTTGATAAAATGTATATTTTTTTTCTACTTTTTTTTTCTCCTTCATTCAAAACATTTTTTTTTAATAAAAAACATCATTTTAATTGAGCTTCAAATAAATTAAACCCTGTGTCACGTAAAAATAATTCATCGGTATTCGCAGTAATCCATGCTATATAACATGCATTTTATATAACTTTGGACTTAAAGGAAACCGCACAAGATAGCTACGAAAACAAAATATATAATTGTTCTATAAATAACCAGTTCCTTTTTTTTCTAACCCCGGATCGTGGTTCGTGGTTTATAACCTGGTAATATCCTCGCCATGTTGTGCTCCGGTGAGTTCGTCGGGGGCACCAGTGTTAGTGGCCGAGGCAGCGGCAACAGCGCCGGCTGCTGAGCCTGTGTTGGACCCGGAGGAGGAGGAGGAGGTGGATCTCACTTTGGTGTTCGGGAGCCTGTGATCCTTTTTCCATTTCATCCTGCGGTTTTGAAACCAGATTTTAATCTGTCGCTCGGAAAGAACCAGGGTGTGGGCGATCTCGATGCGCCTCCGCCGAGTTAAATACCGGTTATAGTGGAATTCCTTCTCCAATTCTAAGACTTGCTGCCGGGTGTAAGCTGTCCGAGACCGCTTGGGCTCCTGCCCATTGTAACCCTGGTTCACTGGGAAAAAAAAAAAATAGGGGAGAAGAAGTGGAGAGAAAGGGAGACAGAGAAGGGAGGAAAAAAAAAAGGAGGGGTAAACAAGAATGGCCTCAACTGAGATATGACTAGAAAGATTTATTGGATATGAATGTTTAGCTGTTTGAGGAATTTAAATGGGAAGTTAAGAACTTCTCGGCGTAATGAGAGGACACTCACATCCAACTATGAGCTAAATTATTAATGCAAGATTACAAAGCTCAATTTTTTTTTTTTTCCTTATTCATTTCTCCCCCTCTCTCTATCGCGCAATGCATAACAGCAGAAGCCACATGGTGATACGGCTGCCCTGAGTATACCTCGGCTATAAAATTTATGGTGGGTGTAATTACCAATGCCGAGTCGTAAATCCGCCTCAATTGTGCCATTTCAAAGGCTTCCCTGCTATCGGAGCAGGGGCTGGCAACGAGATGGGAGTCAGAGGGACTGATAAAGGGAGGGAAAAGGGAGAGAGGAGCGTGAGGAGTGCAGGGGAACATAAACACACAAGTTGCCTACCAGTGCTGACGTGAATTTTCTTCATCCATGGGTACACCACGGGCTGCTTGGAGGAGGCTGTGCTGTTGGGATGCTCCGGGGTAGCTTGGTTGCAGGCGGAGGCTGCGGCCGGTGGGGTGGCGGGGGACATGGACAACTGTGGGGTATCACATGAAGCAGGTTGCCCTTTCCCTGTCAGCAGGTGCGCAGAATGGGGTACTCCATGTCCCCTTGGCGTGTCAGGTTCGGGGATGCTTGCACAGTTATACTGGCGCTCTTGGTAGCTCGCCCGCGGAGGATATAACTCCTGATGGTGATGCTGGTAGCCAGAGTCCCTTGCGCGGCTGTAATATTCTGGACTATGCTCGGGGATGTAGTTATTTTGCGAATATTCCTCGCATGGAGGAAATTTCGGATCAATGTAGTTAGACTCCATCAAATACGAGCTCATGATCATTAATTTCTGGAGTGGAAAATAATTTTTCTAGCTTTGTCGTTTTTCTGCTCCATAAAGCCCTCCTACTTGCGAGCAGCCCTGTAAAGTTACTTTTACCACGTGACCCAGTGGCCCAATCGCAGAGGAAGAGGTAGTTCCCGGATAAGGAACCAGAGGTATTTAGCTACCTACAGTCGCCATTGTGGGCACAAACCTCTCTCTCCCCCTCTCTCTCTCTCTCCCTCTCTGGTTGTGTTACCAAGGCAATTGATCTTGGGGACAAAACTAGTAGCTTAGATGCTGACCAAGGAAAAAATAACACAGGCAAAATCCACTGGTCTCAATTATTCAAAGGGACAATAGGTGATTCGCCAAGGATAAGGCACAACAATAGCAGACCAATCATTTTGTTAGCCTGTGCAGCCCTATATATAGGCTAAAGGCTATCTGATAATTAATGAAGGCAACAGCACTTCAACTGTGAAGAAGATTATAGTCCATTAATACACTTAAGAATCAGAGCTGTGTCAGTTTTGTTATGTGTTGTTTCTTAAAAAGCATTGCAGCACCGAGCTTATATTTAAAAGGTTTATTTATTAATCTATACATCAGGGATGATTGGAGTGTGAGTTTTGAAAATAGGCTATAATGATAATTAACACCTAATGTTAAAGCCATGTGGACAGGAGTCAGCTAATAGCTCTTTCAGTGATGAGATATGTACTTTGTTCCAGGCTGAGCTTTAAAAACCTTAGCTGCACGTTTTAATGTATTCTTAGTCAGGACAATATTACACATAGGACAGATTTAAGTGAAGCTGGCAGGCTTTGGGAAGCTGGTTTTAATGTAAAATCAGCAAACATCTGGAACCAAAGATAATTGTATAATAAATGAAATAATATGAAAGAAAAGTCACTGCACTCCTAGTTTTTTTTTTGTACAACAAAGGAAAAGTACATGCATTTAATATTTTATAATAAGCCCTTATTCCGAAAGGGACAACAATCTCATAACAAAGGGAAATAGTTGCAGAGCAAAGAGGAAAACAACCTCACATCACATCAGTCCCGCTTTGTTTGGAAATTAGAAAAACAAATTGGAAAATGAACAAAACACCAGATCAAAACAAATCAAATCGTAAATCACATTTTTGAAATGCAATACTAGTGGATTTGGACAAAAACTGTCACTATTATCTGTGTTCTTTCCATCTACTCATCACATTCCCTCTGTCAACACAGTTTGCGTTTTCTTTGAAAAAGTCCTTGATTTGTGCTTGCATGTTTTGAGCTTTGAGATGTGGTCTGTCACTGGCCTCTGCTCAGCAGATGAGATTAGCATCTGTACAAGGCAACACGTTTTATGAAAGATGTACAAGGAAAAAAAATGTAGCTGACTACAGCCCCACTCATCCAAAAATAATGTTGGAAAAACAAATTTATACAAAAGCATTTGAGTCTATGGGTGCCATTTGGAACACCATGCTTGGCCATTACTGGAGGTCTGCTGTTATCTGATACTGCCTGGCTGTAGAAACTTGTCATGTGCTAGAACTACTCTTATCTCAGTCAGCTGGAGTCAAAGAGAGAGAGAGAGAGAGACAGAGAGAGAGAGAGACAGAGAGAGAGAGACAGAGACACAGAGAGAGAGAGAGAGAGGAAGTCAACTCCATCATAGTTCAGCAGCCTCCCATCATCCAGATTACATTTTTATCATTTTTATTTTTATATTATGTTAGGTGTGGGGGCATCTAATAGGCCTATAATAATAATAATAATAATAATAATAATAATAATAATAATAATAATAATAATAATAGTAATAGTAATAGTAATAGTAATAGTAATAGTAATAGTAATAATAATAATAATAATAATAATAATGAATAAATGTTTAATATAAGCCTGAATATTACGTCTAAACATAAGAAGCACACAGGTCTATATACTGGTCAACAGCACCACATTGCAAGTTAACGGATGCATCTATTTTCACAGCAATAATTACATAATATGGTTAAAAACGACGTGAAATGGCATATTTCTGGCTGTCCTGTTTGTAGAGAATGCGCACGACATTTCTATTACCCATAGCGAGGATGTTAGAGGCGTTTTATAGAGCAATAAAAGCCGTAAATCAGTCACTTTTAAACGACCCCTGGTTCCTAACGTGTTTTACAGGGTCTGACACAGTAGTAGCCGCACACTGCACACATGGGTCTACTCTCTGTGGCCCGTACCTGCACAATCTATGGCTGTCTGCTCTATGAATATACTTTGTGACAATGTTATTTCATCGCCTGGATGTCGGCTGGACGTGTATATCAGCGACGCCTGCGTATGCAACAGCAAGGAGGGGGGAGAGGAAAAAAAAAGCCAGAGAGATGTGCAGGGAAGGCGGAAGCAGGAGAATCCATTGGCTGGCGTGGTATTTCAGTTGCCCATGTATTCCTGTAGAGACGTATTTGCGATTGGTTATACTCCACACAAATTCGGTTCTACAGGGTACATATAGACAACTAATGTGTTTTAGGTTAGAAACTGCAAAAGGTGATCTCTCGGACAACACACAATACAAGCAGGTTATCATGGCTGAAATTGGACAAACCGTGCATCCTGAGAGAATGGCTGTGGTGTCACAACAGCATATTCAGGCTGCTATAGAACAGAAATACTGCACAAAACGCGCGCTAAAGCGGATGCTGCTTGTCAAGGTTTACTGGAGTCACCAACACAAATCAAAGTCTGCTCAAATGACAGAAAATACTGCTTTTTCTCCACCCCAGAAAAAAAGGAGAGAGAAAAAAAACGTAAATATGCCCGCACACATTCACACACAAACACGTCGTGCGCAAAAAAAAAGGATAAAGGGTCTCTTTTCTCAACATTCAACCTCTGCCTTTGAGGTAGCTCCTATATGAATATTCAGTCACAAACACGGAGGATACAAAGGAACGGCGTGACAGCACAGATGAAAAATAAGTTTCTATTGTTCCCAACCATTTCTTCTGCTTGCTATTACCATACTGACCGCTCGGTAACCTTTCTTCCTGCCACTCTGGAAGCTAATGAGAAAAGCCTCGGATGAAAAATGCAATATCAGACATGTGACCTGTTTCGGAGGGTTATTAAAAACAGCAAACATGCTCAGATTGTGAATCAATGGAATTGATTACAGTGGAAATGCACAGGGGACTTCAAGCACTGTCAAAAAACATCTCAATCTACATATTTCACCGGGTGCATTCTGTGTATCAATTTCATAGATTTTTTTTTTCTTTCTTTTCTTTTTCTTTTTTTACTGAATCATCCAACAACAAGGGGCTAACGAGAAAATAGCCACAAACGTCTTACACGTCCATTTGCTTTATATTCTCATCGAAACACGCGCTGTTTTGTGCACCCAACCAGTCTAAAAGAGCAGCACGCACACCGCATACTCCCCTCTCGCCCCATGCGCTCTGGCGCACGCATTTTAATATTAGTTAGACAGCCTGACCCGCGTTTCACCCCTCGCGTTTGACTGGTTCCAATAGTTCACTGCCAAGGATTATTGATGGAGCGACAGCAATGAATTCCTTCTCCCCACAAATGGCTTTCAGATCGTGCACCTAGTTCAATAACTATAGTTATAATATAGAAGTAGAAAAAATGAGGCCCTCAGGCGGACTAATTTGATGTTTCATTTGTTCATTTGAGGAATTGATAAACTCTCTCCCCCCCTCCTGCCAAATAACAGCTGTACAAGCGTGTTCACACATGTACATATGTAAACAAAATAAATCTGTGCAGAACTATGTGGAGGCTGTTCTGTCCCTGCATTTTTTTTTTTTTTGTATTATTTTAATTTGGTGGCCCAGCAGCACTTGACCTGGATGCAGCAGTATTCCAGCTCCTGGATGGAAACGGGTTGCGCTTTTAATCAAACCCTTAACCTAATAGCCTTTACACATTTAGTCTCCCCAGGTGTAATAACGTTAAACGGGATCGTCCAGTTAAAATAAAAAGTTGTTTTTAATGAAGTGCGGACAGACTGGAGACTGAATATGAATCCACCTCTAACGCAGCAGCCCGGGGAGCAAAGATTTCACACAGTGGATGCCCCACAGAAACCATTGGTTGGTTTGCAGTTCATTATAGCAATGTTGTGGTTCATTAGATTCACAGCTCCAGTGCTGAATCCAGCTCACCTGTGCAACAAGAGTGCAACGTGTCTATCTATTAATTAGACCAAAGTAGTGCACAGAAGGGCAGTTAAGTGAGCTGAAAGTTGTAGTTTTTGTTTACGCATCTACATTGAGAGGGGAGGAGGGAAAAATCGATAAAAAAAACGATATAAATTTGGAAGCAAAATCACTGGTGGTTGTTAAACCGCAGCTCTTCTATACGTACACACGCCAGAATCTTTAACCAAATTCGTTAAGAGTGGAGGCGTCAGTGGCCGCGAGGTCAGCGGAGCCAGCTGTTTGCCTGCAGCCAAATAACAAGCTCCATAAGGTGTCACATCTAAAGCCAGGTGGAAAGTGCTGCGATGGGCGGGGGGGGGGGGGACACTTACTGACAAATCCACGGTACCACTCATTTTGACCCGAAGAATTGTCTGAAAAACAGAAAGAAAAAGAAAATTAATTAGATAAAATATGGGCCTTAATTATTATTATTATTATTATTATTATTATTATTAGAGAAAGGAACAATTGAATTCTTTAAAACAAATGCCAAAGTTCTGCAAATTATGATATTACTATGGTAACAGGCAGGATCCACAATGGAGCAGGTATTAACAAATTTACAGTCATCAGATATGAATTCGTCGCATTTAGTTTAAAAATTCCCAACTATATATATATATATATATATATATATATATATATATATATATATATATATATATATATATATATATATATATATATATATATATATATATATATATATATATATATATATATATATATATATATATATATATATAAAGATCATTCTTATAAATAAAAATGAAGCAGGTGAAAATATGACAAATTAAAATAATAATAACAATAATGATAAATTAAAACCGCATCGAAGGGCCCTTCGTTTACATTTGACTCAACAGTTCCTGCAGTTCGTGCCTGAGTTTTCAAATCCAGAAACAAACCGTTTTGATTTGTTGGTTATTTCATCTTAATGATCTTGCAGTCTGCCCCCTGCCTCTGAGCTCCTCTGTTATCCAGCCTAATTGAAGGGAGACTGCCCTAGAAAAGCGTTGGGACCGAGGACAGAAATTGAGGACGGGTCATTTTCAGACTGTAAAACTAAATTTACAAGCGTTTTGGTATTTCCTTGGGCAAATGTTCTATGAATAGAAATCCCTGGACTTCAGCGCGGCTGAATTATGGTGAGCAGTCAATAAAAAAAAACACGACTTTGTCTTCACATTGTAAATAAATTCTGGCTGCGTTCGCAAACGATGTGGGACTTTATGGTTCTTATTTGGGCTGCAGACAAAGGGAAGTCTGTGTTCACCCGGAAATGACCTCTGCGGATTGAATGATGACTGTCAGCTCCACAGGTCAGAGAAAGGAATACACGCACGGAACATGGCAGTGAAAACGGATGTTGGGATGGTTTCACCTTTAGCACGAGACTGAACTCTCTTCGCTGCGAGTTGGATTACACGTCACCTTTAATTTTCAAACCTCCGTGAAAATAAAATCAAACCTCCGTGAAAATAAAATAATTTCGATTATAATAAGCGTTCTTAAACATCCAACAAACTGTTAGCCGAATTTCTACTTATATTCCACTGTAAAATAGAAATACAAAAATAAATCTTTACGAAAAAAAGTTGAATTGATATTATAATTTTCTCCCTCTGATTTTTTTTTAATATGACAGTGCAGCCTTTTAAAAAAAAAGAGAACAATTGAAATAAAAATATGGGGATGGGAGCAGCTCCTTATTCCTGTCCATGCGTGGACACGTTGCCCCCACAGATTATCACCCACACAGCAGCGTGTTACACAGTGCCCCCTATTGGAAGTGTATCATTGATCATTCTGCACACCTGAAAGCAAACCTCCACTGCAGAAATATATTCAGGGGAAAAAAACCGTCTAATGGCTGCGTGGCATCGTCCTGTGGGATAGTCATGAACGCGCTTTAACGCGGTTAACGTCCACAGGTGCGTCTCGGCGTCTGACGTGTTGAACGTGTTGATGTCTGAAGAGAATCTAACTTTTTTTCTGTTTGTTTTCCTGCAGCAGCTCGTGGTGCATCACAGCCAGCACGTGCATGCACCAACACTTCACCTCAGTTACCCGTTTGCACTTCCACACACATCGATTGGGAAATAACAATATATGCAAATTGCACCGCTTTCTATGAAACGCGGATAACTGAATAATCACGCTTATAAGAAGACATTGCAGAATTGATCCAATTCGGTAACGTGAACTGGCATTTAGAAAGAATATGAATGTCCCTAAAAACAATATTTTCTCTATGTTAGAAAGAAACGTGAGTTGCATGTAGAACATGCAAGAATCCACGCTGTGATTTGGGTTAATCGAAGTCACAATTACGCTCCAAAGTGCCTTTGAATTAAAACGTGTCCCTTGGCCCAAACATGACCCTAAAAACAAAAGGAGCTGCAGCTCACGAACACAAACGCGACACCTCACGTCAAGGTGAGACGGTGAGATGGAGCGTTTTAATCAGGACGTGTTTGGAATTTATGGATGCGAACAGTATTTCGAACTAAAGGACATTTTAGTCTCGCAGAAACAAAAAAAAAAAGAAGAAATGACATTTTATTTTTGAAACATAGTTCCGGTTTCTTTTCAACCTGAGCCAACGGAGCAAACTGGAATAAAAGAAACGATTATTCCTAAATAACACATACAGGTAGACTAGTGTAGGTGCGCTGCACAAAGTCAGGGTGTGTTTGACAGAGAGGGGGGTGGTGGTGGGGGGGTGGGAGAGGGGGGGGGTGGGGTGATGCTGCAAGTCAGATGATTTTTGCTTTTATTTTCGTCACCTTCCCTTTAAATATGCATTGTTTTTGGTCTTTTTTTCCCTCCGCAACAGGACCAACATGCCAAAACAAGTTATTGGAAACAAACGGACTGACGTAGCCTGGATCTGCTGCCTGCCAGGCTTTTAAATGAACATATTTTATATATATTACAATATATCTGACACTGATATAAGGATGACGTTGCGTAATATATATATAGATGATAATCCACATGAAAACCCAATAAACGCATCATCCGCGTCTCCGTTTAAACCCGTTTGTGGTGAACTAAATACGCAACGCAATTTAAAGCCTCTAAAGATCACGGCAGGAGCATTCTACCGCTTGTTTGACGAACACAATTGCACTTTTAATTATAGTTATATATATTTGTTTATTATTTTAAAGAAATGCACATACACTATCACGTTTAATTTCGGAGTGAATCGATTACCACGCGTTGAAAGTCACGCGTAAAAAACGCTGTATATTTTGTAAGCGGCTCAGTAGAAATAGCGGCGCGGTTCGCAGGCCTGCGAGGCGAAGTTAAAAAGCAACTTACTGCAGCAGCTCCCAGTCCTCCGCACCACCCGGCTACACAGTCCAGAGAAAGGTACTGCATCCTCACTGCCACAAAGCCCTTTCTTCCTCAGATAAGGGGAAGCCAGCAGCTGCGATTCCGGACAGTTAAGATTATATATGATGTGTATATATCGAAGGTTTGTCAGCTCTTCCAGGCCATAAAACCCACTTAAATGACACCACGTGCTTCCTGTGCACCATTCACAGGCCCTGCTCGGGGCAATTGGCATATGTAACCTTGTAAACTTTAAAATACCCTAAAAGAAAGACATAGAAAAAGGGATTCAATACATTGTCCACGTATAGGTTAGGCCTAAGAGAGCGCAGAGAAAGTGGACGCTGCTCTGACCGGTTCTCTAACCGGGAAGGAAGTTTTATCTGAAGCTATTAGTTTGAGAGGTGAGTTGATTTTTATTTCTTTAAGTAGTAGCTGTAGAGAAATTACCTCATAACCTTGGGCTATAGTGCGTCATGGCGATACTTAAAGCTGCTGCCGGATTAAACTCCCAGCAACTGGCATGATTTTATGTCCTCCATACGAGCAGATATAGTGTTGTTTTAACTGCAGCGTAATGATGCCATGTTGAAAGAGCAGGGCCATATCATAAAGTGGCCATATGGCCTCAGCAGGGATGGCGCATCAGTCCGCGGCCACAGGAAACCCACGTTTTGCATCCATGTTTGTGTTGTGGGCGAATGTTATCACAGGCGAGCGTGTCCCTTCCTTCCCCGACAAAACAGGAAACTCGGCGTGTCTGTGGTTGAGTGGCGGAAAGGGGCAATAAAGTTTTATGAGGGCCTTAAACTTCAGAGCGCGTTTGTCATCAGATAAAATGCTTGCGGATTCCCGAGTCAGACAACAATCAGGGCAAAATATGTGGTGATTTCTCACAATTTGCAAATCGTTTAATTCAAGTAAATGTAAATCATCCGCGTGACTGCGCCACCAAACTCCTGATACCGTTGAACAAAATAGACAGAAATGCGCATTTCGAATAGGAAAAAACCCCCTCACTTTTAATGAGACTTGTTTTAAATGATACTTTATTGGTTACAATCAACAAATAAGCCACCTAAATCTAGGCCCCTTGTAAACCAGGCACCTTAGGTTTACAAAGGGGAGGAGGAATGGCTTCATTGCACATTTACAATATTATCACATACAGTCGCTGAATTATACACAATGATTTCGATTCACAAGGATGAGAGAGACAACATGGTCGGTGCCTTCGAAGAAATCCACTCACAAAGACTCACTGAACATATCACACATCCTATTTCTGTTTACACTGCAACATATTGAGCACATTTAAAACAAAAAGAAAAAGAAGAAAGGGAAAGTAGCTTTTAACCGCTGGTAAGCTATTTACTGATCCTTACAGGGCACCTTAATAATCATTATGGTTTCCAAAGCAGTTGCCTTTATTTGATTTGTTTGACCTAACAGTTTTATCATATGATGATGATGATAAAGAGCTTGAAATCATGCAGGCTACAGCCCTGCCCCCTCCACTACTGTTATCCTAATTAAAACATAGATTATTAGTAGCATTGTGCAGCCTTTCAGTGCACCGCAGGACAAATATTTGCAGTTTGAAGGACCCAGGTCCTCCCCTCAACCTCTTGTCCCCTCCGTGCAGCAAAGTGAGGTTATCATCGCATGGGCAGAAAATTAATTTAGAAATGTAAACCGATTGATCAAAGTGAGCGATATTCAATACATTAGGTCCCAAACTGCAGCAAGTGACACATAATTGGTGATGAAGCGCACAGAGCGGTGTCATGATGTCATTGCTCCTAGCAGTTCATCCGGAGGTCAGGCGGCACTCCAGCGCTGTGCACTGTGGGGCCGAGAACGTGCTGCGCCCCTATGGAAGCGCACTTTTATTCCTTCACTTTGATCTTTGAGTCCTTCTTCCACTTCATTCGTCTGTTCTGGAACCAGATTTTGATCTGCCTCTCGTTTAGACACAGGGTGTGGGCGATCTCTATGCGCCTGCGGCGGCTCAGGTACCGGTTGAAGTGAAACTCTTTCTCCAGCTCCAGAGTCTGGTAGCGGGTGTAACTGGTCCTGGACCGCTTACCCTCCGATTCTAAAGTGGTATTAAAATCAGTTAGCTTTCAGCAGCATTGTAGTGGTAAATAAATGTAATAATAAAAAGGTAATGATGCTATTTAAAAAAAAAAGAAATAAATGGCTTGGTTATCCATAACAATATCCATAAATAATGAGCATTACAAGCGAAAATCCTATAATTTATGCCACCTTCAACCCTTATTTAAAACATCTTGTATCTTTATCTAACCCAATTTAACCTGCTTATGTAGATTAGTGTAATAAAATTTGTCAGACTTGATACGAATGGTTAATTAGGTTTTATTCAATACATAAAGTCAGTTTGAGTGAAGAGGTTTCTCACACTAACTAAACGTAAAAAAAAGACACAACTGACACTTTAACATATTTGATCCTTTTGTGAAATAAAGTAAAAATGCTATAAGACATAACGCTCTGGCCTCCCTGTAAACACTGGCCTCGGCCTGATTCCGCTGCAGGAGCATAGCACAGTGGGGGGGGGAAACGTGTAAAATCTAAATTAAGATTTTTTTTTTTCTACCAGATTATAGAATTTCTTTATTATTATTATAATAAAAGTGGTGTTCGTGCTCTGTTCATGCTCGGTAAAGCAACAGGCCCGTCCTATTATGGGATATTTTTAACACCCCTGCAACAGCTCCTACATGTTTGCATGTGGACAAACACAAAACAGAAGAAGCTATTTGCAGGAAAAAAAAAGAGAAAAGAAAAAAAGTGCTCACTGTCCATCTGCAGCCGATAATAGTCAACCAGTGGCTCCAAAGCATGGAAAAGGAGCACGCCTATTCAAATCTTTTAGAGGTGAAAAGTTCATGATTGGGTCAGGGCGTTGGTGTTTCCCAGAGTTCAATTTAAGGCTAAAGCTTGTCTCACACGGTCTGATCATGTAAAACATGTAGTTTGACTAGGAATATAAAAGCAGCGAGGCAAAAAACTAATACTTGAAGGTGAATTTGTAATATTATTTCATTGTTTAATCTACAGTTTTGTTCTCTTATCCAATTATAACATCGTAAATCAACCCCACAGATCACCTCTTCACCGTAACAGAGCAGGTTTACGAGCAATGGATGCCTTTGTCATAAAATTTATGACCGCGAGATTTTATTATTTCCTGCGTTTGGCCTATAAAACTCAAGAGGGAAACTGAAACGGGCGAAAAGAAGTGTAGCAGCAGAAAGAGTGAATAAGGGGGGGGGGGACGCATCCTAGTCGCACTTTAGGAAATAGACAAACTTTACCGTGGCTCATGTGCAGTTTTGTCATCCATGGATAAATCTGTGGCCGCTGCTCACTGTCCTGACGCTGGCTCACGCTCGTGTTGCGTTTCATCGCCTGCGCGCTCTCCGCGTTTCTGTCGCTTTCGTGGCTCTTGTTGCCGCCGGATTTGGCGCTCCTCTCCGGGTCCCTGTCCGCCCCGCGTCCCAGCAGCGCGCCGCCGCCGTAGCCGAGTCCGCTCGAGTCCACGGAGCTACTGGAGACCATGGTTATCTGTGGTCGCGGCGAGAGAGGAGTATCCGCGCTGCCACGCAGGCTAGTTTTCATCTCCACCCGCTCAACAGAGGTCGTGGGGACGGGACAAGTGAATATCCCGTTCACATTAACACCCTCATAACGGCTGGACCCGCGCCCAGAGAGATCGAAACTAAACATAGTGTCAGGAGAAGTTGTCTCGCTTGTTTGCCTGAGATTGCAGCTGTCAACATAAGAGCTCATTTTTTTTTCCCCCCCCTCTCTCCTCACTATTCCCGATACTTTCTTGTTAAACTACAGAGGGCTGCGGGGTGTTTGTTGCGGTTATTTCCTTGTTTTTGTTGATCATTGCTTTGCTTTGTAGCCGCTTTTGGAAAATTCGCAGCTGTCTGCCCTAAAAAAAATAATCCAGGATTTATAGGTGGAGTAGGCTTTGGTATCTTTTTTTTTTTAATTCTTGATCCGTCGCGCGCTGCCCAAATATGGGGTATTTGTATGGGATCACGTGCACATGTTGGCCAGTCATAAATTGGCTTTGATACTCAATGGGGATATTGATGAATAGGAGAAACGTGTCCGGTAAACTTTGAGCTGTTGGTTGTGGAGGACCAGGCAGGGATCTTTAGCGCAAAAAGGGCAGGACAGTAAGACAAGAGCGTCATCTGGTGTCTGGTATGGGGCAAGACGGTCAGGACCGGCCAGAGCTCTCTGCCCCAGACTCACTGCGAGGAGTCCACCACCAGCCCCATATAATAATAATAATAATAATAATAATAATAATAATAATAATAATAATAATAATAATAATAATAATAATAATAATAATAATAATAATAATAATAATAAATTATATTTAAAGCGCGTACTGCTTTACGCATATGGACTTCAAACTTTAATGTCGAGGAAGTTATGATATTCCAGCTACGGGAATGTTATAGTGTTTTAATGGACATTGGCTCATTCCCGTGTTCTCATGAAACCAATCACAAATTTGAAAATTTCATTTCTAAGAGGTCAAAATTTGCCCCTGAATCTGTTGCTCCTATTGCTCGTATGAGATAAATTGTTCCTAACTTGCTTTTTAAAGCTTCCCCTGACGAATAGAAGAAAAAAAAGGCCACGAACAAGTACAAATATTTCAAACCAAACACAACACATTGAGTTGGTTCGTAGCGTAAAGCAGGTTTTCATATACGGCTACTTGGACTCGCCGTGTTCCCAAGAAACACAAAACCAAGATGAAAGTTTTACAAATATTTTATTCCGTGATACACAATTATGACAAAACATGAATTCGTAACTCCCAAACAAAAGTGAAGAATTACTAGTGTACAAATCTATCGAGGAAAGCCTATTGTGTCAAATGATCAAAAAAAGGGGGGGGGAGGGGGTATAAGCGCAATTTTTATGCTATGCAGCGTCTATCAAAGCGGCTAAATGCACATGAGTCCACACAGGATTTACATAATATACTGTTACTTTGATTATATACAGGCATTTCAGTTGTGTATGTGTATGTGTGTGTGTGTGTATACACTGTAGCATATCCGCGTAACTTCCACCATGTTTATTCAAGACACTTTTCTGCGGAATATTCAAGTACTAGATTACACTGTGATCAAATTAAAGTGTCCGCCTGGTCTTTTTTTTCCCTTCCGTGGAATGTGCATGAACAATACTGAGTAAAGTCTGACCAACACTGTATTTGGTGAGAGGTGATCAAAGAGTTCACAGTGATGGATGGGGCCGTTGGGGGATAAATACACAGATTTTACTGGCATGGGATATAAAATGAATGCTTCTTTTTTTTATTATTTTTCACAATATAAGTGAGGCATTGCGAGGAAAAACAAGCACGGCGCTCCAATGTCTGCAGGGGCCATACTGTGGCTGAAATGATTTGGATTTCTAAGGCTCAACACTCCTGTGGTCAACATGAGATACAAGTGGGGGAGCTGCGGGGGTAGCCATCATGCAATGAAGTCGTTCTCAGGTCCATATAGATTTTTTTTTTTAGGTAGTTATGTTGGGTTTTTTAATGGTCATCAGGTGTTTTTTTTATTTATTTATTTTTTTTTTTGTAACCCCACTTCTTCTATTTTATTCTTTCTTCTTATCCTCATCTTTCTCTTCTTCTTCCGTTGCGCCACTGCGTTCCTCCTCCGGAGATTCTCCTGTCTGTTCACTTCCAGTCACCGTGGAGGTCAGGTTGCTCTCCTTCTTCCACTTCATGCGTCGGTTCTGAAACCAGATTTTGATCTGCCGCTCAGTTAAACAAAGCGCATTTGCAATTTCGATGCGTCTGCGCCGGGTCAGGTAGCGGTTGAAATGAAACTCCTTCTCCAGCTCAAGTGTTTGGTAACGAGAGTATATTTGACGTCCTCTGCGCCTGTCCGTCCCGTAGCCCACTCCTGCTGGAATACAAAGTAAAGTCACTAATTGAATCAATTTCCAGACGAAGTCACAATTGATATTAAATAAATAAATAAATACAATTGAATATTTATATATATATATATGCATCTGCCGCTTGTCTGATTATACTTTGAAGCAGTTGAGCACAAGTTTTGCTTCATTATCATAATTGTAATCTAAACCCACGAAGAAAAATAAACACAATTATCTGTGAGTCTAATCACATCTCAAAGGGCACCTTTGCTTTATTATCTAAAATAATGAAAGCACCCTAATGTATTCTGTGTCCCACGCTTCTAATTATGACTACTATATCATTCTTAAAATGAAAGCTGTTTGTTTGCACATGTAAAGGCCCATCTACAAGTCGAGGGGATACAGTCATGTTTTATGGGGCCATAAAAAGTAACTTACTCTCTTGGTAAGACATATCGTAAAACTGGCCCATTTCCTTAATTTATTTGTCGTAGTAAAACTCACCGCTGTGTGAGTTCATTCGCTGCATCCACGGGTAGATCGGGACGTTGCTTTTCTGCTCCTGAGCTCCTGCTCTCCCTTGATCCAAACTGTACTCTTGAGCAATGTGGCTTTGTGTGTTGAGTCCCATGTTTGTTTGCCTGCAGCTGGGGAGCACGTCCTTGTCTTGAAGAAACACGTTTGATCCATATTCATACTGTGCCCTGCCAGACCCAAACACGACATTATCTTGAGGAGAGTAGAAAGGTGCATATATCCGATTCTGGGTCACAGCTGCACCGTACGACGAAAAATGTCTGACTGTGTCATAGGTGGTGGAGTTTAGGGGAACGTTAGGCAAAACATCTTGACCACCGGATAAATGGCAGGAGAGCGACGGGTTTGCGAAATAAGAATTCATACCTTGCTTGTAACCCTCTCTCCAACTCTCCCCACTTCTTGATCGGTCTCTTTTTCAATCTCCTTCTTTGTAAATCTCCTTCCCGTCTGTGTCAACCAACCACACCTTTCTCCAAGGTCTTCTTTTTTTCCTCGACTTTCTGCTTCTCTAACAGGACGTGGGCTACTTTGAGGATTCAATATTATTAATTTCCAATCTCCGGTTAAGACGCACAAACCCGAGTGTTATAGCCGAGGCTTGGCTCGGTGAGAGACAATATGACAATGTCAGCTGACCATTCTCCACCAATTGAGAGGCAGGAGTTGAGGAGAAACTGTAGCTTTTAGCTCAGAGCTTGAACATTAGTGCTAAATGCCGATAAACACAACATAGAGTTGGAGTAGCACACTGTAGGCCTACAGCTTTGCTGGGTGAGGCATTTTTTACGGCATTTTTCGGAAGTTTGCAGAGATTGCGGTGTTTAAGCAGCATGTAGGATGCAACATGGCACCAGTGCCATTCAGTACAATGCTCACAGCCAAAGGGAGGTGGAATATATGCATATAAATACACGTGAACCCGCGACCAAAGGTGTTTTAAAAGGTCAAATTCAGGAAACCATTTTTTTATTAAATCTATTTATAATTCAATAAGATACAGTGCAACTCTCTGTGATACACACCCCTTATGTTGTGTGTGTGTGTGCGTGCGTGTGTGCTTTAAACACAGTTTTAATTTTACATCACTTTCACATACAACACAGCCTGCACGTGATAACGCGGGACGCGCCGCCTTTGTATGAACTCAAAGGAATATTGACATTTATAGTTTATCTCACTCTTGCCGACATACTGTTAATATTTCAATTGTGTATAAATTATCTGGCTCGTGAGCTTTCTTTTTTTTTTTCCCCCTTTCTCCATGCTTTTTGCTGTGACACTGGGGGAGGGTGTAGGTGGTAAGAATGCGTTTATGGTCTCTCTTCTGCGAGGGCAATAAAACAAGTGACGTTCCCCAGCTCACCAACAACTAACTATCTCTGCAGCAAAGCCCTGCAACAGCAACAGCAGCAGCAGCAGCAGCAGGCTCCAAAATGAAAGCACTGTACAGCATGTAGAAGCACAAAGTCTAAGGAAATAGCGTGTAAAGGTCGGATCGACTAGTATAGAGCTGCGTCTGTGAAGATAATTTCGGCCGCTCTCTTAAAAAAAAAAAAAAAAAAAAATCCAGTTATGCGACTGTGCAGCCCACGTCAGCCAAAAACCTCCACAGGCCAACCCTGTCCGGTGCTCATATAGGCTGGCTGCTCTCAGGTACTGTCTCTTCAATTCATAACAATAAAGACTTTACTTTGCATTTTTACGCACAGCATTTGGAGGTGTATTATATATATAAAAATGTGACGTGTTAAAATACTTATGCAGATGTTCCAGTTCCTCTCCCCCCCCCCATCTGTTCTGATCATACGTCGACATTCCTCTGACACACAAGAGAGGAAATGGGCAACCGATAATTATCTCAGCAGCAAATAATGGGTTTGGAAATTACTTAAGAGGTGCGCTGCAGAAAACTAGCAAAACCGACGAGTGTCTGCGCGCAATGTGCTGCCTTTGATTGCGTAAAATTCCAAATGAATGACACGACAGGCGTTACTCTCACGATTCCTGTGACTAAGATAATTACATTACTTTTTATACAGTTGAATGGAGGGCACGTTTAAACCACAACTGTTTCCTTTAAAAAAAAAATGGTAAACGCGTTTAAACTAAATTAAACTTTTTCCAGTGAAATATAATTCACTTAATTGGCGTTTCGCAACAGGCCATAATAGATCCCTATAAAATAATCGATACAGTTATTGAAAATGTCTGTTAAAACGCAGTCGCTCTGGCTACAGCAGCCTATTGGTCCACCTCATTGATTTCCTCAATAGGGTGAATACTTGAAGCGTAAACGTGCAACGTTGTTTGGTCTGTTGTTTGGGATCCTGAATAGACCATAAAAGAGACAAGAACAAAGAGAAGGAAGTGGCTGGTGCAATAAAAGTTCGTCTTCACCTTATTCGTGGCCATATGTGACATCCGCGTCTCACAAATTTGGGGAAAATAAGGATCAACATTTAGAGGCTGTGATGTGCTACTACTGCTGCCCTGGGACTGTTTGTTCCTCTTCACTTTCATATTAAGTAACAATTCAGTCGACGTTTAAAGGAGGATTAAACAAACGCACAGCAGCATGGCAAGTGCCAAAAGTCGTTTTCAGCCCGCAGAAAAAAAAAAAACACGTTTTTAAACGCAGTCTCCTAAATCGTGTATCCGCACTTTAAACGCAACATGAATTTTTAAATTTAAATCCAAACGACACGAATGAATCCTGAAATGCATCCAGGGGTGTAAAACAAATATCAGAGAGCACGTGACAGGATTTGTGGAAGCTTTTCATTACGGAAAATTCTATTGTCACCGGACAGTGAGCATAATACTCATTATTACGTTTTTTAAACATATAATTAACAGATGTATTAAGTGTTTTATTTTTACTAAAATATATATTTAAGGATAATTACATTCATATTATTTTGGTTTAAAAAACACACACACACAGCTTGTCCATTTCACAGCCCTCAAAACGCGCTGGTCCATAAAGTTTAGGTTGTAAATAAAGGCTGAACAGTAAAGCCAATGTGTGGACTGAGAGGCTGGAATGCAGCAGAGGTTGTGCCAGTGTGCAGAATTAGAAAGGTCATTCTTTCCCTCGTGTTTTAGTGTTTTATTGCGGCCCGTGAGGCCAATCACATACGCGGCTTTTGATGCAGGAGGAAAGAAGCCGTTTGGTCCATGTTACCACAATCTTTGAAGGGGTTTAATGACCAGCGGTGAACGAAAGAACCAGAGAGGTCTTTGGAATTCTACGGCAAAATTCGAATGAATTTTTAACACCAGTCTGTATCAAGAAATAACCACGTATATTAATAATTAGCATTAATAATTAATTAATGAACAGTACACGCTTTGGGTAGTTATCCGCGGCGAATGCGCAATGAGGATACGCATAAAAGAAATAGATCGCGCCTGTTATTAGTATTATTATTATTGTAGTATTTTATTATAAACATAATTCCAATGATTAACGCCGGGGTTGTGAGGTTAGGTATTATTACGCAGGCTCGGTTTTAAATTGATACTTTAATTAGTTCTTTTGCTGAAGGCCCAACTGGAACAGCCTGCTCCTCTGCAGCAGAACAGGGCCCATCCACGTCCATTAAAAAAACACAGCTTCTCCTCTGCATGCTTGCGGATATGCATCAATATCCAACGTCACAACATCACTCAGTGTTAGTTATAACGGGGGGGAAAAAAATCTACATTATCAGCCATGATTAAAAACACAGCGAGGGCTGCAGAGCCTGGTCAGCCCCCGATGCTCTTTCTTCTCCCTCGCTTCTAACCTTACTAATAAGGAGTAATTCACATACTAACAATGTAAAGCCCTCTATAAGCACTTTACCATCGCTGGCCAGCCCAATTAATGTCCGGAAGTGTTCGACTTTATGCTCGTTAAGCACTCAGGAAACTGTTGCCCAATGAGCGCATGTTGATCCACACATCATAAATTATGACCATTAGTAGGCAAAATTTTTTGCCCTGTCGGGATTTGTAAGTGAGGTTCTAAATGTGGTGATGCGGACAGATTCATGACTTCATGGAGTTTTATGCGAGCCTATCTCTGGTTTTTAAAAAACACTGCAGGGCAAAACAATGGACTGCTTTTCCTTCTTATTTCAAACCAAGATTTACCTAACAGCCCAAATGGCATGTATTAAGTGCTCTCTCTCTCTCTCGCTCGCTCTCTACAGGCACACTATTGGGCAGCGGCGGACATGATCCATTGCAGCGGCAATGTTTCATAAGGGAAAAGCAAACAAAGTAGGTTATAAGACTTTAAAGGCTTCCGGAGCGAGGCTTTGCCAATAATTGTATTTTACAAGATTGAAACGCGGGAACTGTTGAGCTTCGGCAGGAGACAGAAACATATGAAATCACTTAGCTCCACAGGAGCTCATATACACACCGAGGACAATATTTTGGTCTGCACAGACAATAAAAATCGGAGCATTTCTAAGCTGAGCTTTTGACAAAAAACACAACAAAAAATTCGCTTTCAACTTCAAATAGGCTACACGGTAAAATGTGAGTGACACACACACACATACACACACACACACGGTGGTATTTAAGATACCTTTTGAATATTCCTTCACTAGAAAAACTACTTTGTATTTGGGATGCTATAAAGGTCACTTTCCTTTATATTTCATTTTATACACGCAGACACGCACGCAGCAGGGTAAACCTTTTGCAGTGCTCTGATTCTGGATCAAATGTCAAATGAATCGAGACACACACACACACACACACACACACACACACACACATTCACTAGGCTGTGTTTCAGCCCCTCCGTGCTGTTGAAAATAACCCTAAACATTGTTTTTGTCAGATGCCAGGAATAAACTGTCTATCTCTTATCATTTAATGTTAAATAATTACTGTAAAATCATGAGGATATCTGTGATTTTGCTGTTGTTGGTGGTGTAAATAAAATAACAATGGAAACTTCTCATAATGTCGTCAGTGATTATGTCAGAGCAACATTCTCACAGCACCTCATTATATCCGAATAAGCACAGACAACAGACAACACAAATGCCCCCCCCCCCTCCAAAAAAAAAAAAAAAAAATGTGACAACAGCAAAGCAGACGCACAGACCCGCTCCTGTGTGTGCTCAGTTATTTGCTGGGAGCAGTGTATCAGCTGGTCAGCTGACATCCGCAGTGAAAACCAGCAGCCGTAAACAACAAGCCTCAACACCCGCCCACTCCACACCATGAAACGCTTCTCGTCGCTAGGGGGCACTGCCGGTAGCCGCCGCCGGTGTGACAGTGTGTGTACATGTAGCCTGTGTGTGTGTGTGTGTGTGTGCGCGCGCGCGGGGGGGGGGGGGGTGTGCGAGCGTGCCAGTGCGCGCGCGAGATTGCTCATAGTCTCCCTAGGTGTTATTCAGACTCTTGGCACAGGCTGAAAATAACAAGTGACAACAAGTAGGGAAAGCAGAAATAATTAGAGGACATCAGCCAGCTCTGAGCTTAATTTGTCGCTGCTTGGTCAGGGGGGCCTATGAGTGATGGCAAACTTTCCTATCAGTGGGCAATTTATTACAACGGATTGGCACAGCACCCCTGAAATGCTCAGCTAATGTAACCTAAAGTGGTCAATATACACTCAGGTGCTGCTACAGCAGCCAATGAGGTAATGGCAGCCGCTCTGTGCATCAGCAGCCTCCCAGACAGGAGGGTCAGGTCACAACTACACAGATCAGACACCTCCACCTGCAAGATCCCCCCCCCACACACACACACACACACACACACACACATACACACATGCATACAAAGGCCTGCCTGCCTACACACACACACACTCCTGTACATTTTAAAAGCCAGAAAGCATCAGCTGATTGCCAAACACGCCATAAAAGCATTAAGCAGCGTTGAAAGAGAAATGTGTAATCTTACCCCAGCAGGCTCTCCGTAGGTTTGTGGCTTCACTGTGGTCCAATACAGCAGCTGAGGGGTCACGATGGCGTGTGGGAAATATCAACACAGCGCACATCTCCCGTGTGCTGCTGGCTGTCTTCACAACCCGGCGATAAGGAGCTTATGTGTGTTTGCCGGAGAAAGTCTTTTCTAGCAGGCTCCTTTTCCTTTCCCAGTCGCGGCTTTATTGCCTCCGGGGGGGATGATCGCAGGCAGCGCCTGGTAGAGGCGGCGACTGTCCCGAAGATCCCTCTGTCAGGAAGTCGGAGATCAGATGAATATCACCACGAAGCAGCGCCAAAACGACTGTGCAGTGTTTTTATATTAGAGTAAAGAGGGGAAAAAAAGACGTTTCTACGCCCCAGCTTTAGTCTGCTGCTGATACAAGGGAAGGACCAGAGAATAGACAACAGCATAAAGTTCATGTTCATAGAGCGTGCGCCACGTGGCTCGCTGCAGCCAATCCCAGAAAGGATTCAGTCGTAAACTTTTATTACTCAGCTGTAAATTTCTCCCTTTAACAACCAGGAATGTTTGCACCCATCTTTCCTCTTTCTTTTTTTTTTCTTTCGCTTGCACAAAACTAAAAATGGCCACACAATATGGAGCGCGAATGTCGAAATTTCCCATTAGTCAAAAAAATATGACAGTTCCCCTGGTGGACAAGCTGTAAGCCATGATGCTCCCATGTCAAAAGGAAATGGGAATAAAAGTGTGAGTGATCCAGAGAGGGAGGGGAGACAGGGAAATAGAGAGAGCGACAGATAGACGCACGGGCGTCTAATTAAACTTTAATTGGGTTAAACTATACTTGTAATCGGTCTTATTTCTCACTGACTAATTCGTAGGGATGGATTACATGACAGTAAGTAGATGTCTGGTTTAACTTTCTCACACACCCAGCATCAAATAGCCCAAGGTGCATGCGTAAACATGGAAATTGCGTAAAATCCAAGAAATTGGATTCAAGTTAGGCCTATCGGTATCGTCTTTTTTTGTCAAACCTGAAAAGCAGGTTAGGTGCAGTTTAAACCTTTAGAGAACAACAAGCCACAGCAGCGATAAAAAAAACCTTATGGATTCAATATACACTGTAAATCTGGTTCAAACTTCCAACAAGAGCTACGAGCACATACCGAAAAAGGGGAAAAAAGCGACGCCTTGGGAAAATACGGACATAAATTCTATATCCTGGTAGATATGGAGAACATGGGGCGGCCATTGGGTTTATCAAGAAATGTTCTTCACCTTCAGAAAATATATTGCAGCGAACTATACGATATACGAGAGGGTAGGAGATGAAGAGAGCGATAGGTGAGGATATCTGCAAATCATTTCAGCCTAACATGCAGGTTTTAACCCCTAAATCCTACTGACAGAGCAATAAGGCCTTTTCGCATTTTAAAGAAAAATATCACATTGGCCTCAGTATCGAATGCAAAAAACAAAAACACAAAAAACCTGAGTGCTACATACTTGGATAAGCGGCGCATCTTGTCCTTTGCAGGCCGTGATTTCCACACTGAGCCACCGCCACACACAGACAAAAGATGCAAACCCATCCGAGCCCTGCCTTTACACCGCCAATAAAGTTTATAGCAGGTACACTAAACTTTATTAGTAATGTCAACCCTCTGGTAAAAGTACACACACCCACACGAACGGTGCAGAATAGCTGACTTAGGACACATCCTGACTAGTACACACAGGCGCACATAGAGAAATAAACAGCCAGTATGAAGAGAGGATAAAGCGCTGTGACGCATTGTTTCATTCAAGGAAAAAAAAAGACTATTGGAGGAAAATACATAAAGATATTTAAAACCGGACCCTGGTTTATTAGTATCATCCTGGACATATATTTAGGAAAAAATATAAAATATGCGTATCTATTTCCAATCAAGCTTTTTTTTTTATTCACACTTATAAATTCCCACCGCAGGGTAACACTGCGTTTCGATTTCGTTTGCAAACACTGCAGCTACACCCGTCAACAAACTTTGATCTGTGAGTTTCACTTTACAAGTTCATTTTACTGAAAAGGAAACACACGCATCATTTAGGAAACAGCAATCAAAGTGAAGTAAATAATGCAGCTTTTTTTCTCCTTATTTATTTATTTTATATATATATATATATAGAGAGAGTGATGATACCCCCCAACGATTCTATTTAGGCCTTCAATTTTTATAAATCTCATCATCTTACTGTAATAAAAAAAAATTAAAAAAAGGAATAAAATAGAAAGATGGATCTAAAAACTAAATATGTCTTTGAGGGATAACACTTGTCTGTTATAGTAGTCTCTACGGTGAAGTATGTGCATCCAGGAGCTCATATAGACAGTAAACGACTTCAGCACATTCACAGAGGCTCTAACTGAGCGGATAAAGAGGAGACAGGCTAACCGCACCAAGAGCTCTGAATAATTTAGCTGCGTGGCAGTGAAACAACGATAGAGACACTGTTTAATTATTAGTGGTAGCTCTAATTATACATTATTACAGGCCTCATTTTGTGAAAAGACGTGTTTTGGGCCTTCGTGTTAAAAAAAGGGGGGAATCTCGTTAAATGCGGGCTCTGTTGTAAGATTTTATATATATTATCTAAAATGATGAATCATATTTCTATTCATATATTTAAAAAATCTGATCTTAATTTAACAACACTTCAAGTAACCCACATTGCTGCACGGTTCGGGTCATACTGTAGCGTTTAGCGTTTTTTTATTCTTATGCTGACTGCTAATAAAGACGTTTATTCCACACAGCAGCTGGAGATGAGGAGACCTGCACTTGGCTCCTGATGCTTTTCCGGGGGTGTTTTTTTTTTTTTTTTTTGTCTGGACACCAAGTTTCGCACAACAACCTTTGCATGGTGGTATACAGACAGATAAAGTCTCCCAAATGCTTTGCCATTATTTAGTCTGATTATTAAAATCACACGCCAGATGTTTGCTCATCTAATCTCAAACACGAGACATTATTCATTCCAAGATTCATTAAAAAAGCTTCTCGTCCTCCCTGGAGAGGAACTTCCTTATTAAAAGGATGAATCAAACACGAATCATGGCTTTGGTGAGTACACATGCTGTGAATGGGAATTCGCAGCGTTGCCTTAAAAGTTAAAGGGATACACGCACGTCTGGCGTTTTTTTTTTTGTTTTTTTTTATTCGAATAATTTGGGAAGTTTAAATTTAGCTAAATGTGGCTGACAATGGCTGACAACCAAAGCATCACCAAAACAGCTCCATGATTAACTATTTCCTTATTGAACGGTTTTAAATATTTGTGCGTAAAGATTTCTGGGTCTGTTCCGATATATAAAACGAGGTCTATGCTAAGCGAGGTAAAATGTGAAATGTTGGACATTGTTTTCCTCTTCACAAATGTGCCTCATTTGTATGTATGTGATGATTTTACTAACCCACCAGGCTGTGATTTCAATAAAAAAAAAATAATAAAAAATAAAATAAACGAAATGATTGTGAGCCATCTTGTTTATTTCGTGATTTAACATCAACAATGGCGGGGACACACAAATTCCGTCTTTCACAGGAGAAACACCGGGAAACGAGCATATTTGTTAACATCAATATATAACAAGACGTACATAAAGATTATATTCAGTGCAAAACAACTACGCTATATCACCAGCACATTAAAATAAAAATTCCCTTTACTTTAAAATCGTTGTAATTGTAGCAGGTATTATCATACACAGTAAATGTGCGTTATAGGCAGTTTTAGTTGTTGGGGAAATAGCTTGCAATCAAGTCAGAGCGATGCCACAAGTGTGGAATATAAATTCTGCGCAGGCAGGGCTCTGAGTTTAGGTAGTGCCGTGGTACAATCTCAAAATTGTTTGCTTGGCTTTGAGCTAATTGTCTTCCCAAGACTCACAAATTGTCTTCAACAAGTGTATATCGTATATTGGGTAAATGCTACATACATAACTTAATAATATAAGGTTGATATATATAACACTTTTAAAATTAAAACCATATGAAATCTCTATATTCAGAAATCTCTATTGCAATTTCCCCAGGTTTAGGTAGCATCAAAGGATTTCAAACGATTGCATTTCCCTGGTAATCCTAGAAAAAAGATGTCTGAGGAGCTAATGGCTATCTTTGTCTAGGCCATTCACATGAAAACGAGTAAAACAGTAACAGTAACAATTATAATAATAAAACTTGTGGTTTTATACATCGGCTGGTAGAGCCGATGTAACTGCTGCGATGATGTTTGAACACTTACGACTAAGTTATAAGCCTACATTGAGCTTACAATTTCGGAAAAGGTCTACTCTGAAATGATGTTCTTTTAAATGTTGGCTATTATCTATTTACAACACAGGTCGGCGTTGGTCATGTTTGGATCTTATTTGGCTATGCTTTTGATACAGTTATTATTAAAAGCAAATATGTGGAAAAAAAAATAGCTAAGCCATTTTCCATCTAACATGCGTTTTAAGGTTCCCCCTGTTTATTTTGCAAGGGGGCGACAGTTCTATAAAAGGAAATTTGCTACAAGTAGCGTCTACAGAAATCCAAATGGCACATGAACCATGTTTAGGATAATCGTGAGGAAAGGAGAAATTTGCCTATTTATGACATAATATTGGTGGGATTCCTGTTCCCTCTTGACAAATGAAAGGGTGGTCATAAAGTTGACGCTCTCTGCCTCCTTCGTCTGTTTATGGGACCTCTCTTTTTTTCTCTTTTTCAGCCATATAACCATAAAAAGGACCATAAAATCACTCCTTAGTCTCCTCTTTTTCTTCCGCTTCTTTCTCTTCTCCCTCTTCCCCTTCACCGTCCTCGTTGCCCTCTTCCTCGGCCTCGGCCTCGGCTTCAGCCTCTCCTCTCTGACCCGGAAACTTGTCTTTGTTGTTCTCTTTTTTCCACTTCATCCGCCTGTTCTGAAACCAAATCTTCACCTGCCGCTCGGTGAGACTCAGGGCGTGGGACACCTCGATCCTTCTCTTGCGCGTCAGGTAAGGGTTGAAGAGAAACTCCTTCTCCAGTTCAAGAGTTTGGTAGCGACTGTAGGTTTGCCTCCCATTCCGTCTCCCTGGGGCTTGAATGAAATAAAGCCAGAGGTTAGCTGGACTGACCACGGTCCCCCATAAAAAACAACCAGATGACTTATAATTGAATAATTAATTCTGCATTTATCCCCCCCCCCCCCCCCCCCCAGCATGAATACTAATCAGTCAGCTCCCTTAATTTAGCTTCCTTCTCTAGGAATTCACACTCAGTAAGGCGGGGGAAGCCCTCATTCAAAGTGTGAAAATGAGATTTTTCCATAAACAGAGATATCAGTGGAGCCAGTCCAACCACAAAGCATTACAGTCCATGCCATGAGTGGAATTTTGCAATAAAACGCTTCTAAATATCTATATTATTCGCACATTTGGAATAAGCCTACAGATGGGAACACAGCTGTCTGATGCAACTTTGGCTCTCACTTGGCAAGTTATAGGATTAGTATAAAAATGTACTGTTCCCCCCCTATATATCTGTATATTGTTTAGAAGTGATTCATTCATTTACATATCCACATACAGATTAAATTAGTGTTAAATTCCCAGCAGGCAATTGAAATTTCTTCAAAGTCAAAATCTGTATATTCTACATGTAGAAGCATGTCTACAAAAAATTAGTAGTTTTCCTAACTAGCAACAGGCCCTATACAAGCCTGTGGAGATTTTCAGTCACACACACACACATACACACACACACACACACTGCATGAAAATAGGGAGAGAAGGAAATATATGAAAATTATATAAAGTTGCCCTGCGTCAACAGATGGGAGCAGGCTAATGATAAATATCAATCTCAGCTATAGAAAATCAAGTTCCCACCTGTGTGGAGTTATTGTGTAGCCTGATAGCCTGAACAGAATTATCCATGAATAAAAGAGGGCAAAATCTAAAAAGCCCTTATGATGATGGCACTATGAGTCTGAGCCACATTAGGCCTATAGGTCATATTACCCCCCAAACCCCCTTAAAGCAGGATTGTGGATAATCGGGGCATGCAGAGTTTCAGCTAGCCCTCTTGTCAATCTGCATGCTACTAGTGTGTGAGGTATCACAATATTTCAAACTATGACTTATTCATCTTTCCCCCCAGTGCGTTTAGAGTTTATTAAATATCTTATGAGGACGATAATTGACTTCAAAGAGCTGCTGTCATGAGCTGTGATCAGCAATTCGGTGTTTAAAGGCACTTTTGAAAGCAACAACTCAGCTCTGTGTGGACATGTGCTGCAGTAACAGCAGCCTGCAGTATACATAGCCTCAATGTGTCCCATCATGTTCCCTAACTTATTGCGTTTTATAGCTTGGAGATACACTCGTGCAGGCTATACTTAGGTTTATCTAGCACACAAACAAACACGGGCACACACACACACATAAACACACTGACGCGCGCACGCGCGCACACACACACACACGCGGTAACACACACACACACACACACGAGCGCACGGAGCAACACAGAAAGAATAGGAAATAATTGTATTATTCTGACCGTGGGGTCTCATCCAGGGAAACATAAGACTGGGAGAGGAGTTTTGATTTAAGTGGCCTTGTCCTTCTCCGGGGTTAGAGCTGCTCGACGATTTACAGTCTGGGTATTGCGCTAGGCTTGCGTCTTGCTGGGTACCATAAAGCGTTTGCCTCGGAAGGGCTTCATATCCATAAAATTTCGTTGCGTCTCCGTGGCAAGCCAAAGCGCAGGGGTTTTGTTGGTATCCGGGGTTGGAGATCCCCGTGGTCCCGTGGTGGAAAAAGTCCTGCACATGATGGGACGGGTGCTGAAAGCCCGGTGCGGCTGCTCCGGGTCCGTAAACCAGCGTGTGGCTGCGGGCAACGCTTTGTGGAAACCTGCAGTCGTAGTAAGTTGGCTCCAGTGACTCGCCGCCTTTGTACTTTGAAAAAAGAGGGTTAACAAAATAGGAGCTCATGTTTAGTTAGCATCAAGCAGACGGGCTCTCTCGCTGTAGAATATCTCCTTTAGGATGATGGCAGCCTTTTGTTTAGGGTCCCAACTCGCACAGCGCGCACAGGCAGACAAACCGGAACTAGGAGAAACGCTGCCCCTTTGGACAATCTACGGCAGCTCACTCTCTCTGAGCCGTTCCTCTCATCGGATTTCTCTCCAGTGTTTTTTTTTTTTTTCCTCCAGATTTTTGCAGGCTCAAACCCGGCTCATGGCATGTGCGTTAGCAGGGCTTAAAGCTGGCTTGCTCGACCGGCACACTCAGAGGCGCTGCTCTTTTCATTCTTTTTCCTTTTTTTTTTTTTTTTTTTTTTTTTTTTAGCTTCCCACCCAACCACCCCCACCACAGGCGCCCCCCCCCCACCCTCCACACCCCCCACCCTACTCCTTCATCTTTCTACGACCGGCCAGACGTGGGCCGTACGTATATCCACCTTCAGAGGAGCTGCACTAATCATAACTAACAACCCGAGAGGCTTTAAATATGATCAATGTTATGTTTATCGCAACGAGCTTTGCTATAAGCTGATCAATGGAGTTAGGAAAGGGTTAAAATATAAAGACTGTGAAACATGTCCTCTGGAGCCTGAATTGATAGTTTAGCTCGTCTTTATGTGCTTTATGAGAAGGTTTTTTATAACGAAAAGGAGGATTTCCTCTTTATAGACGGTTAACGTTGTTGTGAGTTGCTGTTTGCCCTCTCAGGCCCACGTGAAGGTTATACACTGATTTCTAGAATAAATGTAACAATTAATAGGCAAAACAGAGCATTTTGGAAGTTATTTAAAATCAAAATATGATATGAAACGACACAAGAAAGCAAGACGGGAGTGAAGATATGTGGCAGACAGGCCGAAAAGCTTTAAAAAAAAAAAGGTAAATGGCAAAAACATCCTCCTCGGTGTAATCGAGTAAAGGCCAGGGCAACACACTTGCCCCATGCACTGTAAAACACCGACACACGCAAATAAAAACACGACCTATGAATACTAGGTGCCACTTACTGACCCCGTAAAACCGACGAGGATAAGCAGTAAATCTCCCACACGGAGGAGTTCATAAAATTTTACATTGGATGTTTAGCTACAATCAGCGCGCGTACTATTCCCAGCGCAATAGTTGGATGGGCTCTCTCTCCAAATACGCGAGTGTGGTTTTGTGGGGTTACTGACGTTTTATACACATCATCGTAAAATATGAAAGGCGCACTGGGCGAATTTATAGACCTTTCACACTCTATAAATATGCAGATTGCCAATCATTGTTGCACACTTCTACTTCTTTGGGACATTGAATTGCTGGTACAAATGTTACAACTGTCAAATATTAACAATACAAACGAGCAGGTAGACATTTTTTAATCTAACTGTGCAGTGACGGGAAATTATTATTACGAGGATATTGTTATTATATATTATATTATATTGTTTGATTGTGGTGTCAATATTATGTATATTATTGCCGTGGTTTCTGTTGTCAGTGTTATTTATTGTATTGATGTTATGTTTCTGTTGTTTATTAACTGTTATTAAAACGTTGTTTATGCATTTAAATATCGTTTCTGTCATTTTTTTTATTTGTATGTTTTTACCTTACATATACATCATTTTAACTGAGTTGATATTTTTAAATGTTACCATTGGAGAAAAAAAAATGAATGAAACGACTACTACTGCTACTAAAAATCCAGCAACATAACACTACTTACCACCTAAATGCAGATATTGTTGCTATCTAATAAAACATATCTGAGCCAAATGGCCCTGTGGGTAGCGATTAAAATATCACAACAACCCAATTAAGTCGTAAATTCTCCGGCTTTTAGAAGCTTTTTCAAACCGAAAATGAACAACAAAAACACAAAAAGATAAAGAGAGCTCAAAAAAAAACCCACAAGACTGAAAAACAAAATGTATATTTAAAAAAAAAAGAACTAAAAATGCATGTTTACCTACACATTCTGTACCCAACGCAACTACCAACTATCCGCATTCCGCAGCGTTGTTTTGTGGCCTGTTACAGAAAATGCGGTGTGTGACCATATCTGTCATTTTGTCATCGATAGGTTACTCTTCATTTTTCAGCCAAACCACAGAGCTGTAAAAGAGCATTTCAACACAGCCACCGCGCTCAAAACGTGGACCAACAGCGTCATCTAGTGTTGAAATGTGTCCTCGGCCGGACTGAATCCACCAATCAGAAAGAGCGAGTGATGTGGACAGAAAAGCTCTCCCCATTTATCCCAACGTTGTGCGCGCGACCCCTTACCTTAAATAAAGCAGAATTAAAGCAAGCGTTTAAATGCATCATCAGTAATTAAATGCTCCCAGTCTCCTCTCATTTACAGGACGCTTGAAATGTTTGTTGTGCTGTATATTTTCCTGAGGCGGCCGCCACCTTCTCCTATAAGAGATAACTGCAGCACTCATACGCATAACTATTGACTTTTCCCCATCTAATTGTAGGCTAATATGCCACTCTTGTAATGAAGTGCGGGGGGTGGGGGGGGGGGCGACAGGCAAAAGTCCCCTGAACGGTGCGCATGACTCTCCTTTGAACGAGTCCTCCTCCAACGTCCATTAAAACCATAAAGTAATTTAGCCCAGACGTCTAGCCAGTTAGTCGAGTTTGCTTTGTTCGTCTGAATTTGAGACAAACAGCCGAGCTCCAACAGGGGCTGTAAAACTGGCATTTTTGTCCGAGCTGAGCGGAAATGCACTGGATTGGGCTTTGAAATTACAGCATCCTGTCCCGTATTGTTTGCCACCACAAAAAGGCAATTTAGACCTATCCCAGGAAACAAATGCGGGACATGAGAAACTGCTTCTCACTTAAAACTCGTGTTCAAATACCCTGAGATTCTGTGATTGCCAGCAGGCTTGGGGCGCGCAGCGATTTTCTAACCTTTTGTATTTATTTATTTTAAACTTAAATTCCTTTAGAAAATAAAAAAAAAACACCAACAGCAGTAATGCGTAATTTAAAAAAAAATCACAAAAAGCATTCTTGGAAATTTGCGCAAATATTTTTTTTTTGGGGGGTGGATTAACCTAATTCCAGCATATAAAGGTCTAGAGCGCGTGCGTATTAAATAAATCGCACATGCCTTATGCAATTTTTTGTTGTGGCTATAATATAGTCATGCTTACGATTTAAAGTCGCTTCGCTCCTGTAGCTCGCCCACATACACCAAACCATAAACACCAGAACTAATTCGGATTTTCAGTCCCGGTGCGGTGCATAAAAGTTATGGAGAAATTTCTTTTTTTTTTCCTTCTTATATTTCACACGTAGTGTTATGTGTTTATTTAAACCGTGGGCTACTGGCCCTTAAAGATTTGCATAATTGTAACTGTCGCCTTCGTGTTGGAGGCTGGCGAGAAGGCTAATTTAGATCAAGATCTGAAACAATGCAGAGTAACATTTAAAGCATGTTGTCCGGCTAAAGCCTTCAACTGCGTTGACAACGTTAAGTTTTCGAGCTGGCCATTATTTTTCCAAGGGGCTCATCTAGGCCTTAAGCTGTATATTTGAAGGAACGCACTTCATATTAGACTAAGGTTTCTGGAGGCCAAATAACATAGAAACACACCCATCTGTTCAATATGCGTAGCTTCGTCAAGAGCGATTTGTGTTTCTGACGAATCCTATGAATGAGATTCTGTTTGCAGCTAATTAATAAATGGCGTCCAATAATCAAATCCACTTTCAGTCACAATGAAATCAGACTACAAACGCTTTAGTGATTATGTTTATATTTACAGAGGTCTATATCTATAATCTATAATTAAACTCGGAGGCTACAGTCAAAAAAAGAAAGAAAGATATGCACAAATACAGCAACAACTATCACAAAAATACAAGACAGACAAGTCCGATCGCAGATGTTTTGTTTCAGTACAAAATGCTACACCTGCACAACAACGTACAAAGGAAATAAACATGAAACAAACATTCACATCATAAATTATGCTGTTTGTGAAAATTTAAAAGAATTCAAGTATTCCCTTTCTTCGGAGAGTTTTAACGTATCCAAACTATATTTGTATAATTTCTCTTACAAAAAACACATTGAAGTGAAAGTAGAATGTAGTTAATTAAGTTGTTGTTTTTTTTTTTTTTACTTTTTCTTTTCTTTTTTTTTTTTTACTTTTTTTTGTCGCTGGACACAAAAAAAAATATGTGCGCTGGAAAAAACAAAATAACATAACGAGCATCAAACAGTTTCGAAGTAAAGGTTAATACAAAATCCAACAAAAGTGATAAATATGAGAAAGAGAGGCGTATGCTTCATCTGTGCTGTCCATGTGTCTAGTGGTTATTAAGGGTGTTTTTTTTCTGACTGCAGTCCACATTATTGTTCCTTATTGATGTCGGTCTTTTCTTTGTTCATTTTCTTCATCTTCATCCGCCGGTTCTGAAACCAGATTTTCACCTGCCTCTCGGTCAGATTCAGGACCCTAGCGACCTCGTATCGGCGGTCTCTAGTTAGGTACATATTGAACAAAAACTCCTTTTCCAGTTCGAGAGTCTGGTACTTTGTGTAAGGGCATCGCTTCTTCCTTGTGGAGCGGGCATGTATCCAATTTGCCACTGGGTTATCTGCAAATGAAAACAGTAATAATAATAATAATAATAATAATAATAATAATAATAGAATAACAAGTGATCAACTTTAAAACATTTTAAAATTGAAATGATTATAAATGACAACCACAAAAAATGCTAAGCCTTAATAAAATATCCCTGTGGGTTGACATCAATAATGTGGGCTCCTCATATGGCGTTAATGTTGAAAAACAACGTTTAATCATGCTGATGTTCAGCACTAAAGCCCACATTACACATTTGAAAGAAACATTTCTCAGCTTTAGACTAACCAAAGCCTACACTGATTTGCTTCCTTGTCCCCTTAACTTGTGAGTAACACCGTCGTAAAATACTCAATGCGCTTATTCACTTTATTGGCCCATAAAATGGCCAGTGGTTCAAGCCTTTACAGGTCCGTAGTGAAAGTCCTCGAGTATGTCCCCTACATTCCTCAAGTTGTCTGGAGGAGTCATGTGAATGTGTTTTGGACTGCAAGAGAGGAAACAAATCATATGCACCTTTCTGTGCATATCAACTTCTCATTATACTATGTGGCTGAATCGTGCCTTTTACCAAATGGGGATCAAATAGTCTAGAGTCCAAATGTGGCGCTGGATGGGCCCAGCGAGTAGAAAACAAGGCTTGAAAGTCGGCTTAGCAGGGCTTGACTTTCCGTGGGTAATGGCACGGGGTCAAAATATGGTCGTAAAAAAACACAATAGCATTTAATGGTCGAAATTGATTCGTGCGTCCGTTTGGGTTAATCACTTTAAAAAAAAAGGAACACCTTCCGCGTTTTATTCACTATCCTCCCCAAATTCAACGTCTTACTGGAGGTTTGAGTGCATGTTTACAACCCCGTCTGGTTTTATAGCCCCAATATTAGCCTATAGCGTTTGTCTTTTATAGTTCCTAAAGCTATCACCCTTGCAGAGGCGATTCGGAGCTGAGCTGAAAAGGCAGGATAAATCAGCTTATAATCTTTATACAGGGCGTTAAAGCGCCGCTAATCAAAAGCATTTTTACACAAGTCCACACAAAGTGTTAAAAAAAAAAAGACTATAGGAGCTTGAACTTACTCGGATCTAGCTCCGACTTGTCGTCTTTATGTTTCCCTGAAGCCAGGAGCTCCGACTCGGGAGAGGGGATATTCTGCGGCGTCTTGTCTCGCATCTCAGTGGATGAGCAGTACAAATAATCCGTGTATGTCCGTCCGCTGGAGCCGAGGCACTCGCCGGCTCTGTGCTCCTGAAAGGCGTCGGGCTTCAGCCCATAGTGCCTGCTGTTCCCCGGGTAGCCATGGAAAGGCACGGCGCCTGATATCGGCTCCAGCCATGACCGTATATACCTCGAGTCTGTGCCTAAGTGAGGTTGGTGACTGTATGGATGGTAAACCACTGATGACTGGGAGTGTACTGGGGCCCAGGAGGTGGAGAAGACGGGTGGCTTGGGTGCGAAGCTGCAGGAAGGATAGTCAGCACACTCCGGTACTAGGGACGTCGGACGAGGGCCGGCTGGATGCGAACCGGACGCCGAGAACCGAGTTGCAGCAAGGACATCTTCGTTTTCATGGTTGATCAAGGAATCCACATAATAATTACTTATGGGACCCGTGGTCGACATGTCGAAGCCTCCCCGACTCTTTTACATGCATCCGATTATTATATGGAGTGTATGTGTACTTTTTTTATCTAGCCATAGAACAATCAAGGCAGGTAATTATTTCTCAACGCTTCCCTGGCTGCTATTGGCTGCCTCCTCGACACGTGATTATATTTACCCCCACAGAAATTGTACAGTGGATCAATGCGCCACATAGGCTGGGATACCAATGCACATAAATCGGATTAAAGAATGTGCTCCTTTGCTCTTTGTCTCGGACGTCTTAGAGGTAACTTCAACAACAACAAAGTGTATTTACAGTGAAGAAAACGTGCCGTTGTCTCGTTTAACTGCTGGATCTTTTTTTTTTTTCTCCTCCAGTCGCAGCACAGACCTGCGCACACTACGTCTGAAAGCGAGCAAGGCACTATTTGATGGTGTAATCAATCTCTGTCCGGAGAAAATCTACCGTATCCCCGTGTTATTGCGATGGATAGTATTCCAGTGTATTGAATTCTGTTTTTTTTATCTCTTTCAAACCACAATTGGTAACGTAAGGAGTTTAATTTCATAACTTCCTGTGGAATGTTGTTTATTTCTTTAAGAAAGGGAGCCCTCACAGTGGTCACAAATAGACTAGAGAAGGAGTCAAAATCCGGGATGCAGGATAAACCAACAATAAAGTTTACACGGTTTTAACGAGGTCGCAATAGACGCAACATTTCCTAAATGGGATCTGCGGAGATATGAGAGGAGGGAATTCAGATTCTTGACAAGCAGCCCACTACAGCGGGCTATATTCAGCTAGTGGCCGTTCATGTTTTTATGCCCATCAATAAATTTTAACGAGGACCATTTGATTGTTCATAAACGTGTCGTTAATAAGCCTGCATCCGAGTTCCTCACTCAACATAAAACCAGCAGAGATGTATGCATGTGAAACAATCCCTATCAAACAGAAAGGCCGTAGACAGGAAAGAGGAGACTGCTGAGCAAGAGAAGGTAAAAAGGTTCGTTAAAGGGCTAAATAGAAGGAAGCTTTCATAGGAGGGATAATGTTACTGTTGCATCTAATGGCAGACATTTACTGTTTCACCCTGCGATATACTAGTGTAGCTTGTCAGTTAGTAGGCTGTGAAACGACCCGGAATTCTTGTGCAGGGCTGCAGCGACACACAGCAAATAACAAAATATACGATGAAGAATACGCGAAGAAGCCACCGGTGCGCTATAGAGGAATACAATTAGACTAATTGTGGCATAAATACTGAAAGTTTAATGTCTATGTGCAGGCTGGATGAGGAAGATAGCGGTACAACTGATGCATTAGTAAATCTTTAAGCTGCACACGTTAAGGTTGTAAATTGGCGATGTGGCGACTCTTGGTGCAGGGTCCTGTTTGTACTTGTTTGGGAGACGGTGATGCTGACGAGTGATCTTGAGTTTTAAACTTATATTATGTGTATGCGTGCAGGTTGTTGTGGGGTATTTATTTTGATAGGCTCGTGTGCGTAAATTACGCTTTAAGCAAAGGTTATTTTACCCCCTTTATTTTCTTTACGTCTTTTCATGTGGGTTGAATATTTGAAAAAAAAAAAAAATTCAATTTAGTAATTACAACCTTAAAGACGAGGACGGTAATTGGACCTGACAGTCGTTACATGTGCAACTGTAGAGGCCAAATGCGCCATATTGTAGTGAATTTAATTCAATCTGGGCGCTCCACGTTGCCAAAAATTGCCAAATGCTGAACGAGCGTGTAGGAGTATCTCTATATAGAAAAATAAAAACAAATCTACATTCTCGTCGCCAAAGTTACGAGGGTAAAAATGACGTCACTAATTAGCCTAAACTAAATTCATTTTAATTCAAATCAAATCGCGCACTGATATGATTCGAAATATTTTACGCTTCGTGGTAACCTAAAACAAAACATAATCAGCGTGGGCCTTAAGGGACGTGCGATGTTTGTGGCTGCTGCTGAGTTCAGATTCAACAATGAAATTTAAAAGGCCAGACACCAGACCTGAACCCGGAACGCCAAATTATGTTCCGGTGTGCGCTGACGAACGCCACAGTCTGACGAATCAAATGTATTTTAACAGATTTACAATGTTGAATAAATTGACTATATATTAAATCAGACTCAAGATTAAACATGTAGGCTATGTTTGCTGCAGGTTGAAGGTCTAAGTCCGTTAATTCTACTGCTGCCATAAAACTTCAATGAAAAAGTGCTCAGTGACTATTTATTACTATAACATATGGTCATATAAATACATTATATCGCCAATTTCTATGTCTTGAGTAATTCAGTGAAATCCCACATAATGGTTTGGGTGTGCCTGTGTGTGTGTCTGTGTGAGTGTGTGTATGTGCATGTGTGTTGTGGGTGGTATGTGCCTGTGTGCGTATTAATGAGAAATGAGAACATTTTTCCACAAACATTGTGTAAAAAAAAAAAAAAGACAATGTTTATTGTACTTATTTTTTCCATGACTGTGGGTCTCTAATAAATCATATAACAATTGTGTTGTATTTGTGTTTTTGTCTCGTTATTCTGCCTCTCACCACCTCTATTCTTCTTTAAAACCACTGGAGTTGCGGTTAGACTATTTCAGATTATTCAGCCGGAGGACTGAAGTATGGAACCTCTTTGTTCCATCGCTAAACCTTTAACGCATTTCATATTTCCGCTTCGTCTTTATCATAAAAAGGTGCTAGCGCACCGTTATATGGTGAGCATAAGTCAGAATGTGGTTTGTGTTTAACTTTTGTACATATATTCTCCAACAGTATCATTATGTGATGATGAATACTGTGATTTTTGAAGCAAGAGACGTTTACAGAAATACATAAAATATTTCCTGGTTGCTTTTCTTTAAAATGGTCTCTATATGCTCATTAATGGTCAAGTAACGTCACTTATTTATACATCATTTGATCACAAATATTCGTCCAAGAGTTTTTTTTCAGTCCATATATGACATATATTTAGATTCTTTAAGACTGTATGACGTCTATTGTGCTCTTTAAAGGAACTGCAAGATTTGCCTTAACTCTCAAATGATACGTCTTTCATTCATTATGAGTCACTGATGGTTACAGCAATGCTTCAAACTGACACTAATATTCCGCCAGTAGCATATAAGCCTGACATCCGTCAATTACATAACATTTTTCATTCTTAAAAAAAAAAATAGGCTATGATTTAGACATATTTACTTGTTCAACACAATGCAACAGACCGATCAAAGGCTAATGCCTTACAGAAGAGGATACTGTAGCTGTGTCTCATACATAGACAGCTTTGAGTCTTTATATTTCAAGTAGACTTTATACCAGATAAAAAACATGACAGTGCGTCACGGGTGTAATCTCGCTGCCGCAGTGCACAAACGTTTTATATTGATTTGAAATTATTTGGAAACACAATTGTTGAAAGGCCCACTGTTTTAATTTAATACGACCACAACAATCGAACACATCAGCTTCAGCTTAGATCGTGGACAAAAGGACAAATTCTCCCATTGGCAAAAAGCGCATTATGAGTGAATGGTTAAAGTATGACAGGATGCAGATTGCTCTTTATTTGTATCCGTATTGTGTTAAAGCGGATGGGACGATAGAGCTGATTATCAAGCTCAGTTTCTATTTCTTTTAATAGACGTGCACGGTCACGTTTGGTGCCTTCTGTATGCTGACAGTTATGTTATGCATACTGGCGATATTAAATGCGATTTTCTCCATGGAATAATAGCAAATAAACACATTATATTCGCACTTGTGCCTTTCTCTCACACGCACCGTCCAGTTTAAACAAAATTAAGAAAACACCAAATTAATGCTTAACTATAGACATCATTAGGGAATATATTATCCGTTTTCAGCTCTGCAGATAGAAAGTCCAAATGAATCACAAACATGAGTATCTACGTGATGAATTATCTCCAGTGCAGATATCGTACTCTGTTCTCTATCCGTGAATAGGCCTCACTTTTTTTTTTCTTTTTACATTTTTCTAATTGTTTTATCAACTTTTCTTTTCCACATAAAAGGTTCTATGATCAATTGCTGATTAATATAGATATTCTGCTGATGACCCGCTACAGTCATATAATTTTGCATTCCCGTCCTACAGAATAGGTTGATTGTAAGTGAGGTATTAATGTCACGATTCCTTAATTAAAATAAACGCTCTCTGTGGTATTTACTTAAGGATAAATGTTGCTTTGTGTGATATTATTATCTCAAATAATATCTTTAATATTATAAATCCTCATTCAAAGACAGTAAAAAAGACCTCTTCTTGAGTTGGTAGAAAATGTTTACAATTAAGACACTTTCGAATAAATTAGTTTGTTGACTTGTGAATTTTAAAGTAAATATTGCCAAAGTCAGACAGTCTCGTTTGTTTCTATGTCACAATATATTTTTTTAAATTTAATTTTATTTTTATAAATAGTATAATTGATTGATTACTGATCACGCCAATGGCAGTAAACACATCTTGAGCTGCCTCTAGGAAGTGGGCTGTTTAAAGGCTCCAGTTCCTGTGCGCCACTACAAAGTGAAATAAATTGCTTTATGTGTATATGGTTTTAGGGTGAATCTGTGCAGCTCTCGGGCCTTTCCTGCGCTGTAAAGTCTTTGTCAGTGACGCATTCCAAGGAGACACTCATTCACTGAGCTGAATGAAAGTGACTTTGGATTCCAGACTGTCTCTTCCAGTTGCACTACCGCCAAAGGGAGGGGGCAGAGCAAACCAGGGGGAAATAGTGACCAGTATAAACACCGGACTCCCTTAAAGGAAAGATGCTGACTGCGCTCTAAGAAACTGTTCCAAAATCAAGATAATCTGTTGTTTTTTTCCCTCACTTTGCTGAGGATTTTATTTTTCTTCAATCGCCTTTGGTTGATTTCTCCTAAAACATTATTAATATTATTAGATCAACATTCTCGTTAAACAAATGTATTTCTGTTTAGGGCTCAAACCTAATCAGGAATTTTAATCTGGGCCTATAGATTCGTCATGGAACAACACGACTTCCGAAATAATATATATGTGACTAGGAAGAATCAGCTGCCTGCAGCACGTAGGCTGCGCCGCTGTGGGCATCAGTCGGGCTGGTTGACCGGAGGACGCTGCTGAGAAGTAGGCTGCTGTAACGACTTCCTTCAATCATATCATCCATATTCTAACAAAATGTCATAAACATGTCCGAGTTCTAGTTCTGAGAAACGATGTATTTTTTTGCGTCTGGTGTGTGTGTGCGCGCGCGCGTGTGTGTGTATGTGTGTGTGTCAGTTTTGGATAGCGGAAGGATACATTACCCATGAGCCTCAGCCACCGTTGCTATGGAGACGAGGACAATCCTCTTTGTTGTCCGGTACACAACTTTTATTTACTATTAGGTTAAATCTACTTAAATCTCTCTCTATATATATTTTTAATTTTTTTTATTCTAAGCTGATTAAGATTGTGTGTGAGTAACACACACACACAAACTTTGGGGTGATCCCTAGTCACAAACTGGAAATATAAAATTAAATAGGGCAACTTGTGTCATTATCATAATCATATAAACATGGGTACACTTCTCCTAATCTATCTATCTATCTATCTATCTATCTATCTATCTATCTATCTATCTATCTATCTATCTATCTATCTATCTATCTATCTATCTATCTATCTATCTATCTATATCTATATCTATATCTATCTATCTATCATCTCGTGGAAATAATAATAATAATAGTCAATTGAAATAAGAACAATAATAATGTTTATTATACAATCTAAACACAATAACCAAACCCTCTGCCTGGAAGCCCCTTTGACCCTCTGGCTCACAGCCTATAAACAGCAAATTACAAACATTTTAACTGGCTGCCATCATTTTATTAGCTGGGGACTTTTCAGTTGTGGGGCTACACTCTTATATACATCTGGAACAATTAACATACACATGCACCTCTTACTTCTGGTTCTATTAGCAAGATACTACATTTGTGTTATTCTTTTGTATTCCAAATTACCTATAGCATGGCCACTTCTCAACAAAATGTTAGCAAATACGAAACCTCACAATCAGCATATTAGGCGTTATGACCACTTTATATATTATGAATTTAATTATTTGATTTAATTGTCTTTAAAAGGAGGAACTAGGCTGCAAATATGCCGAGGTATAAAAGCATATCCAGTAGGCGTCTGACACAATGCATAGGCTATTTACACAGCCCTGGAGATGTTCTGTATCTTTATGATTCTTGGTTTGAGGATTTTATGTCAGCATGACAGCAGCCCTTTCAATCAGTTTTATTAGCCTATGCAAGCATACACAGAATGTGGAGTTTGGTACAAAAAGAAAAAAGTGCAGTACAGAATAATAATAAAGACAGCAGTATGGCAAGGATAACAATAATTACAACGAGATAGTAAGTAATATTAAAAGTTAAATAGAAATGTTAAAATATATTTACAGAGTGGAATAGTAATAGTTTTGAAATTGGATATAAAACTTTGAATGAAATATTGACTATATAAAGGAAATATATGGACAAAGAAATGAAGCGTATGAAATATAGGCTATGAAGGTGACAAGAGCAAAAATTTAATGTGACGTGTGTATAAATAATTCAATTATGTAACAGTGGAGGTTGACTGCAATGCACAATCTGAAAGTGACAAGTGCAGGGATTCAATGAGGGGAGTGAAATGTAAAGTCCACTTTCATAAACCCGTCTTCATCCTGTTTATATGACCGTGGATTTGATGCATTTTAGTGCAAGCGCAGGTCCGGCTAATAGAAGAGCGCGGTGCTGTGAGCGGACTGGGCGCGTTCGACTTCTGTTTTGCGTCCATCTTCGTGCATCTAAATATATTTCGTGACTATTTCACGAACTGCCGCGATGTGGGGTTGAACGTAAACGTCAGGCCTACACTTGTGCTGACCACCACAAATAGCTGACTGACGTACCGCAGCCTAATAGTTTTCAAAAAGTACATTTGACCAGCAATTATACAAGCGTTGCTATTAGATGACAGTAAAGTAAAATAAAATAAAATAACGAAACTGAAGTTTATTACAAACGCTGCAGTAAAAGCAGATAAGCAACAACTTGAGTGTGATATAAACGAGTCACGCGATTTAATGCGCAAAAATAATAGTTTCCAGTAATGTCACGGAGAAATATGCCACACTAAGCAAAATGAGACGTTTAAGGAGTGACTGCGACCATATGTCGGTAAGTTTTCTTATGTTTGCTGAAGTATATTTGGAAACTTACTTAACTTGCAAAGTATTTTTTTTATTTTATAAGGTGGCATCTATGTATACATGCTTGACATTTTCATTATAAGCAACTGGAAATTCGTTTCAGCACATTTTAAATTCTCATTGCGCACAGCATTATGGAATAAACATATCAGGCAGGCGTAGCAGCCCCAGGAATGACTCACATCATTGAAATGGAAATGTCGATTCATTTCCAGTTATAGACCCATCTTTATTTGTGAGGAAAATATAAATGAACGAGTCGAAAAGTGACACCTATCCATCTCTCCGTCTATCCATCCATCTATCTATCTCACCATAAAGCAGCTGAAGCCACTATCCATTAGCAGACAGCCAGTGATGACAGATGCAATACAAGGCAGTCTAAAACTTTACCCCATGTTGTTTACAACCTATTCTCCTTCTGAGAGCCTTCAGAAGGTTTTACAGCCCGCCACAAAATAACAGCAAAGAAAGAAAACGTCTCTGTCCAAGTATTGCAGCTCAGTTCATTTACAATGCCATTTGCGGGGACCTGGGTGACTATAGGGGGTAATTCAGCGGAAATTGTGCCCTTGATGAAGACGAACTGACGTAATCAAGGCAGTTTCTTGTTGCCGAGCCAGGAAGCCAACCCCAACAACATGAAACTACCTAAACCACGCTTCAGCTTCGCGCAAAAGGGGTTAAAATCCATGGATAGGACAAAGCATGCAAAAGCCCAGTGAGGATTAACACTACCCAGCACAAAGAGAAAAGGCGAGTACCAGCACCATAAAACACTCTGTGGTCTGCTATGCTTCAATTAAGCTACTTTCTTAACACACAACTTAGATAGCCCCACATGTCTTGACTAGTTTGCTAATGAAAAAGCGTGTGTGTGTGTGTGCGTGTCACCGTGCTCCTGTTCTTATTCCAGGAGTAGTATTGTGGCAGCAGAGCACAATTTAATTCAGCTTGTACCAAGAGAGCAAAAAAATAAATAAAAGCCAAAATGAAAACAGTAACAATCCAGACACATGATGCAAACATATTCAACAAGCAGCATATTGATTCCAGTTAAAGTAAAAAAAAAAAAGAAGAAAAAAAAACAGCAGCACGTTGATAAATACCACACAACTTCAAAGCAACTGTCGACGTGAGCAGGCGTGCACCATGCGCACCACGAGAGCTGTCAAGCCAGCTCCCCTGACAGATGTGGCATACTTTCCAAAACAGGATATTCATATGTTACGTAAATCTCGAGTCCTACCTTTAACTTGACTCCTGCAGATGCCTTCCAGGTGCCTTAAGTTATCCACGTGTTTGCCGTGATGCTTGTTGTTATTGTTCTTGCAGCCCGTTGCGGTCGTTGTCCCTTTTATCCACCATCTTTCCCATCTCCTGCTTCCCCATGAAGATCCATTATCCCCGGGTGGAGGCGGCTGCTCCTTCCAGCCCAGCGCCTCGGCTGGATCCCGCACATTGCAGTCTCTGCTGTGTAGATTAGCCCTCCTCCACACACACACACACACACTCTCTCTCACACACACACACACACACCTTTAAACGCATCTTTTACTGCTGCAGCACATTATATTTGCAGATCATAAAATCCACCCCCAACGCTTTCCAGGGCGAACCTGACATTAGAATTTTATGACCTTGACTTACTGTGGTCACCTGGATAATATTTAAATCAACGTTATGGTCTCTCACTTCTATTAAAACGGCCATGATCTCCTTTTTCTCTCATCCGCAGTGTCTCTCCCTCCCTCTCATTTTCACCAGTATGCCAGGGGAAGGACAAAGTTGGTAATACCTTTCCGTTTCCCCTTCCTTTTATTGTTTTGGAATCGTATAGCGTAATATCGTCTTTGTGCATGCACATTACACACAGCATGAATATGCCACAGCAACAGACACCACAAGCGGGGAAGCTGCGCAAGTGGCAAAACATTCATCATAGCTCAGCAAAGTGAAGTTGTTTACATGCCAAGAGTTATTTGTGGAGTGCTTGAGACTGCCTTCTCCTTCCTGCAACCGTCTCTCTCTTGTTACGTCATATTAGAATTATCATCGCGGGGTATAATTGCACCCCCACTGTTCCAATGCTGCAAGTGTTCACCTGGAACCCGAGTCAAGTCTGCACAATGCAGCGTTTTTAGAGCTCAAATAGGAAGGCACGCCGTGTGTGTGTATGTGTGTGTGTGTGTGTGTGTGTGTGTATAAACATACATTTGATAAATGATTATTTGATGAATAATACAATGACACATGCATGTCTGTCTATATCTGCCATGACATGTATATGCAGTTTCGTGTGTGTGTGTGTATACGTGCATGTCTCTATGTGTGTGTGTGTGTGTGTGTCTGTGTATGTTTGTATGCGTAAATCTCCTCAGGAATAGTTGTAAACTGCACTGTGCTCCCTTTCGCGGCTCTCCCTGTTGAGCTTCTTGAGCTTCATGCGTCTGTTTTGGAACCAGATCTTGACCTGTCTGTCGGTCAGGTTGATACTCCGGCTGATCTCCAGGCGGCGCTCCCGAGACAGATACATGTTGAACAAGAACTCCTTCTCCAGCTCCAGCGTCTGGTGCTTTGTGTAGGGACACCGCTTCTTCCTTCCACTTTTGGCTTTTAACCAGCTTCCCATTGTCTTTTCCGCGGATGAATCATCTACCGGAGCAAAAGGAATAAGAGCGATGAGCAACTGTGTTACAAATTCGGTCATTTTTGTGCAGAAAGCATATTGCAGCTTCACATCTTCCATATGTACAATGGATATTATGGACTGTACACGCCCATGTATCAAATGCATATTCAATAGTGCGCATCTGGATGAAAATTAATATTTAATAAGAACGGCGTTACCTGGGTGTGCTCTCCGTGGCTCTCGCTTGTGCAAAATGAACAGCACCAAACATCCCACCTTGTGTTGTACAACTCCTACTGGCAAATTGCTTTTGAATCATATAGCTTTAATTCGATGAAATCAAACTAGGGAGTGTAAGCAATTCTTTTGTCTCTGCAGAGTCCCATAAAATTTTATTACCTTTGCACACCAGAGCCAAATTGTTATTTTGAAGGTTCGTCCCAAACACAAAAGGAAGTCTCTATAGCGTAATATTAAATTAAAAAAAAAATAATAATAAAGACAAAGAAACAAGGCATGTCGGTGACAGGAAGGGAAATCACACTGCTGCACATTCTGTTAATTCCTTGATTAGGATGTGGACTCCAGGGAACAACGCCTCCGTGAGACAGGCAGACACACACACACACACACACACACACACACACACACACACACACACACACACACACACACACACACACACACACACACACACACACACACACACACACACACACACACACACACACACACACACACGTTACAGTAATAATTACCCTGATGTGAGCACTCAGTGTGTGGCCCACTTTTAATCATTACCAAAACATTTAATTCATTAATATGTAATGCACATGACACACATATACACACACACACACTCGCACGCACACAAACACACACACACACACACACACTCCGCAAAACTGTCCTATCCCATCCAATTAAATTAAAATAAAAAAGAGCTTGTTGGTCGTGTATAAAGCTATTATCATAAGTAACATGAGATAATGAAAAATAGCACGTGGCTGTGCAATAAACGCTAGGTCTATTCGTTATTATTGGAAAAATAATAAATATACGTGTTTAAAATAGTATAATCCGTTCGTCAGCATAAACTTGCGTTTAAACAGTTAATTGTCACACAAAGCCGTGTTTTTTTAAATGAAAAACAGATACATTTTGTTCATCTTCGCCAAGCAGCTTCAATGTCAGCAAAGAGGAGTAGAAAGAGGAGAAGCCTGTGCAGACCTGGACTTTCACTTAAAATAATTATGTTTTAAAAAACTGTTCTGGATTATTGTTGCGTCGACGCAGAAAGGTGTAGATGTATTTATAATAAATCTTTCCCAAACGTAATACTACTAAATGTTCCCTGAGGGTTTTTTTTCTATAAGCCAGGGCACTATGACAAAAGGTTTTCAACTGTACAATTTTATTTTGGATTAATATCAGAATTGGTGGGGGGGCGTAAAATGGTGCTGTTAAAAATGGTTAGACCTAAGCCTCCCAATGTAAATGACCCATGTAAGAGGGAGAGACGCGTGCGCGTGGGTGAGAGCGTGCGTTTGTGTCAGCGTGTTTATTTCAATGATAAGTGCCCATCTCACATTCTCGCATTAATGGAAAGGTGTTAAATGCCGCGGGAACCATAACCCCCGCTAGGCGAGGCTGTCAAATACCTATACAGCACATATGACTGCTATCAAACACACAGGTCTCCATTATTGGACCATCACACCCTATAACATGCGCGAACACACGCACACTATGATTTAATGCACGTGTGGAATACTTTGTTAAGACTGTCTAAAATTGTCTGTGTTTATGTGTGAGTGTGTGTGGGTGTGTGTGTGTCAGTGTGTGTGTGTGTGTGTATGCATGCCTGTGTGTGAGTAAGTGTGTGACTGTGTGTGTGTGTGTCAGGGAAGAGGAGGAGGAGGGGTGGTGGGGTATTTCTAGTAGTCTACCTTTTAATTCCCCGTCCGAGTTATCTGAACAGCTGTCAGTCTTGGCCTTCTCTTCCTTCCTGCTCTGACTTTCATCTGCCTTTAATATCTCTCTCGCTGCCGATTTGCTGGAACTTGTCGATTCTGCTGTTGATTCAACAGATGTCGGCAAGTGGGTCAGAGGAAAGCCGGAGGGGAACTGCTGGTCGTCCTGCTGCGGCCTCTCTCCGTTGTACACCTGGAAGCAGCCGCTGGACGAGGCGGTAGTTTGCTCGGGCCGGCAGCTATTGTCCCCAAGCCGGATGTAAGTGGCCGACTCTGTTGTCTGTTTCCCCTTATTGCTGTCATCCTGATAGAGGCAACAAAACGCCTCCTCTTTGACGCTGCCCGCTGGAAACGAGCAGGGCTGTAAACACTGGGCAACAGGTTGTTCGTCCCTACTGGTTTTGGAGCCTGGGGTCCATGTGGCCAGCTGTGTTGACAGGTAGGGCGCATCCTGGAAGCCGTTGAGCGGCAGACCGCCGGGAGGAACCTCGTCTCTTTTGGAGAGTGAGGATGGTCCAACCTTCCCAATGTTTCGCATCACTGAATATCCGTACTCTGCAGCTGTGTGGATGTACATTCCGGGGTTGCTGGAATATCCCTCACCCCTGAAGGAAGATGATCCTCCCATTAAGGAATCCATCAGGAAGTTACCGGGCGCTATGTTATTCGGACATGACATTTTTGCATTTGGCAACACAGTTGCAGGTCTGAACTACAGGATTTCTCCAGGAGAATAAGGACAGTAGGATGCTGACATCTTTTGGAGGGGGGTGCAAAAATATCAGTAACATAATTATGGATGCTGGGAGACATGTCATGTGATATTCAGACCAATAGCGGCGTGGAAGTGGCCTTGATGCTCCAGACTGCTGTGACGTCAGCGCGGTCAAGTTGGGGAATCTTGAGGGTTTTTGGTGGAGCAAGAGCGCCACCTAGCGACCACCTACCGGTCAGGACAGCAGGCCCACACCAGGGGGAACAAAGGAACGGCTGCTGCAGCAGGGATTTTAAGGGTCCTACTACGTGGCTTTTGACAATTTAAATTCTATTCAAGTTCAAAACTTCCGATGTTCCCTTTTTTTTTTTTTTTTAAGAAAATGACTCGTGTCGTGCGACGGCTCTTCGGGTCCTAGCGACAGCGCCGCGGAGAACAACTCATCGATGTTTTTAAAACACAGAATGCATTTTATGTTGCTTCTTTTTGGTTTGTTTTCAACGATATGACACCGATTTAGCAAGGTAAGCTTTACGCAGAAGTTTCATCCACAGACATCGCAGAAATGGGAGCTCACTCTTTGGATTTTACACTGAAGAATGGGTTAAATTACGGAGGAGGCTTTATCCCCTGATATTAAGAACTACAGTATTAACTTAAACATTAAAAATGCTCGCTGATGCAATTTGCAATGCCAAATTAAAGATTGTGATATATTCCGAAAAGCGTTTTACTGACGTCCTTTCATAGAATTAAAAGTCAAACATTTCATGTATCAGTTGCGCAATACTTAACCTCGGCCTGCTGTTATTCTCATTATTTTTCAGTATTTAAATGTTGTTTATTATTATTATTATTATTCCTTTACTCCTTTAACAGATTAACAACAAAATTCGCTGATGATAAAACTATTAATGAAAAATATTAATAAGATCTTTTGATATTAGTAAACATATATGTTACAATAAACCTCGCGAAGCCGCTTTGGCTAATTAGCTGGTTCACTTTTTAATTGTGCTAAATATTATTATAAATATTGACGAGACGGTGAAATGTGTACGTTAATGCATGGCGAGTCTAGAATATTTGTATTATTATTATTTTGTATTATTGCTGTGTAAAAGAAAACTTAACTCACACAGAATTAAGCGTGGTGTATTATTTTATTTGCTGTTGACACACAAAAAAAAATCTCACAGCTTAATAAATAATTCATTGCACAGCTGAGCTATTGTTATAGGCTACTATTATTATTTACAGGATCCTTCTTGGTGTTTCACGTGTGCTTATTTTTTTAACGTTCTAGATATAAAATTAGCGTTTTTGTTTATGTTTTTATTTCATAATATAGCTACGGTATAATTAGGAATGTTTCTCTCATCAAAACGAATGCGGGATTTGCGCGTATTTATGTGCCGAGACAGTGGCTGATTAGTCCCAGTTCTCCGTCTGTCCTCAAACTATTCACATTCTGCAAACATTAGTGTCACTTTTGATTTGTCCCGCAGGTAAAACTAAAACAGGCCTAGTTTTACTATTATATCTAACGGCTTCAAACGCAACTCTGCGTCAGCAGCTGCAGCGTAAACAAATACTCTACTGCAGCCGAATCCAGCAAAGCTTGTGATATTTATATTATACTATTGCGAAATGTTTGTTTTTTTTTCCAGCCGATGTATAAGTAGTTTTCAAATTGACTCGGAATGCGTAATTTAAAAACGCACTAGAGCACCTATTATTTTGATATCTCATACTACTAAATTGCCATAATTCGAATTAAATGGAAAGGAATAACTTACACTGTGAGTGTAAGTTGGTAACGTGTTTGCGTGAACTTGTGCGTGTTAATATAACTAAGTAACATCTGCATTCACGTTTATTTTCTCAGTCTCTGTCATGTTCAACTAAAAACCGTCGTTTTCGTTTCGTGTGCTGTGTATTATCTGTGTTGTTTTGTGTTGCAGTGTGTGTGGGAACAAACAGAATAGATGTGCCACTGAAGCCTCACAGACGCCTGATGTTCGCCTAGTGTTCGCAAATGTGTGAATAAATGTTAAACGCCCTTGTATGAATAAATTTAAAATGTTAAATTGCTACAATTATGTAGAACGCTCGTGGGTTTCGTTTGTTCGTGTTGGGAGAAAAAAACACACACACACACAGACATAATGGAACAAATTTATCTTTATTATCTAAGTCATTTCTATAATTTCCTATTTAAGTGCTCACAAACACCACATCACTCACGCGCACGAAAGGAAAAAAAACAAGCCACAAAGCTTTTAGTGACAGTGATGCAACATGCCGAGTGTTTTAGGATTAACACTATAACTCCGCCGCATTGTGGTATTTAAATAACAGGATTGTCTTGGGCAGAATTGGGGTCTGTTACTAGCTTAGCAACAGATATCTAACAGGCATTTAAACATTTCAAAACACCAACTGCGCTGTGGAGGAATGCGTTTAGTCGAAACCTTTCGTTGAGTCATTAACCACATGCAGGCGTGTTTGTGTGTCTGTCTGTGTGCTCAGTTCAGAATCATTTTCAAAGGCAAGGGCAAGCTATCTAACTATCTTCCCAGTGTGAGTCTCTGGATATTTGTTTGTGCATTCGTCTGTGAGCAGTGATGTTTCAAGGTGAGATCTGAGACATTTTTTTTTTTTTGCCTGTGATACTGACTGTGAGTGAAATAAATATTGAAAATAAAGTGTCTGTGGTCCTTCTCTGCTTCGCGCACATTGATGACAAAGCCGTGGCCTGCCACAGTTGTGCACCACTGATTTTGGATGGAGTTCGCCTCTTCAGTTTTTGTGATTTTTGCATTAATTGGACGATAACATGGTCTTATCTGTGTAGAGGACATATTGGGCTCATGAAACCCTTAGAAAACTCATAATATAAACTATAAACTGCCGGTACGCTTAAAGTTTTATGTGGTTCCTGAATAATGTACATTCATGAAGAACAAAGTATTTCACCCAAGAAGAGGGACATGCTGGAGTAAAGGATAATTAAAGATATTATTTTCACACTCCATTTTTTTGTTAATACATGCACGCGCGCGCAGACACACACACACACACACACACACAAACACAAACACACACACACACACAGCCTCTCATGTAGGGGCACATTAATAACTACTTAATGAAGCCCATGGCTCACTAGCTCACATCCAAAAACTGCTTCATGACACATTCACACCAAGCCTGCAGGCTATACCTCAGGCTCCTATAGAGCCCAGCACAAAGAAACTTAATGCACATAAAAAAACTAATTATATGTACACAGTTTTGCAGGGAGCCTGCAGTTTTAAATAGTAACGCTTATTATTATTTATTTATTTTTTTACAAGAAGTGAAGAGAACATTTTGATGCTCCAGATCTGGTATTATATGATCTCAGTGCAGGAAAATGAACATTATGATGTCACAGACCTAAAATAATGAGGACTTGTAGGAATGCCACACACCTGACAGGACACCAGGTTAAATGGTTCTATGTTAATATTATATATGTTAATGAATAACACAAATCTGACAGAAGCATACAAACATTAGTGATGTCACAAATCGAGCAGTGAAGGAACAATGCGCGTTGTTATTATCGTCAAATGTGCAGCATTATATAATTTATGATAGGACGGATATTGTTACAACCAAAATAACTCAATTATCTGATTTTATACCAGATAATCGAAACATTACTGCACAGTCGCAGTATTAAGACGCAGGGTAGCAAACAATTACTGAATAAAAACGACTTTTCTGCTACGGACCAAAAAGTGGCCAAATAAAGCAGAACTAGAACCAGATTGCTTTCAGAACAGATGTCTATAATGAGTATTAAGGACAAATTCCAAAAAATTAAATAAAAAGCTTTCACACACGTATCGTCCTGCTTTCAAAATACCCCGTTGCTGTTTATCCAGGTGTATTTCTCTCCTGGAAACACGAATCATTGTCTCCTATTAAAACATTCCTGCAATTTTCTTACAGCAGATGCGTGTCGCCTGTTATGAAAACATTTCCAGGAAAACACTCATTTTGCAGCGAGGATAGTTTTACATGCGCAATTTAATTCATTTTTTTATGCTGTATTTTGGGGGGTGCATTAAGCCTTCAAGAATTTCCTCTGAAGCGTAAATTGCACGCCAATGTGTAACAGGAACCTGGGCTACACACGTACGCACACGCAAAAAACACACTGGCGATATTTTACCACGGTCTTTACACTTGTCTAAACTAAAGCCCGTACCTTCCCCGTTAAATTATTGTCCAATTGATTGCAAACCTGGAGGCTGTTATTACACCGCAAACAGGTATGCGTGTTGAATGCGTGCACAGAAGGCAGCGGGGTAGCAGGGTTTCCTTTTTGTGTACTAATCGGCAGCCACTGGGGCGACACAACTCATTTGCTCTTGGCAGCCACTTTTAAATATCTTTCCAGTTGGATGTGAGGAGGTTCTGCTTTGTGTCTTCTTTCATGCTGCTGTCCACTTCATGCGCAAATTTATGATGCCAGAATCATGTAAGTTCTTAATTAAAAATCCAGAGTGGTAGCCGCCATCAAAGTAGGTTGTTACCTTATAACCACTGACCGCCACAGCAAACAGGCCTACACAGGGCCTACGAGCCCTGGAGCCTATAGCTTATATCCTATAGCCTAACGTCATATACCTTCTTACAGTTAGACCGAGCCTTGTGGCAAGAATAATAAATAAATAGCAGCAGCACTGTACAAATATGCTGATGTAAACTGAGGCGTTTTGAGTTATTTGTTTGCAGCAATAGCAGGAGCTGGTTTTACTGCGTCGAACTGTTTTATGGCCCTATAGAACAGGGTAGGTGCAGCTAGTACACTGTAGTATAAAACTATTCAATAGCCTATAACCACTTGATTAGTATTTGTAGAGGAAAAACTACAAAAAGAAGCTTGCTTTCACATCGAATATAAAGATAAAACACAATAACAATTAACAAAAAATATATATATAAGTGGGGAAGAATCGCCATTAATGCGTTATTAAATATTTGTACAACACAGTCCAGTCCTCCAAATCAGTAAATGGGATTTGTCCTATAGGCTATATAATGTTTTTGGATTTTTAAAACTTTTTCATAGTATATATAGGCTATATAATTATTGAGATTTTTTTTTCCTAAGGTGTTAATAATTGTATTATTACAAGGGAAAAGAAAAACGTTGCGTTTTTATGCGATTCGGGACTTCGTTGTATTTACTTATGTTGCAGTACTATTTTATGGGCCTGCAGGAATTATCTTACAACTTTCAAAATAAATAAACATTCTACCCTGGACCCAACGAGAAAATATTATTTGTTTGTAGCATAAATATTTTCCAAAATAAAAGAAAGTCGTCTGTCTTATCGATAGTTTTACAGCATCGCAGGCCAGATCGAAAAACTGAAATTCTTTATTCATAATTCCTCAGATTTTATGTGTCCTAATTCATTTTCCTTTGAAACTTTAATGGCACCAGGCTATATCTTCTCCCTCCTGCTTCGCCTCATCTACATAAAAACACACACACACACACACACACCGCCATTTTCCTTCACCACAACACCCAAGTGCACACAAGCCAGACTAAGACATGGCAAGAGCCGCATTCCAGCAGAGGGAACAGTCCTGTCACACAAACACATCGCGGAGAGGATGTCAGACTAATAATACTACTGTGATGTCACCCATGCATCCATATCAGGAAACGATTTCAAGATGCCGTTGAGGAAACAAAACAGTGCAAGAGGGAGGCCACGCAGGAGAATCCTGGCCCCCGTGTGGTTGATACACAACATTTGCAGGATCCTCTGCAGCAGCTCTTTAGTGACGTTGTGCATTGTAGAATCCAACAAATTACCCACGTCACCGTCCCAGGGCCAAGGTTGGTGGGTGTGGCGAGAGAGGGGCTCCTATAGCCTTGATCTCCACTAGTGCATCTCCTTTTCTTCTGTCAGAACAACCCCCTATCCTTTCTATTAGCACATTGACATATGCAAATTGAGCCTGGTCTCAATTCGGATAATGAGCGAGAGAGAGAGGGAAAAAAAAGAGGTAAAAAAAAAGAGAGAGAATACGCCAGGTTTCTGTCACAATGCAGGCTACGAAAACGTGAACACAACCACAGCATTGTTTTCCCTTTTCTTTCTTGGATTAAAAAAATAAATAACAAATGGAAATAAAATACAAACATGACAAAAAAAAACAACAACAACACATCATCCATTATTCCAACCTTAACCAAAATGGCGTTGAAACACTCCGAGGCACATGCATGACCGTGCAAATGTAAGCATTGCAAAATGTGATAGATCCTCACACAAGGAATTCAATCGAAAGTGGGATAATCAAAAGGGGGGGGGGGCTCGCGCACACATGCAAGCACATGCTGTCATGTTTGCAGTTACAGAACCGCTCAACACAACAAAGACACTGACACAGCCACATGTTTTGTTTTTTTCCCCCTTTTCTTTAAGAGAATAATATGGGCCTACAGTTTATACCAACATGTTTTAAAACGTCTCATGCGTGAAAACGTATACATTTTACAAGGACAATAAAGTGTATCTACTGGGCGTGCTAAAGCTGGCAAAGTTACCTGCTGTAGTTTAATGTGAGGGGTCAAAGTTGGTCTCTGTACACATTCCATTTTCTGTTCCCACTCACTCTCATTGGCCCATTTCGCTGCTGCACACATTTCCGGGCTAAAGGGGCTCCTTGATTCCACTTTATTGCAGCGGGTTAAAGGTGAAGGCCTTGACATTATTGAAGTTCAAAGACTACATTTAATTATAAATTGTAGTTAACGCACACGTGCAATCATCCTGCACATATGTCGGGTGCACGGGAACACGCATACGAAAATGCACATGCGCTCAACATAGGGTGTACACACACACACACACACACACACACACACACACACACACACGCACACACACGGGGATAAAAGAAAAAAAAAAGAACATGCCAATTATAATTTCCTTTCTCTATCTATCTCCGGGTGTAACTCACACAATAAAACAACAATTATTTATTCAGAACTGAAGTGATGACAAAGGCTGAGATTTGAGGTCAGCTCAAATAAATATTATTAAGATACTTTAAAATTTATGATTATATCTGAGCTGCAAATAACACTGGAATTTATCATGTTATGAAAGCAAAATCCTCTTTTTTTTTTTAAACAGGAAAAAATTAAACTTACATGAGGGGAAAATCCTACTCTGGAAGGAAAGACAGGATTTGTTTCAAGTTTTCCAATCTTCAGATTAGAAGAATGCTGTGGACATGACGGTGGCGTGCATAGGGGGTTGGGGATTCGGTTTGACGTTGCAGACCGCACAGACCGAGTTCATGTCGAAACCATTCTGGAAAGCCTTTACCCCCTTCGGACATCCAGTCTTGCTTGTTTACTATTTACAGCGGAAGTGGACGCCATTCCCCTCGAACAGACGGTGCAATTAAGAGAAAAAAATAGCCATTTAGTGCATCTGTCTTTATGGCAGTGTCTAGACTACAAGAGTGGCGATTCCGTTTAGTGCATGGGCACTAAAAGAGGTTATCATTCCACTCTATTTCTTCACATTTTGTAAGATCTGGGCCCTATCTTCGTTTAACAAGCCTGCCGGATTTCAAATATTTAGTTTTAAAAGTGACGTAACTTTAATCCAACCTAAAATTCTGACAAGTGCAGGCCCGCAGTCACTATTTACCAGTTTCACTAGCAGCCACAAACTCTACCAGCAAAGGTGTGTATGCTCGTGAACTGGCCCTTATAAAACACGTTAAAACGTGTGCAAATGTCCTCTGTAATGTTGCCAAGAGTTTTTGTATACAGGTTGTACACTTATGTATGAGCAGAACTTTGCCAAATTCTTCGAGGCTATGACGCACGACCAAAAGGGGGAAAAATAAGGGGGAAAAAATGCAGCACATCGCGCCTGTCATGAATAAATGCATAGTCATATCAATAATGGTAATTGTGATAATGATAAGCACAAAAAGCACAAAGTCGTTGATTTTTTTGCCTATACGTTTCTGTTTATTTCATAGGTATTATATTAATGATACACAGGCCGACAATCTGTTCATCCTCTCTGGAATCCAAAAGCTCCAATGTTTTTTTAAGCAAATAATTTAACGAGTGTTGGCGTTAAAGCTGTTAAAGTTGTATGGGCAGTGTCCTGAAAAATAGCAGCAGGGTATGGGGGGGGGGAAGGAAATTCAACATACGCCTATTTACAGTCACGAATGCACATTGCATATAGGCTACTCTGTACAGGGGAATATACTTTTCACAGATTGGACGTCACAGTTCTCAATGGCGAAAAATGCAGCCTGGAGATTTTTGCTATAACTTGTTCATACTCTGGTCTGAGAAATAATTATATGCTATATACATAGACCAGAGGGAAGGGGGAGAGCTAAAAGTTGTCTGCGCAATAAGGATTCGAACTGTTTGTTACATTTGATATTTTTTTTTAACAAATATGTCTATATGAACAATAGAATAAACATAATGGAGAATCGTGATAAATAGACATATTCAAGAACAGCATAGGTATAAATGATTATTCTAATCATGTAGGCATTTTCTGAGAACCAGCTAGAAATTCACAGCCGCCCGTGGGCAATAAGAAAATGGCGACTTTATCCCATGCAGGCCTATTAACTCCCACTGTCCACTTTAACATTGCACTGTTGGTGATGTGGGCTCCTTTAGAAAATGGTTATGCCCGCGATTACAATTCAATGAGATAAGAGTAGGCCTTAATGTCACTGACCAAGACTGTGACACTTTCCGCCCCTGCTCACAAGAGGGGGTTTCCAGAGAAGTACTGGAGGCGATCTCTGCTCAGCTTCTTCTCTTTCATTCTTCTATTCTGAAACCAAATTTTAACCTGGCGGTCGGTGAGGTTTAACATTCGGGAAAGCTGAAGCCTTTTCTCTTTGTTGATGTAAACGTTAAAGAAGAATTCCCGCTCCAGCTCTCGAATCTGAAACTTGGAATATGGACACCTCTTCTTCCTTGTGCGAGGAGTGCCTGAAGAAAAAGGGAAAACAAAATTAAAAAAAAAAAAAAAAATTAAAATAAAATCGGGAAAAATAGCACACTAATTAATAATAAATAATACAAAAAAAGAAAGCTTTTAGTGCTGATGTGGCGATGGAGGTGCCAAATTCTGAGAATTTATTTTCAGTAATGAATCAACACTCATCAAGCAAAGTAGCTATCAGATAAACCAGCCATGAGGAGTGTTATGTCCGAATCGCTTGAAGTAAATAATATCAACTTACAGCCTTTAAGTACGTGTTTATCTATTTGTAAATATACAACAACAAAGGTATTTCACCGCATTATTTGCGTCACATTACTCTGGAGCTAAACCGACAATTTACACAATATTTTGGCAGTGAGTTGAAATGCATTGCCCATGTTTGAAGCAGCCTGTGCAGACCTCTGTGGTCCTATAACTTCCTATCTAACAGGTGACAAGGGAAATAGATTTTTTTTTTATTGCTTTTTGTGTATATAAGAAGGTCGAAAATCAGCCTCAGTTAGCTTGTGCCTGCAAAGTGAATGGGCTAATACACTGTGCATGATGCTATACACCGATGGGACCTGTGTATTGCAGTCAGCTATTCATTTATTTTTTTTGCATTTAAAATGAAAGCTTCGTTTGCCTTTGTGTTTGCCACTCAGACAAGGCTCGTGTCAGTCTGCATGCAAATCTCCAGCAGAGGGGCGAAATGCCAGAGCAAAAACGTGCACAGCTTTAGAATTAAGCTTCGTTTCAGCGTGATTGAGGAAATAGAATGAGCAGCCCGGTGCTTTCTCCTCATATGAGGACAAATCAAAACACTCGAGGGCACACTCGTTCCTCTAGTGTCCGCTTGTGGACACTAGGCAGACCGAGAGAACTGTAAGATACACAGATAGAGATAGATTGATACATCGAACGATCGATCGATCGATAGGTAGGTAGGCTATTTAACCGTGTGTGTAGCCTAATGCTGTGTGCAGCACGTCTTTTTTTTGCAGGCAAACCAAAGTGCTAAAAGGAAATGCACAAGACGCCAAAAGCAATGTTCTGCCCAATTGGTTTTTACTTTCGGCAGCCCAACGAGAAAATCCCTTAAAATGCCCAACGCAAGTTCACGATCAAAGTTAACATTTGTCACAATAGCGCTCTCTTAAAAATTTCACAGACTCTCACCATAGAGGCGTCTGTGTATAACATCCCCCTTTTTTTTCAAAGCGCTCTCCCATCGTAAAAATTCTTCTCGTTGCAAGAAAGAGCTTTGTAGGGTTATAATAAAATCCTTTGAATGCTTATAAAACTCCACATAAAATCTGACCGACAAAACACCGGGCTAGTCCCCTTAACCTTCTCCCTTAACCTTCCCCCATTTTACAGCTTTCGGTATACCTACTCGAGTGGCTGTTCTTGCTGGCGGTGCCGTCCTTGGTTGTCGCGGAGGAAGACGTGCATGAGCCTGAATTTGTATGTTCCTCCTCATCTTCTGGGTCTTTCTCCTGCTCCGAAGCTCCGGGTATGGAGGCTGTGGACTGCTGCTGCTGCTGCTGCTGCTGTTGCTGCTGCTGCTGCTGCTGCTGCTGCTGGGAGTCGCTTTCCAGCTTTCCCCCCTCGCTCTTTTGTAAACAATTGTCTGACTGATTGTCCGTGCTGCTGCAGTATGCGGTCTCAAAAAAGCGGTCGAAACCTTGCGGGAGGACGCTGTTTTTCCCCACGCCGGAGTAAAAACCTGTGGAGGGGTGATTGGAGCCCGGGTGGGTGTGATGGTGATGGTGGTGGCTGTACACACTCTCGTTCTTCATAAGCATTTCTGTCATGGTGGATGGTGGAAGACAGTCCCTATGCACCAGATCCTCTCCCGAGTAGCACGATGCATAATTGCTTCTGTGGTGCCATTTACTAGCAGGGTCCAATCCGTATGAAACGTCCCGTACCGGCTGCACTTGAGACAGATTTGTGGAATAAGGGTAGCTGATTTGCCGGGACGGGGCCTGTGGAAGAAACGAGGAGACGGCAGAAAACTCGGGGACGTAGTAGGTGCAGCTGGGGAGGTAGATGTTGGACGCGCAGCCCGTCCTGTCCCCAAACTCGGATGTCCGGTCTTTGCGCGTCTGGGAGCAGAAGTTTCCCAGATTCACCGAGTTAAACATCTTTCTCTCTCTCGTACTCCGTACTATAGATAGATGTTTTGGATACGAGCTGCAGCAGAAGGGAAAAATTTGGGAAGGCGAGATGACGCGCAATCCGTCTAAGTCGCCCCGCAGACACGTGATCGAAAGTAGATATTGTCATATATCAATTTGGAAGAGTTGTATGTGTAGGAGTGGTTGGCTTTAGGTAAGATCGAGGAGGTTCAAACGAATAATGTTCAAACACCACAGGCGCACTAAGAAAACCAGTAACAGATTCCTTTTTGCTGGCTTATGACAATTAGAGAGATATGTGCTCTGTGTGTGTGTTTATGTTTATGGGATGGTGGTAGGCTAGCTAACCTGCTACAGCTCCTTAAACAGGCATAGCCCAAACTGCAGATTGCACTATCTGACATGCATTTTTATAGTGTAATGGAGTTTTACAGGTAAGATTATTATTATTATTATTATTACTATTATTATTATGAGGCTATTATTTTTTATTTTAATTATTATCACTAGTAGTTTTATTATCATTATTATCACCATCACCATTATTATTATTATTAATAGTAGTACTATTAGTATTAATATTATTATTATAAGTATTAATATTATTATTATTATTAGAGAATGACAATCCCTATTACGACCACTATTTGCACTATTTGACTACTGCTAATGTTAACATTTGAATCAATGAGGTATTTATTATTAGGCTACTGACATTTACACACAGTGCATAATCTGCATTGAGCAGTGGAAGTAGGTAAACATCAGTAATCGCTGTGGACTAGGCCCATATAAGATATAAAGCCGTTAAGCGCAATTCCCATAAGCTCAATCATCGTTTCACTCTTTAAACAAAAGTTCAACAACCACAGTGAATGACTCGTGTTAGTCTGCATCTCTCTGAGCCTCCACAGGACGGTTCCACAGTGCTCTGTCAATGCAGGGGATCTTTTCGGGTTATATTATTCGTTCTGATACGGTCTTTTCCCTCTTCATAACGGTGGCTACACGAGCATGATGCATATGGGATTATCAAACCAGAAGTGTGGTTTACCTGGGGTTATCTGTTAGAAAAATCATGCAACATATTAATTCGTCATCAATTTAATTTATTTATTCCCCCTCGTCGTTTGGCAAATTAAAAAGCTTGCCCATGGCTGTGGGGTTTGGCGACTGTAATTATGTTGTGAAATGAAGTTGAACCAAGCCGGTTAGGCAAAGTGGAATACACAGCACGTTGAGTGAGCATGCTGAAGCAACCGGCACACTCCCATTTCCTTTGACTTTGGATTGTGACAGAGTACATGGAGGACAACTGCGCAATTCAAGATCCAAGTTCCTGGAGTTCCTGCATACAGAAGTACTACCATTGAAGCCCAGGGACCTTGCATCTCCTCCAATAGTCCAATGTACCCTAACGCCAAACACACTAACTGAAAAAAAAAGTAATTCCCCCTTCAAATTGCTGGCTTCAGCTTTGTTCCAGTTTGGAGTGGTTATTGACAACACCGCAGCGTGACTTCAAGATATTCAAATTGATATGTTGAGACAGACTTGGACTTACTTGTCGATCAATCTGAACGTTTTTTGGGGGGGTTGCAGCTCGTTTTGTTATATAAGCTTCATGGCAGAGCAACAATTAGACTTCTTGTAAGCGCCTACTTATATGCCCCTCAAACTGGGCATATTGAACGAGCATTATGAATGTATCCGACTTTTCCCTCTAAATTTAAATAAGTCCCTGATGTTCCAATCTGCTGTGATGCTCATATCTGTGGGTGAATGTTAAAAAGAAAGACGTGTCCTCTGGACTTTCTTTTTTTTAAATAAATTGTAATAAAATGAAAGATTTGGCGAAAAGATGCGCCTGCGTGTTATTTCCTGCGTCATTGTAAACTTTTAATTGTACTGTTGAGGGCCATCGAAGAATCTTTATAGACTAACTGATACTATCACAAGGTGAAATTAATATGATGGCCCATTGTTTATGGGATTTACTTCCTAAATGTTGCAATAGACTTGAATAGTAGGTTATCCAATATTCCAATAACTCTATCGCTCTTACAGTTAGGCTACTTATAAGACACCTGTGTTGTTTTAAAAAATGGAAACATTGTTAGATTCTTTGCTGATTCCCTACAGCAAAGAGAAGAACAAGCTACTCCACCAGACTACAATATTGGGAATGAGGATCCATTGCAGAGGTATTTGTGGAAAAAGGTGGCATTGGCATTAGTTTGTTTACTACCCCTACAGACAAAAGGTTGTGTCTCATGATGCATCCTGCATCCAAGTACAAAGAAAGCAGACAGCTGTCCAGACACAGCACTTGAATTTGACCACTAAAATCCTCTCTACATCTACCATAAAACCCCGAATGGCTGTAGTAACGCTAAATCCCTTTGTTCTATAGAAAACCATAAACTTTGAGAAAGAGAGGAATTTGGATTTCAGCAACTAGATATTCTGCATTTCAAGAGAGCACCAGCGCACTGAAACTCATAACACCAAACAGCATAATGTTTTCTGAATTAAAAAAAAAAGAACAAAAAAATGCACTTTAGGTCACTAATAATAGAGCAAAATCTCTGAGTTGTGACTTAAAAAAAAAAAACTAAACTAAACATTTGATTCAAATGAATCAAAGTAAGATCGATTAAGAGTAGATCGAAATTATGTGTGCCTCTTGAAGCATAGCTACTGATATAATTTTTCGGTAGATGAACAACCGCAGCAAAGGCAATATTTATGTAAACATACTGGGCAGTAGCCTGCATTGACACATGCTCGACACATGCTGCAGCATTCTTGTTGTGCAGTTGCATAACAGTAATAATTATTCTCCGGCCAGTATGTCATTTACTATTTTGATAATATGAACTATGCAGCATTCTTTGTAAAATAAAAGGTATTTTAGCCTTTTGGGGCGCCCTGGTGGCCTGATGGTTAAGGCGCATACCAATTAACCACAACATTCACGGTTCTGCTCCCTGTGTTGCATATCATAGGCTACCCCTCTCTCTACGTAGCTTCCTGTCCAAATATATATATTTATATATTTTATATAAGATATATGTATTTAAAAGGCTAAAACGAAGGACTTTAAATTTGCTGTTGAAATTTTAAAAAATTAAAAAAAATAAGATCGACATACTTGGCTTATAGTAAGGGTTCAGATCCCCCACATTTAAAATATATCCGGATATCAACATTACTCTGCTCAATCATCTGCAGCATGAAAAGAAATGTCCTGTGGCATTTAATAATAATATAGCCTTTTTTCAGCAGGAAAAAAACGAAGGCAGACAGTCCAAAAACAACACACTGCAGAATCATCTCCTCATCATAATTATTTCATTGATGCAGCATGAATTAATAAAGTAACAAAGTGTGGATATGAATAAGACACATTGCGAAAGTGTGGAGCTGCTGATCAACACGGGTGGAAAATGTGAAAGAGGGTTTTAAAAATACCACACAGTGCACTATGCAAAATATACTGCGCCTAAGTCGGAGGATTTGTCATAATGTGGCGCAATATGGCCAGTCAGCAACCATTTATTTGGCAGTACCTGCCTTCGGAGAGTTTAAACACATGCTATCCTCGCCTGGATTCGCACAGCCCATCAGTCAAGGAATTATCATTTGTTTATTCCTCTGCATGGACGACTCAGAGCAGCTGATATTCTGCTAGCAGTAGGACCCAGGAATGTTTGATTTGGTTGCGCCAAATGAGCAGGCCAAGTACAGGCAGGGCTTGCACGCAAAATGGTCTGCACCCATGTCCCTGCTTATGTTATATTTTGACTCATATAATGATGAGCAATATTAGAAATGCAAGTACCAACCGCTTTACACAACCTAATAGTCTAAATGTGTTGTTGAGGGCTGCTAGACGAAGGTGTTGTAAACATTTACCATTCTTTCGCTTAAATATCACTGTTGGAGCACTAACTTTATGACTGTGTTTGAGGAATTTAAGCTATGTATTGCTACCTCGCACCATAATTACAATGGTTAACCTAGGTGTCACCCTCTCGTTGTTGGCGTCAAACTGTGGAATTCTCTACAGAATGATTGAAAGGGTTGTATAAATATCTTTCAGCTCACGAAAATGCATGTATAATTAGTCCATATGAAGTTGCCAGGTAATGTGGTTTCCTTAGTTGACGGTGAATTATAGCTTTTGAATCGTTTTCCCCCCTTTGCATGCTACTGTAAGAACGACTTGCGCAGTAATTGTAATTGGCAGATATCTATTGTTAAATTATATTCTGAGTAAAGTGAGTGGGGGGGTGGGGGGAAGAGTTTCCTTTTCCTGCCCCTTTTTTTTTCTTCATGTGTAAAGTGTAAATTGAATTGTGTTCTGGTCGTGAATCAGCTTTTTTCCTTCCCCTGGAGCTGTGCGTTGTCGTGTGCGCAATAAATACATACAAATAAATATGATAAAATACAATAAATGCATGGGGGGGGAAAAAAAAAAAATCTTCATTCGAAAAAAAGGCGCTCCTACATAGTGCAGCGCTCCGGCTCTGCTTCGATAAATCCTGTGCCAAGTGATACAAAACACCACCACAGAGAGGCACACACACAATGGGCGACACTGCTGCACGGTTTGCTGAAGTCAAGGCTAAATGTGGGAAGCCTGTGTAATCATATTACTGTCCCCTCATGGCCTAGATAAGTTTAATTGGATGTAAGTCGGGCAGTTAAACTTGGCCGTATGAGCTGCGAACAGTTTCAAGCAACACTAAAGAGCCTTGTTTTTTTTTTACTGAGGTCTCAGTGAATGCAACTAGCGTGAAGCGTTTGTGGTGGCAACAATAGCTTACAAGATAAGGATGTGTGTTGCTGTTACATTTAGGGCAATCTCCAGAGTGTATTTCTCTTTCAACCACCAGGACATAAAGCTTTCACAACAATGTGTTAACTTTTTTATTAGAAGTATTAAATGATTTCACATCGCAAGAAATCGTCCAATAGTGACTGCTGGCCCCAAGTCCAATATGTTATTTAGATGTCCTGGGAAGACCTGGAAGTGCGTTGGGCGGAGGAACAGTGAGTCGCTAAGTGAACACTTTTCTGGACAAGCAAAAAAGTGAGCTTGTGTTGCTTGATTGCTTGTGATTTGATATTTATTTAGCTAGAAGGGCTCTTAGCTTCATGGATGATACCATTCAACAAAAGTCAAAATAAAAAAGCCTTTTATGTACAGAAACTTCTCGAGGATGTGGTTTGTCACATGCTAAAATATATAAAAGATTTTTTCTCTATTTTTTATGAAAGATTTCTTTGGCATGGCCTTCAATAGACCTTTAACTATACAGTTTATCTTCTAAAATATTAGGAAATCACCTTGTAAAATCAAGGGAGATAATAAGCCCAGTGTTTGGAAACAAATAAGTGTTGTCATAAATAAAATGTTGTTTTTCTCCATTTTCGGGATTTACGCTCAGGTTCCTGTGAACCATTTTGCAATGTTTTTTTTTTTTTTGGAATATGTTGGCTTGTAAATACTTGTAAATGCTCCAATATTTCTCGCCAGTCTAAGTGTATTACCATTAACATCATCAAATATAAGTGAAATCACATTTTGGCATAATGTGTGTATATGCAGTAATTATAGACCCATTTGTCAAATATTACAAAAGCAAACTTTTCCCTTGCAGATTAATTTTTGTATTTCTAAAAAAAACCCTGATTATCTAGTATTGTCAGAAAAAAAGGATAAAGAAAGCTACAGGCGAAGTGCAAGCGGGAGATCGAATGGAATCGTCGCGTTAAAGTGCCTGAAGTCGTATTATATTTATTTGCCATTTTTATTATTTTACTGCAAATGCGTTGTCAATTTGGAATATTCATTTGAATTGAAATGAGGCGAGCGATGGTTGTCTTTTTTTTCGCACGAGGGGTCAAAATGCATAATTTTAGTTTGCGCTGGCCTTGGCACAGGATTGGTTCGGCATGCGGATCCAAAATAGAAGCTCTGAGCTTTCACGCTACAGACTCAGATATCGTTGAAATGCCTGCTCAAACAGTTAGTACTAATGTTTGCTTTGCCGTCTGAGCTGCAAGCTTTTCTTCTGAGCCAGACGACACTGCACATAAAAATATTGATAGGCTGTCTATTCAGGGAAAAAAATACATATCGTCCAAACTACACTGGCTGTGCGCTGAACCGACGCAGGATAAACTAGAACAGGTGACCTAGAATTTTCCATCTTGTATAAAATCCGCAAGACTGGCTGTGCAGCTTCATGCCGCATACTTGACCTTCAGTGAGTGCGTTAAGGTCCACGCCTGGAGAACACAGCCCACATCCAAAACATTAAACATTTAAGAAGAATGCACTGTATGCAAAACAAGAGTGCGATCACTATGTTTCTCCAAACCACCGAATAATGCCACTGGGAGACTGAGATTGAATAATATACTTCTGATCAATCCGGGTGCTGACAAATGCCTACACGTTCTTTACATTGTTACTATGCATTTCGCACGAGCTCAAAAATATAAAAAGCAAAAAAAAAAATAAATAAATAAATAAAAAGCAATGGTGCCATAATGTGCTAAAGAAGTACAACAATATGAAAAAGATTGGCCACTGATTTAGCAACCCACAACCTCAATCAATTCTGTCCATTAGGGACAACTGGTCTACGAGGCTATTCCGAGTCAGCAATGAAAACTTCACATGCCGCATTAAGGGCTGTTGGACCTGCGATGCTATTGAAAAACAAATTGATAAGATGGTACAGAAAATAGAGCTCGTAGAGAACTCATTTCAAATCATGTCAAAATCAATATATAACAGTTCTGAAAGGAGTGAAACGATATGGATCTTTCATGGTAAGCATTTTACTTATACTGTCTTTCTTTTTCTATTCTATCACATTAACACTCCCTTTCAAAAGATACACACTGGCGCACACGCGCATGCACACACTGCCAACGCCCACAACACGCACACAGACACACACACGTACACACTCACGCATGTCCACACGTTTACACCCCCCCCCGAGCCCCCCAACCACTGCGCGCGCGCACACACACACACACACACACACACACACACTTTAGTCAGAATAACATTGCTTTCTATTTCTCTAGCCAGCCTCGTACCATAAACGGCAGAGAGATGGCGGGGGACGTAGACCACATGCCACACAAGTTCTCTGCGAAGGGCACTGTGAAGCTCACTGACCTTTGGGACGCGGAGACAGGCTGCCATAAACAGATTTAGCCAGTCTCAAAGTCAAAAGTGCTCAGGAGCACTGAAAGCCCTATTGTAAAGACCTGCAGAGCTAACTGAGATTTCCCCCTGTTTTACAATCCAAATATCTCGAGGTCCCCGCACTGGCGACACATTTGTATAGTACATTATTATTATTATTTTTATTCATTTTGCCCGCATAAAGTACAACATATTAAACTCGAATGCAGACAAAGCAATTTGGTGCAAACTCGCATTAGCTTCATGCAATGACATATTTTTCTTTAGCTTTGGAGAAAAAAAGGCAACTGCAAGCAAATACGCACTGTGATAGTGGATTGAGGGATGTCGTTGCTTAAAAGACATTTCCAGCAGAATGCAAACGTTTGCCTCAGACGGGAAAGCAAAACTAATAAACAAATAAACCACACGAAGAGGCCGCGCAGAAAGGTCAGGCATCACACCGGCAGCTAAGCATTATTTGAAGTTCAAGTTAAAACTACACGTTCAGTTATCTGCCTGGCGCCCTTCAAAGAGCAAATAATCCCAGTTTTACACAGGAAACATCTAACGAGCCCGCAAACACAAAACACTGTTAGTTGGCAACATCCCAGTAGCAACTCCGTCGTGTTAAAGGAGTCATCATGGCGTTTGCATCACTTTTTTCCCCTGACTAAGTGTGTATTAACATGCAAACAGTCGCTGCTCTAAATTGTACTTATTTTTTTTGCAATGCTCTCAATTAACTGAATAATAATCTACCGTAATTTGTTTACAAACCATCGTTCCTGGTTAATATATATTTTCTCTGGCTCTCTGGATCATCAGATTATTTTGCGCAGTTTAACAAGCTCGAGGGCGCATAAAACTGTAAACATTAATAATTAAAGCGGATTGATGAAGCTATTACTATTCTTGTTGTTTAAATTTCAACACCGCATGCGTGCACATAATCTTCTTTTCGTTTCTGGACACTATTTGTAACGTAGTTGACCTTGAAGAATATTTCTAAATGTGTCTGGGCCCTGGGGTGCTGCGGGATAGTCAGGAGCGTCATGGGTGCGTTTTGCATCTAATATTCTCCTCTAACGTATTTAACAAGGCAACACACAAACACAAGACAGTAGTTTATCTCCTTTCATGGTCAACAGCGCATTTGATAGGCTAAAAAGATTGTCGTAGTTATGAATGATGTCCTCTGTATGATCAAATTCCACACACGCTATATCCTCCTTGTGTTATTTCATCGTCTTGGTTTATATTTTATTGCAGCAAATACTTGGTGCACTTAACTATTTATGCCTTGCATCACAGTAGCGTCACTTAGACACTAACTTAGGGTGTATGTCTTTAATTAAAATATACATGAGCATATGAATGCTGCCATTGATGCGTAAAACGGTGCATGTTATAACTTGCGACTGCATTTCTCTTATTATACGAAAGGGACAATTCAAACTCCGTTGTTAGTATGGTGTCTTGTATCCATGTTTAAATACTAGTCATTCATTATCCTATTTCAAATGAAAGCACCTTTAAGACAATTCATAATCCAATGCGTAAATGCACAAAAACAAACGCGGTGGATACACTAAAGCAGCATTAAGTCTCATTTTGACGTGGCGCATTGTAAATTCCCATACACAACCTATGATTATTATATTGATATGCCTAAAATACATATAGATATTTTAATAACTAAATACTACAATAATATTCAAATTATTATTATTTCTGCAGACTGGTCATTGTGGACGACCTAACACCAGCGCGTCCAAACGGCCTCTTCTCTCCTGGAAGACTTTATAGCTCTTTCTTTGTATTCATTTTTTTTTTTATTTTGTTTCTTGACAAAGTATCAACAACAAATCACATACAAATAGCCTCAAGCCGCCATTCATGTGTCCATATAGCTCCTTCCACCTAGCTGCGGGTAATAAAGCTTTAGAATAAAACAAAGACTGCATAGCTCCTATACTCACATATACATGTATATACAGCACATAAAGCATCGCGCATTGTCTTGACGGATACGTAGGATAAGGCATCTGCTGTGGTTTATGGTATAGTTAGGTTAATTTGTGATGGTGCGTCTTTGTAGTAAAGTCAACATGCACAAATATCACAGGAACAGAAACCGCAACAGGAACTGGAGCTATTACAGTAAAGCTCAAAACCACATATGTCTTTGCCGTGATCACTGAAATACCTCTTAATTGATAAATGATCAGGCCGATAGTTAATACACTAAAAGGATGGCGTTGAGTGACGTCACCCCATGCGTGTCTATATATGTGCGTTGTGATCACGCATGGCCTGACTCAGAAAGGCCATGCAGTGGGTCGGTTACAGGAACGGCTGTTCCCAGTTCACTGCAAAGGAAACACTGAGGCAGCACAACCGCTTCCAGTGGACATATTTCACCTAACTGAGACTGAGCTGATGGAGACGAACGCATGGAACAGCTCCAGGAGCGGCCAACTAAGCATTAATTACTGCTTAGTTAGCTGGTAGCAAAACACTGCACATTCCTGCATTGCTTTACACTTCCTTGCCAGTAGGGAGAGCTTTGTGGATTTTTTTTTGGGGGGATATGGGAATATTATGAAGCAGTCTATGTAGTTTTAAAGATGGCATTTGATAAAGTGGTTTTCTTCTGATCTTTGCGTATGTATCAATAAACCGTGTTTTGATATGAAATTATGACGCGTATAAATCCTTAATGCAAAGCAGAAGATATGATGCAAAGGGAGACGTCAGTCCAGGAGGCATGCCTATATATGGAGCAGTGGGGTGTAACCCTATTACTGCTTTACAGAGCTATTGCGTGTTTAGCTGCGCTGTTATAGGCTCGTAGCATATCACTGACATTGATTAGGTTCCAACTTCAAAGGAAAAGCACAAGTGGTCAACAACAACAAAAAAAAGAGGAGCAGAGCTTTTTGATTGTGTTGGGACACTAATGCAGTTGATGTGTAGTCTTGGACAAATAAGACAGAAATAGCATTCAATGCAAGATGGGGTATAGAGTATGCATCTGGCCGCCATTTTGCATAGAAAGCCACCTATAGCCTACCTTTGCATCGGAGCGGCCATAATAAAAACCTGTGTGGGCTCCAATCGCGTATAGTTCACAGCATGTACAATTATGTGCCAACAAAACACCCTCTCAAATACTTCCAAATGTCCCATTAATGTTCAGATCTTTATTTCACTGCGGTGGACACATGTATTTTTAAACTGTTACAGGTCACGTCTAATAAAATAATCCCACCAGTCAGCCCTCAGAAAACCGGAATTTAAAGCAGAGCATTCGGATGATAGAATGAGGTAACACCAATAAACGTTTCAATATTCTGTTTATTGAAGACCTTACGCATATACATTCATATCATTATTACTTTTACAAGACAATGTAGCAATCCTTACAAGCGCAAAAGAAGGGAATGCAATGAGGAACGAGAAATAAAAGAACGGTGACAAACAGCTACTACACTGAAACAGGGTTTCTTTAAATGTCAGGTATGGTAACAGCTCTTGCATATCACTTCTTATATCAAATCTTGTTAGTATGATATAATATGCCTACATTTCCACCCCTTACAAACCACATATAGGCTATTATGGAATGCGATATTGTACAAGACGATCAATAACATAATGCACTATTACATATAGCGATAAGGGATCCTCAAATAGGATGCAAATAGTAACATATGTATTTTCATTTTACAAAGTTATACACGAGTACAAGGTAAGGAAAGGGACAACATTGAGCACATTGCAAAGTAGCAAGTAGCCTACATTAAGGCCTAAGAGGCCTTCCGTCCACCCACCCTATAATAATAATATTCATGATAATAATAATATTAATTTTTAATACAATCATTATAATAATAGTACATTCTTTGTAGACGTTTGTGTCAAAAAATGTTTTAGGTGTGTTCGCTTTTGATTGGTTAAAAAAAATTATATAAAAAGTCACCTACAGAAAAAGTGGCCCGCAGAACATGACTTATAGCTATTTCACATCAATAACATGCTGCAAATACATTTCACTGCTATAGCTTACTCATTATACATGACAGATGATGCACTGCATTCGTCCAATTAAGGGAGCACACACGTATAGGCCTATTATAAATGTTTCTAAAGTTCTACATATTTATTCGTATTATGGGCACCAAGATTCAGAAATGCTCTTTCAGGCCTAAAAACTTATTTCCCACCCCAGTTGCAACTTTCGCCGGTCGTCTTGTTTAACCAAGTTGGCCGAAAATGATCCTTAGAAGTTTATTGTCGTATATACTATTTTTAACTGGCACATTGTAGACGTGGACCTTTAATAGCAGCTCAGAACCATATTCAAACGGTGATCTCACTCAACTAAAGAAATGCAACCCATGCAGGACTCTCTGGTTGTTGAAAGGTAATAAAAGTAAGAAAATACCTTTTAGAAACTTGTTAGCACATGAACAAAGTCATTTCATTTCATATTTTCAATGCGCAGTCATAAAGATATCGATATGGATTACATTGCGGAACTAGTCTTCCCCTCGCCTCACATGCAGACGTCCAGACTTCCTGTCCGTGACCGTGAACGTGCCCACAATGCGTGGCGGAAACTATGGGCGAGAGATAAGGAAGATGTTCCACTTACTCAACTAATTACGCATAGGGAAAAGAATTAGGCAACCAGGAGGGAGATTATTCGTTATCCGTAATACCTCAGAGGAATTGTTGTGCGGAAACGGCCCAGCCTGCCAGTCACACTCCTCTGTCTCTCTAAACGCCATTCTTATTTTTCTTTTATTTTTTTTAGATTTATTTATTATTATTTTTTTTTTTTACCTTTTTTATTTAACCAGTTGGCCCCGTGCCCTCCTATTTTTCTCTGAAAAAATATTGAACTGACGGGATGATGTCATTATCTGTCATCCCAAATTGAGCTATTTCCTTACCAGATTTTTCGTGGGGAGTTTGGAGAGTTCACCAATCTCTTGACGAACGAGGTAAACTCAAAGATGCTTCCAACAAACAAAAGGGGAAAAAAAAGCATTCTCGCAGCTTTGTGTGCGATTAAACCACTCATGAACGCAGTCTTAACTGGCATGGCGGTTTTAATGTCAGATAGTGGCTTGTATAGTGGCTTGTTTTGGGCTTGTGTAGCCCGAACCTTTAAGAAAAAAAAATATGATAAAATGTTGTAATAATTGACTGCAATGTAAAAAAAAAATGTATAGATGAACACATGCATTGCAAGGAGACCTAAAGGGAGCGCAAAAGGCTTGGCTTTTACTGCCTATCGATTCACCTTCTGCCGCATCTCTAAAAGTAGGCCAGAGCTTGCTCCCTCAGCATGAGTCTCTTCTTCTTCATCCTGCGGTTCTGGAACCAGATCTTGACTTGTTGGTCGCTGAGGTTCAGCCGGTCGGAGAGCTCCCTCCGCCGCTGCCTGGTGATGAACTCATTCAGCATGAATTCGCCTTCTAGCTCAGCCAGCTGAAGTTTGGAATACGGTTTACGCTTCTTTCTGGTCCGAGTGTGCATCGGGTACCACGGGGCGCCTGGAGGAGGGGGGGGGGGGAGGGAGGAGGAGGGGGGGGGGGGGCATACAACGGATTAGTCACCACAGTTGCAAAATCACGGTCACCTCCAAGGTTATGAGGAGCCTACAGGGGCGTCAGTTGTCCATAGAAAGCTATGGGTAATTACCCTACTGGTTAATACACATTTAACCGTTATACTGGGGTGTAAATAGAAGGCAACTGGGGAGAAAAACTATTTCTAAAGGCCAAATTGCTTTCTAACGATGAAGCATTTGTTTACCCCCCAAAGATGTCTGCGCTTGTACAAATGTATTTATTTTTCAGTCAAAAGAAAAAAAAAATGTTCTTTATTTTATAGGAGAGGCCAGATGTGTGGATTATTCTATAAATGACGCTCCTGGGAGCTGTCACTTCCTCCACATACAAAACCAAACTGGATTTGTTTTGATCACTGGCTCCAGATCAGGTCAGGATTTCAAAACCACCAACACACGTCCAATCACGCAACGTTTTCACCTACAGGTGTTCATTTATTTTTATTATTTTATTTTATTATTTTTTATTTTCTCAAACTCCTCATATAGAAGGTCACCAAGTATACGGCGGTTTGTGTCACAGGAAGTTTTATTGTTGCAGTTAAAGTTGCATTAATGTGATAATTAAGCAGTGCTTGCTAATACCCCTACTTATTTGCGAGTTTCAGAGCACATTAAATGACTCTTGAGTCCATAGCGACAGATATTAATTCGGTTTATGAGTCATTAAAAGAGAAAACTCTCTATTTGATCCAGTCAACCAAAGCGGCTCACCTCTTTAAATCATTGCACTAATTTGTGTGCAAGAAGTGCAACAATACAGCATAATCCGCCATGTGCACGCCTGTAACGCAGAGCCTCACCTGAACTTTATGGAAATGTGATGACACGACTGATCATTTATTCAAAAGCTTGCTAGGCTCTGTGGTTTGTGGAGGTTATCTATAGGCTAAGTGTATACAAGCACATGGCGAGTGGAGTATTTTAGGGCAACCCCTAGCGGCGTTTGCACACCACGCAAGTGTCCTGCAGGCTAATCTGGACTGCAATTGTGCATCAACGTAACGAGCTCCAATGGCGGTTTAACGCCGCGCGTGAACGTTTTGTGCAACCCCCTTATCATTAATGCGAGCCTGCCGTCTGTAGCAATTGCGATTTAAAGAAGAGGAGAAAAAAAAAATAGCACCCACCTCCGCCTGCCGCTATGTTGCTTGAATGGCTTCCCGGTGACACAAGGGTTTGTGTGTCGCTGGATGAAGGCTTGCTGCCTTCGTTGAGCAGAGAGGAGCTGGAGTCAGACTCCATTGACTGACAGGATGGCGGGTCTTGCGTTAGCTGCTCGGTCCCATAATCATATTTGGAAAAGGCGGCAGTGTTGCCAATTCCACTGTGCATCCCGTGGTCAGATGTTAGGGATGATGTGTCTCTCGCCCTATCCTCTCGTTTGAGGCTGTTGCCACCTGAGCAGGTCTCCCTGTTTCCGTTGCCGTTGCTATAATAACATTTACCCTCTTCTGGTCTGGTAATTTCACACGACCGATTGAAAGAAGGGTTAATAGACACGGGGCTGCTAAAGTAGGATTGAGAGTATCCATTGCACGGCTCCGAAGGATTCCACGGGAGGGAGCAAACATTGTCCCTTCTCGGGTAGGAGAGAGACGGTAGCCCCGCCAGTTGTCCCCCTGAGGCTCTAAAATTCGGAAAGTAAAATGTGTCTCCAGTGTGGATGTTTACCAAAGGTCCCACAAACCCTGGATTAAGGAGATTATGCTCGCCCATTTCCGCGGGCCCGACCAACAGCTTCTAGTTTATTGCAATCTGACATTTAACATAGTTAAACCTGGAGGCGCCCCTGATTGGTCATCCGCAAACCACGTGTCCAGGCTAACTTCTGCTACACATGGTACCACCCACTTGGTCCATCTCAGACAAAACAAAACATTAACTTCTGTATTACAGAGGTTTATATGCTTTTTTAAAAATACTATAAACCTTTTTTTTTGTATAAAAAATATAGGATCCTGTTTTTCTTCATTTGTACCATGCTGAGACTAAAAAAAAAAAAAAAAAGCTTTTCCTTTGCTCCTCTTTTTATTCTCGTGGAACTGCCCATGGCCTCGTTTAAATATCTTTATAAGCTGGCAAAAGTTTTTTTAATGCTATTTCCTGTGAAAACATTTTTTCTTAAAGGACAGGGTGTATATGACATCTTGTTTTCTAGCAAATTATAGTTGAATTCCATGTCATATAAAGCTGTGATGTCCCAATTTTACAAGCTTGTTTTAAGAAAAGACTGATGCTCATTGCCGCACTCTACTCATATTTACAGTAACAGGGTCAGCAGGTTGAAGCCACCAGCTCTGTAAAATAAGACGGTATTCTATAAGGTTACTTTAAGAGGGTATATTTCACATAATATTCTCTAGTACACCTCACATGAACAACTTTAACAGGTACCTCCAATAAACGTTCGCAGCCAAACTCTGGTGGGATTGTTATATCTCTCACAATTCTTTTATATGAATTTAACAAGATATCAGAGGGCACTTAACTGTTTCAATCAGCCGAGAGACCCTCTTCTTTATATCTCGCTAATTAGTTGATTTGTAGTTTCAGTTTTTGAAGACACTGCGCAAATATGCGACATATCATAATGTGGTCATGGAAAGATTTTGGCAAAAAAAAAGTTCCTGTTTTAGAAACTAAACTTTTCACCACAGAGTGACATTACTGGACAATATTTCGCAATGAAAGACGTACAGGGTTCAAACGTTCCGCCAACAACTGCCGCAAGAATTTCTAATGTGGTCTTTTTGAACATCAAACTGCCAAACTATCATCCTCAAACATATTCTTGTGACTGACCTATGGCTCCTGCATTAACGCTCCAGCTTCACAAACTCCTCATCACTTGAAAAAGAAATCAAGGAACACGATCAAATTGATTCAAACTTCCTGAATTACGCATTATCACCCCAGCAACAATTTTGGCAGTCCCCACTTTCCGTTTATAAATTAATAATTCACCACCATCCCACTTTCGACTACATATGCAGAAGTCAAAATCAATCCGTGGTTCACAAAAGTTGTCAAAAAAAAAAATAGGCCAGGACAAAACGCATTAAAGTAAGAAAACAACCTCCTAAATGTAACCCATAACACGTAAGTCGCCGCCAATCCACTCAAGTTCACGACGCAGAGTCACGGTGAGTTGAACTTGATATTGAACTCAAATACGTCATTTATATAAATACAAGAAGTAGAAAACACAGCAAATACAATGCAATAATGATACAAAATCTTTCAATCTGTGGCAGCTGCAAGTGGGGTATAACATTATAATAAGTAATGTGAATATATCTTAAGATGTTTCCATTTTACTGATTAAAAAAGCATCTTCTCATCTTGCTCGACACTGCAAACATAGACCAAAACAACGACCCCGAGTCCTTATAATAAACACAATAGACCGATTCTTTAATAACTAGTATTCTGAACCTATGGATGAGTAAAAACGTGCAGGGTTACAGTTCCGTGCATAAGTGTGCTGGATGGGGACAGTTGCGTGCAACAAATTTGCCAGAGTAGTGTTATGTGAGAACATCAGTATTCATTTAAACATTGGTTTGGGAACGAACTGCAAGTCAGCCGATATTTGATAGCTGATCCGTCATTTGACGACCATGTGTCCTATGTAGCCCAAAGGCTGAGGGCCTTGCTCTAGCCTTAAATAGAAAGAAAAATATCAAATGTTCAAACTGGAGAAGCTCTGAGGGATTCGTTGCGCTTTCATTCTGTGCCCTTGGACACTTGGACCTGCTATGTCCTATCCCTGCACATTCTTGCATATAGAGAACTCTCGCAATGCAGCACAACAACAGTCCTCCCAAAATAATATCTTATGAGGATCATCGATGTGTCTATTACTGTTACTACAACAGTATTATAACAGTTACTAAACGCAACACAATCCAGTGTATTGTTCACAACAAAATGGCCCGGACGATCATCCAGGGAGTGAGTAACTTGGAGGCTGAAGTCGCCAATTTACCTCGGAGAAAGAGGCCATGTGTTGCGCCTCCTTGCCTCGTCTCTCCACGCCTCCGATCCACTGCTTCCACAGATCCGCATTTCACATTTCACACAACTGCTCGCCTGTTCAGTGCATCTTCACCACAGCGATGATGTCATATCTGACCGTGAGCTATATGCCGAGTGCTCTCATTTAGCAAAACATTTGGCATAAAAAAAGAACTTGGTAAACGGAGTATATAGCACTGTCAAGGTCACTGTCTAGTACACTGGCTGCTCTATATTGAAATTACCCTCATGGAATCCACTGGCCCTGTCCAGACAGGGCAATAGCCTAAACAAAGGGCTTTTCTTCCCCTTTTCTCCCTTTGATTCTGTGCAGGCAGGTTGCCACAGTTATAGCCCTGTGCAACCCTTTAAAGCTTTCTTCAAGGACAACATACCACCAAGGGAAACCTAAAGAACCCACAAAAGTGCACGGTTTAGTTGAATGGTTTGGCTGATCTTTTTAATTTGTTTACAATAACAAACAATATTTAATGTGGTTTTGCTACATAAATAACATCACCCCTTCTGTCTCTGCTTGCTAAAAAATGTACGCGTTTACTTTAAATTGTTAAGAATAGGCCATTCCCACCTGGAAATAATCATGTTACATGATTTGAATTTTTTTAAGTCTCCTTAAATATGTAGCACGTTTTCATGGTCGTTCTACCCGATTAAGTCTCATGCACAAATATGTTTAAAAATAAAATTAATTGAAAAAAAAATAGCAGAGCATTTAAAAGTCTGTGCGTCATCGTATAAACAAACATTTGAACTTGACCGTCACTTGGTATAAAGTATTATGCTAATGCTATTAGCTGCTACAACATGTTTACTCACAAAAGAAATATTCAGTAGTATTTATGGTTTTTTTTTTTTTTTATTCTAGACTGAATAACTTTAGAGAGAGGGACAGTGTGTGTGTGTGTGTGTGTGTGTGTATGTGTGTGTGTATGTGTGTGTAAGTGTATGTGTGTGTGTGATAGCAAAAAAAAATCAAATGTAAACTTCTCATCTCTATTCATAACCAATATTGTGCGAATTTTCATTCAAATCCTGGCTCATTAAGTTCCTCAGATCGGATTCAATAAGATGATTTACCACAATGCGACATTTCAAACAGTTCTGTATTAATGTCTGCGCTATATGTTCTGATATTTACACTCAAAAAACACATTAAAAAAAGAGGAAAAACGTGAATAAATAAATAAAAAATAATTATAACAACTAAATATTAAAACTTCTTATTAACGTTGTTGTTTTAAACTATTCGGAAATGTACTTTCCGTGTATTATCGGATGCATCTACTCTATAGTATGCTCTGCCCATCAACCCACACATGTCATATTCAAGTTATTATTCAAATCTAAAACAAACAGCAACCTCACAATAAAACTGTTAATGATTATGATAAGTAGAACTCAGGTGGCTTTAACTGTAACTACTGGATATGCTGCGTCATCAACTGTTTCCAACTTCAACAAACACAACTTGTGAAAATGATCAGCAAAGTTGGCTCGATAATTCATGAGGATTATTTCAAACGCACGGAATAAAACTCAAAAGTAAAAAAAAAATACGCTGCGCTCAAAGGAAGGATAATGCAAAACAAAAACGGTGTTTCTCATCTAAAATGTTTCTAATTTGGAGACAGTTGCACCACTTCCTGATATTTTCCTCTGGTCACCACCAGAGGTTATCAGCCCCCTGTCTCATGGCTGTGGCTGACAGCGGCCTGCAGCTCTGACGCCTCCACCCCCGTTCCACACACACTCACTCTCACCCACACACACACACACACAAACAGACGCATACAGACACATACACCCACGCACACACACGACCAAACCCAACTTCTTGCCCATTTTACATTTTCAAAGTAGGTAGGTTGCACAGTGAAACATGTTTTAGTTTAGCTTCATTTCCTATTTTCAGAGTCCTTTAGGGATTTATTTAGTGTCACTCGCCTCGACACAATAGGCTAAATGTCAATTCCACACGTGAATTTGATGTGTTAGCAACATTAGCAAACAAAAACTAAACAAAAAAAAAAGAAATAACTTCGGTGCTCATCGAACAAAACATTTTTCACAATTGCCATCTAAATTTGTAAAAAAAAAACTATTGGAACTTGCGCATTTGGTTATTTATGTATGCGCCAATTGCAAAAAAAACATAATTTCTAGTTTATTATATTATTTTTCATCTAGATTTACAAATTAAAATTAACTATTCATGTAATTGTAAAACTCAAATTGGCCCTTTGAAAATACCCTAACGTTTACGTAAATTAGCGTATTCTGACAGTTTTATTACATTATTTTGATGGAGATTATAACTAGGTCATAATACATATTTAGCTAAATATATAATATGCAGCTACACAATTTAAAAATACTTTCTATTATAATGTACGTTCTGAAATATCTTGAATAAAAATAGGCCTAGATATCTTGAAACACGTCTAATTTGCCTAAACTTCACCATCGCTAATCCTCAAACACCCTGAGGAAAACTCAAATAACAAATAAGTACAACTCCATCCGTCACTGCATTATCCATTATAATGTCTGCAAGTTGTGTCTGTTCAGTGCAACACGTTTTTTTTCCCCCCTAGCTAAAATAAATAAATAAATAAAAAATAAAGCAAAGTCTTAGTGGACCTGCTCCCATAGTAAGAAGAAAACGGCCATACCTTTAATCGTTATATTGTGGGCGACGTCGTATTATCATTTCCTCTCGCTGTGTAGACAGTATGGCTGCTTGCTGCGGATTACTGGTGTGGGTGCGAGATGTCAAAAGTCCTACCTGTCCTCCGGTCAATAACACACACCTCATGATGAGTGCATGAAACCATTGGCGGTTTCACAGGCATGGGCCAGATCAGCTACTTTTAAAGGACTTCTGCAAAAAAACACACAAAAGAAACCGAGCCTAAATGTTAATGCATGGGCCTGAGAGATGGTCAGAAATGCAGGTCAGAGGATATCGCTACACTTCCCTTTTTTATGTATTTATGGCATGTCATTGAGCCTGGCTGTCTAGACAGGCAAATAACACCTTGTTTGCCTACAAACAAACCGCCAGCATTGGTGTCCAGCCCCCTATTTATTATTCACAATCTGCTGTGATGTCAAGGTCAAAGTGACTGCATAGTCATGGTCAAGGGTAAATCAAGAGAGCAGAACTTTCCACATGGACTGAAAATCCAGGAACTAGACAAACAAAACCATGAAGTGTGACGACTTAAGAGTCTAATCAACAGCCTCAACAGATCTGATGAAGCTGGAAAAAGTTAGTCAGCACAGCCAGCACTTGCCCGCTGGGAAAATAAAGCAAAAAGCACAAAACTTAACACTTAAAGTGGTGTCTGCTTAAAACTTTAGGGAATTACATCATTATATGTGTCCTATTACGCGTTTATGTAACCTTTTAATTGTAATCGTGCCCGTGTATTTACGAAAGAAAAAAGTGGAGGCGCCGTATTTATATTCATACGTTTGTCAATTGTTTTTATTCAGTTTAAACCTGAAATTATAAACTTCGGATGAATTAAACGACTCTAAGATTTTCCAACGTTTAAATTTGAGCCATCTTCTACGTTTATTATTATTCTCGAGACAATTGACACGTGTTCTTTCCATTTTACATTTTTCATAATAGTAGTTTAAGTTTAACTTACTTTTTTATACTTGGTAATACTGGCTACACGCGGTTTACCTAATCAACTAATGCGCGAGTAAAACTACGGACTGCGTAATGCAGCTTTAGAATAGTTTTCGCGCTCAGTGTGTGTGTGGGTGCATGTGTATTATTAGATGAATAAACGCTAGATGAACAAAATGACGCGATTATGTAGGCTAAGTGGCTAAAAGAAACGAATATTCAAGTTCATTGCAAAACCCACCTGTGATTGGGCCCATTACACTGAAAAGGTGCGTAACAGCGTGGTTTAACTAAAATCCAAATACGCGCGGGACGGCAAGACTATATACAGTTTCTTTAATACTGTATTAATACATTCAAGCAAGCAAACGCTTTACCATTTTAATTCATCCGTATATTTAAAATATTATACTCCAGCAGGCACAATAATAGAAATATGGACAAATAACTAAATGACATAATAGTGTCTGGGAAGGATAGGTGCTCATCGCCCTCTGTACTGTAACAATATCCTTATCAAGAACTGATCTGTCGGCTGTGACATGAAAAAATTGAAAAAATGAAAATACCAATCTATGATTAACCAGTTCAAGGTTTTGTCAGGGCTCAAGCATAAATTGCCTAATGCCTTTCGACATGTTTGCGATGATTATAGCACCTGAACTTCTGCCATGTAACAGGTAACATGCCTTTGGCAATAGCTTTAATTAAAATGCGGTGAGAGGGTGGCTTAGATGTGGATATTTGTGACTTTTTCTTACTTACCGACTGTTTTTTTTTAAGTGATCCACCTGAAACAACGGATCATGTAATTCTTCAAGAAATATTTCTACATGGAACAAAATGTATCCAAATATCAAGATTCATTTTGTATATTTCTCCGTTCGCAAGCTTGAGGAAATGCGCGTGAACGCGCATTACGCAATAGGTATGCGTAATAACTATTATCTCCCGTTTCCATTCGAATTCAGGATGTCAATTAGTCCTAATAAAGCACTTTGCAATATGAAATCTTCAAAAACCCGCCCGCTGCTGATGTTGGACACCAAACTTGAAGAGGAGATGCGACAGTGGTTTAGAGCTTTCGTTGCCTTAAAACAGAATTGTAATATGAAACGAAAAAAAGAAATGCTGCAATAGATGGTTGATTGACTCTGAATATTTCATAATTTTCATAATCATCATTTATTTATGAAACACGTTACCACCAGTACGCTATTCAACACCACAATACAGTTCACATACTGCACCAAAGTAGAAATTACAGGATTCGTACAAGGCGTGTGATCAGCTCCAATGCTACACTAACAAAGAACAAAATAAAACGATTGTGCATTTATGTGTAATACTCGCTGACTTTAATGGTTTACAATCATTCCAGTTGCATGACAGAATCCTAAAGGAAAACATACAGGTCTTGGGATACTCCAGCTTACAGATCCGCCATACTAGATAATATGAATTAAATAATAAATGCATTGCACTATACAGATTAACAACATAGAAAACTTTGTTTTAACAGGTTTAAAAGAAACATACTCCGCAAATGAACATATATTTTGAAATTCAGAAGGAATATTAAAAAAAAAATGAGAAAATCTTTCTCCCGTGAGTCCTCCCTGTGAGCTATTTGTTGAAGATGTTTGAGTCATCTAACTTAAACATGTTATTATGCCACAAGTCCGTCCAAAAGGCGGCTATCTCCCTAAAATTACATCTCACAACTGGTCTCATCTGTTTTCATCTGCCCGTTGCAAGTTGTTCTAAATGTCAAAAGTCCATTTGAGATTTGGCCTGGAGAAGAAAAGCGAAAAAGAAAAGAAAACACGCAATACTTGTCTTTGAAATACAGATATCATTTTAAATATTATATATTTATATATGTACATTCATATAAAACAAATGTGAAGTGAATTTTCAATATTTTCACAGTTTTTAGAGCATTATCTCTAAATTGAAATCAGGGGGCTGATGGCATGGTCGATGGTGATGGGACTGAAAATAATACAAAGAAACAACACTCAGCCAAAAATGTTCTTCAGCAACGATTCTCGATGCAGGAGGTAAATATATATTTATATATATCTATATATCTATATATATGTATGTATGGCGTGATGTTTTGGGAAGGGATGAGTTGCAGTTTGAAGGAGGCCGGTCATCTTATCAAGTGGTGTGCATGTGATTGTTCTTGGATTTGCTGACAAATTTCTTCTCTTTGACTCGCCGATTTTGGAACCAGATGGTGACTTGGCGCTCTGAGAGGTTGGTGCCGGCCGAGATGCGCCTTCTCTTGTCTTTGGTGATGAACTTGCTTGCTGCATACTCTTTCTCCAGCTCCTTCAGCTGGAGCTTAGTGTAAGGGACACGCTTTTTACGCCCACGACGGTAACTGCTGACCTCAGGCTGCAGTGGCACAACATCTGTAAGAAAAGGGGAAAAAAAATGCCAGGAAAATATTAGACTGTGAGCACAAAGTCAGACATGTTTCACTTAACAGGATCAGCAGCACTGCAGATGACATGACTAGTCTTTTGCTGGAGCAAACTGGGCACGTTTAGGATTAAAAACCGATTTTAACGGAGAGAATATAAGAAAAGCGGTTTAAAACGAATTTAACTCCCCAAGTCCATCTACTGTGTCCTGTGTGTGTGTGTGTGTATGTGTGTGTGTGTGTGTTTGTGTGAGTATATATGTGTGTGAGTGTGTGTGTGTGTGTGTGTGTGTGTGTGAGTGTGTGTGTGTGTTGGGTGGGGGTGGGTGCATACAGAAATTTTGTTGCTGTCAGGATCTCAGGTGTACTGCACCTGACAGAGCGCAATTATAACATTTTAAGGGACTTCACTGGTGAAAACGGGCCCCTCCGTATGACCCACACAGTAATAGGCGATCATTAGTTATTGTAAATAAACAACTACTACAGTTGTGCAGCGTTTCTAATGGCCAGTGATTCATTTTTCCTTTGGGCTGCATGTCATCTGTCATCTGCAATTTAATGGAACTACACAACTGGCATTGTAGATCATTTCTCATACAGATTGGAATGAACCTGCCTCTGTGGTTATCAACTACTATGGTGTAAAACGTCTAGTTAGAAAATAGAAATCAGAATCTGGCAACTAAGATAACTAAAAACTTCTTGAAAAAAAGTTTCTTACAAAGTTGCATGTTAAATACGTCAATTAAGTAAAAGTCCGCAATGTACTGTTTATAAACACTTCCCCGAATTTCCCTAACAGTAAGACCTTGTTTCTACACTTTTCTTCTTCTTTTTTTTTTCTAAATCTATCATCAAAAGCACCAACACCTTTTGGCAGAGGGCACCTTGTGCAGGTAAGCACGGTTCTGGAATTACATCCTTTCGCCAAGGTTGGAGCTGAGTGCAAGACAGCCAATGACAAACATGACAGGACAAGTATGGCAATACCTCGAGAAATAGTGTCAAGCTGTGAGACGAGCTTCTGTTACCTCCGTGTAATTTTAGTCTGTGGTTCTATTTCTCCACATTCGTGCGCATGTACGATTATTACACATCTTAATTTAGGCCAGTGGGTAGCCAAACAATTTTATGCATGACATATGTTCTATTATTGTATTTTAAACACTCTGATCCAAGTATAGTGAAACCGACTTTAAGCTAGTGTATTGTGTCATTGGATTTGTTTTTTTCCTGCTTTGTTTTAAGGCAAAAATAATGTATCTATGTACGCCTCAGCTTGTGTGTGTGTGTGTGTATATGATATGTGTGTGAGGAGATAGGCGAGGACAGCGCGCGCTTGTGGTTTTGTGCATGTGTCCGCGCGCGTTTGACTGCGTGCCCGTGCTTGCGTGGCTTGCTCTTTTCAATGTAAAGGGGGTAAATATCGTGGGGACAGTTCAGTCAATGTCTGGGAATACCCCCAGTCTTAATTTAAAATACACCTACAGGTCTGACAGATAAACTCTCGTTTAGTCTATACCACACTGTAAACAACATAGCAGCCGGTCCCTGTATCTATTATCAGATAGTACGCATTTTGTATCATAGCAAACGAAGCAAAAAAAAAAAAGTGAGCCTGATTTATAGGGATATGTACTTATCAGTGGTTGTGAACCATTTTGTAACATGATGCTGAGATCTGTAGGCAGTACAAATGATTCCTGGCATTATGCAAACGATTCTGGGGACATCGCAGGGCGTTGTGATTTATTGGCACAATCTAAACACGGTAGGCTAGCTTAGTCACTATATTGTCATACAGGGGGCAAAGGTATGCACTGGGGTTGCTACGTGACTGAAACTCCACGAAGCATCATATGACTTCACGGGGAAAAAAAATGTGCAAAGTGACAAAAGCAAATGCTCGAGTTTTGAATTATTTAAACTATTCAAGAGGCCACCATACAGCAGCAGAGCTCGTTTAGCTCCCAATTTGGTCATTTTTACGCACTATTCTAAGGAAATGCTGGAGATCTGTTGAATGTCAAACTGAAGGATAAAACCACGCTTGTTATTATTCATGTATCGATTTAACTTGAATGTATTATTTGTCTGGATAGTTCCCTTGTTTTGTTGTCTTTGTAAGGCACTTCGAAACTTGTTTTTGAAAAGTGTTCCCTCGATAAAGTTATAAATATTATTATTATTATTATGGCAAGAGTCCATCAAGGACATATCACAAGTGACAGCTCTATGTTTATTCAGCACGTTAAGTGTTTCCCCTGACTTCTTGTTGAGTTGATAGCACTTTAACACAATCAAATTAAAAGAGTAAGCAATAACATCTTAGCATAGTGAAAATATCTGACTACTTTAATAGGTTTCTGAATGTGATGACAGCGGTGTTAAAAGCAGAAGCTACAAACCGCTGGACTGTGAATTCTAGCTGAAGACACCTTAAATAAATCAAATGTGTTTTTTTTTACATACCTGGAAAGGGTGATTTCCAAAGATGAGTGGACTGCGTTTGTTCTTTGGAGCAGTACACCTGCCCATCCCAACCATTCGAGAGAGCCCAGTGCTGGTAGCCCTCCATGGGGATCAGGGCGTCATGCCGCGGTTCAGGGTGGCCACTGATACCGGGCACCACCGACACGTCGAGATATCCAGGGACAGCCTGATACGAGCTGGCGAAACTCGGGTAGAAGGCAAACTCTTTCGCCCTGGAGGACAGTTCTTCCGTGGGCAGCGCTGTGCTAGGCTCGGCGTATTTCTCTGCGGGGTGGTACGAGCAAGGCTTCTGCTGCAAGTTGACGTTGTGCGAATGAGATAATCTACAGCCATAATATGGGTTTCCAAATGGATAACCGTAGCTCAAAGATGCACTCGATGATGTCTGGGGAGCGGGACACTGCCGGCCGGTGTCTGGAGACGAAATATCCGAGTAGACGGAGCCCTGGTGGCTCGCAATGGTGCCAGAATGTCTTCCCAGCGCTGGGTGCGACATCAGGTCCCTGCAGTGGGTCGCAGGGCAATTACCGCTCAGTCCCTCCATTGTTTGGCTTTTATTCTGGTTGTTTTCATTCGGGCTTTTTTCATAAACGTACATCAAGGTGTCCGCCCAGCGTGGATGCAGAACCAGCGAAGTCGTCATATCAGGGGCTGCCGATGCTTTTTAAAAGTCGACTACTCCAAGACGGACACCTCATTTCCAACTACAGTTTACACTAGGCGCATGCGCACACTGGGCCCTCGTGTGTCCACTTCATTAAGAATCTGGCACGTGATACGCTAACAAGCCCTACGAGATCGGGCTTGTGAGTTGGGGCAGAGCAACCCTTTAAAGACCCACAGCCTCGGATGTCACTGTTTTTTCGTGCAGAATACCGAGTCATATCATTGGCTTAAATCACCTAGACCCACACCCTTAAAGGGAAGTTTGGACACCTCGGAGACGTGGGCAAACGAAAACAACCTGTGAAATTTGGCCGACTCAGAGCACTGACAGAGGAAAATGGCCTAAAACAGCACAGAATACACGTCGAAGTTGGTGGAAAAATTAAACAGAATAATTTAAAAGAAAACACTTCCTTTTTTATCTAAATCTTGCAGTCGTCTTCCCGAGGCTTTGCGCAAACTTTATTTCACTTGGTTTAATGCTTAGAGGCGATCTATTACAATTGAAATTGAGCTTAATTATTAAATGTATTAATACATAGAGAATGACTGAAGCTGGAATTTTTACTCAATTTCATGTCTACTGTGAAATAAAATATTCAGCATTAAGACATTTGGAGCTGTCGAAGCCTAATTATGTGCGAAAAACATAAACCGTCCAATCTTATTAAGACTATCCTTTACAGCGGTTCATAACTGCAACTGTCACCTACTAACAGGCTGAGAAGAGATTCTGTTCAACTTCCTCGTGGAAAATTCCGTTTCCAAAACGCCAACAATTATTGTGTTTACTAATTAGGGCTTGTGTTGCCTTTCAAAGACTGGTGTTGTGGAGCCTTAAACATATAGAGGGGATTCTTTTTTATTTCATATGACAGGTAGGAAAAAGACTATTTTGGTCTTTGCACGGCGTGTATGTGTGTATTTTGTGTGGGAGATGCAGAACTCGGAGTTTCAGTATTAGTCAAGTTAAATGTGTTGACTCCATGTTCCTCTCCAGCAGCAACCGCAGCACGACATGAAAGCTATTCCAGGTAAGATGCCGCCATTGCAAACTACATTATAGTAGGATAAATAGACTCAATTCGAAGAAATAATCACAGTAATCGCCTACAGGGAAATGGAGCTTTCTTTAGGTTATTATTTGTAGAATATGCGGGCAAAGGTACGCTCCCTCTGAATAGTTATTCTGTTAGGCCCCAAAAAAAGCGTCTTCGGTGCTAAAATGACCATCAAACGAATTCATGTGATGTTTCAGTTCCACTGGCTTTTCATTCATAGCACAAGTGGATGGTGGCGCTTCCTGGAGAAAATAAGAACAAGGGGCGGCTTTCAGCTGGGCTGAGTGTAAGCTACATTACTTATTTAATTACCAGGGTAGAACTGCGGACGTTTATCTCCAAAAGATCTTTTTTTTATTTAATCTCGTCTCTGGGCCGCATAATCATGTTAGAAATCAAACGGAAATGCTTCTTTTCTTTCGTCTGCACCACCACTTGGAAAAAAAAAAATACTTCTCGCTCTCAAATCGAAGATTTGACAGTGTTTTTGGTTTAAAATGTTAATGGGCTGAGTCCCCGAAGAGTCCATAAAATACACTTTTTGTGATGCCTATCCTATGAGCCACTCATAAAGCAGGCCAAAAGCTGCCCCCGAAGTGTCAATAGTTTAATCAACATTTTTGCATTGCTAACTTATCTTGAGAATTATCAGGCCACCTTTGAGCAGTATTTGTATACAGTACTAAGGAAGCTGGAACCCTCTCCTTCCTTAGGCAGAGACTATAGTTCTTTTGTCTCAAGGAAATTACAACTACGAAAGGCTCATCTAAACGGCAGCTGCACGGAAGTCCAAGGTCAAGGTAAAAAAACGCAGACAAACAGGGTCGTAATCAGAGTCTAGACAGACAAGAATGAACTTCACACTAGAGTATGCATGCAAACTAGCTGTTATTTAGAGAGTCTTACTCTACAATATTTGCTGATGTGTGTGGAAGAGGGAAGAGAACTACAAATAATGCCCTGTGCTTTTATTTCAGGAATTTGAGAGCTTTTGCATTGAGAAAGAAACCGGTCCTTCCAAACCAACATATTTTCCACGAAGGCTCACACTTTTGGAGATGAGGCTCTTTTTTTTTGTAATTTAGGAACGACAGCATGTTCTTTTTTAGTTGCGGTGCTTTTCTTGTTTTCACGCATGCCCCAACTTCCTCGTTGTCTCCAAAATGTTTGTTACAAGTAGTCTCCCTAAAGCACACATAGCTGATGTAGCGCTGGGGAGCAGTCCCAGAGATATTTGATTTTTTTTTTTTTAAGGAAACCAAAGTATCGTACATTTCATGTTGCAATAACCGCGAATCACTCGTTAAGACTTTTGCATTTCTTAATATTCCCACGATTCATGTTTCAGGTAGAGGAAAAAAAAGAAAATAGCACGAAGAAATGAAATACTAAAACTAGTGACTACCGGAGGATTCATAAAGAAAGTACTATCTTTCATTTTTTTTACTTTTGGAACAACTCATACAATTGTCCTATAGTTATAAACGAGAACAAATAAATGACTAACTTCGTTTTCAGGATTAACGCGTGGTATATTTGCACCCCAGCAAAATGCGCAATGCCCCCAGACATCAGCTGCCCACTCTGAACCCATTTGTATGCCCACTTTGTTAAATAAAAAATACCTGACAGTGAATTCTGAAAGTTTTAAAGCTGTAATACCTGTTATTAACTTTCACAAACAGTGGACAGGTTGTGGAAACACGCGTGGATTCGAATGGACATTAGTTTTTTTTAGTTTGCGCTTGTTCAGGTGTCACAATGCGGGTCTGTTTGATAATTAACCTTGCAATTCAAACCACCCATCAATTTGATACTTTGATAATAAATTATTTAGTCACCAATATAGCATATTTATGAGAACTAGCTGATAGGAATAGTGATATTTTTCACCTATAATGCACAGTATACGTTTCCCTTTGCAGCGGAGTTTATTTCGGATTTTGCTGATCTATGTAATTTCGTAATTTCGGGACTCGAACAACAATAATACAATATATACAATGGAAATAAGGAAATAAAATTCTTGTGCCTGTCAATTTTATTCAGCCAAATTACAAAAACAAATTCAGTTAATAAATGCTGAAACGCACACCACCTAATATGCCAAATAGAAACAGCGACTGCCCTATAGAGCATTTGAAGTATTTTAAACTTCATAGCGGTTGCTCATTACCTACTCTGTACAATGCATGTGTCGAAACTTCACTGCATAAAAGCTGTTTCTGCAAATATATGCCATTAGTTTCTTTAGAACGCGTAAAATAAACCAGCGAGTGAGAGAAAGTGCGGTTTCACTTGTTTCAGGAGTAAAACGGCTATCAATATTTTCACCAACAACAATGATGTGTTGTTGGAAATATCTTGACAACCAGATATCAGCTGCCTCCCAAACAAGCCCTGTCAAACGGAGAGAGAGCCGGTCTGATGCAGAGGTTTGTGGGGGAGGGGAGAGCATCCATCCCCATACAAATGCTGCCTACCTGCGGCTTCCGCTCTGAGGACCTGACTGCATGTGCACATGACAGCAGGGCCACTGGATCTTTTGCCTGCAGCCTTAGCGATTCTATGCATAAATATATGCAGCGCGCTACTGTGATCCTGCTGCAGAATTAAGAATGCTGCAATATATTGCACTGTCTCCGACTTATTTCAAAAATCATATAGCTCTTAGTGAAACGCGAAATTCCCAAACACCAAAAACTGGAATGGAAACAAGTGAAATTAACTAATTTGTCATTTGCTTTGTTTTAAAAACTTAATAGGCCACATTATTTTGCATCGCAGTCCAAACAAATCTCTCCACGTCACCAGCATAGCTTAAATAAATAAATAAAAAACATGACTTTTTTTCTCTCAAACATCATCCCACCGGTTTTGAGATGGACGCAAATCCCTGGGAATAAAAAAAAGTCTTACAAGAGTGCGTCGTGCGTGTTGAAATCACGTTGCGTTTGTGTTTACGAGATTTCATCCACTTTCAGGCTTTGCTTTAAGACCAGACCAGTTTCATAATTAATATTAACCAACTTCTATCCACGCAACAGTGGATTTTGCCATTCAAAGTATTCAAAGTAGTATACGGGTTATTATACTTAAAAAAAACGTGGATCCGTATGTAGGATTTTAACAAATTAACATTTCAAACTTAGTGGAATAAACTTTGGACGTATTAAAAGTCTGAACGAATAGAATCATAAATAGAATAGACCAAATAAACTAAAATCGGACTGTAGTCAATTCATACATTCCACAGTAAATCAAGGCTGATGTTCATTTGGAAGTTGCGCATTTGAGTCACGGGCCCCTGCTCTGCTCTTTTGCTTTTGGGCTTGCGTTAATCCAAAATTTGTATGTGGTGTTTGCGTGCGTGTGCGCGTGTCTTTGTGTGTGAGTGTATGTGTGTGTCTGCGCGCACGCTTGTGAGTGACGTCTCTGTGCGTGTGTGCGTACATGCGCGGGAGAGGCAGAGCAGGCCACTGTCATGAAAACATTCCCAAATACAGTATCCCGATCTGGTGTTTTCCCCTTCAGACTGATTTTAATTTACGACCAAATATGTTCATAATCGTAAAAAGCATGACCACTGCGCTTCTATGCCAAGAGTCAGGACACAGCATGTGATTTTTGTGAACAAAAAAAAAAAAGAAACGGTTCAAACCAGTACAGTATTGGTGCGTGATGAACTGAATGAACTGTATTTATTTGGTATTCGCATTTGGAACATTTACCATGCGTAAGCAGTTGGTTTCCCCTTTCACCTCGCACCAACATCCGCAAATTCTTGTCGCATTTCATCTATGACCATTCTGCATATTCATTTAAAAAAGGTCTGAGCAGCCTGCCACGTTTGTGGCTTCCATCAAAAATGCGAAGCAGCAGCCTTCAAGTTGGCAAAACGTGACTCACTGTGCTCAGTGTAAGATGGTCTCATTGGTAGGAAACCATGTTTGCCAACCAAACCGACATTATCTTAAGTATTCGTGAAACGACAGCCTATGGTGAATAGCAGACACAAAAGTGTCGAGTTTAGGCCATACAGAGGTTTGGGGGAGTCACCCCTCTTAAAGTCACTTACTCACCAACACCTTTCTTCTATATGAGAAATAGTCTCTTCTTAAATTTCTAATAAGTAGGTGTACAATGCAGCACAGCTATTGAAAGTGCAGGGTTTAAAGAGCTTCCCTGAAATTCGGTGGATATGTGATACAAATTCTGTGGATACACGTTGACGTGTGGATGGTTTCTTTATGAAAATCACCAAGACGATTGTCCATCTTTTTATTCACCACTAATAATACAAGACATATAGTAGGTCAGCCTGCACATGATGCTGTGCTGTGGAAAGGCGACGCAGGACCAAGATGGCCAGCCAGCAGCTTCATTCTGAGCCCAATTTTATCTCGGATTTGATTCGTTTATCTTGATCCAGAGCAGGTAGGGTGGTGGATTAACCTCCGCGTGCAGCAGGCCAGGCGGAGCCGCGCCCAGAGGACAGAGGGCAGGGTGGCAGACAACTGCCAGGCCACAGTGGATTTACGAAATGCAACAGCGACTTTACAGCCGTTTTATTTAGTGTAGGCCTATTATCATGTAGTTATTTCAGTTACTTCAGGTCAGTGGTCTATCCGTCACTCGGTGTGCTGACTGGAAGGTTAGTTTGAGAATAAGATATGTTTGCGCGTCGTTTGGGCAAAACAACGCGTTGTTTCCACTTTCGAAAAAAAAAAGCCGTGAAGTGCAAGCAAATGAGTCAGGAACATCGTGAGCCATTCAGACTCCTGTGCGCGCAGGACGTCGTTTAATTTAGACAGCAGGCTAATTTATCAGGGTTATACAAATACACATTTGCTGCAGTTTCAGAAGCTGGTAAATACGTTTTCAAATCAGCAAGAGACCAGAAATGTATACACTTGCGTCATTTTGCGTAATATAATATAGTGTGAGTATGTAATGTGTGGCTCCATGAGGGAAGACTTTTTTTTTTTAGGAGGACACCAACACATCAGGGAAACGTGTCTTCAAATATTGGGCTTCTACCGCCCTGCCCTGTCTTATATCCTAATGTTTTTATCAACAATATGGTTGTTTTATAATGTGCTCTAAACCTTGGTTCGTCGTCTAAAATGAAGCCTGCAGCAAAAACTCCTATGGGCTCCTTATGCTGCAGTGCGGAGAGAGAAAGCAGACTAAATAAATCCACAGTTGGACGCGTCTCGTCGGAAGTCCAAGTTCAAGTTAAGAGAGGCGGTCGCTCCATCCGTCCAGACAGCAAAACAAAAGACACACACGTTCATCGTCAATCATCTCACTTCGTCTCTGAAAGAATAAAGCGCTTTAAACGTCTTCGGTACATATCCGTTTATGTGCACGATCATCAAAAGGGATCTGGCATAGCTACAGGTGCATTATAAAAGGTTTTACGCCTGGACGTGTTGCCTGAAAGAGATATTTGTAGAATTATAGTATTTATCTGATGGGTGCATGTCTTCTCTGAATGGGGTTTTAAAAAACAAACTTTAAAAAATAAAAGTTTGCACATTTAGATTCTTATATTCATTCAGACATAAAATGACAAAACTGGACCATTCGCCTAAGGATTTGTAAATGTTGTCTAACTGAATAATAAGTACTGTTCGGTCTGCAGTGGAGGACATTGACTCCCCTGGAATCTCTATTTAAATCATATATTTTAAGGGTATCTTGCGAAATGTTGAGGAATGTGTTATGGGCCAATATTTCCACGCCACTTTGATTCATGTTCATGTGCGTCAAAGCCTGTAACAACCGGTGGTTTTCAAAAATATTCGCATATCTAGAAAATGAGTCAAAAACGCCGAGTTGTGCCTGTTTGTTAAATTATTAACACGGCACTATATGGTCTACTCAGACACCGGCTTGCCAATAACAAGTTTCTGAATGGAAACATTACCAAGGATATAAACAGGCGAATAAATTCACTTTTAATGTTTCCTGAGAGTTTGCAAACGTGAACGAACTTACATTTAAACCCAGCATGATCTACCCTCCGAAAATGTCATTCTTTCTTTATAATAATATATTACGTGAAGTGACATCAGACATTATAGGCTTACGATACGTTCTTCAAATTGTTTTAATAGATGTAGCCTATCTTTAATATTAATAATAAAATCCTTTGCATTGTTAATTCGTATTGTACCTTATTATTATAATACAAAGAATGCTGAGCATGTCGACATTGTTTATATATTCACAAATCTATTAGAACAAACGTCAGAAGTTATACTGCTTTGCTTTCATATCGACACTGTTAATAATAGTAGGTTAAATATAGTTTGCTGTAGGTTATAGCCTTTGAAAGAAGTTTATATATAAAATAAACTATTTCTTTTGGTACAGTCAAATAGTTTAGCGGGCCTATATATATATATCCCCGCTCCGTGAGGCCCACTTTGTTTTAAGAAACCAAATTAAAAAAAAATGAAAAAGGGAAATTTACAGGAAGTGATTTTAAAGACAAGAACTTCGTCGTCCAGTCTGGAGCAGGGTGACCGCGGAGCCTAAAGTCAAACATTGCTGCTGGTTTGTAAGAAGTCGCCGCTGGACCATGATGTCTGCACCTGCTTGTTGTTGGAGAAGTTAAGTCCTTATTGTGGAGAAAACTTTTGTTTAGGTGGAAGAAGCCTCGCAATAACAAGGACACTGACATATTCATTCAAACCAATTAAAACCAAGTGCAAGAAGCTACCAGGAAATATTCCGCTGCAGGAAATAGTTACAAACCTATTTATATTCACCACGCCATACCAAGACGATGCCTCCATAATATTTTAGGCCTATATATTAATATAATACTGTAATAAGAGAATAATAGTCCTGACAAACAGGAGCACGGGGCTCCCGGATCTGAAGTTACACAGACACAAGTAAGATATCATTTTAAAAAAGAAACTGCAGAAATGCCATTCTAATATTGAGAACTAGCGGTGAAACCACTGAAAACAACTCTCGGATCCACTGACGTAATTTGGAGTTCACAAAGGCCGCATCGACCAAATCACCAGTTTAGAGCGTGTTTTTCTTCTTTATAAGATTGATGCACGTTAAAATAGAGGCTCATTCTTTAGGTGTGATTCAAAGTTAGAATATTATTACCAATAATTAGAACGATTATAATTTTAATGAGACACGATATCAACACAGGTTGAAATAAGCCCAGACAAGTATGTTTGTGTGTCGTCATCTTTCCCACTGCGCCATACCTGCAAACACTTTAGGCCTACATGTGCTACTTGCGCAACTGTTAGCACATTTCTTGTCCAACGCTTGGGTTCGAATAAAAAAGGCTTTATAAACTACACGTGTTGTTTCATCCGAAGAATGTGTACTTTTTTTTTGCAAAGCTCGTGCTGTAAATATTAATAAGCGCGTGTTTACTGATGTGTTGGCTGTCACAGCAACAAAAGCCAAGTGGATCCTATAATCAGTGCAGAATGTTTTAAATTTCGATTTGAAATATTTTTTACAAAGCGGATTGACTCGCCGTGAAGACAGATATTCATTGACAGATGTCCACAGAGTGATTATTTCTTATATTTGGTGTGAAAAGTCGTGAGTGAATGAGTTGCTTCTCATCATTATCAATAACGGCCGCTGCAGGTCCACGTCTCTTCTGCATAAATATATATATATATATTTTGGACAATAGAGGATACACGTTGTTCGTGTTGTTCTGAAGCCCCAAGAGCTTTCAGCTTAAAAGCTTTAATTTTTCAAGAGTGAACCACATCATAATATCTCATGTGTCTCATTTAAAAAATTCCCCCAGGCCACACAGTTTCCTGTTTCCAGAAAGTGGAAGACAAAGAAACCAAAGCTTTATTTAAATTAGAGACAGACTGTAGGACCAAAGCGAAATTATGGATTAAAGCTGAAGGTTTATAGGCTACATTCGCCTGCACTTTGGGCAAGGACAACATTTCACAGTGAATCACTCTGCTCTTGATTTCTTTGTTTTTTTTATTTATTTATTTATTTATTTTTTGCGCAATGCATCCTGTGCAGGACTTGCACAGACACGGATTGATGGACCGGAATTAGTGCAGCTTCATTTGTACCAGTGTATTGCACATTATGAAGCCATAGGCAGGACGAAGTTCAAGTTCAAAGTCACTGTTGCCAAAGTCCCTGTGCGCTGACAGAGCTGTTCAGGAGAAGACACCCTTCACCTCTCTCACCTCGCTCGTAAACCAAATCAGTAGCAGTTTGCATAAACGGGATCCAAATCCGATCCTACTGAAAAAATAATCAAGAGTCCCATTTAACCAGTGGTCCAAAAAAACAAACAAATAAATAAATAAACAAAACCTGCGACAAATCCCATCAGGCTCTCCAGACTCAAATTATTGACGGGTATGGTTAAGCATGGTTTGTTTTAAGCAGACCTGTATGGACTTGTGTAAAGTAGATAATTATGATCTATGTTAAAGCCGTTGGTTGCAGAGAGATAATGCTCTTCTCATCCCTGCGAACGATGCATATCATATCGGGTCTGAGTGAAATAAATTATGTCGTTCTGACGCTCAATTGACGGACGGACGGCCTGACTTGACGGACAACTGACGTAAGAAAAACTGCGATTCTTTTTCTAATTCGATTTCTTTTTAAAGTTTTATTTCTAAGCGCTGTGTCTAGAGCGCAAACATGTCTTTTGTCAGGCGTTAACCACCAGAAACCTATGTTAAGAATCAAACTGTCACATCCTCAGAATTATTCATGTTCATATCAGTTCAATAATATCTGTATTGTAAAAAAGTGGACGAATTCAAGAAAGATAAAAACTGAGTCAAACTGGAGTTAGAAGTTTTTGAAGGCGATGCAGTGCGCGTCGAAACGTCGCTGACCCATTTATAATAAATTACTAAAGGGAATCGTGTGCTCCAGTATATATTTAAGTTTTTGGGGGTTCATTCATTGCGAAGTTTTAGTCAAATAGTTGTTATTTACAGCATAAACACACATAAATTAATCAATAAATAAATGGCCCACACGAATAAAATAAACCTTTGCAAGTCCCAGCTCCCAGTTGTTTTGATGCTTTGTTAAAAAAACAACAACAAAAAAAATCGGCTATCGATGAATTATTCCGTAAAAACACTTAAATACAAACCAAATTTAGGCAATTGCAGCACTGCTATTAACATTTTCCGCGGAATAATATTCAGGCTGTACCATATTCTGTCAGTTATTCTTCCTGCGGTTTTATGAAAAAGCCAACAAAACTCCAAAACTTCGGAACCTGAATTCTTCTACTGTATCTCCAGAAAAGGGAATCGATCCTTGAAAGCTTTAATATATTTTCTATTTAATTGCACGATTAACACTCGAATAGGCTGTAAATTAATTCGCATCTGTTAGATTTTAAACGAGGGAGACTGTTTTGTATGTGGTTACAGGCCTATAGCATTAATTTCAATATTAAGATACAGAAAACAAATTAATGTGCGACTTCAGGCCATCTGAACGATTCTTACGCGTTGACTAATAATGCAGAGAACAAAGACGTCCGTTTTTGGTGTAACTTTAGATCAGATATAATCTGGAGAGAGATTGTGAAGGAACAAATTAAATCAAATTCTTAAAAAATGCTATCATTCTTTTGGTGTAATACAATTTTAAAAAACAGAACAAACATTACATTTTCACTATTCGATTTCAACAACACATTTACCCAATTAGATTTTAGACTAAGTTCCAGGAAAAGTGCATTAATCAATAACGAATGATCTTTTGGGAGAAATATTCCATATTTACAATCATTTCTGCTGCACCAGTGCAAACAATGTTTTATTTGACTTGCAACCTTTTTTAATTTACTAAATGGATGCATTTATTGGCAAAGATCAAACTGTAGTATTTAAATCTATTATTTAAGTATTTATGTAGAGAGCAGCTGCAAATTTGAAAGGAGATGCAATCTCTATTATGAGATTCATCAACGTATTTAAACGTTCAACGACAATATGAATACAGCCACACATTGTAAATGGACAGTGAATATAGAACCTCAAGCCAGGACGTTTATCAAATGTTCTAATGAATGATCTTATTTTTCACAGTGAATATTCATGGTTCACAGTACACATATTGTATCTCCCATGTGTCAATGTCTCTCTTAGGTCAGCTTTGACTGTTTTGAAATGCTGGAAATATCCTCAAGGGGAAAAAATGTTTATGAACTTGTTTAAGATCAGGGTAAACAAAACAGATAAATTAGTTTGGCCAACAATATGGGGAAGTCTATTTCAAGAGCTGGTGGAGATGTACGATAAAGCAAATTCACTTTATATGCGTCCGGCCTTACTATACAAGCTGTAATTAAATCCTATTCCTAAAACTATAGATTAAATTGACTCTGAGGTGCTGACTCTTAAAGCTGAGAAACTGATTGGGTCACTTTTAAACTGGAGTCATATGTGGCTGGCTGCTAAATGAGCATCACATGCATAAATCAATTAGGAACTTCTGTATTATTCTAAATAGGATAATGCTCATTACTACAGTGAAGGGCAGCAACATCAAAGAAAAAGGATATGAAGAATTCGGTTCAGTGAAGTTACACGTTTCATTCACTTTGACATTCCTTTCGTAGGACAAAAGAGTTTGGTGTGGTATAACGCCTGCACTTTCTTTGTAGGTACTTTTATCTTGCAACAAGAAAATGAATTGGGGAAAACAAAAACGGTCAAATATATATTTGGAAGGGTTTCTGAAAGGAGATCAAATGAGTTTTTTTCAGATATGGCATGCTGGGACAATTTACCAGAGAACTGCGTGTCTGCAGTTTTAATTAACTCTTGATGCCAAGTACTAAAATTCCGAAATAGCAGAGATCAAATATCAAAAGAGACTTCTAATCAGCATCATAGCCAGGTTCTATATCAGAAATGGTAATTATCTTCCTAATCTTAGAGCAGGTATTATAAAAGAAGAAAAACCATACAGTGAGGATTAGGGTCATATCTTTTCTTTCCTCAGCTGAAAATGATTTTATGGATTCTGTATTGACAAATTCACTAAAAAAGAATAGAAGTAAATTGTTCAAAGGAAAGTTCTGGCTTTGATATTTTACCCTTGAAAACATGTTTTATTTCAATACTTTAATTTATTCAGAATGCATGAACTATACAGAATACTTATCAGATATTTGACTGTTGGCCATGCAGTTTGGTAGACAATAAATACTAATAATAGGATGATGAGGCCAATAGACTTTTTTTTTTTAATAAAAACGTCCTTGTAATGTGTTGCACAAACATTGTCGCACAGCCAATGATGGGTAAACAATTACTAAGAAACAGAAAGAAAGCCCTAACACACAATCAAAACACGCTGACTTCTGACGGATACCGGGTGGACAGATTTTTTTTTTTGTGTGTACAATCATGCACTACCCGTCACTTGGTCCCATATTGTGTGTGGGTATAATGATCACAAGAGAGGACCTTTTCCAGAACTGGATATATGCAGTTTGGGAAAAAAAGGCTCTGTCATTCTGTTTCTATACATTTCGATAGTGTTGAGCGGTTCAAATCAAAGATTCTAATAGTTCCTAAGAAGTGCACACAACAATAAGCAAGTATTTTGCAACACTTTTTCTGTTCCTTCATTTTGTGTGTTTAGAAGAGCAATTCAACAACTACATACAGCCTGTTTGTACCCTGTATATGTCCGACTTTGCATATGGTATATAGATATTTCTTGTGATGGATTGTGTGTACATTGTGTACCTGCAACCTATACACTTTCTGTACATACCATATGTGTTCATTTGTAGACCTGATAATGTAAATACATTTTCTTCATAGATAAACATTTGTTTTATTATTACTGCCCTGTGAGTGTAATGAGTGAAGGAAATATTTAATATTTAAAAAGAAATCCATCATATTTTTCATGAATTTCTTTGTATGTCAACTTTTTGATGCTCAACTAGCTAAAATAAACCATCATTTCTCTGCACTGCACTTAGTTTGCATATAGACCATGTCCTGCTTTTCAGTCCTAAAATTAAAATTCATATCTTCAATTTACCTGCTACAATCACCCAATTACACCAATATCATTTCATGTACCTTGTTGTTTTATGTCTTTTAATTGTAGCAATTCAGTATTTTGAGGTGAAGTCTACTTCTTGTAAGACATTTCATTTTGCCAGGCATTTCACATCAAACTTTTAGTTACTCTAAGTCTAGCTGAGTCAGCTTCACTGACAACAACTTCCAAGTCGCTACAGCAGGTTTTACATCTATTTTATGGCTAGAAAGCAAATAAATCCAGACTCTTTTTCCCCCTCTTCACCTTAACTCTTTATCTTTACTTCTGCGCTTTTGGTTCTTCACTCTTATAGATGCATGAGCTAAAACAAGCTTGAAGGTCTGCATTCTTCACCACTGATGTCCTTGGCTGTGAAGGAGAAGATTTTAATTAAAACGGGAAGAAGAATCTTATTTATAAAACCTACCACTTTTCTAACCAGGGTTACAGAGTGCTAAAAGCACTGGTACTGGATTGAAAAATAAGATGCACTATCGTCATACGTGCTCATAAGAAATATGTATGATGATAGTAAATCTTATTACTATCATCATACATGCTCATAAGAATTTCATGTAAGCCTTGAAAAAAATGTGTTTAATGGCAGATCAAAATGCTCTCACCTGCAGGGTGTTGATCAGACATGTGTGTATGTATATATATACATAAATACACACACACACACACACACATATACATATACACACTGCATGGGGATCTGGGGTCTTTTCAAACTCATCCCAGCTGTTTGAGCCTTGAACAACAGTAGCAGCAGATAAGTAATAAAATCAAACAAAAATTTAAGGAGAATGTGCAGATTTATTTCAAGAAGTCACTGCTAACACTGAAGAAAAAAACAGACTAAAATGGAGAACGATAAAATTAAAATAATTGAGTATATTTTAGAAGGTACCCAGAGATCTGAAGCACAACAACAATATACAAGGATTTAAATAACGACAAACATAAAATATCTTGTGTAAATACCTTGCATACTATACATTATATTCAAATAACCACAGGCAAATCACTTTACGTTAAAAAATGCCAAACAGCTGACAGGAAACCTCCAGCATCTTAATTCAGAAGAATGAGACACTCTGCAGTATAGCACACTATAACGCAGTGTCGTTGCATGCTGATATGCATTTCCACCGCGTCCTCATACTGACTCACAAAGTGATCATTCTGCCAAACAGCAGAACTGCACTGAAGGAACCTGCAGCTGCATACAACAAAGCCGTGTCGATGTTACAGGGAAATGACTGGCCCAATGTATGTGGTCATACAGCCAACTAGAAAGGAATCCTTTTAAAATACTTGCTGCATTTTTTTAAAGTAGTTTTGTTGCTCCTCTGTAAACGTGGGAATTGCTGTGATTTGGATTTTAGTTTCACTCAGAGACTGCTGTGCTGATGTTTATCTAACAAATAGGAACCTCACTGTTTACTGATACCTCCTTTTTTTGCTGTGCCATCAGAGCTGTAATAATGTCCCTTGCTGTGCCAAGCTACTGTTGAAGCAAACTGGAATGCATTTAATGTCAAGTAGCCAAGGGAAGTGTTGTCTTAGTCACCAAGATTGGAAACTCCACAGCTACGTATTTCAGCCCTGTATCCCTAGGAATTATGTCCATATTGGTTGATTCTTCACTTTGTGATTTATGTTCAGCACTGATGCAGGAAGTAGTGTGCCCTATGTGTAACGAGTCATTGCACAGTCAGAATGAAATTCACCTCCCATTAATTTCTATATAGAACGGGCAAGACACATTTGCTTCTAGTCGAGTTCAATATGATTGAACTTTGACACAGAAAAATTGTGGTTGACAAGGGGTGGCATTGACCTCTCATTCGAGAAATATTGTTTAGTTATATTCTTGTTTTATAACTGCACCGTGAAAAAATACAAGCAGCAGAGAAGAGGTGCTACTTGGCTTTATAGTGAGTGCAAGAACAGTGACAGAGGATAATGAGTAAAATGTTTGATGAAACGCTGTATAATTTACAACTTTGTGAACTGTTGTTGCAGCAGTTTATGTTTACAACCCTACACACTTCATCTCCTGTCCTCTCCTGCTTTTGGCCACACCACACAAGTACATTTCGGTCTGACTGTTGAGGTTATGTGAATGAGCCTCAAACAGTTTCTACATGAGCTGAGTGGCAGAAGTAACACATTAGCAGAGAAGCCGTAGCTTCAGTCCTCCGTCTGTGTATGCACAGGATGCGTTCACACAGTATTGAGTGTAGGTCACCTATGTTTTGGCATTGCTCAGAACCGAATACATAAGCACTGTGAAAAATAGAGAAAATGTAACAATATGAATGTATGGCGCAAGTGAAACATAAGCCATACCTTATTTGCTATAACCACTATCTGTGTCTAACCTTAAAGTTATCCTGTGGAGTTTCTGACCATTAGCTGTGCCATGAAGCAATGTATTTAAAAATGGCTTTTTATTTTGTTGACACGTGGACTAGACAATAAACTTTCCTGTCTGCAATTTCATGTAATTCTTTAATCAACAGATGTCAGTGAAGTATTGTGAAGGGTAACAAGCGGTAACCTTCAGGGATGACAAATTAAGCCGCATGGAATGCTGCAAAAACGTCTGTTGCAAAAACCGCAATACTTCAAATGGCCACTTCAGGTTTTCTCCAAAAATGAGTCAATCCCCATAGAGCACTGTAAAAAAAAATGGCCAACTTTACAGCAAAAATGAACTGAATAATTTACAGCCGCGCTGAGTGACAGGTTACCCATTAGCTATCGGCTGCTAGAAATCTGCAGCTAGCTGTCTGCTAGACGCCGCTCCCACCCAGCTTTACAGTCAGTCAGTCATTTTCTATATCCGCTTATTCCTCATTAGGGTCACGAGGGTCTGCTGGAGCCAATCCCATTGCATTACAGTCGAGAGACAGGGATACGCCCCAGACAGGTCACCAGTCTATCGTGGGGCCCAGCTTTACATTCTCATCCAAATATGGTCATGGGAGAGACACTTCTAGCTCCAAAACAAAAATCAGAATGGCCAATGGCCTGAATGTCACCTCCGGGCTTCTAAACGGGAGTTCGCAAACTAATGGTTGAAATTATGGTGACTACATCCATTATTTATACAATCTATGGTAGAAATGTGCCAAAGAGGCAGTAAAGAAAAAGTAAGGAAATGCAGAGAAACGAGAAATATAAACATGACTCATAAATATAACATATAAACATGACACACATAACTTTTGTACCCAAGCTGCCAAGAGCAGAATTTTTCTTCTTTTAAATTTGACCATGCCTCTATCCTTTTGTTTTCAGAATGACATATTCGTGTTATGGGAAATTCTTTGTTCTGCACACCTTTAGATCTGCCAGCGACTCTACAGTCTGGCAACAGACCAATCTGTCACTTCAATGATTCTCAGTGTTCCTTTCATATTGGTGAGCTGCTAGATTCTTCAGATGTGTACCAAACCCTTTCCTTTATTTTGGTTTAGTATTTTGTTATGAGGCAATAAGCAAACCTCTAGTCAAAAGGTCATTCTTTCAGCTCCCTTTCAGATATTTGCAGACATATGCTCCACGTCCTCTAGTAATGCATATTTTATTCCTCTTCAGCATTTCTCCTTTCTTTCTTTAACGACCAAGGTGAACTTAAGCATGACGTATGGCATTCACAGCTATGAGTGAGAGGGATGCCACTAATATTCCACATTTTAACCTGATACCAATCTAATGGCCTGCCATAGTGCAATCAAAAAGAATTAGAATGTGTAGGCAAGTTTGACCTTGATAGCCTACATTTGGCAAAAAGAACAAAAACAAAACAAAATGAATATCTGAACCCCAAACTTGAAAATGATAAGATGACTGGTAGTTGACAATTGAAAATACTTAATGAATAGTCAAATATTCAACATCAACAATTTCATCCACAGTCTAGTATGTTTACTAAAAGCTGAGAAGGCTCAATGAAGAGATGAAACACTTATTCCTTTCACTGGCAAACATTTACTGGTCCCAGTATCTCAATTGTAAGGATTTACTAATTTTTCAAACTGAACAATATTAAGACTGTAGTTCAGATGAAAAAAACATGTCTGCTGGGGTTATCAAGGAATGTAAATTTTATGACATTTTATAGGAAGAACTATTTAAAAAACAAGGTAATTGACTAATAAATAATGAACCTGTTGCAGCACTATTGCAACACAAAATTCACATTATATTACACTGTCCAATTGCCAAGGTGATACACTTCTAAACTTTGCACAGAGCAAATCATCCAACCTACCACCACTATCAGTACTGTGTGATTTTTTTAATTGTTAAATTTAAATTTAATTTAATATTACTTTGCACATCTTGAATATTATGTGTAAGATACTTCACAAACAATAATTTGTGTTAATTCAGTGAGTTTTAGCCATTTAAATTAAATCTGCCACACCACAATGTGGAAGTTGTAATGCCCATAAGTCCTAATGCAGTCTCAACCAAAACTCATTTTCATGACAGTGTTACCTTAAGTGATCGCAGCCAACAACCCTTTGTATCTAATTCTACAGGAAAGGCGAGAGCCCTGCTGTTGAAGTAATACTTTGTAATGGTATTAGGAGGGCTGTAAAAGTGTCAGAGCCCTCGAAACAGGCAACCAGAGAGAGAGGCATGGTCTGCTGCTTGCATAGGCATCAGTAAGTGCATACACAAAGTGATGTGTATGAAATCTGAAAGCCCTACTAGCCTTGTGACATAATGTGATAGGACTACTTTGTTTGGAGTTATTAAACTGTAATAAGTGAAACAGAGAGGAAAATACATTACAAAAAAGATACATTTACAAAATGGTGGTATATAATTGAGATAAAAATTGTGAATGTTGCTATTAAGTATCACATTGTTTCTTCTTTCTCTCCCTGCAGTTGCATAAAACAGTGAGTAAAGTATATAGAGTAGATCATCAACCACAGTGGGTTATATAACAATATTTAGCTACACGGATTTAGCGTTCATTTAGGCCTCTACATTACTCAGATTATGTACTGTATGGTAGTGGTAGCCTCATAAACAATTCAATGACACATTAATGACATAAAGACATTAATATTTAATGTCTACTCCAATGGATAAAATATTTTTTTCTGAACATCACTCAAAAATAATTCTGTTTTTGAATGATGTGACTTTTCTCATTCCTGTCAGAATTGATGCTCTAGCATTCTGAGAAGAAATGCTTTACTTGTCTGCGGCAGTAATTCTTCCACCCGTGGTGTAAAAAAATCAGTGTACTTCCTGCTTCTCTGGCTCAGGGTGAAGTGCATCTTTCTTCCTTTGTCTTTTGTGACTTTACAGAGGTTATTGCAGTTAAGGATTCGGCTGCGTGAACTGGCTCTGCTTTGCTTCAGTAATGGTTTGGGTAACCTTAAAAAAAATAATAAATAAAAGGTGGAAAGCTTTATATTGAGGTCCATGTAATAAGCTTTAGGTTAGTATGTTATAAGGCCCTTATGGATCTTTAGAAGGTTCTTAACATGACTATGCATTAATAAGAATATATAGATGTTAATAATAACATTATAAATATATAAATAAATTGTTGCTTAAATTAAACTTAAAATATACTTTATTGTGCACTTTTTAGTACAATGCAGCTACCGTGTTATTAAGGATTACTTTCTTTGACAGTTCTCCTGTATAAATTAATCTATAATGCATGGAACTTTTTAATATCATTGGATTAATCATTGCTTTCTTTTACAGTACAGTTTTACATTACCATATACCAGATTGATATCTAGTATTTCAGATGTAGTTTTTTTCTGTTTTTACCTACCTACTAGTTGTAACCACCTATAATATAGAATTAGTAACTGTACCAATAGAGGACTGTTAAATGAAAGGTATACCACATTTTCATAATATGTTTTATAGTATATCATTTATATATATTATATACATATATATGTATATAATATACATATATATAATCATCAAATCTATCTACCTACCTACCTACCTACCTACCTACCTACCTACCTACCTACCTACCTACCTACCTACCTACCTACCTACCTACCTACCCACCTACCCACCTACCTACTATTATTACTAATATTATTACTATTATTACTATTACTCATACTTAGAGGCACATATTGCTTATGCTCTGGGTAAACACACTGAGCCGCTGACTGTGCTGACTTCACATTATTTGTTACTCTGACCAGCTACAGTAAACTCAAAGGCTCTAAACTCAAACTCCCAATGGGGGAGCTCTCTGTTGTAGTCAAGCCCTTCAGCCCTGCTTTATTTAGTAAAATGATAACTAAAAAAATTTATTTACTTTCATCCAATTTAGTCTGAATTCCAGATATGGGAGTTGTGAAAACATAGTTAACATGTTTTAACCTTAATAAAGCAACAAAAAAAAGTTATTTCAATAAATGTATTTGTAATGTTATTATGAACAATTATAATAAACTCATAAGGATTTTATTAATGTTTTTATGTTGAACAGTTTTTTCTTGTGTCTTATAATCTAACAATGCATATAATGTAATTATTACCAGTACATAATCATATTAACACATGTTAATAAGAATCTTATGACCTATAAGTGCCATATTATATTAGTAATATTACATATTATCCATTGTTTTTACAAGGATCGTAGTATATAATATCTTTTTTCAGACCAAGCAAACCATTAATTAACAGTTCAAGTTTGACAGCCTTATATTATTATTATATCTGTTGGATTTTGCAGGAAGATGTACCTAGAATAAAGCACCAAATCTTTAATTAATTATTATGAATTATTAGTATTTTATAAAAATGATACAGTTTGCCATTATTTGTTTATTTAGCAAAAAATATATATGATCAGAAATAGATAAATGTTTTATATATTGTAAGTTTGTCAAGTGTAACCATGAGAATAGAAGTATATTAGACTGTGCATTAGATTGAGGCTTTCTATAAAATCTTCAAATATAAATATGCTCAAATAGATCATCCCATCCAGAACAACTACATGCCAGATAACAGTAGTGCATTTCAGTGTAACATCTATCAATCCAAAGAAGACTACATTATAAAGAAACCAATCAAAATTTGACATGTTTTTCCAATGTAGCCAGGCTGTAGGAACCACATACCAGCTACCACACACATGCACATGAGCGTGTCCACACACATACACACACAATGCGGCTATAAATACACATAAGAGGACTCAACCCAGCTGCAGTGAAAACCATAAATCAACAAGATTGATTTCTGTGGTTTGATTGGTTTACAGTGAAGATAAAAATACATACAAAGATAAAGATTGAAAGAAATAGATTTAGATTGGCAGATTGATTGATTAAACTTCATATTTTTAACCTGCACTACATGTGGCATGCATTTTCTATTTCAATAATAGATTCATGAAAAATCTCTCAATTTTGCAAATTTATACACTTGCAGTAGTGTACACAAATACTATTGAGCATGTTAAAAATACACCAATACTATGTCTTGTCTTCTGATGATACTTAGTTTCTGTACTACCTTTGCTCATAAATCAGTCCTGATTTTTAAGTGGCAACCCAGCAACGCATGCAATGCATACAGTGCATTTCTTTCCGTATGCTACTGTATGAGTACTCCTTAGTGAAATGTGTACGGAACAGCTGAATGTCCACTTTTATTACAATGATTGGCAGAGGTATCATTGGTTGCTTGTATGTTTATAGGTATTGATATGGTTTACAGGCATACTTAACAGTAGTCCTCAATTTTAATGGAATTAAAATTTCTAACTATGTGCACCAGTGCTTAATGTGCCCTTAAATTATTTATTTTTCATTATGGTATGTTGTTAATTGTTGCTAATCTGGAAGGAAAGAGAATTACAGTGTGTGATCTAAACCTTTGATATGCAGTCAAGCTTACATTATGGTACATTCACATGAGGAAAAAAAAACAAAACTTCTCCAGATGGAGGCTATTGTGTTGAGCACAGTGACTCAATAAACCAGTAGAGGTTGTTAGTTGCTTGAAATATGAGTAATAAACTAGGCTTGGGTGGTGTCTGTTTTTTCAAACCTTCCCGACGTTTCACAGGCATGTGCACAGACAGGCCTGGCCTTTTGTTCTTGGTCTAGGTAAGTGTTTGCACGTCATCTTTTTCTATTTCTTTTTATAATTTTATATTTTATATTTTAAATTTGGCCCATGGCTTCAATTTTCAAATAAAACTGTGCTGTAATGCCCCAACAACTGCATTTGTGTTCTGCAAAGCCACTTCAATTACAGCCACCACAGTTATTACCCTGCAGAGCACCATGATCCACGTCTCCCTGACCTGCTTTCATTTTGACAGACAGGTAACGATGGTGTTTGCCCTGAGCCCCTGTATTGTCTGTCACTGTTGTGAAATTAAACCACTATTAAAACATCTCAATACAGCCAGCCTAATTTAGACAATAACTCACTGTTCAGCTTTATACAACCAAGCTACTCTGGAGTAAAATAGCCGAAGAAAACAAGTGAACTCCAGGAGGCTGGTTAGTTCCTTTTTCAGGCAACTGATACAATTAAATATGCATTATGTGGTTAATAGACTTCGTTATCATATTTGCATATCGCTTAATATATATATATATATATATATATATATATATATATATATATATATATATATATATATATATATATAGTAAGTATAGAAACAGTGCTGTTTATAATAATACAATAACAATCCCAATAATAATTAATACATTTGTTAAAGTTAACATATGTATAATAGGCTATGACAAGATAATTATTTGTCACATTTAGTGATGATGTCTCTCAGTCTGTAACTTAGTATGATTTGCCTCTCTCTGCTGAATCTATCGCTTTTCTCTGCCATCTAGTCTTGTAAATGTAACAAATCAAACTTCTTAAAGTATTCCACCTTGATATTATTGATATTTGTTACAATTTAAGAGGAAGTGCATCTCTATCTCTATCTCACCTTTGGTGCAGTGACCGCAGACTCTTTTCTCTGTTGGTAGCCATGACCTCTTGAGTTGCCCTTTCTTTATGGCTAGACTGCAATCACTCTGCTGCCTCTGCTTTGTATCTCTGGTAGTAAAGACATACTCTGCCAATTTATATTCATGGTTTAGGGCCAGAAATCAATTACGTGTCTTTATAATTTTGGTTTGATTCATCCAATGTTCCAGAAAGGCATATTTTGTTAGTTTAATAATCTAGTTAACTCTGCATAGTAGGTGGAAAGCAGTTCTGGTCTGAGGCTGAACAGTGTTTTATTTGATCAGTAATGCTGGTTCTCAAATCACATACGAGTTCTCAAATCACATACGAGTGCATAAGTATGTGAATTGTGTTCACACTGACAATGATGGAAATCCAGTACACCATAAATATCAAGATGGTATACTGTAACAGTAAAAAAAAAAGTTCAGTATGGAACACAGTACTTATCCTCAATGATCACTATCTTGCCTAGGCAAAGGAAGGGGAGGGACCACCAAATTTCAAAATAAAATGAAAGCTGTTTACTGTAGGACTATTGACATTGGGAGTCTATAAGATTTCATCTACATGGTTTCGTTATCACCTGAAAACACAGTAATCTTTAATAAAATATCAAATTGACTGTCCTACATCATGGAAATGTAACAATTCTAGCCTAAAAATCTCCACTACTGCTGTTAGTTAAAACAAAATACATTCTGTTAGATGGTACTTCTGATAATGTTTTAAACTGGTTTTAAATCTACATTACTGGGAGAAAATATGTGTTATGTGTCTAGGGCAGTGGTGACCCCACCAGCTTGTCAAGGGCTTCATACGGATTTCAGGATTAGAATAATTTGCGTTAGAATGGGAAAATACTTAAACATGAAGAAAAATAGATTTCCAGAAGCAGGGTTGGTCACCACTGGCCTAGGAGATGGCAGGATTCTATAAAACATGATTTACCTTTCGGCGTACCCCAAGGGAGCTGTCTCAGTCCCCTGCTATTTTCCCTGTATATACTGCAATTGGGTAACATCATTATTAAATACAATGTTAATTTCCATAGCTACACAGATGATACCCAACTATACATTTCTCATGAACCAATAAACCCAGACAGCCTTTGTCCAATGACTGCCTACTTGGCCTCCATAAAGTGGATGAATGACAACCTTTTAAAGCTAAACATGGATGAACGGAAATAGTGGCTTGAGGGCTCTGACTCACCAGACCAAATCTCAAGTTAAAGGATCTACGTGTCATCTTGGATCTTCATTTAAGTTTCAAACCCTCATATTAGTAAGGTGACCCAGAATGCTTTCTCCACCTAGGAAACATTTCTGAAGTACGGGCAATTTTAACACACCAGGATGCTGAGAAACTGATTGATGCCTTTTAGTAGGTTAGACTATTGCAATGCAATTTTTATTGGTCTCCCAAAAAACGTCTATAAAAAAAAGGAATTGAACAGAATTCTGCTGCTAGATTTTTAAGTAAGACAAAAAAGAAAGGGAGCACATCACTGCTGCTTTAGCTGAACCAAACTGTCTCCCTGTTTCTTTTAGAATTGCATTTAAGGTTCTTTTAATTACCTACAAAGCTTTAAATAACGGTGGCCGTGAAGGGAAAATGACAAAAAAGGAAAACATGACATTTATAAAAACCCAAAGAAAGGAGAACACAACCAAAAAGTAAAAACATAATGAAAAGGAATACAACCTTTACAAAAACACAACATAAAATAAAAATATGACATTAACAAACATGTTCTGTTTTCTCATATATATACACTGATGTGTTTATCTGAAATCAGATGACAGAATGCAACTCTGGAAGACAAAAGAATACTACTACAAGGTAGTGAGTAGAGCCATTGAGTCTTTTGTAATATTACACTAGGAAGACAATGTACATTAATGATCTATGGTTAGTGTTGCAGATGCAGCCCTTGTTACTGTGAAGACAATGTAAATCACATTGTATAGGTATTGTTTTTTTTTCGAGTTTCAACACTATCACTCATCTTGTGTAAAGAAGTTCAACATGAAGTTAAAACTAATGTTTAACTTGGTAATTTATTTTTTTTTATAGGAAAAACAGATCAGATACTTAGTATTCTCTAAAGTGCTCTCTAGTATGTAACATAATAGAAGGCATTTCTCTGCTCTTTTCTGTACATTGTTAAAATGGATTTTATAAAACAAAACATATTCCATAGTATCGCAGAGAGTTGATTAAGTGTTTAATATACTTCTCTGGTCTTTTCTATTCTGTTGCTATTGTCATAGGGACAAAGGAATACCTGCAGCCATGATGACTAGGGAATTAGCAGATACCATTGACCACAAAACTGTCAGATTTAATATCACATGCTCAAATGTTTGGGATGGAGCATTCAGAGGGTTCAGATGCTCAGGCTTCTCCGAAAAATCAGATTTGCTCGTGAAGTTCCGTGAAGATGAAAAATGATTCCAAAAGGAGACTTTCTGACACGTGTAATGAGTGAGTTGCAGTCGGTACTTGGTGTAATATGTTACAGGTTTTTTGTCAGCCCCAGACCTTGAAATTAGATGCGAGACAGCAAACAATGCAGAATTCAATTGTGTACTTTCTGCTTTCTTGAGATACTACATTTGGACTTGTTGTAATGTGATGTACTGTAGCTTGATGACTTTTAATGATGATTGTTTTCCACCCTGTGCGTCGCCTCAGCTGTCAGAGAGGATGAATACATCTTGGCAGGGAAAATGATAGCTGTGTCCATAGTTCATGGAGGACCAGGCCCACATTTTGTCTTTTGGGATGTGGTTAACCACCCCACGATAAGCTGGCGACCTGTGAACCACATTGTTGGACAACCTAGTTTCTGTGCAAATGTTGAGGACGTGACAGATGTTGAGATAGGAAGAGCTCTTAATGATGTATTAGAAAGAGAGTGGTTGTCATTGTTATAAATTTATTAACAACTGTGGCCTGCGTGAATTACTAAAAACATCGAAATCACATTTGTCTATTTTAAAGGTTTCTGATTATCTTGTGTTTTTCCTAAAATTAAATTTATCCAAATTGGCTGAAGTATGTATTTTACACTTGTTTGTTGGTCCGTCTGTCTCCCTCTGTTTTTTCTGTTTCTCCCTGCACATCTCTCTTTCTCTGTCCCCCTTCTCTCCCATTCAGATTGAGATTGCAGACTCTTTGGAGTCTCTGCAAGATGTGTTACTGAGACATAGTTCCTTGCTTCAAACTGTCGGATGCTTCAGGTATCCTGCAGAAGTCAGACACAATTATGACCAAATACCTTAAATGGTACATCATTGGCAGAAATCACAGTACAATTGAGATGAGGCCAGATATTTTTGAATTAACGTGTTGGAACAGCCATACTGCCTGTGTCAGACGTGTCTGGCTCACCTCTAATATTGAGAATTAAGACAGTATTCAGATACTTTGTGAAACAGTATGCAACACTGTATATAGCCTGAAATAATATGCCCACAGTCATTACCTTGTGTATTGTAACAAAAAAAAGTTACTGTCTGCAACCAATCAATATTCACCTTTTTTTAATAGATTCAAACAAAGAGCCAGCCTACACTTTCCCACAGTCCTTTGCCAACATCCCACTGTACTGGCTCCACTGTCATGTCATGTGGACAAGAGGTTGACTGCTATAGAACCAGAGCAACTCTTCAGGCCACAGCTCAGTCTAGCAGGGAGCAACAAGAGGACAAAAGAAAACTTGGCACTTGGTTTCTGGAAAGACTATGTGATGGACATGTGGTTTATGTGTAAAGTACCGTCCTGAAATGATAATCAAATCTGCTTTTACATAAATGGAAATTAATATCTGCTCTTTTTACAGAACAAGGACCTGTATCACTGGAGGTGCTCATGTTTTCCACAGGCTTTAAGTCAATTCCACCTGCAGGAATGACACCCCATCCAAGCAACACATTTACACAGGAGTCCATAGATCCCCTAGCAAATTCATGCGCCAACACAATTACACATTCACTCATGCACACATACACTCTTTAAAGCAAATACAGACTAAAGTTTCATTATTCAAAACTCACCAGGTTTTGGAAATATTTGAAAAGTGTGGAAAATTAGTTACCAAATAGAACAGGTCTGGCACCTTTAGAATAAAACAAATATAAAAAAAAGGAAAACATATCCTTAGGATTTGAAAATTGCAAAAAAAATGTAGTTTCAAACTATTCTTCCTTTGATTTTGCTACTTCATTGACAAAAATGTGAAGGCAAATCAAGGCAGGACTGATTAAATTAAAAAGTTATAATTTGCATAACCTTGTAATGATCCACATACAATTCCCATGACTGTTGTGCTATAATACAACACTTTGCATTTTTATTAGAACGTATATGTTCAATTCAATTTGAGTTGATGGATTACTAGTTATGCAAGAGATAGAGGTCATTTGGAATCCCACCAGGAGATGATGCAAGTCAGAGTGTTGAATCCTGTTCTAGTGGTCAGTACACTCATTTAAGTCTTTCTGGAGAATATCACTGAAACACAATATTAACTCCTGGTGTTCCTGGCTCCCAATGAATTGCCCAGTCTCTAATGTCTCCAAATAGGTTCATCGAAACTTTTGCTCTGGAATACATTAAATGCATGGGTCTTTACACAAGTGCAGAACATCATAATTGAATAATTTGAAACTACAACTACCACAGAAAAGCAATAATGGTGCTGCTATTGTTTTAGTGAAACTAATTTGTGTGGATGGTTAAGCCTGGTTTATACATGTAGACATGTAGAACAAGAATGTAGTAGAGTTTTCAGAAAATATTTACATTTTTTTTAAATATTTTTTAAAATCAAACAATACAGTGATGAATCTGGATAGATAATTTTGCTTCATTATTTTTCAATTTATTGTTTTGATTTGATCATCAAAAGCTGTGTGGTTAAACATCAAAGATGAAATTACAAAGATATGTATTTCAGCAAATGAAAACAAAAACATTTAGCAACTTCAATCGATTCCTGTTTCAATGATGTGCATATGAATGCATCATGAAGTTGCATTACCAATGTATATGGGTGCTTGAGTTTTGCCGTACAGAGAGCATGGACTCAGTGTGAAATAGATCACATTTCTAAAATTGTACCAACCTTTCTTTCCTGAAAAAGGACGACCACAACTCAAAAAGCTGATTCCGTGTTGACGAGTATTAACTGTAGCTTGACGAGTCTGCATAGGAGTCGGTATGCCAATGGTGGAGGGTGCATTGTATTGCTGCCATTGCCCCATTTTCTTTTCCAAAGTCAGTTCTTATTCTCAATGAGATGACAAGCACTTTCTTGGCACAGCTAATATAATTGTGAGCACAGATGGGTTGTTGGTAGCTCCACAAACAAGCCACATGATTCTTCTTGAAAAGCCATTCTGAGAAGGCCAAGCCAAAGGGTTTCAGCTTATCGTAGCCATTTACATGCCATATGTAGTTTGGTCCCATGGAGTGATATGTATCTCTCATAAAACTCTAGCGTGTTCTCATATGCCCTACATCAAAATATTGCCAGATAATTTCCTCCGTGGTAGCCATGTTTCCACCTGAGCTGTAAACTACCTGGTATGTCATAAAGCAGCCTCTCCTGCCTGTTAAAAAGACGGAGAGCTTTCATCCAATCAGCAATGATCCTTGTCATAGTAGATACCTGCCCTTTCTGTTCGCAGTTAATGTCATTGTGTTTTCCTTTATGTTGTTGTGTTTTCCTTTTTTGTTTCTCGTTTCAGGGCCACCGTAATTTAGAGCTTTGTAGGTAATAAGAAGAACCTTAAATTCGATTCTAAAAGAAACAGGGACCTGGTGCAGTTTAGCTAAAACGGCTAATGGGTAATCTGCAAAAAAATATATATATCTGATTTTAGATAAACACAACAGTACATAGATGGGAAAAACACATTTGTTAATGTCATTCTGTTTTTCTTTTTGTTGTTGTGTGTTCCTTTTTGTTGTGTTTGTTGTTTGCCCTTCGGGACACCTTTTTACATCGCTGTCTTTTTTTTTTGCAACAATATGTTTATTTGCTTTTTTAAACAGTTTAATTTTCACGTGCTAAAGAGCCATCGCTGACTTTTTAACACCCCATCAACCACAAAATCCCTTAGATTGTCTGAAGTCTTTCTTTAAATCATGCCCAGAGTTGTACATAAGCAAAGGAGGGGGGCTTGATTCAAATTTTCTCCAGTTGGTTCCTCTGCCCACTTTGTGAATGCACCTACAGCAGCATCGTTGCTGCTCTTTTGTTATCAGTACCTTATTTTTCATTTCTGCACCTGTCCCCCAAATGTTGCATGACCCTGACAGTAAAAGATAATATTTGTATTAAAAAAAAGAAGAAAAAAAACACTTTTCTGGTGATATAAGTCATTGTAACATGCATGACACTGACTCACACATTATTGGGCTGGTGCTTGTGCAGGTGGTTGTGTCAGACTGGCAGTTGAGTATAATCATGTGCCTAATAAACTGTATATGAGTCATGTGTATGAGTCATAGCTCTTTCTCAGAAGTAGATGAATTTCCTCAAATAACAGCAGACAGCAGGTACTTTAGTGATGCTAAAGCACCTTCGTCCTGACCACAAGTCACTGCTGATTTCAAGAAGATCCCGTCCACTTCTGAGGCACTTCATCAGAAAGAACCATGACGAGACAGTGCATCCACGCAGCTGCTCATCTGCACAAGAGTAGTAGCCATAGCAGCAGTTAGCAGCAGTTAGCAGACCCGGGGTGGAAGGCCAGACAACAACCAAATGAGTGAGTGTTTTTCCATTTTTATTTTTGCTAACAGTTATCAGTGCCCATCCCTTATCAATGCGCAAATGCTGAGAGATAGGCTTGTACCTGGAAAGATCTCCTTATAGCATAATGTTTGACTGACACATAACGATTTGGAATGTGTTTTATTGTGTTCCCGTTTCAAATTAGGTGTAACCAAATCTATTATACAAAAGCTGAGGCTCCAGTTTTGGGCCATATTGTGAGTATTTATAGATATTTCATGAGCCATAGCTTTTCTCAGTTTTTTCATCACATCGTAACTCAAAAATAAAGGTCTTCTTTACTAGACCTTTTACAATCAATAAACTTTTTTTTTTTTTTTTTTTTTTAATCTCATTTAAACAGTCCGTCACTGTCAGTTTTTGTATAAATAACTCAGCCTATAAATTTGGGAACAAAATTCCAAACCTTTGTTTTAACTTTCAGTGATAGTCTGTTTGGATTGATTGTTCTGATTGGATTTAGCATGAGTCCTTTAATTCAGTGGTTCTCAAACTTTTTCACATCAAAAATTCATAAACTGACCAAATTGGACCACAGACGCCTATCTGATCAGAAGAGTTTTCATTTAAATATTTTATAACAGAAATTAGACAGCTACTTATAGATGGAATTATCAGTTATCAGTTTATAGTGCACCCCCTCAACCATATAAATCCACTTTGAGAACCACTGCTTTAACTTATCTAAAATTGCAAATAGTGGGAATTAGCATCATTCCCTGTGGTATATCATTCTCCATATAGCGATTTTCATTCGACTTCAGTGGGTTTTCCATGTCTGCATGAGCACCCACCCACGTCTGGAACCTAAATGTATCCCTGTGTGATAATTACCTGAGTATATGAATATAACATTGTCATGGAAAAAAAGTATTATTTCTAATCGGACCAAAAGCCATTATTTCATAGCAAAGAAAGATGGAGTATAACATGGCTCTGTGGACATATTTGGTCATGTGGGTGGAGTTCAAACTCCAAAACAGAAAAGGATATATCTTTTCTTGTCCAGTTCTGACCAAATGGAGAAAATATGCCTCCGCACAACAGAGGCTGAACTGAGACCTTTCCTGCTCTCTTCAAAGATTTTTCCATATTAATTATTTAGAAATGTGCCCTGTCGTTTCTGACACCTGTGAAGGAGTTCAACCTCATGTTCCATTACAGCAAACACAGATACTACGTCATTAGGCTTCATATGTTTCCAGTTACATATGCTGAGGTCACTCATTTTCACTACTGCCTTCCAATTCCACTACCACTACCAACCATTCCAGAGCAACATGGAAACCATTAGCTAGCCTCTAATTAAATATCCAGAAAGCCTTTGTCACTATTTATGCCTGGCAAGAGATTGACTGCCTTACACATCAATATATATATATATAGTATATTATAGATGAATATATATTCATCTATAATATAATTCTAAATAGATATAATTTAGTACTATATAGATATTAAAAGCTTGTTATGATGCATACATATTAACTCCAAAAGCATTTCAAGCGAATCACTAACCTCTGTAGAAAGAAAAGCATATTGTAGATCCCAGGATTGTATGCATATTTTAAAGCTACAGTTTGAAATTGTATTAGTAGTTCTGTCAGTTGTGATGGATTTAATTTCATCCTTTAGCAAATATTTACCTCTCAGGAGCTGTTGGTGTTTTGTGCGTGTATTGGAGATTCTGCCTGTCTTAATCATTTTTCCTCATGTCAGGCTTTGCTTAGATACTGACATCTGGGCATTTATAGTGCTGGCAAATACTGGCTGCTGGCTGAGTTTTAGCATACTTCAAACCATACCTTGGAGGGCTAAGCAGGGGTTTGTTCAAATGAACAGATATTCCAACTCAAATCTGAACTAAATCCTGAGACAAGCCAAAATTTCCCTGGTTTGGCCTGGGTTGGCTGAGGCAATAACAATAGGTTTATTGTGCATAGATAATGTGTTTGAACAGACAGTTTTCACTGTCCAAAGTATGCCATATTCCTGTAGTCTGCAAAAGACTGATTGTACTGCATTGAAATTAAAAAGGAAGGATTAAGGATCAGCATGTTTATGTTTTGGTTTAATATAGAAAAATCAAGTAATACAGTATTGAAGAAGACCGGAAGAGATTTTTTCTAAATTTAACTAATCAGTCTTTGTTGTATTAGCTTGCATTATATATGGTAAGGTGTACTATAATATCTATGAAAATTCCTCAATACCAAAATATCAATTTCTACTTTTTAACCTTTAAACAGAAACACCTACTCTTTGAGGGTCAGTGGAGCAGAATAACACATTTAACATCAGTTTGAATGACCTCTCTGACAGTCAGAACACAAAAATCAAGTTTCACCAAGGCATCTCTTTTCTTGACCCATTTGAATTACATTGTATGGGTGATGTTTTATTGTGTTCTGACCGTGTATTTTATTCCTTTGAGGAAATAAATGTTACATATTGAATAAAACTTTATTTTTGACAACACAGACAAGGCCATAATTGTGACAAAGACGTAGTTTACTTTATGTTCACTGCACTGTTTGGTGTGCAAGTATAAAATGTCTCTTAATAGAAAGAAAAGTTATTCACAGCATCTCTATTCTTTTACTCATCGAGGTGTCAATCACTATGCCATCCCCACAAGTGTATAATATAACGATAAATATGTTTATGGCAAGACATAACATTTGACTGTAAATATGTCTTGGCCAACACACAAATAAATGGGTATGCCAGTAGAGCACCATATGTAACTAATTATGAACTCTTTTTTGTGCATTTTAACAAGAAAGTGAGTGAGGCAAGGGGAGAGAGACAACACTTGATCTTTTGCTTTTATTTTACTTAGCAGTACTTGCAATGCCTCACTTGTCTATCCATACACAGAAAGGAAAGGATTAGCCTATGGAAAGAAACAGAAACGTTGGAGGCCAACATTTATGTCATATTACAGTTTAGCATGCAGGAAAGATGTTGCAGCAAAACTAAGCAAGCTAGCAAGCTACTTTGTACAAAAATATTTCCCATGAATTACCCTGTTTACCCTACCCTGCAGAGAGAAACTGCTGTGGTTATGAAATGCAGCCAAATATTTCAGGGAGTGCACCGGTACAGGAAAAGGGCTTGGCACACCTTCTCTATTTTCTTTGTTTACTTGCATTTCATTCTGATTATTCTGTGCAACAACTAAAAGATAAAATGCGATGAATTTCACAAACTTAATTTTGAAACTTCTTCTTCGGTGGCTGATTAAGTTATCCTTGGTCTTAAGGAACAATAGACTTAAGGGTAAGCAATAAATCAATGCAGACCTTGTTTCCCCTGGGCTATTCAACAACTTGGGGTGTAAAACGCTCAAAGGCAATGAGCACTTGAAAGTCTGGAGCTGTGGACAGATTCTGCCCAGCAATTATCCTGTCTGCATGCCTCCTAAACACTGCATACCAGATATGTTTGGGCCTCTTCAGCAACATTCCCAGTTATGGAGACACAGATGCTAATGACACTATATTTTCAGTGCAGCAGAGACAGAGGGCCTCTGGCCATCACTTCTAAAACACATGCCACACAGCCTGCACCACCCACCCCACACAGACCTGTTATTGATGACCACTGACGGCTCGCCTCTTCACTCGAGTCAGGGTGGCCGCCATAGGCAACAAAGCAGTAAATACAACTTGTCAAGGTAATGTAACTTACTCATCAGGGCTTATCAGTTCGACCTACACTTATCTTGTTAGTGAAGACAAAGATCCTGTAAAAGGTGTATAAATAATATTGACAAATTTTCTATTCTGGTCAAGCTGTGCTGTCTAAGACTTTGTGTTTCCTTTTTGGGCTACTGCCCAGTAAGGAGCAGACTGACGAGCACCTGTCACAAGGATTGATGTGTCCAGCTGGTGTGCAAGAGGTGGGCTAAAAGACACAGGCGCAGGAGCAGAGCACATTAAATCTGATGACCAAGACGAGAGGGGTGTGGTTGAGGCCCAAGCAGAAGGTTTGAAGGTGATAGAAAGATGAGGTAAGATGGAGGGGTTGGAGGACTGGGATGGAGGGGTGGGTTATTGAGGGAGAAGGTGACAGGAAGTGACTTCCTTGGATACCTTCAAGGTGACTCACTATGACAGAACATTGTCAAGGGTTTACTACTGCAAAAATGGATAGACAGAAAGGGATAGAGAGGTAGAGAGAGAGAGAGAAAAAAAAGAGAGGGAGAATTTCAAGGTGCAAAAGCTCTTTGCAGATGTCCAAATACACAGTAAATCACCCGAGGACCTGAGGGCGCTCAAATGCTTTTTGACTGAATCTGTCTCCCAGCCCAGAGGCTCCAGAATGACTAAAACATTAACAAGAGTCTTCAGGGTAGTGGCAGCAGCCCACCCATCCCCCACCAGCGCCTGCACAATCCCAGGACTGTGCAAACATAAGGCCAAACCAAAATGGCCTCCATTCAGATGTTGTGCAAATGCACTGCAAACGTTTGAAACCAAGAGAATGCTTGACTAAACGATAGGCTTGTACACAAACTATCTATTTAGCTGCGCGTCCCCATTCCCATGAGTCATAAAATTGCCCCTGGCATTTGACTAGAGAGGTCTGTGTGTCGAGTTACAGGTGTTCTTTTTAACACAGTTGCTCAAAAAAAAAAAAAAAAAAAAAAGTTTATGACTTTTCTTCTATGGAGGGCTGAGGAAACAGAAGTGACATTGGGCCTAAAAAACAAGTTTAAACCTAGGATGTAATCACCTTTATAGCACTAAAACAAATAGTCTTACATAGTGGACTAGGCAAATACTTCTGCAATCAACGTATTTTTGTGCAAAAGACCCGCTGAGCAAACACAGCAAACGTTCAATCTCAGTGATCATCCAACTGCTGAGGGAAAGGAAAAAAAAATACTTATAATTACTTATGAATGAACACAAACAGTAATATTTTATTTGATTATGTTCTATTAAAAACACAGATGCACTGATTCATTTGTTCATTTGCAATGAACAAATTATAATAAACAAATTCAGCTGCTTCTGAAATTTCATAATTAACAGCCTGGCACCATTACTTGATTTACTTTCTTTGGTTTAAAATAAAAAAAAAAAAACATTTTGTGAAGATTCAGTAAGAAGTTTAGGGCAGCGCCATTATTCGAATGTGCAATAACATTAATGTATCTATTTCTTATTGCTCATAAATGGGCCGAGTAGTGAAATGAGTAGTAGTGAAATGAATGAAATTCTTTCAACAGTTTTATGGGTACGAAATTACAACTCCACATTTTGAATTCATTGAACTGTAACTGGCAAGCTTACTTTGGAGAGTGAATAAATGTTCTTTTTATGTATGCTGTTTAAAGTTTTTGAATGCTTTAACATTAATGTGTCATATCCTTCTCTTTTCCACACATTGTCCCATCTTCATTCCATCCCTCATTCTCCTCCGACCTCCAAATGGAAAATTACTGACATGATTTAATGCTAATGAAGAGAACATTAATAGGGGACATAAACCAATGAGTGCTTATAATTACAGCAGAGCCTTACAGAACTATTTCCACAACTCAAAATGATTCAAATACATTTAGCAGTACTAATTTCAACTCGATCTCTCTCAACATTACACAGATATGCTTAACTTGCTTTAACTGTTTTCTGATAGGAGGAGAGAAAGAGCAATATTGCCACAAAGGTAGAAATGGTGCTCTGCAGAGGCAGGGCCTGTGTCTCTCGGTTGTGTGGATGTGTGTGCTCGACTGCCCCCTGGCAGATGCAGCTGTCACTGCATCAATATTTCAGCAAAATGGAAAACCACTCCCTAAGACAGAATACCCTAGAAAAATTGTCCTATGTATGAGAAATATTTTGTTATATTTGCCTTCACATTTATGCCATCTGCATTGTTTTGTTAATGTAAAAGGAGGAAACGGAAATTGCCTTAAAATACAATAAGGATGCAAGGACGCACATCATCTGTGACTTTCAGGGGTCTATTATTGCTTCAAAACCATTTAACACATTAGACAGGAGTAAGACCCTCTGTTTACACTCTAAAGTGATGATCAGGTCTTAGCAGTCTATCTTTTAAAGTACACATTGAAACTATGGCAAAGTAGATAAATACTGCCAGTTTTTGACAAATGTCTTCATTTTTGGCCCTGTGCATTAAAAGAATGAAGGTACATTACTGCTACCCTGCTTTCCTCTTCATTCATATTTTCTGGCAATGTCTAAAAGTCAAACATCCACTCTCTGGTTGTTGGCTGGTGAGCCCTTACAAAGATTACATACACATAGAGAACTCTTTCTATCTGAGCCAAGTATTTTAACGGGAAAAACAAAGCTCACAACTTGAGCCTTACAGCAGAAATAATAAGTGGCAATTTATTTTTGAACAAATTTAAAATAGAGCATTATTAGCTACACATGGCCTTAATATATTTAAAAAAAAATCTAATCACAGGAAGAAAACACTGCAAAATACTGTTTATATATTTATATTCAAAAGGTAGAAAAGTCTAAACACACCTGGACACTATATGTTTGTGGCAGTCAGATTTACATAAAGGGTGAATGTTCATAGGTACACTAGTTGTAATGCAGTATATTATAGGTGTGTTGTTACAATCCTCTGTCACAAACACATGTTATGTGACTCGAGCTGCAGGGTAGCGCTATAACTGATGCTGTGGGAATAGATACTGCATTACAGTACCTCAGTCTAACTACAGGTGGCAGCACAGCCCCTGACACAAGACTTTGCTAGCTGTGATCACTGCCAGAGAGCATATTTAATGTCTGAACATAAACCACCAAGACCACAGAGATCCACTTAGTAGGTGTCCAGTAACTTTGGTGAATGAAGCCAGTGTTGTGGCAGTCCTGCATGAACACCATGACTTCATAAACTCATCAGAAGTAGAACTATTTTGGTCTATAAAGTCAATCAATAGTCTCTTCTATCCATGTCACCATTTTAAGTGGGAAATACAGCATGGCCACTTTTCACAGTTTAAGAAGTGCCTTGTGCTTGGTAACACCTTTTTCTGATAATTGAACACATGACAGAATATTCTAGAAGAGCCACTGCGGATGAACATGCATCACTGCATCCTTTTGCAGTGCTTAAAGTCTATTCAGTGCAGAATGACATCACTCAACCAAGATCACTAGAGCAGAACCAGAGCCTGTAAGGCTATTCAAATTAATTAACAAATGACCTTAGATTAAAAGGGGAGTCACAGATCAGGCAATGAAGGCATTTATCAATGCAATAGACCAGGGTACTCTCATATGATGCATTTATATCGCTGCTCTCTTTGAGTAGGTTCACACTCCATTACACAGACAAGAATAAGAAACCGTATTAAACACAAGTTAATATAAAAAAACAGCTACAGAGTATTGCATAATTTACTTTCGCCTTGCAGATGTTCCAATGAAGTTCCAGCAAGTATTAAAATGCCTTTGGATATAAAAGTATCACTGGTTGTTTTTCCATTTAGGGAGGAGAATTCCACAATAAAGAAGCAACCAGGAGTCCTGTCATGGCGAGGTCTGATAAAGTGTGAAATAAGCTGTAGCCCAGATCAGATGGCTTTTTCTTTTATTTCAAGAACAGACTATATCTGAACCATCTCAGAGAGACAAGTCAATCTCAAGGTTCGCTAATACAGTCCCACGGACAGGGGGATAAATCCCTGCTAGGCAACAAAAAGCAGATCAATAAAAAAAGCATGTAAACAAACCACGGTGGAAATGAAGCTGCGATGGATGGAGAGTGGGATAGTGAGGGTGGCCAGCAGTGCTTCAAATAAAGCACAGGGCCAGGGACAGAAAGAAGGATAAAGGGCAGAATGCCAGGGGGACTGTTGGTGTGAGGAGCAGGGGGAGTGCAAATGAGGAGAGGGAGATGCATGGCCATGAAGGAGAGAAAAGAACAGAGAAAGAGGAAGAGAAAGCGTGAGGGAGATGGGGGAAGCGTGAAACTGAGGGAGAGAGAAAAACGGTAGTGTAGAAGTGATTTATGCTAGTTGTATAATTTTCTACAACGCTGCTCCCCCTTCTTCCCCTACAGCTCTCCTTTCCTCCTCCATATCCCACCCTCCCACCAGGGTGTGCTCCTCCTCACTGTCACACCAAGAACAGTCCCTGGCCACACCAGCCAGTGATTAAGATTCTGCCGTGATGCGACTGCAGCACTTCGCAAATGGAAGACTGGACATAATTTCCCTAAAATGCTGTTTTTTATCACCTATTTCCCCTTCATCAGCTTGCCGCACACGATTGATAGCTGATGGCACCTCTGACAACTTAACGTTTTTATGGCTAGATTTATGGGCTATCTGCTCCTCTCCTTTTACAGCTCAAACTCTGTAAAAATGCTTATTTCTCAGATAAGGAGAGGGAGGGTGTGTGTCTATGTGTATGAAATGGTATCACACCCAGCTAAATGTATGTATGAGAGAGAGAAGGGCCCAGCTCACTGCATTGCAGTCCAGAACAGTGGACTTTATAGCTATACAGAGGCTGAAATTTTCTCTGCATAGCGGCATTAATTAATTAATGCTTTGCACTTCTTAGATAGCATACTGCCTAACTCTCTTCTGTTCCTTAGCAGCAAATATTTGACATATTCCTCTTTCTAGGAAATAAACAGTTGGACACAAAAAGAGAAATATGTTCTATGCAATATATAAGTATCTAGAAACAGATTTCTATACCACATACATGTCTATCAAGGTGTCATTTCAGTTTTGTTTTATTTAATTATGTAGCAAAACAAAGTGTTTTTATTTATTAACCAGGAAGTACTTCCTGGTTAATAAGAGATCTTTTTTCCAAGGGAGACCTGACAAAAATAGAACACCATTACAAAGTTACAAAAGTATTAAACATCAAAGAAAAAGTTTGGAAATTTGCTTTTGGTTGATTGTTTCTCTGTTGTAACAATACTTCTTGGCCTATTCAAAGCCTGTTTATTTCCCTTTAAATGGTGCCTTATATTGTATTATATTATATTGTAAGGCCCAAGCATTAGAGGGATGAGCAACACAACGGAGTATGAGGATGGGCTCAAAATTTGGTGTAACTTGTCTAACAAAGCCAACAGCTTTTTCTGCTATCGCTATTGACTCTTGTTCTGAGTTTCCAGTACCTCCAGGGCTGACAAGCAGGTGCCTATTTGGCAGCACCTATGAGCATGGGTTCTGCTACAGTGATAAATTGGTGACTGCTCCAACAATCGTCATGCCATGTTTGTGGCAAGCAAGTTGTGGCATCGTTTGGAGTGAGTCCTAGTACCATCTCCAAACAGATGGCCAAGTTCCATGAAACAGGGGAGGTCAGAGCCAGACTGTGAAGTGGGAATCTCAAGAAGAGAGAAGAAACAGCTCAGAAAGAATAGTTCTACTTTTCAGCACTTCAGAACTTTGTTCTACAGATTTGTAGTCAAGATATGGCACACAGCTCCTGGCCCAAACAATCCTGAACAGACTGCTTACAGCCAATCTCTGGACTCATAGGGCTATTATCAAAAGCTGGCGGGGAAAAATTTAGGAAAATAGACCATGTTAAAAATGGACAAGAAACTCCAGCTCAGGCATAGCATTTGCACTCTTCCTATAGACAGTTTATTAGCACTCAGAGATAAAATCATTAAGCTACAGTATGTTCTGAATCTTATTCCATGACCAGGGTGCAGAATATGAAAAAGCTGCTCCACCATGTTCTGAGAAAATCTTGGGTACCTGGAAGAGCAGCCATCTAGTGTAGTGAAAATCATAAGAGCCGTTGGTGACTGATAGATCACCCAGAAATGAAGGGAGTGTCTCCTAGTATGGCTTTGTAAATAAAAAATATACCAACAACGCTGTCTCCTAGGGGTGGCTGTGTGTCAGTGTTGTTCGATTCCAGATTCCCCCGGGCTACATTTCGATGTATCCGTGGGCATGATACTTCACCCCAAATTGTGGGGATGTCTGCTCCTGTGGTGTTTATATGTGTGTAAATGATTAGATCCACCCGTTGAGTGGTTGGCACCGCCATCAGTGTATAAATGTGTATGAATGAACACTAGCAGTATTAAATGTTTTGAGTGGTTGAAATGACTAGAAAGAAGCTACACAGAGACAGTGCATTTACCATTCCTTAGGCTTAATGAAGACAGGAAACCACAACACAACATACACACTGATGTGTGCAGGACTGAATTGTATATAAACAGAGAACTGTGATACACTTAGACAGATTAGTGTAGAGGAGGCAGCATGTATGTAAATAATGTCTGCATAGTATAGAACATAACATATAGAACATAACATTATCTATTGATAAAGAAAGGAGTATCCGTGTATCTGTATCTGTCAAATATATCTTGCACATGGCACAATGGTGTGTATCCTTTTTTGTTAAATTCTTTGGATAGATATTCAAAACATCATTATAATCATTAAAATCTAAAATCCCTTTGGTGGGCTGCTGTGTTATAGGGGTTAGTCACTTGCTTCTTAAGCAGCAGACCTGGGTTCAAGTCCTAGCTGAAGCATTCTTTTGCTCCCATCTCCTATCCTCCTTTCTCTCCCATTACCTCCTGTATGGCTACTGTATAATACAAGTGTCTATGCCATAAAAAGTATTTTACAAAAAAGTTAAAATCCCTTAGACTTACATATCACAGTGCTAACCTGCAGCAGCGTGTATACTAATACAGTGTAAAGCTCTGTATCACAGCACTGCTGCCTTGCAGTGACAATTAAAAGCTCTGTTGTCCTGTTTCTTTCTGCACCAATGATGTGGCCAACATGTATTGTAACATCTCTCAAAAACCACACACTATGATGTTAGCTGGTTTATTCATCTTGCTGCTACTTTATTCATTTTGTGAATTGTCTTACCCAAAAACATGTTCACAGACCCTTAGGAAATTCTAACACTATCACCAAACAGAACAGAATCGGGCCTAAACTCAATTTAGAAACACATAACATGCCCAGGTTGTTACACTATACAGGAAAAAGTACAAAGTTAGAGATTTCTTTATTTATTTCTGACAGAATTTCAAAACAAAGTACAGGCCAAAAGTTTGGACATCTTCTTATTCAATGTGTTTTCTTTATTTTCATGACTGTTTACATTGTAGATTCTCACTGAAGGCATCAAAACTATGAATGAACACACGTGGAGTTAGGTACTTAAAAAAAGGTAAAATAACTGAAAACATGTTTTATATTCTAGTTTCTTCAAAATAGCCACCCTTTGCTCTGATTACCGCTTTGCACACTCTTGGTACTCTTGGCATTGGTGAGCTTCAAGAAGTAGTCACCTCTGAAATGGTTTTCACTTCATAGGTGTGACGTATAAGGGTTAATTAGTGGAATTTCTTGCTTTATCAATCAGAATAAAGAAAACCCATTGAATGAGAAGGTGTGTCCAAACTTTTGGCCTGTACTGTATGTAGATTAACGTCCTTTCAACATTAACTGTAGCCTTTTTCTTACATAATTGTCTTTGCATCCTTATCATCCTGTCTCTCCTTATCTCATTGTATGTCAATGTCTTCCCCAATGTACAATTTTTCTATTAAGATAGTCCAACACACCCTCATTTGGCCAAACATTAAAAATCTAGTTAAGTTTCCACATTTCTATAGGAATGCATACTTCCTACAGGCACTGCCCTAGTTTTTAAAAGTTTTAAAAATCCCATGCAGCCATCTTACTCAAAGACACATTTACAGACTCTCAGGAAATCTCATTACTATTTACCTAACAGAAAAGAATCTGGGCTTAAAGTCATTTATGTACATATAACGGTAACTTGCCCAGGTCATTACACTATGCAGGAAAAGGTAGTAAGTAAGAGATTTATCATAAGTCTGGTTTTACATGGCATATCAATACAATTTAAAAACTGATATGCGCATTGAAATGCATGCTTTCTTCCTCTTTCTTACAATAAATGTATTTGCATGTCTCTCCTTATCTCAATGTATGTCCATGTCTTACCCAATGTACAATTTGTCTATTAAGACCATGTAACAGTCCAATACACCCTCATTTGGCCAAATATAGGAAATCTACAAAAGCTTCCACTTTTCTATAGGAATACATAGTTCCTACAAGCACCTCACTAGTAGCCTAAACAACTGTTTTTTTAACTGTTAAATAAAAGCAGGCACTATTTCAACAATAAAAAAACAGCCTAATCTTCAGTTTTTTCACTAGGTTCCCAATATGCCCTCTAAAAGAGAGGCTGTCATCCATGCAAATACCTTCTTGTATGATGACACTCAGTGTCTCGGCTCCTATTGTATGAATTCTTATAATATAAAGATCTGGGAGCAGCTCTTGTAAAGCTTATAAATTAGATATTCTTTGCATTGAGAACTAACTTACAATTACTTTTAATTAGAACAATACGACAATAAACAATGAAGTCTGCAACTGTTTAAAGGCAGTCTGAGTTCAACATCCCGATGCAGAGAAGAGGTAACTGAATAACTAATATATCTGCATAAAGATACACATTAGCTATACACATGCCCTTTCCAAAGTTATATATAGAAAAAAGAAATAAGAGATGGACTAGAATTGAACATTGGGGGACTCCCTTAGAGAGCTCAGTGAAGCTTGAGATCTTCTGTGTATATACACACCAACAGCAGTTTATGGTCAATAGAATCATGTAGACAGATCAAAGAACAGGGTAGCGCAGTGCAGCTTTCATTCCAAGGCATTTATAAAATAATTCATTACCAACATAGATGCTGATATGATACTATTACTTGATCTAAAGCAAGATTGATTTTCACAGAAAATATTGTTGTCAGCCAAGAATTGTTTCAATTGAGAATTTAATTTTCCTTTTTACTTAAACAGGAGATTTGATACAGAGCAGTAGGTGTTTAAATCCAAAGGGTCTTTACCCTTCGATAGGGGGAGAACATAGGCTGCTTTTTAGATTTTGAGGATAGAAATAGTCTAGAGGCTCTGATTATAAATATGAGCAATTGGCTTAGCAATACAATCAGCTGCAAGTCTTAAAAGATAACGATCCAGGTTGTTGGGTCCAGATGACTTTTTTGGATCAATAGCTTTCAAAGCTTTACAGATCTCCACACTAGAAATAGGTCTAAAAACAAAGGGGTCCCTCGGTGAGTTGGTATAGGATAGAGGTGTCACAAAACTGGAACTAGAGCTCTGAGACCCTGCTGCAGTTGTATTAAAAACAGGCGCAGTTGATATAAAATGCTCCTTCAAAAATAGTGCAAGTGATCAACAATAAAACATACTCACTATATATTCCAGTTCTAAAATATGATTGTCATTTTTCTGACAAGGTGCAGGCCATGTGAACATTGTATATGCATGTTGATTGTGTGAAAAATGGTAAAGATATAGCACGGAAGCTCATTTACATTCTTAAGCCTAGTTTAGCTAATTCTGTTGACATTAACTAAAGTGAGTTTTAATGACAGCAATACCCAAGTACAAATTGTTGATTAGTTTTGAGTGTGTGTGCACATATTGGAGCAAGTTAGAGGTTTTCAGTGTACTGGGGGTCTATTGACAGTACTGGGCTGCAGTGGAAGCATGACCGCTGCAGGTTCGCCTCCCACCCTGGCCAGATTTACAGCCAGTATGGGCTCCCAGTATGGCCTTCTCTCCTCCACTGATGAGCCTGGCAGATCCCGGACAGATGCCCTAGGGGACTGGAGTGTGACAAGGACTGGGGGAGGGGAGAGGAGCGCAAGAAAGCAAGATGTATACAAAAGGGGGGGTGGAGAGAAAGCGAGAGAACCAGTCTGATGAGATCAGTGATTCATACACACCCAGGAGGACACACCCTGCAATGGGGTAATCCCACACATGTTTTAACTGGGATTGCCCATAATTCATTAGGGTTACCAAGGCTACAAGGAGCACCTTAGGAGAAAGGCCTCAGAAATCATCTCTGCATGTTGTTACATGCAGCCTATATAGGAAGAGGGGATTAATATTCAGGGCTGCAATGTGCTTGCAGAGGAGAAGACCAATCTGATGAGTGGAGCAAACTAGCACATTTGATGACTGCAAATTTCCAAATCAAGTCACAGGTTTCCAAAGCTTGTTTTTCCTTGGTACTGTGCCTGTATCTGAGGTTGGAAATTTCATGATGTGAAATATGTAACATAAAACTACAGCTCTAATATGCTTAAATACAGCTATCATCACAGTGCAGTAAACCCAGTATGGAGTCTACCTGTTCAACAATTTATACAATCTTTAAATAATACTGGGCCTCGTGTGGCACTTTTCTCTTAAATTTGTCTCATATTTTCTCTTAATTTTCTGTTCAGACAAAAAATCAACCAAACAACTCCTCTTAACCAAGTGTAATTAAAGATGAATCCTGGAAGATCATAAGTTGGAGGGCCATAGTCTGTTATTTGTTATTAGCATTAGTAAAACCCCATCATATTATATAAGTGCAGGTGTTGTGCTGTGTACAAATTCTCTAGCACATGACCAAGAATTGATCAACAGATGCCACCAAAAAATGTCGGTAGGATCTTCACCAGTAGTGAAAGGGACATACTGTTAAATAAGATAATCAACTGTGTTTTTGCTTACTTGTTGTATGCAAAAACATCAATAAAAAGAGAAAAAACAAACTTAATCAAAGGTGTGATTTTCCTGATCATCAGTAAGGTCTGGAATACTTTACTGATGATCAGGAAAATCAGATCTTTACTTATATCAAAACATTTGTGATGCTGTAAATGCTGAGTCAGCAGAGGGACACATGGTAACTAAACTTGAAAATGTGATTTACGGGCACACATAAGAAATTAATTTAAAAAAAAAAAAGATTTCATGCATTATTACAGACGATTGCACATGAGGGCAGAACTTCTGTGCAGTAAAAAATGCCCAGAATCACTTTGTCATCTAAAGTCTGCCTGCAAAACTACATACCTGACAGTGAAATTGCTTGTTTTGTATGATGTAATATTTTACAAACCAGTTGAAATGAGACAAAATGATAAGGATGATGGTAAGTGCTGAAGCTGAACCCTGTGATAAATTGCCTATTCTTGCTTTGGAGCTTACCAGGATAGCAAATGCATGCCAGTCAGAAATGCCACCCACAACAACTTGTAGGGTGTGTATCAATTGCTGAAATCCAAATATTCATCTAAAGGCAGAAAGATAGTTATGTGCTTTCTATCTCTGCTATGCAATTAGGGGAGTCTTCTCCACCTGCTGCATGACGTGTGAGTGTGGTGGATTGAAATACCATATGCAACATTAACTGTTGACACACTTCTGTATCTTTGACTCCATTACCTTTTGGAACTCAATTTTATCACAGGCAGCAATGAAATTGGTTTTGCAGTCATAGTGAATCCATTTGGAGGGCCCATGGATGGCAAAGACCCTTCTGAGTGAGTTAATGAAGGATGAAGCATCGATGGATGTAATCACTTCTATGTGGACAGAGTGAGTGCTCAAGCATGTGAAGAGCACTGCACAACTGCACAATGCTTACAATGGACTAGGCCTTCTGTAGTGCATCTTGCAGCCACAGTCCAAAAGCCAAAGATATCCATTCCTATGTAAGTAAAGGCTGTGAAGTGCTTAGTCGCTCCTCCTCTGCCTCTCTATTTTATCTCAAAGCTTCTGGAAACTGACATATTCATGAAGAATACTACTATCAGCCATATTCCAGCAGCTCGAATCCTCCCTCTGTTAAAAATCAGATTTTATGTTCAATTTGCTCATGAAAGTGTCACATGAGCAATGTGGAGACATGTTGCGCCCCAGGCAAAATGATTAGGTTTTCCTCTCAGCTGCTCAGGTCTGCCAACTTTCGTCTTCCACCAACTCTTAGCAGACGATCCTCATGAGTGGATTCAGCTTTGCTTATGGGCTTTTTTTGTTGATGTTACCTCCATTATATAGAGTGTCTAATTCCTTAGAAAAGGTTGCCTTCTGCAAAGAGGATTATTGTATTTATTGCCTTGGACAGCTCATTAACGGTGTCATTCAGTAGGAACTTGAGTCAAGGACTGGAAAGAATGAACTACATGAATGAGTGATGCAACTGCCCTTTCCAAAGAGTCCCAGTAAAATAATCTCTCGAACCTCTCTGGGATGAATGTCCAGTGTGCTAGTGCCACAGCTTGTCATTTGTGGTTGGAATACTGTATTTGCAGCTGCAGCTGTGTGGATTGTCAATTTCTTTGAACGCTGTTGTGGACCTATATGTAGAAATGTTTAGACTCATTACTTATGTAACCAAATTTTACATATTGTCATAGTAGAAGGTGACTACATCAAACTGGAAGTCAATCTCCTAAACAATAATCTTAGCTATTTCCACAGCTAGTACTGCCACACACAGCTCTGATGTGGGTATGGTGGGCTCATTTTGTGGTGTTAGTCTTATCTTTCCTAAGATAAGGCTGATTTTGATTTAACCATCCTCATCAGGCTTGAGATCTCTATGGTACTGATGTTTTGGTCAAGGCACCTGAGAAAATGCAGATTTCATTACGCTTGGCTTTTGTGGGAGTGCTAACTAAGAAGGATATAAAGCCAGTGCAGGAGTTGTTTTTGCTATCCCTGCCTCCCACACACTTGTGTGGAAGTGAAACATCCCAGTCACCAACTTTCATAGAAAGTTCCTAGACTAAGAATTTTACTTATTCATGACATGTGAATAGCTTGTCGCTAGTAGATGTCAAGAAAGTTCAATGTGTTGGTAGCACCTTCCCAGTTTATACCAAGCCTGCACAATCTGAGAATGATTTATCCACCCAAGTCAAAGTGCATTATGAGCCAACAGCTGATTTCTTAGCAGTTGATCCAGTGAAATACGTACTCTGTATGTAGCTCTTTTATGATTTATACCTCTGGTCACAAAGAAAAAAAGTGATTCAGAAATTAACACTGGCTTTCTACTGGTACTAGTAAGTACAGGCCTGAGGTTTGATGCTGAAGCAACATTTTTTCTAGACTGGTAAGTAAATTATTAGTAAGTAGCTAAATACATTCTAAATGCAATAAGTGGTTTTCCTGTGGCTCTTATCTTGCTGCTACGGTCTGACTGTAAATTTAGATTTCGCTGACCCAGTTAGTTGATCTACTGAAAATATGGTGATTGGTTCTAGATATTGTTACTACAAAAATGCATTACTGCTCTAATGAGAGGCAATATTGCAGGTTTTGTATAAGTTATTATACATTTTTGAGGACATTACATCATTCATTACATATGTCTAAGTGTGCACTCACACTGGACATTCAAGAACATTACAGTGTCAGGATATTTGCCCCCCAAAGAACAATTCATTTGACTAGTGTGATCACTCACTTTCTTTCTTGGTCCTAGCATGGATAAACAAGGTGGGCTTCACCATGGTACACATAAATGTATGACAAATCTATGACAAAGGTCCATAGTAACAGACACATCTGCGTACAGTTTTCTCTTTGCTCACTGTGATTAAGTACTTATTTCACAGATAAGGAGAGCGATTAGTGAAAGAGCACATCATCTTTTTTCATTTTAGTATGTGTTGCATTACAGTGTAACTGTACAGAGGGAGAGGAGTAGGTGAAATGCTGCCCTCTATTAGTTTGGAGCAAGTGGCTGAGTATTACACATGTATATAGGGGAAGACAGAATGATATAGGACACCAGAGTTGTATTTCTAAAGTCAAGCAGAGCTACAATAACTAGCAGAGCCTGGTTAAAACATGAGCTGACATTTTTGTTTGCTCTAGTCAGGCTTTCACTCAAAAGTTTTCAAGAAATTAGAGTACCTGGGCCAATCAGGGACTATGTGCTCTAGTTGACAGTGTAACCAGCCAACGAGAGGTGTAGTCTCTTAAATAACTGAAATAATAATGGTGGATTCCCAAGCAACAAGCACTTATATTATTGTTAGTAGATTGAACACAACCATAAATGTTATTATTGCAGAAATTGGCTCAATAATAATTAAAAACAAGAGTATGCAATAGTGGAGTTTCCTGGAGGAAAATAAGTTTTCACCATTTTCCCCTACTGGATTTGGCTGAATGATTTATCTTCATTTACTGATTGGCTGGAGGATTTTTTTCTGTTAAAGCAAGTACTCAAGCATTTGCCATTACATAGAGACCGATACATAGAGTCAACAGAAATTTGAGCTTATGTCATCAAGATAGTTTTGAGAGAGAAGGATGTCTGAAGTGCCCGGGTAAAAATTGTATCCAGCTGCTGAGACCAAGACATTCTTATTCTGGAATTGGGTAAGGCACATTTAATTCCAGTGAAAAAACATAATAATCCTGCTAATTAGGGTTGTGACAAAGGAACCTCATCTTTGGGGTCGTGGTTTGATAAATTAGACTTACTTGGGTACTTGGATAGCAGGTATAGTCAAGTACTATTTGTCAACTGGTTATAAAAACAAAGTTCTAAAACATTTTTTAAATTCTGCTGCGTATGCATTTAAATGTAAACAAACACGTGAACATAGACTGTCCCATAGTATACAGTATATTATTATGTTGGCAATAGTTGATGTCAATTAGAAAGGTTCCGTTAAGTTTTGTTAATACTACAAAAATAAATAACAACATGGAATGTTTCAATTATTTAACAACATGGAATGTTTCAATTTCAATTACCTGTGGCTGAAGCAAAGTTTATTTTTTGCACTCCTGTCCTTATATTCTGCCTAGGTTTAGTGATTGGTCATATTGTTATATGTCAGATATATGTCAGGATGTTGGATGTTTTTCCACTCACATACCATATAACTGTCTTACGTTAACAATCACAAATTACTCTTAAATTGTTGACTTCAATAATTTCATCTGATATCTGCATTAGCTCTGTGTGTGCAGCTCCCTCCTTATATACATGGTGAAAAGAAACTAACCCTGACCATTGAGGGTGGGGCTGATGAGAGCTTCAGCTAAAGGACTCTTAGCGCTGACAATAGCACAGTTCAGGATGTATACTGGCACATGTTGTAATCTATGAAATCTCCTTTCACTGTAAGGGAACAATGTCCATTTCTGATTCACCACAGTGAATGCAGCACACAGTGAATTGAGTCCTGAGTAATCAGCATTAAAAATCATTAAAAACACCATTCATCTCCAACATTCAGCAAGGTTCTATGGAAATATTAAGCTTTATAAACAGGGTTTTGGATTTTTGTCTTAGCAATAGCAGCAGCACCTCTGGAAAAGGGAAGCTGTGCAGGGATGATGAACTTTATCATGAATTGTTCAGCTGTGTTTTCGTTCAGTGAATTGGACTCACTCATTCAAGCACTCAGCACTGATTGATTTGGTGATTCTCATAATCCAGTACACTGACAAGAAATGCTATGCCCATCTATTAGTGGTCAATTCACTTCCTCACTGTAGCGCATGTCTTACTGTAGTTTCTGCGTGCGATATGCACAGTAAAACATGGACACTGCTTGATTAGAGTAATACTAGACTACTAAGTTGTCTATATGATCATCCCTCAAGTGCCTGATGTATTATAAGTTCTTATTGACCCATATACCTTCAGTCCCCAGCTGCACTACTCTAGATTTAGTTTAACCAGATATTTTCATCCCCCGGATAAAAAAAAAAAAAAAATCTCTTTCCACACGTGGATCTGACAAATATCTCAGACTACACAGAGACCTTAACACAAATACTATCTGCCTAAAAGCATGCAATATCCCACAAAGCAAAATTTGATCATGCACAGTGTTGTCATTTTCATAGTAACTATGCGTCACGACCGGATGGTGGGTTGTTGTGCCTGCTTTGCTTTCACTAAATGGCTGCTGCCCATGGATGTATTATGTTCTGTATTATGCATACAAACAGGCATTTAACCTGGGCTGCTAATGCCAAATAGCATGGTCTGGTCCTTGCAGTAATGCCTCTCTTAACGTGAGGAGGATTTTTTTTGTGGCTGGACAGATGATTGAGAGTTGTGAGGTAATTGTGGGGCCCAGGGTTTCTCTGACCTTTGTTGTAAGTTACGTAGAGGGGGGAAGGCATCACTTTCTCCAAAGCATTCTGAGGACATCGATAGTGGGCTTTGATTGTTGCTCATGTGATAAGGTTAAGGCTGACTCCGACTACTGGCTATGACATGTGGCTTGGTCCCTGAGACAATCACTCATGTTGCTTGGTGGATTATTCTGCTTCAAAGCCCTTCACCCCTATGTTCTGCTGTTGCCTCCAATATCTCTCGGTGATGTACTGAGGATTTATTGGTAGTGATTTAATAATAATAATCATTATTTCATACCACCTATTATAAATACATTAAACGCACCGAAAACATTTAAAGTATGCTGAGAACAGACAAGACAGGGAAGGAAAATAAAAACAACATGGAGGAAAAATAATTCATAATAAAAAAAAATTTAAATAAACAACAATTTCCTTTTCTCTGAATTATCACTTATTGTGACAGTGGTCTAAAACCTGCCCTATTGGCACACCTGCATAACTCCCGATCCCACACACACCCATTTAGTTATGAGTCTTTTTACTCATTATGTGGTTACTAATTGTTCTTATATCCGGTGCTACTCTATATATGTGGTTCCCTTCAGTAAATTGTTAGAGGGTATTTGTTACACTACAACAAAAAGGAAGAATATACCCATCTGATAATATGCTAATATTTCCTCTTTTCTACAGTGTTTTAATAACTACAATTTCAATTTATGCCATATTAAATAATAATTTTTAAATGATCTAAAATCATAAAAATCTACTTATAAAATCGTTTTAAAAATTTAAGTGCAGTGCAGCTGAGAGCTAATGTAAGCTAGTTAAATGCTAAGCTGTAGAAATATATGTTTCAAGCTTTCTTCTAAAAATGTCTGGTGAACTGGCTTCCCTGATATCTACAGAATTTGTGTTTCATGATTTTGGGGCATGACTGACAAAGGCTGCTTCAAAGATCCCTTTTCTACTGTTATTAGGAACCTCCAATAAACTAGCAGCAGATGATCATGAGCTCTTGAGGGCATGTGGCTAACAGGGGAGATAGTAAGGTAGTTGGGTAATTTCCCATTTAGGGCTTTATATGTCAAGAGAAGGACCTTAAAATCACTTCTAAAGAAAGCAGATGCTAGCAGCTAAGACTGGACTGATGTGCTTTCCTTCTCATTGTTCAGTAATAGCCGAGTTGCAGAGTTTTGGTTGAGCTAAAGTCTTTCAGTATTTTTTTTTCAGACAATTTTATTAATCCCAGAAGGGCAATTCAGTTTACAGCTACCAGACAGATGAAAACATAGTCATTCAGCCACATTCACATGTCAGTTGCAACATATCCACAGAAATGGGGGCCCATGAATAAAGCATCAAGTAGGTAAGATTAAAATGAAGTAAGTTATAGTTGTCCATATTCAGCAGTCTAATTGCTAAAGGAATGATGGAGTTTGAATATCTGTTTGTTCTCCTTGGGGCAAAATAACACAGTCCAGAGAAAGGAAGTAAGTAGAAAGAATGTAATCTGGTTGGTCTCGTTTACAGGCCTGTGAAAAGTGCCTTACAGTAATCTATTTGGTTTTAAAATAGGCATTAATCAGTTTTCCAATGTCTTTTTTGTTTAAAAATGGTCTTTTACTTTAGCAAAGTTTCTGAGGTTCCGCATCTTTTTAACTTGAGATGTGAATCTAAAATACACCACGACTTGTGATCAATGGTTCAATTCAAGGAGTTCATTTCCCAAGATTATTAACCAGCATTTCTCTTTTTGCTTTGGGATTGACTAGTAGCATTCCGGTTTTGTCCTTGTTCAACTTTATGAAATTCTTGCTCATTCATGTATTACCAGAAGGCAGTTGGTGATGGAGTTTATAGCTGCAACATCACACAAAAATGTGTCAAGGGTTGGCAATGGGAGTAATTTAAAAAATCAGACAATGCTCAAATAAATAAATATGCATCTAGGTCAATGTTGTTCTTAATCAGTAACATTTGCCATACTGATATACCCTCAGGAAAAAACTTGTCTTTTTTTTCCATGAAAAAAATAAAACAAACTGAGTCATCTTGTAAATAAACTTGGAATTTTTATACCAAGATTGAATAAAAATAATCGGAAAATTGCATTGATACATGCATATATTATTCATATACATGTTAATGTGTAATACACAAAAATGTTTATGAGGAAGTATTATAGAAGATGCAGGAAGTGACAATAAAGCTCATAATTACATGACAGCAAGTTTGTAGTTCCTCAACAAATTGCAGCACATCTGCTTGTACAGCATTCATTGGAAGCCTTTTCCCAGGAGGACAAAATAAAGCCCTCAGTTTATCATGGAGCTTAATTGCTTTGAATATTATCTGTAATTATTGTTACTTTCTCTGTTTTTACTTTTATAGGGGTGCAATGAACAGGTATGGCTTGATTGTGGATTTTGAAAGTGGACACAGCTCATGTTGTTTCAATTACATTTGGTACGTTTCTGCACGCTTTGGTTTACACATTCCTCATTTCAATTTTCTGAAAGCAAGTCAGGATTATGCACAGGAGACCAGAGAATGATGATGATAATGAATGAGGCCATTACACCCTTACTCAGCACCTGGGAGGTTCTGTATGGCACTGAGGTTTATTATCACCTTGTTTCCTAACACAGCACCAGCCTGTTGACATCAGACTGTGAAATTCTGGATATATGTGAAGTATTGAAACAAATACAGAAGTACTTGATTATAACATGACCTCATGTCTAGTAAAAAAGCTCTTCATCATCTCAAAACAAATTTAATAAAAGCCTATTAATCACATAATGTAAAACATGGTCTCTTCTAAAAGGCCACAAACCGGGTTATCCATTGAAAAATGGTCTCTTTCTGATTAAGCAATCACATTGCAAGTGTAAGCTGTCCAGTTTTCATAAATCACTTCAAACATACATGGCATTTGATTAGAACCCATTCGTAATGAGCAACAGTGTGTGTATGATGTGCATGTGAGGAGGCATGTGCATGTATCTCATCTCACATTTTCCATGGTTTGCTCTTTAGGATGTTCCTCATTAGTGTGAATATTAATGCAACCAGAAAGGGAGGAAGAGGGGAAGAAAAATGTAAAAGGAATTTGGAAGAGCTTTTTAAAGGGGCCATTTCATCAGAATCGTTATTTTTTTGCGGTTCTCTGAAGGCTCGTAACCGGCGGTCTATGAAGAGAGACATGCCGCAGTGGGGCTTAATTTAAAACCAGAAAGGTCACTGCGCTAAGAAAGGTCCTCAGCTCAGCCAAAAATATAAAATGAGGAGGAGAAAAAGAAAGCACTGGGGGAGGAGGAGTGGGCCAAGAAAGAGAGCAGAATGAAAGCAGATCAGAGGATGCCGATTGAGAAGGGGGGACCCAGGCGGGAGAAAACACGTTCAAGTAATTTGGAAAGACAGTGTTATGGGAGTATAAAAATTGGAAATATTGGAAAGAGGAAAACAGAGTGGATAATGAACTGAGTTGCAATTGAACTGGAACAGACCTAGCACCAAAACAGATGCAAGGTTTTTTGTTTACTTTAATGGTGTTTTTGCAAGTAATTTGTCATAATGGCCTACAATTTCAGGGAAAAACACTGCATCCATGCATACACAGTGAAGGATTGCCAATCTGTCCAACAATCTGTGTTGGCAGAAACACAACCCTCCCCAAGCCTTTGCTGAATTAGGCCCCCCCTGCTTGGTACTGGACCAGAGTGCTAATGGTCAGATGGGAAATTAGCTTTGCCATATGCAACTCAGCACAAAATAGGTACGACTTTGAAAATTACATTTCTCCCCAGATCAGTCAGTTTATAAGTGATGATGACACTTTATTTGGCTGAGAAATGCATGACATGTGTTGGACTTGGCCTTGTTAACAATAGTAAACCATTCAGCAATGAAGTTGGCCTCCCCCAACTCTACCTTACATTCAACAAACTAACATTCCTGCCTTCAATCACTTGTTTATCTGTCAGCTCACTTTAATTGTCCGCTGGGTTTTTGACTGCATCACATTACATAAAAGCACACAGGAGCCTCATGGCAGCAGCACGACAGCCTCTGATGTAAAGCCTCACGCTCTGCACAGATAAGGCGGGTTCAATTTTAATGTTGCTAGCACACCGAGACACCCCAGGCTCACTTGTAAAACAGAATGCCCCCTTCGCTTGTAAACGCAGCAGCCCAAGAGGAGGAAAGCGATGGGGGTTGGGCCAGCTGAATTAAAAGGAGGAGTGGAATTCCACTTGTCCAACTACTGCAATCCATCGAATGGATCAATGTCTTCTCTCAAATTCCCAATCCATTCCCCATCTCTTTTAAAAACTAATACCCAATTCCAATCACAACTGCAGTAAAGCATATCTTGTAAAAGGTCATCGTGTGACCTCTGAGTTCTCTAAATTGGATGTTGGTTGGCCCACTTTCCTTTGAAATACTGCACAGCCTGATATAAAAACTGCCTCTGTTCACAATCACACCACCAGTGGGACCTGCATTCTGCTCATCAGTAGGTGTTCATTTTGATGTGAAGTGTCACAGCACAGAGAGTTTAACAAGATATTGGTTGTCTGTGTTGAGGGAAACAACAACCAGAAGTCAAACCCAAACTAGAGCTTGGGGGACCAGGAATGATTTTGGGATAGGTGTATTTGCGTGTGCTTGCCATAGGCAGAATGCCGGCATGTATTGGAGCATCTTTCCTGTAGCCAGCCAAGGGAACTGATCAGATGGACGATCAAACACTAATCATTCCCTCACGGCCCATACCGAGTAAAGCTGTCATTAATTTTGCGGAATTACATCAAATCTGAGACATTCTTTATGTGGCCCACGGCCTGTAGACAGTTATACGACAGGGACTGCTGCGCTAAGCAGATGGGGCAGCTTGGCCGTGCATACTAAATACCACCGTCCCCCATTTCTCTATCTCCACCCTCCACCCTCTGAACACTCTGCAATCCTTCCAGGCACTCTGCTCTCACTCCCTCTTTCTTTGTTTTCTACCCTTCTAATGTCTTTCCTTGACTATATGGTCACACAACCTGACTGATTACATCACCCACCCAACATAAATGGGTGGTATTTAACTTGAAAATGGTCATATTGCTTTAAATAATACCTTAATAGAAAACAAACACCATTGATTTGTATTTCTATGAGCTCTATTCACAAACGAGTCACATCAGACATTAATTTGATATGATGAGGAAATAAATTGCTCGCTAACATAAATCTTTAATGTTTGTCTCTTAGATGTTGACAAATCTAGTTTACTTGGCTATACACAACAGAAGGTCATAATCCCATTTGAGGTTTCCTTGGCAACTGATTAATGCTGAAGGCAAGTTGCAATTTATGACTAGTGACACATACCTGCCATTCCCTTTGAATGAGACATGTGGTAAGCTATATTCAGGCAGATCACCTCAGGTAATGAAACTGCAGTAGCACTCAGGGGCTATACCATTTCTTATATTGAAAGGAATTTCTAGTCAGGCTACATGGAATCAGCAGACGATAGATTAAATGTGTAATAGTCCTGCAACTAATAAATAAAACACATCCCTGGGCTTTTAGGCCAGAACAGTTAATAGTGCAATTTTACCAATACTTACATGTGTTGATATGATTCCAGTTTGCACCTCCCAAAGAAAGAAGATAGTGTGTGCACATGTGTGGGTCTATGCATGTGTTCATGTTTTGGAGGTGGGGGTAGAGGGGGGTTATGACAGACAGAGGAGCCATAACAGCAGGCAGCCAGGTCAAGATCAAGCAGTTTCATGGACAATCCACTTTCAGTCTAGTCTCTATTAGGGTGAAGTCTCACATTCCTACAGGACAGCCATCTTCTAAATTCACACAACAGTGACACTTCAAAGTCAAGGCTATCTGAGGACTGCTAATGCTTCCTGAAATACCAGTAACACCAAACACTAACAAAACAGGTACAAAGCTGAAACGACCTGGGGCATATGATTCATTTGTAACCAGGTCTTTTATCACTCTGCATAAAAGAAATCTCAATAGAACCGAAGCAGAAACAAGACACTCATTTGAAATCTTTTGGAAGCTATAGATGCTACAAAATGACTTTTTACAATTTGTACACTTTTAAGAGCTTTATTCCCCAACATCATAGAGCATATAATACAAATATACACAATGAATAAACAGCAACTGACAAGGTTAGTCATTGCTGTACAAAAGATTTAATTACCCCACTGCATAGAGCCTCAACCTCCAGCAATACTTTGTTCACACAAGCTCAGCATACTATTAATCCACTTAAACACAATTTATAGGGTCTCACCATCGACTGTTCGCTGGCATAAAATTACACGAAGTGTCCTTATAGTGTCTTCAACTGACTAAATTAGAGAAACTGGACCTACTAATTGAGGAGAAGTAAAGTATTTTGTGACTGGATTGACTCACCAATGAGTACAGATAATAAACAGGCTATAAGCTGGATGAGAACATCAATAAGTATAATATTATATGAACATTATTTAAGCTGTGGTTGCTGATGCATGATTAAATTAAATACTAACTGTAATTTCCACTTCTATGATCTGGGTATTTTCTTTTTTTGTGGTTTCAGGAATCCAGCTGCTTCACACTGTGTACTGCAATGGAATACAATTTACAACATTACTTAGCAGACACTTTTCTACAAAGTGATGCACAGCTGGCTGAGCATTAATAAAATAAAAGCAATGGACTGATCAAGGGGAGAACAACTTCATAACATTGTGAGAACAATGTGAAAATAATAAGAGTAACTACCCCAAAGTGAAAAAAAATATGTTTTTAATCCTAATTAAATATTTTGTGTGACAAATTGAAATTACATTTAAATCAGATAGAGTTCACATTTACAGTAATAAAAGGGCATTTTCCAAATTTGTATTTTACTTAAAAATCCAAATAACACATTGTCTATGGGATCTCTGTCAGTAGCCAGTTATATACTTTACTGTTCTATTTTAATATCTGCAAAACCTTCATAGCGGCAGTTACTTTATGCAAAGTTGTTTTTTTTATTTCATGCTGCATCCTATTCAATCAATGTCCAGTCTTTATCAAAGTCTCTCTGACATTACGAAAAAAATGGGCACTGAGATTGCTTACAAGGTTGTAGGACAGTCTCAAGAGGATAGAGCATGTACTGTGTGTTTTACTGGTTTTAGGATATGAGTCCATGTAACAACCTAAATACAAAGCACTAGGTTTTCAAAATGGTATACTGCCATCTGCTGTCCAGCTCCATAGCATCATCATCAAATAGGACAGCTCTCATTTGTCACCACTTTACAAGACAAAGTAAGAGCTGTGAGGCATCTCTCATAGAAATTGCCACACTGGAACTTGTTCCAAACACTGGGGGTGGTGGATTATTTGGTAATTTTTCAGAATAAATACTAAATTATCTATTAAATTTGGTCTGATGTCAAAAATAGCATTTTCAGGTTTCCCAAATTTACAACTCAGTAAACCTTAGAGCAGGATGCTGCTGGACATCAATTCAACTTGATTACCAAATATGAAACCGCCAACTTAAAAATGTCTAAATTAGCAGGGCTTTCCCTACCATTAACCCCCATAAAGTGTGAAGTGTGTAGGTGTGTCTGGTGTGTGTGTGTGTGTGTGTGTGTGTGTGTGTGTGTGTGTGTGTGTGTGTGTGTGTGAGAGAGAGAGAGAGAGAGAGAGGGGGAGGGAGAGAGAGAGCTGCAGGGTGGGGATAGGCATGTTGGGGTGAGTGGTGGTTGGGGTGCTTTTAACATATGCTTCTTTATGTATATGAAAAGTGCTTTACAAATAAAGATTAATTGATTTAACTGACTAGCATCAAAATAAAGTTATGTATCCCATATCTAATGTTTGTACTTTGTCCCCATTGGAATTATTGAGCATGTTTTGTCTTTAAGCTTTTTAAGGGTGTTGTTTATTTATTATGTTATTTTATGCACATATATGCTAATAATAATGGTCCAAAATATGTGAAATTGCATTTTTATTATAAAAGAAACCTACCATTTTCTTGGAGGAGCACCCACAAAATACATGCACTCAAGTATTCCCCAAACATATGAGAAAACACTGAAACAGCATAAAATTATGTAACAGAACCCATTTTATTTCAATGTCATTCAAGCTTTGGCGCATGAGGCACACAGGGAATATAACGCATTGGTGTGTTTACACGTAATAGAGCAAGTGCGACGCAAACACGTGTAGCCAATGGTTGCGGACGAGAACGGGTCGGTGAATGAACACAGATCAAACACGCACTCTTCCTACACATCCGGTGGCTATAAACGTTGTTTTCCTCCTCGCATTAAGGAAACATTGGCCACAGCGTCGAGTAACCAATGATCATCTGAGCTTAAGCGTCCGATGAGAAAAACAACGACGGCCGACGACAAGCATCATATTACGCTTTGTGCGATCTGTGCTCCTCAGCTTTGTCTTTGGGGGTTGTAGTTTAAAACGCGGCGCTCCTGCGTTGTTTCGCCGACCGAGAGGACACCAGCTCCCACAATTCCGCGGAGGACGTTAAACCTGTCATGCTTGTGTTTTGCTTTGGTTTTTTTGTTATTGTTTCGGGTTAGTGGAGGAAAACTGAGGAGGAAAACTGTCACGCTCAGGTTGTTGTTTTCTTACGGCCTGTGACTCCGTATCAGACACAAACGCGTCTGTTGCAGACTGTTGTCAAAGAAGTCGAGGCGATAAAAGGTAAGCGGAGAGATGTCAGGCGGCCGACAGAAAATGTGCGCAGATACTTTTCTGCTGTTAACAAAGCCCGTTATTGTCTCGCCTGACGTGGACGCGCAGCACATCTACTAATTGGACAACGACAATTCGATCTGACCGCGGTGGCTTTGATAAGACCTTTGTCTTTGTGAAGCTTGCAGCGATGCGCATGGCACTCTTGTCTGTTCTCGGCATGTGCTACTGTTGGGCCTCGAGCCTGTAACGTGAACCTTCGAAGATATGGTCCTACTGTAGGCTCTCGTTTTGTGAATGATCTCCCGTTTAGACGCCATTTGTAAACTGTTATACAGTATTAAAACTATTCAAGTTTACCATCACATTCTTGATTGGATTTATTTTATTTTCGATCTTTTATTCACCATAAAAGACAAATAAGGATGACAGTCACTTAACTCACAATTTTAAGAGCTCTTGAATTTTTTTCCTTTGTGTTTTTCTCCTGCACATGTTTCCAATGGTCTGTTTATAGCCTCTGCTGAACTATTATAGAGTTCTGTTAGACTGTCTATCTGAGGGAGAATCTGACTTGTTTTGAGGATCCCATATGCCCTACGGAGCTAAATGAATAAATAATGTGTCCTGTAAGCTGCAAATGTCTCTTGGGTGATTAACTGCAGGCAGCATTTCCTCGAAATTCATGGGAGTGAATTTGTCAGTAGAATTTGAGCCCCAAACATGCTGGAGGCCCCAAAACACCTTGTACCAGATGCTTACACGTGACAGTGTACAATAGCAAACGATTTTGATGCTGACTGAAATAGCCCTGGTGCCAAACATGCAATAAGTCATGTTGCTCAAATGCCTTGCTGTCACTGAGGCTAGTTGTGGTGTCCTTTCCTCAAGTGTGCACTCAGTCAGGATATCTTCTTACACTGACTGCTGCCTCTGTCTTTCTCCCGTTTGTTCCCCAGCGGTCACCTCTTCCTTATTTAAGCTCATTTCACCACATTTGTCAGTTTTTAAACTTGCATTTAAAGGAACTACCTATAAAGTCGTTTGAAATCAACTTTAAATATTGTGTTTTTTTTACCCCCATTATAGGTGCAACATAGCCACCATTCGTTTTGTGTCGCCATGGAAACGGCTTGGCGGGTGGAGTTTAGAAACGTGGGTTGCAGTTACTTCCCTCAGAGCAGAGTCGACTGCCACTACACACTGAGCTCACAGCACAACTGGGCTAGCAATGACTGGATAGGGCTCTTCAAGGTACTGATAACCTGATGATCGTCACAAAATACAGACATCCAAAAGTAGCCAGTTGCAAAATAAAAGTGTGTGCATGTTTTCTTCCTCAGGTGGGATGGTCATCAGTGAAGGACTACCACACATTTGTGTGGGCACTGGCCCCAGCTGACTATCAAGAGGGCAGCAATGTCAACTGCTGCGTGCATTTCCAGGGTACTCATGTCCTTGTTTTTTCATTTACTGCTTATAGTTAGCCAGAGTCTATACTCATACACTATATATAATATATAATAATATATATAATAGGGGCCTAATCATTCACAATATTTATGGTTTTATATGTACATTTGTTTTCAGGTCCTAGTTCAGCACATTTTTATTCAGCAGAGGCAGAGCAGAAAAAAGTAAAACAAACATTTTGGTTCATTTTGAAAAATGTAAACATCCAGCAATCGCTCATTGACCTTAACTACTACTGAAAGAGTTTAGTTTTGCTGCTGTGGTAATGGAAAAACAACTTTACTCTTTTTTTGCAAGAAGTCAGGACACCTGCTGACAGCTGTTTTTTTTTTGCCGATTTATGGTCCAACTATATATAAAGTTGTTCAAACTAGCTCCACTTCCAGCAGCTACAGCAGTCACATGCACCAGACAAACCAAACCACTGACATTAGTTTTACTTTGGCTACATTTTTCTCTCTTGGAACTGATTCTCATGACGTACTGTCTGCCATTGTAACACGCCTCTCTAATAACTGTGAAACAAACATACAATAGATCAATTGTCTATCCGAGTTGAATCAGATGCTGAATCAGGCTCAAGATCTCATGATCATTTTAGTTCCTAGATGAGGGTTTTTATATTTTTCTCGTGTCATGAAACATGTTTACTCTTTTCTTTGAACCTCCTCCACCTAACAGAAGTTGCTCCTTTTTCTGGAACCACAGCTTCCAAAATAGAACCAACAACATTGTTCCATTCACTTCCAGCCATGTTTATTTCTGCAGATGTAGTCATATTAATAAAACAATATGAAAATATATTCTATAAAACAAAACATACTGATATTTTTATGAAAAATGTGATATGTCAAACTCCTAGAAACTTGTGCATCGAGTGGAGAACCATTTTAGGCATTTGTATCTTTAAAAAGTATTTCCACAGATGTAAAAGGGAAAATATTCTTTGCAGAAGGCAAATATCCCTCTTGGCTTGGTCTCTTTACCAGACACAGGTCCTGTCAAAGTTTGAACGAATTTCTTTAATAGGCAGGAGGTTGAGTAACGAGGATGACGAAAACAATGTCTCAAAGCCTACTCTAAGGAGTACTACCACTCGCTGTTGACTACAGTGTTCACTCTGTTCTGTCTGTCAGTGGCAGCTGATAAGCCTGATTCAGTGTGAGGGGTATGTGTGCAGCAGGTGAGGCACTGACCTCTAGCAGAGTGATTTATCACTAAGTTAAGCATACTGTCGATGTCATTCTTCAGCGGAAGTAGAGCAGAGGAAAGAAAGTCTTAAAGAAACTGCTGATGGTTCCTTATCACCTGCGATACAGTGATTTAAAAAGAAGGTTGCCTGCACTGTGACCTAAGCCTAGTGCTGTGAGTTACAATACAGCTCATAAACTTTGCTTCATGTCATACTTCCTGTCTGTTTTCCATCTTCCACATGTTATGTGAAACAGTATTTCCAAGTAAATCATTCTAAATATGAAGCTCTGGCTTGTGTGTGATAAGGATAATATTAGATAAACTTACTTCATAGGCCGGATGAGGTCATGGCTGCTTTATGGTCACAGTAGGAAGCGGGAAGCATAACATCATCAATTCCTGTAGGTTTTGTTAAAGGATGAGAAATAAATCAAGAATAAAGAATGAGGAGAGAGGCAAATATGGTACACTTACAAATAAACTGGAAGTCAGTTTTCAAAGTTAAGATAGTAGCACATCTAACCGAGAATCCAGTTATAGTAGCATAATTAATAGTAGATAAACAACAAAAAAGCTGTGAGAAACAGAAACCATGATTTGACTCATCAACAGCAGTTGCTTACTCATGGGCATTGGATGAAAATTGTATGTCAGTAGGTTACAGTTACACATGTCCACACTGTTTTGCATTACGTTCTGACACTGAACAAAAGTTACTTATTGAATGTATTGGTGATTTTCTAACAAAATACAACATATGAAATAGGCAAAGGTTAACCATTTCCATGTGCTAATGAACATAATGATCATGTATTTACTGATTTTTTTTCTTCAATTAATCAACATCAATAGAAATAAGGCACAAATAGAGTATTAAACCAGTAACAGAGAAATACTAAACAAATATACACTTCCAGTGGTTATAAACAAAGCTTGACAAAAAAAACAGAAAATTGTGCACTAATAATATATTTAAAAAATAAAATGTATATTGAAATTACATGAATGATAAATATGGTGCACCAATTTAAGCTTTTTAAAGCTTGTTTATTGCATGAGGTAGATGATGTAATGTTTCCTTTGTACAACAGAATATATATATATATATATATATATATATATATATATATATATATATATATATATATATGGCTGTATAAGTTTTTCAGAGCAGCCATTTTGACATGAAATAGTAGATAAATACAGGTGTTACTATGTGACTGGGCCAAGAACATGCACCGTATTGACTTTTGCACTTTTTATACTGCTCATTCCACCTTGCACATTACTTTTAAATGTCTACATAATCTGCCTACTTATAGTTTATCTTCTATGTTACTTATCTCTTATTTTATTTTCACTTTAATACCTTATTACTAGTTTTTATTGGACGTGACACTAAACGTTTTGAATCTTTAATCTTACTAATTTTGAAGGCTCTCTTGTATTTCTGTGGGGAGCCTTAATTATCTTAATCAATAACACCTGTGTTTCCCTCCTATTTCATTTCAAAATGGCAACTGTGAAAAAGGTCCATTAATTAGGGGACAGATACTGTCGGTTTGTAAAATAAAAAAATGATAGATATTTCTGTGGCTTTTCCATGACACCTTGACAGGTGTGTGTCAACTAGGTCAAGTGAAGGTGGAAAACCATAACGCCTATAAAGCATCAAAACAGCTTTAAAAATATTTTGAAAAAACACATAATGGAAAATTGTTTTAAGCTTCACAGGAATCATATAATGACAGAAAAAAGCCTGATAATTAAACAGAATATCATTTTCTCCTCCGTACATAATGTCACAGAGATAATGTCACCATCATTCATCGAACTTCGTTTCTAAATTTAAGCAAAACTTGTCAAGAGTCTTAGTCAAACAGATAAAGTTACGAACCTATTTGAGTTTTAACAACCCTAACGGATGCAAAGGAAACCGCGGGGGGTACTTTTACGCTCTAAATCAGGGTGAAAAAAGTCGATTCCAGTCTTATAATACTGTTAATATCGCCATGTATTGCGCTAAAGGTAAAAAAACAAACAAAAACAACAACGCCGGTGCGTAGCTTCCTCCTCGCTCAGCTCCTCGCTCACCTGTGACGGTAACCGGAAGCTGTCTGTTTACAGGACAGCCATATTGACGCGAAATTATAGGTACTCCTGGTGCGTTTAATTGCACTCAGAAATCGGAAAGATCCGAGTCGGAAATTCCGACTTCAATACTTAAGGCGCTGTTTCGTTGCGCAAACTCGGAAAACATGACCAGCCACAGTAAGTTGATATTTGTGTGAAGTGGAAAGTACATTAGCTACTTGAGGGAAAGACAGAGAAAGAGGAACGCCATATGCTGTAAGAATAATAATTTAAGCTCTTTAACGCAGCAGGGAGGGGAATCCTGCCAGCCATGCAGGTGAATCCTAATCACTTTTCCATTATTTTCCGCTCTCCCCCTTGCTTAAACGTATATTGTGTCAAATAAGAAGCCCGCATTGATAGATATATAATGGTGTGATGCCATCGTGCTTTAACGTCATTGACTGCTTCGATCCAGCCCGAGTTCCCGAGTCGGATTTCCGAGTTCAAGGGCCGTCCTGTTGCATTTTTCCGATCCGAAGCTCGGATTTTTCCGATTTCCGAGTGCGGACGAACGCAGCATTCTTCTTCTTCTATTGAGGTTTATTGGCGGAACGATTTGGTGCATTACCGCCACCAACTGCAACTCCAACTACAGAGTGTGGATCATAATATATATTAGGCTAATAGCATTTATAATAAAATACAACACATACAAAATAAATAAATAAAGCAAACATAAAATAAGGGAAACACCAAAATAAAAAAACACATATTCTTAATCAAATTAATTGCTTTAAGAACTAGAAAAGGTAACTGACAACGCTCACTTCTTGAATTCTGTGTCTTGATCTGATCATTTCTACCTCATTTCTCCCACTTTCCTTTGTCTTTTCCTCTCTTTACTTTTGCCATCTTTCCTCCAGTCATTTTATAATGCCCTAAACTTCTGATTTACTTATTCTAACTGTTGCATCATTGTTCTAATTCTTCGTTGCTTCCGTTGTGACCTTTTCTGTCTTTTTTTCCTTTTATGCCAATGTGTGCTGGAACAAACTAATAGATAAACACATACTTTTAATTATACTAATTAAGGTGCCATTCCATTGAGTGTAGCAAAGACTTTCCAGTGAGACATATGCACAATAGTAGCACCTTGACTCTGTTTGACCTGAATGGAACAGAACCTTAATTAGTATAATTGTTAACATCTGTGTTTACCTAATATTTCACGTCTTTTTAATGTCACCGTAAAATGGATTTTCAGTGGCACACTTTACAAATGTTGCTTTATTTATCACCTTTCCACAGTCATGTCAAATAAATGTTTTATACGATTGTATTTTATAAATACCTAAATATTCAGGCATTGTCATTTAAATTTGTTGAAATGTAAAAAGCAGATTAGCGCTTCCAAATTTAGATGTAGTTAAATGACCTCCACTTATATTTCACCTTGATCTTTTTATACACTATGTATAGCTGGCCCCAAATGAAGACGGTGCAAGTGTGCAGATGTTAAAAGTAAAGAGAGGATATTTTCAAAAATAACGGCATGCATACTTATATATAACATTTATCAATTTACTTCATACAAAGTTCAGTAAATAGAAGAAACCTAAAAAAAACTAATATCTGGTCTGAGCACACTTTGCCTTTAAAACAGCACTATTTTTTTCCTCAATAAACTTGCACACTGTTTTACAAGGAACTCGTTGGCATGTAGGTTTTTCCAAACATCTTGAAGAACTTGCCACAGTTGTTCTGTGGATTTAGGCGTCTCAGTGGCTTCTGTCTCTTAATGTAATCCCAGACTCAGAGCTCTCTGGGGGCCGTACCATCTGTTGAAGGACTTGTTGTTCTTGAAGCTGAAAATAGTTCTTTATAACTCCAGCTGTATGTTTGGGGTCATTGCTATGGTGCAGAATAACTTTGGGACAAAATTATTTCTCTCTGTATATTCAAATCTCACACAACTCTCTTCTTTCTTTTCCCGCCACTTTTTTTTTTAGCTTCGTATCTCCCCAAACCCAGCTCCCAAGAGTATGAGTTTGTATATTTTGATGCGAAGGGGGAAGTGTGCTCCTGCAGCTCCAAATTCACGTTCTGCGCCCCGAAGCCGCTGGAAGATCTGGTGACCGTCGAGGAGGAGCCCCAAGGAGAGGAAGGAGGCACGGACATGCTGCTGGTTGTACCCAGGGCTGAACTGCTGCAGGTGAGGATGACAAACACAAAATAGATTGACTATATAAGTGTCAGGGAGAGTATTTGTTCAGTTTTGCAAAATGAATGAGCTGATAAATCACCGATGTTGGGAAATCAATAACGTTGTTTACTGCCGGCACAAAAAGATGAAAGCACAACGATGATACCCCCCATCTGCTGCGCGCTTCCTCCCCTGTCTCTTGTCAGAGTCGACTGCAGGAATGTCTCCGGGAGCGAGCCGAGCTGCTGCAGACCCAGGAGGCTGCGAACAGGCAAAGGGAGAGAGACAAGGGGGACTACAGGAGAGCGAGGGAGGCCTGGGACCGACAACGCAGAGAGCTGGAGGCTGACATCGGCAGGTTGCAGGAAGAGCTGAAGCAGAGGCAAGAGGAGTTCGAGGAGATGGAGAGGAAGCACAAGGTGGTGTATGGAGCTTGAGAAATGAATCTGGGATTATTTAATTATGATAGATCCCGTACTTTTCTCTGTATCTTTGCCCTTAAACTCAGATATAAAATCTCTGCTTAAACAATATTATGCCATTTTTCAGTATAAAATTATAACTGTAATACAGTATACTGCTTAGATTATTGTATTAAATTGTTCGAAATGATGTGATCCGTGTAGCCCAGCTATGATAAATTCATAATTGCCTCATCGACATAAAATGCTTCTTGTCTGTTAGGAGGAGGCGGCTTTGGGAGAATCACTTACCCAAGAGAAAAGTGTTTTATTGGATGCGAGGGAGGCAAGTGAAGTGCGAATCAGAGAGCTGGAGGAGGACATCAAAGCCCTGACACAGAGAACCGTGGAAAGAGAGATTGAGCTGGAAAGGTTTGATGATTTCTTTTTCTTTTTTTTCCTTCTTTAGTTTGTAGTTTTAGAATTATGTGTAACGTTTTTTGATTGTCAGTAACCAAACGTGTGTGTGTGTATGTGTGTGTGCAGGATGAAGGAAAGAGCAAAGAGAGCAGGAGCTCAGAGGAAAGAAGAGGAGATTGAGAGAAAGAGCCTGCAGGTACTTTCAATTAAACGCACGTTGTATATCATAATAAAACCTGTGTGACAGTTGTTGTTCCCTTCTATATCTCTGTCTCACTTTACGCATCTGTATCATTCATCGTCTTTCTCTCAGAACAAGCTGGAACAGACAGAAGGTGAACTCAGGAGTCTGTCCAAGGAGTTTCAGGGCCTGAGGAACTCGCTGGCCCAGAGAGACACCAGTGTCCTGCAGCTCCAAAACACCATCACCACCCTCACCCAGAAACTCACCACTGCCCACAGGAAAGAGGTGAGACGTTTCCCTGAAAAATCAAAAGGAGAAGGAGCGGAATCGAGGATTCACAGCTGAAGCTTGAAAAAAGCAAATTTGCATACTAGCAGCTCCAAATTTGATATGTACCAGAATCTGTATAGCTCTTATAAATGGTAACAAATACAAATACCATTATTTATTTGAGGAAACCATATGATCACACACAGATGAGATGTGGTTCTCATTACCTCTACTTTGCAGATCCACCATTTGATAAATAAATAAATTTCTACTTTATTACACACATCTCAAATCTTTGGTCACGTTTAAGTAAAACATGAGTTTTGGTATATCAAATTCAGAATTATTTTTTTTTGTCGAACCAGTACTGGCATTCTGTAGCAAATCCCCCCTATAGGTAACGGATTTGTAATCGACACATTCCCTCTCTTAATCGTCAAGACGGAGAGCGAGGCGGCACTGAGGGAGATGCGGAGCCTGCGGGAGCGCCTGAACGTGGCCGAGCGTACCTCCGACGGCTTGAAAAATGATCTGAGTGCCATGGCAGCCCAGAGGGACCACGGGCAGGCCGAACTGCATCAGGCCCGTCTGCAGGCTGCCCAGCTGACCCTTCAGCTCGCAGATTCCAGTCTGGCCATGAGGGAGGGCAGAGCCCAGTGGGCACAGGAGAGGCAGAGTCTGCAGCGCACTGCTGAGGTACCGCACATCCCATCTGACGAGTGTTTTCACGCGTAGCGAGTTCATGTCACGTCCTGTTTCTGTCCAAAAATCTGAGTTATGTTACTAGATGTCATGATGTTTTAAACTGGCATCTGATGGCTTCAAGATGAAATGCACCACCGCTTCTCCTGAGTGACGGACATTGCTTATTTTATGGTGCATTTCTGCTACGAAGTTGTATACTGAGCGACCATGTTCGTTTTTGTGTCATCCCGGCAGAAGGACCACGAGCGTCTGGAGAATCTCAACGCAGAGATGCAGAGGATGGAGGAAAGGCTCCAGGAGGAGAGGATGGAGAGAGTGAAGCTGGAGGTGGAGCTCGGGAGAGAAAAGGATTGCAACCGGGTGAGGAAAAGCACTATGAGCTATTCTTGTTTTAGGCTCATTTTATCACTTAGCTAGTAATTATTCTTTTCCCCAGGGTGAGTGTGTCTGCAGTAACACTGTGTGCAAAATGCATGAAAGCATGCTTAAAATGACATGTCCATTTCACTAAGATCTTTACACTGAGTATTTCTTAATTGGCTTTGTACACTGTAGTACTACTTACTATCTGCTGGGTAGTTGTGGTATATCCTGTTGCCCTTCATTATCTGGGCTGCAGGTTCAGCTGAGTGAAACCCGCAGGGAGCTCCAGGAGTTGAAGGCCAGCCTGAAGGTCGCCCAAAAAGAGAAGGAACAGCTACTTGCAGAGAAACAGGTCAGAGTCGTGTTTTTGTGCCATCACAGGGGAACTGCTCGAATCTGTACTCACAGAATCTTGGTCAAAAAAAAGGGGGAAGGATGTAACATTTTATCTATTCATACATTAACACTGTGGTTGAATTGACACAGGTTCTGACCTCGCTAGTCAAGTGTCAAGTGTGTCAAAAAAAATTAGATTACAATATTTATTCAAATATAATACCGCAGGAACAAAAATCTTACATGAAAACATGTTGTCAATGTTTTGGGCCTAATTTGTACTCTGTTTTATAATCCACTGATACGGTCTTTAAGTTTGTATGGATTAGCAAATGCCTTGTGGCTGTTTTATCTCTACTCGAATATCTTTATTCAACACAGCTGCTGTCATTATCAGCTGCAAATTTACTACACGTTTAGTAACAATTTGCATCACCCTCAAGCTCAAGTGCACCCCATGAATCATTTTAGTGTTTCCCAAAAAAAAAAAAAGCTATTGGTTTTTAATAATATATTCAATTCATGTGCAGCATAGTGATGCAACATACACAGAAGTATTCTGCTCCCCGTGAATGTCCCAGGTGTTGTGGGTCTTTCGTCTGTGTTGTTGTCTTCTTAGTTGTTATTGTGCTATATAAATTGTTTATAGTGCGATATAAATCAGTGGATTTCAGGGCAGTCAGTGTTGCCGCTGTTAAAGTGCCTGCAGATTTTTTTTTTTTGTTGGCTATCCACCATCACATTTTCCCACTACTGGCGGAGTAGATGGTCACCATTTTTAAATTCAGAGTCCAGCTTAATTTTAACATCCACCATATGGCGGCATAGCAGGCAATCTGCGGCACGCCATAAATCAGACACATGTTTACGTTTTTATTGTAAAGTGATAATATTATTTATATAATAGCAAATGTTGTGTATTTACTGAATAATCATTTAACGTGGCTTGAAGGAGTCTGACATCATGATGGCTATGAGAGTGATGGCTGTTGAAGCCATGATTAAAGTCCTGTCCCGGTGTGCGATATGATGGCTGTATTTTCCACTACAGGATTTGATGGAGTACATCTGTCAGCTTGAGCAGAAGATGGGAACAGTGGCCAGTGCCAAGTGGAGCGCTGCCCCCATTGCTTCTACAGGTGAATGGAACCACACATTAATCTACTGTACACCCAGCAGATGTGAACAATAAAAGTGTTAGCTATCATTAAACAGCAGCACTAAATAATGTTCAGAGTGGCCGGTGTCGCAGTGCACTGAGGGAAAAGTGACCACTTTTTCCTTCGTTCGTGTTTCTGTCTGGCAGGAGGGCATCCTGACAGTGCCTTATCTGACTCGGAGGACGAGAACCCCGAGGCCCTGCAGCCCCTCCGTCCTTCAAGGCCGCTGGGACACTACAGCCTGTGTGAGCAGGGGCAGTCGAACTCCTTGCTCCTCGCCACCCCTCCTCCCTCCCCCAGGGAGATGGAGAGGAGTGCAGTGGTCATCAACCAGCCAGCCCCGCTCTCCTCGCCGCACCAGGCGGGAGCCGACACTCTGGCGCACAGCTCTGATTCGGTGAGACAAGCTATCTGAGGCGTTCAGCGCCACCATAGTGTAATTATATGTGATAGTGAAAATGAGCTATGTTCTCATACTGATAGCCACGCGCACCATTTAAACATGGCCAGTGGATCGTTTGATATAGACATTATCCCCTAGAAGCAATTAGGCTGCTAGTCTGCGAGTTATTAGACTGTAATAGCTGCTGGACAGATATGTGCAAAGTGTCTGTGTGTGTGTATGTGTGTGTGTGTGTGTGGGTATGGCGTTTAGGAGGAGGAATCTGATCCACTACAGTGTGGAAGGCACAGTTCCGGAGACGAAACAGCACTTTTGCTGCCTGAACACACGGACACTGTTCTCAGGTACAACACACACTATTATACATAGAAATCACACATATAGAGGAGGAGGAAGAATAAGCAATCAAACCCATTACATGAATAATACTCCATCAAATGTCTTGTTTTTGCAATTTTACCAATGGAAAAGTATGTTTTCCATTGGTAAAATATATTTGCATTTGCAAAACAATTCCCCAAAATGTCATAAGTACAAGTTGCCACATTGAGGAGTGGGATCTTTCAGCAGTAAGAGAAAATATCTAAGGTCATTTTCTCAAGTACCTTACTGGAGTAAGTTTGACATACATGTATTTAACTTGAATATAACCAATTTGTAGTCTTAATACTTCTACTCCACTGTATTTCAGAAAGAAACATATTATTTGCACTAAACTGTTAATGACTCGATGATTCTAAATCTGTTTAGCTTGTGACATCTTACAAAAAAAGATGGAATTAGCTGTCATGTTTAAAATGTCTATGAGATGTCAGCGGTTCCACAAAACAGAAAGATTTATTGCCCTCAGATGCTTTCATTTAAAAACAATAACGTATTTGTACATTTTCCTGATAATACATTTAAGCATAGCAGGTTTTTAAATGCTGGACAATATTTTGACATTTATATAACAATTTCATTAAATGCTAGTATTATAGCTTCTAAAGGGCAGTAATAATGTAAATGGACACATACTACTTCTCTTCTCTCAAACATATTGAGCATGCATTCCCTTCACGGGAGGCCAAGGCACTACTGAACATGTGACGACAAGACAATCACAACAAATCATACACAGTTGAAGATTTAACGTTTGAAAAGTGAGATTTGCATTACTGGCTGCGCATTCAAATTTCTTTCAAACAAACAAGCCAACAAATTTCTGCCTGTCACGCTGGCTGGTTTAAACTCCAGCAATGTGTCATATTTTATGAGCTCATGGCTTGATTTGTGTGTACAACCTTACTCTGCAAAGTAATTAGTGAACACAGCCACCAGAGAAACGCAGTGAAGTAGAAAGTATCATATTTCTCCCTGAAATATAGAAAAATAAAAGTATCTCAAATTGGAAGAATAAAGAAAGTACTTATAATTTAAAACGGCATCCAAGCACAATACCTGAGTAAATCTACTTGGCTACTTTCTACCTCCGGGCTTATACAGCTCTGGTTTCAGGCGCACACAATGAATTCAAAGCTTGCTAATGCACACAGACACATGCGACCAATTATTTATGGTGACAGGGTGAGTATGGCTGGAAGATGGAAGTTTTGAATATGTGGTCGTAAAAGAAGTTAAGTCAGGGTGAGGAGGGGGGAGACTGCGCGAAACAGCGCCGGGGCATGGGAGGGGCGAGATGGGAGGACAAGGAGACAGATAATGTTGACAGCAAGCCGTAGCAATGATTTACCTGAGGGGTGTACCACAGTCACGGGCCAATTTTCAGCATCATTAAAGCCCTCGCTCTCCCTCTCAGACACTCCTTCAGTCTAACCTCTTTCAACCAGAATGTGAGTTTCTTTCAGTTTTCTTTCACACACACACACACACGCACACTCTGCTTTGTGTCTTCCTCCAGTGATCTGGCCGACACCTCACTATGGTAACCGGTGGACGTCCGGCCCGCGTCCGCGGCGATTGCTCGGAAAGCAGCGGACTTTCTCGTCGGCGGCGATTTCCACATTTACTTCCACTAACAAGCACATATACAGCTCTCACTACACAGACAAAATGTTGATATGCAATTGACATCCTATCTGCCGTGACCCTTGTTTGTTTTTTTTTTTCCCCTCCCTCTAGACTCTTGTGTTATTGCCCTGGCTGTTTTGTTGTTAGAAATGACATAATGCTTGCGGTGGCAGGTCAACACCGTGTTTATGACTGGCATAAGACTGTTGCACAGTTTGAAAGGGCGGCTTTAGGCACAGGCTCTGGCATTTGAGAGTTTGCAGGCTGTAGCAGAATGATCACCGTTGAATCATTGCTATGTCGAGAGCTTTACGATATACGTTATGTCGTTTTTATGACATTTGTGATTAGGAGTCATGACAGGCACTGTAATTATGATGCTTTGTGCAAGCCCAGCTCCACTGAAAATCATGGCAAAACTCTCTTCCAGCATTAAATTTCTCCATAGCAGCTTTGAACGCTATTCATCGCCGCATAAAGTAACGATCCAGCATCATGCTAGAATTATATCACAGTAATGTAGGTCTATGAGATCATATTTCTCCTCCATTTACTCAGAACTAAGATTTGATATGCACTTTCTTGTACACGTTAGCGGCTGATTGTTGTCATGCAGTTAAGGAGATTTAGAGATGCAGAGGCTCTCTAATATGGACAAGCATTTGAAATAGAAAGCTTATTGAACAGATTGTGTTTTAAGTCTAATAGGATAGATGCCAGATGCAACTTGCTACTTCAATAACTTCATATCATTATAATTATAACATTAAGCTTTTCACTATAGATGCAATTATTACTTGTTTAATGATCCTGGATTTTACATTTCATAACTATTGAAATGAAATGCTAATCTACTGGCCGGTCATTTGGATATTCAGTCTTTATAACAGTTTATATTGTACAGAAATCTTAATTCACACTCACAAGCAGTTTTAAATTTGTGCCTAAAATAATTTAGAAAAGAGTCTTATAAAAGAATAATCACCTTTATAGATCCTGACATCATGACATGGTGTTGGTATTTCCCCTTAGCCCTATGGCTATGTACAGCCTAATAAAAATGGCTGCCTTCCTTTTAATCAATACTGTATGCATTTTTCATGATTTTCTATTTATAATTAACTTGAGTTATGCTGCAATGAAACTATATTCAGGTTTAGTTTGAAATAAGTGTTTTTGTTTTCACACAACGGTGTGACAATTTTCCGTGCTTGGCTAAGAAAATTTGCTAGACACTTTGATGCTTGATTTTATCTGCTGTATTTGCACCCTATTTTTACTATAGAAGAGTTTTTAGATGAAAAGTTAGTTCATATATGGATACTTATATGTCAGATGTGCGTCCTTTCATCATTATCTTAATCATTACCATTGTGTGTTGTGTTTACGTATATTTTACCTACACTTTTTTTTCCCACAAATTTTCTGCTCGTAAATAATGACTCTGTTAAGATTACATATTTGAGTTTTTTTTTTCTTTGTTGCAAGCTATTGGTGTTAATGAAAGGGAATGATACCAGGATGACAAGCATAACCTAGAAGTGAACATGTATCAATGATCTGCGAGAGGAAATTGATTTGAATCTTTAAATAGCAACAGGGGTATTAAAGAAGTTATGAGACAAGTTTCATCAGATTTTTTAGTAAATGTCTGCCCAGACTCTCGTTTACCTTGTGTCACTAGGTATTGTGGTGTGGCAGTAAATGTATGTATGTGTGTATATATATGTATATATATATATATATATATACACACACAAACAAATGCATATAGAGAGAGCTGTTTTGAGCAGCCCGGTATACTTTCCTCAGAACATAGCACACTACATTTAATTCTCCATAGTCCTTTTTTGTGGTTGTAATCTGACTTTATGCCTCGGCGAAGTCATTTTTGTTGTTGTTCCGCTGAGAGTTCCAGTACGAGTGCTCCTCATCAGGACACTGTCGCACATTGCAATAAAACTCCAGCGGTTATGGTTTGTTTTTGAAGTTTTGTGTGTGATGGTTATCCCATATGTACACCACCGTGTATTTTCTTATCAGTCATGTAACAGGGGTTTGGGCGGGGTTCTGTATAATAAAATGGTTTATGTATCCATTATTGGGTCTAATGTGTCTTTTTCTGGCCAAAGATCATAGCAATATTTTGATCCGCACATGACATTTCACTGGTAATTAACTGTGCCATTTCTTTTCATACAGCTATATAGCCTATTCCCTTTTGGCTCATTGCCTGTTTCAGATACATTTCTCATTATGTTTTTTTTCCCTCTCTGCTCACCTTTGGCTCGCCACCAGTCCCCTCAGGGCTGACCTCCTCCTCATCTTCATCGCCGTGACTCCCAGCTCCTTCGGCAGTCTCCTGCTCCCGCTTTTAAGCTTCTCCTCCTGCCCCTCTACCACACTCCTTCCATCTTAAGGCTGGGGTGACGATAGCTAATTATAAAATCAATGATGCCGGGCTGCCTAGTTTACAGCCCCCTCTAAAACCTTAACTGGGAAATCACTGTGGGATTGATGACTCCCTCACTCTTTATCTCTTTTAATTAGAAATGTAAAAGATATGAAGACCCAGAGGCCAGAACACATCTCCTAGTTTTTATGACCCCGATGCCTCCCTGCCTTCCACAGCTCTAGCTCCCCTGCCCAAATCACCCCTTCCCCTACCTGGCCTTGTTTATTTCCTCTGCCTCTCCTTCCATTTACCTCCCTGCTGGCCCACCCTCCATTCTCACTCTTGTCACAGATTCCTTTAGCCGTTTCTTCATCACTTTCTCCATTACCCTTCCTTTAAGATTGCCCGCCTTCCTCTCTGCTCGTACTGGTGAAGGTGTTAAATTTATGGTCTTTGCACTTGAAAATGTTTCTCACCTTCCCCTCACCTCTCCTCTCTTCCCTTGACTGATTCCCAACCCTCCACGGATTCACCGCATATGTAACAAATGATGAACATGTCCTTTCTGTCTGTTCTGACCCAGACACACGGTAAATGATGTGATGTTTCACAATATGACCCTCCTAACTCTGTGCATTCAGCACGTGACATATGCGCCTTTCTGTCTTATAAATTGCTCTGGGTCCACACGGAAAGACCCTGCAGTTTTTTTTTATCGCATCAAGCACAGGTCATATGCACCTCCATTCTCTGGCTTTATCACACCCCAAGCCCAGGCCCTTCCTCCTTAACTGATGCCAGGAGCACTTGGGTTCACTGAGCTTTATCCTCCTGATCACTCTCTGAGGAGTCAGCCTCTGCTGCTCCATTATCTTTCCTGTGTGTTGACTTAAGCACCGGTGCAGTTTGCTCATGTTGGAGGCAAACTCAGCGGGATGTTCAGCAGGGTTTAAATATTCAAATGAATTTCTGTGGTATGGGCTCATGACCTACTTTTATGGATTCTTTACTATTTTCTGTGAATAATTGATGTCCCGTGGCTGCTAGGATATTACAAGCGAGATTTGTACCCTTTATTAATTCATTGCACAATTCTTCCTTTTTCAAGGGCCTTAGTTATCACATCTCCATCCTCTTTTTTTATTTCAATGAAAAAGTCTTACCACCTCAAATAATAAGTTAATCAAGTATCATTGATGTGGAAGGATGAGTAGGCTATAGGCTATAGAAATCTTGCTCGGCTCCTTTAAATTCCCCCAAGCACACCCAAACCCTCCCATGGGTTCCCATGGCAACACCTTCTAACGGCTCAGTATATGAGGCCATTTGATTGTTCCTTGTAAAACAGTGTATAATGTATGGACCTTATTTTAATTCCAATCTGGCGTTATTGATCAGTCTTTAATGATAGTTAATTAAAGCAATCATATAATTGATAGAATCTCATCTCTGTTTATCACCCTCATCTCTTTCTCTCTCCCTCTCTCTCTCTCTCTCTCTCTCTCTCTCTCTCTCTCTCTCTCTCTCTCTCTCTCTCTGTGACTCTGTTAATAACATCAAGGTGAGGCATCAGTATCCCATACTGGTGCAGATGTTTACTATCAGTCTGTTCTTTAGAGAATTTATCGGGTTATCAAGACAATGTGATCGGATCAGTGAAAGTGCCAAGATAGGCCTAATAAATGTTGTGATGAATTTATAAATCTCGATAATTGGCGACATTTACAAAGACAATCTGAAAAAAGACCATCGCCGGGGTGTCTTTTTCCTCTTCAATTCCTTTTTTGGGATTATTTCGAGTCCCAGAGATATCCTGACAAATGTGATGACTTGAGTTTAAAGCCCCGATGTGGTTTCATTTTTCACAGCGTAGTCAGATTGGTGGTGGCAGCTATAGCATATGACCATAACAGGCTCGTTTTGGGGTATATGATGCGTGATCTTCTACAAGATCAAATATCAGATTGGCAGGACTGAACACAGGTTCAATCAAATCCAAGTCATTTTTGGACCATGTACCGAAGCTGCTGGAAGCATCAGTATCACATTGCAGATCTCTACCGTGCACATGACTGAAATCTGATGTTTCATAATATATCTGTGCAAAATCTATCTGATTATATATTTCATTTTCACTTTTAATAGCTTAAAATGAACTATTTTTTAATATGCTTTCAGAATTTGGTGTTGACATGATGTGTCTTGTGTGGACTATTTTTTTCAGTATTTATTCAATATTGTCCATCTTTCATAAATTCAATAAATCAATCACAATAGAGGCATCTACATTTTAACCCCAGGGCATTCGATACAAAACTATAGGAAAATCTGTGGTTCATTTTTTATACCACCATCTTCACTCCTCCAATTGCAGAGGAACAAATCTTATGAACAGACCTTCATCTGATGTCCTTGTTCAGCAGAGGCTGTGATTTATTAGCCTCTGCACACACAGCTCTACATGACCTTTATCCTACATATCTATGCAGGGTGAACACTGCTGCATGCTGTGGCCTCAACCCTGCAGTGACAGTGCAAGAGCTCCCTCTACTGATTTATCCTCGCAATGCCAGGTTATAGTCCCTCTTAAGCTATTATTCTACAGAATAGTGCATTGGTTCCTAACCTTTTTGGCCTGCGACCCCTTAAAAATAAAATAAAATGGGACTCCTTTTCACATATTACACCGTCTGCCGGTTAAACTACTGGCTATCGCCTTGATTCGTGAGTTAATTATGTCATACAAAAGTTTTTAAAAATATATCTGTTAAAATTCCCTACAGTCCAAGGTTTGTCTGACTTGCAGTCCAAAATATAAAGATATTCAGTTGAGAAGACGAAATCAACCTAATTTTGACATTTTTGCTTATATTATTATTATTATTATTATTATTTGTATTTCTGTATTATATTAACTTTTAGGTGCTTGAGAAGGTAAACTAGAGAAATTCACAAGAAATAGAGCAGGAAACCTTTACACAATTTTGTATTCAAAATATGTTTTGTATTGTATTCTATCATTTCTTATCATCTCTCCACTCCTTTAATTAATCCAGCGACACCTTGTGGGAGTACTGAACCTCAGGTTGGGAACCACTGCGTTAGAAGATTGTGTCCTCCTAAGTAACAAGGCTGTATACAGGAAATTAATAAATATGAAAGACATTTTATATGATAAAGTAAAAAAAAAAGTCCAGTAATCTCACAAAAGTAGTTTATTGTGCCTCTTACTGTCTATATGGCTTTTCTTTGTATGACAAGAGTTGACATAAACAGAGGGTAGACAACACCTTGGCCATGTTGAAAAACAAAAAACAAAAAAAAAACATAATCTCAATATTCTGCCTGCAATACCATCATTAACATCATGACAGCCCAGCAGAGAGAGAAGGGATGAGGTCATCACACACAAGTTTTATGTGTGACAGCACCATACCAAGGACATTCATCCTATGACTGAAAACATGTTAAAGCATTCACACACACATGCACTCTCAGACACACAGACACACACACACAACTCAAAATGATGAGACCTGCCCATATTCAGAAGATGGGACCTCTCACCGCTACAGAAAGAATGTTCATATTGCTTCAAAGAGAGATAGAAAAAAAAAACTCTGTACTGTCTATCAGCTGCGCTCTCCCAGCTGATCGCCTAGTGAGACATTTTGGCAATATAGAAATTATACATGAGAACACAATCCTCCGGATCGTTTAAAGAGAAGCGAGGATATACACAAGAAGACAAGATGATATAATGGCTTTTGGGATGAGAAGGCAGTTTTGCTGCATGGATGCCAGCACAAGCACAGGCGAGGCAGTGATGATGAGGATGACAGTTTGTCCCCCTTCGGGACGGTCCAACTGGCATCCATGCTGTTGTTCAGACTTGTCACCTTCTATGTACACGCAGAGGGGTTGAGCGGATCAAAACTGAATCAAGAATACACACATAAATATTGCCTGTTTCTAGCATGCCTGTAAGCAGCTAGGGTTTGGTCCTTACTGAAAAGCCCTGAGTCTGATTCCAAAATATCTTCCATAAGGATTCCTGCTTTAGACTTACTTGCATATGTCTTTGATCACTGCAATGATGCAGATGTTGCTAATATGTGTGGATGTTTTTGTGTATTCGTCTACTGACATCATCGGGGAGTGCTCTAAAGTTGATTGTATTTAATGTTGTCATCGTTCGGACATGCTAATGGAGATATAAGCTCACAGACGTTGAGTCTACTCCCAGCCGATGAGATGTGCCTTACTTGAATAGAGGATCACAAAAGTGCTACATATACGGTCAAGTGTAAATCTATGTCCGGGCACTCGATGCCAGGTTGGCACATCTGCTACAGCTGAGGGTAGATTGAAAGGAGTTTGTGTGTGTGTGTGTATTTGCATTATATGCATTTGTGTTGGTATGGAAGGAGAGTGTGTTTGTTTTAGTGCATGAGTGAGTGAGCGCTGGATCATGGCTGGAGTCCCTGCCAGTAGTCAAATTTATGCTCCAAAGATGACTTTTCCTAACTTTGGCACAAAGTTTACTTTCCGCATTGACAGCATATGTTGGCTGCAACAAGAGCAAAATAGAATAATGCCAATTCCCTGATAACAGAAACTGATTATGTCACTGCAACATAACAATAGTCCTCTGGGTTGATTATCATTGACATCCACAGTGAGCCAAAGTGCCCAAAAAGCCCCAGCTAAGCAAACGTAGCTGTTAAGGAAGACCCAGCTAGTTCTGATTACCCTTCTTTCCCTCTGAATATCTTCTCAGGAAAGCTTTTCAAAAAAAAGAAATGTGTCTAAAAGGATTCATATATAAAACCAGAATAACAAATAAAGACAAAAAATATAATGGTATATAGATATGTATGAACTTATTCATAAAATGAAAAAAAAGAAAAGATGAAAACATATTCGAAAGCAATAACCACAAAAACAAAGATTAGCATACTTGATTTGGTTTTGCCCTGTACTCTTGTTTTCTTTTGAGAAATGTGCTTGTTGTAATCCATCGGAATCAACTGCTCAGTTCTGCTGTCTGGTTTGGCCGTTCCCCTATTCAGATATAAACAACAATAGTGGAAGAAAAAAAAAAGAGACATTTTGCTTTCTCAAAGAGGTTATGTTCTTTTTGTCACGTTAAGTTCCCACTTGGCTATGCCAGGAGGTCATATGGTTTCTTTTCATCTCTCCTTTGCTTTATCTCTCTGTAGTTCACCTGTCATGGACCATTCGGCCTGAGTTAGAAGTGTCTGTACACATAAGGCTCTGCTGTGCTCCGCTGTGGAGGACACAATGATGTGCAGTAAGGAGAGAGAGGGGGTAGAGGATGGGAAGGCCAGCATTTTCTTGAGGTGGGAGAGAGTGAGGTTGTGTCGTATGTCTTTCTATGTGTGTATGTGTATATGTTTGCTTGTGTGTGTGTGTGTGTGTGTGTGTGTATGTGAGCCTGTGTGTGTATGCATAAATCAGTGTATGTATGAAATTCTCTGTTCACTGTGCCCTCCCGACAAGGCCTTTCCTCGAGCCATCTATAGAATCGAGAACCCCCCAGGGCTCCCCATCACTGTCCGAGCCCCTGTCTCGTTCTTCATCTCCCACATCGTCCTCGTCCTCGTCGTCCTCGTCCTCCGGCGATGGCTCGCTGCCGTTCTCTGTGGCCCAGCTGTCGTCCTCGTCCTCAGCCTCTTGCTTCAGGACGAGGGCTGGCGGTGGAGGTGGCGGCGGCGGCGGTGGAGGTGGTGGGCTGTCGTTGGACTCTGAATGGTCCTCGAAGGCCTCTGGATTCTCGAGCATTTCCCTGATCAAAGGAGGCATTGGCCCTGGGATCTCCATCTTCAGAGTGATGGCTCTTTCCGCACCTAGACAGACAAAATATGGCGATGGTAGATTATCAGTTATCAAGCTAGTGAAGATTCAGAGTCTCGCTGAAGTGTTTGTATGCTCCAAATTTTTCATGACAGAAATCAGAATTTAAGCTACTCGTCGCTCATACTGACCCTTGGTGCTGATGCCCCTGAGGTCGGTGATCTTCATGAGCATGCGGGGGAACATGTGGGGTTTGTTGGGGCGGCGGCGGCGGGCATAGATCTTTAAAGCCTCGAGTAGAGGCTCTTGCAGCTTATCCACTTTCTGGGGCTCCTCAAGATCCATACGGTCTGATGAGGGATGCAGAGAACACAAAACACTCTCAGTTATTTACCAGAATTATGCGTTTTCTGTCAATAAATAAATCCATTTATCAATATTCATTACTAATCCACTCAAAGCGGACGCATAACTGCTGAAACCCAGATTTACTAAAGCCACTTCATCGATTCAACTGACACTGTCAGACATGCTGCAGTACCTCCGCAGATGAGGCAGATGGCACTAAGGAGGCCGGTTTCCGTGTCGTCCATCTCCAGTGGTAGAAGCTGGCCGGCGAAGGCAAACACCAGGTCTGTGAGCGGTCCAAAGCCGGCATTGTGCATCTGAGTTCGGTTCAGAGTCAGGCCATCTGAGAAGGTCATAGTGTCCTGTTCTGGAGTGTAGCGTGTGCAGATCCGCAGCATCTGTGTGAGTAAAACAATGTGGGAAAAACTTTGTAAGCTCTGAGATAAATACTATTGAAAATATGGAATATTTTAGGAGATATAGAAAGGTTTCCTACATCAGTAATAGTTATATCTGCAATTACACAGCTGTGTAATTCTATTTGTGTGTATCTATTTTCATACCCAGCATAGGCTCAATATAATCTGGACAACCCCCCCTACACTACCAGCTTTCATCACCAGATGCCAGTATTTTATCATCTCAGGATGAACAGTTGTTTTTTTTTATCCAGTTATTTATTTGTAGGAAGGGAAAAACAAAGAGAGTGGCTCCTCACCAGAATGTCCAGGCAGGCTGACTTAAGTAGAGTGATCTGATCAGCGATGGTGAGGGTGGTGAAACCCGGTAGCCGCTTGGCAAATTCCACAATCTTGATGATGCATTTGGTGGAGAGCTCACTGAACTTGTCCCATAGACCCAGATCCAGTTGGACGCGGTGGTCTGAGCTGGAGTTCTGAACAGACCCCAAAGAAACACACAGATCAGAGTGTTGTAACAGAGAGTGGAATTCAGTCCTGTTTGCATCAGGGTCAAGCCTCACAACACATTTACATTTTGCATCAATCAAGAGGGGGAAAAAAATCCATTTACATGTTGCATCAATCATTCAGGGGCCACACAGATGGCTTAATGGGGAACTGAATTAGTTAAGCCATCACTATGTCGGGAAAGCTACGGTGAATTTACGTCTTTGCATGCAATTTGGGAACTCTCAGTGACGGCATAGCTTTGTTGTTGCCAAACAGTACTGAACAGTGGTAGTGTGTGTGTGACTTACGGTCGTGTATTTGCCCAGTTGGCAAAGTGACGGGAAGGTTTCTTGGTGAGCTTTGCTGACTTTATTGACCAGCTCCTCTAGCTCTCCACTCAGCTCATAGCTTTCTGGAAGCACCACCTCCTCCTTCACGTCTTTCTTCTTCTTGTTTCTGTCATTACGCACCGCTGTGCAAAGAAAAAAACAAGAAATATTTCAAAGATCAACTACAGAATGTCCCTCGCTATCTGTGATCACATGTAAAAACATCCACAGCGCTCAGGCTCTGTATCTTTCACCACTGTCAAGGACATTCTGCTCACGAGTGGAAACCAGAACTCAGTTGCAGCTGAGGTTGCTCTTAACAGTAATAACATATTTCCTCTAGCACAGCACGGACACTGGCTATCTCTGTCTTATCACCCGCTCTCTTCCTTGTTCATCTCTCCATCCACTTGACCGGTGTACATTAGCCAGTCTTCTACTCTCTCCCTCTCTGCCTCCTCTCCCTCCTCCTCCCATACTTTCCTTCCTCTCAGGATATCCAGTAATAGCAGAGGCACAATGTGATCCCGGTCTTAACACACATCCCACACAAACATTACACCCACATACATGTCCCACGGGCTGTGCGAAGGGCAAGGAATGACCACTCACACACACACACACACACATAGAAGATCACATTTAATAGGGCATAAAACTATGTCTTTGATTCCACAAACAGCGTGAATCCTGCCATCATTATCTCTGTCAAAACGCAGAATCTTGTTTTCTGCTCTGTTGTCTCTATGAATGAAAGCAGTGTCTGTGCTAGCCAGAGGGGCGAGGTTTTGTGGTGAAACAGGAAGTCAGAATCATTTTGTAAAGCGATTAGTCATATGATTGGTACAATGCCCAGCCTCGCCCTGATCACCACCCCTCATCATCTGCTTCCTTCTCTTTGCTGCATAGTTTCTGATGACAATTTATAGATTAATAACTTCACTATGTGAATCAGAGCTTTGCTATTAAAGAAATCTGATCTGAGTCAAGTAGAATTAAAAAAAATGAGGATATTGTGAAGGTGAAGGTCTCTAGCTTTTTGTATGCGGTCAACATACATGTTCTTGGTTGCGTGAGTGAGTGAATATCCATGTTTTGGTTCTGTCTGTGTGTTGGGACTCCAGTCCCGGAGGACTGACCTTCCTTAGACATGCCGACCTCAAAACACTTCTGCAACCTGCAGTACTGGCAGCGGTTGCGTGTGACCTTGTTAATCTGACAGTTCTTGTCTCTGTGGCAGGTATACACCATGTTCTTCTGGATACTGCGGCGGAAGAAACCCTGGAGCATCAGGAAGCAAGAGACAAAAGGGGAATGAGCGAGAGAGAGAGAGACAAAGAGAGTGCGAAAGAGAGAGAGAATGTATTATAGTCAAGTCATCAAATTAAGGATTGATTTTATTTCATACTTGCTCTTCTTCTACTTTTCTAACCCACTTCCAGAAAAAAAAAATGAAATACTGGTTTATAAATCTCTGATTTGTGAGAACTGGCCCTTTCCCCCTTGTTTCTTTTTCTGCCAGTGACACCATTTTTAACTTTTCACATTACAATCTGAACAATATTAGAGATGGCAAAGCAGTTAATTCTCGAGTCTCTTTCCCCATTATCAGGATCCAAAGGCATGCAACTAGTTATTCTTGCAACCCAGCATTTTTTGCAACCGTATGTGATAAATCCAGACAAGGCTCAGGCTAAGCTCTGGCAGGTTCTTCTCACCTTGCAGCCCTCACAGGAGCTGACCCCATAGTGGTACCCTGAGGACTTGTCCTGGCACACGAAGCAGGGCTTGTAGACCCGAGGTGGGGGAGGTGGAGATGGAGAACTGGGTACCATCTCCTCTGAGCTGGTGCTCTGGGTCTCCACAGCTGTGGACAGGAAGAAAAAAAGAGCATATGAGCACATGATTTGCAACAAATGATTGTCTTATGTCTTATGGCTATGCAGTCTGAAATTCCACATGTGCACTTGTCAATACATATCGCAGGTGTGGACAGCTGGAGCATGTCTAAAGCATTCAGATATGATATGACAGCTGGCAGCATTTTGTTTTTCTTTTCCACTTGATTAGTGTTGAATTGTGACTCCAGCAAGAAATGCTGATAAGTAGTTATGTTCAGTTGATACATACAATGCCTGAAAGTGGACTGAGATACATGATCACCAATTCTTTTTTAGCTTCTCTCTCTGTGCGAATGATTGTTAAGATTAAGCGACAATACTTGATAGAAGGAAAAATAGAATATAAACCACAAGCAAACAATTACAACGCTGCATTCAGGTGCATATTTATGGGAGATTATTTTCTTTTGTGTCAACACAGACGCTGGAAGTATGACTGTGACAGCAAAGACAAAAATGTTTTTTAGAATGAGAAAGCGGTAGTAGAATTGATTGACATGTTCTCTGATAACGCCAAGTAACAGGAGTGAGCCTTTTCAGCCAGGAGTCAAAGCTGGCTCTTCGTCATTCCACAGAGTGACGACAGTTCACTAGAACATCTCCCGAAGATACCGCACACGCATGTCAAACCTGCAAACGTGCGTGCAAACCTGATGCAAAACCTACTGCTCAAACTGGAACACAAATGTGACGCCCAACGCTACCTTGAGCTACATACTTGCTACGCTACATTAAACTTCACTATATTCCAAAGTGGGACCTGTATAGGCTCTTTTGAATGTCCGAGCATGCTGCGTATGGATTCCATACTTCCCCTGAGAAACATAAGCTGCTGCACACACATATGACCAGGCCCTCTTCACACATGCTAGCCTGCACAAACTCACAGACACACATGTTGAACTCCCCCTTATCCAGCAGCACTTCTTTCAACTTTCACCCTTGGTCACCCCACAAACTTCAACACCCCCCCACCCCCCCCAACTCTGCATCCAACCACCCCCTGACACACAAACCCTATTTTTCTCTTGTTTCCTGGCCCTAAATTCCTCAGTGCAGCCCTGCCAGGTTTTAATAGAGGCATAGGCTCGTAAGGCGGCCTATAAAGGCGGTCCCATCGCTGGACTGGAGGCCCCAGCCCGGCTGGCCTACACTTTATTGGGACTCGGTCACCTTGGGCAGCTATTCACACCACCAGCTGTAGCTCCCAGCCCGTAAAAAAGCCAATCATAAAATAAAAAACAGGGAGGCTCTAAAATTCTAACTTTTACTGCCCCCGCCTTCCCCCAGCACCTTCAATGGAAAGCACAGAGGGCTAGCCTAAACTTAACCTACAACCCCCCTTCTTCCCTCTCTCACACCCAAGGCTGAGGCAAAAACCACCAGCTTGGCTTTTTACAAGAGAGGAGAGACTTCAAAAAGAAGAAAAAAAAGGGGCATAAAAAGAGGAATTTGATAAAAAACAGAGAAAGGGGCAGAGGGGGGAAAGGGGGAGGAGAGGACACAGTTGCTCCTGAGGGCAAGTCTTGTTCAAGACCAAGCTGACCATTACCACCACTCCTGCTACAGCTGCTGTGACTGGCCAGCTACTACCTCATTAATGACAGTAACAGAAAATATGTCAGACATTTTTCATTCGTTGCCTGCTGCTCAAACATCTGTTTTTCATATGTATTTTTATATTTCACTATTCACAATCTGCATTCAAATTCCTCCTTTGAAAGCCTTACTTTGCTGGAGGCAAAGATGTTTTCCATTAGTTTTTAAGACCAATCCCAAAGCCAAATGTGCAAATCAATCTAAAACCTGAAGTTTACGCCTGCTGAATGTTCCTACAGCAGTTCTCATATCTCCTTGGCCAGAATGTAACAAAGCAGCAGGGTCAGTGGGAGAGCACAAACCCTCTGAACGTGCCATGAACCTCTGTGTTTATGCAATAATAACAGCAGCAAATGAGGCTCCAGACCGAGTGCTGACAACCCCTTAGAAAAAGACAAACCATATGTGGCGTCAAGTAACGAACACTGACTGACACCATCTAAATGGAGAAAGAAAACGGGCCAGAGAGAGAAAGGCCATCCTGAAGGAAACTCAGACAGCGCAGAAAGAGAAAATACATCGGGCTCCGTCAACACGTTGAACCTGGTTCCTGCCGGAGAACATGACTCCCGTGCCCGCCTCCCAGACTTCGCCTTCATTCAGTCCGCTCCATCCAAATCCCCTGCACCACTTACCTCAGGGCGCCACAGTAAGAGGGCCCATTCTGGTGGCCGCCCTGAGCCCCTTTCCCCAGTCTCCTAAACTCCGCTCATCACTGTTGAGAAAACAAAGCCCTGTGAAATGAGAGGCCCTCCTTATCAGCGCTCCGAGGCCCGGGGCACCATTTGCATGACAATCCGCCGGCCAAAGCCTGTGAGCTGATGACGGACAGATGAGATGAGAGGAGTGGGATAGGTGGGTGGCTGCTATTGTTGGGGGAGGATAAAAAAGAAGGTAGGAGAGGCAAGAAGGAGGGATAGTTGAGTTATCAGTAGCCTGTTCGTTTCCTGCTAAGTATCAGTTTACTCCCTAATCCCTTCTCTCAATGCTCTCTGTGCTCAAGTGGCCCAGCTGCACTGACCAGACTTAATCCCTTGGTCACATATACACACAGATACTATTCAATGGTTACAAACCACACACACACGCGCGCACACGCGCGCACACGCACACACGCACACACGCACACACGCACACACACACACACACACACACACACACACACACACACACACACACACACACACACACACACACACACACACACACACACACACACACACACAGGAGGATAATATTCAGAAAGCTACAAACCAGCAAACACACACAACCATCCGCCAGCCTCAACATGACACTAAAGTGCTTTGGCCTGAGTGGGATGTGTAGCACATCATCCTCCACAACCTCATTAGTAGTGAAATGTAAGTGCACATGACAGAAATAGCTGTTTAGCTGAAGGTGACTTCCACTAGGTCAATTACATTAAATTCTAGGTCAAGTCAACTGGGCCAATCAACGTCCCATTAGGTTCAACAGATACAATAGGAGAGAGCAGGAAGAGATAATATAGAGAAACAAGGGACTTTCTGGTTCTTTCTGCCTGTTGTTCACCCAACTGGAAAGGGGAGTATTTCTAATGTATGTGAGCAAAGGCATGACCAAGCAGCTTGTGTTTTGTGTTGCAACACACTCCTTTTAACTGAGCAGCATATGACAATCTGGCAGCGTAACAAGTATTCTTTCACAATAGGCCTGCACATTTTGTCTACGTGACTTGTTGGTGTGATTGAATCTTTGGTGGGATGCTGTTCCAGAAGTCTAGTCTTGGCATGTGAGAGCGAATGCACAAGCTGTTTCTATGCGAGGACAGGGTATACGGTGTGTGAGTGAGTGGCACGGGTGTTTTTATAGGTGTTCCTCCCCTGTGTTTATGTTGTTTTCGTGTTGGTGGCAAGGCCCACTAGCTTGCTGCCTGTATTTGATTTGCAAATGCAGGACTGTTTGAAACAGTGCACCAGTGAGCTCCACTGTTCCTCATTAAAATACCCTCCTGAGCGTGGCACATTGTGTCCATGTTTTTTTTTTTTGGGGGGGTTCGTGTTACTGCAAGCATGGGCATGTGGGTCCTTTGTCAGCCTGCAAAGCTTGCGTGTTCCTGTCAAATGCATTGAGCAGTAAGAGAGTGTGTGAGAGAGGGGGGCACACAGTAGGGCTCACTGTGAAAAGAGGGGTGGGTACAGTGGCAGAAGGGGAGCAGATTGAGAGAGGATGGTGAACAGTGGGCTGGAAGACTTGCTGGCACACTAGGTGGGGCCATCAAGGGTGCCCTTGGCCCTCTACCTCATGACAGAGGCTATAGCACTGCAGGGTGCACACTACAGAGTGACCATCAGCCCACCGACAGAACTCGGCTTCGTGAAAGAGGAAAAGAAAGTACCACACCCTTGTCAGTGGTGCCAGTAAGTTTCACTCTCCTTCTCTCTGTTTCTCTGCCCACGTCTTCCTGCCATCCCTCTGAGGTTTCAGCTACAAGGTCCCCCCACAACAGATCCGTTTCCTTCCTCTTTTCAGTACCAGTTTTTCCGGAGGATCTCCGTCACTGCTTTTGTAGCCACTTCTCAGTGTCCTTTACTGTTACACCTTCTTACACATGTGCTCTGTTCTCAGATGTTTTGCTGCTGTGCTCAAGGTTTGTTGCAAACAGTTGTGTCACCTACGATCTTTCAAGTGGTCTATTGAGTCTCTATTGTGTGAGTTACACAATCATGCACAATGTAACCTGGCCACAGTTGAGAAAGAAATATTTTATATGGTGCTGAAGTGAAAAGCCGGCAGGAGAGAGGGAGGAATGTGTGTATGTGTGTGTGTGTGTGTGTGTGTGTGTGTGTTGACATGAATGGGGGATGCTTTCATTAAAAGGTGCTGAGCGGTAGCGACGCCTTTCAACAGCTGTCAGAAAGCTCATTACCTGCGGTCCTACAGACACACACACACATTCACCCACACACTCATAAAGAGGCCTCACTAAGCTGTCTATTGAAACAAGGTCTATGATAAAACTCTGCCAACCAGGAGATGGCTAGACGTTAACACACACACGCATGCACACAAACACAGGAATTTACACCCTTCTGTCAGAATCAGCAGAAAGTCATGAACCACGGAGAGAGACGGACATGTGTGATGCACACATATAATCTGAGACCAGATGTACAGTGTATGTTTAGTGGAACATTTCGGCATCTGCTCATAGGCGCCATGGTGGCTAATGACAAAATTCTGGACTTTTGAGAATGACACAATGTGACACGGCACACAAACTCCTGCCAAAACACACACACTTAACACTTCTTTGTGTGTAGCTCCCCTAAAGAAAGTGTACAAGCAGAGCAGAGCAGGAAAGGCAGCAGGTGGGATATGCCTGTATCCTCAGGGCACTTTTTAAAAAGTGGAATTACCCTTGCAGTCTGCTGGTGTTCTCAAAACACCCTTTCTTCTTTACAGCACCTCATAAAGGGCCTTTTGATATTTTCTTGATGGAGTCAGCCAAGCCAACATTTGGCAGCATGCACCCCCCTTTTCCTGCACCACAACCCCGTCAAGATACACACAAATGAGCTTCAAACACACAAACCTGCCTACCAAGCTGCCTGTCCCCTATGAACCTAGCAAAAATGTTTCCTTCCAATGTCCTTGCATTAAATCTGAGATATTAAAAGAGAAGGAAATTTCGAGAGAATTTTCATCAGTGGCCTTTTGTATGGCTAGCACAGAGAAAAGCAGACAGTCAAGTGCAGATCTGTGGAAGAAATATACCCCCTCATCCCTGTGGTGAGCTCCAGCTGACTCGTCATCTGCCCACCAGAAGACAGAGGAACACAGCTCTCCTCCGGTGACTGGAGAGTGAACCCAAACCTGGCAATCGGGCAGAGGCCTGAGCCATTGATCACGTCAAGAAGACAGGACAACTAACGGGCAGGCGAGGAAGCAGACAGCGAGCGGAGGCAGGCAGGCAGACAGGCGAGGTGAGGAGAGAAGGGAGGAGAGGAGAGTCATCGAGGGAAACCCTGAGTCTTTGATCCTCTGGGTTGTTACTCGTCCTCCCAGACTTCCTCTCACCATCTGTAGCCCTGGCTCTCACCTGTCTGTCTCTGGCAAGGCCACTAGTGCTCATTCAATTGCTATTGCTTCCTCTCCACAACAATAGAAACCTACAAAAGTAGAAGTAGCCCAGCCGGGGCTGCAGCCTTGCTCTGTCAGAGGAAGTGAGGGGAAAGGAGGATAACGTAAACAACAACAGTAGTATTCACCCCTGCTCATAGGGGAAGCACCGCAGACCAAAGTGTGCAAATGAAAACCTCTTATTGGAAGGAACAAACACACCCACACGTAGTACTACTTGGTTAATTCCCACTCAACATGTAAAGGTCTGTGCCCAGGCGTGTGCACACAAACTATATTGAGCGTTTCCTCTTTGTATTGTGGCTAGGTGTTACACATCCTGCAGCGTGGTGACTGCTTTACTAAACACTAAATGTAAAGCCACAGCCATCTATTTAACGTTGCCTCCTATTTTTACAGAGCCCTCCATCTTTTTACGATGAAGGACTTTTAGAGCAGCAGTTTGAGACAGACAAAAGCAAATACTGAAACCAGGAGCCAATAAAGGGCTTCCGGATTTGTAAGTGATTTGCAATTTGCATGTGTGGTGATTTTTGAAATACTAAAATGCTGGCACAGTCACTTCTTAAACTAGCGCATACGCTTCACTCAATTAAAATGTCACTGAATAACTTCTGCTTTGAGTGGCTCAGTTGAGTAATGATGCATATCAGAGTTTTTCACTTTTGCTTGGCAACCAACTGCCAACATGTTGCCCAACCGTGCTTCTGGGCTGAAGCTGTCAGAGCACTGATAAAATATTCAGATTAGGGCTCTACAGTGATTCATTTCCTCTCTATGTATTGGAATGTACCTGTCATAATAATATGGGGCAACAAAATTCCATTTTGACATTTTGACTATTACCATTCAGAGAATCCAAATACATGTCACAGACAAGGTAAGAAATGCCCGTTCAGTCATTTCCCATAACAGCAGTGCACCCTGAACTCATTCAGCATTCTTGCACAAATCATAAATCATCCCAAGCAACCCCTCACTCCTTTGCTGGATCGCTTCCTGTCTAACTGTCTGTCTGTCTGGTTTTCGCTCAGTGTTTTCTGGCAAACGTGCTCAAACAGTGAAGCAGGAGCTGATAAATCCAGTCCAACTGACAGAATGACTGCAGCCGGCTCTCATTGAATCACAGGTCATGCTACAGTGAAGACATGGAAATATTCTCTGCTAGTTTGTACCCAGTGAAGAGCATGTGCTTTATTTCCTGAGTCCACGCATGCCTGCTCGTGAGTGCCTGTCATGTGTGTAAGTGAGAATGCACTTTTTGTGTCAGCGTCGGAGCAAGACATGAGACAGTGCGTGTATTTACATGCACTTCGAATAACCTGGTTATTGCCATCTTTCTGCTGTAACCTGATTTCTGTCTGAGAAACAGATTAAAAACACAAATGTAGACAGCTACAGTGCTACTGGAGAAACCTGATTTATTAGCCATGTATACACTTATAAACCAGGTTCATAAGTGTGATTTTACATGTGCATGACAAAAAGCCAAGACAGTGAAAGTATGTGGAATGAAAGGAAAAATCATTACTGTGGAGGTGCATCTTTGCATCCAAAATAAATAGATCCAAAAGCAAGCTAAAACTACACCAGAAATTAAAATAAGTATGTTCCTACAGCTGTGCAGTGGATAGGGTACAGTTCAAACACACATTAAGGAAAAAACGTGTGGTATGACAGTCCTGATCTAAAATATGGCTGTAGGTTGGAGGCAAATCTGAACACTGAACAGCTGTATGTAAAGTTTTCAAGATGTGAACGCATTCTTCCATTTCCTGCCTGAACGTGATTACTCCCAGTAACCTGGTTTCATGTGAAAAACATACACAAACAGACATTCACACACCCACACATCCTTCATTAACGCTCACGTTCTCCCTGTAAAAAGTCCCCAAACTGTTGGCTAAGCACACAATTACAGGGATGTCAAACTTACACACACCTGTTCTCCCTCAAGTGATCACACAGTCAAAATATACACAAAGACAAGCACACACGCTGAAATGTACACACATAAACAAATGAGCTAATGCAAGAATATACAAATGAACTCATGCACCGTTTCCCAAAAAAAAAAAAAGCGGTGATGGCAATTGCACAGACACACATTGGCAGCAGAATTTGACTAATGTCGAAGTGAAAACAGCACCAGCAGGCCTCCCTCCCTCCCCTCTACCAACTACTACTCCATCACTCTCCACCCCTGAGCCCAGATAATAGCGGTACTACACCAGCCGCCCACCACTCCCTGCCAAACACTGTCGGCTGCGTAAACACAGCCCATTCACACATACACAGAGGCAGGACAGTTGGGCTCGTCTGGGTTTCTAGTCCTGGCCTGGCTGTCCGAGCACACTGCTTCTCATAACATTGAACCCCCTAGCAACGCTCGAGCCAAGCCGTCAGTCAATAACACATTGGTAACAGAACTGCTCTCTTCGCATGCTCACACATGGCTCTGAGCTGCCATACGCATACCCCTGTACACATGCACAATAGTACTGTACATTGCATGCTCACCAGTGAAATAAACTCCAGCAAGCACAGCACGTACACACACAAAAGCCAGGCTGCACACACATAGACGAGCACACAAAGACTGCCAATAGCCCACGCCTATGAACGAGGGAAAATGTGCCTGGCAGGCAAAGAGCTGCTCTCAGTAAACAACTACAATGGCAGCAGCCAGACATGGGTGTTAGGGTGGGCAGTCGCAATACCTCTGTGACCAGCAAACTATTGTGAAAGACCTTACGAAAGTCCATATTTTTATATTCTGCTGATACACGGGAGCAAACAGTTGGCTCGGTTTCCCCATAAAAGCCTGTTCTATCATGTTACGCTCCGCAAACGTTCAGCTAAACAGAATTCCGCTTAATGTTTCAGGGGTAAGCAGTCTTGTGAAATGCTGCTAAAGGGTTTCACTAAGACGGAGAGAAAAAGACAAACAGCCAGTCAGAGGTGACAGATTCAGCCTCCACATGGTGGCTGATGAGTTTTATTTACAATGGTGTGACTGACGCTGCCTAGGGGCTATAAACCGCTATTAGAGCGGATCTGGATTCCAACACAGGCCTGTGGAATCCAGCCTGGCACATTGTCTGTCTCTGGATTTGACACAGCAGTCTGGGTGCCCAACTGCCGGCCAAACGGACACATAAACACTACATACATTGACATATAGGAGTTCACATGCAGACTCCACACACGCAAGCACAGTTTTACGGTCTCATATTCGTGCATTAGCAAAACCACGTATGAAAGGAGGCTTGTGGAAAAAACTTTAAGCAACTGCAAGGATTGGATCTGTTTATTTATAGGCGGCGCTGCCTATTAATGGGCTTGGCTATTACTGCGTGGCTGAGACAGATCTGTTAGCAAGGTGGTGTGATACTGCAACACAAGTAGTTCTTATACTGCAAAAGGATTCATGCTACAGAAATGTTTCCATGTTGTAATGTAATATAATACAGTACATTAAGATAGTATGTGGTGAGAATTAACTTTATTATAATACTTATATACAATGTAAGATTTTTACATTCAGTTTTTATTGTGATTCACAGTAAAAGTACAAATGTATAACGTTCTATTTTGTATTAGCTACATATGAGCAGCTCTGCAAAACAGAAGTTCTCTATCCACTAACTGCGAGAAATGTAGGTGTTGTTTGACTGTGATGTGGAAATACGGAACAATCAAAATATTACTACTTTCATGCATCAGTGTTTTGTACATTTAACTTAGATCTAATATGATTAGAATAGTAGAAATAGTCTACTTTGAAGAGCCAATTTGGTTATTTCAGCATAATTGTTTACAGAGACAAGTGGAGGCTGTCCCCTTGGTCATATCAATTACGACTCAGTGACCTTGGACCAGCTGACTACTTAAGCCTTTTAACTTCAGCACATTCATTTGACATTATCTTGAAAGGATCGACAGGGTTTATGTATATATAACAGCACTGACAAGTCCTCATTAGAACTGCAGCCATGGTACTATAAGTCTCCTTCATTCTCTCTCTCCACACACACACACACACACACACACACACACACACACACACACACACACACACACACACACACACACACACACACACACACACACACACACACACACACACACACACACACACACACACACACACACACCAAACCAAGATACCACTATCTATTCCGAGTCCTGCCCCCTCAGGCATTCTAATCTTTTAATTGAATCTTTTGTAATTATAATGAAATAACTGCGGACTTCCATCAGGAAGAAAATGATCGGGGCCAGAATGTGCCAGCGGTCACAGGAAGCTCTTATTTCTCTGCCACTGCTGCCGAGATTTACCCTCATTTCAATTAGCTCCTCAATTCACATTTGAAAAGCACATTAAGGGAAAACAAAGAGGCGAGTGTATGTGTGTATGTGTGTGTGACTGCACACAGGGGTGATGAATTACTCCAGAGAATTTGTTATTGCCATGTCACCTTCTTGTGTATCGCTTGTGACAATCACAATTAATACCCGGGACAGTGTTCACAAAGATTGAGCCACGGGTGTCTTTTGGTGAGAAAAACGCACTTCCCCTTCTTCTGACCCTGAAGAACTACTAAGCGTAATTGCCTCATTCTTCTAAGCAAATGAGCATTGACAGAGAGGGGATTGGTCTGCATAGGCTCTCTCAAATGGCTTCCCTGGTAGTTGACTAATTCAGTTCTCATTGATGTATGACTAAATCAGTGTCCATTATCCTTACATGCAGGGCAGCTCAGATGTAGTACCAGCTCTGTGGCATAAGGCACTTAAGAGCATTACACAAGCCAAGCTGGTTGAAAGGGTCTCCTTTTCAGCAAGCTGACAAGGCCACCACACATGGTGTAGATCTGACATTGGCCAGGCTGTAGCCTCTGACTAACCTCTGACATTGAGGTCTCCCACTGGCGAACAAAAAAACAGGAAAACTGACCACACACTTTGTCCTCTGATTGTCCCTGGCTAACGGCCAACAGCAGTGACACTTATCACTGCAGGAGATTTACTGCAGAGACAATAGGATATACTCATTTTGTGGGAGATTTAGGGGGACAAACATTTTTTTGAAATGCGTTTCCCACATCAAAAAAAATAAATCCATCTTTTTATTAAATGCGCCTTTGAAATAAATGCTTTTAAACACAGCAATCCACAGCAAGTCATTGTTGAGTATCAAGCCAGTGCCAAGTGACTCTCTTTAAAAAACACATTGGTTATTTTGGTGTGTGTCGATTGCGTGCTTGTGTGAGCATGGCATTAGGAGCCAGACAGGTCCCGCTGTTGTGCAGCTGGGCTGGCTTAATGAGATATCAGACTCAAACATCAATTCATCAGCCTCATTGATGAGGACAATGAGGGGCAACTGCTTCGGTAAAGAGAGGCATTATGGCTCCTCGTGTGTAGATAGGGCGGCCTTGTTTACAAAGGTTATTGGGCACAGAGGGCTTGAAACAGTACACCACGGCAACCTCCACTTTGCTCTGCTCTGCTAGAATCAACTCCCTTACCCTCAGGGCAGCTTCTTGGGACTTTTTTTCCCCCCAATCTCTTTGATTTTCTGGAACAAAGACCCAAAGGAAAAATGTACTTCTGCAATAAAAAAAGCAATGTTTTTCATCGTGTGGACGATGCTTTGCTTTCTTTTGCATGGCATGCATGCAGGCAGAAAATTTGCATCAAGGTAACAAAAACAAACATAGAGGAGAGTGAACAAGACACAGAACAGGGTAATTCCACACAGGGGAATGTCTTTGACCAGCCAAGACAAAACAAGGAGCTTGTAACTAAAAGTGGGGCTACATGGATATGGTTTGGGCATAATATATATATATATATATATATATATATATATATATATATATTCAACGTAATAACAAATATACCTTTTCATACAGTCATGGTTTATTTTAACTATTTATTTAATCACAGTCACAGAAAATTTGCTATATCCTATATCTCTATATCTTAATATGTGTTGTTATCTGGATATCAGGATATCAGATGTTGGTTATAGCCCTATCTGGAATCTGGAGGCCTAATTTTAAATGTGTGCATGTGTGTGAATGGGTAAAAAGGAGAGGCCATAGAGGCCTGATTGATTAAATAAACAAATCTCATCTTGTTATCATCAGGGCTCCCCTGGCTAAGCAGAGCAGGCTGGGATGGCTGGAGTCCCCCCTGGCCTCGGCCTCCACTGACAGGGCATCTGTCTTCATTAAAGTTCAGCCAGTGTGCATGACAGCCACTGAAACGCTGGTGTCTTCACGATTAATGAAGACAGATGACCCCCCCCCCCCAAGAGGCAGTAAAAAGGAACAAAAAGCAGGAGAAGGAACAAACAGGAAAACACACAAAAAATTATCAGAATCAAATTCAAAAACACTCCCAAAAAACAAGAACATAGTGAGGCTGTTTATCTAACTGCTCCCCTTCTACTTGCATTCATGGTTGTTTTTTCCACTGTTATATCTGGCTTGGCTCCCTCCACACTTTTCTCCATACCACGCATACACACCCCCACTCCTTTTCCACTCTCACACGCTCTCTCACAGCAGCAGTGGCCCCCTGGAAGTGTATGGAAATGGACCCCAGTTTTGTCTGTCCAGAGACAGGCCTGTTGTTAGAGTTGGAGTGTTGTCTCAAGTCAGAGGCGGAAGGAGGGAGAGGAAAAAGAGAAGCAGAAAGAGGAAAGCAATAAGCACATTTGGCCAGAATATCCCTTGGATTTCTTAACAATGCATTCCACATTTCTAATTCGTTCCTCCCTTTATCCATTAAATAATTCATCTTTTTATTAATTCATGGCTATTTGGCTCAAGAGGAATATCATTATCCCATCTAGTATCCAGGAGTGTAAACAAACGTCTGACCTAAGAGGACTACAGCAGGCAACACCAAACCTCTAACATCTAATATTAAACCAGCTATGGTTGTCATTAACCTTTCATGGGCAATTCATCAGAAACATAACTTCCACTGACAAAACCCACATTGTGAATGCAGGATAAAGTAAACAGTGTATCCAAAGTGTCAGGGTGGTTTCTTCCTGTCACTCATCAACCCTTTTCCTCTTTCTTTCATCTGTGGTGCACACTCATAGTTTTTGTTTCTAGTATAGAGCACCTGGCAAGGTCAAATCTCAGGTGGCTCGCATTGTCACTGAAACTTGACTCTATGGGCTCAAGCTCACAAGTTAAACATGGACACAAACACACACACACTCACTCACATACACACACGGACACAGTGTGTATCATATCATAACCGAGTTTCTTTCAGATGGCTGAGCAGCTCAAACTGGCTGAGGGCTGTGAAGGGGGTGGGAAAGAGAGAAGAGAAGAGAAGAGGAGAGAAGACAGGCTTTTCCTGTGCTGCTCTGTAGCCCCTGACAGCAGCCCCCTCGGCCGAGCCCTGAGGGGTAAACAAGCCAGCAATGAGAGAGCTAGGGAGAGTGTGTGTGTGTGTGTGTGTGTGTGTGTGTGTGTGTGTGTGTGTGTGTGTGTTTCAGAGAGTGAGTCAGAGAGACACAGAGTAGTGAGAGAGCAAGACATGATTGTGTCATACAAGAAGCAGGATGCCACTTACACTGAACGCTGGCACTGCCTGTCCAAGCGAAGGGGTCCAGCCCCGCAAAGAAGGGGCTCGCCTTCCGCAGCATGCATGCACCACGGCTGGTGACATCATAGAGCTGACGGGGGCCCATTCCCAGAGCCTCCATACAGTCGAACATGGCAACTCCCCCCTCCCTCGGCAAAAATCACTACAAGCCCTCAGTCCTGCCTTGCGTCCTGCACTGCTTCCACCGCTCACGTCACTGGCTGAAAACAGTCACAACAACAAACAGTGGCAGCAACAGCTAGCTGGATCTGCTACCTTCCCTTCCCCACTTATCTCTCGCTGTCACTCTCCCTGCTGCCTTTTTCCTGCCGATGCCGGAGTTTCCCTCTTTCCCTCTCAGCTGGAATGCAGATCTGGTTCCTGCCTGGCCAAGCTGAGCTGAGCAGAGCAGAGCAGAGCGTGACTCTGACTCTCTACTCTCCCCTGCCCTTGGGTGAGCTGCTCCTTGTCTGCTGTAACAGACCTAAATAACAGCCTCTCACAGCTCTCACTGAGACCCAGACACGGCGGAGCAAACCAACTGCCTCGGTGTGACGCTGTGAGAGGGGGTGGAGAGAGAGAGCGAGATAGAGAGAGAGAATGCCAGAGAGGGAGGGATAGAGAGAGGGACCCGGGGGGGGTGAAGGGAGGGAGGAAGAGGGAGGAGAGGGGGCCGGCCAGCAGAGCCCGCACTAGAGGAAGAACTGATCTGGTTTGAGGACAAAACTTTATTCCCATTCTTCTCTTGCTTTTTTTTTGTCTGAGTTGCTTTTGTGTTTCATATTTCAGCCCTGAATGCAAACAAACACCCCCCCCCCCCCCCCCCCCCCCCCACCAAAATCTAGGGATCTGGTCCCTGTCTCTCTCTGTCTGTCTTTACATCGCACCTCCCCCAATCCCCCTGCAGTAAATATGAGCCCACTCCCCTCCCTTCTCTGAGCCCCCGTCTCTAATCATAACCATATTAAAGTCCAGCCACTGGCTCGGGTGCGTATGTGTGTGTGAGAAAGAGAGCCAAAGAGAGAAAGAAAGAACATTGTGCTGTGGTTGAACCCAGAAACCAGATGCCAGGGTAAATCCCTCCCTCCTCTCTGTCTGTTTGAGGGAACAGAGGATGGGCCGCTCGCTCTGTCTCTCCCTCTGGAAGTGCTTTAACAGTGATGAATGAGGGCTGCCTTGCTCAATCCCCGCAGTGCATTTACACAGACAAATACCCCCAATACACAAACACACCATGTGCTGGACACACTTCTCACAGGTTCACTTGACCTTGTTTGTGATTTATCTCTGAGCAACCTTTACGGAGATGTGCAGAGATGCAAGGGGGCAGATTTGATGAAGTAATTACTTCTGATGTATGGTGTCACCTGAAGGATCACTAGAATGCGTCACTGAGGCTCAAGATTACACCTTTAACCTTCTTCAATGCAGTCCGTTGTGTGCGCTGCTGAAAACAATTGAATTTAAAACACAGAAGCTCCCTTGCAGTAAAGATAAATCAAAAGGAAATCAATAGGTGGTCAACAGTCAATAAAATAGCTTGTCACTCGCCCTAACTGTTGCTCACCAGATGGATAAACTCTGGCTGGGCTAAAGCAAACAGCCTAATACAATAGGAGATATATGATAATAGAATGGCTTTAGTCTGTGTGCCCCGCACATTCATCTCCCCCTGTCAGACCACTACAAGTGGTACAGCCCAGCATGCAAAAAAGACACCATTTCCTGTCAATCTGTGCTGCTGGCTCGGCTCTCCATAAACACACAGTGCCCTCCCTCCTCCTCTCCTGTCTAACACTTCACTCGTTTTCCTGTGTCTTGAAAGAAACCACAATCTCATTTTGAGGGACGGTTTCAAATGATTTCGATTAAAAAATGTTTATTGATTTGAAAGCTCTCCGTTCAGTTGAGGCCGCTTGTTTATTTTCTTCAGCTGGCACTTGCAGTCGTACATACGCGCACATGTGGGCTGATACCTCTTGCTCACGCACACACACTCAAACACACACACACACACAAACAGACACGCATTTAACAGCTCTTTTGTCACATCAAACGGTAAACAACATCAGGAGTTTTTTATGTGGCTCCTCGTACAGCTGTCAGGTCATAAAGAGGAAGCTTTATAACAGAAAGAATAGAACAGCGGGGCTGGATAACAAACCCAGCTTACAGTTTGTCGTAAGAAATCTCTCTCTTTCTTTTTTTCTACTTCTCCACCCATTTAGCGAATAATTCAAACAGTACTGATCTGGATGCATTTCAGATTAAATCATCACTGCCCTGAGTCACATTTTTATCATCCGCACGCATTCTTCTCACACTCGTCTTTCGTCTCCTTCCTGTCTCTTTTTTTTTCTGGTTTCATACAGCATCCTGGAAACTAAGACTGGCTAATCCCCTTGTGTTCAAATGTTCTATGTAACATCAACATTGTTTGCCAGGCCTGCTCTCTGGACCAGCGAGCCACAACACAAATCGATTTATAATATCATGTGCGCACACTTGAAGCTCTTTTGTTTCTTGGAGATTAATGGACCCTATCCAACTCTCTCCTGGTTTTGACATTTCTTTTTACTGTGCTTGAGACTATATTTCAGACCACAAATCCCGGGTTCTCCACTAATTGGCACGGAGCAGTGTGAGCTGTGGGTCTTCCAGAGCTTCAGAGGGTTTTGCAAAGTGAGTTTAGACATCTAATCTACACATACTCCATACTGTTGCTGACCCAGGCCGGTCTCTGCCTCCCCTCCCTCCCCCCCCTTCCTTCCCCAGCCAGAGAGGTTGAACTCTAGAAGAAACCCCCACTGGGCCACTAACTTTCCCCCCAAACTTATCCTGCCCTCCCTCCTTCTCTCTCTCACTCTCTGGCTCACAAGTCTCTCCATCGCTCTCCTTAATTCTTTTTTCCCCCCTCTGTTTCTGCAAATACTCACCCCATTTCATCAAGTTCCCTATGGCCATTTTTTCCTGACTGCATGATTTGTTTTAGTTGACAAAGTTCTCTGCTTTTGTTTCTGGTTTTGGAAACGTTTCATTGTCAGCGTCTGCCAACTTACTGGTCATTTTGTGTGACTGCTGCTCTCTCAGTCGTGTCTGTTTGTACTAAATACGCCAGATTTCAACGCATATTCAAAAACCTTAACTTTTTTGTCTAGTGATAAGATTTCATATCAGTGATTCAGTAGACGGGGAAGTGCAGACAGCTGGACACAGTCTGCTTATAGCTCCACGTGGGCTAGAGCCCAGGAAAATCAGGCTTTACTACTGTCTGACACTCTGATGCCGATTACAGATAAGACGTATACAACACATTGTTGCCACTTCCTCTGTATACAGTCGTTCAGGTCCCAGCCAAGCAGTCAACAGCGCAGTGGTGTGTGAGGCAATAAAGACAGCTTGTTTTTAGATGCCTATGTGCGAAACGCAGCATGGTGATTTTGAAAGGAATGTAGTGCTTTTCCATTGCTGATGTGAGCATGTGTGCAGTGTGTGGACGTGCTGAAACAGATTGCTGGTGATGATAGAGACACTGAACACCAGTCCAGAGCACTCTCCCACTCCAGCCAGATTCAGGTTACATCCACGCACGCACACACTTGCAAAGTAACGTAACGAAGGAGTTAACTAAGGATTCTTGCACCCAAAACACTTTTCTGTCCATTTATTTCATGAAGTCACAAAAAGGTCAGCAAAAATTGGCAAAATAAGAAATGACAGTGTGTTGTTAGGTCTGTGGGTACAATCCTTGCGTTCTTTTTCATCACATCCATCAACTGCCCCACCAGCCGCAGGTCTTACACATGTTAGGCTCTGACAAGACATGTAATCTTATCCACTCATACCTCACTCTCTCACAATATATCTCTGCGAGATACCTAATGTGTCACTGAGGAGGGATGTAGGGAGAGCAAGGTATGAGCTGTGAGAGAGCCCGCTTCTCAGCAGCAGCCATGTTCACGTCTTTTCCCAGGACGGTCCCACCAAAGGCCTAACACAGCGCTACTTTTCAGAGCGCTATCAGTCTTGGCCATCATTCAGGAAAGTCTTTTTCACTCCCTCTATCTGCACTGTCATGACATTTTGCTACTTGTATTTGGTGTGGAAAAAAAAAAAAAAGATCTTTTAGTTGCTTGGCCAAAAATACAAACCCCCCGTCTTGTTCTCATAGGCCCGCCCTGTGCCTGGGTGCCCTCCCACGCCTTCTGAGAGCCCATCCCTCCTTTCTCGCCATTGCATGCTCTTGGTCTTGCACGTGTCTATAAAGGCCCATCTGAAAACAGACCCCTCCCATTTTTAATAGTAGCCTCTTTATCTTCATCTGTCATCATGTCAGAGCTTTTAGCACACTTTGTGGCCTCTCCCTTACCAGAAACCTTTGCTGACTTTACGCACACGTAAGGCATGCATGCACACACACATGCACACACACACGTGCACACACACACTAATACAAAAACACAAAGGTTTAAGCAAGTTTCCAGCACATAGGACAATTGGCTCCAACTTGCAGTGAAGGATAACAAGAGGAAATCCAAGGTGAAGGTTTAGGAGAAAGAAAGAAAGAAAGAAAGAAAGAAAGAAAGAACGAACGAAGAGAGAAGAGAGAGTAAGGGAAACTTGGGAGTGCATAAGCCGATAGGGTTTAGGTGGATAACTTTGGATGGGCAGATATTCCACTATCAAATTCACAAAAAACTCATTTGTTGTGGTGTTTAAATTGACTGGAAAAGTGAACCATTTTGTCCATTTTCTGTATTAGCAATGGCTCAAAAAAAAAAAAAAAAAAAAAAAGCAATGTGAGGGGGGAATCAATTTTCAAAAAGGAGTAGAGTGCCTGGGACAACTGTCATCTTGAGGCTAGCAGTCGCCTAGGGAGATGAAAGCAGGGATGTCAGATGATGCAGAGCTGTTTATTAAAGCCGAGGAGGCTCCGCTCTCACTGATAGATCAAGGACACAGCCAAACAGTGCCGCACATGCTGTCATCACACACAAATGGTCCAGTCCGAGCATTGCTAATTTGCTATGTAGATGGCCATGGCCACAGGAGCGAAGATGCCAGGGGGGCAGATGGCTCTATAACAGCTCTTTGAGTTGGAGTTTTGGCACTGGGAATTGTGAACCCTAGGATCAAAACTTAACACTGCCAACATTGATTTGGTGTGACAACTGGATGCTCCCTAATGATTTCAGTATTTAGAACTTTAATTTGTCCACTGAATATAATAGCATATGCATTCAGGCCTTTTCTAGTGTATTACAAACTGAATACCAGCACTCACAGATCAATAGTCGTCTATTTATTGCCGGCCAAAACAAAAGCGTTTCAGCTAAAATCAATCATCAGTGTAATCAATTGCTTTCAGCTGAAATAAGCTAGTTTTTACCCACAGTAAATAGAAGACTATTGATCTGTGAGCGCTGGTATTCTGTTTGTTTTATTCATTTCGAGGACTGTGCCGCCGATTCAGTGTGTAAGATTTGGAGATGTGCTCACTTCTACTTTTCAATATAGCTTTCCTATTGCAAGATGTGTTCCAAAATGATTTTCTCATATGGTTTTGATAAGGGCTCTTACAATCTGACAGATGCTGATTTTGTTAAGAATGGAATCCAAATGGTAAGGTGATCATGTGTATCAAAATACGCCTCATGCATCACTGGCAAATTACTAATCGCTTTCAAAAAAAAATCACATTTATAATTAATTAAACTATCAACCAGGAATTGCAGGCCTTGTCCACAATCCTTTTAGTCCACAAGCTTTCTATCAAATATGGCTGTTCATACATTCATGAGGTTCTTTGAAATCCTCTTTAGTAATGTTTTCACCAGAGGCTCATACCATTGCTCTTTCTTTCCTGCCAATAAATCTAAAAGAGATCAGTAAATGCCACCAAGATTGACAGCGGTCAGAGATGGATTGGCTTTGCTCTGAAGAGCAAACAGAAAACTGAACATTAGTGTCTCCTGGGGCGTTTCACAGTTTCTGGTGACATCACAGTTTGTAAAGAGCATGCAGGAAGAGAAGAAAAATGGAGATGGGAGTTTCCTCTTCCTGTGTCTTTAGGGAAGCTTCTGGCTACAAGGAAGTGAAGGTCAGCAGAGCTGAGCTCATCATTTTCATATCCATACACAGCTCACTGTCTCTTTCATCTGTCTCCCTCACTCCACTCAAATATACATAAACCCACATAAGCATACACGCAGGCAAATCTAAACCTACGCCGTCAACCATATACCCACCTCCATCAAGGCTGGGCTGAAACCTAACACTTCAGCCTTTATGAAAATAAATAAAGTGGTACAATGTGCAGGTTGTGCTCTGCTTTCACTCTGATAGTCGACATCCTTCCCTTCCCTGCTGTCCCTCTCCTCCATTTAAATGTTCACTTTTTACATTCCCTCTCATACCACATTTCCCACCAAAATGGCTCCTTTACGCAACTCCCTGAGCTCCCTAAGCCAACATGACCTCCTTATGTGTATGTGTGTGTGTGTGCGTGTGTGTGTGTAAGAATGCAATGAGTGTTTTTAATTATGTCACTCTACGTGAGGATATTTTTTTCAGTTGGAACATTTTGGTCCTTTTCACAGTCTGCCTGACTTAATAGTTGGTGTGTGTGTGTGTGTGTGTGAGTGTGAGTGTGTGTGTGTGTGTGTGTGTGTGTGTGTGTGTGTGTAATCATGTTTGTGCCTGAGTGTGGATGCATATATGCTTGGCAGCAAATATGCTAATGTTTATTCATGTGTGTGCATTGGCGTGTGGTGTATAAATCCATACCCAACAGACACTTTACATAAACAGTTCAACTGTTCACCCTGTCTCCACTTGAGGCACAACTGAGCAGACTCGGGCAGCTTTTACACAAGTTTCAACAAGCTATTCATTCCATTCTATTAATACAATGCTTTTAATTTCATCCCACTCTGATGCAGCTCACACGCTCTCACAGTGCAGCCCCTCTTGAGGGTTTTGTTTGCTCCACTCAACAAAAAAATAGAAATTATTAACTGAATGGAAAATCTGAGCCAAGCAAAGGACTTCATAATTTGGTCCGAGCCGTGTGGGCTGAAGGAAATGACCTACCAGCTTTTCAAAACATCCCTGTGGCTGGCTTTGAGGCCAGGGCTCCGGCCCTGATTGGTGAAAGCTTAGAGAGGTGTTTCAGGGCTCAGTGGCGATGTTATCACATAGTAAGTGGCCTTAATGGGCTTCCAACTGTTTGTTTGAAGGGCTCCTATAATGACAGGGATAAACTGATAACAGCCTCTGCTATACACTGCACAGAGAGCTGTCAGATCCTCACATGGATGAACAAATGCCTTTTGCGCGTTTATAAAGATATGGGGATGGGAGCCTTGCAGCACACCCACAAGCTCAGGGAGTCCCATTCTGACATGACTTGAGTGGTCATTGAACGGCACCTTAAAAGTTTTCCTACTTCCTCCATACAGTATATGCATTAGGAATGAAGAAAAGCTTACCATGTCTACATGTGCAAACACAGTCTGCCTACGCCATCCCTCCCCTCTCCTGTCTCCCCCCACCTCTGTGCAAAACAGGTATTTCCAAAGACAGTCTGGTGCCAAAACAGAGTGCCGCTGTGGGAGGTACTCTAACCTGACGGCACAGTATGCGCACCCGACAAAAGGTAGGTGTCAGGCATGCTACCTTTATAACTGCAATTACACATGGAGCTATGAAGCAGGGCGAGTATGCGCTGCTATTTACTACACACGCAAACACACACAGAAATATCTAAAGTGCTACTCCCTTTATGTGGAAGGTATTTTCTCCGTCTGGCAGTCCTGACAACAATGAGCTGGCTTGTTAAGCCAACTCCTGGAGAAGAAGGAGCAGGAGAAGAAAAACAGGGCCTGGGGAATGTCCAAACTGAGGCCTTTTGTCTTCCCCGCTAACGTTTAAGGGAGCAGGGAATGAGGTTGCTGTCAGTAAAATGACTTGTAACATTCCTTGACACCAATAGGAGGTTTCAAAAGCTGATACCAAGTGGCCAACACTAACACTGGTACTAAGGTGTGTTGTTGTAAGACCTACAAAATTTTGTGCTGAATAAATCTACAGTGAATTAAACAATTATTTTAATAATCATTATTTTCTGTTATTAAACCAGTTTTTTCTGCTTATAGAATTTTACACTGAATATCTTTGAAATATGTGCTCAAATAAAATCCTATTACTTAGACTGTTTTTTGACATTTTATAGAATAAAAAAATTATAGACCAATTATAGGTAATTAAAATTATATATATATATATATATATATATATATATATATATATATATATATATATATATATATATATATATATATATATATATATATATATATATATATATATATATATATATATATATATATATATATATATATATATATATATAATAATAATAATAATTTGGTGAAAAACATATCTATTGCTAATTTAAGTCTCCTAGAAATAAATTCATAATAACCCTAATATTCACTGTAAGTAATACTGGATCAATGCAACTATTGATTTGTAAAGCTGATACTAACCAATAGAGATACAACAAAAAATATTTCTTCAAACACAAATCTGAGTTGAAGGTAATTGTCACTATGATCCTGGCTTAAACGTTGACCCCTCTGACACAGAGCTTAAACCAAATAACTGTGTTCCTTTAACCCTTGTGAGCGATACCACTGCCAGCATGGATGTGTCAGTACAAGCAATCATGTATGAAGCTCCAGTGCATGTGGTTGCCTGCGTCTGTTTGTGCTTTGATGCTTGTTTTTTGTTTTAACTCATGCCAGTGTAAAAACCAGAAAGAATCCCATCTGTCAGAGCGGTGGGATTTCAATCTGCATCAGGAGTATGTTTCTCGTTTTTAGATGAAAGAAGTGCTCTGAGCATAGTGTGAGAAAAGAGAGAGAGTGGGAAGGGTGTCTCTGGTGGTGTATTTGCATGTGTGTATCTGTGTGTTTTCCTAGCAGGGTGTGTTCTTGGATTCCACCACACTAGGACATTACCCCCAGGTGCTGTCTCTCTCCCTCACTCTCTCTCTCTCTCTCTCTCTCTCTCTCTGGTTCTGTGAAAATACCTTAAGGATTAGGTGGGCAGCAGCAGCGAGGAGGTGGGGGGGGGTGAGGTAGTGATTGACGGCTGAAAGACTGGAGAGGTGCTCAGGCATGCTGTGGTGAGGGAAAGAGGGGGACTGCACACACAGGCAGGGGGGCTTTGCACTCAGCTGTTGCCACCCACACCCATTACAGCCCCTCCACCACCTACCACCCACCACCACCTGCTGCCCAGATAAGATTTCAAATAACTTCTGCTTACCTTTACCTCATGCCTTAACCCCAACGAAAGTGGCCTTTCTCTGTCCTCTTTATCTTGTGCTAACATCCTGAGCAGCAAATTATGCAGCGGAGGGTTTCCCTGGCCCAGAACCCTGACATTGATTTAAAAAGCAGCATTTTTAAACAAGCAGGTGTTTTGAACAATGAGCAATGTATGTCGGCAGCGTGTGTAATCTGGCTAGTTTTTCCATGACAGAAAAACACTCTGGATTGCCAACAATCTCCTCTTTGTGCTCTGTGTGCATACATCATCCCATCCTGACTCTTCAGAATACAACAGTGCCCCCTGTGTCCAAATCTGAAACTACAACTCTAACACAACTTGAGTGTATTGTTGTGGTTTGAATCCTGCCTCCATCTCACCTTTCTGTGTGATTAAAAAAGGTGTGGTATTCTCATTTTATTAAGTGTTTAAATTGCAAAAGTTTTAATTCAAATATTTGCTGCATCTTTTCCAAATATGTGTTGATGCTCGGAGCACTCATCACATCGGAGTGGAAGAATGTTGTTTTGTCTCTAATTGCAGACTTGTGGGCTGCCTGCCTCACAAAAGCTCTATGAGAGGTCCACACACAAACACGCACGCGCGCACACACACACACACACACACACACACACACACACACACACACACACACACACACACACACACACACACACACACACACACACACACACACACACACACACACACACACACACACACACAAGTGAAGCCAGAGCCAGAGTTTGTGGTCACAACCACACCATCTACGAGCATCTATAAGGAAACCACAGGAGCAGAGTAATCATTGTATTGATGAAAGTGGACTTTTTCCCACATGGTTTCTTTGGGGGGATTTTTTTTCTCTACCACTCGTTCTATATCACAAGCAGACCCTAAACTTTTCCATTTCCACAAAATTACACATAATGAAGTGCAATTTAAGTTACCGTATTTTCCAGTGGACGCCTAAAAATGTTAAATGTGACAGAAACTAAGGTATGGGCCATATACGTGTAGTTAGTGTTTAAATGGAAAATGATACATGAAGGAAGAAGTCAAATGCATGTGGTGATGAAAATGACTTACAGAGCGCGGCCATCTCTTTGGGCAGGTCAGCACCGAACCTTCCAAACAGGCTGCTGTTGGCCAGCAGGTCAAAGGGGGAGTGGCTTCTCATAGAGTTGAAGGCGAAGGGGTAGACAGCAGGTGGGAAGCCGGTCATGTGACCCACCTGCTGTTCCCTGTTGGTAGCCATGACGACCCAGGGGTCCGCAGCAGGCTGCTGGTCGAAGGGAACACTCTCACAGCACTTGGAAATCCCCGGAAAAGTTGAAATTCGTGTCCTTTCGAAGGCTCTCAGGGTGTGGGGAATGGATGAGTGACGGCGGGGCCTCTGGTTTACTGAGGGAACGTGAGACTCCACTTTAGAAGAGTCATCCAGTTCACTTTTCTGAGGAAGAGAAGGCAGACAAATTTGTTAGTTATCACTAATAAATTCACCACATAAAACATGAGGATAAGTGTTTCTGATTGGTATGGACATGATGATACAATCAGTGGTTTGTGCTGAGATCCTCTCTAGATTCCACAAACACGATTCACCTCACATCAACTCTGAGACCATGATCCATCTACGCTCTGGGATGGAGAATAGTTTATCCACAGTAATAATGCAAGAAGGATGTGCAAACTTCATACCAACAGGTATGAGAGAATGGGAAGGAAGAAGGAAGTGAGGAAGGACAGGACAGAAAGAACCAAAACAGATAAAGACGTGAGAGAAAAAGAATGAGTGAGCTGTGAGAGGAAAAGCCAGAAAAACTGGAACTGGGCGAGGGGAAAAGAAAATAAGAAAGAAGTTTGGAAAAAGTTATAACAGGGACGAGCAGGAGGGAGGGAGGGAGGGGAAAAAAGAGAGAGAAAAAAAGAGAGAGAGCTCTTGTTCCTGCAGTTTTGAAGAGCTTCCAGACTTCTACAGTGATTCCAGGCTATGCCATATGATTTAAATCACCAGAACTCTACTATAAAGAGCTCCTCTGTTCCTGCTGCCAGCCTAGCACAGCAGCCTGCCTCTCTGCCGCTTTCCCCCAGGACCAGAGGCCCAGACACGGGGTCCAGAGCATGAAGAAGGGAGGGCGGGGGTGGGGGGGTGGTGGTGGTGGTAGGGGGTAGGGAAAATGAGATCCACTGATCCATGTTTTCTTTTTGCCTTTCGCTTCCCTAGCGTGATTTTATGAGTGGGTGGTGTGATCAGCTTGTTTTTTAAATGTGGCTTTGAAAAAGAGCAGAGCCAAGGAATTTGGAACTGCTGTGGCTTATGAATCCGGGAGAAAAGACAGGGAAAAAATCTTGGTAATGAATTCGGTATAAACAAAGAAATGAGTTGGGGGGGTGGGGGGGTCTGAGGCTGAACCAGTGAACTGCTGAACTGAGCGAAAAATGCACAGAGGAACAGTGACAGGGTCTGGGCACTGGGGGGCACTAAGAGGTGGCGCCATGCCCAGGAAAAAGAGAGAGAGCTCTCCGCACACATATGCACCACACTGTCTGAGACACACACACGCAATCAAGCGCTCAAAAAAAAACCCTCCACACATGTGTGAGAGCACCCACTGACACACACACACTCAAGCGTGCGCACGCACACACAAACACACACACCTCTCTCACCCCTCGCCTTTTCCAGGGTTCTGGCTCCCTCCCTGCCTCTCTTTCTGGCTCTTTCTCTTTCAACAGAGCCAGTTAATTACACCCTACTGCTGCAGGCAGCTTCAAACCACCACTAATTTAGAGTTCCATTACAGTAAACTGTTCCACATGTGTATCCAGGGCCCAGGCAGGCTCGGGTGGCCACGTTTCAGGAAGGAGCAGCCGCCGATAGGCACCCACCCCCATCCTGCCAACACAGCCATGCTGCCATCTTCCTTTTTCTTTCCTTCTCGCTCTCCTTGCTTCTTGCTTTCTTTCCCCCTTTTAATCTATTCCTCATCCAAACTAGCTTTGATCCCCCCTCCCCACCTCTCTGACCCACCTCAAATCTCCTCTCTATAATCATGTCCTTATACGCGATCCTCTCCTCCGCCTCCCCCCCACCCACACGCCATCTCCATCCCTCTACTGCTTATACAACTTGTACCATGACCCTGTGTGGCGGTTTCACTGTGTGGCTAACACACAAAAACATCACTAAAGATTTCACAGTGGGCCTAATGGGAGAAGAGGTACAGACTGGAAAAACAAAACTGCCAGCAACTCGCAAGCTCATAATGTGCATGTGCATGTATGCGTGTGTGTTACGAGTATGTACTTGGCCAGCGCTTGGCCCGTTTGGGTATCTGCCTCATGAACTCAAAGCAGGCCTCGTAAAAGCAGCACAATCTGTCTGTGAGTGCTGGGAGAAGAGAGAAGGAGAAAGAGAAAAGGGAAAATGTGTGGGGAAGGATCATGGTGTAGAAGATTATGGCCTGTATGCATGTGACTTTATTCATATTCAATCAATATGTTAATCCAGTATTGTAATCCACAAATGTGCACAAAAATAGCTTGGCACATACACAGAAGTACATACAAATGCCATAGAAAGAAAGAAAGAATGAAAGACGCTAAAAAAGAAAGAACTCAAGTGTGCAGCCTTTTAAAATAGAACCCAGTAACTTTGCTCTCCCCAAACACAATAATGAATTAATAAAAGAGTTGGCGCCAGTGTTTTTTAATGAGTCACATCAGCCCGGCAGCTTTTTACAGAGCCATTTATGTTTTATGTTGGGTCCTGTGGTAGGCTCACTTCGCCAGCCCGTCTGGGGCTATAAGGGGATAAGGGGAATTTGGAGTGACCTCATCCCCTGTTAGCCAGGGCCAAATGGGCATAGAGGGCCTCCCCACTTCCCCTGAGCCTGGGGGGCACACAGGAGGCAGCAGGCGACCAGGCAGGCGAGGAGCACCAGGGCCAGCAATGGATGGGTTCACGGCTGCTGCCGGGACTTTCCATCATTGCCTAAGACGTGCACTGTAGCGGGTTTAAATTTACTTTGGTTGTTTCTGTAAATAGTGGAGTGTCAGACCTCACAGTGGTTTGTCATGTTAAAGTGGACTCATTGGTTACACTTGAGGTAATCCATTGATTTTATCAGGACAGAACGTGGTGTAGTAAATGAAATGAAATCAATCAAGCTGGCAATTTGGAGACAGCGCCACAAGATGGGGCACGCTTAAGAGAGAATCTGAGTCTTTTGTTTGCTTAAGAGTTTGGATTTCAACAAAAAGACGGGGCAGAACGGAGGCTCAAGCAAGAAAAAGACGTGTGCTTGAGAGAGAGAGAGAGAGAGAGAGAGAGAGAGAGAGAGAGCACAGTTCCCACAGATTGAATGTCTGTCAAACAAAGGGTATCAAATCCTCTGTGAGCAAAACAACAATTGTGCCTTAACCGTTGTGACGGAGCGAGGCCCCTCAGGCAATAAGGACTCCAGTCAAACATAACAAATAAATCACGGCATCTCAGGAAGTTCTGCACCACACAACCAAGAAAGGCAGTTGTTTTTTTTTTAGTCAGCAGAAGAAACCACAGGTGATTACTCTGCGTATATGAGCAGGATTCTGGGTGCCATGGCTGCCCCGGGTTTGTTTACTGGAGGATGTTTCTTATTCCGGTCAAGGAAAAGACAAAAATTGTTTTACAGTAATTGTGTGTGATGTTATATTGAGTTATATGTGAATGTTTATTTGAAGTCATAGATTCGCAGCTCTTCTCTTCACTTCCTGACTCTAGCAACGGAGACCACTTTTGTACCAGTGAGATTGCGTGAGTTTGTGGGTTTTCTTTGGGTTTCCTGAGCTCTCCAGAAGACCACAATGTGCAATTTAAAGAAATTTTCTGCAAGGTAAAATAAAAATGTGTCAATCAGCCAGGACAGAGAAGCAAGTCAAAACTTTTACTGGAAGGACTGAATTGTAAATTTACAGCCTCAAGATAAATGAACAGTGCCATGTATCCTGGCAGGAAAGCTTGGCAGAATCACAGAGCCCTTTCACTCTTTTTCCACTTCTGACTTGCCCACTCCTGTTCATTTTTTAACAGAAAACTGAGTATGTCTCCGAGGCACAGTCTTCCAATTGTTAACAGCAGAATGTGATTTATGTTCACTAACTGTAAAGGAAATGACTTGAAGCAGAGAGGGTTATGTTTAAGTTTTGGGTCGTGGGTGAAGTCATACTACCACATCAGTAAAACAATGATTTTACAGTCCGTGTGTCCTCACTGAGTTGACAGACTGGCTTTTCAACTGCTTGGAGCAAAATGAATATTTAGTGTCGCCGTTGCTGTCTAATGTGCCTTCACAGCGCCACCAGAAACAGTTTATGGACTCAGAACTGTCACAGACAAATTAAAACATGGAAGCACTATCTGATCTTGGTGTCAACGGTATTTTAGCTGTGAAAACAATATCCTTAACGCTTTATTATCTGATGCAAAGTTGACAGATCCCTGTCTTTCAACAAGTGCCTGGTTAATGGCTCTAAGAGAGACACCCAGTGACGGCCCAGTGTCTCCAAACAATCCTGCATTCCTTCACCTCAAACTTGTTTGTCATCCGCCTGCTCTTGGCATCACACAAACACATATTTGCTTACAGCAACAATGCAAAGTAGCACCTTTGTGTAATCATTTGTCACTTAAAGAGGTATTGTTTTTCCAGGAGTGCCAAAGGGGAGTGTCATTATGCAATCATTGTTTTTCTACCTATAAATCATCAAACATGAATTCCTTTTTTTGATCTCTCTCTTGCGCACTCCCTTTCTCTTTTTTTTGTCTAAACATAATGTCACAAAACAGGCTGTGTTGACTTGCAGTGGTAGAGAATGGAAAGAGTGAGAACTCACAGTGAGACATAAAACACTTTGTGACATGATGAAGTCATCCTGACAGCTTACTGTTTCCATGATGTGGTAGCGCTCTTTGGAGTACTCAACATGGAGACTCCAGCAGTGGGTCCAGCAAAACAAGAAAACACACCACAACAGGAAAAGGCAAAGAAATCGAGAAATGAAGAGGGTCAGAAAGGCAGGAAATTAAGCAAACAAAGAAAGTTCAAAAGGCAACAGTGCAACGGCTACTGTTCAGATTTGAGGGGTAAAGCTGTCACAACATATGTCTCATTTTATAATTAAAGGATTAAAAACAGGTAGCAATGAATGTGGTTCTCTTCCTCAACTCAGAGCAAAAACAATCTTTTCTCTCTGTCTAAAGAGATGCATAGTGGATGGATTTCACCACTGCAAATTTTTGCCTGAGGAGTCAAAGCAACACTCAGACAGGAGCAGGCCCAAACACACACATGCGAGCACAACAAGCAAAACACACCATCACAGAAGTTTAACATTGTGCCAAAAGATCTTCTAATGAGGGCTCAGATTTAGGCTGGAAATGTAAATCCTCGCAATCAGAGCAGCACACCTGCAAAAATAGACATAGGAAATGGTGTGCAGATAGTTTCCTTGTTAATTATAGTGTGGTGGCAGAAAGCTCCTTGAAATCCCCTAAAACCACCTGTGTAACCCCTCCCTACCACTTGGCCTTAATTGCTATAGAAATTCCAGAAAAAGACAGGTATCAACAACTCCCAGATTTCCTGCTCAAAGTCATGTCACAAAGAAGGACTGTTGGCAGATTTCGCAATCCAGAAGCTTGCATGGGTCAACAGTTATTTCAGTGGTTCCCACAAAAAAAATCATCTACACCTGAAAAGCATTACCGCATAAATCGGGTGTTCTAATTATGTTAAAAACACAATGTACAAAATGTAATTATCTGCATTTGCTGTTATAATACTATTATAGTTTTATTGGAAAAATCTATTTTTGTTGTCATTGGTGTTTCTCTTTTAATTCATTTACTGATGACATTAAACTTTTGATGACAGCCTTAAGGCCATTGTTTTTTCAATGTTTTAAAATAAATATTGTATTTACAAACACAAAAGCCAGATAAAGCTGAAAAATGTAACACCGCTGATCACAAGTATGGTGATCTTGAGCAACGATACAACAATGACTCCATCTGGAGCGTATAACACTGAGCGCAAATAAGAATTGATTCCAAGCTGTCACTGAAGATAAGCACAAGGCTGTGACAGAACACCATGAAGGTAAAGCCACTCGGTGTGGACAGCTTGTCCTTGGGAGAAAAAAGACCCCTGGGTGGTGCTTTGGAGGAGGAGAGCTCAGTGATATTACTCTGCCTCTGAGATGAGCTCCTTTTTTCTTCCACTCCAGATGTCACGGACTGAGTCAAACTGATAGACCAGATGACAGCAGTTGGCGACACAGATATCGCCGGCCTTCAGCAGGCACCCTCCGCTCGACCGTGCAGGTGTTTTTTCAATCAATCAACCTCTCCCTCAGTCTTCACGCTTATGTCAGGATCACCAGGGGAGGACAGCAGGTGCAAAACCAAGGCATTCCAGCTGCAGTGTCTTACCTACTGACCAGTCGCTGCTGGAGCAATAAACCAAAGTTACACTGCAGGGAGAAGGATACATGAAACAAGTAAAAACATGACATCAGGTGCTGGATCCTTATCTGATACTTTATTGCAATCATGCAGCACTAAATGTAGTGTGTTACACATGGCTGTAACAAGTGGAACCTGTTAACCTAGTGCTTATGCCAGCATCAATAAATATCACTGACTCACATGTGCTCACTATGGGAACACAATGAATAAACTTCCATTTAAACTAAGACCAGAGTTGCAGACACACCTCACGCCACAGGAATTAGCCTCTGCCGTTTAAAACGGTGGAAAACAATGCTCCTCTTTTCCAAGTGTTCATATGTTGGTTATAAAAAAAACAGTCAAGGACTGGTGACTCCTCTGGTGAATACACATTCATAGACATCAAACACATCCAAGCGTGTGCACACGAACTCACGCACATATGCTAATAATAAAGAGCTCCACAGGCGCTGGGTAACACTTGAAACACTCACTAATAAGCACATATGTGCACGCAGGCACACACACATGCTCAAGTATGCTTTCATATAAACTCAGCGTCACTCTCACGTTAATGAAACGCAACAAAACAAATATATTTATAGAGCCGCACGCAAACAAATGTGTGTGTTAGGATGTTTTAGCATTCACATATGAAAAATCTGGTGGGATTTCGCTGAAAAACAATGATGAATTGTCTCAGAGCCTCTCAAGTGTCTTGTACACTCAATCTCTGTCTTCAATTAAAACTGTCGACCCATTCCCAAAAAATGCAGCCTCTCTCTTTCTCTCGCTCTCTCTGTTAACAAAGAGAGAATGAGGAAAAAAAGAAGACATACAGTGACTGAAGTTACTGGTTGTAAACATTTTAAGCGTAAATCACTCACCTGTCGACGCGGCAGACGGACGGATGAACTGCTTGACGGGACAGTCTGATGAGTGGAGCTAGCCGGGGAAAAAGGAGAAAAGATGTGTGTACGTTCATCAGAGTCCTTCTGACAGCAAAGACAGAGTAGCAGCGAGCCTCTCTCTCTCCCTCACTCCCCCTCTTGCACTCCTCCTCCTCCCCTCTCTCCGTCTCTACCTCTTAAAATCACTCTTTCATTCTCCAAACACAGGCACACACACATTCTCTCACTCACTAAGAAATAATTATACTCTCTGATTCATAAAGCCTTCCTTTGTCACGTGACCCAACACTTCAAATATACAGCACATTTTTTCACAAGCCACAAAATGCATGGAGGGAAGAAAAAGGCCCGGAGAGCTTAAGTTTCTGTTTTTAATTCTCTCTCCCTTCTTTGTCTCTGGGGTGAATTCTTTTACTCTCCATCCTCTTGGCTAAAGAGACGGTTTACCTACAAACTGTTTGTGCGTGTCGAAACGCAGAGCCATGTCGTGATCTCAGACCATTCCTGTTCGATTAATGAACGTGCCGTTTTAATCGGAGCGGATGTTGTTGTGTCCTGAACCCCACAGATCATCCACTTTATACTGTTTTGATTTAACGCAGACACTGTTTTAATGGTGAGGCAATAGGTTTTCTGTTCCAAGAATGTCTAAGTAGTTTCACCTCACCCTTTATTCCCAGTGATCAATTTATGGAATGATCGTAAACAACTTCTGCCCTACCTGTCTGCTCAGTACAGGCATGTATTGTAGATGCTGTTTCTGTGGAACTCTGTGTGTTTGGCACAATGTTTTATTGCTTTCTGTGTTTCTGTGACAATTTTCCCAGAGCAGCCTAATAAATCACAAGTTTATTACAATTGCCAGTATCCTAATACTATACTTATACTGTAAGCAAGCATGGGGTCCCTTTTGGAATTAAATGAGGAAGTACCAACGCTAGTATTCTCTTTGGAAGTACACAAAGAAAACTGACTATCTGAGTATCTAAAACATTCTGCACTTATTGTGGATAAATGAAAACCAGAATTTGGCATTCAAAGCTAGAATCAAACATTTTTCAGGATACACAACATCTGTCAACATCCTGCCAAAAGTTATGCAGTTGGAAATATTTTTGAAAAAGTCAGAGAAACTGCAGCTTTCTGTATGTAAATCACTTCAGCTTCTAAAATGGAACGAGTGGTGGCAAATCAGCTGCAGGGAAGTCCCTTATGAGATGGCAGAGCTGTGCAGCAGTGGTGGCGGCAGCAGCGACAGATTTGGGTGTGCCCCTGAACGTGCCCCTCTCTCCATATGAGATCATATGTTTCAGATCTGTGTTTATGTGTTTGTGGTTCTGGGCGTGTGCCCTGTTTTTCTGAATGTAATGTTTCTCAAGTTGTTTTGGTTATGAGGAGCACCTCAAACCTCAGAACTGAGAGGAGAAGACACACCTCAACTGGCACCTCAACGGGCACTTTTATTTCGACAGAGCATAGGTCGACTACACTTTCTAAAGGACAACAAAAAACAAATGTCAATGCCAGTGTAAATAAAACATGCATGCATCTTTCTGATTAAAATAAGAGACATTGACAATAGCAAGTGCAGCAAGCACAAACTAAAGAAAATAACCAACTTATACATGCCCTACTTATCCTGAAACTTCTTCTAAGATGATGCCCTTCAGGCATATCGGCCATGCATCACTTCTTCTCTCCCAAATCTCAGTCTGAAATAAATTTCCTATAAATGCAGCGTGTGAAACTATTGTTTTGGTATTTCCAGTTACATGAAGTCTTGCTATACCTGCAGCCTCTTTTGTTTGTTAACCACAGTAACAGATCTGATACAAGCAGAGATCGTATCCTCAAAGACACTGACCCCAATGTGTCTCCAGGATAAAGCAAACTATGCCAACGAGCTTTGCTCTCGTCAGTCCTATATGCTTCTGATCTTTACAGCCACACATGGTCTGCAGTAGCCTACTGAAATGTTCTCTCTCATCCACTTTTTTGACGTGGATTTGCCAGTACATAATCAGGGTAAATGGATGGATAAGCAGTGAGAGGCGCTGTTGCCTTTTTGCAGAAACCTTATATTCAGGAAGCACAGATCTAAGCCATATTGCAAAAGACCCTTCAGCTGATACTTATCTCGTTTACATTTGATTTATGTGTTGCTTATAAGGCCACTAAGGCTAACAGAAATCCTTTAACTGTTTACATAGCAGTGCTAAATCAGCAAATATGTAATATGAAACAAGAAGGTAAATACAACCGTAGGACGTGGTGAAACTAACTCTGCATTCACCATAAAAAAAATGATGTGAAGTGTAAAGTGTGATTTTCAGTCACTGTGATACCATCAGGCTGACTGAGACCATGCATTTGTGACAGAATGTGCAGTGAAGTGCATAAAGATAGTCGTGTGTGTGTCATTGCGCAGGGTATGCGGTGCCCCTTATTAAATTATGACAGTGTGCTTGAGCAGGGGTGTGTGTGTATGCGCTCAGGCTTTGTGTATGTGTGTATTCTTGCAGCATGCACTGGCTAATATGCGTGTGTCTGTTCATGTCTGTGTGCATGGATGAGTGTGTGTAGGCAGTAGCAGCGAGAGGGTCAGAGGTTACTAGTGTTTGTGTTTCAGTGTCAGTGAAGTGTGCTCCAGGCAGAGATTTATGATCATTGTGTCTGGGAGGCTGCAGTGTGGGGGATAATGAAGATAGATCAGGGTGCTATCTCTCTCTCTGGGCACCACTGGAAACATGGCCTATGGCCCCCACCATTCTCGTATCATTAACTTCAGCCTGTGACATCATAACGCACTGCCCTGACATCAATCCCAACACGCTGCGCTCTGACAAAAAGTCGAAGGCACAGAGGCAAATCCTCACAGGAAGCCATCCGGCAAACACAGGCATTGTTCAGCGCATAGCTTTGCAGCTTCTCTGGGTGTGTTTATGAAGATATGAAATATTCATGGAAAACATTGTACTCAGTCGTGTGTTTCCACTTTAGATTCAACGTATTTGCATGCAGGGAGCTATGGAGTAGAGGCCTGGGGCTTGGTGGCAGAGGAAAGGGAGCAAACGCAGAAAAAGGAGCGAGGGAAGGGGGGGATGATGGAGGGAGTAAGAGAGGGAGGAAGTGAGGTCAGTGGGGTTAAAGAAGGAAGGGGAGATGGGGGGAAGAAAGAGGGCCGCTGGTACAGGGGATGTGAGAGAAAGGGGTGTGAAATAGAAAGAGGGAGGGAAAGAAACCTGGAGGGTGAGATGGAGAGAGGGATGGATTGTCGAAGAAGAAGGATAAGGCATGTGGGGGGGGGGGGGGTTGATGGGATTGGTGGTGGGGATGCGAGAAGGGGCGCAGGGAGCTGGTGCCTGTGGCGGCAGGTTTTAATCAGTAACAAGATGCCTGTAATGAGATCACTATTTCCCCACATTCAGATTGATGTCATGTGAAGTTTGGTGCCGCACTGAGACAGGCTGGGTACGCAGGACGAGCGCACACACCCCGCACTCAAGAGTCATTTGCGCGCGCACACACGCACACACACACAAAACACACAAATATACACTTGCTTGCACTTTCTTGGTTACAGACTTAAACACACATCCTGTGAAATGAAGGAGCTCATTCATGCCGCCTGGCAAACTGTGCTCATTTAGAGTCCAACCGCCTTGAAGTAAAAACATACTCAGAGGAATACTACTCACAGGAAAATGAGTTACTCATGGCAAAAGAGAGATGTATGCGTTAGGGACCGAAGGGCATATACCACTATGTACTCGTCTAACAAAAACAAATGAGCACGAACCTTGGAAGAGAAAGAAAGCGCCAAAGGTTCTTTTACTGCATTAAGGGGGAAAGAGAAGGGGGGAGAGAGAGTGTGAGGAGGAGAAAATACAAAAAAAAGCGTGTGTGCTTTCTTTGCATTTTTTGGGGTGCATTCAGAGGTTGTCGACGCAGCTACCAGCGTGTGTGCCAGCGCATGAGCGCTCTGCCTATTCCCCAACATGTGTGTCCAATGAAAAATGAACGGCTCTCCTGTCTATACTTCCCTCAAAAATCAGCCATGATGTCACCATGAACCCATCTTGAACCCACCTCTGTCAAAAAGCATTACTCCAGCCCTCCCTCTCTCTGCCTCATTTTCTGTTCCACCTCTCCCTCCTTCACACTCTGTTCCTGCCTCTCGAATTCTTCTCTTAGCTCCCGTTCTTTTTCTTTCCTTTTTCATATTTCCGTATTCTTCAACATTTCCCCTCTGTCGTCCATGTCTCTCGTCTCTCTCCCTCCCCTCGCTCCCTCTCTCTCTCTCACTGAAGCGCACACTCCACTTTTTTTTTGTTCTTTTGGCAAGCATGGTCTAATTGAATCACCAAAAAGCACAGCAGTTTGCCAAAAATGCCAGGATGTTCTGATTATCATAAACTTTGTTTAAGCTGTGGTTTTACAAAAAAAAAATGCTCAGAGTGCATGAAGGAAAGCCAAAAAAATAAAAGCCGAAAAAAAAGAGGAATAGGGGAGAATGCAAATGAAAGAGGGGAGAGGGAGAGAGAGAGAACACTGGGGAAGAGAGGGGTGGTGGGGGCAGCGAGAAGGCAGCCAGAGAGCCACATATGGAAGTGATTCTGTAATTACTGCAAATCTGTGAGCTCAAAAGGAAAGGTCTTCTTTTCCATGCCTCCTTCCCTGCACATAAAACTGCCCTTGTGAAAAAGCGAGGCACTAAATACTGTGCAGGAAACAGGGGGAAAAAAACACAGTTTTCATTTGCTTTTGCTTCTTGGCATGTTGGGGTTAGTATATAAGTATATGGTATATTTTTACTATGTTGAGTTGAAATTGTTGGGTCTGGCTTTTGCTATTTTCCTGCACAGATGAAGAGAAAACCGCTGCAGATCATGAGGCTAATTCCACACAGTCTACTACTGGAAACTTTTCTGCATTCTTTGCTCATTTGCTTTGGTTTCCTGAGCTTAATCATCCGTCCTGGAAGCTTAATCTAAAACAAACCGGGAGGTTCAGCCTGGAATAAACTTAAAGCCTCTCAGTAGCCACACACCTAACTGGCATCCTTCACATAAAGCACACATTCAACAAGGTGTGTGTGTGTGAGGACGGGAGGGAGGGAGGGGGCGGTTAGGGGATGGGTGACAGACAGACACACAGTGAGACAGACGGTGATGAAGTCTTTGGAGCCTCGGGCAGAGCACTGCTTTGCAGGTGTGTATGTTGGCAGCGACTTCTGTTCTGCTCAGTCCACAAACAGTTCGAGCAGCCTGTAATTATCCCGTGCCATGCCATAACGTGTTCTCATGATGAGTGAGACACATATACAGTAAACACACACCCGGATTGACGCAGCTTGAGCTCCGTTTATTCTTAGACACATCCAATTAATCACGGCATGGGAGATGATTTATGTAAAGCACACAAGCCTACCTTCTTCGCCTCGCCTCGGCGTCAAGAGCGAGCACATTCCCCCAAAGAAGTTTGGAACATTAAAGAGAGTGACTGACAAGCGCACGCACGCCGAAGTTTGCTGTGAAGGAGACAAAAAACAAAACAAAATCACGGCCAGTCTTCGCAGAGGTCCTCTGCCGTGACAGCAAAGCAGCCTGTAAAGTGCACGACATTTGGTTTTTACGCATCAGAGATCATTTCAGTCATTTGTCAGATTACCCTCGTTTGTTGCCAATCCGTCACTATGTCCCGGCAGCGCAGGGGCGTTGATGGGAGCCACCGAGCGCGCAGATTCCTGGCACCGCGACTCCCCCCAGCGACGCAAAGGGGGACTGCAGCAGACAGCAAACTAACAAACACAAGAATTATAATATTATAAATATAATATTATAAGAATAATTATAATATTCAGATAGATAGATAGATAGATAGATAGATAGATAGATAGATAGATAGATAGATAGATAGATAGATAGATAGATAGATAGATAGATAGATAGATAGATAGATAGATAGATAGATAGATAGATAGATAGATAGATAGATAGAGGCATGAAGTGAGATTGGGCAGGCAAACACAGACAAAATGGACTAAACAATAAAGTTGTTCATCTGTTCATCTGTATTATAACTTTGTAATAACAGTAAACCAATAGCCTATATGAGGTAAAAAACACTACAAATGAATCAGATCTTTACAAATGATTTACCAATATCAGGTATCATGTATAGCATGGTCTCTGGGTCATCCTCAGTCTTGGGCCTTCTACCAGAGGCCTGGGAGCTTGAAGGTTCTGTGCAGTATCTCAGCTGTTCCTGGAATCTGACAGAGCCACTTTGAGCCCTGGGTACTCCTACTACCACAGGGACCCCATCAGAGTTGACCATAGATGTCTGCTCCAGCTGTTCTTTAAACCCTTGGTGTTTGTTCATTATTTTTCGTGTTCTTTCTTCCTGATGTTGCTGTCAAATTGTGCCACAACATCTATCACCATTGCCCTCTTCTGCTCTTTATCCACCACCATCATATATGTGTGTGTATGTGTGTGTGTTAAGGTAAGAATTCCTACATTTTGTACAGTACCAACTGTAAAATCAAACATCATATGTATACAGAAGTCCCTTTTTTATTTCCCCTTGTATTGGCGATTCTATGAAATGGTAGCAGAAATAATATCTGCACAGTGGCTTGCAGATCCCACTATATTTATAGACTGCACAAACAACATTTCAACCCAACAGGGTCTTCAAATGACCATGACAGAGAGAAGGGTAGGCAGTCAGCTCATAATGTCAAATTGGTATCAGCTGTCAGACAATTAAGGAGAATGTAGCACATTGGCAATAGTGGTCAGTGTTTCAAAAAAAATGCCTAGCTCTTCACCAATCAAAAAGAAGCCATCGGTCAACAATAATAATAATAGAGTAGCTAAATACAGACAAAACACATACAAGTAAATAATAAGACAATATAGGAAAAAAATAGCAAAAAAGAAAGTATCTTGAAATATTTAAGCATATCAATAAAAAGTTTTGGCAATAACTCATAGTATGAACAAGAATCAACAACTCAACGAAACCGAAGGATAACATTATAAAAAAAAAGGTTTAATGGCTTTTCCACACCCACATATCCCAAAGCACTAATGTTGTGACTGGCTATTTTAAAGGGATAATTTGGTATTTTGAAAATCTAGCTCTATTTCTCACATTCCTGGCATGAAGCATGGACACCACAATTTCACTGATCCATCCAGTATTGAGCTTTGTAGTGATTTCCCTCCGGCCAGATCTTCAATATAATAGAAGTGCACAGGGCAAATTTTCAAAAGCTCTTTCCTAAACTGGAAGCTCAACAGGAAGTGCTTGGTTTAATCTATCTTGTTATTAATACAGTATGTTGACCTGCAATCCATACATGACTTGTTAATCACATACTGAAACTGAAGCTAGATTTGTTCTGAAAATATTTTGAAGACCACTGTACGGCAGTTGCAAATTGGAGCGCAATGCTCTTTTCCAAGTCTTTCAAAGCATGTACAAATAAATGAAATAGGATAGATTACACAACACAGTTTCCTGACACAGGTACTATTATATATTGAAATTCCTACCAGTGTCTATTAATTATTTCACAAATACATGTTTCTACTAGGATTCGCATCTGCCTTGTGCACTTCTGTTATACTGAACATCACTACAAATCTCAAAACTGTGATCAGTGAATTTATGGTCTCCATGCTTCTGGTATGCTAGGATCTTGGAAAAGATGTCCAAAATACCAAATTATCCCTTTAAAGTCAACATCAACAGGATTACATTTGTCAACAATTATAATGTAACTTCTGTGTTCACTAATCCCATTCCTTTTACTAACGTATGCCAAGCCACAGGGAAAACTAGATATATAACATGGGTGATGATGACTTAATGGCACCACATATGGATATGTCCCAACCTTGCATTTGTGTGTAGCCTACATTAGACGCAACTACTACATCTATAATTGCCATCTGGTAAAACAGGAAAGGTCGTAGCGCACACAATATGTGGGAGAAGGGCGCGTTCCATGGGGATTTGGTGCTGAGGTAGATCTGAGTATTCCCTTACTACTGGAGACCCGGTTGGGTAAAATGTTATTTCTGTAATCAATGAACATATTGGTACAGTGGGCAAATATCCTTCCTGCTACCTTCACATGCATTGTTATCTAGCACTTGGATAGGCACATAACTACTCTACAGAAATTCTATGAAAGGCACATAAAATAGGTCAAGAAAGATAGACTGGTAAGTAAATAAATAAATAAATAGAATCATGTTTATGTGTCAATGTGATAAATTGCCACTAAGGGGCGCTTTCCACAAGCTAAGTAAAGTTGGCCCTGCATGTTTTAAGATATCAGTTATAAGGGGTTTGTTACTAAGTAACAGTCGTTATAAAGGATTGTGCCATAAAGATTTTTAAAACTTAGGAGAAAAATGCATAATTGTGAAACCTGATTTCAGTGTTAACCAACCATAAGTGTAGTGTAGTTGTTGTCATGAGCAAATAATTACACATTGCAGAAATAATTAAAAAATATTTTTTAGTATTCGAAATTTGAACCCAAGTGTTTGTAGGTTACATAGTTGTAATAGGTCGTGTTGTGCAGTTTCCTTTGGCACATGGGCTTTAAACTTGGCACTTGCGTGATGTTTGGCATATCTCAGTGTTTACCATCAGTTCGCGGAGCCGCCTGTCAGAGAACAAGCAGTCACGGTGAGCCACGCCTATTGTCCATGTGCTTCATCCTCCAATCTTGCCATCCCTCCGCACCACACGCTCCGTATTTTGCATAAAATGTGTATCAGTAGGGCAGCGCTCTCCACGGCACATGCAGCGCGCACATGTAGCGTGGCTTTACTGAACACATACCACGGTCGAATAAGCGCATCAAACTCCCCCCAGCCCTAGATCCCCGCCAATGAAAACGCTCAGAAGCTTGGAGGAGAGAGAGGGAGAGAAAGGACTCCGCGAGATACAAAGACTGAGCCAAATCCCACACAAACAGACACAAGTTGGAAGGAGCGGAAGGGCGGTCACATTTCCTCCTCACCTGCAAACGTGATTGATGTGGGTGTTTGTATCAGTGGGTGTGTATGTCATGATGACTGACACTGTTCACGGATATGCTTAACTCTACCTTTTTGGAAATCATGAGAAGCGTTTAATTCTCGCTCGTGCAACATCGCACGCAGGTCGAGTCCAGGCGCGCTACCCTGAGCGCAGAAGGCATCCAGTATCCAGTTATCTTACTAATAGAGCAGAGCAAATCGCAGTGAGAGACATCACTGTTTCCAACATTTTCTTTTTGGGTGAAAAACTTTACGCGCACGGGACACATCGCCATACTGTTTCCAATTCTTGGCTCCATGGAGCAGGTGCTTTACGCAAAGCTATTTATTGACTTTTTCACCTGCCTTCAAAAGACTTTTGCTCCAGTTTAGAGACTTTGACAGACGTCGATCATTTTTAAGTCATCAACACCAACAAAAGAAATGGATCCTGGAGGTAAGACCAACTTTGACATTATTTTAGTGACACTGCAACAATGCTTATTATGACCTAGAAGTCCGAATTGATTAACAGATCGTTTGTTGCCAATGATCAAATGTCTACACCGACATGTTTTATGTCCTGATTAGATTTATAAATGTGACAAAGTTTTACTTAATGTGACGCAATGCATAAGTTATATTTTTTATTAAGTTTTATCTTTGATCTCGCTTCCAAAAACTCAAAATGCATTGGTAATTATGCGTGCAGTCTGATTTGAGTTCTTCACATGCATCAATAAGTGCAAGAAACGTATTTTGTGTTTGTTTTACATGTACGTGTAATTTTACTATATTTATATTGCTTATAAAGTGAAATGTGCACAAACATGTGAAAAGGTTGCTGCTCTGCGTTCAAATGTCAAAACGCAGCGTTTGGACTGCAGCACTCCTCACAGTGAAAATACAGTCGTAGTAAGGCTGGCCACTTCCTGTTTCTCTCCATGAAAACAAACTCACGTGGAGCTACAGTACACTGGCTGTCACTGTTATCACGATCTGTCAGTGTCAGTGCCTTAACTGCGAACTGAGTTTCTCTAATCCCACGGAGGGAGGGGAAAAAAAGGAAACTCTAGCGTGTTTGTTCCTGTTATCAAGGTAATCTCTCAAGTGTCTACAGAGGGGAAAAAGGTGATAACCACAGGACTTCCATCCCTTAAGTGGCATTAGGCAGCGCTTCATTAAGGTCAGCCAAGGTACACATGTGTTTTCCTTTCTCCTAATCGTAGGTGAATCATTTACAACAGCGAGGGTCACGTTTTGGCACAGGTGATGGGCGCACACTGTGTACACTGTGTACTATCAACACTAAACCCATTCACACCAGGCTATGACTTTATATAGATAAAGTGGGCCAATGTTTTTCACGGAACAAGCAAGGCAGTTAAAAAAAAAGTAATCATAGATAATAGATGTAGTATTAGTCAGCATGCTGGACTTTGTGCTGCTATGTTGTTATTTGATATTTGAAGGCTGTTTGGTGTGTGTGTCTGTCAGGGAGGAGGGGTGGGGGGTGCAGAGTTATTGAGTTGCTTTTATATTATGTCACATTATTTAAAGCAGCCTGTATGTTTTGCCATTTTTAATTAAATCCGCGTTCCTCAATTTATATGTAAGGGACCATCTTGAACCGAGTTCACTGTCACTCTATTGAAACATTAAATGCACATGATTTCATTTTGCTCATAAGTTCAGTGTATGATATTAAAAAAAGCTCATAAACATCATCATAACCTGACAAACATAATGGCTGCAGTGGTCAGCTGGCCAATGGCTCATAAAGTCCTGCAGATAAAAAGTGTGTGTGTGTGTGTGTACTGGTTGACACAGGTTGACACAGAACCCCCATTTCATTTGCACGGTTTGCATTTGCATGCTTGGGTGGTGTGGTGCATAGTGGGTTGCTTGTGACATTCATCCACGAAGAGATCACAAAGAAAGCAATCCAGAAAGCAATATCTGAATACGTAGCCTACATCTAAATCTTTATGAGCAAATTAAAATGCATTATGGAGTATGTAAGCTTCTTCAACTATATGCATACGTACGCTTTGGTACTACCTCGCCTCCATTAGAGGGATCAACTGTACTTTGGTTTTGGGTTAGTTGTAACACACATTCAGTATATGCAGTATCTTTTCCAACCTGAATGTGCTTCTAGCACTAAACCTATATTGTTTCAAAACAAACAGGTGCCTGAACACCTGTCTTACACCGCAGTCAACTGTGTGACTTCATGCACTGCCTGTCCTCAATAACACTTCCTCTGACACTCCCTTGTGGAGGTTTTCTGCTTTATTCTTGGCATTTTTAAAGTAGACAGACCCCAAACTCAGGAATATTCCACACATCAGCCAGAGACGATCATGACTTTGACTCCAAGTTCTACCTTGCCTACAAAACACACACACACACACACATATATATATATATATATATATATATATATATATATATATATATATATATATATATATATATATATATATATATATATATATATATATATACACACACACATATATATATATATATACACACACACATATATATATATATATATATATATATATATATATATATATATATATATATATATATATATATATATATATATGTGGCGCATTTCTGCAGCTGCTGGTGCGCAGTATGACCATCTCGCCGGATAACGTGCTGCTCTATTTAACGTGGCTCTTTAATAATAAGCCCCTGGCGGACTGTCGGAGCTCTGGCTGCCGGCTGCAGCGCAGCTTCGTGTCTTCCAGTGAAAGCTCCATCAGAAACCTCCTCACGTGGCTTCCCTCGCAGAGCCGCGTGCGACGCGTGAGATCCCCGCGCCCTCCTCCCGCCGCTTCCCCAGCTCTCACGCCTCTGTGTTCTGCTGCCGCCTGCGGTGATGGAGAGAGGGAGCTTGGTCAGTGGGTCAGCGATTCCATGCATTCGCTTTTCCTCTCTCTCCCTCTCGTCACGTTTTCCCGCCTCATGTGTGCATTAAAAAAAACAATTCACCTCCCTCGCGGTGCTGGAGATCGACGCTGATTCGATTTTGACACCGCAACATCTGTCAACAACTCATCGACTCCGCTTCGGGTGCGTTTCGGCTGGAACGTGACTCCGCCTTACCCATCGCCCAACTAAACGACGCCGGAAACAGAAACGTATTGGCTGATTAAAATCACATAACCTTGAAACGGATGTTTTCCAATCCAGGTCTGGCATAACGCGTGCCAGACATAAGACCCTGGGTTCATATCATATTCTGGTGTTTAGAAATCGAAGCTCGCCACCGCAATAATCTGATTCAGTTCCCCCTGATAATTGCGTGAGCCAAAGCCAATGTGTGTGCGCAGCGTCAGTTGGATGCTGGAGGCTCACATTCTATCAAGTTCCTGTGATATTGACCTACTTACACAAGTCTGAGTTAATGGAGTCAGCTGCAAACACACAAGTGCTCGCAATTTGTTCAGTAGCACACAATAATTCTTTTATCGGCCAATGCCAATTATAGCCTTATTTATAGCCTTCACAATTTTCTATTATATCATAATAAAGACTTTGATGTTTTCAGAGGAAACCAAAATTGTTTTTAAGCTTCACACCACAAGGGCAAAGCCACCGTTTTCACTTTAACTGCACATTGCATTATGAGGCATGGAAGTAAGAGATAAGGCACAAAAGAGAGAAAAGATTGAAGCTTTTTGTGCCCATGAAGTGCTCACTGCTCACGTTTCTCTGCCTGACTCCCAGGCAGATTAGTGCTTGCACGGGTATGAGCTTAAAATGGGCATTGAGGACTGATTGACTCCTCAATTAATGCTGTCTACAGTGACCTAAATTACAATTTATCTTGTGCACAGTGTGCATGTTTGCCTGTATGGGAAATCCCATTGAACATAAACCCAGATAAAAACCTATGAAGTTTTTCTCTGGGTGGCTGCGGTTAACCATGCAGTAAGTACTTGTCAATGATTGCATAGAATTTAGTGAAGAGATGATATCAAGCAGCCTAAAACCAGAGCAGGTATTTGCTATATCTATTGATGCTTTTCACTGAAAAGATATGAATGTTCTCATAAAGAAAAGTAATGATTTTTATAGGACTTGAAATAGATGAATAAATATAAAATCAATTAATAGTTCACTATAAAAGTTGACAGCCTGCTAATATTAAGAACAGATTCAGTAAAATTGTGCATCAGTTAACTGGTGCAAATAACAATTTGAAGCATGCAGATGCTTCCTTTCATTTTTTCCTTAATATTATAAACTGTTTTCGTATAGAACTAATGGCACTAATGCTGCACTATTGTCATCACAATAAACAGAGGAGGAATAATCTGAATGTTGTGCACAACAAATAATGAGAATCTGCAATGCTTATTTGGAATCTATGTCACTCAATATACATGCAAGTCATATTTTTGGTATCACTTCTCTGAAGTACACAGTAAAAGGGATTGCTGATTGACAGTGTTTACAACACACTGGCACTAGGGGTCATTCATAAACATTTACTGTACATGTGAGTCTTCAGGTGCACATGCAATGTGTTCTGGTGGAGTGGGTGGGGTGTGTGGGGGGGTGTGGGGGTTGGGCCACATGACTGTCTGCATGTAAGCTCAGGAAGAGTTGGCAGCTCAAGCCTGCAGTCTGCTGGGTTTGTCTGTGTGACTCTGGCATGAGTCAACAAATCCACCAACACGTGCTGTTTGAGGGATTATCAAAACATTTGAGCTAAACAAATACCCTGTGCAGCTGAGGGCAACACACAGCAACACAGGCATAGGCCTGCACTTGCATGCCGATATTAGGCCTGATTTCCATATGGTCGGGCTGATTACCTCAATTTTGCATGTTGGAAATCATTTATGTCTTGGAAAAATTGCAGTTGCATAAGGAAGTAAATCGTGAATGCAGTCCTAATTTGGTTTGCCCTGATTATTTAGAGTATCCTGTAACCCCTAATTTGCATATGATTTGTTATTCTGAATTGGGTCTATGCTGGTACTCTACTGTACACGGAGTTGCTCGTACATTATTCCTGCGGTCCAATAGACTGACTTGTTGGGCTTGTTGCAGAAAACGTGACTTGCATCCACCAACTGTCGGTGGCGCATGCACAGCATTGACTTGCCCCCCGCCCGGGGGACCTCCCAGTCGGTATATACTGTAGGCTGTGTTTATAAACACAGACAGCTTCGGATTGTTGTATCTTTCAACACGAGACTGCGGATTTGTTTCGGGCAGTAACCGTGTCAGGAGTCCACGCATGTGAGACGGCGGTCAGGTGTCGTGCTGTTAGCCGGCGCTGGGCACGGTGCCGGGGGAGCGAGGCTATTATTGGAGCGGAGGAGGCAGCAGACCCCGCAGACACGTGAGGCCGTGTCTCAGCTCATCCACAACGCATGACTGGAAGTGCTAGGAGAGGGAGAGGGAGAGAGAGAGAGAGAGAGAGAGAGAGAGAGAGGGGGGGGGGGGGGGGGGCGTATGTGAGGAAAGTATAACTTTAGAGACAACCACAGCTATATGGACATAAAGCATTCCATATTTGCACGGTTCCTAGATGCACTGTGCAATAGCATGACGCAGAAATAATGATTAAAAAGTAGTACTTCCGCTGGAAACCTGCCTGGTCTGTTGCTGTTGCCGCGCTACCAGCTGTATTTTTAGCGCGCACTTTACCCGCTTGAGCGCACCATTACGCCTATTACACTCAGAGTGAAGCAACGATGCTGCAAATTCTCAGAACTGTTCTCTGCTGCCCAGAGAAGTTGTGCAACATTACATCACATCACTTCCGATTTTATAGAATAGCTGAATGCTATCTAAGGAAATATGGACGGCCAAACTGACATTTCTGCCTTTTACAATTCATTCATTACCAACTACTCTTTGCAGTGCTTATGTGATAAAAAATTATGGCTTAATGAAACTCTGTGCTAAAATTGGCAACTTGAACTCATAGTTGAAACACCTAAATTTCACTGTCTGCGGTTTGATGTAAAGTGGTGTGGTCCACCCTTGCCCTTGTCTGCAGGAAGTGGAGGAGTCATCCTGTACGCAGGTTCCTCTGGCAGTGCCAGCCCTGGTAGCCCCGGCAGCCCCGGCAGTCCCTCCAGCGGGTACCAGACACAGTCACCTTCTTCACACTCCCAGCCTTCATCTCCAGAGGAGGTAACCTTCACAGAGATTGGGGCGTTGAAGCACAGGGCAGCATCCTCCAAGCTCGTGTTCCAGTACCCAGAGGTCTACAGCAGTCCCTCAGCAGCAGCCAATCAGGTCACTCAGCATACCTATGCGCACCCCATCGCAGCAAAGAGGCCATGCGGGTTTACAGGAACCTTCACCAGTGAGTCTTTCCTCACTTTTTATATTACTAGTATCTAAAGCTTGACACCTTCATCTAAGTCTGTCTGGCCCATCTAACTGTCTGTTTACCCTTCTTCAGAGACAGGTGGAATGGTCCTGCTCTGCAAGGTCTGTGGGGATATTGCATCTGGTTTCCATTATGGAGTGCATGCATGTGAAGGTTGCAAGGTAAGCCACTTATCAGAGAAATCACATGGAATCAGTCAGTATTTGCACTTCTTGTGCACCAGTTTCATTGTGACCACTTTCACTCCCCCACCCCCCGGTTTCAGGGTTTTTTCCGTCGCAGCATCCAGCAAAACATCAACTACAAGATGTGTGTGAAGAATGAGAACTGCCTGATCATGCGCATGAACCGTAACCGATGCCAGCACTGCCGCTTCAAGAAATGCCTCTCTGTTGGCATGTCAAGAGATGGTGAGACATCCTGACACATTTTTAATGGGAGGGACCCTTGTGCAGTTCTGCCAGATTGCCACAGTGCTCTGATTAGCCAAAGCAGCAGGGAAATGGGCAGCCAGAACAAGGCACAGTGCTGATATGTAGGTCTGTGTGAAAAATGTAATGCGGAAAGTCTTTTGAGGTCATCGTGCCAGTAGCTCAGTCACTCACTCACTCACTCACTCTATCAGCAGGCCTGCACCTACCTTGCCCTTCAACAGTGTCACTGCACTGTCAAAGATCACCATCTGGCCTTGTAGCACACTCTTAAGTTTCTTAAGTGTCTTTTGCCTGCCCTTTGCAGTATTCTCCTACTGTTGCCTGCACGCTCTTGTTCAGCACAGCCCCTCCCCCCTCCGTATACCCACCTTGTTCCCTCAGCTCTCTTACATCTCCCCCTTCAGACAATGATTTATGAGGAGAGGAGCCTTGAAGTCCCCAAAGCTATCTATCATCCAGAAAACTGCAGCAAACACAGGAATTATTTTAGGAAATTGGAACGGGGTCAACTTGATTACCTTGTGTATGCCCATAGAACATCTTACTGCGATTAATGAGGGATAAGGCAACAATTAAGCAAGGGATGCAGAAAACAGTCAGTCTTTGTGACAGAATTTATCAGGCTCACATCACTAGTTTCAGCTCCGACAGCTGAACATTGATTGATCACCGACAGATTAAGGAAGCAGCTAGGCTGACCTAGAAAAACAATACAGAATTGGGCCTATAGTGTACTCATAAAGTGTACTGATACACCATGACCTACTTGGTGTAGTTTGCATTTGTGTCTTCTTCCTCTCAGTATGGTTTCTGCTTATCTCCATCCTCCTGTACCCTGCATTGCCTAATCTAGTAAAGAGGTTAGTGTTATTTCTGCATGTGCCTGACACTTCTGGTGCACAGAGAAAATGGGGTGGCAAAATGCGACACGGTAAGAGAACAGGTTGACCCTCTTAGAGGGGATTTTCAAAAGCATAAGACCACAACCTAGAAACCCCTTTTTGCTCTGTTTCAACCATTACAAAAACAGGAAAACCACATGTAACCGCCTGCAGCCCACAATAAATGGTACACCCTGATTTCACAAAAAGGAGCTATGTGACTTTGGTTCAGCAATATATTGTAGGCAAATATTTGCGCCCACTGGCATGATGGCACACTTTTCTTCCTCTAACCAGGCCATACTTTTTTGCTAATTGGTGCACATTTGCCTTTTTTGAATCATGATGAAAGCTGTCTGCAACGTCTTTTTACAGAATAAGTCTTTGAAGATGTACTTTTTTGCCTTACCTAATGGCACACACCTCCAAGTATGCAGACACTCAGTCATACTTTCCATGTAACAGCCGTCAGTCAAATCATGATCTCACGACTGTCTCCTTGACTAATTTGTTTGCTTCAATCCCACCTCTTATCCTTCTCTCTCTCAGGATTTTAGTGACATCATGCTCACGTTGCCCCACTGCCCTACTTACAAATGAAGGGAGGGAGAGGGAAAGCAAGAAGACAGGGGTGGATAGAGGAGAGGATGAGGCAGATGGTAGCAGGGGTCTATAAATAGCTTCTCCAGCTGATGGTTACTGTGGGAAGGGGGATGGGGATATGGGTGAGGAGAGGAAACTTTTCATCTCACCTATATAAGTTACTTTTGCAATCCTGTATTTTCTACATGGCTTTACTGCATAGGCAGGACGCACCTGCCTCTTGTTCCGATGTAACGTTGTAATGTGGTAATATTAACTTGATGCAATTTAAGTGGGAATTCTATCCAAGAAACAAATGAACTGTGCATTAAATGTATCCGGTATGAATGACTCAAAGCTGATATTTCTTCATTGCTTTTGTTTTCTGTAGCTGTGCGTTTTGGCCGCATCCCTAAAAGAGAGAAGCAGCGACTGCTGGATGAGATGCAGAGTTACATGAACAGCCTAAATGAGTCGGCTGCCATGGACATGGACTCGTCTTCAGTGAGGGACACGCCCTCCAGCCCAGAAGATGGCAACTCAAAAGAGGCCATCGGGGCCATCTCCAGGGCCTATCATGACATCTTCACCAACAGCAACAACAGCAGCCAGGAAAGAGCAGCCAAGAGGGCTCAAGTCGACACCGACAACAACACGTCTCACTTTTCTCAGGATGCCAGTTTTCACCAGGTCGCATTTCAACCTAACCAGAGTTGCCAGAGTTATCAGTCTTGCCCTGTTGCCCCTGCCTCTCATTGCCCAGTTACCCCTAATGACAACCAGTCTACATTCCACAATGTGGACAACAACCGCTACACCTACTTGGTGTCAACAAATCAGAATCATGATCAGTCTAATAGCACAACACCTCAAAGAGGCATCTCTGCCAATCATAACAGTTTTCACAATGCAAGTGCCACAAACCAGCCCTCCTGCCCATGGAAAGCTTCAGGAGCTAAAGTGCTGGTAAGTGCAGGAAATGTACTTAAATTTGATAAGGACTTTTGCAATACATCTTGTCTGACCAACAACTCATGATTATTTTTATCCCATTTGTCTTTAAGGCCTGCCCTCTCAATGCATGCCCTGTATCAGGAGCGGAACGCTCAAGTCAAGAGATATGGGAATCTTTCTCTCAGTGTTTTACTCCTGCTGTCAAGGAGGTGGTAGAGTTTGCCAAGGGCATCCCAGGATTTCAAGAGCTTAGCCAGCCAGACCAGGTCATGCTGCTCAAATCAGGCACCTTTCAGGTAATGACATGCATTTTAAATGATTTATAGTACCATATACTGTCATAAACACAAAAATATGTGACTTTCTGTTGATGGGTCTGAATGTATTAGTGGTGTAAATATCTCATACTTATCTCTGATTTGTTTCTCTTTCATGTGTTTAGGTTCTGATGGTGAGGTTCTGCACCTTGTTTAATGCAGAGGAGCGTACAGTGACCTTCCTGAATGGCCAAACTTACCCCCTGTCCACTCTGCGGGCTTTGGGCATGGGGTCCCTGCTGGATGCAATGTTCGACTTCAGCGAGAAGCTGGGCTCCTTGGGGCTAGAGCCAGATGAAATGGCCCTTTTCATGGCTGTGGTGCTGGTCTCTGCAGGTAAGAAGGGCATGCTGTTTAATTCATGAGTGGGATTATAGCGGGAAAAGCTGCAGAGCCAGTAATGTAGTCTGTCAAATACTCACGCTGACATCCTTTATGCTCCTCAGATCGTTCTGGCATCTCTGACATGCCGGCTGTGGAGCAGCTCCAGGAGGGTCTGATCCGTGCCCTGCGATCACTGATCACTCGCCGTCGCCCTGACGACACCACCCTCTTCCCCAAAATCCTCTTGCGCCTGCCAGATCTGCGCACCCTCAACAATTTACATTCAGATAAACTATTGGCCTTTCGTATTGACCCGTGAGCAGGCCACATGTTCATAGAACACACAGGCGCAAACTGTTATACATAAAAATATACAGTGTACCACACACACTCACACACACACATAACACAGGTATTATCTTCCAAGGGCAGGACTTCCTTGAAAAGGGAGACAGAGAGCAACAAGGATTTGTGCAATCTGAGGAGTGTTTTATAAAGGGCAGTAGTGAACAGGTTTTGATTCACTATTGAGCTTCATGTAATTTTTTGGTATGTATAAACAAAACTCATATGCACATGAACCGCAACACCTCTTGAGAGACATTGTTCCAGTTGAAAGAATAAATCATTGTGTAAAGTTACTATTACCCTTTTGGACAAATCAATTGTACACTTGCTCATGATATCCATTATATTTAAGAATAAAAGCCAGTACATTTCTGTTTATTCCTTAAATCATAAAGTTTTAACAGGCCATCACTCAGCAGCAGCTGCAAGATGGATATCCTGGATCCAAACAGTTATTACTTAGGGACCATTAGTGATGATTGACTATGTGTCAGTTTGTGTTTAAGCAAAAGGGAAACTGTATATAATGCATAGCGAAAGCTGAAATATTAAGGTAATTGTGTATCACTGTTTCACAACCATACCATCTGCATTAGTACTGGATCGAGACTACTATTTTAATGTGTCACCTGTACACAATAGGACACCTTTTGTCTCTTACTATTTTTGACTAATCTTCCTGACACATTTGACATACCTTGGGTTTAATATGCCGACTTCATGAGGCAATGGTATTTTATATGATTTCACAAAGACAGTGTGTCTGTGTCACTATATCGTATCACATGTGGGGTGATGGAGACACTCTGTGCATGTTGGTTTTGTAGTTTTTTGTTAATTTTTGTTGCTGTAAATATTATGTTACCCTAATGTCTATGTATTAATGATTGAGTTGATATGATTGATCAGAGAGATGAATTTGGTGTAAAGGAGAATGTACTGCTGACCTTCCTGTACTAGGTGGGGGTTTGGTCATGCCGAGGGGGCTTTGCACAGGAGAAAAGTAGGGATTCGAAGATGGTTTAGATACACTTCCAGCTATCAGATGATATAACCAACCAGCATAATCCCTGAAATCACCAGCGCTCACTCTACATGCACCCTTCCTTTTCCCCCAATGTTTGTCATACAAACACAAGAGATATTTTTGGGTGAGAGATCTTATTTGATTGGTCATCTCACTGTTTGCTTGTTTGATTATGGCTGATTGAGCACATCTTGTACATTTTGTAAATCTTTCTTCCTAAATAGAAATTATATAATGACATAAAGTTCAAATTATGTATCATTCTGATTGTGTGTCATTTTTTGTCATTTTGGATAAAACGAGAAACGTGTACTGAGTAGACAGGCTTATGTGGAGCGTATGAGTGTATGTTTCATGTAGCACGTATGCATGTTAGTCACTTAGAAGGATCACTGGCTTTATATAGAGCTGCAACAATCGATTTGGTGCCAACTGATAAATTAATGCTATTTGTTTTAACTTAACGTCTAAGAAGAAAAATCAAATATTCCCAGTTTCTTAAATACAAATATTTTCTCAGTTTTTTTTTTCCAACCCATAGGATACTTTAGCCATCATGGCATTATTTTCAGGATCACTAACCCATTCTGATTCTTTGGTTGAAATATTTAAAGTTATAGTCTACCAATTACATAAAACCAGGGTTATGCTGTAACTAAAAGGGGTAAAGAACAGTAATCGTCTTATTTTGGTATAAATGGGGAAATGGGGTCCTAAAATAAGCATTGTTTGAGTTGCGGACAAAAAATAATATATTTGAGGACGTCACTTTGGCCTGTAGGAAACAATCATCACTAGTAATAAAGATGAATTAAAAATGAAAATATAACTTATTAGTTATGTATTTTTGTATTAAGTTATAACCATTTATTCAGAAAACACGTCTGAACTACCATTTTAGTAACAAATCAAGCTACCCCCCCTTACAGGAGAACAGGGACTTTTTCTCACACGACAGCTTTCTCCTGCAATGAAAAACAAAGCAGGGGCGCCACCTTGTGGTACAATTATATAATGTTATCCCGGAAGTGGATGGTCTGTTGTTAGCTTTGCTATCACAGGGGCACACAACAACTTCAACTATCACTTAAGTTATTTTTTCATGCTATCGCCTGGAATGTCGTGCATCTAATATGGAACCTCTGTTAAACGGCTCGGTAAGAAAACGAATATTATAATGCGTGGAAAACTAAATGTTCGGATAGTCGAGCGTGATTTCTCTGAATGGCAGGTTAGCTCGTAAGCTAGCGTTTTCTAACCAACAATAGCGCGTAGGCTCATATCTGCGGAATCAATGACCTAAACTAAACTAAACTCTCGATAATTAACTCATCAATGCAGTCAAACGTACCGAAATAAATCCGTGTTTGTTGAGCACCTTATTTCCTAGCCTCACATGACTCTTCAGGCTACACCGAGTCTCTATGCTACTCCACAATATATGAGATAGGGGTTCCTTACGTTTCACCCCTCCCTTTTCCTGCACACATCAATCATAAAAAAACAGTGCTTACCGTAAAGTCAAGGTCGTCATTCGAGTCTACGGTTTGATCGTTTTCTTCAATAGCGCACATTTTTCAATAAAAATTGTGTTTTATCTCGCCTGTGCATCAATTTCTCTCACTAACTTGCTTCAGATGTAGAATTTCCTGTTTCAGTTGCTCCACAGCGCCACCTCCTCTGGTTCAGTGTGATACAGGTGAAACCCGGAATTACACATTCAAAGCAGGTTTTTTTTAGAAAAATGAATGCACACGCGACATAAAACACACTTTTAATTGAAAATACCACACCGTTGAAGAAAACGAACAAACCGTACATTTAAAAAACAACCGTGAATTCACGTTAATGATTGTTTTTTTAATTATTGGTCGATGTAGGAAAAAGCAGGCGCGAAACGTAAAGAGATCGTATCTCATATTTTGAGGTTAGCTTCTCGACTCTGTCTCTGTGTGCGTAGCCTGCAGAGTCATGAGACTACCTAATTCCTGAAAGTGGAGTTAATTAGTTGATGTAGTTAGACGGATTTAAAATAAGAAAATAAATGAATAGTTGTGGTGGTTACATAAAGATATTTGCTGCCATATCAGGTCCTATCTGTTCAACTTTTCTCTGCGCAGGTGCTGAGAAATAGAAAGAAAGGAACTGAAAACGTCCTGAGACTTCAAGTTTGACCTCCAGTGGGTACAGCTCATCGCATCATGTTGGTGACAGCATATCTTGCCATCATTGTCCTGCTTGCCCTGTGCGTTGGCCTGGAGCTCACAGCGCGCCGGCTCACCCCGCCTCAGCTGACTCCTACTGCTGTAGCCAACCCAGCCTTCCGTCGCTTCCAGAACATATTCCTCCGGGCATACCTTTTGGCTTTGTGGGCAGACTGGCTCCAGGGTCCTTACCTCTACAAACTCTACCGCCACTACAGCTTCCTGGAATCCCAAATAGCTATCTTATATGTCTGTGGCCTGGCTGCCTGTGTTCTGTTTGCGCCGATTTCAGGCTGGCTCCCTCAGGTTTTGGGTCGCAGGCAGACGTGTCTTCTCTTCTGCCTGTCCTACTCCGCGTGTTGTCTCACCAAGCTGTCCAGAGACTACTTTGTGTTGATTGTAGGTCGTGTCCTGGGGGGTCTGTCCACATCCCTGCTCTCTACCATATTTGAGGCCTGGTACGTGCACCGCCATGTAGAGGTTCATGATTTTCCCAAGGAGTGGATCCCCAGCACCTTCACCAAAGCTGCTACCTGGAACCATGTGCTCGCTGTGGGCGCCGGGCTCGTGGCTAACATGCTGGCTGAGTGGCTCCACCTGGGGCCTGTGGCTCCCTTCCTCCTGGCCGTCCCCTGCTTAGTGTGCTGTGCCTGGGTGGTGCTAACAGACTGGGGTAAGGAAGAAGCTGAAGGAGTTCCTGAAGGGGACAAACAGACACTGCTGCTTGGCACTCCAAACGGAGGTGTGAACCGCATGTCCGCGAAAGTGCGCTTCTCGCGTAGCTGCCAGGAAGGGCTGCGCTGCCTTCTGTCAGACAAGCGAGTCATGCTCTTAGGTGGAGTGCAGGCTCTGTTTGAAAGTGTCCTCTACATTTTTGTGTTCTTGTGGACCCCTGTACTGGACCCTCATGGACCCCCTTTGGGGATAGTTTTCTCCTGCCTAATGGCTGCCAGCATGGCTGGCTCCTTGCTGTACCGCCTAGCCACCTCCACACGCTACCGTCTACAGCCCGGCCACGTGCTCTGCTTGGCTGTTCTCATGGCCTTCTTCTCTTTCTTTATGCTGACCTTCTCCACTGCCCCAGGCCAGCCCCGGCCTCATGAATCCTTTCTGGCCTTCCTGCTGCTGGAGCTGGCCTGTGGCCTCTACTTCCCCGCAGTCAGCTTCCTCCAGGGCAGGGTGATCCCAGAGGAGAAACGGGCCGGCGTGCTGGCCTGGTTCCGGCTGCCTCTGCATCTGCTGGCCTGCCTAGGGCTGCTGGCGCTCCACGGGGAGGTTTCGGGGACAGGTGGAGGGGAGGGCGGCGGCGGCACCAGGCACATGTTCGGAGGCTGCGCGGTCATGATGCTGGCAGCTTTGATGGCTGTCGTCAGCCTGTTCACTCTGGGCAGGAACGACACAGACCTGAGACTGGAGGGAGCCAGAGGGGAGGGGGAGATGTACTGAAGAGATGGAGACATTTTTTTTGTGACGGAGAAAGTTTAAACCCTGTGTGTTCCACTGGAGTAGTAATAAGTCCACAGTTTGCCAAACGTTTCAGTGAAGAAAATTAAAGTCCAAAAAGATTTTTTGTTTGGTAGATTAAAATTAAATTGAATTTAAATTTTTATATATTCAGCTTGTTATATCTTTGTGGTTTTTTGGGGGAGATGATTAATCTTAATAATAGTCCTGTCTGTCTGTGGAACATATCAAATACCTTCAGTTCATTTGTTGACTAAATTACTAGAAAGTTTGCCAGATATGTACCAAACTCATGTATCATTCCATTAACTATTTTCTTTATCAACACAATATGCTATTGCCTAAAAGTGTCCGCCCACAGGGAGATAAGATGATCTCGACCTGTTTGACAGGATATAGTGAATTTCAGCTGCCAGTATCCCCACATGAATCCCTAATACTCAAGTTTTAACATATTTTTTATTTTTAATCAGCTGCATTAATATCCAAAGAAATTAGGTCATGACATTTAGACAAATATCTGAATGCCAGTTCTTCCACTAATGTGTGTGAGTGTGTTTTTTTTTTTTTTTTTTTCCCAGCATCTGTGTTTTTATTGAAAAGAGCAATATATAGAGGTCAGTTTTGCATTGAACATTTTTGAGGTTTCTGCACCATCTACAGGATATTTTCTCTGTATTGTATGAACATGTCTCATGTATTGTATGAGCCTTTCACATTCTTAAATAAAAGTGTTCATTGATCAGAATTATTTTGTTTTTTGTTTTTTTTTTACTATAAAATCTTACCAGAAATTCTATTTGATGGTGTTTGAAGTCATTCTGTATACATTTTTACAAGTAGAAAATATAATATGTATATTGATGGAAACAATTTTGAGAGATACAGATGTTTATTCATCACTTGTCCTGGAAAAAAGCACTTTGTATGTTTCAGTTAATTCAAATGTCTGGGGCTCATTTAAATGCACAGAAAACACTTTTACTAGGACCGATGCCTGTTCCAGACAATTCTGAACATTTTTTTCTAGCCCCTGCAATCCCCCTATCCTAGTTTTTACTGCAGACCATATTTCCAGATTTCTCCGGCCTTCTCTCCTATAACACATCATAGAGCCATCCATCCTCCCCGTTTTTCCTGCTGCTGTGGTTCAGTCCCAGCTTTTTCTGTGCTGCAGCTTTACCTGGATGCTGCTAGAACGTCCCTCTGTGGGTGAGGGAGGGGTATCTGCACGAGTCCTAACTGCGTTGTTTTTGGATTACATCACTTATATCGTCAGAGGGTTGAGCTGTCAAGAAGGGCACTATCGACTCAGTCTTTTTTTTTCTCACAGCTGTCGGTCTGTCTTCACCCAGACAGAATAAAAAACTAGACAATCGAGAAAGACGACACCAGAGACCCATTGACTGGTTTGAATAAAGATCAAGGCATCCCGCTGCAGGACAACAGACATCATGACACAGGGCAAGGTATGAGCGTGTCCACATGAAGAGATAATAATGACGATTAAAAGTTCTATTTTGTGAATTTCTGGATCTATTATTTATTGTTACGTAACAGTCAGTTGGGAACGCGCTACTCCATCCCCCAGTCTCACTGTTGGCAAATGTTTGATGGCAACGCAGGCTATTTGTGACATAGTCATTTTAATGAAATATGTAGATGAAAAAAAGTGTAGCATTCTAATCCCACTACATGGGTCTTGCATATTTTGTGTCCTACAATTAGGCCTAGAATTCTGGCGGTATGATTTAATATTCAAAATGTTCTTAATCTGCTGTTACGGTTGATATTATCATGTTAATTTTGCGTGGTAATGTATTACAGCCTAATATATATTGTTCTTGGTGTTTATTGTTGTTTACGTTCTTAAATGCGTCACCGGTTGTTACCAAGTTGCGTCACCATGACAACCGATTCATATAAAGCTGTTCACACAAAAAAAGAAGCTGTCGTGGCATATTGCAGAATCTATCTATGTATATATCACAACCTTGGCAACCTAAACGATACCATTATTAATGGATTATACATTCATAGCTTAATTCAATTACTAAATTGGGGTTAGTGGTTAAAATATGAGTTGACATGTAGCTCTAACAGGTGAAAACTGATGTAGTATGACTCAAAGAATATACAATTTTCTATTGTATAGCAACAGTAACACTGGTTATAATCCTGTAGTCATTACTCTAGCAAACTTAATGCATTTTGCACAATGCCTAAAGCAATATAAATACTAACCAAACATTTGAAAATTACCTTTGGATGCTACCTTTCATTTTCTGGGATGGAGAAGCTGCAGTATAGCTCACATGTGAACTTGTTAGCATTCTGAAAAGCATTCCTTGTATAGTAAACGTATACAATTTCACATTTTTAGAGAGTTGTGTTATGTTACACTAGCTATATAATATATGTAGTTGGGTTACATTTTTGTGTGTGTGCTCTCAGCTGTTGCTTGCAAACAAGACCACCAATGGCTCCCCAAGTGGACAGGCATTAGTGTCACCCGCTCCTCCCAGCTATGAGGAAGCTACCGCAGGTATAACTACGCTTTATCCTTCTAAACTTTATCATAAATTTAGTCTGTCATTGCTTCTGACAATGTTTATCACGTTTTGAGTAATGATCTAGAAAATGATCTTACCTTTACTTACATTTATTTGTAAACTGAAGGGCACCCTCAGAGTCAGTGTGGCTAAATAAATGCATTATAAGTCATCAAAATGTCTTATATATAAATGCTGTTCTTCAGGCACCAGTGCCCCTTGCTACAATGATGCTGAGATGCTCACAGAGTTCACATGGGATGATCGGAACATCAGGAGGATCTTCATCCGTAAGGTATCAAAACCTTTATCTTTACATTCATTATGAGCTCTTTTGTCGGTACTATGCACCGCCAATAATTCACTTCAAATGGGCATCGATAAATGTCTGATCAATGCATACTGGCACATGAATCTTTATTCAATGTGTTTTTCACTCTAACTTTGCTTCCCTTTAGGTGTATGCCATCCTGATGATCCAACTTTTGGTGACTCTTGCTATTGTGGCTCTTTTCACTTTCTGGTGAGCATTTCAACTGTTTATTTCAACTTTATCTCATATTTAAGAAAAAAAATGTATCAGCAATTGTATTTACTAACCACTGATTGACTATTAGTGACCCTGTGAAGGACTACATTCAAAGCAACCCTGGATGGTACTGGGCTTCTTAGTAAGTAACACATAAGCACTCTGTAGTTAATAATATGGACTTACCTTACCTTACATTGTTATCTTCACATTTCTAATTACATTTCTGTTGTTTTACAGCATAGTGTTCTTCGTTACATATTTGACCCTGTCTTGCTGCTCTGCACCAAGGTAAGTTAGTAGTTCTCTCATCTAACAAATCAAAAGTCTCTTAATATACTGACCCTCAGATATTTCCTCACTCCTACAGGAGACAGTTTCCATGGAATCTCATCCTGCTTGCAATCTTTGTAAGTAGAGTTTGATATCTTTTATGAATATATTTCACTACTGAGATTTAGAATTTCAATCAGTGTATTTGTATTGATGTGTAACTGTAATTGTCTGATTTGGATTTGTTTAATCACCACAAGTAAGATAGCTTAAATGATATCAAAACAAGTGTGTGTTATATATTTTTTTCTGAAAGTTAATAATCTGTATTCATGACTTATCAGAAGAGAAGTAAGAATTACTATTATTACTTTCTCTTACTATTATTTACTAGAACTAATTGAATGAATGTCATATGCCCTGTTACAGACCCTGTCCCTCTCCTACATGACAGGGATGTTGTCCAGGTACACTGTTGTTTTCAGTGGTATCTTACTGGCTTTTGTTACTTTGCATTGCTTTGCATACCTTCTTTAGAGTCTCTCCTTAGCCAGCTTGACTAAGCAGCAGTGTACCAGTAATTTTCTAATCTGAAGCTGCCTATGTGGCCAATTAATTAATGTAGACCTGAATGTAGACAATGGTCTTGTGCATTTTATTTTGAATAGCTTGATACATGTCTCTTTTTTGAATAGCTTCTATAACACCAAGTCAGTGGTGATGTGTCTGGGCATCACAGCAGCAGTCTGTCTCATCGTCACAGTTTTCAGCTTCCAAACTAAGGTGAAGATTTTACTTTACTTTACATGATAATGTGCACATGGAGATGATATCCGTGTTGGAAGGATTACCTTTAAAATGTATTCCACTACAGATTACTGAATATATCCCCTAGAATAGAATTTATAACACATTCAATTTGATTTTTCAACTTAAGTAACATAACCTTAACCCTAAAACAGGCAGGGGTGGAAACTAAATTTCAAAAAATAATTTAATGTTATCACCTATCTCTTTGGGCCCTTGGGAAAATATCTCCACATTAAATATATACAATATTTTTGGCTTTTAATGAGTTGTATCTCCCAGGATGTGTTGTCCTATTAAGGTATAAATATATTAATTTTCACTTTGATGAAGATAAACTATACATTGTATTTTTGTGTTACAAATAACGCTTTTATTAATTTTTTACCAAAAATAGACACAAAAATGACTTTGACACTTTGATAAATGAAACTAGAGTTGTGGAAACCTCCCAGTATCACCCACTACAGGAGGTTAAAGAGTGTGTATCTCCTGGTGCACGTTGCCTGCACTTTGGGTTCATTTTAGAGTACCTCAGAATTGTCTTGCTGAACCTATTTGCCTGAGTCACTCTGGGTCATTATTCATTATTCTCTGCTCTGAAACACGTGTCCACCATAGGTGCTGAAAGCACAAACAACTGAACAGCCTGCCTCAGACAGAACTCCCTCTATGCAAATACAAGTTAAAATAGGCCTTGTTTGAAGATTCTCATATGATTTTTTTATAGCAAAAAAAATAAAACTAACACTAAAGTACTTGAAATAATTTATTTTTTTAAATTGTAACTATATGTAGAATTTTATCAATTTAAAATGTTAACTAAAGTCAGTGGCTTGTATTTGGTTACTCCCCAACACTGTACGATATACAAAACTCTATGAACTCTGCTGAGAGTGAAAATGATTAATGTGTGAGTCGGCTTTTGATGTTTTTTGATTTCAAGTCTTTTTTTTTTTTTTTTTTTTACCAAGATTGATGTGACATCATACCAAGGTGTGCTGTTTGTCTTCTGCATGGTCATGTTCATCTCTGGAGTGGTGCTTGCAATCGTCCTTCCCTTTCAATATGTGAGTATGTAACTATCCAAATCAAGCAGTAATGTCCTTTTGTGTTACGCAAGACTGTAATGTGGATAGAATCAGAAGAAGACAACCAAGAGATAATGATGTTAACTGACAGTCTGGTAAATATGAGACATTAATGCAGGCTCATTTCTAAATGTGGGTCATTCCGCATCTTAATAGTAACCCATTTAATTAATATTTTTTTTGCTATTTAGGTACCTTGGTTGGATGCCATCTACGCCGCCTTGGGAGCCATACTATTTACCATGGTAAGAGTACAGACACTCAAAGTCATTATAGCTAATCTAGATCATGTGTTGTGTATAATACCTCATTAAAATTCCAATCATAATAGGTGTCTTACTTGCTGTTTTTCTTGTCTTTTGTAGTTTTTGGCGTTTGACACCCAACTCCTCATGGGGAACAAGCGATACACCATGAGTCCAGAAGAATACGTCTTTGCCACTCTCAACATCTACCTAGATATCATCTACATCTTCTCCTTCTTCCTCCAAATCTTTGGAACAAAACAGGAGTAAACCTTGACCTTAGCTTTCTGGCCTTCAGGCAATGGATGCACCGGACTGGACACTAAGCAGACACAATAAGAGTCTTAGAATTTTGATGATTGTGGTGACAAATTTTCCAATTGTAACAGCTTTATTTTTTGCCTGATGCCGATATTGGTTAGACATACTCAATACAAATGAAAATGAACATGTACATACCCAAAATGTCTACAGCCTTTCCCTCCTCTCTAGCATGTTGTGGACCTATAGTAAACTACGGGGTTAGTTTACCAGCTTTACCAGCCTAGCACATTCAGTGGTACTCCCCCATTCAATATATAAAACATATCGTGTGTGTCCATCTGAAGCAGTATGGGTGTCCTCATAGGTATCAAACAATCAATGTCAATGCGCTTTAAGTGGTATTTGATCTCCAATACTATTTTGCATGACTCTTAAAACCCACAGCAATATTACAGCGATGGGTGTGTTGAATTAAGTGACTGAAAGCACAAATGCAATTGTAATACGTAAATGTTTTCAATCATATCTGATGTTGTCACAGTACTGTGCAAAACAAGAAACTCTGTCACTGTTAATAGTTGATGGATAGTTGACATGGTTTTCTAGCTGTTGAATGACAATCTAAAACAGTGATTTATTTCATTTGCCTTGATTCATTACTTTGTATATGTGGTGTGTTGAATTTGCGTTTCTTAAGTATTCATTGTGATCAAATTTTTGCAATGTTTACTATCAGAATATTATTTGTGAAATATGTGTGTTTTGAATCTGAAGTTTATTTAGAAAATATTTTTCAAGAAAAAATATTTTTGTTTGGGTAGATCTAGATTGTTGCTATTTAAGTCTTTAATCCTGATACTAGATTTATTGGTTGGTTTAAAGCGGTGAGAAGATAATTAACATGCCAGTGCCATACATGCATGGGTTTATTATAACTTTTGAGGAGGGACTTCTATTTCATGACATTTGAAGTTTATTTTTCTATAACAGAATGATACATTTGAGAAAGCGTGTGATATAAAATGGTGAGTGTAATGCTTGAAATTAATTTAGAAGTTGTCCCAAGTGGCCTTGGAATACCTTTATTCAATGACGTTGATGCAGTGTATTGTTTAATGAGCACCCTGCATTTCATTGTAGAATTGGTGTTACAGTTTTAAATTATTAAATGGTGAATGTTTGTGAATGTACTCGCTGATTCTCTCTGATTTACCAAATGATGTTTTAAACTCCGATGATAGTTTTACCTGTCACCATGGACAAACTAATACAAGAAAGTCATTCTCTTCTTTTCACAAAAAACAGAAGGGATCCTTATATTTTCATCAGACATCCCGATGTTGTGGAGATGTTAACTATTTAACAAATATAATTTTGGCTTAGGTACCTCTCCAAAATCATGAATAAATGCAGAGCAGTAAATGTTAATACACCACCTATATGTTTTGGTCCATTTGCTGAAAATCAGTTATAGTTGATACAGCTGCTGACCACTTCCCAAAGCATTAGATATGCAGGAATGCATACATGAATTGAATTTTCCTACCTTCAGGCCAGGGAATCATTGGTTTCCACTCATTTCTGTAAGGTCTTGAAATTTACTATGAGACGTGGGTAATCTTTAACAGATTTATCATCAGGATTGATTGATCTGCAGTTCTTGGGCATCATACCTACAAGAAACATGAAATAGAAAATGAGTATGCAGGTTAAAACTGTGGCACAAGCTGCTAACATACTTGCAATATCCATGGTACAAGATATATTCGGATCCTTTACTTAAAGATGTATGTACATGTATCTTGGACATGCAAATACTGTGCTTGGAAAATACTGTCTGATATTTATTTTATTATTACTTTTATTTTAGGGGTGACACGGTGGCGCAGGGGTTAGCGCTGTTGCCTCACAGCAAGAAGGTCGCAGGTTCAAGACCTCCTTGGTCCGGGGTCTGGGACCTTTCTGTGTGGAGTTTGCATGTTCTCCCCGTGTCTGAGTGGGTTTTCACCGGGTACTCCGGCTTCCTCCCACAGTCCAAAAACATGCTCAGGTTAATTGGAGACTCTAAATTGCCCGTAGGTGTGAGTGTGTGAGTGAATGGTGTGTGTGCCCCACAATTGGCTGGCGACCATCTGGGGTGTATCCCTGCCTCTCGCCGTAACGCGCCTGGAATAGGCTCCAGCAGACCCCTGCAACCCTAATGAGGAATAAGCAGGTATAGAAAATGACTGACTGACTGACTTTTATTTTACATGAAAATAGGTATAATTACCATGTAAAAATCCTTAAAATGGCATCTGCCCCTTCTCCCTCATTTAAAATTCCAGAATTTATAAATATGCGAATGTATTATATTTATTTGAAAACTCTTCACAGAAGCTATCTCCTGCTTCAACATCCATTCTAAGTGTATGTGCCTTGCTTTAAGTTTCCACATCACTTTTGCATCTATTGAATAATGGACAATTATTAACTTAAAACTATTTGTGACATCACAAATCATGGTTGTAGAGAACTGGATTTTAAACTAGCGCTGGGAAACGTTCCACTTTCCTCAGATGAATGTGAAAACAACCTTCTTGTTTTAAATTTTGCACTTTCTGCACAGTGAAGCTCAAACATCCATCTGTAGGAACTAAACAAAAAAAATATTTTTCTTCTTGTACATTTTTTAAATGTATTTTTCATATAGTACATATAAAGTACATCTTCAGCAGTATAAATCCCACCATATTTGTTTTGAAGCTAAAAAGCTAATTTCCCTGATGTGGGGTCACCTCTACCTCTGGTATTTTAGTCTAATTTAGAGTGGGCCTAAAAGAACAGGTGATGTTATCTGGGAGGTCATGTGGCTGTTTCTCTGCATTTTGATGCACAGGTGGCACAATCATTTTAAATTCAATTTAAATAATAATAGTAAAGTATGGGAAACAACAGAGAGGGATAACATATTTCTTGTTTAGAGGAACACATGTTTTTATAAAGTTAAAATAATACAGTAATATCTCATGCTTACTTTAGGTGGCGCAGCAGTGTGCACCTAAAAGTTTGTGTCGCAATCCGTTAAAAAACCCAAAGAAGAAAAAGAAGCAATCAAGCAATCAACCAGTAAACATCCGACATACTCGGACTCACAGCAACCAGCCAGCCAATCACAATGTGCGATGGTGCGGCGTCCTGTTCAGCCATGTTGTGGTTTTGAATGAGGAAGAAGCGGGAGATGTTCTTCTTCAACGAGTTTTTCTGTAATTTAAAGTCACGTTAAGGATATATAAACGACTTAGAGTGACACACAAAATGATAACCGTTTTTCCGAACGCGTTGGTTACGACTTGTCGCGTTCCTGCTGGAATTTAAACATACTTCAATAAATTAGCCGTCTAGCTAACAGTTTTAGCTAGCGAGGCAGTTAGCGATACGTGCTAGCCAGACAACTAGCTAATTCCCAGCTAACCAGCAGGTCGTTTTGTGGGAAAGTAACATGATATTTGTGAGTAGCGGGAGCCTTTGAAATAGCATCAGCTAAGTTGTCTCAGTCGAATGATGCGCATTAGCTCAATTTGGTTTCATTCCATTGACAGGTGGACTGAAATCGATTTACCTTCAATCCAGCGGCGTTATTGAAAAAACTTTTGAGCCATGTTGACCAAAATCTACGAATGGATAGGAACCGGCTTTGCTAATCTTCGCAACGGTGTTCCAGCCGCGGGGGACTCTGATGCACCACGGGCACCGGGAGATGGCCAGATGAAGAGGAAAAGACAACTCGAATGGTTTGGAATGTTTTATTCGGTTGTGTAACTAAAAGCAGTGTGTTTCACCACACGCTGGATGAAACTGATTGAACTTGTCCAGTGAGTCTGTGTAACAAGCGTTTTAACCGGTTAGTTACAAATGTGATGAAAATTGTCAGTTTGCAGAAATTAATGGAACATGCTATTAACTGTGCAACGCCAATCTCTATTTTTCCCTTAAGTTTGGAAGATGGACACAATGAGCAAGATGGCTTAATAATAAAGAAATCTCGAATGGGTAATTACAGAATCGCTTAATTTATTAGACATCAACTATGAAATATTAGCGAGGATATAGTTAAATCAGTCGAACCATACTTAGATATTTTTCGGCGGACTGTTCTATGTTTGTTATTTCTCTAGGAGAACTTATTGACACAGTCAAAGTTGCTGCTGAAGGGGTTAAAAGTCATAGCTCCGGTGTGGCTGCGTGGATGAGGAACAATGTGAGTCCTACTTTGAGAAATATACTGCCTACCTCCCCTGGTCCTCTGCCTGGAGAACCACAGCCCTCAACATCTACAAACATCTGGGCAGGGATGCCGGTAAGTATACAATTTATGCTACTCTCAATAAATTAGGGATATTTTGAGACTCAGTGGATTGCATACATATGATTTCATACATATACGTTTCCTGCACTTCAGAGATTTTTGGGATAGGGAGGAAATTGTATTAGGGTGATAGACACATCTCATCTTGTGTTTTCCATATAATGGCCTCACTGTGTATATTGTTAATAACAATATCCCTAACATATTGTGAGTATTGTAATACTTGTAGTGTAGTGTTTCCAAAATGTAAAAAAAACTGTTTTAATGTCTTTATTTAAACATTTAATTTATATTTTTAGTTAAAGATGACTGAAAGAATCTCCCTGGATGAAAAGTTTGCTGCTCCCTCTACAACTTTGGAGTGGAAAACATCCAAATCAGGTAGGATTATCTCTTTAAGGGGTTGAATAAATGATTGCATTATGGGGTGCTGGCTTCAATTACGCCATCTTTAATCTCTTGGTGCACACGTTAAATATTGTACTGTTTTTTCCAATCCTAGAATGGGTGCGTAATGAGAAGTCCATTATGGGATCTAAAGTCTGTAGGCGACAGGTGTGCATGAGTCCTGCACATCGTGAAGTGCCAAAAACAAACGGGCACTCTGTCAACTTACCACCCTCCATCACCCCTAAACTACACTCCACTCCACGGCTTGGCAGGCCCTTAAACTTCCGGCCGCATGGGGCACCTAGGTACCCCTCACATCTTGATTTCTGTCTCCAAAATATTTTTTTTTTTTTGTATAATTGATTGTTACACTGTGTCAGTTTATGATCTTTGATTACCAGACTGTCTTTTTTTTTTTTTTTTGTCTCTGCAGTTTTAGTGGAGCGGGTACAACAAGCAGCTCCTGCACCAGCATGTATGAGAAGACCTTTCCTATTAAAGTGGTGCAAAGCCCAACGCACAGCACCTCATCCAGCCAGATACACAGGGCCAAACCCCGCTGCACAGCCCAAGAGGTCAGATGTCAAGACTAAGGCACTATGTGATACTTATTGATTCATTTGCTGCGTTTCTTTGTTGATTTCATGGTTCATAATTTTCTTTTTGTCCAGTCTGTTCGTGAAGAGGAGAAGGAGGTCTACAGGCAGCTTTTGACCATGGTCTCTGGTGGTCAGTCATCCTGTCTTCACAATGGCAGATCGCACGCCTTTGTGAGGTCACACAGAGATTTGTACGTATCCATGCAAATTTGAAAGGCTTCAACAATGCCATATTCAATTTAATAATTAACTATTTATGGGTATAGAGAGCAGGGAAGCTCATAAGTACAGTCACAGACCAGCGGGGGGCTCCAGAAGCATATAAACATAGCAGTAGTACTTTATCAGAGAAAACTATTTATTTCACATGCTCGATCTGCAAATCCTGGAAGAAACAGAATAAAAATATGTTTAGTTGGAGACGCAACAAAGGTTATGATTTTCTTAAATAGTGAAGTTGAACTATCCTATATTACTATGCATCTAAATGGCTTCCGCTCATCTTCTCTTACCCCCCCTCACTCTCATCAGCACCAGCTTCTTGACCACCAGCCGTAGACTGCTACAGCTCTCTTCCCCCGCTGGCTCAGCAGTACAAGGAACTTCAGAGGGACCCAGCAGCCCTCCCAGCCCCAGGGGAATATCAAGCCAGAGTTCCAGCAACCTTCCAAGCCCTGTGGGGGCCACCAGCAAGCCAGGAAACCAGATGTGGTCTCTGGACGCGGACCTCAGTTCCAGCAGGGCAGCTATCCTCGTGATGGCGCCCTCTCCACCTGCTCTGCAGGACACCTCCTCTCAGGACACACATTCATCGGGTGAGATTCTCAGCCACCTCTGTGTACGCTATAAAAGTGAAGGTATTACATCATCATTCATCACATTCTATTGCTTTAATGTTTCCTCTCGGGTTGTAAGGTCATCTTTTTTTTTTATCTTTTCACAGCTCATAACGATGACTTAATTATTGTAAACGAGCAGAAGGGTAAAAAGAAAGGCAGCTCAAGGTTAGTAATTTTTTTTTTTTTATCAGTTTTGCTTGCTTTTGCTTGCAGCAGTTAATTATTAAATATAATACAAGCCTAGTCAGAGACAGAGACATCTTTCATGTTTTGCTTTGCAATCTTTATTAAAATTTTATATGAACACACCAAATTAATGGTAAAGCCCTTGTGTGTAGGTGTGGTAAAAACAATATTTATTTGTATTATTTGTATTTGTATTTCTATCTGTATAAAGAATAACACATTTCTGTCTTTACAGTGTGCCATGTTTCCAAGCTGAGCTATGGATTAAAGAATTGTAAGTAAATCCTAGGTATTTAATTAAAAAATTCAATAACTATTAAGTGATGTTTAAACAGGGGCCATGTGATTTTAAAAAAAAATATATATATATATATATATATTTTTTGTTATTGTAGGACTAGTATGTATGACTCTCGGGCCAGAGAAAGACGGAGACAGATAGAAGAGCAGGAGGCCCTGGCTGCCTTGCTGCTGCGACAGGTGAGCGTTTCCCACTGGTGCAGATTAAACCATATCTTTTAACCGTATGTTTTTCTCCACCTATTATTCCACTAACTTGTGTCCTTTTCAGCGTCTGTCTGAAGAGGGGCAACGCAGCCCAGATGTAGAGGTCCATGTTAGAGTTCCTTTGGAGAAGGAGGTTCCTTTAACTCTTGTCATTGAAGAACCTAAGCCTTTGGAAGAGAAACCAGAATTCCCTGAACTGACAGAGGTGTGATTGTCTCGTTAAACAGCTGCTGTGTATATATCAAATTTAAAGGGCCCTCCCAAATAGACATTCTCATTTAAAGGATGTATCATTACTTCCCTAAGGAAGTAGAAATGCAGTTGAATGTGTAGAATGACTACATGTTTGCCTGAAGTATGCATTCATGCCCAAGTTAAGAGCAAATGTTTGCCGTGATACTACTTAAGTCCTATTTGGTTCCAAACAAATAGATGAGAAAACATAAATATTTAAGATTGAGTGTAAGGGCTTATTACTGCTCTAATGCATGTGCTGTCGCTTTCTTTGAAGGAAATGGAGGCCGAGTTGAACAGAGGGTTGAGAGGAGGAAGCCCTCATGAAGTGTTGAGTGAAGGTTTCGGTCTCAGCATCACACGCAAGGACCTGCAGACCCTTGGTGGGCTCAATTGGCTCAATGATGAGGTGTGTTTACATCAGGCTCAAAGTAAGATCCATAAACAAGCCACGTGTGAATTATTTTTAGTCGTTAAGATTACACCAGATGGAATCATTAACTCTCTTTTTGGTTATGTATATGTGATGAAAATATAAAAGTAGTTACTGTTGCACTTACAGCTGAGCCGTATATTTCTAGTCCATTGAAACACTGTCATCTTTCAGGTGATCAACTTCTACATGAATCTGTTGGTCGAGCGCAGCAAGGACCCCAGCCTGCCATCAGTCAATACGTTCAACACATTCTTCTATCCCAAACTGCGCAGCAGCGGCTACTCTGCTGTCCGCCGTTGGACCAAAAAGATGGACATCTTTTCGAAAGACCTTCTTCTGGTTCCTGTCCACTTGGGGGTGCACTGGTGCCTCTCTGTAAGTCCTGATGACTGTAAATGTCAACCAGGAAATAAGAGTTTTGAGGATTTACTTTGCAGTGTTTTATTGTGGACCTCTTTCTCTCAGGTGGTGGATTTCCGGAAAAAGGCAGTCATGTACTTTGATTCTATGGGAGATAACAATGATGCAGCATGCACAATCTTGTTGTAAGTTTCAGTATGAGATATCTCTGTTTGTTGAATGGAACTTATACTTGGAGAGCTGAATGTAGCTCCTACATGTTATTTTCATGAGTCATTGTAATTTCGACTATTTCATTTTTGTTTCCCCAGTGAGTACCTGCAACAGGAAAGTAAGGACAAAAAGGGCGTAGAACTTGATACCTCTGGCTGGACTCTGCACAGCAAAAAGCGCAATGTAAGTTATCCACACATTAGGGTTGAGAGCATCACATAGACTTTTTCCACTGTTGTGCTTTGTCATGCTCTGTCATCAGACTACATGCGTTTAGGAGTCCCAAGTGGGTTTCCATTATCAACAGGAAGTTCACATTATTCATAGTTTTATCTGCCAGTTATTTTATCTGCACATGTGTACTTACACAGGATGTACAGTTATGGATAAGTATACACCATTTACACAGTGGTATTAAAATAAGATAGAAAGTTAATATAAAAAAGCATATGTAAGGTAATTAGTTTATCATTGTTCTACATTAAATATCTTGTGAAACTGTCAGTCATTTTGTCTTTTGGATTGGTGGAATTGACTCACACCTGTAAATACCCATTTATATAATTAATCTTCCTTTTTCTCGCAGGAAATCCCACAGCAGATGAATGGTAGTGACTGTGGAATGTTCACATGCAAATATGCAGATTACATTACCAAAGACAAGGCAATCACATTTACACAGGTGACTACACTCAGCAACGGCAAACAGCATTTATCTGATAAATAATCATCTGAAGGTTGTTTACGTGACTTGTTTTTTTCTAATTCACAGAAACACATGCCCTACTTCAGGAAAAGGATGGTTTGGGAGATTCTGAACCATAAACTTTTGTGATGTCAAGAGATGAGGACATGTACTTATTGTGACAGTGGTTGAATTCTATTCAATAAGAGGATCTACTCACAGTAGTCCTTTTCTGGGAAAGACTAGCACACCAGCTCATCAGATCAGGAACCAACTCTGCCATTCGCCATCGTCAAAGGTCAATCAAGCCTTCGGCTGAACTCCCGGTCCTCTAATCCAGATTGTTGGTTTTTTGTTGCACCAAATTGAGCATCAGTATAGCAGCTCAAAAACTGCATCTTTTGTATTGGCCAGCCAAAACATTTTTTTTTAAATACAAACACTTATACTGACTTACAAACCATACTCTGAGCTGCAATGTTCAGTTTGATGCAGACACTAGTTTACATGTTTTTGTCTTGCAGGGAGAGGAGTGCAGGTTTTATTTCCTGGAATATAAACATTTTCCCTAAAATATGGTTATTTTTGTAATTGTTTTGATGCACAAGTCTTGAATGTCACATTGCCTCAGAGTGTGATTTGTAATAAAAACGGAATGCTGTTTTGGCTTTCCATTGACCTGCTAGTGTAACAGCAAAGTCTTATTTACACCCTAAAATAGCAGGGTGAAAGTTTTAGCCATTTCCATGAGTCTTGATAAAAGATTGTAAATTAAGTTTCAAAGTATATTTTATGTATTCAAGTTTCTTTTGATTCAACAGAGACTTTTGGGCATATTCAGAATATTTTGAAGTTTGTACAGCCTCTTGAACAGTGTAATATACTTTTTTTATTACTTTTTCCTATCTATTTTTATCTAGATCTGTTTTAGAAATAAATTTTCATGTATTGTTAGTTTTCTGTGTGGTACATCAAAATCAGCCAGGATCGATATAAACACTGCCTCATTTGGAAAATCATGGGAGAACCTAGATGTGTCTTGGTTTATTGTTAATTTATAAGGTTAATAATTGAATTAACTGCAATAAAAAGCACAGAAAACACTGAAGAAAATGTATTAAAAAACAAACAAAAGTTTAATAGCTGTAAAGACCTGCATCATGACACAGACAAGACAAACATTTACTGAGGAGAGGTTGTTTGATGCACAAAACAAACAGAAGGCTGCGTGGACATTGTTGAACATGAGTTGCAAACTGACCCCATATGTGACTAGATGTTTAGAATGACCTTCAGCTAAAAGATTCCTAACCACTTAGCAATCCAAAATTAGCAGCAATAGTTCATCAGTCTCAGTACACTACCACTCAGTTTTTCTTCAATATTTTTGGATTTAAAAAAAAAAATAATGGAATGACAATGGAACACAAACTAGTAATTAGAAATTGTAAATTATTCTTGCTTCATAGATCAATGTGCAGAGTGATTTGATATTCTAAAACAAAACTTTTAAACATTAGCAGTGCATGAAAAAAAAACACTATTCCAGTCAAGATAGTCAGTCCAGCCCACCAATTCTGAGTAGCACTTTGCTATCCCTTCCAGTGAAATCTAAAGCATTTCAGTGAAATTTACTCCAGGAAATGAACAGTTTCGTTGTGTAAGAAAATAAAACAGCTTCAATTACTCCACAAGAAAAAGAATTAGCCAAATAGAACTAGACGGGACATAAACAGTTTTACCGAAGCATACAAATTGCAAGGGGATGGAATAGTGAATTACATCTAAAACAACTCTGCTGAGTCCATGTGAATAAAATGTGTCTTTCATACACTTCAAGCACACCTGCCATATATATATATATATGTATATATATATATATTTTTAGAGTTCCTACATTTTATATAGTCATAACAACCACATTTTGGTATGAACAAGTTCCCTTTTAATGCAGAAATTGCACTAACAATTAATGAATCAAAGTTTAAATGTGTCAGACAACTCACAATCTCATACACGTTTGTGTAATGAAGGATGTGAGCCAGAATGTGAAGTCATATGAGGTGATTTTCATTTCATTTTCATGTGAGGTGGATATCTGTAGTATTGCATTTATAAGGATAATAAATTAATTGCATAGATCATCAGACCGTGGGCATGTTTTCCGAACATTGGACGGAAGAGTTAAAGGATGCAGACACAGTACCAGCTGTGAACAGCCATGAGACCTACTGTAGTTGGTTATTGCCTGTGAACCTTGTACACAAACTGAATCTACATTGCTCTGGCAGGATGAGGTAAGTCAAGGTTTTGAACATATATTTTCTAACATTGTTCCCAACTGCTTGGGGCACAAGTCTGTAACAATGCGTCTGAACCTAGTGCACATTGTTCATGAGCAGGAGCAATGTTCATAAAGTGCCAACATTTGTGACACAGACAGAACTGAAATGTCTCAAAAAAACATTAAAGCCTCTTCGACATAGACACTAAAACCAGAATGACAAAAAGTATGCACACGTACAAACAAATCACTATTTCAAAAAGAAAAAAAAAAGCTGAAAACATCTATTTCTCACTATTTGAAGCACACAACACACTATCAAAAATAAAATCAAAGTTTCTTTGAAAAATAGGATAAATCTTAAAAGTATTAAAAAATGAATAAAAAAAACTTAAGAAAACCTTTAAATAAGAGATGTAAAAAAACAACAACATGAAAGTGAAAAACCAAAAAAAAAAAAAAAAAAAATGCAGAAATTGATGCAAACACACAGCGATGGCCGATATTAAAGCATCACTACACCGGCCATATCAATCCACCTACATAGTGTCTTCTGAAGATATACCAGGACAGAGCCACGCTTTACCAATTGATCCCCATATCTATGTAATAAGAACTCCATACTTTAATAACAACACCTAATTCTTGCTTCAGAAAATACATTTTTGGGGGGGGGGAAGGATTCAGGCTACCGTTTCATGAAAGGGATGTGTTGGACAAGAAGCGAACACAGCAATATCTGAATTGCTATGTGCAGACGATGTTTGTCATTAAAATAATTGAAGCATTACTACACTGATAGAAGGAAATCAAACGAAAGCCTAAATAAATTTAATTCTCTTATGTACAGGCAGCTCTGAGTGAGATGTGATCCCTGTTAAGCAACTTTGGGTTTCATCAAGTGGAGCAGCTCCAAGTGAACCAATATTTAGAACCTTCTGATAATAATCTCTGGAATGCTTTAAATCTACTTAGCTCTTTCTGGATGAAATCTGTCATGAATGAGCCTCATCTCTTCTTGATCTCTCATTTTTGTAATCTTCTGATTGTCTGAAGCTTTTGTCGAGATTGTTGGAAATATAAATTACTTGTCAAGTGCCAAAAATCAGCAAAAGCTCTGCAGGTAGGGTTCCGAATCCTGGTAAAAACAAAACTCGCTGATCACTTTAACCTGTAGGTCCGTGTGATCAGGATCATTTTACCAGGCTAGCGGCTTTGTTCCTGACAAACTTGCCGCTATTTAAAGAGAAACTAATCCAAGCCAGCACCATATCGGTTCAAAATATGAGTCACTGGATGACTTAAGTTTTTTTTTTTTTTTTTTGAGCGTTCTGTATACATATATTTGCACCAATGTATGACGTGAAGCGAGAAACACACCAAAACAAAAGAATCATGTACAAAAGGCAGGTTCAAAGCCCGAAAGTATCAGAAAAAAAGTGAAGTAAAATCAGCATATCATTGACAAAATAAAAACATGACTCACAATGAAACATGGTGTTGAAATGTTATTTTTCCTGGTTTCATTCTGGCTCCCCGGAGAAGTGTTACTGTAGAAAAGAAAATCATGTTCAAAAATCCTTTTAAACATGTGTAGTGTGTGTGTATGACTTTTTTTTTCTTGACTGTTATCAAAATAGATGCTCCTCATTCTGTTCTTCCATTTCCTATTGCCTTTCATCCCTCCAGCTGTTTGTTTGGTGTAAAGGAGTTTGTTTTAAAATATGAGTTTGTAGAAAATATTTTTTTTTTGTCCTTTCTGTGAAACAGTCCATGTTCCTCCCGAATGTCTGGTGCATTTCGTGTAGAGTCACTGTGCTGAGTTTCAGCACTCGGGGGCCCCTTCGAGTCACTCAGACTCCAGTGGAAGATCTGACACAGGGTGACAAGACCAGGCAGTTATAAACAACAGCTACAGCTGCCTTTTGCAGTCGCCCTACAGCAGACAAAACATGTTTTCATGAAAAAAAAAAAAAAAAATCAACGGTTAAAACCCACCTCCGCCGTCTCTTCACTTGTTATGCTGGTAGGAGTAGGTTGTGTGTTCTGTGGGTGTCTCTATGGCAACAGATTGCTGGACGGCACTTTCCTGAAGAGGCGGCAACGAGATTAAATCCGTGAGTGATTGTGTCACATAACAATTTAACAGTCATACTGCTCTGGCGAGAGAAAACAATTACCTCAACGGAGATGTTGGCGGCAGGCACTTGGGTGTACTGGGGGATGTAGGTCCCCTGCATAGATGTGTTTGCAGGCATATACTGCAACCCAAATGATAAGTTTAGAAGACACGAAAGTGAAAAGAAAGCTGCACTATGCAAGATGTGTGCGTGCGTTATATCGCACCTGTTTTTATCAGCCTAAATTACAAAAGGCAGCTCCAATGCAAGAAGAACACCCCACCCAATTTATGCTGTAGAATTTACCCACTTTGTGCAAAAACAAAACAAGAATAATTATAGTTATCTCCTATAAATACAAATGTATCTAAATCTAAAATGTAGTGAACGAAACTATCGGGAAAAGCTGAGATCATTGCTTCTCTCAACCCGTCGACAGTAGGGCGGCTATGCACAGCTTAAAGACATTATCTCACATCACTTTAGCGTTTTCAAATAAAAGCAGATATCAGCTGTACTGACTGTGCCACTGCTGCCCATGGAGAGGTGGCTGAGCTGCTGTGTCAGGGGCCCCATCATCGAGTTTGGCTGGATGGACATGGTGTGGTCCATTCCTGGTGTTAGGACTGCTCCCTAAGGGAAAAAAAAAAACATACGCCTGTGTCAACACTCGCCATTTAAGGATATGGTCAGCGGTTTTCTGGTTTGAGCTGATCTATTGGCAACTATTGTGTGTGATTCTGATATATCTTGTTCATCTGTGCTGCAGAGCGATGTTTTATCCAAAAACTATTTAAAAACAAGTCAACGAGCTATAGCGTTGCACTGGGTGACATGTTCCTTTGCCCTGAAGAGAAACAGCTCCAAAAGACTAATAACAGCTATCACATTGTCAGCCTCAGGGGAGCAGCTCCTTGTACGGCACTGTGCATGCACAGGAAAGCGGCTCTTTTACAGAGCTTCACGAGCTTGTTGTGCTAAATATCACAGCATATTGGTTCTACATTGTAAATTTCCCAAAGAACTCGAAGAATCCCATGTTGGATGAGGGTCTTTGGCACAGAGGAGTACAATATATCAGGCTTTGGATAAACACACAATCCTTGTATGTTGGATCAGTTCATCATTGGTTTGGCTCTTCGCGTGAGATTTGTTGTCAATAAGAAAAATATAGAAAACCACCAAGAAAATCCTTTAAAGGCAGAGAATGCAGGATATCCCTAAGAAATAATATATAAACTCATACACTCATAGGAGTGTGTGGTGGCATGTTTATGTGCAGAGACCCTGCACTTGGCCTGTTGTTTCTACTTTTTCTCATGGTATTGGGAGGAGTTTTCAGACATTCCTCTTCACCAAAACAATTGGCAAAAACAGAAAATACTGACTTTAAGTTAAAGATACTTTTAGTAGGGCAGACAGTCTGACTGAACGTTTCAAAGGCTGCCTCTGCAGAAAAAGTTGGAAAGAGGGCCAATACCTTTAAAATTCAAGATACTCACTGTTGGCGGCATAATGTATGACTGGTGGTGTATCCAGGATGGGTTGTGTACCTGCAAAACCAAGAAAGACGTAAGTGTAGTTAGACCGTGATTACAGAATTTCAAAAGATTTTATCAATTTCTAAAAATAGGAAATGCTTTAGAAATTCAGCTGTGTGGTAAAATATTTGTTCTGGCAACAAATGCTTCACAGTTATAGGATTGTTAAGTTTAGCATCTTAACAACCCAGCTTTTAGGGTCTGAAACTGCCCCAGTACCTGGTAGGTGGACACAGGTGAATGCATGTATGGGGAGAGGGAGGTTGGCCCGATCATCCGGTTTGGAGCAATGCTGTAGGGAGAGGAGTAGAACCTGCAGAAGAGACATAATGTTATTAGTCACCACAGCACGATCCCACCCTCCCTCTGGCTGGACAAGGGACTTTTCTTTCATACAGGCAGTACTGACCCATTCTGCAAAGCTGTGGTGGGATCATATGTAAGGGTCATTCCTCCCTGGAAGGAAAAGATAAAGAATATTGTCATCATGAGGGTGATCAATGTATTATACCACAAGCCTCGAGTGATGGTGCATAATAAAGGTGAACATTTTTTTTTTTTAACGGGAGTCGTGCATGAAGGTAAAAAGAACAAACTCACGGTCTCCCCATCCCTCATCCAGGTCCGGCCATTCTGCAGATATTTCCCCTGACTCTGGCGCTTCTTCTGGCCTCCGTCGGCAAATTTACACAACAAGGGCTCTGGCGGCACTAGACCAGGAATTTTTAGGAAAAAAAAAATATGTCATGAAATATTAAAATACTACATTCTAAATCTGATAATTCTTTTTAACCGGTAATTTGTTAATGATGCAATATCCAAACGCGTATATACCTCAAACAAAATAAGAAAACTCACCTGGAACTCCAGGTGGAGTCTTGATATATTTTCCATTGAAATGTTGGATGATCGCCTCACATTTCTCTGTTGACTCCATCCTGCAAAAAAGCAAAGTAATGCTATGTGTTTATTAAAAGTAATCATTGTGTTTAACACTAGGAATTAACAAGGGGTGGCTGTTCTGTTCCACTCAAATAATGGAAGTGGAACAATAATGCAGCTGCGGTTCAGTAGGCAACGGGGTTGTGGATAAAAGAGTGATATAAATGCAGCCGAGTATTTCAGCTTCAGAGCCGAGTTCTACCCACACTGACCACCAGAGGGCTCAGTTGCTATGATTAGAACAGTAAAAATATACCTTCAACAATTACTACTTTAAATCTGAGAATTTTCTTTGTGTTTCTGGATATTTTCTTCAATTCACACAAGGTTACGTTGTAAGTAGTTATTCTTAACCAGCTCTGCTTAATCACCCAACTCAATGTCCAAAGTTCATACCTGGCAAAGCCCACTCCCCTGCTGGTTCCGTTGGCATCACGGAGGATACGAGTGGAAATGGCCTGGCTGAAGGGCTTCAGCATGTTCTCCAGCTCCTGTTCGTCCATGGACAGCGGCAGGTTGGAGATGTACAAGTTGGTGGGGTCCTGCTCCTGTTGCTGAACGCAGAGGAGTCAAAGGAGGATTAAAAAACGGGGACGAGGAGCACACAGAGCCTTTCTTTTCACATTGCAGGTATTACAGCTGGAGCCCTCCAAAAACTCAAGAACCATGCAAAAGCTACATAAGGGGAATTTATGTAATTTAAGACAGGAAGTGTGGGAGATGTCTTGATATTTTGAAGAGTGTCAAGTGGAGGACATCAGACAGTTAAACAACAGTCTGAGAGAAAGGGTCGAGGGTTTGAAGCCAACGGCGCATTTCATTTCAGCTTCGTGTGAGAGAGTGAGCTGCATGGATGGGGTCTACAGAGAAAACAGGATAGAGATGGTGGTGATTGTGCTCTGGCTGGACTTCAGATGAACTTCTCTTTTATTTTGACTATCTTTATCTCCTCTATTTGTATTCGTCCTCTATCAGCCAAATGTTATTACCAAACAGGTAGAAGACAGGCCCCATTGTTTGAGACTTATGAGAGTGAACATGCGGGGTCCAGGTAATGTGATATCAAAAGTATAATTAAATTTCAAATGGCTCTTGATTCATGAATGATCTGAATTATCATTATGCGCTCTTACTCGGTGGAGAATCTCAGCAAAGACGTTTCGGATCTGAGGAACATCTTAAGCATACTATCATCTCCCCAGGAGGCAAACATAATCATCACGTTTCCTGGGTCATGTGAATAATATGTCGCTTGGATTCAAGCAGTTATATTCATGTGTTAATCCTGACCTTGAGTGCAGGCACAGAGGCCGGCTTTGTCGGCTTGCATAAATCAGACAAATTATGCAGCTATTCCAAATCTGAATTTGAAATTATTAGAAAACAACCAAAAGAAACTCTTCAGATGCCAGTTTCTTTTTGTGGTTTTTCACTGGTTTCTGTTTCGTTGCCTCCCACTCAAACAAATTTAATTTGACCATCGCTATATTATAAGATAACCAATCTGTATCACCCTCTAACCATTATGCATATTCATTATCTCAGAGTGCAGATGTGATTAAAAACCTGTAAATGCAGCGTGAATTAATTTCCATCCCATGAATTATGCATATGTAATCGCTGCGACCTGCGGTGAAGGTGATTTCTCCTTCACCTCCCTCCTCCTCTTCCTCCTTCGCAGCAGTGCAAAAGATCGCTGAGGCTCGCGCCCACGAGAGTGAGCAGAGTCTGAGTGAGGACCCTGACCCACTGTGGATTTCAGCCACAAATGAGTCAGAATGAGTCAGAGAGACTTCTGACGCAAACATGAGCCTGGTTGTAAACCTAGGAGTGAAGGGGTGAGTGAAATCAAGTTATTTTGCGAGCAAGAAGCCGTATGAATGTCAGTGATCCAGCTTAACAAGAGATCAGCTTTCCCAGGGTGTTGGTGGTGTGCATGTGCGTGCATGAGTGTGTGTCATAATCCGGTTGAGGCAAGGCCGTTGGAGTGTGTGTGTATGTGATTGTCAAATGCCGTGCCATGTGTGTGTGTGTGTGTGTGTGTGTGTGCGTGCATGCGTGTGTGTTGACAGGGCGGGTGGCTGGGCATAGGGCCCTGCTGACTGGGAAGCTGCTCAGACACTGAGTCAGATGCCACCAGAGAGAACAGACAAGCTCTTTGTGCAAAGCCCAGGGACACACTCCCCCAGCACCACCACTATGAAGCATGACACACACATGTACCTGTGTGCATCCGTGCACTCTTGTTTGTGCGCACACATATTCTACGGTGCATTAACACCGTTAAATATACTGATTTAAACATATGATTATGAGCACGCAGCACCCCACCCAGCAAACACACCCAAACCGTGGCTTATTTGGCTTAATACGTGAACCCCGGCGCATGTAACGAAAAGGGAGACGAAAACATGGGGAGGAAAGGGAGATAGAGAAAAAGCTTGAGACGGCTTGGGAGGAGTCATTTATAAGAAGCAAATATGGCCAAGGCACAGCCTTCTGCTGCAAGTTAATGATTCATCATTTAGTTTTAAGGTAATAATCTATCTATCTATCTATCTATCTATCTATCTATCTAGTAGGGCCCTTACCTTGGCCATCTGAGCCTGCACTCCACCTGCCTTCAACGCCGTCACTGCCTTCTGAGCTGATGCTGGACTGTCAAAGTCAACAAAGCCATAGCCTGCAGGGACAGACACACACACAGCAGGACATACAACTTATGACAATGAGATATGCACACCGCAGGATTCTATGCACACAGGCGTGTAATTTGAAACCATGAAGCACTCACAGTAGAAGTGTCTGAGTCTAAAGAGACTGTCAACTAGGCCTGGCCTGTTTCTCCATTCAGGAACGCTATGCAGTTATACAACATTGTCCATTTTATACACAGTGTGATGCTGAACACACAGTAAACATTTGGCACCGAAGCAAACAGCTTTCTTGAGGTAAGAGTATCGGCAATGTGTTGGCGATACTAAATACCAACCTGTAATTTTTCACACATCCTAACAGCAGAGATGACAAATCTATCTCGTGTAATGCTTCTGACGTTAGTTTGAATCATTATTGTTGATATGCACTGAAACCATCGTCAACTAACAAGATAAGGTGTTAATGAATAAATTATCTTCTGGACAGGTGCATCTCTCAGTAGTGAAGAATCGAGTCTACAACCATGAGACATTGTATTTGTTGTCATTCTAGTAGTAGTTAAAATTATAGTTAAGGATGGATGGATTTAAAATCCACAGATTTTAGTGTATTGACTCAAGGTCATAGTAACATGGTATGGAATATAAGAAAAAAAATATATAATCAAAACACATACCAACCATTTTGTCAAATAAGGAGAAGAGTTGGCAATCTGGAATTATGTTTTTCATACAATATGTACTTTTCCAAAATAGGTTGTTCAAATTTAACATAATACAGAGTGCATCCTGACATACTTTGATCTCACATTGAATCTATTCCAGACTGATCTCGGCTTTGTATCAAACAGCCTTTATTTCTTTCCTACCTTTGCACTTGTTGGTAGTCTTGTCCAGGATCGCCTTGGTGGATACTATTTTCCCATACCTGAAAAACAATGAGATTCACACTTAGGAATCGTCCTTATAGTATTATCATTGCAACACTGTTTAGGTAATGTGGTTCCTCTGTAAACGTGACACACCCAAAGAGGCTGTGCACCATGATGATTGAATTATAATTCACCTGACAGATCCAGTGCAATGACATTGAATACAATTATACCATCTGATAATAAATGATGTGCATAGGGAAATCTTGAGAGAGAGGGGGTGGGACATAAATTAAACGAAATAAGAGTAATGTCCTGTGGGTTTCGGTATGCTGGAGAGAACTATAGATTTTCCATTTTTTATTCATTCCAGCTCACACTCAGATGTCAATAGGGATCGTACCTCAAGGGGAATCCAACGTGATGTGACAATATGATACAAATAAATGTCTCTGCTGCACTTTCACATTGCCCTACAACACGCTATCAATATGAAAATCCTGCATCATCTATACAGGCGGCCAGCTATAGATACTGCAGATGCATTAGGATAGGACCTGGCTCAGGCAAATGCATCTGTGCGGCAGAGTGTCTATCGGTTCCCATCTCTCGAGGCATGTGCATGCAGTGTAATCTGATATGCCTCTCCTTGGCTGTCCTGTCCAATGCTGGCTCCGAGCCACACTCTCGTTCTACTAACCAGCTTCTCTAGGCAACGCTCTGCTCTCCGCTGGGTCTTAGTGCCTCTCAAAATGCAATCCAACTCTGATCCAGTGACACTGCATTTCATCTGGGCTGAAATACATTTTATTAACAAGGATTAAGTGATGACCAGCTAAAATTGTCATCTGACATTTAATCTGTTTGCTTTAGGCCTACTCCAAAGTGAAATTGAATTTTTTAAATTACTTTTTTGATTACTCTTCCATTAGGAAAAAAAAAATCTGAGCGCATATTTATTCCTGCATCAAAATGGTTTATGCTTATGTTTTTACTGCAATATCCAAGAATTCTCAATTATTAATTTGGACAATAAGCTTCATTTTTGAAGTCTTGACTTGGTATTGACTTGACATTTTTTTTCTCGCCAAAGTTAGAAATGTTACAGACACCAGTGTAGATAGTAATTTATCCAAAACAATTTCTTTGCAAAAATCCATCCAGTGTTGTCAAGTCATGGTCTGTTGTATAATGCATTTAAACTACATATCATGACTATTTCATAGTGCATTTTAGATTCCAAGCCATAGGATGACACCAACTGCACTGAGTGGATATGCCAACAATGTCTTCTATCTTCATATCCTTCATTACTGTGAATACGCAGCAATTCAACCAGTCCGGTACGTCACATTACGACTAGTCTTTTAAGCTGGGAGCTCTGCTTGCTACATTTACCCACCATTCCCGTTTACGGAATTGCGCTCAGAGGTCTTGGGCTACGTGATGCGGAGCGAAAACAGGGGCTGGAGACTCAGCCATGTGTGAGAGAGCACAGCATTCAGAGTCAAGCCCAATGTTCGTCCATGGTCAACCACCAGAGATGGACAATGGCCAGAACCAGAGCCACAGTGGGGCACCAAGAGAGACAACTGCAAGGGCCGGAGGTGCAGAATAAAACCCCATTCCCTCCTCTCATCCCTCACTCCCTACACAGTACATCGCCGTGCTTGCGTAAAACACCTCTCTGTGTGGGGGAGGGGAGCTGCAGGAGTGTTTTATCCTGACAGAATGCACACGTTAACTGTTAAAACTTTATGAAAGTGAGTCTAATCCCCTCCCAGACTTGCCTTCCTTCCTGCTGTTTTATGTCCTCATCTACAAGCATTTCCCTATTAGCTATTATAGGATACATTATCCTCTATCAGTCTCGTTTAACTGAGAATTACATTGGCTTTAATGTGCTTTGCTAAAAGGCAAATTTCATGCAGTGATTTTATCAGCTCTCTAAAAGCAGAAATATGAGATCTACCCCCACAGAACACCACCTGACACACAAACCCTGAACTCCATTCACTCCTCCCCCTCTGATTCTCTCCATCCACACACCCCCCCCCCCTTCATGCCATTGCCCTTGTTTGTCTTTCCCTTTCCCCTGGGCTCGCCATTTCCTGTAGGGTTGGGCAGCCTCATGTGAGCCATATCTTCCAGACAGCTGTAAAATAGCAGGCCTCTCCCTCCCTCCCTTATTCAATCTCTCTAGCTCCCCGTTTCCCCCCTTTTTTTTCTCTCACTCTTCTCTTCTCTCTGATTTTCTCTGCTCCTCTGGTTCTCATCACCAGGCTCCAGTATTCAATTAAGAGAGCCCAGATCATTTATCTCAGCCTTCCTTTTTTGATGTCTTCCACTGAAGGCCTAACAAACATATTGGATGGATTGGCTGGTGCTCTTGTTTGATGTAAGACAACATGCTGCCCACAACAGTGTTTTTAAAGACTCACCCTGATGAAAAATCAGCGTGACATTTGATATTACACAATATGACTTTGCATTAGCACAGTCTCATTGCAATCATATTATATGATGATAATCCACTAGAATAATTAAGCCACGTGTAATTCATATGGGTTAAAAGTCTAAGACGGAGCAAGAGGAGACAGACTAAGAACAAATAGCGTGAGAGAAGGAGACTAAACATTCTGTACCTAGTTGTTGGAAAGTCTGTGCTTAGCTCTGCCAAACTGAAAGGTCTTAGTTTGCAGTCTAAATGATTGTTGTTTTTTCCATAAGGCCACTAATTGATGGGTCTTAAAACATGTGGCCCTCTCCTTGCTTCCAAAAAAACCTTCTAGAGTAAGCATTCATGTGTAATTCACCTGATAGAGTCATCCATCTACCGTATTTGCTAATGTAGTCATGCAATCCATAATGCCTTCAAACGGTGGACAAGCCTTCGCCCATCTATCTATTCACCCGTCACTCTATTCTATCTTAATCTTCTCTGCTCTGCTTCATATGTGCGGGAGGGAAGCCAGAGGGAGATTTATTGGGCGCACATGCAGGGGTTGGAGAAATTGTATTTTTGGGTGACTTACGGCTGACAGAGTTTGACCAGATCCTGGTCTGTGGTTCCTGGGTGGAGACCACGGATGTACAGGTTGGTTTTGCTCAGCTGCTCTCCCCCACTGTTGCTGTTGCCATTGCTGATGGTGGAGTTGGTGGTGTTGCTGTTGTTGTTGCTGTTGGGGCTTGGAGGAGCCATCTGATGATTGGATGGGGACACATACGTCTGCTGCAAGACAAATATATAGGCCATAGTCAGATTTGGGATGGTGTAGTCATGCTGGAGGAAAGCAGATTCAAGGTTCAAGGTAGAATTGATTGTCATTCTCTCTATATACACAATACTACAGTAGTAGTATAGGGGAATGAAATTGCATGTCACATACAGTGTACAGAATAAGAACAGATATGGTAAAATAAGAAACACAAAAGTCATATTACTTATTTGGATATATGCTGATGTCGTAGGTGACTACGTATAAGACCAGTCCACAAAGTGATTTACTATAACTCCAGGCTGAAGAGAGGAAAATCAATAAAAGACACAATTAGCCAGAACAGGACGACAGTGGCTGATTAACCTAATGATATGATGTCAAAAGTATCAGAACGGGGCCACAAAGTCACAACCAGGATGTCAAAAGCAATTTAGCTGCCTTGTTCAATTTGCAAGTCAAGTGAGAGGAGATGAGACGAGAGAAAATTAAAAAAGAGGGATTTTAAGAAAAAAAAATCGTGAGAAAAATGAGCGAGAACAATATGTGAAATTGCAGAAAGCACCATGAGCAGAATATGCAAAAACGTGCACATTTTCATATCAAAAGGTCATACATATGTACAGAAAATATCTTTGCATGTGCGTATAATGTGTAGACAATGTACTACAGGCTACCCATATGCCCTGGTTTAGAAGGGGTAGGAATTGTCATAATCTACATTGCACAGATTACACGGAGACTTCAAACATTTAGTGTTAAAATGAATCAAACTGCCATAGTCTCATTATGCTCCCTTGGCTGCGAAATAAATGATTAGCGGCCCTGTAGTCAATATTAACTATCAAGCTACACAAAAATGAAGGAAGACTGATAATATATTGGGATATTAAGTATGAGATAGCCTTTAATGTTGTAAGACTTATTACTGACTAGCATTGGCACTATAATAATATATTTAATATCATCAATACCCTTTATATCAAAACGAGAAGGAATATCTTAATAGACCTACTCATTAAACACCCTGTCATTGATGACTTCAATCCATATATATATATATATATATATATATATATATATATATATATGCGCGACATGGTGGTGCAGGGGTTAGTGCTGTTGCCTCACAGCAAGAAGGTCGCAGGGACCTTTCTGTGTGGAGTTTGCATGTTCTTCCCATGTCTGCGTGGGATATGACCGGGTACTCCGGCTTCCTCCCACAGTCCAGAAACATGCTGAGGTTAATTGGTGACTCTAAATAGCCCGTATTGCCAGTATACAATTGTATACTGTTAAAATGTATACCGTACATGGGAACCACATATGCTTGCCTATCTTGTGAAGAAGAAATGTAAAAGCAAAGCGTATACAATATAAAATCTGGCTAGAACTCAAGCGGCTGAGCTACATTACACTGCAAGAGGCTTTTATGTTGTGGGTTGAAGCTGGAAAGGTTTTGAGAACAGTGCTCATTGGGAGTTCCAATGAAAACTACTCACAATGAGATCTGTGGATTATCCACAGAAACCAGGACATTGTTTCTGGAAAGAAACTTTTGTATTGTTTTTTTTTTTTAATCGATTTTTTCAATGCTTTGAAGAGCACAAACCAAATTCCATCTACTGTTATTGTCTTGGGACAATGGCAGAAATCTCAAAACCTAAACTATTTGCATGGCTACATCCCTTCAAATTTATTTTGTTCATAAGAAATAACACACACACATATATATATATATATATATATATTACCAATCTCATGACTGTCTCATGACTGTATATACCAATAGTCTCAAAAATGATGCTCTGGTTATGTGGTTATACATACATTTAAAATCTCCAGAATGGATTTCTTGATCCAGCTGTTAATTACACTGCCCACAATGAAAGGAGTTGTATGCTGTGATCTCGCTCACAGTGATGCTGTGAGCATGTTCAGCATAAAATTCATAATGTGCGGACATCTTTCTATTTTTCAGTGTAGAACATATCCACATATGTGCATTGTGCGCATATAACCGATGCATTCCTAATGCCATGTGACAGATGTTTTCATTTTCAGTACTGCTGCTCAGAATAAACTAAATTGCATTGGTTTGTAAAATAAAACGCCAGCTAGGTTTGGCCTTGGTGTTGCCTCCCTCTCTAGGCTGGAGGAGGAGGAACTGTTTGATTAGTTAGGGTCACCAGGCCTGGCCCCTGGGAACAATGGGATGCCTTGTTGGACACCACAAGGTCAGCACTGGACCACCAGCTTATTAACAGAGAGAGGGAGTTGTCAAAAGACTGCTGGAATCAAGCTAATAAAGCACATTTGTCTCTGCTGTGGATTTGTTCTTGGCAACTAGTACAAGTCTATTAGTGATCAGACATCACAATTTGCAAAAGCGAAACAGATTTTAAAGCTTTTTTTTAAGCTTAAACATAGATTTGACAAGTGGCAATAAGATACAAAAGCTTTTAACCAGATTTATATGTTGCAGCATTGTTTGCAATGTTACGAAACAAAAGTCAGAGATTCTGAGATTCGAATCTGGTATGAATGTTGCAACAGGGGGGAAAAAAATGTTCGTAACACCCCAATATGCCTGGGTGGAAAGGAAAGATAAATCAACAAATGATGTGTGCGCCAACGAACCACAACCCATCAATAAATAGAATTCCAACGAAACCTATTTTTATCACTCACATGTCACATCATTAAGCACAGAAATTCAACATCATTGCATAAATGTTTACCATTACTTTGTCATTTTTGCAATGTTGTCATCCTTTATTAGGTCACTTATAAAGCCCCTTTATTAGGTTCTTACTCAGACATGTTACACCAGCATGATCTTGTGATTTTATTTGGTTTTCTAACTCTGCTTTGCCCCAAAATGTTCAATAGGGTTGAGGTCAGGTGACTGAAGGAGAGTCAATGATAATCAGGACTTATTGGTCTTCTAATAGTTCTTGCAAAGCTTTAAGGTATGTATGGGGTCATTATTCTGCTGTAGTACGAAACCTTCTCCACAAAAGGTGCAAACCAGAGGATATAGCATGTCTCTGAATAATGGAGCAGTCCTTCTCCTCGCTCGGGATGTAACAACAACCGAGGCAGATTTGAATACTGCCTCCACCATGTTTCACTGTTGGTTTGATACACTGCGGGATCATTGTCTCCCCTGTTCAGCTCCTTACATACTCCCTCCTATTACTGCCATGAATCTCAAACTTGGATTCATCATTAAATGACTCTTTTCCTAAGCATCCGCTGTAAAATGACGGTATTTCTTAGCCCACCCAGTGGGTGGTTAGAAACTGCTACGTGTCCTCTGAGACACTACAAGACAGCCTCCTTTTGATGTGCCTTTGCTGATTGGAGCCTCGCATTCTTAATTTTGCAAATCCTGCATTTGTGATGAAGTTTCTTTTCTCTCCCTCGTGCTTTGGCTACAACTGGTTTGATGCGGAGAACAACCGTCATTGCTTAGAACAACAATTGTAATTCTGACACTTTCAATGCTATATTTCCGACTATGAAAATCCCAATTACTAAGCAACAATCTGCTGGAAACTTGAGGCACAGGTGAACACTGCCTGCAAGATGAGCTACCTGAACAAGCCTCTGATGAGGAGATCAAATCCATCCTAGTGCGTCCGACTGCTTCAGTGGAAGGGAAACATCTTAAGGAAATCCGAGTGGGTTAGTCAATGCCACAAATTTGATTGCTGACCTAGAAATAGCACAGGATCTTAAACACTTCTTTATCTTTACGTGTCATGGGATTGTCAGTCTGGTTCTTGGACTTGTAGACCCCACAGTGTGTGGAATAGCAACATCCTTTCAGACACTACCGACATGAGCAGCTGACTTATGTTTTCAAACCGTTTCGGATCCAGCCTTCAGAACATACCCCTTGTCTTTTTAGTCACGCTGAGAAAATCACAGTGACTCACAGAGCCCATTCATCTTGGTCCTCTTTTCTAATCCCCCCCTCTGCTTTATCATCAATAGTACACTGTGTGTTTTTCCACTATCACAGCCTCTTCCGTGCTTTCCCTCGCCTTCACCGTGGGCGCCCCACACCAACTGTCAGGAGGGATGCACCTGCAATGGCCTGGGGAGATAGGATCCAATGGGAGAACGAGTCCGAACCCAAGCCTGGCAAGCGAGGCCTGTCTAATTGGGATCTGAGCTTGTTAGCGGAAAGTGCTAATCCCTCTCATGTGCTCTCCAGTCAGAAGGTAGTGCATCATTAAGACCGCTCTGCTAGGCTCCTTCTGAGAAAAAAGGATGGCAGTGAGACAGATCCTCACCTACTGCCCATCTGCCCCCAGCACCCATCGCCCATCTCCAGGTGTATTGCCACCCATGTAAGGTAAAGCCAAATGTGCCGACACAAAGCATAAACACAGGCAAACACAGCACAAAGCACAAATGCAATTACAAAGGGAAGGTCAGAGAGTATGACGAATCCTAAATAAGACCACATATACTTTCGGTTCCCAAAACTGCTGAAATGACTGGATTCTCCCCTACTTGTTACTCTTTAGTCCGGTCACACACACCACTGTTTACACTGCACCTTACATGCATCACATTAGTCATCTCAGAGCATTCCTTACATTCCTCTGTGAGACACAAATGTTTGTGTTCCTCTTGTGAGGTGGAGGGGGTTGCGGGGGAGTATGTTTTGGGTTGAAGATTAGGACTCAAGCTGTCATCGTTAAACTGAACTACATTCCTGGAGACCCTTCCATGCACATACAACAAACACTAATTAACAATGGACATGAAATTATATATATATATATATATATAAAAACAGGAGAGCTATTTTTACTATCTGCCTGTGACCAATGGACGATCAGTTACTTCCAGCCACCGTGAGTATAACCACCATCATTTAGAAGTTGCAGGAAGAAATGAACAACTCTTTGTCTCATCATTTTAGGAGAGAGAGCAGCATAACTACAGTAAGTGGCCTACGGCACGATGCAGACATGAGGGGCGCTCCAGGCAGCAACCGAAGACTGATGAGGTGATTACAGTTGGATGGACGAAGGTGATGTCCACAGGGAGCGCAGGTGACTCAAGGACTTTTTAATCCAAGAGAACAATGAGCGCTAAGTGAGGCAGGATGTACGTCTTCCACTGCTTAGTAATAGCAAAGATATGAGCCTGATCATCTGGTGTTTGGAACACTACAGTTCTCTGGCAATACAAACCCTTTGGGTGTTTCTGATACTGAGGATGCAAGAACATTTTTTTTTAAATCACACAATTATTACCCTCAAATAAGCTTAGAGTTTCCTACAAAATCCTGCGATAGATAATTGCATTATTAAATATATATATTGTTTTAAAATGTACTAGCATTTGCAATAATAATAATAAAAGCTATTATCCATACTATACGACAAATATATGTTACAAGTACATGAAATATTGTATATAATAAAGAAATATCTCAAATGTGGAGTCCTACCTGTTTGTTATAAGAAACCTTCAAAGGCACAGTGGAATAGATCATAGTGTTACAGACTTAATCTCTTTATAACATATATTTGCAGCTGCACAAAATAAGAAAAGGGAAAGAAAGAAGAGGAGAGGAAAAGTGATGAAAATCCTTGGTGTCCTGTGGCTAGAAGGTGAGAATTCTCCTTGATCTGCTCAATCCAGTCCCATTAAAAAAAAGCACCAGAAAAATCTTCAATAATACTTAAAAATATAGTTGGATTCAAACAGCGATCAAGCACCCTGAGAGCAGAAAGTAAATTCTTTGGACATCAGTTACGGAGGAATGTTCAAGCTCTCTTCTCCGTGTGAAGTGAACCACTGACAGACAAGAAATCAAGAGGTATGTGAAACACACAGGAGCGGAGGGGGGGGGGAGAAGAAAGAAAAAAAGACCAAAAAGGTGTGTTTGCACACGTCTTCTCTTTCAAGGAAAAGGTTCGAGTTTGCAGAGCCCCTCTTGAAATGAGCACATTGTCTGAATCCAGGATTCCAGGAATTCCAGGTCGTTAATCTGAGCATTCTGAATTCCTGCCAGCCTTGAGGCAGGGAAGGGAATAACACAGGGAAGGAGGGAGGTGTTTGATTTCAGCTTTGTTCAAACGTTATTCAAGAAACGCTGAGAGTCAGGCATCAGCATATACCCATGCCATTCGGGAACCTTTTTTTTTTAAAAAAAAACACTTCTTGGCATCACTAACCTTGACGTTTTCTTCCAGAACCAGCTCTCCAAACGCTCAATGGAAACAATTCAATACATTCTTTGCAGAATAGATGGTTGCACAGGCACATAAGAATGAGACCACATGAATTATTCATTTGAGTAAGCAACTTAATCAATATCAGATCTTATATATGACTCTGTGGTTATGCTTCTCTACAACTAAGCATAACATGCCATATAGCCAATGTTGTATAGACATAATTCACGCGCTCTGTAACTTTCCTCTTTTCCACAGTGCCGTGCAAAAAGCCTCTCAGTCATCATTAGTAGGATTGAAGGGGTGGGGCATATGTGTACGCGTAAAAGAGGAAAAAAAAAAAACTTTGCCAACTTGTGGTTAATTCAATGAAAACATGACCTAAGCTAAGAAGCACTCGGTTTAACCCTCACGCATTTCTATTAAAAGTCAAACATAATTAGCCTTTATTAGCTTGTTGGGAGCCCGACGAGCATCTACAGCAACATTTGTAAAGCTTGTGGCTCTCATGTGTAGCCGAGGTGTAGGAAGAGAACAGCGACCGTGTCCGACACAAACGAAAGCAAACTGTTCAGTATTCAACGGACGACAAAACGTAACGGGTCCGGTGTCCCCGGTGTCCCCGGTGCCCCCCCCTCCTCCTCCCCAATTAGAACAACACAACCGGCGGCGAGCTTTTCCAAACAGCGAGTAAGAGAGTTTAAAAGCGTCGCCTGTGATCCACTTTCAAGGACACTGCAGCTTAAACAGCCGAGCAGCTTTGAACTGGAGAGGCTGAGCTCGAACGGCACAAACACCGCATCGACAAACACAACTCGGTAATTCCGGTAAAAAAAAAGAGAGAGAGAGAGAGGGGCTGGAAGTGCGGGGCCGCGGCGTCGCCGTTTACCTTCTTGTTGTTTTTGACGGGGTAGCCGTTGTATGGGTTGAATCCTGTCCTTGGCGGCACCGAGAGCAGCATTTTCACACGGCGCTTGTGTCCGGAGGAGCGGAGGAGCCGAGGCAAGTCAGCTGACGTCAGCCAGGGAAATTCAGCCAGGAACAGCGGTAGTGATTGGAGTCGCTCTTCCCAGCACTCTCTCTCACACACACACACGCACATACACACGTACATACACGCATACATGCACGCGCGCACACACACATCGCACTGTGTTAGATCTGACTTTATCTGCGGGTTTTTCTTGCCCAGGAGTCCGCAAAGACACTCTCCACGATAACACATTAAAGGCTACTCATGTCCTATTATAGAAAATCCACTGTGAAAGTGCCAATCCAAGTCATCAAACTATAGGATTTGGTGGGGAAAAATTTGGTTTGACTGATATAAGATTTTTAAAACATATTATAATTGTATTAAAATACAATTTAAAAAAATTAAAAAATGAATAAAAGGGAATATATATGTATAATTACAAATAAAAAACATTCGAAATTAAAACTAAATTAAATAAGATTAAACATAAAAATTAAAAACAAAATTCGACTGATATAAAAAACATTCTTTTTACTGAACATCTACTACTTTTCAAAACGCATTTCATATGCAGATGATATGAGACATGGAGCAAAAAGTTGAATAAAAGGGACAAATATATATATAAAAAAAGTAAATCAAAAATAAGAACATTCAGAAATTAAACCTGAATTAAAATTGAATTAGATTAAAAATCCCAAAATTGAAATTAAAAAACAAAACACAAGCAAGAATAAACAAAACAGCAGAAATGTACCTTTACATTAGGTTTGATTGATATAAGATTTTATTTTTTTAAACATTCTTTTTATTGAACATTCAAAATTATAACAGTCCAGCACAGATTATATGAGATATGGAGCAAATCCAGAATACATCCATAGCAATGATCTCAAGAGTCTTTATTAGGTGTATCATTTCAGGCAGTTGTGCTTGGTGTTCCCAGGTACTCCAACACTTTGCCAAACTTGTTGTATAAAGGTCATTTATATATATGTATCTTTCCAGACACATACAGTCTGACACCAAAGACTTCCACAGATGAATTGAAGGAAATAACTAGATAACTGAGATGTTAGATCATGGATATCATAATAAATTGATATGGCATAAGTGTCTTTTCCTGCTACGTTACAGTAAAATTATATTATTTTCTGAACTTACTGTTCTAGCTTGTAAACCTCGACTAGAATGACTGAGATGACTCCCTACAAAATACTCATATAGATAGTAGTTAACCTGTTAAAATCATAAACCATCTAATGGGGGGCAGCATTGAGTTTTATACATATTACATATTTATGTTTGAAAGTTTAGAAACTATAGACTACCGAAATCTATGGTCTACTAATGCTGTCTGCTATTAATGGCAAGTTATTTCAGAATAAATTTGTTTATAGTATGTTTTGAAGACAAATAGAGACACCAAATATCTACAATAAGTCAATACATGGGAGGCACTAGAAGCAAATTCTCACCTGTTGCCCAAAAAGACTAAAACTGGCCCTGGTCACTTGATACCAACCAGAAAAAGAAGACTAATCCACAAAATAAGTTGTCCTTCAAACTCAAATTTTACATCATTGTGTCCTCTGTGGTCATCGTTGGTAACTGTTGGTAACTTATGGTATGGCAGCTAAATTCATTTATTTTATAAGTAAAAGAATGGAAGAAAATCTGACTAATCTAGTTGCACCCAACACTGGTATTTATCATTTCTTGTTATCCCAAACAAACATATATCCTCCTTCTTTATGGATGTAAAAGCCCCAAAGCAGCATTTACAATAGGGCAGGAGAATGGGGGAAAATCTACACTGAATATAAAACAAATATATTTATAGGTAGCAGCGTTTTAATGCTACCTCTGGGTATCTCACAATGTATACAATTATACAACAACCTGCTTTGAACAATAAATTTGAAGCGCACAGAGAAACTTTTCTCTTTCAGATTAATGAAACAGAAGATTACCTTTAAATGAATGAAATGAAATGCTATGTTTTTTGATTAACTCTCAAAAAACAACATGAAGAAAGAATGAAACATAAATGTTCTATGCAGGCTTACTCAGATTTCACACTGTGATCACGGAGGTATCGTATCAGCATATCAGATTTGGGCAAATATCTGCCAGCGTTCTCATATTCAGAGCACCAGGTAAGGGGAGTAAATCCATTGAATACTAAGAACTACAAAGATACGAGACAATAGTTCCATTATTGTCCTAAATTTGTCAAGATTTGTGAATAAAATAACAATAGGCTTACACATCAGATAGTAGTGATCAAAGGGATGTAAATGATGTGACCATAGGGCATCGTCTGTGAAAACCTCAAAGAAAATATACCCGATATTTGATAGGATGTTTGCGGTGTTCTGTGGTGTAACAGCAGCCTATGCATGTTTCCATATATAATAGTAACATTCAACACTCCAAGGTATGAATGATTCCATCTCTATTGTTTTCCTTGTTCAGGTTCCTGGATCTGACCCAAATTTACAAATAACATGAGAAATAGGATAACAGAGTAAAAAAAAATATCTTGAATCCCTTGGCCTCATTTGTCATACTTTTAGACAGCTTGCAACATATGAATAAAAAAAAAGGAACGAAAAAAACGTTTGTATCAACGGAAGTTGCTTGGCAACTAAATCCCCTGACCCTTTTGCCTTGTCTTGCGTGCCCTGACTGATTAGTCCTCAAGTGTGTAGAAAACACATTGTTCATTCAGCCACATAGTGCATGTGTTTTTAGCTATGGCATTTTTATCATACATGTACAATTGCAAAACACAGAAAGGCAGAGGACAGGCCTATATACTTATTTAGATCTAGATGCACGGGGGATTTCATCCTGATTTCATCATGACGGTCTAGTCAGACAGACGGGAGAGGCTCAGCTGAATATATAATCTCTCTCTCTCTCTCTCTCTCTCTCTCTCACACATCCTCTGTTTCCCACACACATGCATGTACTCAGTGTCAAAACTTGATGCATTGGTTGAATTTAAATAAAAATAACATTATTTTGCTTTGGCCATTATTCTCTCCGGCTGAATATCGACACTTTTCGGATTGGACCCATGCCAGACTGCGGTTGGGTCGTCCCCCCTCTGTTTCAATCTCTATGCTGTTTTGATGTGTGTGTGTGTGTGTGTGTGTGTGTGTGTGTGTGTGTGTGTGTGTGTGTGTGTGTGTGTGTGTGTGCGCGCGCAAGTGTTTGGCCAGATTGGCCGTGAGTTCCACAAGAGCTCAAGGACAGTGTGGGGAGTGACTCAGTGTGCAGAGTGCCCGGGCCAGCCAACACACACTGTAAACTCGCCGGTAACGGGAATAGTGGGGCCCGTTGGGAGCTGTGGGGTTTTGGATGGGGTTTCCTCTGCTAACAGGCAGAAATATGTGTAACTCTATACCGCAACAGAATTTTAATCAAGCAGTCAAATCTAGAATAATCTAGAGTTGGAAGAAGTTTGCAGCACTGGTAGAACGACCTCAGTCACACGTGAAATCGCTGCTTTATCTACGAATCTAAGACTCCTGTGAAAATGTCGAAATTTGTGTTGGAATGGGATTCAGTCTCCAGTGATTTGTATGGGGGGAGGGTTGCAGATGGGGGAGAAGTAAGAGGGGTGGTGCTGGGGGTGGGGCGGGGTTGGGGGTTAGGCAGGCACAGGCTGCTGGTGCATGCTCGACATTCCTCAGGTGTTGTCAGCATGGCTTGCTTAGTAATTACCTCTTTGTGAAAACATGCACAAAGCCACACTTTACCAGCAAACCGAAGGGCAGCAACTAAAAAAAAAAAAGCTGTTTGTGGGGGAAGAGATGTCAGAGACAGATGAGAGTACATTTATATTTACATTTATATATAACATGAGCCAGTTTTTTTTTTAAAGAATGAGCGTGCCTGAGTAGAATTCGTCGAAAAATGACGCACATGGCACGACGCCGTGGTGTTTCTGAATGCATGTGGTGCAGCTACAGATGCGGAGTGTATGTGTGTGTGTGTGTGTGTGTGGGTGAGAGTCAGGGGTCTGATTTACGTTGCAATCCATCTTCCCTAAAGAATATGGGCAGGTTAGGCAATGATGTAATGTAGCCAAGCAGACCTCGGTATGCGGGCCTACTGGCGTTGATCAGAGTTGCAAAAATGGTGGTCGGCTTTCGCGCACAGAATCTTTTCTTAACTTTGTATACCGGGAGTAGATTTATGTGATCATCTCCATCTGCGTGTTATTTTCATGGTTCCTTCTTCTCCCTTTTTTTTTTCTTCAGAAGTCATCACTTTCATCATTGACAGGATTGTTACAGAAGAAGCAGGTTCTCCCTGTCTGGGAACACTTCTCTCTCTCTCCACCCCCCCCTCCTTCTCCTCTCCCTCCTTTGCCCAGGCTCAGTCTCCTTGGCTGGCTTGCTAAAAGCTGAAGGATTGTGTGCAGATGTGCCTGGAGAGAGGCCAGCCCCTCTGCCCTGGGAGAACATGTGGTCTGGGAGTGTTTACGCTGGCGCTCTTTCAAGCTGTCTCCCACACAGCATGCTGGCGTCTGTCTCTCCTAGATGACAATGCTCAACCCTCCTCCCACGGAGGGGGCACTCTCAGGTTGAGGTGACACCAGCAATCGTGTTGATTCAACTGTGCTGACAAACACCGAAGACGGCAGTGTAAATAAATGGAAACAAATTGGTTTGCATAAAAAAAAAGAGAATTTTTCCAGTGAACCTGAAAACAAGCATTAACACGGAATGATACTTTGGTTGCAAACTATTTACCATTCCCCCCCCCCCCCCCCCCTTCCATAACATTCTTTTTGTTTTATATTCCGATTTGATGTTTGGGGTGAAAATATGCGTGGATTCAACAGATATCACTTCAGGCCTGTTTTGTTTTTTTTTCCACAGATTATCTATCTACTTCACATTCTCTGCTGCGATTCTGGCTCTGGGCAAGCATCTGTAAGCTGAAAAGCCCCGAAATGGCACGCTTGTTAACACTGGTGGCAGTGAGGTCATTGTCAGGTTTGTTTAGCGTGAAATACACACCTGTTGTTTTTAGTGCCCGTGATTAAATGCCAGTGGGAAAGAGAGACACACGCTGCACAACACCACAGAGAGAGAGCTCATAAACGTCTCCCCCTGCAAAGCCTGCCACGGGGACGAAGATCCCCACATGTTTGCTTTTAATCAAATGTCTAATCAGAGCTTTAACTGGGAATCTGACGTGTAAAATTAACCAAGTATTGCATCAAAGTCTTGTATTATTTTTGTTGCATTAGTAAAAGGATTCAGAGCCGGAATCTCTCTAAAGTTAGTATTCAGTGCCCCCTGCAGGTTTTATGAGAACACTCTTAATTTATATTAACAAATCTAAACTGTAATTTCACAAAGGTTACTTAATGTTATAAACAGCTATAGTGGTAAAGTTGCAGTTCCCTCGTGGAAGACGTTTTTAATAAGATCTCTTTATTATATTTATTTATATAAATTCTCATTGAAAAGCAAAATGTATTAACAGTTTGGGAGGCCACTCATATAATCCAGTAAGTGCTAGTAGGTACCCTTTAATTTATCTCTTCCACTGTCATCATTTTTTATACATCCAGAAAAATGTGTTTTTTATGATCAAAATAATAACTGGAATAATGGATGCATGGGGTGAACCCTTTAAAATCTTTGCAAATTATTGCAAATATCCTGGGCCTAGTTGTTTTTTTGCAGCCAGGTAATGTAATTATGAATAAGAATTAGGAAAAAAAGATTTTTATCTTTACCTAAGCCAGGAAGACTTTGGCACTATTCTAGGCTACATGCTCAAATACACCAAATTGTATTTATATTGCCCTTTTCAAAAACAATGTTTAAAAAGTAGGCCTACTTCACGATAAAAGGCAGAATAAAAACCAATAAAAGCAACAAAACAAATATACGGCACTTGAACACGCGGAATACAAAAATAAAATCATTCAAAAGTTAAATTATAGCCTAAAAATATGTCTAAAGATGTTAACAGACTGATTCCAAATCCATTTCAGTCTAAATATACGTGTCATTTCCTCATTTTACCAGTAGGGGGCACTATCTAGTGAAGAATGCAGAGGTTGGAGAGCAGAGCCTGGGCTACACACACACACACACACACACACACACACACACACACACATTGAAAGGTGCAGCTCTGAATATGTGAAAGTGAGAAAATACAGGAATAGAATTCAGGTAAAAATGGTGGGGAATTGAATTAAATTTACAAAAATAAAATAAAAGAAATAAACTTTCTTTCACTGTTAATTACACATTACACGTTCGCTCGGTTAATCGCATCTTCTTATGAGATGCCTAAGATTTTCCTCAGCAGCAAGAGCCACAGACTTGTATGAAGTCTGAAAATAAACGAGGCCTATTTCTTATTGGGAGGGGAAAAACACTTAAAAGTAGACATCATGTTCACCATCTCTGCAAATCAGCGACTCGGTGTTTTACAGCTGTTTGACCAACTGTTTCACAATTTCTCATCATTCCCTATTGTTTTTTTTTAAAGCAAGAACAAACAGATCCTGTTTCAGATATTGAGCCAACATGGCTGATCCCCGAGCGCCAGTTGCAGCGCCTCCTCCTCTCTCTCTCCCACCTCCACGGCTGACGAAGAAAAACGCATGAAATAGGAGGAAAAAAAAGGAGGTGCGCTGAGCATGCGCAAACGGCGCTTTCGGTTATCGTTTTTTTTTTTTTTTGGAGGAATCGAGCTGGTTACGTCACGGGCTCGTTCACAGTGCTCGGCGCTTGAGATTCACCCATCCACTCATGCAGCCACAAGCGCAGGAGGGAGGCATCGGCGCTCCGAGGGAGAAAAAAAAACACGCTTTTACTTTTTAATTTCTCTTTTTGAGTTTGTTTTTTTTTTTGGTGGCGGCTGGAGGTGAATAAACTGAGCGAGCTCCTGTGCGAACGCTGTGATCCCGGTGGCATGGTGTACTGAGGAACGAGAGACCCCGGCAAGCGCAAGAGACACAAGAGGTTACGCCGTGCATCATGTTCGAATGCCGATAATCAGTTAGAAATATACATGACTGCGCTGCTGCATCGCCTATAGCCTCGCCGGGCTGTAGCGATTCTCTCTCCCCCTTTTTTTTTTTTTTTTGATCCCCCACACACACAAGCCCCCGTCTGAAGCGGCCGCCGTGCTGGGGGGCTGAAGGAAGGGGGGGCGACTGTACGGACAATCGCACCCGGACCAGTGAAAGGGGGTTCGGATGAGGTGCCCGATCGGGTCGTTTGCTCTCAGAAATCTAGCCAACTTTTCCTCCGTTCCTTTCTAACGGCGGTGCCGTCGGGCATTGCTTCGGGAGATGGCGATGAGGTTGCTGTGCTTGGGATTTATGCTCAGCCTGGAGATCATATCTCCTCACGGTGCCACCGTAGGTAAGAAGCCTGTTGTGTTATCTCGCGTTGTGATACTCGAGGAAGCATGATCACTTCTTGTTGTTGCTCTTCTTCTTCTTCTCCCCCCTTCCTGCAAAGCATCCGTGCACACACAAAGGCCCTATGTTCACCGGAGTTAACAGCCAACACCGACCGTATAGGTTTGTCTTCATACAATAACGCAGTGTCCTCAGGGGTAGAGATCGATATCAAGGAGAGCGTTTAATTTAGAGACGAATAAGCAGTGGGGGCCCTCTTATTTTATTTATTCGTTATTTTTTTTTCTTCTAATTTTGGCCTAAAAATCGGCCGGTGCGTTTTTTTTTTTGGAGCAGACAGCCCGGGCCTGGCTGCCTGCAAAGGATGGCAGACACAGAGCTTATTCACAGTTGGAATATTCAGCAGGTAAAAAAAAAAAAAAAAAGCGATGGCAACACTTGCCGTGAACGACCCTTTTCCTAACCTACAACGACGTTATTTCTGAGTGACTGCGACAAAATGGCTTTATTCTCCCTCCCCTTTTTCTTAAAACAACAAAAAAAATACCAACACAATCCCTCGTGTAGCCTATTTTCTGGCTACAGCTGATCGCCACCATTCATATATTTTTTTTTTGATCCATGCAAACACGGCAGCACGCCCGAGTTTCGTATCAAACCTGTGGCAGCCGGATCGGTTTCCATGTTTGTTTTCGGTTACTTGGCGCATATGACAACAAAGTGTTGTGTCCGCTTGTTAAAGCTGTAATCTTAATGGCGTGGCGTGTCCAGACGCGCAGCGTCTGTGGAGCTGGGAATCGCCTACCACTGACAGACAGGTAATGTCTGATAGTAATCCTCTAACGTCCCGGGATCTCCTTAATAGCCCCGGATCCCTCATGGTAATAATGAGACATTAAATGCACCTGTTGAGCTAACAGCTTCCTCCTTTTCCTGTCTTGTAATATATGAGGGGAAACAAAAATAGCTCTAATATCCCTACAGATATTTTACCACATCCAACATGTAGCATGTTGACATATTCCTGCAGCATTTTTAAAATCATTCATAATACTCTGATGTGAAACAGGATCAGACTGTCGTTTAATAGTGGTCTGAAATCCTTCTATACACCTTTACATCATTAATATCAATCTGACAGGTCATCTCACTCTTGATAGTATATTTAGTTTGATGCCAAACCACATCTGCCCTTTTCCCTTGTTTGAACTTATATAAGTTTCATTGACTGAAAGCCATAGTTGAGGTTACAAGAGTCTGCAAAGCTCCTCCCACCTCCTCCATCAGTATGTAACATCTGGACACAGGGAGACCATTAATCCAACTTAGATGTGACTGCAGGGGGGGGGGGGTGTTGGGGGTTGAGGGCGGGTGAAGCGAAATGAACTTCAGCGAGAATCACTCTTGGATACTGTCTTAAACTGACATGTAGTTACATCACAGGGACTCCGAGATGGATACGGTACGCGCGTTATGTCATTATTAAGAGTTGATTTATGAGCCTCCCATCAGAGCAGTTTTGCTCCAGAAGCGTAGAGATGGCCCAACGAGTGGATTCAAATCCTAAGGCCAGCCACTCTGACCGGATTTGTCGACACCGGGCCACGACATGAATTTACGAATGAGAAAGGATTAGAGAGAGGAAGGTCAGAAGGCCACAGCTGACGGTTAAACATAGCATGTTTGCTCTTGATATTTGCTGTTGATTAGTTTTTATGCTCGCACCACTTAAAGGTGTCGTCCTTTTAGGTCGGAGCACGGTGCATACAACGCCGAGAGGAGGAAAGTGTCCGTTTTGAAGTTGGAAATCGGTGAATCTATGTTATACAAGGGATAGGGAATATGACATAATCACAGTTTGAATCAGTGCTTGGTTATATAATGGGTGAAGTAAGGACTCCAAGTAATTGTCTTTTAATGGTGGATCTATAGATCTTTTAGTGACTATTCGATTATTTGATTTACTAAGTAGCAGGAAACTGCAATAAAAGTGGAAAGTAAATGCCCATCACAATTTCCAAATGATATCTATGTGGCTAGTTTTGCCAAATAACAGCCCAAAGCTGAAATATATAATAATTAGAAGAGGAGGGTAAGAAACTGGAAACATTAAATTACTACTTGGTACCTTTTTTACGATTGATTATCAAAATAGTTGCTAATTTTCAGATCAACTAAACAATCTATCAACTTATTGTTTCAGTTTTACTTGATATACCATAGCTGATATATCTCAGCTATGGTATTTTAAGACCTAAATGAGACTTTTTTTTGTTTTTCATTTGCAAACCACAACTCATGCAACTAAATGGCACCCTACTAATTAACAATAATATGTTCATATTTCATTACTTTTCACTACTGATCTTCCATGTAGAAGCCTTTACAGGCAGAAGAATCCATTGGTGAAAAGTGTAAACCTGGGTCAGAGGCTAAAGAGGTTGAATTCCTGAGGAGCCTACACTCTGTTTGCCTGACCTTTTTAATGGGACCTGGTGTTACCTTTTCCTCAGAACTGTCACTGGAAACATCTGCTGGAAAAATTCAGCATCCCTCATACAAATTCAACAGATAATAGCACTTGGATTGCTCTCTTCAGTTCTTCCAAGTGGAGGCCACTGGGGAGTGGTTATTGTGCCTCGGTACACCTGAGGCTGTGCGTTGACTTCACTCTGATCAGGTAACACCAATAATCCTCAAAGTAATGTCTGCCATGCAGGCTCCTCACGAAGAAACATGGAACAAAATGCATCAAATATTTAGATTGAAATAAAGCCAGTGTTGGGTTTTGATACATTCTTTGGGCCTCTGAAGGAAATTTTATGCAAAGCATATGTGCAGGTGTTTTGTATTTTGGTCCCAACGTAGCGAAAATATTTTTGAAACGATAGCAGACAGTGGGATTCTTGACCTTAGCTGCAGAACAAAAAAAAAAACATTTCTATCCCTCTACTTCCTGCACTGCCGCTCAGATTAACATAAATATCTTCAGCGTTGTTCCCCGTGTGTTGAAGACGGGCGACCACAGATGAAAGAGTGTTTGTTGATTCTGTATAGCAGGCGTGTACTGTAATTGGTGTTTTCTACTACCTACATCACTGTTTACCCTGTTTAGCTCCTAAGCTCCAAAAAAAAAAAAAAAAAAAAGTAACGGATTTTGACCAAATTTAAAACCAGGCTCTTTCTGTGCGTCTCTGCTTGAGACAATTTAATTGTTATACAGTGATATCTCTTTGAAATTTTTTTTAACACGCCACACATGGGAATGTAAGGCCCTAAGCATGTTTTTAGTCAGGGGGAATGCTTTTTATTGTCCTTCCACTTCTTAAAGGAAGAACGCCGTGTTGTTCAAATGTTGCAGAAGGCCGCAACGTTTGCCCGACACCTGGCACAGCTGTGGGAATGCCGTCTCCGTGACTGCTGTTTTACTTCCACATCGCTAATGATGATCTCCTCACCTGGTGCCTCAACTTGACCACCCAGTTTGCCTGTTTCTGGAGGCTTTCATCCGCGGCTCCTTGTGTGGCGGTCCTATCGCACCGAGGTAGCCTACTCCTTGCGTATCAACGTCGGTGCCTGGCTTTGTCGACCGGAGAACTGATTTGGTCGCTGTGACCTTTTTCCACACCTGGTCAGAGAAGACTGGGTTAGATCTGATATATGGAGATAAAATTCCAATTTCATGGACTGTTGCAAAGTGTCAAAGCCGCTCGCTTTCTTCAAACTCACAGCCGTCACGGCCAATCATCGGATTGCGGTCAAGCGTGTACCAAATGTTTGCGCTGCGTGTGTAATAGCAAAAATATGGACACAATTAACTTATCTCTCAAATTAATAAGGGGCTGTGTAAATGTTTCCGTTTTTTAATGGATTGTACCAATACGAGTAGAAAAGGAGTCATTAATTACAGTTTCTTGGCGCTTGAAAAAGAAAATATACACGTAACTGTAGTTTAGATGTTTAGTTTGTAAACATTGAAGAAGACCATTAAGAACCTTTTATTATTATATATTTTCTTTTTGCTTAAATTGCCATAATTTTAATCCAAATAATCTACATAACAGTGTAAACACCTTACAAGTATATGTATTTGCTGCAACAATCATGAATACCTTTCAACAGAATTGCCAAAATTCTTAAAAGCATAAAGGCTTAAAAAAATATTTTATAAAGACATTGAGTATGACAATGAAATGGCCCTTATAATGAAATGTTATTCCAAAAAAGAATATTGTGTCATTGTCATCTTTTTTCAGTCACCAGTTATGGATCAAAAAATCTTCACTTACAATCCTCACAATTTATTTACAAGTATTTGTTTATTAAATAAAGTGAACTGAACTAGACATCTTTTCTATAGCGATGCCTTCATAAAAAACACTGCAGGCAAACTTAAATTGCACTAATTTCACATCTTAGAAGGGAAATCTCAAGCTTCCTGTGGTTTTATTAACATAAACATGAAATGCACTTCAGTTCCAAAACATATTAATAGCTGTTGAGATTCATTTTCTGTGTTTTTCGCCTCAAACCTATTACATGTCACCAGTAACCAGTTGGATGTTGTCTGTAGTCCTCAACAATACTATCAAGTTTGAAGGGTGTGTGTAGTCTTTGGCTTAAACAGTGCATGCCAAGGTCCACTGCTTGAGGGTGAAAAGTAAAATAGCTGCAGACAGCTGAGTTCCTATTCCACCATAACGTTCTGCTAAATCACCTGTCCTGATGTTCTTGTGTCTGCTTAATTTTAAAAGCTCAAAAGACCTTTCCGTGTTATTACACACACGTTAGGATCACGCTGCCGAACAAAGAGGTCATCTGTTAAGATGTGAAGTGGACGACAACTCGTTTGCGCATTGTTTGAGTCATTCTGAGCAATTATTGAGTCAGGCACATTCCTCCCTTCTGCCCTTTTTCTTTTTCTTTTTTTTTTTTTTAGAGTGAATCTAATGAGGCATTCATCAAGGGAGATCCACTCGCATTAAATCACAGAGACATTTCATCTTTGAACTGAAGTAAATCCTCTCGTAACATGCAGCATTCGTCCCTTACTTCTGTAGCCTTGGATGTTTTTTTTCCCGGTAGCATCGGGGGGGACAGAGGCATGGTGAGATTTACAGCCATCTCAGTGGCAGTGAATGCCTTAATTTATGTGGTCCAGCCCTCGTTTTGCGGCTCTATTCTCATAACGGCTGAATCTGGGTTGACTTTTCCTCTATGGGTTCACGTAGCTGTGTTATGAAGAGGCTACAGGGTGTGTGTGGAAGAACTCTCTATTCTACCATGAGCCTATTTAGATGTATCTTGATCTCCATCGTCACTTATGTCTTTTACTGTGTAACCTTTTACTGCTCTGGCCTGTGATGTCCTGCAGAGCCTCATCAGGTTACCACCGAGGTCAAAGCTGCACCCTTTTGTTGTGCGATGGCACAGAAAACAAATCTTTCGGGCGCAAGAGTAGACACTATCTCTGTTTGTGCATGTTCAACGTCTTTGATAAGAAACGAGATAGCCGCCTATGGACATTGCATGTGCACTGTGCACTGGTTGAAGTGCTCCAGGTCTTGGCTGTGCCTTGGCCTGCACAAAGCTAAGCAGTTGCGTATTGGTTGGGTACTGCACAGTGTCACCTTTGGGGAGGTTTATTCAATGGCTACAGCAGTGGCAGAGGCAGGGGCAGATAACATTTATCACACTGCATCTCAACTCTTAGTTGTAGAAATGTTCTGCAGGCGTGGAACACAAAACCATTTGCCTGTGACAGCTGTATTAATTAAGGTAGAAGAGTATTTCCTCCGACAGACAGCAGAAGAACCCAGCTGAAGCACCTCCCGTGCAGATTCTTTACTTTTTTTTTTTTTTTTTGTATGCACTTGATTCTAGCCTTGAAGGCAATCAGAAACGATAACTTTTCCCAAGAATTCAAAAATGAAAGTGGTTTTGGTTTTGTTAAAAATTGAGCTTCTCTGTAAAAGATTGTCTTTTTGAGGCAAAGCTATACACATGAAATCAATTATAAGGTGCTGGAATGTGCTGCATGGATCTGGAGCTGATTTGTAGAGCAGAGATGGGCCATTTGTGGAAGATAGATTAGGATGGGGTGTGGTGGTATTGGGGGGGGGGGGCAGTGTTGTTTTGACCTAGCTGGTGATGGTTTCTGGAGGACTCCATCTTTCGGCTGCTGAATCGGTGCCACAAAACAAGTTACTCTCCATCTCACTCTGTTCCATCCCTTCCTTCCTTCCTTTTCGGCCTTTTGAGATGTTTTTCTTTTTTGTTGTTTTGGATTACAAAAAAATAAAGCAACGCCTTAAAATCCCTCTTGGTAAATGGAGATGTGGCCTTGGGAGTTCTTTTTTTATTGGGGCACTCAGGAGGGTCTTCTTTTCTATAAGAGCCAGGCTCTGTGTACGTTTATACATTTGCTCATTCGCTCGTGTGTAATGCTTTTTGCCATGCACAGTGCTTGAGGGCAGTTCAGTGTGCACTGTTTAGACAGCACAAAGCTCCAGTGGCCCTGCATAAGGAAATACAGTGTGTGCTCCATACAGCTGGCAGTATGCTCAAACTCGGGCCAAGCCAGCCAACTGGAGCCAGAACATCCACATACCAGGATGTAACTCGATGATTTATAGCGGAGCATGTAGGACATCTCAGATTCAACCAGTTGTTCTGTGAATCTTACTGCAACACCACAATGTTTTGCATAAAAAACAGGAGTTCGTAAGTTGACTTTCTCTTACACAACCACGCTCGGCCCTCTGTTGTCCTCGAGAGCAAGTGCACGTTTAAATATATCAAGAAAAATATAGCTTATTATGTCTCAGCTCTGTGGACTTCCGAGTTTGGTTTTCAGCACAAGGCAAACCATTGATGGATGTCTTTTGGTCAGTAAAACAGCAATCACTTCACCAAGATGTCATGCTTTAACAAGATAATGAGTAAAATATATAGAATTACTGTCTGTAAATTTCTAATTTTGACCACAAACGTCCCGATTTTGTAGGTTTATGCAAGTACGAGCTGGCAACCCATTAAAAAATAACAAAATCTGGCGTTTAGTTAAGTGTAGAGAACTTGATATTGAGATAGAAACATTAATCCTATGTCTAATGGTCAGATATTCAAGACTTTTTCTCAGTGTATGGACATTCAGGCATTCTTGCTCTTGCAGTCACCTCAAGGACTTTCTCAGCTTTTATATTTAAAGCTTTTACTGTCTTTTTTGCTGTTTTAAACGACACGCACCATCAGTGCATCATATTGTAACTCCATCAGAGTGCAAAGACTAGTATTGGTGTTTGTGGAGGACAGCTGTTTTAAAACCATGCTCTGTATTTTTAAATCAGCCAAATAAAGATATTCGTTCATGGTATAATTTCTTTTCAGAAATAGGAACTCCTGCTTCCTGTGGAACTTCTGAAGTTGCTCTTATTTAGTAATAGCGTGAAATTTAAAGCTCTTGAGTGGCTGATCTCACTTTTAATTGTTGATCACAGGCAACAAAAGATGAGGTCACTATTTTTTTTTTTTTTTAAAGTGATAATCCTTCTACTTTGCGGGTAGATTTGAATGCTGTAGCATTTCCTACCATTTAGTCACAGCGGTGTGATCAAGTTGCCAATCAGCTGTGGCAGGAAATGCTTCAGTCGGAATAGCATTATCAAGAGGGAACTCTGTTGGCAGCGAACACACTGGGCTTATAGGAGTTCCTGTAAGTGGAGTATGTACCTTGATTCAATGGGATTGGTGTTTGCTGCTGGGCCAATCCCAGGAGACCAAATAAAGGCCTTCTTCATTCCCTTTTGTAGGTAAAGTGGACTCAAACGTCCTAGCCTGATTTGGACCCTCTAAAATTGTCAGTACTTTGGCAGTTACCTTGGAAAAAAGGGACTTTGCAGGGTGAATTAACAATTCACATCTCTGTTTGAGATATTTCAGTGGGCTTTGAAAGAAGACTGCTGAGGGGGGGAATGCTGCCAGTCTTTTCCCCCGGTCTCTAACCCCTCCTCAGCCGCAACCTCCAATTAAGCTCAGAGGTTCTCCCCTCTGTGGTCGTTTCATGCTGGTGTGTAAAGCGATGATAAAATTAGAACCCGCAATGTTTTATTTCCAGTTTTATGCCCACTCATAGGGAACAACTGCCTCTGCCCAGCTGCTTCACACAGGGACCAGCGAGACTGAGGGAATGCCTTCACACAGCAGCTTGTCCAGAGGTTTCAATGCTGTTACTCATTTCAGCTCAGGGCCCAGCCAGTGCGGCTGCTGGTTTGGTGGTTGGTTGTTTAGGCAGATTAAATGGTAAATGGCAACATATAAACCCAGGCAAATCCAGTGTATTTACCACCATAACAAGTCTACCAAGACATTGGCGAGCTGAAAGGAAGGAAAACTAACAAGTTGGCCCCGGGCCATGGCTAGCCTCCCTCTCATTCCTTCACCGAGGGCTTGGGTGTGTGCATGTCATTTAAACTGATTCATTCACTGGTCTCTATCCAGTCTTTTACAACTCTCCTTCTCACTCTCATCTCAAATTTTACATCCTGTCAGGGCCTTGTGACGTTTAATATGTACTCTCTGTTTTGGCATTTCACCGCCCCGTTTAAATCTTATTTTCTTGCATCCCTTGAATTGTGTTTTGTAAGGTTTGCCCTTGCCATTGTGTGATGAGGAGAACAGGGTGAAAGCTCTGCATTTTAAATTCTGGCTCTCTCCTCCTCCTTAAATATCAAGGTCTTAGGTTAGTTTAATGGAATGGTGTGATGTGATCCCTGCAACCCTTAAGCTGCTAAATGTACTTACAAAGACATGAAACTTAAGTGTTTGAGACATGCATAAATTACATTGTCGAATGTAGAAAAAAAAAGACCAGGGTCTAAACCGCTTAGTCTTATTCTGGCAGTCAAAAGGGAACCTGATTGTAGTGATCCACTAGTCTCATGCTCTCTTCTAATTTCACATTCTAACCCCCTTGTGGTGTGCAGCCCCCCCCCAACACCTCCCACAAATTTTATTTGTATAGCCCAAGATCAAAAATCACAAATTTGCCTGACCGGACTTTACAGTTTGTATAGCAATATAACATCCTCTGTCTTTAGACTCACAATTAGAATAAAAAAAACGGGAAAAGAAATGGAGGAAACCTAAGGAAGAGCAACAGTGAAGGGATGACGAAAGACCAGGGGGGTGGCCATGAGATATGTCTTGTCCATCCTATAATCCCAGAAAAAATGTTAATGCTAAGTTGTTGTTTTTTTTAGCTTTTCATTTCATTATAAATGATCTCCCTCTGCTGTAAATTTCAGGTGCTCTGTATATAACTTTTCAGGTTGTCAAAATCTCACTGCTTTCCAATTGGTTTGTTTGAATAGGGGGCATGATGGCCAAGCCTTTCAAGCAGCAAGGATGATGCTATATAGGCAGCAGCTTGAACCTTCTTTAATGCACTTTAACAATGTGTTGTGCAGGTCACAATCCAGGATTGGATTAAGAAGAAATGGCAAAACATTCTGTGGTATCTGGTGCTAAGACCTTTAGTAAAATTAGTTTTCACTCAGAGGTAGTGGGCACAACCTACCATTTGGTTTTAGCTTTTCTTTTGTCCTTTATTATTATTGTTATTATTATTATTATTATTATTATTATTGGAGTGAGTATGCTTAGTAAGAGTAGAAAGTGGTGGTTTTCACTTATTTTGCAGGTACTTTTTTTATCTGCCCCCTGCCAAATTACAGATATTCTGGTCACACCTTTGCAGAAGATGTGCAATGCATGTTGTGTGCACATAACCAAACACAAATTACATAAATGCAACATTGAACGGGATAATGTTTTAATATTTAGATGTGAAGAATGGGATGAAGAGGAGGCTGAGCAGCTTCCAGATGTCATCAGGAACAGAAACAGAACAGGATGTGAGCCCAATGACCTCCATCATGGAGACATACTCACAGAGGACCTACTACACATGGGAGACTCGCATCATCCCATTCACCACATACACGGGCGATGAGACAAGAAAAGACATTATTTACACAGAGAGGGAGAGAGAAAGGGATTAATACATCATTTAGAGAGAGCGAATGAGAAAGACAGACACGTGAGGTGAGGCTGAACTGACAGCCATGGGAAGCACAGCGGTCCCAGGATGGGTGTCCAGCAAGAGACAGCTGAGAGACAAGAGAGGACAGGAGGAGAAAATGAGATGAAAGAGGGGCGCACAGCTTGGACGCTCGTGGAATAAGAAAACAAAAGGTTACAGAGATGCAATTGTTATCGGGGCACTTGCAATAATCAATAACCTTGTCGGCAAGACAGCACTTAGTAAATTCATGCCAAGTATGTAGGCAAGTCATCTGGGGGAGAGGGGGCTTAGTCCCTGCAGAGAATCACAATGAGACCTTCAGCGCTGTCCTTCCCAGAGCATTGCTGCAGCAGTACAATGACCACAACAACCTCCTGCCTGAAATGGCCATTGTGGTCTTTCTTTCTTTGAGCGTAACATTTTTGTATATATTTGGCAGCCTATTTTTATTCTTCCTCACGACGAGGGAAAGCATTATCCTGGGATTGGGAGTTAGGCTCTTGATTTGGCTATTTTAGTGACAGAGGCATCTCTGAAAAAGATATGTGACTGTTTTGTGGGTATTAACAGCGATATGTAGGAGGATCATGGAAGGAAACACATTTAGGGTCATTTTTCAGTGGTGTGAGCACGCAATTCAAATTCCGTTCACCTCAATTGCATTTGGGCGGAACCAGAAATCCAATCTTAAAACATGGGCAAATACCAAAACTATCCGCATGGTAAGCTATTGCTGGAAATTGATGTTTTTTAATAATTTGGGTGGGGCAGCAACCCAGTTTGATGAATTTTTAATGAGTGACAAATGCAGTTTTGACAGACTGATGCGCCACCTAGTAGGAAGAACCAGGGCTTTTCTGAATGAGTTGAAGCATGTCAGCAATGTTAGGCCGCTGATGGGTCATGAGTGTGGTGCTGTGGTGCTGCTCGGCTGTGGTATACCTCAACAATCTGTGCCGACTTACTGCCCATAACTACCACGCTCTGCAGTTTCCCATGGGTCAGACAGCGATTGAATGCCCTGTTATGTCTGTGCCGTGACACATGAAAGAGCCTCTGTGGTAGAACTTGAAAAACACCTTCAGAGTAATAAAAAAAAAAAAAAGGCAGAAAGAAATGAGATGTCCGTAAGAAGAGGGGGAAACAACAAACAAACTGAAAACTAAAAGGCACCACTGTTGGTTGTAAAGATCTAGAGGAGGTTTCTTTCTGACTCGAGTGTGCCTGTGGGTGCTTTGATACAAAAACATCACTGTAAACTTGGGTTGACCCTTGCATGTTGCTTTGCCCTGCGGAGTTAAGATCTACGCTGCTTTAAGCTGGAAATTTCCTATGTGCATTCTGAACAGGAGAGAATGGTTGTTAAAAAAAATAACTACATCACATTACACGGCCATACAAATACTGTATGACGCATTCAAAAAAAAAAAACATTCACTTTCTTGCTGGCATTTTAAAAATAGGTTTGCAGGAGAATTGCATGTTTGTGATTCTGAAGTAGAGCTATGGCAATGTGACTAATAATTGATATGGCAGTATTTTTCAAAATTGTATCGATGTCACAGTATTTTTTTTTTTTTTATTGCATGGCTAGATGCCATATTCTAATAATTGTATAGGAAAAGGAAATGATTAATCCAGTAAATTAGCTTTGAATTGCTTTTCTTGTCAGTCCCCTTAGCAAACATGTCTTTGAGTGACATCTCTGACTCTTGTTTTGTGATGCAGTGCCAACGTTACCGTTCCCTGCAGACGTGGAAGAGGGCGCAGATCTTTGTGTGTTGCCTCCTGCGGCTACAACTTTAGCCCGACAACATTTCAGATAATGGGTGTTTGATCAGCGTCAGATTTTTAAGCCGAAGTACTTCCACACAACCAGCACGCTTCCTATTTTTGGTAGAAGTTCCTCTGTGTCTGATGTTCCTCATGTTTTTCACCACTCAACACACACAGGCTGTGCTCTCATATGAAGCTTGTTTGGTACAACTGCAAAACGGTCCCCTTCTCAATCAGAAGCATTTTAAACATTCAGTTGTTTTCGTGGTGATCACATCAACTTTCCCATTCTTTTCAGCTCCCAAAACTGATGACCAACCCAAGACATGCAGTTCTAAGCAATTTGTATGTAAGGATCAGATGACCTGCATCTCCAAAGGCTGGCGCTGCGATGGGGAGAAGGACTGTCCTGATGGCTCAGACGAATCGGCAGATATCTGTAAGTATGCCTGCATGCAACTATCCGCTTAAATGGCCTCTCAGCAGGTGTTTGTCTCTCATGCTCCTGCTAGTCTGGCGTGTTTGACAATGACGAGGATTAACGCTGGTTTTACTCAGCTTTGTTTTCTTGAGAACCCTATGTTGCAAGTCAGTCTTTTGAGTAATTACTTACACCTCATGTCGGCACAGTGTTCACTGCCTCGAAATGGCCATGTAGAGACAACAGAACAATGTTCAGACAGTTTAATTTGGGCCTGAATAAGAGGGCAGGTTATGCCCTTTCTACGGAGGACACAGACTCAAAATGTTTGCTCTGGCTGCTCCACTGAATTATAGCTCTAATTATGCGGTTGTGTTTAGTCTGGATGTTCAGGGATGTGTCTGCTCTTGTCTGGGCTCATACAGGATCTGTGCTGTCCCTGAGAGTCTTGTCCCACTCACATAGGTCAGCGTCTCCATCCTGCCATTCTGTCCATAAACTCTCCTGGGTAAAAGCCTCTTTATATGCAGGCGTTAATGGTGATTTTTATGTGCCACACCTTACATCTGTCATGCTAAAAGTATTTTCACAATAGCCTGGCACGCAGAGACAAGCAGCTGACACCCAGGATTAACGGTCTTGTTATTGTGAGTGAAAACACTTATTAATGCATAGAATTAGGGATTGACATGAAAAAGCAGAGTGTAATAATGGGCTCTTTGCACGTAACTCTTGCCACGCCGGAAATGTGGCCTGTACTTTTCCGGTCATTATGAGACCTGCCGAGAATCAAAATTGGCGACGTACATCTCAATTATAAGGCAACAATCAGCAATCTTGACAAGGGCTTCAGGTTGTACACATTTTCATATATCCACAGATATGAAGGTAAGTCTATAATCTTTAAAATTTTGTGGCTTACGTTGGCAAAATGTTTGCGGATAAATTGTGAAATTGTGAGTAATTCGATTCAAAAAGTTAAACTTATATAATGTATACATTCATTTCATTCATTCAAGTGTTTATTTCTTTTAGTTTATTAGTAATTATAACTTACAACTAATGAAAACCCCAAATTTGTAACTCAGAAAATTTAGAAATTGTGGAAAGGTTCAATATTGAAGACTCCTGGTCACTATTTAGCTAAACACCTGCAAAGGCCTTTAAATCATCTCTCAGTCTAGTTCTCTAGGCTGTACAATCATCGGGAAGACTGCTGACCTGACAGTTAGGGTTAGGGTTAGGACAACTTGCACAAGGAGGCAAGACACAAAAGGTCATTGCTAAAGAGGCTGGCTGTTCACAGAGGTCTGTATCCAAACACATTAATAGAGAGGCGAACGGAAGGAAAAGATGTGGTAGAAAAAAGTGTACAAGCAATAGGGATAACCACACCCTAGAGAGGACTGTGAAACAAAACCCATTCAAAAATGTGGGGGAGACTCACGAAGAGCGGTCTGCAGCTGGAGTCAGTGCTTCAAGAACCACCACGATGTATGAGGTATATAGAGGCTTCAGCTATCACATTCCTTGTTTCAAGCCACTCTTGAACAAGAGACAGTATCGGAACCTGTGCTAAAGACAAAAAGGACTCAGCTGTTGCTGAGTGGTCCAAAGTTATGTTCTCTGATGAAAGTAAATTTTGCATGGAAATCCAAATCCCAGAGTCTGGAGGAAGAGAGACTGTAGGAGAGAATAATTACCAAAGTGGTTCAAATACAAACACTTTACAGAGGAAGATGACATCAAGCTGATCAAGGAGAGAAAATACTGGCTTTATTGACGATTGACAATCTCAGGACAAGCATAAAGATTTTCCAAAGCTACACCGAACGGGGTGTGGTTTTTATAACCTCTAGAATGTGTGTGTATTACTTTTTGAGTTTGGCTCAGTACATGATCAGTGCTGATTAGTATGTCATCATCCCTGATCAAAACAGGAAATATCCAAGTCACCAGGAATTCTGTTACAGAATCCTTGTTGCTTGAGGTCAAGTGTAAAGTTTCCACAGTCAGTGATGGTTTGGGGGTGCCATGTCATCTGCAGGTCTTGGTCCACTGTGTTTTCTTAAGTCTAATGTCAACACAGTGCCAAACCTACCATTACCTGGTTTAAGGACCATGGTATCCCTGTTCTTAATTGGCCAGCAAACTGACCTTAACCCCATAGAAAGTCTGTGGGGTAATTGTGAAGAGGAAGATGCGATACGCCAGACCCAACAATGCAGAAGAGCTGAAGGCCACTATCACAGCAACTGACTGAAATATCCCTAACCGAATCATGGCATTTAAAGATGAACCCAAAGGGTGCTGCCTCCTCCATCATTTTCCCTTTGTGGATTCAGATCTGTTTACAATTTAACTATTTATGAATTGTACAGTGGATTTAAATAATGTAGCAAGTGATCCGTTGTAGTTATGCAAATAACAGCATTCACAAAATATGAAAAATTGTATGGGTGACCCACATAATTTACTGAAGAAATGGAACTCAAATTCAATTTTTTCCCCCTTTCTACTAAGCAATTGAACGGAGTGAATTTTTCATAGCACTTATGTAATTTGATGACAGAGACAATAGTGCGATTCATCTTCTGCATGGAGAGATGGAGAGCAGTGTTTCACCAGAACATCAAGATATGTTCTGCTCAATTACCCACTTCCCTTGGGCTCTACTCTGCCTGTCGCTTCACTTTTAGCTGGGGTGCTTCTCCATTCATGTAGGATCCCAGTGCAGTCATATTAAATATATGTTACTGCAATTGTGCAGTACTGTGTGCGCAGTCCAACAAGCTCAGTCAAAGGCGAGGCACATCTTATGGTTTCACAATGAAAGGCAGCCAGGCTGTGATTTTTATCCACAGTCGTTTAGATGATCCGTCCATTAAATGTGAGTATTGTTTGGAATAGAAGGCTGCTGATAAAGCTACAGAGTAAATGGGCCATCTGAGCCAGCATAGACTGAGACAGGAGAGTTTGGAGGAGTCTGACTGAAGGTTATTTAAAATCCTGCTATGACTCAGAGGAATGGAAAAGTCTTTTTCTTTTACTCCTGGCTTTTCCATTCAAGGGGTGAAACAGTTTGCAGGTCATCTGCCTGGTTTCTCCCCTCCTGGAACGCATCATTCGAGGTAATCTGACCAGCAAGCTGTAAACAAGGCTGCTCTCAACTGAACTGTTACGGAAATGGTAATTGTAAAGACGGGAAGAGGGGGACTGGAATCTTGATCAACTGGGGAAGTTTTCTGCAATTCTTTTCTTTTAATTTTAAAAGTACAAGGCAAGAAAAAGCAAAAACTTTCTCTTTCAAACCTGGTTCACGTAAGTCTGAGTATGCAAAGAAAATTCCCCGCTTTTGTTCTAACATGTCCCCTGACCACAGTCTAGTTGTGTGTGTTAATGTTGATGGGAATTAGAGTGGTGCATTCTACTATAATTATTACATTATCACCAGTTCAAGTTAATTACTAACTGCAGGCTTGGTTTAGTCTGCTAAGAGTGCTCAGAGATTTCACAAGGCAAAGATGTTTTTCTTTTTTTTTTTCTTCTCGCCTATTCTCTCCATCTCTCCCTCTCCCTCCCTCCCTCCCTCCCTTCCATGGCTGCTGGTGTCTCTCTCTTGTTGCGGGACCGCTCCACAGTCTGTCCGTCCTGTAAATCAGGGACTGCAGGCAGCCAAAATACAGCCAGAATTTAACTCTTCTATTTCCTAATTTCAATAGATTAGTGTATCACTTGAATATGGCGCTCCTGGGAATCTGCCCGTATTAGTCCACTCGTCTTCAAGCTCAAGTGTTGAATGAAAACCGCACAATGGCTGAGGCTAATTTGGCTGAAGCACCAGTTTTGCTTCTGTTAGCTAAATGCCACCTGTTTTGTTTACGAGGATCATGAATCCACTTGCCGTCGGAGGAGTGGATTCTATAAATATGTGTTTTTTTTTTTTGTTTTTGTCTGGTGAGGATCTTTAAACTACAACTCTGCTACCCATACTGGAAGAAAGTGTACTCCTCAGTATCATACTGTCTGGAGGCCTAATTGCCTGTCGTTTCCAAACCATTCATCTGAGCTGTAATTATGTTGACAGACTTCTGCCACAGTGGTGGGAATGCAACATGACATCACATGAGGCGCTTGACATGCCATGGTTTAGGTGGCACTCGATGCCATCGATCAAGTGTTGCATGTTAGTATCTTTTGCTAGTGTTGTTGTTTATTAGGTGGGCACTGAAGCTGAGTGGTGTGTGTGTCTGTTTGTGTGTGTGCGCATGTGGATCTGCATGAGTTGTCATCATGAATGGACTGGTGGGGTCCTGGGCAGGTTGCCAGTTGTAGAGCCGTCATAGCCCTCAGCCCCCCACCCCCTGTGCACCTCCCTCTCATAGCCCCTAGTGCACACTGAGATAGCCATCAGCAGGCTGCCTGTACAGGCCCCTGTCTGCAGGTGTGACCCTGTCATCCTCTCAGGGACTGTACTGGCTCCCCTTCGGTGCATGTCCTCAATTGGTTTCAGACAAGCCATTTCACCCCAATTACATACAGGCTCAGGGCTCAAGAAGTGGTTGACAAGTGCCCCTGGGGCAGGCGTCTATATTCTGTATTTCTCAATGACAAGGCTCCGTGCAGGACTGCTGCTTCTTATAGGTAGTCGTGGTATGTTATATTATGTTAAAAAGGGGTTCATATGATGGATATGAATAATTTTCTTTTAAATATTGTTAAGCATTTGATCTACTTTTAAGTTCATAAACATTTCTAGAAGTTTCTGATGATGACACAGTGGAGTGCCGAGGGCGATAAGTTCATACTCCCAGCGGATGTGACCAGATGCTAGAACATGTTTGTCGTATTACCACTGCTTGGTCTGTATCGTGTCCCAACATAGTTTACACAGGACAGTGCTCTGTTGTTTGTCAGGATTATAGAAGTTGAAATCCTGCCGTGCTGGTGAGCTGGTATATCCCTTCTTCTCGACTGTTTCCTCACCGGCTCCGTCTTCCGGCTGGGTCTCGGTACAGCTCGACATGTTCACACACGCGCGTTTTGCTGTTAGGGTTAACTAGAGGGGAGAGCTCGGTCACGGTCTGCATTTGTGATTGGTTGTAAGGAAATAACAACTTTAGTAGCAAGCAACTTGATAGGATATACTGAAAAAAGAAGGGGAAACAGTTTTCTATCAAATTTTTTTCAACCTATTTTTTTTATATATATATCATTCATCCAGTGACCAATAATGGGTGGATTTTAAGCTTCTTTTTTTAGAATAAAAATGCTTTATCTATAATGGAAAAGAAAAGAAAACCAGTCGAGACCTAACACGCTATAAGGTGTTGTCACCCAACACTATTTCACATCACACGTCACATCAGAAATCTTTTTTTTTTTAGCTGTTTAGTTCTTGGTTTAGCTATGGCAGGATTAAAAGTGTTGTAATGTCTTTCATCTTACTTTAAAATTTACAGTAACTTAGCGGCAGAAATTCAGATCCAGAACATTACAGTATTTTTTTTCAGTTGAAGTACTACATTGTTTACAGTATTTTTACTGTAAAAATACATTCATAAAAATGCTATGATTTCAGTTGTATTCCAGTATTAGATGATTAACTGTATTATAATAAAGTACCTCTTAGAATACTGTGATGTACGATGTACTACAGTAGCTCTCCACTACTGTGATTTTCTATAGTAATACTTCAACCACTGTGATTTATTGTAAAATGTACAGCAATCTACTGTAATAACTGCTTACAGTAAGGTTACTGTGTTTAACACAGTAAATAACTGCAGATTTCACAGCAAAGTTTTACAGTGCAGAGATGAGATTATGGCTTTTTAATATACTAGGCTTTATGATGCTGTTAAAACGAAAAGTGCTATATCACAACTTTCATTCCATTTCACAGCTCTGATGGAGCAGTTGCTGTAAAAAAAAAAAAAAAAAAATGACTGCCTTGTCTGCATCCCGAGCCTGTATGCAATTTACATGAATCACATTCATTGTGGTTGCGCTAGCGAACGGGAACAGATGTTTGAATAAGCCCTAGCATGTAAGCAAGCACTTTCTCCATCATGAGAAGTGCTTGCCATGAAGGAATCCCTTTCAACATCAAACGGCCTCACGCAACAATTGTCTGCACCCTAATTCTCTGTTAGACTTTTTAGCCCCCGATTTAGCATGAAAATGTCCTCGAGAGGACTTCCAAGCAGGGGGTGAAATGCATCTCAATCATGCTAATACAGTGCCTTTCTTTTCCCATGCTCCCATGTTATCTACTGTCATTGAGCAGGAAAAAAATGAATCGATAACTGAAAGAGGTTAACACTTGCAAATGACAAGCCGCTCCTGCCGCTTGCTCTGTCAAGTTGTCATTAAAGCCCATAGGCTAGTAGTAGCATTTCACATAAAACATGCTCTTAGCTGAGGCCCAGGCACACACACACACACACACACACACACACACACACACACACACACACACACAAATTCATTTGTTGTTCTTGTTGATACTAGAAAGTAATTTTGAGAGGATATATGATGGAATGCTGTTTCATAATGAAACTGAGGGACCTGTGGCTGAAGAGGCTAAAGGTATTTAATGTAACAATGGCCAAATCTGGGCCCTTAAATCCACACACTGACTTTTCATTAAACGTTCACGTGTAGCTTCCAGTAAACATATGAAATCATATGATTTTCTTTCAATGGGACCGTTTTTCCTCTGACACACCGGTATCTGCTTCAAAGAGTTTGTCTGATGTGCCACTATAGATAAAATGGGGGGGAAGCACTTCCCAACACACAATCCATACCATGTCCCTTGGCCCACACACACACACACAGTCTGACCCATGTCGGCGGGTGCCGCGGCCCGGGGCCGAGCTGGTAGGGAGGTCTGATGGGAAGATTGAGTTATCATCTCCGTGCAGCTGCCTCGGGCGGCCGCGGGCCACACAACAAGGTTATCTGTCCATCTCTTACCCTTGAGCCCCTTCTGGACGCTTGCCAGCCCGGGCCCTTTGTCCAGCCCATCAGACTGTCATGCATGCCTCAGCAGCCTCTCCAAGATGACCAGGAAGAGCCGGCTGCAGCGGTGGTGGGACGGGGCGGAGGCATACAGCGATGGGGGAGAGGGGATGATCCTACAGAAAAAGGCTTTGTATAAGAGTAAATTAGCAGATTAGCATTTAGACTGAGAAAGAAAATGGAAATGGTTTTGATCCTCTTTCTATAGAAACAGTAAAGTCGGGAGAGGGGTAGTGGTGGTGGTGGTGGGGGGGGGGGGGGGGTGTCCTTTCATGGCCTCTAATCAGAATCATGTAGCTGTACTTGCAGGGGGCACCGGGCAGGGGCAGGAGGGTCTGTAGTAGCAGTGGTTGACACACTGCTCCCACAGAGGAAGGAGCAAAGCCCTGCAAATCCCTCTGGTCTGTGGCCCTGAGCCCTCCTCAGCTTCACCGGCCTATCAACAGACAGGGAACACAGGGCTTTCTCACGCCACACAGGCACCACTTCCCTTTCTCTGCTGTCTCCTCCACACAGCGTCTCCCTCTCTCTGTCTTTCTTTCTTTCGTTCTTCTTTTTTTTTATGTCCCCCATCTTCCTTTCTGCCTGTCAAAAATGGGTAGAGAAGGTAAGACTCTTGTTATCTCTGTTCCTTGTTCCTCACGTCATCTCCAGTGTTTCCTCTTATGTAACTATCTCAGTTTTTTCCCACATGGTCAGAGAAGGGGGCTTGTTTTTTTGTGCTTTTTTTCTTACTTTGGGGAAATGCTCTTCATTTTATAAAGCGACGGTTTGATTTGAAGGAACAGAGCATACCATATTACTCTGTGGCAGAAAATTTAACCGACTGCATCGAGCTGGAACATAGAATTTATAGATATCTATTACGTTTGACTCGTGATACTCCCCTCAAGCTTTTTCTGTAAAGATAGAAACTTCCCAAACCACTGTGTTGTCATCCAGTTGCTCAGTATGTTGCAACTTCTGGCTGAACTTCAAAAAAGGTGATATTGGAACAAGGAGGCAACTCTTAAAATTCTGTTTTGGCTTGAACAATGATGCTTTGGAATACATTGGCAGCAGAGAGGTGAATCATGTTACAGGTGTTATCTAAGAGGAGTCTGTGGATATTTTGAAACTTCATCCAAGCTATAATCTATATAATAAAGCTTTTACAGTTACCGATAAGACCTGCAGGGGTGTGTTTCATGTTTGATAGATGGATTCTGAGACATTGTCTTTGTCGTGTTCTCTACAGTTTTTACGTTGTACTGTACTTTAATACATAAATGTAGCTAAAAAAAACCTATAAAATGAAGTCCCGTTTAAAAAAATGGGGAAGGAAAACTATAACGGTATGTAGGACAAATATTGCAAAGTAGTGTTTTGCCCCCACAGTAGGGTTTGGCAAAGTCCTATGCTTGTTTGCATGCTGCTGTAAAGTGCGGTTCCAGCGAGGGGGAGTGAGTCAGTAGGCAAGCCTGCCTGTCACCCTGCACAACATATTCATTGGAGCTGACAGCAGACTTTATGGGAGTCAGTCAGAGGCTGCCATGGAACCCGAAGAGCGGGAATAAAAGCAGGCTTTTATGCGAAGAACAAAAGATCAACAGGGGATCCAAATTTAAGGTCATTGCATAACTACGGCAACAGAAGGGTGGGGGATGGTGCGGCCCAGAGGTTGAGGTGTTGGACGGAAACGGTGCCCATCTTCCACGTCACAACTCGCATGACCACTACCGTTCAGGCAAGCTAAGTGGAACCCAGAGCCGCATGCAAAAGATGACTGCACCGTATTTAGGGAATTGTTTGGAGGTGACACAAGCAGTGAAACATTACCTAAATATACCCCGTGCAAGAACAATATTACATATTTCCTTTGAGCACAGGCATATTTTACTCAGAAGACTGCACGCGGCAATAAGAGTTTCAATAAAGAGTATCATAAGTCTTGGATTATGACTCCTGGTTTAAACGTTTTAATCATAATGAATCCCAGAACTCATTTCTTTAATATGTGATTTATATAAGAGACTAAGAGGGAGAGAGATCACAAAGCTGATTGGTAAAAAGGTTTTAACAATTTGAGTGCCTTAGGATGCAGCAAGGACATGCTAATATCAATATTAGCTGATCACACAGCTCTGTGCAATAATGTAATTATCCTGTTCCCTGTGAGGGTTGTAATTTCCTCTCTTTTTCTTTGTCTATCATCCACTGCGCTGCCAAGCATCTTGCATTGTTCCCACTTGCAGTCTTATGTCTCCAGAACTGCTGAACATACTTAAGAATCTGTGCTAGCCCCAAGGGAAATGACACATTACATTATTCTAAAATAATACTCTTTGACAGTCCCATCCCTTCAGTCCTATAACTAATTCTGTAGCACCTAATAATGACAATGTAGGTAGTGTCCCAATGTCTTTGTTGTGCCCACTTACAGATGGAAATGATTAACATTTTATCATCTTAAATGTGTTGTATAAAATTGTTACAAAGGAGGTTAAGAGTAAAAATAACCACAAAGGTAATAAAGAGATGGAAGGAAATGTAAGCCACAGCATGGGAGATCTTATCGTTGCTCTCAGACAAATTCAAGCAGTTGAATTTTTTTTTTGTAAGCTGAGAACAAATGGAGCAATTTTGATTGGAAAGGCATTGGAATGTGCTGTTTTTTTAACAAGTGTTATAACAAAAGCCTTGTAACTTTATCCACACTACTAAATTATAAGATATTTAATTTAGAAAATGTTCTTCTGTTCTTGTAAAGGGAGAAATAATTAATTAAAAGGGCTGTGCAATAATGAATCATTTCATTCATCTCAGGTAGGTTGTGAGTAGCTTTTGATTGTTTATTTGCCATGAACCTATATAAAGTGAATTATTGTTGTGCTGGTAAAATGGAGAATATAATGGTGTATTGGGGCCTTCATTCTATTCTTATTACATTGTGATACCAGTTAATGGTTAAGATAAAGTTGTCTTTGTTAACTGTAAACACATTCGAGTGCTGATTTGCCAGACAGAGTTTAAATTAAATCTGGACTAATGATTAATCTAGATTAGTTTATGTTTTAGGAACTGGATTTGCATTTTCTTAAAGTTGGTTGTCATTACCTGATAAATTTGGGCAGTAATGGTGTTCCACATAAAACATGTGAGTGACTGCTGTTGGAATGATGACGATACTGAATATCTTTAGAGTTTCATCATCTTCATTTAAATATGAAAAAAATGAAGATGTGGTCTAAGACTTTATAAGGGGAATCTATCTCTTTCTTATATTGTATAGACAAAATTATTGATAATTGAAAAATTAACTAGAATAATCATTAAAATAATTGTTAGTTACAGCCCTACAACACAGGATCTTTTGTTTTATAACTCAATGATCTATAGTGGAAGTTTAGAAATAATTCAGCCTTAAAATGCACCACGCTTTCCCTTTTCAAGCTGAGCTTATAAAGAAGAAATAAGTAGTTGTTTTTTTGTCTGTATCATCCGGCATCTAGATGCAATGATCTTTCAGTTCTCAAAAGGCAGTGCAGGCTTGATGAACTACTTTACATTCTGTTGCTTCACATAAATCTCCACTTCTACTGTGAAAGGTGCCAAATGCTAAATGCCAAAAACCTTAACGAGATCAAAACATAGAGAGAAAGATTGTAGGCCGTCCCGTCTTCTTCCCATCCCACCTCCTCCTCCTCCATTCTTCCCAGCCCACCTCCTCCTCCTCCATTCTTCCCAGCCCACCACCTCCTCCTCCATTCTTCCCAGCCCACCTCCTCCTCCTCCCCCTCCTCTTCCCTCCTTGGAGGTACACTTTAAAACCTAATTTAGTAATAATGGCAAACTGTAATCTTGAAGAAGTTTCAGTTCACTGCTTGAACATTTCAAAACAGCACATGGAATGGGTCACTAAAAGGTCATCACTGTTACTGGAAGGAGTTGGTGCTATGAAGTACAGTATGAAGAACAATGAATTTTGGACTCATAATATATATATTGTTTATTATATATTGTTTAATTTTTCTCGAAAACCATGGATTACAACAGCTGCTGGGAGAGGAATCTGTAGTACTAGAAGTCAAATTGATCAATGCTGGGTTCCTTAAGCACAGGTTGAACCACTGCAGACAGACAGAGTAAGAAATTTAGTCCAAGACGCCACCTTATGTATTCCAAAAGATTGCAGAATTGTTGAAGCAATATATTAAAACCAATCCCAACAAGAGCCAAGTCCCAAAGCCAACATCTACTGAACAGAATCCTTGAATGCGCTTCAGTAAAAGTGCCAGAAATGATTAGAATATTATGTAGAATATATAAAGAATATATATTGTATGTACAAGGGCTGGGCAATATATATCCATATTATATCTATTGTGAACTATATATCACCTTAGATTTTGTATATTGTGATATAGGACAAGTCTTGTCTTTTCCTGGTTTTAAAAGCTGCATTTCAATAATTTAATTTTCTGAATGTACCGGACTGTTCTAGCTGTTCTATTATTTATCTTGACCCATTCATTCATTAAAATCACATTAATGATTATTCATCAAAAATCTCACTGTGTATATATTTTGTGAAAGCATCAGTAGTCATCCCAACAATATGGTCACTCCGTCGATATCAAGGTATTTGGTCAAAAACATTGCAATATTTAATTTAGCCCATATCATCCAGCCCTGGTATGTATATATGGAAACATGGAGGATGTTCTGCTGTGTTGTTTTCCCTTGAGCTTTGCACAGTTTTGTCATTGGTTCCACTGACAGATGATGCAGGAAATGGCTACTGCCAGTATGAGGGGAGCTTATTGTAATACACTGCCAACAACTTCCCAAACTGGAGCAGGGAGTACAGGGTTCATCTCCATTGTCCCTCCTGCAAAGTTATTTAATCCTCCATATTGTCCCCTTTTTTTATTTAGTTTTCTACTGCTGTCCCCTATTCAGCTCTTGCCAAGGTATTACTGTGTTGTGAAACTCGAACAATTCTTTCCGGTTGCTGTGTATTGCTGGCTGCTCATGTTTGTGTGTTTTTAAAAAATGTATTCTGTGGCTGGCTTGTGTGTGTGTGTGGGTGGATGTGGATGTGGGGGGGAGGTGTGTCTTCAGACTCTTGGTGGCTGCAGGTACTTATTTCAAACAACCCACAACACATCAGTTTTTGTTCAATACTGTACATGCATGCATAGTTGCACAGCTTTGTGCAGTGTGCATCACTATGACTTCACTGCAAAAAACGAAATCTTAACAGGTGAAAATATCTTGTTTTTTGGGAAAAAATAATAGATATGGAGAAGAATAATCATATTCCACTGGCAAATAATTTGTCTTTTTTAATTTTTTCCTTTTAGTCAATTAATTTTTTTTTAAGAAAATGTATTCTTTCCTATTTTTAAACAACATCAAAATTGACCCCAAAAAAACTTGAAATAAGATAAACTATCTGCCATTGGAATAAGATCATTCCTCTCATTATTGGACTAAATGTACAGAAAACAAGATATCTTCACCTGTGTAGATTTGAGTGTTTGCAGCACTTTGCAGTCTTATTTGCAGTAATCCGTGACAACATGTGACATATCATTGGCAGGTGTTTCATTTCAGGTCTGCATGTCCGTTTCTTCCTGGTTCTGCAGTTTCTGTCGAAAATCCCCAGGTCGACAGTTTATTGAATGTAAATCAGGCTGGCTTAGAGGCAGAGGCTCGAGGAGGAGTGCTAATATGCAAGCACCTCCCAGATGGGAAGAGCTGCTCTCCCTCTCCCTAAACCAGATGTGTTAGAAGCCAATTCTCTGGTCGAATGTGGCACATTTACACACAGGCTGCTGTGGTCGGATCATTATGGAAGCTCTTTGCACTTTAAGGCAGTTGTTTTAACTGTGTTACTTTTTTTTTGCTATGGTACATGTGCTTAGTAATTTCTTGGCTGGTTAGAAGAATGCTGCTTCTCTATAGGGAATGCCGACAATGCCGGCAAAACTAATCTTATATAATTCTTTATGCATATCCACACTTTGTATTGCATTTGTTTATCTTATAAGGATATTTAATATATCAAAGCTTTAAGAGAAATGCATTTTTTTTTTACTTTATTCTAAGACTTAGATTATTTCTGACATTTTAATCGGATTCTCACAACACAGACATAGACAACTTCTTGACTGTCAAGTCAATGCAAGTCAATTATACATTTGTGTCAGAGTTTTAAATCTGTACATCACACAGGAGGACATCCTCTATCCTCAGAATCTCATTTTGGCCGCGCTGTGGGAGCTAAATAGTTACAGCACTTGCTACATAATCGCAAGGTCCCTGGTTCAGATGTGCCTGGGGACCTTTGTTGCATGTCATGCCCCGCTCTCTCCCCCTTGTTTCCTGTCTGCTTCTCCACTGTAAACTGTCAAATAAAGGGAAAAAAGCTCTGTTCAGTTAAAGAACCACATGGATAAAATTGGAAAAAAGGGGTCTATGAACCGATTTTGGCTGCAACAGTTGCTAAATATTCATACGCCTAAGACTTCGTCTCTCCTTCAAATACCAATTTCATAATCTCGGACAGGTTCCCTGTGCGAGATTACGAAAGTGGTATTTGAAGCAGAATTGCTGCTAAGGCTGCACATATTCTGATCCTCTCTCAACCTCTCCCAGCGCCGTACATAACCCGCGGAACACCACAGTTCGTTTCCTGTGAAGGAGGTGAACTTTATTTTCTCTGCTCGAATGTTTTTCTAAAATGGGTCAGCAGATGTTCGAGAGAGACGGAGAGACAGAGAGAGCGAGGGAATGAGTGTAAGCGAGAGGGAGAGGAGGTGGAGATGGAGGAGGATGAAGAAGAAGAAGAAGAAGGAAAAACAGCCAAAGCAAACTGTTTGCTCTGCAGTGTGGGCTGAGAGGAGAGATAGAGAGAAGAGTGGGAGACAGTGAGGCAAAGAGACTACATCTACTGTCTGTTCTGCTCTGATGCTGCTAAAGAATCTCTGCTTTTCACTCACCAGAGGCGATCACGTTCTGTCCTCCACACCTTTTAAGACTGGAAAATATCTTCATCAGTTTTTATTGTTGTAATTTTATTATATTTTCCCTTCAGTAAATTATTACATACCACAATGTCACTTTGCCATACTGTACATATTGAAATCATATACAAATAAGCATTGTATTTAACTCTTTCTGGAACATTTACTTTCTCATGTGCTGAAAGTTGATGAAGATCACAACTACACAAGGTTGTATTAATTAAAATGAAGAAAAATACATACAAATAAATAAAGGAAGCTAGTTTAAGACATGTTTGGGACTATTCCCTGAATATTAAGCCTGTCCAACTGTATACAAACAGCAGAACCTACATCCAGGAGCATTTGAGAATTACTTATATTATACACATATATTATACAACCAGCTTAGAATGTAGAATTGAAAGAAGGCTAGAAAACCCCAAGACTGCACCTGCAGACAGCATTGAGAGACCAATCGAAGTGTGTGCAATACCTTATGAAATTAAGATGCACTAATTTGAAAGAAGTTCTTTTTTTTTTTTTTATCTAACAAGCATCAAACTAACTGCATTTAAAATAACTGCATCATTTTAGCACTTTAAATTGGGTATTACTTATGGGTTTACTCCATAAATATGTTATTTGTCCTGCTGTTTCCTCAGATGTTTTTTTTTTCTTGTTTTCCCAGGTGCTCATAACAGGGTGAACCAGTGTCCTGTCAATGAACATGGGTGCCTGGACCTGGACACGTGCATCCATATGAGCAAACTGTGTGATGGAGTCCCGGACTGCTCTGATGGCTGGGATGAGGGGCCTCACTGCAGAGGTAATAAACACATATCAGCATTCACACATGTCTGCTAACTTCAATTTTCTGCAACGCTCACTCAGATCAGATAAAATCATTTTCTGTATCTCCTCTATTACGCCCTTTGTGGGTCAAAAATGACCACCAGCTTTGTGTACTACAGAAGTCTGCCATTTCCCTGTCTTCTTATCCAAAATTATAATCTCTATCCTGTAATCTCCTATTAGGCCCTTTTAATGAGCTGGCCTGCTTTGGCTTGTGTGACTACAATGAAATTCCTCTTTCTGGGGGGAAAAAGTAATTAATTTATCAATCAGTTCTGCGACGAGGCTGTTCCTCCACTCCCTGTGGAAATGACGAGCATTCAGCATGTATGAAGCAGAAGAAGAATCCCGTCAAATCCTCTACTATTAATTAGAGCCGATAGAAGAATGAGAGATGGAACATATTGGGTCCATAGTGTCTCTTTGTTGTAAAAGACAAAGGGGTATGCCTACAGAGAATTGACTCAGTATTCAACAAGGCAGCCCTCCGATATAACAGTCTGAAGCTCTGCCCTATTATAGCTGCAGTAACTCACGTTTAGATACATGTGCGGTTTTAATTTTACACACCTGTTTTTCCATTTTTGCTTGTTTTAGTATTATCATTATTCAACATCAATTTCCCTTTTTCCCGGAATACAGTATCACTAAATCAAATATTTACAACACCAATGCCTCAGTGGACCAAAGTCCCCGTATAAGCGTTGTCCTGCCAAGTTCTCAAACAATGTCTGTAATCTTTGATCACCAGATCTCTTCTGTTCATTTTAATTATTAACCAAAGCATATTTCATCTATGCTAGTACCTGCAATGGTAAAATTACATAATTGGTCCTTTAACTATTATATTTGTAGGCAGTTACTCATAATTCTAATATAATAATTGCACCTCCTCTGCTATTTTTCTGGGATAGGAGCTCTGTTGTGCTGCACAGAGGACAGTTGTGCAGAGTTTGTGCGAGTGATAATATCCCACACACAAGCCATCACTGCTCGACATGCCTTTACACAACACAGTGATGATGTCATCCAGCCACAACATGAACACGTCTGTTGAGTACACAAGTTCAGCTGTCACGTTCATGTGCTCCTAATGCATGTACTTACACGTGAACACAAATATACACTGACACAGCCATATTCATACAGATGCACACCCAAATGCACCCATTCGCGCACATGCAAGCACACAGGGACACGCACACACAGGCGTGCGCAGACACACCAGCAGTGCTGTTTGCTTCCCCCCCTCTTTTCAGGGAAAGGCCTGGCCTTTCACAACCATCCTAGTGTTTACTTGTACAAACTGCCAGGTTGTGCAAGTATACCTGGGCGCTGATGTCTGAAAGCACACTTTGTCAGTCAGCGTGTCCAAGTTGTTGCCAAAGTTGTTGACAAGAGTGGTCAGAAATGGGGAGGTGTAGCAAGGTAGGTCAGGAAGGAATTTTATCTCACTAAAATAAATTTCCTTAGCATTTTCATAGTGTGTGTGTGTTTGTGTGTGTGTGTGGCAAGGTTTGACATTAGCATTGGCAGGCTGTGCATATAGGAATGAGAGCAGGGAGTAACCTGGGGGACTCAGTCCTCCTAAGATGGGCGGTGAGGTCGATACTGGAAGGTTCAGCTTTTAATCTGACTCATAATTTGTGTGTGTATGTGTGTTTTTTTTTTTTTTGACTCATTGCAAAAGCCAAACCACAGACAAATAAATCAGTACTTGCAGATATTGTTATGTTGCCAATGGGAAAGCAGTGTGATAAAAGAGGCCCTGGAAAATTTCCCTATCAGGGAAATTAAAATTAAAACTATGTCAATTACTAATTATTTCACACAAGAGATTTGTGTGTGCTCTTCTCAGCCAATTGGAGTGGGCAGGTGGGCTCTATTGGAAGCTATTTCTGTGCACCAATCAGAATATTATTAGATAAATAAATATTATTATTTAGTCATGAATCTTACACATTTCAATTGCATAGGAAAGCCATTGCAAAGGAAATGTTACTGTCTATTTATAGGAGGAATTGAGCGTTGGTTCCTTCCTCAACAGCATGTCAAAGGCATATATTGAGAATGTTTTAAATGTGGTTTAGTGAGCCAAACTCGTGATGTACTAGTCTGAAGCTTGTTTGTCTTACATCATACCTTTGGTCAGAAACACAAAATTTAGTTCCAGGCCAATAGTTAAACAGTTGATTTAACTAAAAGAAGCCTTTATAGACTATTGGCAGTTTTGTTGGTTTTCTGTCATACGGGTAAAAGTTGAGGCTATTCATTGATCTGCAGCCCTGTATTTGTGCTTTGTGTGTCATTTTGTGGGTGATGGGGCCTCTCTCAGGGGGCAAGGCCCGGCTTTCCTCAGAAGTGACTGATTGATAGGGAAGAGAAAATGGGGTCATGGCAGAACTCCTGCCTCTTCCTTGGTGTCTCAAAGGGAACCCTGAATATTGTAGAGGCCTGATGAGATTGTTTATGCATGCGGTGGGCTTTCATTAGCCCTGGTTACATGGGCCACATAACCGACAAATAAAAAGTGGATCCGTCTGTTAATGCAATTTTTTAAGATCTTTTAAGGTCTCCAACAAAAAAAGTTGTTCCCTTCATATGGGGCAAACATGTGCAGAAAGAATGTATTCATTTCAAACGATCGGATTACATGTAACATGGTTATTAGGTGTTTATATTTTCCTATTGATACCTAACAGATTATCAAAGGTTTACATCAAAAACTTTCACCCCGATTTGCAAACGCATTTCAATCAGGCCAGTTTCTTCTGATTAAGGTTGTTACAGGAGGCATTATATTCTATAGATTTTATTCTGATTGGGGTACTATTACAATTATTATGTCTGTCATGTCCCACTAACTGCTGAATAAGAATCAGTCATAGGTTACTTGAGGCTGCCTGTGGGTAAACGACAGTTTCATCTATATTCATGAGTGGGCCTTGATCTAAATGAGTTTATTGGCTGCAGTTTGGGTTGTTGTGCATGACGGGACGTGTTTTATTGCCTGTCTATTGCCAGTCTTTAGCCATCATTCTTTGTAGAGACAATACAGTGTCAGTGTTGTGTTTCTTAAAGGTCCAGTGTAAGATTTTGCAGCATCTAACAAAATAGACCTGGCAGGAATATAATATAATATTCATAACTATGTTTTAATTGACATAGAATTCAACCAAAGTAAGAATTATTGTGTTTTTTGTTACCTTATATTCAGCCATTTTTATCTACATGGAGTGAGGGTCTCCCTCTGCATAGCCTGCCATGTTTGTACAGTAGCTCAGAACACACAAACCCATATGCTGGCTCTAGAGACATCCTCTCCCATTAATTGTAATTAATGTGATGCTCCACTAGGTGCCCTCAGAAACTATACTGTACCTTTAAGTGATAATGGGCTAGAGATTGGAGGAAATCTAACGTTTTTTATTTTCTTAGGCGAGTTCCACCATGTGTTTGTGAACATTTTGTGCATGTGCTTTGTGTATGTACTTTCTGTGTGTATTTGTTCATTTGTTTAAAGTGTTAGATTTAGTCATGTGGGGCGGCACACTGCCACTGTTTGGAACTCCGATAGCTACTGTTTGCTCATTACTCAAGCTCCTGCCCTACTTGTGTTTGTATATGGTTACTTTGCCCTCTCGACTATGCAGCTGCAAACAACTGCCAATAAATACACTTCTGTATGTTCTCAGTTGCCAAGCCTTCCTGCATGCTGCTCTCCCATTCACACATACATACCTATATATACATATTGCTATCTACCTTAAGTTTCGTTTACTCTACCCAACAGTACTCACTTCAGTAATGCATTTACCAGCAACTACCAAAACGTATGGGATGGAATGCACCATTAAAAGCAAATCATTGCAGAGTAGTTTCGCAAAATGGACAGCTAAATTAGCCTTGGCGGCACAGGTACTGACTTTCTTCCAAACCCGTTGGCATGTAAAATGTGATTAATGCAGCCGAAGGATGTGTAACTGCCTGTTGTTCCTTCCGGTTGAGCAGCAAAAGCAAAAAAAAAAGAAAAAAAAGTTTTAATCCCCAAACTTACAAAAGTAAACCCCTCTTGGCTGTAAATGTTCTGTATTATCCAATGTGACCTGCACCAGTGTGTGGTAATTCCCCCCAGAAAGCAGCAGCAGTCATCTGAATCCTGCTTCAATCAGTGTGTTTCCATGCAGATCTTAATCGATTTGAGCTATGCTCAAAATTCGTTTTTTTTTTTTTGCATCTAGTTGTAGTTCTGTCCTTAATTTACATGAAACTGAGAAAAATGTATAACTGATGGGGTCCACCCCCTCATGCAGCGTAACCTTTTGTTTCAGCGAGTGAATATGGCCATACATATATACATGTGTATATGTGTTGACTTTTCTGTCACCTTGTAAAAAAACAAATATAAACAACCTAATAAATTCTCAATTACAGCTCCCGACCAGATGTTCCAGTCTGGGACAACGCTGTACGCGCTGAGAATAGGATACGGGTTTTCATTCGGGCCTAGTCAGTTTAGCATGCTCCATTGGTGCGTCTGCAACACAATAGATAGAAGTCTGTGACATAATGAGGTCACTGTTGTTTCTCTATATACTTTTGATAGATGTCGCTCATTATAGGATTTTTCATACTTAAATTATTAATAATTTATTTACTTACAGCCTGACAAAAAAATCTTAATCCACAACTTTTTTTTTTTTTTTTGTGCTACGTTTCAAGTTTGATTTACGAATAAAAATATGGGACAGTTTTTTTTTGTCTGAACAAACATCAGAGAGAGAGAGAGAGAAAGTGTGAGAGATAAACAACAAAGTAGTCAGTATCTATTTCCTGTGAGTAACAGTCCCATTTCCTCCAGTATCTTATCCTTTCATCTTTCTGTCGACAAAGTTTGTAAACCGTCTTATCAATTATATAATTAGTTACTTATACAATTCTTGTAAAAAATGGTCCACAGTTAGCATGTACCCACACTTCCTCAGGCACCCTCACACCATTTCTCCCAATGGTGTCCTACATAGTCTATTGAGTTTTTGTTCAATAAGGTGATAGCATTGTATAGTGTGCCTATAACCCCTTTGTTACTAACCATCTATAAAAATATGAATAATTTTTCCAAAAATGTCAGGATTGGGGCCTCTGATCTACTTTAGAAGATTGGGGGATCTGTAAATACCTCTACAAAACCTTATCTGTTTTCGTTCCAGTAATTGGCATGGCTTATGGAAGGAATGAAGTTCCCTGATATGATTCTACAGAGACCAATTATGCCATATTGAGTCCATTGCCTGTATTTGTTATCATTACATTGCTGGTGTGACACATGGATTTTAGGCTTGCTGATTTCTTAGTTTCATTTCTCTATGAAGCTGGAACCCTCTAAAAATCAATATTCGCAAATAATATGTGTGAATATGCAAAATCTGTAGGCGAAGGCCAACGTGTGAACAGGCTGGAGGTGCAAATGACAAATCTGTGTGAAGAGGTGCACAGAGGCAGAACAATGGGCCAATTGGCATCTCTGGACTTAGTTTCAATTTGTTTAGCTTTGCATTACCTTTTATCTCCGGACATATGGGAGTTTACTAAGCTTGTTAATAGCTTTTATCTGTGGACTTATGGGAATTTGGCAAACCGTAAACCATGCCAGAGAAACGGAAATCTTGGACCAGATATTCGCTGGCTCCACCAGACGCATAGAAATGAGTTGAAACCTCCACCCCTCACCCCTATTGTAGCTGCAGGGTTGAGTATTTTACTGTTCTCGTTTAGTTTCCTATAAGCATAGAAATGTGTTTATTCCATTCTATAAACCATAAAGGGGCATTTACTGGTAGAGCTGTAAATAGATACAGTAATTTAGGAAGGCTATTCATCTTGATAGAGTTTACTCTGCTGTCTATATGGAGCAAGGCCCACCTGTCCATATCATTATGTACTTTTCGTTAAGCTGATTATAATTTATGGCATACAGGGAGGACATATCTTTTGTTAAGTAGACCCTACGGTACTGAATATATGGTGAATGCCCGTTAAAAATATACTTATTTGCCAGTTCTTGGGTGGAGGCGTAGTTCAATGTCAAGGCCTGTTTTTTGAATATTAAGTGCATATCCAGAATAACTCCCACACATCTTTAAGATCAATTTGGTTAGATCCTAAAGCATCAGTGTCATAGAAGGCTATAGGAGAAAACTTGGCCTCTTCTCATCGCTCACAAGAGTTTTGTGTAATCGAATCTATCTCCTAAACACTCTAAATCTAAATTACACCCCTTAATGTCTTTCCCTTTATCAACACACTGTAGAGAAAGCAACTCATTCCGTTAAATGTGGCATAGCCACAGTCCTATCTTTCACAATTGTGCTTTTCTTATTGGAGGAGTCCCTTTTTCATAATAATAATAATAAAAATAAAGGTAAACAAATCTTTATAATCTGTCTAACCGTTGTAATGAGGAGGATCTCAGAACATTGAATGAAATGTGAGCCAAATCGTTCAGTTTACATTGCTCTTCAATTTTCCTGAAGCTGTGACTCGGAGCTTCCATGCATGCCAATGGTGTACCCAGGGGGCATTCTTTACACTCCCATGAGCTCCATGCAATGTTTAGTATGGGTTAGTTAATATCTATGATTTATGCTTTTACTGAACTACTCTCATGGTCATTTGGCTGAACTTTTCAGAACTTCTTCAATAGATCCCCCCTGCCACAACGCATGGGTGTGGCAGGGGGGAGGAAGTGGACTACCTAGGGCCTAAACCTGTTTTGTTTTTTTGTTTTTGATGAATGGATGAATTGGGTCCTCCAGTTAATATGGTGTCAAATATATTGACAACATCATGAGAGAATGAACATTATTGAACATCCTGGCCCCACCTTGCTTTTAGGCACAACATGTTTTAGTTATTAATTTCAATTTCTTGATTTTTAATTTTATCTAATTTGAATGAAAAGAACCAGTCATCAATATAATCTGATCTGATTGTATCTTAAAACCCTATTAATGTTTTTTAAAAAAACAAAAAAACTACTTTTTTTATTGCTTACATGCTTCATGCACTGGAATGGATAGGGGCCCACTGACATGAAGAGTGTACAAGGCCCAGAATTTGGTGCTACACCCCTGTCTCAGCATCTAAGCTGAGAAACATTGAACAGTTTGTTCTTTTATTAAAATAGTCAGTAATATGGAGGGCTGTTATCATGGCTTTGCCTGATTCTTATAAACCAAGTTTGATTGTTATTGATTATATTTAGATAATATATAATCTATTATAAGTGGCATCACCTTTTCTACCCACTTAGTTAGAATTGATGCATGCAGTTTATAATCTATATTAAAGAGAATTAGGTTTTATTTGTTATAGGGGCCCATAACTATGAACTAAGCAGAGCCTCTAGGCTAATAGTTTTACTACTTTTGGACGAGCCTCATAGTACCTTTTTTGTTTCATTAATCTTATTTTCTTCTCAACCTCCTCACTGTGGATTGCATACATTTCCTGTTTGATAGATCTCATTTTCAAAAGGACAGATTGATCTTTAGTAGTGTTATGAAGCTGTTCCAAGTCCTGAAGTTTAACTTCCAGATCAAGCATTTTTACCTTCTACCATTTTTAAGAAAGCTGAGGAGAGAGCTGAGCTATAATTCTTCCTCAGAGAAAAGCTTTGGCCGCATCCCACAACAAAGGCAGAATGACTTCTCCATTGCTATTGTGCTCTAGAAAGGTCTTCGGTCCCTCTACCATTGTAGCCCTAAATCTTGTGCTATTCAGCAAAACTGTTGAGCCTCCACAGTTGTTTTTTTTTTTTTTTTTTGGGGGGGAGGGCAAAATGTTAAAAAAAAAAAAAAAAAATCTGATGATGAATTGAAAATGAAAATAACCATAAGTTGCAGTCCTACTGCTAACAATTTAGTCTAAGAAGTTGAAATCAGGTAAAATGATTGAACAGTGTAGGAAAACACCGGGCTCCTGTCAGCTGCAGGTAGGGGACAGGGACATGTACAGACTTGTTTTTAGACAGTGAAGACACAAAGATAGGAATGTCATGGGAATCACCTCTTAAACATGTCATACACCGAAATAGCCTGTTTTATAAGGAGTGCATTTGTTTGAATTCCCACTTACAGCCACAGGATATCGACATGGAGTGAGGCTTTATTGTTGTTTTTTTTTATTTTTTGATGGATAGATGAGCTGATTTTTTTAAGGGGTGACGTTTATGAAATCGTTCAGCCGTGACATTTTTGTTGTGTAACTACAGCCGTGACGCCAATACCACCCAGTTCTCTGTCTCACTCGGATTGTGTTACAGTGTTGAACCTGTGCCGTCAGTTCCCAGATTTGATTTTTAGAGGAAAAGTAACATCCATGCACGGAGTTTAGGAGTAGTTTTAGTCTCTCTCTCTCTCTTTTCATGCCTCTATCGCTCTCCTTATGTTAATGTTCTCATTGTATCTCCTGTTTTTGTATGTGCTTGTGCAAATGCCCAGAGGAAGTATGTATTCATACAAGTGTGGAGGCTTAAGTGGATTTTTCATGCTTGGCCAAATGAGGGTATGTTGGACTGTTATGCGAATACAGTTATAGTAAGAAAAAAGAGAGAAGTAAGTAGGAAAAAGACCACAGTTTATGTTGAAAGTGCAGATGTCAATCAGTTTTGACATTGTGTTGATAAGCCAAATAAAACTGGATTTATGATAAATCTCTTATGTGTTTACAAATACATAGATTGGCCTAGATTCTGTTCTGTTACCTGATGCAATAGTGCTGCTGCAGGACAGCGCTGTGATATGTGAGTCTATGGGATTTCAACTTTTAATGATAATGATTTTTTGGAAAATCTATCAAAAAAAATCCACAAAAAAGGATACACACACCATCATGCCATGTGCCAGCTCTATCCAAAAGCTGCGGTTGATTTGACAAAAGGTCGGAAACATGTGCGAGCCATAGACACACAGATATTCCTTGCTTTTATAGATTGCTGTATCTTGTGAGGATTGGCATTGCTGACTCTCCAATGTCCATCTTTCCTCCAATGAAATACCTTTTTCCGCTGCATAAACCAAATGTTCAGAATATGCATGCCAGCAGCGTCTCGATGCAACCCGGCATTGAGGAGATGGTAACTTCAGTTCAGTAACTATCGGTGGTCATCTTGTATAGCCGTTCGTGAACAACTGCCGTGGAGGTTTGACCACAGTATCAAACCACAGTGTTGCAATATCTTGACAATATTTGTGGTTTAGAAACTTTTTTTTTCCTCTGATGAAATTCTGATGAAAAGTTAGCGGGCCTTTTGGTAAACCGGTTCATACTCTTACTGCTCGCTTCCCTTTCTAAGCTACAGCTCTTTGAAATTGAGGTTCGCCATCCATGCAGTAACAGGATCAATGGCTTTGGCATGCTTGTTTTGGACTGAAGGCCTCCACTGTGTCACTGTGTGATTTGTTTGCTTCGTTCATTAACCCCTGGTCAAACGTCTGACACGCCGCTGTTGCTGTTTGCTTTGAGCTGGAACTTTCTACCCGCTCCATATCCTGATGGCAATTACACATCCGTCTCCACCGCTGTCAGCCCTGCCTTCCTCTTTTCCTTGCCTCCCCACTCCTTCTGTTCTCCAGTTGTTTTCTGTTCTCTAATTTTCTGTCTCCACTTCTTTCCCTTCCTCTCCTCTGCCGTTTTATAACTACAAATGTTCTCTGAGGTTAGAACAGGCCAAAGAATTTGCACACTCATGCTCCATGGCAAATGCAAAAATACTTCAAAATATCTTAAATATAGTAATAAACGGATAAAAGCATTCCAAACTAAAATGCAAATAATTAAACCTAATGCTATTACACAAAACCTGTGGAAGATTCAAGCTGTGAAATTGTATATAATGCTATGTGAATCTCAGTAATAGTGGTACCATGTGAAACTAATGACTTTTTCAAAATTATAAAAATAAAATAAAAAACATAACGAATTCTAACTTTTTTACAATGTGCTTTTGAATCCTTTGCATCCATGATTGCTAATCTTGAGATAATGTTGTGGTAAATGAAGAGATTTCATTTATTTCCACATCGCTGACCCACTGCTGCACACTACACAGGTACCAAATGACCCTGGACATTGGTGCACTTTTAGTATGTTTCAGCACTCTAGTTGCCTGTGGTCTCTCCCAGTGTGAGGCTCAGTAAATGGATTGGATATGGGTCACAGTGTTTGCTGGGGGACTCTTCCATTCAGTAGGGCCACAACAAAAGGACCATTATGACCCAGAGTGCTACAGACTTTATATAATGAGGGTCCTTCACTCGTCCAATCTCGGCACCTCAGCTATATTATCACCAGCTACTGTATGAGTTTCTCTTTCCATGCTTTTTGTTTGATGCTAAGGTTAATTTCATCATGCTAGTGAAGCCTCTTTTTCTGTCTACTTATTTACAGTTTGTTTACGCTTGGTAAATGATTATCCCAGAGTTAGGGGTTAATGTACTGGAGGGCTGAGAGAAAACGCACTTGTTATATTTCATGCCAGCGCAAATCTCATTTCAGAGATAGAGAAGCAGAAATAGAGAAAAGAAGTTGCGCTTGTCTGTGTGCTGTAGTGATAGTGACAGGCACGTTTAAAGGAAAAGAGAATATTGTTCAAAAAAGAGTGCTCATCTTAATCAGGATAATATCTGTCCCGTTGCCCTCACAATCTTTAATTTCCCCACAAGTTGACCTCTGTGGTTTTATACACTGGTTTATTGAATTCTGGGGCAGGACCCACCCAGTGTTATTCACAGGCCGGTTCTTAGGGGATGCACACATGACCTAAGTAGGGAAATATGTAATCCTTCTTATTAAAGGTCAAGAGCTCATTGAAGCAGTTTGTGCTTCAAAATCACATGTGAGACACTTGATTCATAACGTTAATTTTGCGAGCGGGGGGGGACATCACCGCTTCCATTCACAACAGACACCCTATCCTATTTATCTCCAAGCCTGGACGCACATCTGCATGCACATGCTATAGAGAACATGATGAGGGGGATATGTGGATGCCCCTTTCATTTGCCAAAAGGATGTGTCCTTGAGTTCCCTCTGGGGGCAGGAAAGAAGGGAGCTTTCGAAGTGTGCGCATTCAAATTACTTCGTCTGTCACATGCATAGATGAATACACATGAATGCATGTGTCCCATCCGTCCCCCGCCCCACTCTCTCTCTCTGTCACAGACACACATGCACACACACACAATCATATCTGATCACCCAGGGGAGATGTGATAGGATATGATAGTACGGCTCTGTCAAAATAGTGCTGGGATTAAGAACATTGGAAAGCTGATTTGCACCCAAACCTGATCAAGGAGGCAATTACTTAAACAGGCTTCATTTAGCCTCCATTGTCATCCAGGATATTCTGCCCTCGAAATCAAGTCCTCTGAAGCACCGATATGTATGCCCCCACCTTGCATGCTATCCTTCACAGTGTTTAATGTTCTCTGTATCTCTCTTTTTCTCTCTGTTTCAGAGCAATTACCAGCCTGTGCCTCCCATGAGTGCCAGTTTCACTGCGCTGTGACTCATGATGGGCCTAAGTGCTACTGTAGCAACGGCTACGAGGTCGCTGCAGATGGAAAGAAATGTGAAGGTGAGTGGGCAGTTTTGGCACATTTAATCTAACTTTCCACTTGCCGGCTGGAACTTGTGAAAGCGCAGCATGGAGCGATAATTAGAAATCGTTGTTTAACGTGTCTATTGTCTTGATGTGGAAGGTAAATGTATCTATTTCAGCGTTGAAGTCAAAACCGGAGGTTTTTGTTTTCTATCGCTGGAAACTTTTGTGACGTATACTAACACATCAACATTTTCATAGATAACAAGTAATCCAACGATATGTGATCACTGACTGTGTCTGTTAAATCACTGTGGTGTCCTCCTTCTGGTAGACTTTAATGAATGCAACGTGTATGGGACCTGCAGTCAGACGTGCACAAACACTGAGGGCTCCTACACATGCAGCTGTGTGGAGGGCTACCTGCTGCAACCAGATAACCGCTCCTGCAAAGCCAAAAATGGTGAGTGCACACACAAAAAACACTAGAAAGACACCGCCCCCCCTTATGTCCTCTCTCCATCATGTTGTCCTCTTTCTCTCTTGCTCTTGCTCTTCCCTCCACTGTCCCTATCTGATCCCCATCCCCAGAGCCCGTGGATCGTCTCCCCATGCTGTTGATCGCTAACCTCCATGACATCCGCTGTACCTCCCTGAGCGGCTCCACGTCCCGGCTGCCCTCCATTGCAACAAAGCAGACTATGGCTATGGACTTCATCTATGCTGAGGAGACTGTCTGCTGGATCGATGTGGGTGACACCCCTGCAGCCACCCAGCTGAAGTGCGCCAGCATCCCTGATCTCAAGACCGTCACTAACATCCGCACCATCAACATCTCCATCACGCTGCACCGTGAGTAGCAGTTTAATTGACGCGATGGAGGGAAATAGTCGCTGTCTCCCTTTTAACAGAAATGAATAAGGTTTTCTTTTCTATAGATAGTGTTTATAGCATTTTCTTCTGGCACACTGTTCCGACAAAAAATATAATTTAGACCCAAGGCATAAAAGTTAAGCTCTAGACGGCCAATTATAGAGAATGAATGCCTTGCATAAGAGTATGCTAGTACCACTCAGGTAGTCAGTTTGTTTTATTAGCTCGCCCCCCCTGCGAAATTTCCATTCTTTGCCTCAGGAATCGAACGGTCAACTTTGCATTTGCTAGCTCAGACAAATGTAAGACGTCAAGCAATACAGTCTCATCTTCAAAAGCTGCTCATACCAGCATAAAAGGGCCGAGCAGAAATGCTGAGTCCATCTTATTTTTTCAAGATTTGTCTTTGAAGAACAGGGCCACCCTGACACACCACTAAATCATCCATAGAGGCAATATACAGTATGTGTTCCTGGCTTACATGATATGATACATATAATGCCGCCAGCGAGTGTACACATTTTTTTTTTGACAGCGTTAATGCAGATTCTTTTACGATGGGGGGATATTTTGAATGACAAGTTCCGCTTCAAAGCTCTGTCAGATGGGCCTATGGACAAGACCAAAGTTATTTTTAATTACCAAAGATGAGAAATAAGTTACAGGGAGACACAAAGCTACTGCTGTATCCCACCTCCCGTCATTGATTTTTTTTTTGCTTTTTTAAACATGAAGACAGTAGATTTTCCCACAAAAGTCCCCTCTCTCTGCCTTAACAAATCCTCCCAGTAACAGAATGTTCTGGAATGGTGTCGGAGAAGGTAGTGCATGTTTGGGTGTGTGTAGGAGGAAATCATAGAGACCACGACTGATAAACGGTGACATGTGAAAGGTCCGGCCTGTGGAGGGAATGTCCTCATACTTTGTCTCAGTCTATTGGGCAACATCCAGACACACACATGCACAGACTTACATAGAGAGCATGTGTACACTCCTCAATGAGAGGCTCATCATAGAACGCTGGAATTATTTATCTCTGCTTACGAGCCTGACAAGGTGTGTTTTTATTTGCCTGGCTGACGGAGCCGTTACTCTCTAAGAATGGGGGCACAAATGTAGACAAAACATAAAAGACAAGGGTGTAGGTTCATGCGTGAATGCGTGCATATGGGAAGCGTTTCCCCTGAGAATGAGCCCTAGGCATGGAACAGCAGACATGAGGAAAACAAATGGAGAATCTGGGTTTGTAGAAACCCCTGAAATGTGGGACACAAAACATGTGACATGATTAGAGGTGTCTTGGCTCATATCCACTTCAAATGAGGCTTGTATAACCGCTGCCGCTGCTGGGAGGAGCCTGGAGACTCTGTGAACCCCGACGGCCTTAAAAAGCGTCATTTACAGTTGATCCGCTGCACACTCATGATTGGCCCGTATCCCATCTTTCTTTTTTTTCCATTGTTGTCGGCGCGCCGCTGTGGCTTTTTGATTCCCCACTCTGTAAAGAGGTCAGAGGGCTACATGGGGGCAGAGCTGTAAGTGAGAGGGACTCTGAGAGAAAGACTGAAGCTAAAGAGACACAGGAATGATCAAATAAGAGGGAAAAGAGGGAAGGTAGAAATTTTCTGTACCGTGGAGGTTTGTGTGTGTGTATGCAAGTGGTCATACAGATGGTATTTACATTCCTCTGTTGGGTTATGTCAGCCTGAACAGCCCCTACATTCCTCCAGCAGCCTCGGGTCCTGTCCAGTCAGGTCACTAAAACATGCTCTTAGCTGAGGCTCAGCCACACAACCCAACTTGAAATAAGATAAATTATCTGCCAATGGAATTCATTATTTTTACTCAGTATTGGACTAATTCTACAAAAAAAATCGTCACTAGTTAAGATTTTTACAGTGTCGGGACATGATACCTTTTAGAAATTGAGATTTAAGGTTTTTTTTTGCTCATTTCTGTTGAAATCTGAAGCATTTCTATGTGCTGTCCTATTTGTGCACAGCCTAGAATATGAATTGTTTGCATTTGTCTTCATTTGATGCTGCTATAGAATAATTTTAGTAAAACTATGATTAAGATTATTTCTAATATAATGGATTTTTCATCAAGTACCATTTGACAATCAGTTAAATGACTTTCTGTTTCATTCAGCAGATCGTTGTGCAGTGAGTGGTGTCTGAGACATGATATCAGTTTGATTTTCCTCTGTGCCGTAATGTGCAATCAGGGTTTCCCCGAGAGGAGAAGACTGACACCACTCCCATGTCTGTACATTTGGTCAGGACCAGTAACTTCCTGTAGTCTCAGCTGGTTACCTAGCAACTGGTCTGTACCAAGAAATAGTCTGCCGCATAACATCAATTTGTCATCCTTACACTCCTTTTTTGTGTGGATTCAAATAATGAGACACAACATGATAATTAGTAAACTCGAGATGCTGGTAGCTGGTTTTTGTTTGGACCTTTGGACACTGACAGAAAAATCCCGGTTTCCAAGTCTTTGTTTTGAGCCATGCTAGCAAATTGCTGCTGGTGGTCTCTTTATGAACAATAGTCTCTTTTGCCTCTTAATGCATCTGGCACTTTGACTATGCACAGAAACTTTCTCTAGTGATTTGATTTTTATGATTCAGTCACTTGACTCCTGAACTCTGGTGGTAGTTTCTTGTTTAGCATGTAACAATGAGGGTGCTACACGTTTTAATGTTCTCATCCAACCCGCTCTCTTTACATTTAGGCTATGACTCCACATTTTTCTTTGTTACATCAGTCTGTCAGATGACAAAAAAACTCCCTAAATTGTGACCTATCATGGACCTCAGCTGAACAAGTTGTTTGATCTGTGTGAACTTCACAGTTCAGTGTTCTTCTGGTCGAGTATCCGCCAGGGGAATGGGAGATTATGGGATCCGACCCTGGTTGAGTCATACTAAAAACCAGAAATGGGACCCACTGCTTCCCTGCTTGGCGTTCAGCATCAAGGGTGGGGACTTGGGGAGGTTAGGTCACTGTATGATTCCTGAGCACAGCACTGCTGCACTGCAAAAACTGAAATCTTATCTGGTGAAAATATCTTGTTTTTGTAATCCAACCCTGAGTAGAATTATCTTATTCCACTGGCGGATGATTCAGCTTATTACATTTTTTTCTTGATTTTAGTCCCTTCCATCTTCTTTTTTTTTTTTTTAAATAAAATGTTTGTCTTGTTTTCCTTAAAAAAAAAAAAAAAACATGAAGTTGACCCAAATCAGGAAACAAAACTTGAAATAAGATAAATTATCTGGCAGTGGAATAAAATAATTCTTAATATCAGACGAATTGTACCAAAAACAAGATATCTTCACCTGTTAAGATTTCACCTCCAACTCGGGATGGTTCAAACACAGATAAATATTAGTAGAAGTATATAAGAAAAATATGTGTGACTTTATCCTTTAATTTAACATCATTCTAATGCTAATTAAATAATTTGTCTGTTCTTAGCTTGAAGGTAAACAAATTGGATAAAAATGTCTGTCAGTTCTATTCAGTGTTTTAGAGCAAAAAGGCCTCAGGTGCACTTGTAGAGGGCACCTGAGGCCTATTTAGTGGGCAGACTTGGAGACGCATTAGAAGGGTATGGATGGAGCTGGAGAGGACAGGGGGTTTGGAGCAGAGTTCTCACAAACAAGGTGATTTATAGCTTCTGTGAGCCTTTAGAGAGCAGGACAGATAAGTAGGTGAAGGGTCTAGATATGGCCTGCTGCTCTGGCTGCATGTGTGATTCCCGGACTGGGAAGATAAAAGGAGTGCAGACCTGACCCGACCCAGCCCATCCTTTCCACCACCCTTTGAGCAGAACTCCACAGCAGGGACCAGTACGTTTCCCCTCTGTGCATTGTTCAGTTGTACAGTAAATCGGCGCATGGAATATATTTGTAAGTGGGTGTCAAGATCTTGTCTTCTCCCCATGTACAGTACTAGAATGAGGCACATCCAAAGAGCATGTCCCAGCCTACCTGAAGGACCTTGTCCATCATTCTCTTTTTGTCATGGGTAGAATCATGTAAAGTTTTCCTATCCAGCCATTAACCTCTGATTCTTACTTTCTGCAGTGGGTGATTCGCTAGTGGCATGTCTGTTTGGAATTATAGTCTTTAAACAGAGGTCATATGTCAGGTTCTTTTGGAAAATCATAATCACCGAACTCCAAAACATCTCTTGAGAGGTTTTTGCCCAGATTAATAGGATCTTTTCCACACACGGGGGATTATTGGAGCAGCATGTTGACGACTATTTTCTCCTTTGCGCTAACATGTAAATATAAGGGTATGTGTACTGACATGCAAATAGAGGAACTCACAATGAAGCACAAATTCTGCAGTTTTACTCTCGAGTCTAGGTGCTGGTGTGTGACTAGCTTGAAGAATTAACTAGGCTGCGGTCCTGTTTGTGATAAATAATACTACTTTGCTGGAAAGTAAGTTTGTTGTTGACAGTCCACACCCCCTCAGTTTGTAAAGTTTTCTTCAGGGTAGTGTGAGCTGGTAGGTGTTAAGGGCAGGGAGTGAAAAGGGATAACAGGAAAGGAGGTGATCGTTCAACTTCCCAACAAGCACTGTACTTAACAGAAGCTGAACGAGTGAGGATGTATATAGACTGACTGGCTTTCTGGATAGGGGGTCCAATAGTTGTAGGTTTTTACACAAGCCAATCGTCCAAGGGTTGCACAACAGGCTCCCTACTCTGTACATGAGTCTAATCAATGCCTTGTGTGGCCAGGCTTCCAGCTGGAATTCTTTAAAGGAGTATGGGTTTAGAACTGATACCAATGGGAGTATCACTATACCTCTGAGCTCCATGACAGACTTTCCCTGTTGTTTGAATATGGTTATGATGTTATGAAACATCTTGGACTGCTTTGTATTCCCTCTCACTGGTCTTTTAAGTATGTATTTTTTGTTTTGTTTTTTTAAATATTAGCTTATGTACTAACGGTTACCTCCTCCCTTTTTAAGATATTAGATGGCCACTACAGTTGCAGACTGTCAATAAATTACTTCCAGCTTGGAGGTGTACCAGAACTTGCTATAAATTTATTTCATCATCAGTATTCCCCCCAGTTTCTCATTTTCTCCTGATCTTTGCTTATATAGTATACTGAGCATAGTGCAAGTTCCATGTAGGGCAGGCCTTTTGAAGCTCTGTATATTTGGTAGGTGGGTGGGTGGTTTCTACATTGGGGCCAGATGTGTGTATGTTCTGTTGTGGAAGTTGCTTTGACTCTGAAGCAGTGTGATTGCCATTGTTGGAGGATCCAGTGCAGATGTTTTGTTTATAAATGGTCAAAGCTTTTGACAGCGTCGCTGTTGATGGTGTTATAGCCCAGGGACACCATCAAAGTTATCCCCTTGGATTAACTGGACAGACAACTATGGTCATTTTGATACCGCATGTGTGAGTACTGAGCCTGCGTGATGTGCCTGTGTTGCTCTCTGCTTTGAAAGGAAGCATGATGGCAGCTGTTAAAACACAAAACTGTATGGGAGGCAGTGCATCTTAACATTCCCTCCCTGCCCTCAGCTGGGTCTCCCTGGAGTCTGGGACTTGTGCAGCCTCTCGCATACATGGACCGTATGCAGAAACTCTTTCCACTGCCAATGTAGCACTTTAAACCCCCGTAGCTGAGACGACGTCTCTACTGGTTCCTTTTTCCATCTTTTATTAGGTTGGCTTAGTAAGCAGTGGTGTTACAAAATGTCAGGTTCCTTTGTGAAAAGGCTATTTTAGGTCACTTTGAGTGATATTAATATAAATCTCTAAAATGATAAAGCTTTATGTTTCGATGCTGACTATAAATAAAAATAAAGGTTAAATGAATAAGTGTATGGAAGTATCCATACCAGCCCTGCTTCTTCAGAGTAGAATGGGTTATGAAATGCTCAGATGAGGATACAGATAACATGCTATGACCTTTGCAGTCACTAAATCTAAACAGATTACAGCACTGAAAATCTTTTTGGAATATTCCTTCGACTGATTTTGACATGTAGCAGCCGATGATGTAATAACAGCTTATAGCTTAATAATGGCTGACAATGTAAGAAATTGGCCCTATTTAAAATGTAATTGCCCAATAACAATAACATAAAAATAATGTAATAAAAGTGCTGAAACAATAATGTAATGTAGTAATAATAACTAAGCTGATAATATAAGTTATTACATTATTGGCAAAAAGTTATCTTATCAATTCAAGACTTTTAATACATTATTGGCCTATTACATATTAAAGGCGGCAAATTTATTATGTTATCAGCCCTTATTATGTTATTAGCTGCAACACAGCCGTTATTATTTAGCAATGTCTTTATTTATATATATATATATATATAAATTTCATAAAACAGTGTATGCTTAAACTCATCTAAAAGCAAAGTCTTCAGGCCCCTTCCTTATGGGCATCATGACAGGAGTCAGTTTAGAATGTGCAAGTCTTCAATTCTCACTCCTTATCTGTCATGTTTTGTATTTTTTTCCCCCTCCCCTTGCGCCCTACTTACCTAAAGTAAAGACAAGCATCTTGCTGGAAATGGACAACCTGTAGTGCAGGAACATGACAGAAGGTCATTAATTCACTGCTATTATTTTGTTTTTTTAAGAGACTGAGCACTCTTGAGGAGACTCAGGAGAGGGTCGTAGCGTCATAAAATGAGAGGTTTTGAAACCGTACTGGTACTTTACCAAGATTTATATGACTGTCCTCTCAGGAGGTTCTGTTTTATTAATGGCTCTATTCTGTTTTCTGTTCTCTGCTCTCATCTGCATCCCTCAGATGTGGAGCAGATGGCTATCGACTGGCTGACCGGAAACTTCTACTTTGTGGATGACGTGGACGACTGGGTGTTTGTCTGCAACAAGAACGGCCAGACCTGTGTCACCCTGCTGGATCAGGAGTTGTACAACCCCAAAGGCATCGCCCTGGATCCGGCCATGGGGTCTGTACACCGCTCCGCTCTTCTTGACCGAACACTACCTTCAATACTGTTTGAGAGAAAAAATGCTGTCATCTGATCTTATGGTCAGAAGACATGCTGACAGGGAACTTTCTCCAGATGGAAACCTAGACAGATACTCGTGTGCCACACACACACTTGCTTCCTGATGGAAGATGAAGTGACGGGCTGGTATCTGATGTGGTTCCTTTTTTCCAAAATATCACTTCCCTCTTCCTGGTATATTAGAGTTTTCTCTCAAGAACATAAAGTCATAACACCTGCACCTGTGTGTGTATGTTTGTATGTGTGTGTGTTTGTGTGTGAGAGAGAAATAGAACACGAGATAGAGTGAGGTTGGGGTGAAATATGTTTCGCGGTTGTAAATAAAGAAACACCCTTACATTTCTGACACCCTTTAATCTGCATTTTGACCCGATTCACCCAAAATAGTATCTATGTGGTATAAACATGCAGGCTGTGGTTGCAAATATGTGAGATGAACCATTTTAATGTTATGTTGATTACACTAAATAAGACAAGCAGAAGTAGTTTCATACTGAAAAAATACTTTTAACTATTTTTCCCACTTCAAACATAACAGGAGGGTTAAATTGTTAAACCTATGAAGTCATATGAAAGTTGAATGAGTCCTCTAATTTTTTATTTCCTATTTATCACTTCCTCTTTTTTTTTAAATAAATTTCCATTTTTTTGTCTCCCCGCTTTCATCTTAACCTCTCCATCCTTTTTGCTTCTTTCTTACCACAGCAAAGTGTTCTTCACGGACTATGGGTCCACACCGAGGGTGGAGCGCTGTGACATGGATGGTCAGAACCGCACTAAGCTGGTGGACAGTAAGATCGTCTTCCCCCATGGCATCACCCTGGACCTGGTCAACCGGTTGGTGTACTGGGCTGACGCCTACCTGGACTACATCGAAGTGGTTGACTATGAGGGCAAGAACAGACACACAATCATCCAGGGTCTGCTGGTGAGATCACAAAAAAACCCCACCAACTGCACATAAACACACACACACAGCGAAGCACTGAACACTTCTGATGTATCATTCTTTTAAAATGTTGAACTTTTAACCAATAAACCAGACTCCCTTTTGAGTTTTCGATCTCCCCTTCGATAATGCAAGATGTCTGTTTTCCTAATCTGTATCATCATCGATTTAATCTCATTGTCTTTCGAGATCGTACTGTTTTACAGTTGTCTCCTGTGTATCTAGGCAAAGCGAGGCCGTCTGTCCTGGGGATGAGACCTTTTTATTACTTTGATTGATATTACTCAGAGTGTGTGATTTTTCTTGGCAAGTGAGTGCCTCTCTAAACATATTAGTCTGGCCCTAGCGAGGCTTGGCTCAAATTTATAGTGGAGTAATGATCTTAATGAAATCAGGACTGCAGTGGTGGGAGGTGGGTGGGTGGGTGGGTTGGGTGGCGTGTGTGTGTGAGGTGGGGTTTGGGGTGGGCTGGTAATATGATCTCAACCCATATATCTTTTTGACAGTAGAGGAGAGCCGCACAGAATAGATTCCTATAAAAGTTAAGCCTCTCCATTCTGCAGCAGATGGGAAGTGGAGTCATTAGGCTGTCCTGTGCAAAGTTTACACAAACACTTTCTCGTTATCTCTCCGTCCGTCTCTTTGTCCATGTTCGTGTGCCTCTGTCCGGCGATCAGATTCCTTCCTTGTTTAACTTCTCAAAATCTGTCTGATGCTGATAAATGGTTTGATAAGAGAGTTTTATCCTGCAGGATTTGCCAGGCCACACGAACAATATAACCAAAGCCATTAGTCACGCACCGTAAGCTGTTTTACATCACAGCTTCAACAGCAAACTCAGGACGACTTTTGTATTTTTTCTCAATGCATTTCAGATTGAGCATCTGTACGGCCTGACTGTATTTGAGAACTACCTGTACGCCACTAACTCGGACGAAGGCAACCTCAACCCCAAGACCAGCGTGATCCGAGTGAACCGCTTCAACAGTTCCGACTTCCAGGTCGTGACACGGGTGGATCGCGGTGCCGCACTGCATGTTTATCACCAGAGGCGGCAACCTCAAGGTGTGTATATCAAGAAGGGACAGTCTTGCATTTTGATTGACCACTGATATCTGCAATCAACTGCTGTTGTATTTTGTGTATCCTTGCCTAACTGTTTGTGCGTGCCTCTCTTCTCCCCCAGTGCGCAGCCATGCATGTGCCCTGGATCAGTTTGGGAAGGCTGGCGGCTGCTCCGACATCTGCCTGCTGAGCAACAGCCACAAGACTCGTACCTGCCGCTGTCGCTTTGGCTTCAGCCTCGGCAGCGATGGCAAGTCCTGCAAGAGTAAGTAGCGAAAAGCTGAGGGGAAATCTGGATATGACAGAGATGAACCGCTACCCGTTAGTTTCAGCGATGATAATCGATGACAAAATCGCCAACAGAAGTAATAAACACATTTATACATCACTTTCTCTCTCCAGAACCAGACCATGAGTTATTCTTGGTGTACGGTAAAGGTCGTCCTGGAATCATCAGGGGCATGGACATGAATGCGAAGGTGCCTGATGAATACATGATTCCCATTGAGAACCTAATGAACCCCCGAGCTCTGGATTTTCACGCTGCCAGCGAATTCATCTACTTTGCTGATGCTACCAGCTACATTATTGGCCGACAGAAGATAGATGGCACGGACAGAGACAACATATTAAAGGAAGGTAAGAAATGAATGGTAAATGTCTCCAGCCAAATCCCGGCTGCTATAAAGAACATAGGGAGGGAAATGCATCCATCGGGTTATTCCATATAATTTCACGTAATTCTCTTTATGCTTATCCTGAATTGGCCACCTAATAGATCCTTTTTCACACCGGTTTCTTTTGCTTATCTCAGGAATCCACACAGTGGAGGGACTAGCTGTAGACTGGATGGGTAACAATCTCTACTGGACAGATGATGGGCCTAAAAAGACCATCAGTGTTGCCAAGTTGGATAAGGCGTCTCAGACCCGCAAAACTCTCATTGAGGGCAAGATGAGCCATCCACGTGCCATTGTGGTGGACCCCCAGCATGGGTGAGACACTGGAGGGGAGAGGGATTTAATGGATTGAATGGACATTCTTCCCTCATACAGTAGTGTTCAATATAATGGCAGTGTGTTTAAAAATGTGAGTGAAGCCAAAATCCTTATAATAATTTCTTATTTCGATGATATATCCTAAATCAAAATGCAAAGAAAAATGTGTCAAGTTTTTCATTACTTTATAGAAAATGAAGAAAAATATATATTAGGCTCTTCAAAAGAATAGCGGTGTCTGCGTTTTTCTTTACAAACTCAAATATTTACTGTATGAACTGAAAAGTCCTCAGGATTTAGCATTCCTGTGAATCACTAATTTTAACACACATTTTTAGTTGTATAACCACGGTTTCTGACACCTGCTTCACATCTGTGTTGCATGGACTCGACCGACTCCTAGCTACTCCAGGTCTCAGAAACCATGGTTTTACAACTAAATATTACTTTAGTAATTCACAGGAATGCTAAATCATGAAGATTTGTCAGTTTATACAGTAAATATTTGAGTTTTTAAAGAAAAATGCAGATACTGCCATTCTTTTGAACAGGCTAATATTAATTTTTCCTCATTTTCTGTAAAGTAATTAAAAAATTGACAAATTTGTCTTTGCATTTTGATTTAGGATATAAAATGCTGTGTTTCCAATGCATGAAGATAAAAATAATATAAGGACTTTGGCTTTTCTCACATTTTTAAACACACTGCTATTATGTTGAACACTACTGTAAATGCAACCTGTGTGCAGTGGAAGTGTGTGCTGTGTCTTAGAGTATGTTACTAATATGTAACTTACCATGTGTTTTTATATGTGGGAGTGGCTGTGTTTTTAAAGCTATGTTTTGATCGCTCAGAATGTGGTTTTCATATAGCTTCTTGTCATCCTCCCAGATGGATGTACTGGACTGACTGGGAGGAGGACCCCACGGAGAGCAACAGAGGAAAGATCAAGAAAGCGTGGATGGATGGTTCCCATCACCAAGTGTTCCTAACCAGCAAGACAGTGCTGTGGCCTAACGGCTTGAGCCTGGATATCCCCCATGGCATCCTGTATTGGGTGGATGCTTATTACGACCGTATTGAGATGGTTTACCTCAACACAACTGAGCGTAAGGTCAGTTATGCTCGGAGAGAATAGTCCCGCATTTTTTGTCATAACTTGAGAGAATCTGCTTGTCAGAACACGGATCTTATGTGGAAATGTGATCCCTCACTGTTTCTTTAATAAATAGGTGGTGTATGAGGGCCAGGAGCTTAACCACGCCTTTGGATTATGTCATTACAAAAATTTCCTCTTTTGGAATGAGTACCGTGGTGGCAGCATCTACAAATTGGACCAAGTCACTAAGACCGTCACCCTGCTGCGCAATGAGAGGCCACCCATCTTTGAGATTAGAGTGTATGATGCTCACCAGCAGCAAGGTATACCTCTCCTTTCGTTATTCACAAGGCTCTAATGTCAAGTAAATTTAACAATTAAGAATACTGACAACTATAATATGATGAATGATTCCGTGTCTTCTTTTTTTTTTTTTTTTAATAAAGGCTCCAATGCGTGTCGAGTCAACAACGGGGGTTGTAGCAGTCTGTGCCTCGCAATCCCCAACGGCAGGTCCTGTGGCTGTGCTGACGATCAAATCCTGGATGTCAATAATGTCACCTGCAAAGGTACTTAGCAGTTTACCAGGAGAATGGTTTCACCAAACATCTATGTGGAATGTAATGGAAACTTCATTATTCAGCAGGGGTTGAGTCCGTCTAAGAATTATCGTCTGTACTTTCCATTTGCAAACTAGTATACGGTGTCCTTGCCAAACCTGTGGAGAAGTTTCAAAGAGCCTCCACCAACATTATTGCAACTTTAAGAGACACAAAAGCCGACCGAGCCACCAGAAGGCTTTGTTGTGATGTGGTACTGAGCTCTTGTTTCAATGGCCCATCTGTTTCTGCTCCTACCCCTGATCTCATCTACAGCCAACCCCTCCTACGTGCCCCCGCCGCAGTGCCAGCCCGGGGAGTTCGCCTGCAAGAACAACCGCTGTATCCAAGAGCGCTGGAAGTGTGATGGGGACAATGATTGTCTGGACAACAGTGACGAGGCCCCCGAGCTCTGCCGTAAGTGTGCCACGTCATTGTCATGGCTACACAGCAACACATGGATAAACACAAATTCCCTTTAAGGTCCTCGGCTAACGCGAGCCGACAGAGTGCAAACTGCAGTTTCCAAGATTGTCTCTTTCCATGCAGTGTAATATGGCTGTAATTTCTCTGGCCAGCTTTCTCCTCATCAGTTGTCTGGGATGAATTGTGTGTTTTTTTGTTCACGCTATTAAACCATTTATTTATTAGGCTAAACGGTTAATCAAACCCAGAAAGACTCAATAAAACAGTAAGCTTGGTGTGTTTTTTTTTTAAAGGAAAAAAAGAAATGAAAACCTGGTTTGGAAGAAGGAAAAAAAATAGTTTTCTGTTTTCATCCCTTCAGATCAGCACACTTGCCCAGCTGACCGATTCAAATGCCAGAACAACCGCTGTATCCCCCTGCGATGGCTCTGTGATGGCGACAACGACTGTGGCAATGACGAGGATGAGTCAAATACCACCTGCTCTGGTATAATAATAATAATATATAAATTTATGGGTATAAACTTGGACATCTCAGAACATCATCTATGAATTTTGTTACTTGAAAATTTGGACACGATCTTGTAACCTTATTGGCCATGATATAATGTGCATCTAATGAGTTTTTTTTTTTTTTTTTTACTCAAGACAATATTAAAATGTTGGTGTAAAAGCTAACAATATACATAGGCCCATGGCTATAGAAAGTTGATGGGAAAGTTCAAATTAATGTAAATAATGCTCAATAAACTTGGGTTAACTCACTGATTAACTTGAAAATTAGTTTAGCAGTTTAATAGCATTGTATAGCAACCGCAGGCAGCCGGGAAATACTTCTTCTTTTAAATAACTTGTATGCAATGGTTATTTCATAAAACTATTTATTGGACTGTGCCTGTGATTTCTATATTGTAATATTTGGTAACCGTTTTATAAAAGCAATATCTAACTCCTGGTGATGGCTAGATTGCTATAATATGATTCACTCATGGTGTGCAGCTGGGGTTCTTGCTGTAGCTGTGGTTTGAATATTTCAAACACAGGACTATAAAATTATTGTTTAGGTTTGTTTGAGTAAGAAAGAGAATCACACCAGGGTTCTACTTTGTTTAAAAAAATGGTATTTGTTAGAAGAAGCCTGTCGGTTGAGATGAAGCAAGAAATACAGAGAAACAATGGACTCATAAAAGTTTCGTCATATCTGCAGCTGACACACTGGTATCTGATTTGAGTTAATTTAATTGTTGTAGTGGATGCCTGCATGAATTGGCAAACAGTCCTGGAGCATGTATTGATCTACAGTATCAATTACAATGGGCTGAAGCACAAACATGGTTCCTGACTAACTGCATTTATTGGTTTTATATGGGCAATCACAGCGTCTCCACAGAATTGAAGGAGACAAATGGTATCAATTGCAATAAAGTAAGTCTGCTGTTTCGGGGTGTCATGCCTTTTAAAGTACTTTTGTAACAATGGAATATGGGAAATAAGGCTGCAATTTTTTGCTTCTTCCACAGTGACGTGTGACTGCAAGCTTGAATGTTAGGGAAGAGACATTGAGAGAGGACTAACCTGTTTTTATACTTTGTTTCCTGCCAGCTCGCACTTGCCCACCAAACCAGTACCCTTGTGCCAGTGGGCGCTGCATCCCCCTCTCCTGGACATGTGACCTGGATGACGACTGTGGAGACCGCTCGGATGAACCGGACTCATGCGGTAGGTCTTTACTGCACCTTCATGTTGTTAGATTTGCTTGAATAGGGAACGATTTGAGTTTGATACGACAAAGAGGCCCGGCGATATTTTACACCTATTCACTTGCTTTCTTCCCCCAGCCTACCCAACCTGCTTCCCTCTGACCCAGTTCACCTGCGCCAATGGCCGCTGCATCAACATCAACTGGCGCTGTGATAACGGTGAGCATCCCTGCACCCTCCGTGACGATGCATTTTAAAATGATCTAGAAACTGCCAATAACATCTTGCGCGTGTGCTCGCATACAGACAACGACTGCGGGGATAACAGCGACGAAGCAGGCTGCAGCCATTCCTGCTCCAGCGTCCAGTTTAAATGTAACAGTGGCCGCTGCATCCCAGAATACTGGACGTGTGACGGCGACAATGACTGCGGTGACTACAGCGATGAGACTCATGCCAACTGCACCAACCAGGGTGAGGAACACCACGGTTTCCTGTCTGCCAGACTGAAATACCACTGCCCTAAGAATAATTTTGCTCTTGCACTGTCTCCTCTCTCCCTGCGCACCTGGATATAAATTAGATTGTGTCTCTGCTCCTGCCGGTTGTACCCGAGTCACATCATGTCTTGTGTTTCACTGTGTTTATATGTTGCTGTTTGCAGTTGTAGAGAGGTTGTTACAATGAAGACAGGATCTGCCTCCTCCCTCCGCCCGGGTCCCATTTCCTCCGCTCTGCATGCCCCTGCTTGCCCTCTGGCTTCTATTTATCATTTAGAGCAAATCCTCTCTGTAGCTCTCTTCAGGATGTTATTATATTTTGCGGTTTGATAACAATTAAACCCTTTCATGATCTTGTGCAAACAGAAGATATGTTTTGACTCCGCTGCAAGTGATATGAATTTCTGTGCGATTCGGAAGTGAATCTAGCTGGTGGCCCTGTTCTGCTCTGGAGCGTTCAGTTATTGCTGGTTAACCACTTGTTATGATAATAACTGAGACTGCGCCATACGGTGTCGTACCCTTCATTCGGCGGTGGGTCTGCCCGAGAAACATGCACTTCTGTGCACCGTGTGTGTCCTGATGTTGTATGTACTGTTTGATCCATGCAGAAATGCAGCCAACTGCTGTCAGGTCCCAGCATGCAGAATCGGAGCCCAGCATGACCTGTTGGACTAATGAGCAATCTGTGCTCTGAGCGTGTGTCTAGCTTTGTGTGTATGTGTTTGCTGGCTCTCTTGGCCTGCTGTCTGGAAGTCATTAGCTGGAATAAAAAAAGGCAATACCATCGCCTTCCCCTGCTGCCTTCCCCTGTATATTGTAGTTCTCTTGTGAACGGTCCCAGGCCCATTTCCTGCTTTAGCCGTGCCAAACGCTGACCCTTGCCATGAGGGGATGTCGTTGAGCCACCTCCTCAGCAGTGTTTTTCATCTGTCTGTAATGTCAGACAGTGAGCTGTGTGTGTGTCATTGTTGTTTGTCCTGGCTTGGAGTCGGGTAGTTCACCCAGTATCCCAGCTTATCTAGACATTAATATCTGATTAGAATGGCTTATTCTTTCTGTTCTCTGATTTAGGTTCCAGTGAGTTTGGTCTAAGTTATTGCTGATTGCTGGTTGCGGTGCTGCTGCTCTTTTTTTTTTTTAGTTTCTTCTATTCATATCTTATTCATAAAAAAAAAAAATCACACACTTTTTTGTTGTCTTTTCCTGTCCAGCTACACGTCCTCCAGGCGGCTGCCACGTCGATGAGTTCCAGTGTCGGATGGATGGCCTGTGTATTCCCATGCGCTGGCGCTGTGACGGTGACACAGACTGTATGGACCTGAGTGATGAGAACAACTGCGAGGGCGTCACCCACATGTGCGATCCAGCAGTCAAGTTCAGTTGCAGGGACTCTGGTGAGGATGCTCACATCTGGCTGTTACCAGCGTTTAAGAGTGATTTTTTTTTTTTTTGGGGTGACAATGTCAGTTAAGGATTCAATGTTATGTTAATCAAGCATGTGCAGAAGCTGCACTAGCACCTGCCACTTTGCCCTCTGATATCCAAAGTGACCTTTTTTGCCATTCACCTGTGTGTGTATTTGAATCAATACGATTAACGCATTACTGTGTTTCAGAGGCTGTAGCTCAATTTTAAAACAATGAAGCTGTGATAGCAGTGTCTTTCATTGAAACATTCATTGAAGCCAGGCTACCATTGCTGCCAACATGTAAGGATAAAAATGAAAAAATAACGCTCCATAGTTCGGCTACAAGGCTATCAAGGAAAGGGGGTTGGAGGGGGACACAAAGATCTGTGCCAAACATGCCGACTTTGTCCGCTTCAACAAGCCGATAGGAGCCGGTGGGAGAAAGAATGAGAGGTTTTTCCTCTGCTCTCTGTCTGTTTTACCGGAGGCAGCTTCACCCGTCGCATATAGTCTACTTCGCCCTCGCTACTTTCGTGGTCCCCCACTCTGGAAAGCTTTTAGGCTTTTATTTCGAATGATTAGAGAAGTATACAGCTGTAAAAGAAATAGATGTTCACAAAGCATCTTTATTATTATTATGGCCCAAAAAATGCTTTATATCAAAGGGGCATATCCTATGCTAAGATCAATCATAAAACCTTAATAAAATCTTGGCCTCTCCTAGGCGAATCATACTGTTTCCCCTTTAAAGATATAAATATTTAGAGGCTTATTGAACAACAAGCCACTTCTAAAAGAAGGTCAGTTGATTCATATAGCTATTTAACTTATAAATAAATATACTCCAGTGTGTGGGTACATCTGCTGCCCTGCTGCTGTCAGCCTACTGGCCTGAGTGGTGCAGGTGTCAACCGTCTGTCTCTCTCTCTGGCGTTTAGCTGGCTTAGAGGAAGGTTTTGAAAATAAATTTCTCATTCCCCTTTTTAGCTTTTGAAGCACCTGCCTCTCTAAAGGTCTCTGCGCAGCCAAATTAGAGTTTTATCCTTGGGAATTTCATTGGAAAGAACCTAAGTTTGGTCTGGTGTGACCAGGCCTGTCGCTAGTAGTTTTCAAATACGCCAGCTAAAAGTTGATATGTGATCCCGTCAGCCCGCTGCATCAGCAAAGCCTGGGTGTGTGACGGCGACAGCGACTGCGAGGACAACTCGGATGAGGACAACTGTGAGGCGTTGGTGTGTAAGCTGTCCCACCACGTGTGCGCTACCAACGACTCCATCTGTCTACCTGCCGAGAAGCTGTGCGACGGCACGGACGATTGTCCGGACGGCTCAGACGAGAAGCTTTGCGGTAAAAGATTTTTCACACGCAATTTACCACTCGTATTTATATTCCGAGCAGTACGGCTCTCCAGTCTCGGCTGTATCCCAACCCTTTCGTCGCCTGTTTCTTGCCTGCAGACTTGTGTTCTTTGGACAACGGCGGTTGTAGTCACAACTGCAGCATCATTCCTGGGGAGGGCTTCATGTGTTCTTGTCCCCTGGGCATGGAGCTGGGAGCAGACAACAAGACCTGCCAGATCCAGAGCTTCTGCGCCAAACACCTCAAATGTAGCCAGAAGTGCGAGCAGGAAAAATCCAGCGTCAAGTGCTCCTGCTACAAGGGCTGGGAGCTGGAGTCTGACATGGAGAGCTGCAAAAGTGTTGGTGAGGAAAAAGAGTTACTTCTACAATATGAATAATTACTTTTTGGCTTCCGATTGAAAGCTGTGTCTGTCTGTATGAATGTGTGTGATATATAGTGGTGTTGAAGACATTTTTTTCCCCAGAAAGTAGCCGCAAACCTCGTCAGTTATTTCCTTCTTTTTTTTAAGAAGGGCATTGATGGAATGAGACAGCTGTGGTCTTGATCCAAGACGAGCAAAAGGGTTTTGTGAATCTGGACTTTGAAATGAGAACTACTCTATCGAGACTTTAACACTTTGCCGGGTTCAATTTCTTCCCTGTCAGATCCCTTCAAGCCTTTCATCATTTTCTCCAACCGCCACGAGATCAGAAGGATTGAGCTTCACAAGGGGGAGTTCAGCGTGCTTGTACCAGGCCTGAGGAACACCATTGCCCTGGACTTTCACCTTACCCAGAACACCCTTTACTGGACTGACGTTGTGGAGGACAAGATCTACCGTGGGAAACTGTCAGAAAATGGAGGTTAGCTACAGCTCTCTGTGATTTTTTTTTTTTTTTTTTTTATGTAACCTGTGAGACAGATGGGGTAGCCGATTGAACGACCACAACATTCTAATTCCATAATAATATGTTCAGTTTTCAGTGTCATTGAGTGATATAAAAATAGTCAAGTGGATTTTTGAGCATGAGTCAAAAGATATCATGTTTAAAGTTTTGACTGTGCATTTTCTTGAAGAATTGAGATCCGCTGAGCAAATGCACTGTAATTTCTCAGAGCCAATTGCTTTTAAAAAAAGAATCTGTGGTCAGCAGTGGCAGTCTGTGACCCTGAATAAATCTCCCAGGTCATGGCTGGCCTTTTCCACTTCCAAAACCCCAGGTCTCCTTGCCAATCAAGGTTGCGTTCCCAGCGCAGCACTTAGGGGGCACACGGAAGGCTTTGTCTCTTCCCATTTGTCTCAGTGCTTGTTGTGCGTGACTGCAGCCAGAACACTGATGTAGCGTAGGAGGCACAACACACTGCAGTTCCAGTTCCCAGCCCTCCAACTTCATTTTAAAACAGGACTGCTGAGCAGAGACATTGTGACCAACTCATAGATCAGCTCCTGCTGCTTGGTATTGAAGCCATTTCAGCATCTCCAAAGTTGTTGGCATATGCTGGGTAGTGGCAATGCATTTATTAGGACGCCCCAACACACACACACACACACACACACACACACACACACACACACACACACACACACACACACATACACATACACAGAAAGCCAGCAACAACTCCAGCATTCCTTTTTAGCAAACTGTGAAGAAGGCCTATCCCGCTCCCTCTAATTACAGTACTACTGGAACGCCTTGTAAGGAACTTGTCAGATTACCCTTAGAGAGATGATCACAATTTTTGCTTTTGGACATAGTTTGCATAACAGGCGTCTGTTTCTGGGAAATAATAATAATAAAAAAGCGGGAGATCTGGTGTTTGAAGATTGTGTTCTTAGAAGTGGGTCAGTGGGGTTGGGAAGATAGACAGACTCAGCAGCAGTGCAAACCATTCACTGATGGATTCCATAAGAGTAAAGAATTCTTAACAATTGTGTGTTCGTCAGGGATTCTTTTTTTCTTTTGTTGCCATGAACCATATGTGCTGGCTGGAGATATGCTCTCACTGGTTAAAGTGATACAGGCCAAGTTGTTTGACTAAATCAGATGAATTACAAATGCTATGTTTCCACTTAAAAAAAAAAACTGCTCAGAATGATACAAAATATCAATTGTGATTTCCGAGTTTTAACTCCAAATTTCTGTGTGTGTCCCTGTCAGCCCTGACCAGTTTTGAGGTGGTGATCCAGTATGGACTGGCTACTCCAGAGGGCTTGGCTGTGGACTGGATAGCAGGAAACATCTACTGGGTGGAGAGCAATCTGGACCAGATTGAGGTGGCTAAACTGGACGGGACCATGAGAACAACCCTGCTGGCTGGGGAGGTGGAGCACCCGCGGGCCATCGCCCTAGACCCTCGTGACGGGTAAGAAGCATAGATCCAGGGATATGAACGTCATAATCATTTAAAACAGAAGACTTTGTGTTTTTCCTATATAGAGTTCACAGCTTATTTGTCTATTCGCCACAAAGCCTTAGGATAAGGATGCATAATGATGATGATTTCTACTCATATATATATAATTTTTTGTTGGCAGTATTCTGTTTTGGACAGACTGGGATGCTAGCTTGCCCAGGATTGAAGCAGCATCGATGAGTGGCGAAGGTAGACGCACCATCCACAGGGAAACGGGCAGCGGCGGCTGGCCCAACGGACTCACCGTGGATTACATGGAAAGACGCATTGTCTGGATTGATGCCAGGTAGCGTTTGCCTCTAGCCTATGAATATACAGAGTGCTCTCATTGTGCTGCATCCGCCCACACACACATTACATCACCCACTCACTAAGTCTTTTTTCCTTTTGCTTGCCATCATATGTTCTTTTTTTTTTAATAAACATGCAGATGTTGTTTACTTATAGAAAATTACATAAAAAGCGTGAACTTACCCAGTAACATAAAGGGACACGCATATGCTTGAGCTCATGTGCATGTTGTGCTCTTATGTAAAAGTCTATATCTGTGTCCTGATATTTCTCCAGGTCAGATGCGATCTACTCTGCCAAGTATGACGGTACCGGGCTGATTGAAGTGTTGCGGGGTCATGAGTATCTGTCCCACCCCTTTGCTGTCACCATGTACGGAGGCGAGGTCTACTGGACCGACTGGAGGACGAACACTCTGGCCAAAGCCAACAAATGGACCGGACATAACGTCACCGTAGTCCAGCGCACCAACACGCAGCCGTTCGACTTGCAGGTCTATCACCCGTCCAGACAACCCCAGGGTAGGTTTCACGCCAGAGACTTTATAGACGCAGACAGAGTGCGTCCATATCTCAGGGTTACTTAGGCCTGTCGGCACGGCTGACTGATTTGCGCCTTAGCTCAAAGAAAAACGGGTGACAGACTCGCAGTTCATTACTGAAGGATGTGTTGATTCACGTCTCCCATTCCCCAAAGACAGCTGACCTTTTAGAGCTGTGCGACATGTCTCCTCACACCGGCAGCAATTTGGACACCTCCTGCTGCCTCGTTGATCAAAAAGTCCCCTCACTGTTTGGCATTTCCCACCGGCCGGGTAGAAATAAAACCATCCTCCTGTGACTTAAATGTCATGTGTTGATCTCACAGACACACATGACTGACAAGATGGCAAAAGCCTCGCGCACAAGTGCTGTGCAGTATGCTGTCACATTTGAACCGTCACCTTGATGTTAATAGCCAACAGCTATGCGATCCCAGGGGTGTATATGGCCAGCGGAGGCACTGGGCTCTGTAATTGAAGGCAGGGAAAGAGAGATCTCACTGAGTTGTTGATTGACAGCTGCAACCAGCGCACATGACAGCGACTAGGCAACCCTCTATGCTGAGAGGTCTAGCGGGTGACGTCTTTTTTTTGACACTTTGGCTCCCCTTAAGGGCCCATAGGTGGAGAAATCGATTTTGAAAAGGATAAACAAGCATCCCACAATTTATATCTCTATCGGCCCTTGCTTGCATATTACCTCTTCTCTATTTTAATGTATATATACCTGTATATGTTTCTCTTTCACAACATTTCTTGTGTGACTTTTCCTCTTTACCAGCTCCCAACCCTTGTGAAACCAGTGATGGTAAAAGCCCTTGCTCCCACCTCTGTCTCATCAACTTCAACCAGACTTTCTCCTGTGCCTGCCCTCACCTCATGAAGCTGCAGCCTGACAAACGCACCTGCAAGGGTAAGGATGAATAATACTCACACCTTCAGTTTATTTGACCTAAAAAAAAAACCCAGATGACAACCTGATAAAATCTGATGGAGCATGCACACACAACCCATCACTGTCATATATTATCCATGTCACCAGTGAGCAAACGACAGTCTATTCTATTTGCAGGAATATTTTCTCATAACTGTCATGCGGTGCACTCATCTCCCAAAACGTCATATCAGCGTCATTAGCTGTCATCTCTTATGACAGAAGATCCGATTGTCCACCTCTGCTTGAACCACATGAGCCTTCTTTGTTTTAAATTTTTCATTTCATTCTATATGAAAGCCGGCCATCGTCATCACTGTTGTGTGCTGTTGTGGAAGTTTTATTGCGATTTCATTTCATGAGCGCGGTTCCTAAAGGCTTTTGAGGAGTAGCTGCGGGAGTTTGTGCGCACATGTCCTCATTGTGAAGTCTACATGTACAGCATTCTACAGAACAATCCCCATCTCAGCAAGTGGGGATGTAAGGATAATTGGATTAGAGAGTCTGAAGCATTTCCCAATAACACAGGAATTTTCAGGGTTTTCTTTGATGTCGGCCACATTCACAACTTAAAACTGATTGAGGGGGAGTGTTCTCTTCCGTCTTAATCGAGTCGCAACAAGGGCAAAAAGTGTAGCTTGACTGATCAGATTCACCATCTTAAAAAAATTAAAATAATTTTTTTTTTTACAGGCCTTGGAGTAGTTCTGCATGTTTAAAATCAAGTTGTATCAAGCCTTTTGTGGCTCCAGAGAGGGCTACGCAAAGTCTGATAAATTACCTCAAGCGATGCCACTTGTCACTTGACTCTTGGTCAGTGGTGAATAGAGTACTGCATACTTTACTTAAGCAAAAGTAAACCCATCTAATAAACCTACACATGTAAAAGTACACTGTCTAGTGTTGTAAGTCTTTGGTCAAGGCTGAAGTCTCTTTTGGAATAATAAGTGTTACATCCACTATGTATGAGTTAGAAATAACCACTGTGCAACATGCTTATTTCTATAGAATTGCTGTTTAGTTTTAAATATACATCAACATGATCACTTTAATTATCCTACTTGCTAGAGTAGTAGAGTTGTATCTGTTTTCACCTTAATGTGGACATGTAACCAATCAAACCACTGCATATGTTCTCTAATAACACAGGCACCTAATACAATATGATTATTCCTAAAGAATTTTGATTATTATAGATAACGACACTGGAGCAGCCCAGTTGAATGAAGTATGTTAAGCTTGTATATAGAGGGAGAGACTATGCTTCTCAAAAGTATTATTTTCTGAATAAATAAGCCAAATTATTAGCCTACTAGGTGAATAATATATATAATATATAAATATATATAATATATTTACAAAAAATAATTAAATGCAATCTCTCTTGATATTTTTTCTTTCACAGAGTCCCGCAAGTTCCTCCTTTATGCTCGTCAGATTGAGATCCGAGGAGTGGACATCGACAACCCTTACTACAACTACATCATCTCCTTCACTGTGCCTGACATAGACAATGTCACAGTGGTGGACTACGACGCTGTGGAGCATCGAATCTATTGGTCTGATGTCCGGACGCAGACCATCAAGAGAGCTTTTATCAATGGCACAGGAGTGGAAACTGTTGTTTCTGCTGGTAAGAACAATCCTAGGAGTATCTGTTATTCCATTTTCTTAATTATAAGTTCATTCATTCACAAATGCACATGAAATTCTAACATTTACCAATATTATTCTGTAGACTTGCCTAACGCTCATGGGCTGGCAGTAGATTGGGTGTCCAGGAACCTTTTCTGGACCAGCTACGATGCCAATAAGAAGCAGATCAATGTGGCCCGGCTGGATGGATCTTTCAAGAATGCTGTCATCCAAGGCTTAGACAAACCACACTGTCTGGTGGCGCACCCTCTACTGGGGTGGGTGTTACCTCTAGTCAGGCTTGCGTATACTCCACAATACTGATTCCTTGTCTGATGCTTTTTTTAAGTTTTACATTATACTCAACAACAGTTAGCTGGTCTCTAATATGACTGAATTCACAGATTACTTAGTTTTCTCATGTCTGAATCACTTTCACCCCCTTTCTACATATCACATTATTCACATGTCTCCACAGGAAGTTGTACTGGACTGATGGCGACAACATAAGCATGGCTAACATGGACGGCAGTAACAGCACCACAATCTACACCAATCAGAAAGGACCAGTAGGTGAGCAGATGCACTCCCTACAGCCATAAATGATTGATTGCCACATAATACTGAATCCCTATAAAAGTCTGCTGGGTCAATTCATTGATTAAGCATATTAGTATGAGAGATTTATGTGCACATTATCATTATTATTCTTTCTACCCAGGCCTCTCTATTGACTATGAAAAAGAGCAGCTTTACTGGATTAGCTCAGGAAACGGCACCATTAATCGTTGTCAGCTGGATGGAACTAAACTGGAAATCCTGGATGGTGTTAAAGGAAAACTGACCAAGGCTACTGCACTGGCTATTATGGGTAAAATCATCATTTCAAAATCTCAAAATGGCTCGTGCGTGTTGGAGGGCTTACATCCCATGACATGAATCATTTTCACTCTGTGTAGGAGACAAGCTGTGGTGGGCAGACCAGGGAACTGATCAGATAGGAACATGTGACAAGAAGAATGGAGGAAACTGGAAGGTTTTGCGAAACAACACATCCCCTATGATGCATATGAGGATCTATGATGAGGATGTACAAAAAGGTAAGGAACATCACTTGAAGACAATAACGTTGGTGCTTTTGGTGAAAAAATCTCATATTCTGAAGCTGAAAACTCACCGATGTGCTCCAGGCATGTTAAAGAGAAAAAAAAAAATCACAAAAATTTTTCCAATTTTATCCTTTTCTTTTAGCGGGTATCAATCTGTGCAGTAACAACAATGGAGATTGCTCCCAGCTGTGTTTGCCCACCTCGCCAACAACCAGAGCCTGCATGTGCACTGCTGGATACAGCCTGAAGACGGGACAGCAGTCCTGTGAAGGTAAGAAGCTGCTTCACACTCATGCGTCCGCAGCTGGAACTCAGTGTGTCCTGACAACGGATGTCAACATGTCCCTGCGCAGGTATGGGCTCCTTCCTGCTTTATTCTGTTCATGAGGGAATCAGAGGAATTCCACTGGACCCGGCAGACAAATCTGACGCCTTGGTGCCAGTGTCTGGCACCTCTTTGGCTGTAGGCATCGACTTCCACGCTGGTGAGTGACGCAGAGGGGGGCGCCGGTAATAGGATGACCTTACTTGAGTGCCATTTTTTGAAGGTGTCATTATTTCAGTGAAGTAAGTATTTATTATCGGATGACATAAAAGGTGTCTTCTTTTACAGAAAATGACACCATCTACTGGGTGGACATGGGCCTGAGCACCATCAGCAGGGCTAAGAGAGATCAGACATGGAGAGAAGACGTGGTCACGAATGGCATCGGCAGGGTGGAGGGCATCACGGTTGATTGGATAGCAGGTCTGTTCATAACATAACAGAATATTACATATTTGAAATGCTATTTTTTTTACTTTCTTCCTAATTATACAAGCAGGGATAAAAGGCTACATAGCTGAGTTATATCTCTGTTGTTTTATACAGGAAATATTTACTGGACTGACCAGGGCTTTGACGTGATTGAGGTGGCCAGGCTAAATGGCTCCTTCCGCTACGTGGTCATTTCCCAGGGTCTGGACAAGCCCCGAGCCATCACTGTCCACCCAGTGAAAGGGTACGGCTGTCTGACAGCAGTTCCGTTCTGCCTTCTCTAACCGTGTTGCTTTAAGGTACTTGACCGCTATCCCTCTTTGTTCCCACGAATGTGCTTGAATCAGCTCTTTTGTGTCTGTGCGATGCAGGTACCTGTTCTGGACTGAGTGGGGTCAGTATCCCCGTATTGAACGCTCTCGGTTGGACGGCACTCAGAGGCTGGTCTTGGTCAATGTCAGCATCAGTTGGCCCAATGGGATCTCCATCGACTACGAGGTGAGGATCACAGCTTAACATAATGGTGCTAAAGACCTTCTAAACACATTTGTCTTTACTAAGTTAGAGAGGTTGATTCCCGTGTTTAATCAAGGCATAAATACACTTTGTTTTCAACCCAGTCTGTTATGCAACAAGAAATACGTATTTTACCAATTGGGAATTTGTTTGAATTTGTTTAAAGATATACTTTAAATTAGAATACATATTAAATTCTACTTAAAGGCAGAATAAACAGGATTTGTTGGTTGCTTCAAATTAAAGCAACCGACAAATTAAATCAAATGGGTAGACGAGAGCGAAAGCTGCAGGAAGAAGGTGCTGCTTTGTCTGTTGCTGCTGAACCTTCTCCCTGTGCTGTGTTTTGCTTTGTCTTTGCTCTGCAGAGACTGGTCTCATACACCCTGCACTGCTATTGGCTGGAGGCTACACACACACACACACACACACACACACACACACACACACACACACACACACATATACACACACACACACACAGCCAAACAGTTGATGCCCATCAATGTCCTGGAAGCAGCAAACAAATAAGAAAATCTGAAGGCAGAAAGAAGGGATCCCATTACTTTTATATATTTATACATTGTGTTTCTTTTATAGAAGTCCTTCATTCTCTACTAATTATTCATTATTTCATGTCTTATCTTATACTAAATAATTAGTAGAGAATGAAGGATTTATCTATCCATAGTTGTAATAACAAATAGTTATATTTATTCTTTATTCTCCCAATATCTCATAATACTGTATCAACCTTATATAGGAAGCTTCATAATATTAAAAACAAAAAATTTAGCTGTAGAGCAAGAATTTTTGCTAATGCTTGTCACCTGAAATCAATCATAAAAATACACAGTATTCTAAATGAAAATGTTTTATGATTGAAAACAGAGCTGCAAGGAAGCTAAAGAAATTAGAGTGATTTCTGTGATGTCTATGTCTTTAAAATAACTTTCTGTCTTCTTGCTTAATTAGCATTTTTAAACCATGACCTTCCTTGAATAATCCCTACTATTTTGTGCTTTGTGCCTGTAGGAGAGTATGCTGTACTGGTGCGACGCCAGAACTGACAAGATTGAGCGAATCAACCTGGAGACGGGGGAGAACAGGGAGCTGGTGCTGGCAAACAACAACATGGACATGTTTGCCGTCTCTGTTTTTGAGGAATACATCTATTGGAGCGATAGGTCAGTCAATTCATTTGTTAATTGAGCTCCAGTTTTGTACTAAATTATTTCTCCAGCCTTGCTTTTGAATTATGTTCGATATTTAATCTTATTTCGTACTGTTCATTAGGACTCACGCCAACGGCTCCATTAAGAGAGGCAGTAAAGACAATGCTACAGACGCAGTCCAGCTCAGGACTGGCATCGGCGTACAGCTGAAAGACATCAAGGTTTTCAACAGGGCCAGGCAGCAAGGTATGAACACGTGACACACACGGTGCAGAAAATGAGCTTTTTCACTCTGAATTCTATCATAAATTCACCCAACTTAAAGGGATAGTTCGCATTTCTTGAAGTGGGGTCAATGAATAAGTACCTCATACAAGCCCGGCTTCAAACAAATACGAGCTATCCTTTTAATCCACGCCACCCCAGGAATCGATGAAATGCTGTATTTAACCAGGCTCATTATTTGTTTAACAACACCCCAGGCACCAATGTCTGCAAAGACAACAACGGTGGGTGTGAACAGCTGTGTCTGTTCCGCGGCGGCGTGGAGCGCACCTGCGCCTGTGCTCACGGCATGCTGGCGGAGGACAACCGCAGCTGCCGCGACTACGACGGATACCTGCTGTACTCGGAGCGCACAATCCTGAAGAGCATCCACCTGTCCGACGAGACCAACCTCAACGCGCCCATAAAGCCGTTTGAAGACCCCGACCACATGAAGAACGTCATCGCCCTCAGCTTCGACTACCACGGAGGCGGCGGGAAGGGAGCCAACCGCATCTTCTTCAGCGACATCCACTTCGGCAACATCCAGCAGATCAACGACGACGGCACCGACCGCAAGATCGTGGTGGACAGTAAGTATGGGGTCATCGATCAGTCACGGCGTTCTTCACTTCAACACTTCAGAATCCACAACGCTCCATTACGCGCCACTCATCTGTCGCAAGCCTTTCCTTCCACTTTTTCGACATGTGTTTCAGCTCTGTTACTTTGCGGTCCCGTTTCTTTCGGCTTCTTTATTAATAATTGGATGTTGTCGCTTGTATCCCCAACACTGTAAACAGCCATCATCATGCATGTTGACAACACGAGTACCCAGAAGGATCCACTGTAATGAACACACAGCTGCAGCTTTTCAACTAGAGGAGATTGACATCAATTAGGGCTGCCACTTGGAAGAAGGCTTCCACACATATATATGTATACACACACATACACACACTCACAATGTCTTCTACTGTATTTAAAGTTAACACATCATTTTGAGATTATCTAATGTTCGCTATGTCTTTTTAGTAACGTTAACAAGCAGGGGAAAATGTTGGGAGGAATTTGAATCCAAAAAACAATTCTTGCCCTAAACCCCTTTGTGTCTTCTCAGTTGGGAGAAATTTGATTGGACAATTGAGCAGTGGCCACGTGCAGGATGAATCAGGAAGGGTCTGTCATTCAGTTTGTTATATCATGGTGCACCGCTTACCTCGATTGAGTGAAAATAGAAAGAAATTGTTTTTTTTTCTATAGGAATTTAAATGAAATGTTAAAAAGAAGAGGAAGTTTACACCCAGAAAAGCATCACATTTAAAATTCCTGGTCTTTTTCTTAGAGCAGCAAAAGAAAACAATTATTTGACAAAACAAGACAGGAAAAAACAAGTCAAGGGCATTTAGGTGAGTGGGTTTATTGATGTGGCACAAATTGAGTGTACAAATTGTACATAATGGACAATTTTTCCATATTAGGTTTTCATCCACCAATTACAGCAAGTATTCAATTTAATCCAATAGAGGAAAGTCTTTCAGTTTCAGACCAATAGTCTTGTCACAATGATACGTGTCATTGTTTTACTAAATTCTCCAGTCCAATTCATTGAAAGCAAACTCATCATTCATTCCTAAACTTTCAACTCAGGCATTATAAAGGTGTTGTCAGATTTAATCACACTTAGTTATTGAAAAACTCATGACATTGGTTTTATCTGTATTGTCCAGACCTCCAGCCAGGTTTAAATGAGGTAGAAGACCTCAAAGAGTTAGTTTTGTCCTCTATCTGAGCTTGTGTCCAACTCAAAGGGCTGTACCATGTCCCTGCTCATCACATGAGGACAACTGATCAGGCGTCTTTTACACCACGCCCAGCGTCCTCTGCCCAGTTCTAGTAAGTCTCTTCTAAACTTCTGAGACATAAACCCATAGAGTACAGGATTTACCACTGCTACTGAGGATGCCAACAGTCGGACCAGGATGGCGATGGTGTTGTAGCCGGGTGTGCCTGCGATGCTTCCTCCTATGAAGGAGAACATGAGGGCATAGGAGGGCAGCCACAGGAGAGTAAAGACCAGGACCAGCAGAGCTGAAGTGTGAGTGACCTGGTTCTGATAGCGCTCCAGTTGGGGGGCGTTCCCAAGCAGCCGCGTGTGACGTAGGAAACAGTAGATCTTAGCGTACATCAGCACAATGACGCCCAGTGGTAGAGCGAAGCCGAACAAGAAGAGGGCGATGCTGTAGACGAGCTGGCTGAAGTCCGACAGGAAGGCGAAACAGTACACGTCTTGAGACACGGTGACCGTGCGGAAGGCGAACTGTGGCGCCGCCAAAGCCGAGGCGGGGACCCACAGCAGAGCCACCGTCAGCTTTATGCGACGGCGCATTATTGAGCGGTACGCGCAGGCCGGACGCACCACGATCAGGTAGCGCGTCACGGCCAAAGCCGCCAGGGTGAAGACGGACGCGGACGAGCAGGCCACGCCCAGGAAGCTGACGGCTTTGCACAGGAACCCGCCGAAGGGCCAGAAACCCAGGGTGATGGCCGAGGTGTGGAAGGGCAGGCAGAGCAGCAGCAGCAGGTCAGCAGCACTCAGACCCAGCAGCAGGGTGTCTGTGCCGTGCGGGGGTCGACCATCTCTCCTCCTCCTGCCAGACAGGATGGTGATGATGAGGATTTGGCCCAGCAGGCCGGTCACCAGAATTATCCCATCCAGAATGGGCACCAAAGCCTTAATCCAAACCACATCTGCGCTGCTCATTTGGCCCAGGTCACTGCTGTTTACTTGCTGCCAAAAAGTCTCCATGTGTTCACAATGAAATACAACTGACTTTATTTAATCAAATGGCCTGTTAAAGTCATGCATTGGAGCAGCGTGTTCACACAGCGTCTGGATGAAGCATCTGTTGGCTCCAGTTCATGTTTTAAATAGTATTAATCACAGACATGACCACACTCCATTAAGACAGCTATACTACTCTCATAATGATAGCAATTACTTAAGTGGTTATTGTCCCATTGGTCCGTTGACTTCTTCACTGGCTTTTATAGTCTTTGTTCGCTCCAGGACAGATAAGAAGAATATAGTTAATTTTATTTTGTTTATGTGTCAAATTGTTAACATGATGTGCAAAAAATATAAAGTCCATCATTTTATGGTTAGAATTATTCACTTTTAAGTGCCCAGAGATTGACAACTGGTCAAGTCTGTTGTCTCTAGAGTCACGCATGGTCCTGTCACTCTCTGGTTGAATCCTAAACAATTAAAAAAAATGAACTCTAAAAATGTTGCACTGTTATCAAACTTAAAAACACAACCTTAAAGACTGGTCCTTGCGTACCGGCTTTCGATTGGCTGCGTCAGCTTGTCATAATCCAAGGTGCGGTTTGGGTCAAAACCGGACAGACGTTGGTGCAGTGGTACTCTATGGTCGTATTGATTTGTTGAAACCCGGCAACAGAGGACAAATTCATCCCAGTGGTTGCCAACAGACATTCCACTCTAAAAGCAGTCAATGCTACTTGATGCTAAGTGGTCACCGCGGTAGAAGGCATCTTGTCCATTTAGAAGCTCTTCAGAGACATGTAACCCCGTAGACTCCGCCGGTGGAAGACTTATTGCACAATTAACACAATCTTCAATTGTTGAAGGAAAAAAAAAAAGATCATAAAATGAACGGTAATAAAAGCTTAATAATTCTCGGGTGTCCGTTGGATTTCTATACTAGTCCTGTGATTGTCAGAAAGGCTCTGTTCCGAGTGTGTAAGGGTCTTCCAATAGGTTTTATCCATTGTTTGCACAGTAACCAGGGGCTGAGCTGCACTGGGCAAGAGGAGGTGGACTCTGATGTTTCTCGTTACATAATAATGGCTTGAACCCACTTCATCCATTGCTTTCAGCGTATGATCTTCAAAGCTTTGCAAGCTAATAGTTGCTCAAACATGCAGTTTGTTTTGTCATTTGGTTGAAAATGGTTGAAAAACACAACATCAACAACATGATTCTGTCTTTTTAACTGGTCATTCAGTGCATTTAGTTTGGTTTACAAGGACTTAAGCCCTAAAATGTTCCTGCATTTATGATTGATGACGCTTCGTCATTCGTCTAAAATGTCTGTTAAAGGGTTATCGACTTTCTGCAAAGAGCAAACAGTTGCGAAGAGCAAACAGTTGTGTGGAGTATTCCATGGTTTTATTATTGGGTGCAAGTGGTCATAAATGTGGTTGCTAGTGTGACCATGAACAGATGGATGCGCACGTTGAACCCTGTAACACTGCATAGCAGGGTACTTTCACATGTTGGGTGTCATGGAGGCACCGTAGATAACAATATTTCTACTGCCAGATGTACTAGGATGGATATTGGGAGCAGCTGTTTTATCTGGTCCGTTCACGGCCGACTTCCTCACCCTGGCCCGTGTCCCTAAAGTGACTCAAGCTTTTCCAGCTTGAGTCACCATGAATGAGAATATCTACAGGGAGCTCTACGTGTATATGCAGCCATGAAATGACAGGATGATAAACACTCTATAAAGTCTTTCCAGGAACAGCAGGTGTGTGCCACACCCAGTTCTATGCCGCACTGCTTCCATTTGACTCTTTTTCTCTTTCTCGCCTATTTTACTTGGTCCTTTTTCCTTTTTCAGGAAAATGGAGGGGGTGGGGGGGACCTTAAAAGCATTTACTACTGCCTCTTTAATAAACTCTCACGAGTTAACCATGGGTGCAACTTGTTAAACTATGACAGTGATTAATGATTTGTTGAATTCTCACAGAAGGGCCTTATGAAAGCCCCTATTAACACCCCTGGAGGGGTGGTATTTTTTTATAGTGAAATAAAAGAAACCACAAAATACCTAAAGTCATAAAAATCATCATGGTCCAAAATATTTACAGCTCTTCTCGCACCTCTGTTCCACAGATGTAGGTTCCGTTGAGGGCCTGGCGTACCACCGTGGTTGGGATACACTCTACTGGACCAGTTACACAACCTCCACCATCACTCGTCACACAGTGGACCAGAGCCGCTCTGTGGCCTATAACCGCAACACTGTGGTCACCATGTCTGGAGAAGACCACCCCAGAGCCTTTGTGCTGGACGAGTGTCAGGAGTGAGTCATTAATATAGAAACTTGGTGTTCTGCACTGTGTCATGACCCACATCCAATTATATTAAAAAATAAATAAATAAACACAAATCTGCTGAACAGCACTATTGTTTTTGTTCAGTCACCCATATCTCTCATACCAAGACATTTTGAAAGCCCTCGCTGCGGATTATCATGCTCGTCCTGTGTTTGTTCCCACCACAGTATCATGTTCTGGACCAACTGGAACGAGCAGGCTCCCAGTATCATGAGGGCTTCCCTGAATGGAGCCAATGTGCTTGTGATCATCGGCAGCGACATCAAAACTCCCAACGGCTTGGCCATAGACCACCGTGCAGAGAAACTCTACTTTTCTGACGCCACACTGGACAAGATCGAACGCTGTGAATATGACGGCAGCAGCCGTTACGTAAGATGGCTTTTTCTTGATTTTTGGCTCAGAAGAAAACCTCATAAAGGCGTTTTACATGCATTTCAGTGACTTGTAAAATGATCCCCAATTTGTTCTGGCTCAGGTTTTGTTAAAGAGTGAGCCCGTCCATCCGTTCGGCCTGGCTGTGTATGGAGACTACATTTTCTGGACTGACTGGGTGAGGCGTGCAGTCCTCAGAGCCGACAAATACACAGGTGGAGACATGAAAGTGCTGCGTGCTGACATCCCTCAGCAGCCAATGGGCATCATTGCTGTGGCTAACGACACCAACAGTTGTGAGTATTGCCCACTTTATGTTAAGCTTCTATAGGTTGCTCCTATCGATCATATTATTCCAGAAAGTAATATTCTTGGGGTTTATAAGGGCTTGTTTTCCATCCACATTATATTACTCCCCTACTCTAACTAACCCAAATGTGTTATACATTCAGGTGAGTTTTCTCCTTGCCGAACAAATAACGGAGGTTGCCAAGACCTGTGTCTGCCCACATCCGATGGACGAGTCAACTGCAGTTGCCGTGGAGACAGACAACTTCTTGAGGACAACACATGTTCTTGTAAGATAAAAAGAGACTGCTCTCTGGGTTCGAAATAAATCATTAGAAAGGCGTTATTTAAATGCTGAATGTCCTTTAATCAAAATGATTCTCCGTCATTAGCACTGAATATATCATGCGGAAGTGTGGATGACTTTGAGTGTGGAAACGGTGACTGTATCAACTACAGCCTGACTTGTGACGGCATGACCCACTGCAAGGACAAGTCTGATGAGAAGCAGTCCTACTGTGGTAAGTTTCCCAGCGGAGTAATAAAATAGTGAACAATTAGCTGTCGCGGGTCATCATTTATATTTTAGATAATTACCTCAGTGTCTTTATCTGAGCAATTGAGAATAAGTGAACAAAAAATTTAGATGATTAATAGTAGATACCCAGGGGAGTGAAGTTAAAGAAAGAAAGTAGAGGGATTTTATGGGGTAAATAGATGTAAATTGTGAATTCACAGGAAAAAATTGATGCAGAATAGAAAATGCAACTTATTATTTTCATTTATAAAATCCTGTTTTGGTGGGTTGGGCCATATTCAAAGTCTCATCTACCACTTTTGCTCCACAAGCCAATCGAATTTGTAAGAAAGGCTACAGACGCTGCATGAATGGCCGCTGTATCGGCCACCAGTTCTGGTGTGACGGCACGGACGACTGTGGTGACCACTCGGACGAACTGCCCTGCAACAGTAAGTAATATACGGCCATTTTATAGCTGCACCTGATTGTAAATATGATTATTCAAGCCTTTGACAGATGACAAAATGAAACCATGCTGACGTCTGTTATGGTATTGCATTTTGACATATTTGTAACTCTGGCTACACAACACATTTATGTCCCACAGTTACAACAATGCGCAAAGTGTTTTGACCTTATTCTTGCTCAAAGTGTCTGATCTGCACATTAATGACACATTTACTGGATCAGCTCTGCAAGAGAAGACATGCAGAACTAATTAAAATAAGATGGATGCGCTTTGAGGTCTTGGCTGCAGATCTTGGATGTGCTTTGTTTAGCTTGTTTCTTATTCAAATATGTACTGTCAACATAATGGACTTCTTTCTGACTGGTACACATCAAAGGAATTACAAAGTTGACTTAATGGGGAGCTTTTATTGGCATGTGAGGTCCATTTGTAATTTCAAAACCCCCGGTTGATTTTGCAGTGACCCTGTGCAAAGTAGGAGAGTTCCAGTGCAAGGACGGGAGCTGCATCTCTAACTTCAGCCGCTGTGACCAGGTGGTTAACTGCGAGGACGCTAGTGATGAAATGAACTGCCGTGAGTTCAATCTTCCATCCTTCCCAATGATATTTCTTCTTCCTTTCTATTCACCTATGGGAGTCATTGGAAAGCGAGATTTCTACTGTGCCTTAAAAACAACATCTATGTTGGAGAATGGACATGAAGGCTTAAGTTAAGATTTCTATAAAAAAGATTAAAAAAAAGATTGTTTCCATTATTTTCAGAACCCACCGACTGCTCCCGTTTCTTCCGCCTGGGAGTGAAAGGAGCTTCATTCCAGAGCTGTGAGAAAACCACTCTGTGTTATCTGTCCTCGTGGGTGTGTGACGGCAACAACGACTGCGGAGACTTTTCTGATGAGAGAAACTGCCCAGGTTGGGGGGCTTCGTTTCCCCTTCGTTTAGCATGCCTCAACTTCTCTAGTATCTAAAACTGGCGAAAATAAAACATTCTATTTCTTTTTGTTGCCTTTTAGATAAAAGGAAGCTTAAATGTCCAGTCAACTTCTTCGCTTGTCCCAGTGGCCGCTGCATTCCTATGAGCTGGACGTGTGATAAGGAGAATGACTGTGAAAACGGGGCTGATGAGACGCACTGTGGTCAGTGTGCTACTAAAGTTGTCCTCTTATTACCCACGCGTTTCTCTTGAAAACACAAAGCACACCAGTGTTTTCCTTTAGACTTCCCGCCACGCATGGAAAAACTGAGTTGCGGTTCACGTAAATTAGATACTTTCTCCAAAATGTAGAGCTCTCCCTTGCCCTCTCTTGCAGACAAATTTTGCACATCCACCCAGTTTGAATGTGGGAACCACCGCTGCATTTCCAGCCACTGGGTGTGTGACGGCTCTGATGACTGTGGTGACGGCTCTGATGAGGACCAGAAATGCAGTAAGTGACGCTCACGCTCTCAAGGAGTACTTTCTCCCATGCCTCGCATTATGCATTTGACCGTATGACTAAGATTTACTGGTCGTCGTGTAACTTTCCCATAATGTGGCCCTAATAGAATCCAAAACCTGCAGTCCTGAGGCTTTCCAGTGTCCCGGCTCCCACATGTGCGTGCCACAGCGCTGGAAATGTGATGGAGACAAGGACTGTCCTGATGGAGCCGATGAGAGTGTCAAGGCTGGCTGCAGTGAGTGGGACCATTACGGAATAACCTCATGGAAAGTCTGTCATGTTTGTGCTGTGAAGGATGAAATGCCCAGAAACGCATTAACCAGCGTGTTCTTTTCCACTTCCAGTGTATACCAACAGCACTTGCGATATCGAGAATGAGTTTATGTGCCAGAACAGACAGTGTATCCCCAAGCACTTTGTGTGCGATCACGACATCGACTGCGCTGATGGCTCGGATGAATCCCCAGAATGTGGTGAGTGTGTGTGTGTGTTTGTGTGTGTCATTGTGTGCCCTCGAAAAGTAAACTGAGGAAGACTGGTTGGAAAGTTTGAAACCAAAATAAAATAGGGAGCACATGATTACAGATATATTGGTAAATAATGAATATAATTGTGTTCCGGTGTAGAATACCCGACATGCGGTCCAGATGAGTTCCGATGTGCCAACGGCCGCTGCCTCAACCAGAAGAAATGGGAGTGCGACGGCGAGTTCGACTGTCAGGATCGCTCCGATGAAGCTCCCAAGAACCCCCGCTGCACAGACTCGGGTAGAGATTTTACCTTTCATCACCACCTATGTGATGTCTCGCTACAGCTTTTATCAATCAAACAAAATGTGAATCTTATCAGAAATGCTTTGTACAGAAAAGGCATCCTGTGTCAGAGTGACACTGATGTTATGGCAGTTTCTCTGTGATTTCAGAGAGGACGTGCAATGAGTCAGCCTTCATGTGCCGTAACGGGAAGTGTTTGAATGAGACCCTGCTGTGTGACCGCAACGATGACTGTCAGGACGGCTCCGATGAGCTCAACTGCTTCATCAATGAGTGTCTGAATAGTAAGCTGAGTGGCTGCTCGCAGCTCTGTGATGACCTCAAGATTGGCTTCAAGGTAAGCCATTTTATATATATATATTGATATATATATATATATATATATATATATATATTTATTTCTGCCAAAGATCACCAGATCACCAAATCTAGTTACTTCATGAACTCTCTGACCTCAATTGTCCAATAAATTAAAAGTCTGTTAAGCACACATCTACCTTATAGATAAATGGAGTGTATGCCATTAATGGTGAATTAAGTGCGACCTGAAGTAGAAACATTCGGAACGACTCGCTTCAGGCACGCGGTTATATAAGACAAAAACATATTTTGGCTCTCTTTCATGAAAGTAGGACGCCCGGCTAGCTTGAACTCAGCGTGAACTTTCATGTCGTTGATGAGGCTCTGATCAGAGCGTCGTTTGAAATTATATCATAAGGACGAATCTGTACACCGAATTGACACGTTTTTAAAGCTTATGGATTGTGCCGAATCCCAAACCAAGTCAATATATGAATTCAATGCTTGCATGACATAGAATTGCATGTAATTTCACTATCACAGATTTGCCCCAGTGTGACTTCTTTTGTGTAAACTCTGCAAATTCCAGCATGAGTTGGAGCTCTTTCAAAACACAGATGTGCTTATGAGAAGTGACAGTTCAAGCTGATTTTGACTAGCACTGAATACATGTTTTTGTTCCTGTTCCTTCTTATATGACGATGCCATTTTTTTAACAGTCACATTTTATGAGAGTGGTGTTAAGGTATCTGGAATATGTTTGTCAGTTCCACTTTACATAGGACTTGAGTAGAAAAAAAAAAAAAAAAAATCACATACCAGGGTGACTGACTGACAGAGATTTTGTGACAGGCGGTGGCAGACTCTTGTAATTGGTCTCGACTAAAAGTAAGAAATGCCAAAACCTGAAGGCTGTGAGATTTCAACATCTCTCCCGGTGCTCTTGGCCCCTTCAGTGCAGGTGTCATCCTGGTTTCCAGCTGAAGCGGGACGGAAAGACGTGTGTGGATATAGACGAGTGCACAACTACGTACCCTTGTTCTCAGCGCTGCATCAACACACACGGCAGCTTCCACTGTCTCTGCGTGGACGGCTTCGAACTCAGCCCCAATGACCCCACCATCTGCAAGTCAACATCGGGTAAGGCGCGTGCATGTTTTCCATTCCTCTTGCTGTGCATGGCCAATTCGATTCTGAAGCACATGTTTGTTTTTTTTGTCTGGAATGTGTAGAAGTAGAGCCCTACTTGATCTTTGCTAACCGCTACTACCTGAGAAAACTCAACCTGGATGGTACCAACTACACTCTTATAAAACAGGTGAGGTGCGCCTTTGTTTGACAAATGGTAACGCAACATGCCGTTGTTGTTATCCGCCTATACACCTGCTTATACTCCACCTACCTCTGTTTCAGGGTCTGAATAATGCAGTGGCACTAGACTTCCACTATGCAGAGCATATGATCTACTGGACAGATGTGACCACTCAGGGCAGCATGATCCGACGCATGCATATGAATGGCAGCAACATGGAGGTCAGTCAAGAAAAAAAACAGATTTAAACTATATTTATATTAAGTGGATACTTACAGCCTGTTTTTACTCCTTTTATCATTATCTGATCCTCTGGCCAACCTGGTAGGTTTTGCACCGGACCTCTCTGAGTAATCCAGATGGCCTGGCAGTTGATTGGGTCGGTGGGAACTTGTATTGGTGTGACAAAGGCCAGGACACCATCGAAGTGTCAAAACTCAATGGGGCCTACCGGACTGTGCTGGTCAACAGTGGGCTGAGGGAACCTCGAGCTGTGGCTGTGGACGTACGCTATGGGTGAGTAAATTAAACTGAATTTACTAGTGCAGTGCCTGCAGGAAGTATATATTTCTATAGAAAAGTGGAAGCTTAAGTAGATTTTTCATGTTTGGCCAAATGAGGGTGTGTTGGACTGTTACATAGTCTTAATAGACAAATTGTACATTATGTAAGACCTGGACATACATTGAGATTAGAAGAGACTTGCAAATACAGTTATTGTAAGACAAATGCTAGTTTATGTAGCATTTTAGCAATTTCTAAAATTGTTTTGATAGGTTAAGTAAAACTGGGCTTATGATGAATCTATTGCTTAGTAAGTACTTTTAGAGACTTTGCTATACTTTTATGTTCGCTGCATGATTCGTTCAGGAAGAAGTGGGTCAACGATGCTTTGAATTGTAATGAAAGCGCAGGGAAGCTGTAACAAAAGTGCTGCTGCAGGATGGCGCTGGGATACACAAGTTTATGGGATTTTAAGTTTAAATGATAATGATGTTTTGAATATCTATCAAAAAAATCCACAAAAAGGGATGTACACCATCAAGCTATATGCAACAGCTGAGGTTTATCTGGCAAACAGTCAGAGAGATACATGAGGTACAGCCACACAGATGCTCCTTGCTTTTATAGATAGATATTTATAATCAAAGCAGGTAATTGGAGCAATATATTTATCCCCTTCTGCTTAGGTACCTGTACTGGTCTGACTGGGGCGACAACCCCCACATTGGGAGAATCGGGATGGACGGCACCAACAGAAGTTCCATCATCGAGGACAAGATCACCTGGCCTAATGGACTAACCCTGGACTTCATCAATGACCGTATATACTGGGCCGATGCCAGGGAGGACTACATTGAGTTTGCCAGCCTAGATGGCACCAACAGGCACACGGGTAACCGAGCGCTTCAGTTCACACAGATGTTGTTCGCACACACTCGGAGAAACAGACAGATGGGTCTTCTCAGATTCATTTTACAATGTTAACAGTGTGAAACTCGAGCCACCTATACTGGTCTATGTAGGAATATAAACTATATACGAGTGTCAATAAATTCTCAGTGATTATGTGGCTCCATGTGATCTTGTTTTGGCCTGCTTTCAAAAAAAAAAGTCAAATAGTCATACACATACTTGTTTTGGAGGAGTTATGAATAAGCAGCCTGGTCAGATGTTTGTCTGCCGGGCTGGAGTCCTGCAGCACAGGCCCTGGGAATAGAAACGCTGAATAGGGGAGATTGTTCGAATCACTGAGGCCTCAAGCGTGTATGACGTCTGCATAGCACTCAGTTGTTTAGCACACTAAACGCTACAATAGTTGATATTGTCAGCCAACCAGGCGTGCAGAGGAATTCTGCAGCACAGAGGGTGTCTAGATGAACATTTCTCACATTCGTAAAGCTCTGCTCAACACATGTGGACAGCTGTGGCATCCTGGCAGTCCTTGGACGAAGAATGTACAAAATGCAAAGTTTACATTTGCGATGGGTGGGTGCAGGAGATGATATACTATCTGGAGTATCGTGCCACAGTTCACCCAAGGGAACCGTTTCTTGAGACATGTTTACATAAGTGTAGACCTAAATTAAAACCAGCAACTTAAAAGACATTTCTATCAAAATATTTCAGAAAAATAATCAATTAATATATAATAAAATGCTAATGAAACAAAATATCATTGGTGATGGCTGTTTGAAGCAAATCACATAAAATCAAGGCTGGACAAAGGTTCCCTTACTGACAATGTGTTTTGGACTTATGCCTTACGTCTGTGTATCGTTGCACGCACACAATGCAGGTGTGATCAGTTTGGATTGCCGTGTTTTACCACAGAGAGTAATGGCGTGTTCCCATAATGCACCAGCCTCAACCGCTGAGAGCAAACAAACGAAATGACAAGGAGATGTGAGCAGAAGAAGTGCAATTAGAGTGTAAAGTGTAATGAGGCATAGAAACCATTACATAACAGACATATACTGGAGCCACTTCAGCTGTAAACACCACCCTGCTTCTTTTTTTATATAAACACTGCCAGATTGTTCCAGTTTCTCTTTGGGATACAGCAACATCTCAGCTGTGAGAATGTATGAAGTTTGTCTTATGTTATTATCAGGGCTTATTACTGAATTTCTAGAGACTCTTGGAAATTTAAATGTGAAAAATAACATAATTAAAAAGAACTAAATAGAACTTAACTATGTCAGTTTTGATCTGTAAATGTGATTTATTTCCATCCATCTCTGGCTTCACAGTTCTTAGCCAAGACATTCCCCACATCTTTGCCATGACGCTGTTTGAGGAGTACATCTACTGGACCGACTGGGAGACAAAGTCCATCAACAGGGCTCACAAGAGTCTGGGTACCAACAAGAGCACCCTGATCAGCACCCTGCATCGGCCCATGGACGTCCACATTTATCATCCCTATCGCCAGCCTGAGGGTGAGATTCACATGGGGGAAAAAAAAACAAAAAAAAACAGATGTTTAAAGATTAAAGAACTTCACAGGAAATAGCGTGTAGTCTTATCAGTCCTAGTTAACAAGATTACAGGCTGTTGTACAATCTAATTTTTAGTACTGTGCTTAGTACCTCGCCTGGACAAATGGTGGAGCAGTTCCTGTTTCTTGACAGAAATGTGAAGTCAGTGAGCCTCTTTCAGTGCTCAAGGGAAAAAATATTTGCCGTTTCGATTTGTAAATGGTTTGTAAAGCAAGAGATAACTTTACCTGCTGCTTAAAAAAACTAAATATAGTATTGTTCAGCAACTAAACGTTTTAAGTTGAACTGCAACAGTAGACTGACTGAATATGGAATAACTCCTGTTTTTTTGTTTTATTTAAAATGAAGGTTAATTAATTGTGTAAATGTTTGTCTTGACATAAAAAGGAGGTTAGAAGTTTGTAGGTGTGGTTATTTGTATGTCAATTTTTACTGGCCTGTTTGATACCCCTGTTATAATTGGTTTATTCAGTTGAGGCAACAGGGGAAACAAATATTTTTTTTTTTACTTTTTAAATTTGATTAACAAGTTCAATGGTATCAAATTTGGAGTAAATATGAATTACTAAACAGCTTTTCATGTTTCATTATTGAACAAACTGAACATGTAGCCCAAGAAAGAAGATCTATACAACTATGAAGATGTATTACAAAATATAAATATGGATGCAGACTATCAAATACATTATTTTGATTCTTCTTATTTTAAACAATATATCATTAAGTCTCAGTCTTGTGCTGAAAAATATCTGTACAGTCAGAGGTTACAACATTTTCCCTCTCTCCGTCTCCCAGTTCTCAATCACCCGTGCCAGACGAACAACGGAGGCTGCAGTAACCTGTGCCTCCTCTCTCCTGGAGGAGGCTACAAGTGTGCATGCCCGACTAACTTCTACCTGGCCAACGATCAGCGCACTTGCATGTCCAACTGTACAGCCAGTCAGGTACTGTAGGGAGGCTGTGTAAACACCATCATCAATTCCAATATGCCCTAATGACTACAGCTGATAAGTGTCTTTTCATATCTTCATGTCTCACTGCGGCTTGTTTGAACTGTTTATGCCTGGCGATTGTCTATTGACAGCTGGCCTGTGGCCCGCAGGTAGTAGGCTTTCGCTTTGTCGATAGGGAATATCACCAGAGCTCCACTGCTGCAGTGCCTACATCATCTCTCTGATTAATGTCCACCTCTCCTTGCTATAGTTTGTGTGCAAGAACGACAAGTGCATTCCTTTCTGGTGGAAGTGCGACACGGAAGACGACTGCGGTGACCGGTCAGACGAGCCAGCAGACTGCCGTGAGTGTTTTGGGAGGAAAAAAAAATGAGCAGATGATAAAGCGTTAAAATCCTTTATCATGGTGTGTTAAGTGTGTTCCTTATAAGCTTCGGCTTTTTCTTCCATGACAGCGGAATTCAAGTGCAGACCGGGGCAGTTTCAGTGCGGTTCAGGCATTTGCACCAACCCTGCGTACATATGTGATGGAGACAATGACTGCCAGGACCACTCAGATGAGGCCAACTGTGGTATGTCTGTCTGTTTCTCTAAGGTTGTGACTGAATTTCGTTTGTTACGGTTTGTTGTTGCACGGTTTTAACAATCTTGCATTGGTTGCGTCTATTTTATCTATCACTGATTAGCATCACATGTGCCGCTTTTTTTTTTGTTTGTGTAACCATGCCGCAGATATTCACGTTTGCCTGCCCAGCCAGTTCAAATGTTCCCACCCGAGCCGCTGCATCCCTGGAATCTTCCGCTGTAACGGCCAGGACAACTGTGGAGAGGGCGAGGACGAGAAGGACTGTCGTGAGTAGCCCCCGTGCACACGCTTCATAGATTGCACATTGAAGTTCTTACTTTCGTTTCGTTTAAATTTCCAGCAGCGACTTAACTACCCGTTCTCTCCTCCTACAGCCGAGGTCACGTGTGCGCCCACCCAGTTCCAGTGCACCATCACCAAACGCTGCATCCCTCGTGTCTGGGTGTGCGACCGTGACAATGACTGCGTGGACGGATCTGATGAACCCGCCAACTGCAGTAAGGCTCCTGTCTTGTTTTGCATTGAGATATTCTAAGAGACGTTGCTTGATCTGAGCCCCTCCCCCCAAATGTTTCCCTCTCCAGCCCAGATGACTTGTGGCGTGGATGAGTTCCGGTGTAAAGACTCTGGCCGCTGCATCCCCGCTCGCTGGAAATGCGACGGAGAGGACGACTGTGGCGATGCTTCGGACGAACCGAAGGAGGAGTGTGGTGAGGATGTCCTTTCTATTAAAATTAGATCGGAGGTCATTCTTTCTGTTGTTGTTTTGTTGAGTTGAAATGACATTTTCTGCGATTTGTACAGCTGAGCGGACGTGTGAGCCGTACCAGTTCAGATGTAAGAACAATCGCTGCGTGCCGGGCCGCTGGCAGTGTGACTACGACAACGACTGTGGTGACAACTCGGATGAAGACAAGTGTGGTAGGTCTCACTTTCTGCCTGTGCACTCCATACCATACATTGTCAACATCTGTTATCTCACCTCATCTAGTGTCACTTACACTCGCGCCCTCATACCCTGTCTACACCGGTTACATACACACTTTGTTCCATGTTGCAACATGTTGTCCACTGAATCGATTGTTCAGCACTAACATCCGTTCTGTCATTTCTGATGCATCTCACCTCATCTAATATTTGTTTCATTTCATACTGTCCTGTTGGCATGAACCAGAGGTGAGTTTCTCCACCATCATATGAGAACCACTGCCGTGTTCTATGTCACCCCCCTTACCCCCCTGTGTGTTTATTCACATGCTCCTGTCCCCTCCCCAACCGTGACTTTCTGCAGATTCATTTTTTACACTGTTTCAGTTTTGCCACTAGATGCCACTGCACTGAGACTTAAACCAGTATGTTAGAAAAACAACAACAAAAAAATATAACTTTGAGCTCCTTTCATTCTCTCATAGGACTTCTTGCTTTTTCTACACTTCCTTTGTGTGCTTCTGTCAGCCTGTGTGTGTGTGTGTAAAGCTAAAAAAATGGCATCATATCTAACGCGAATCATGACTTTCTTTGTCCGCAGTGCCTCGACAATGTTCAGAGAGCGAGTTTGCCTGCACAAACGGGCGCTGTATTGCCGGAAGGTGGAAGTGCGACGGAGACCACGACTGTGCCGATGGCTCTGATGAGGTGCTACTACTTAATGTTTGGGATTCCCTTAAAATGATATTAAACATTGTCTGGAGAAAACGCCTCATTGCATGTGCTCAGTATTTATTTGTAAGTACATTTTTTGTTGAGTGTGAGCTTTGGCGTTATGTTTCCACAGCATGGTTGTGATCTGAAGTGCGACAGCGACCAGTTCCAGTGTAAGAACGGACACTGTATCCCCCGCCGCTGGCGGTGTGATGCTGATCCTGACTGCATGGATGGTAGTGATGAAGAGAATTGTAGCAGCGCAGGTAGATGTATATGTATCTTACTTCCCCAACCCTATATTTCATATTATATTATATCCTTTCTATTTAATGTCCCAATTTATAGTTTATATTTATATAGTAATAATATATAATATATAATCATTTTTTTCACTAACTATTTTGCAATAATCTACTCTTCCACTCTTAATACCCACGTGCACTTTTACATTAACCATGTGGCATTAACAATAGTGTGTACAGATATTTATTTCATTTTATGATTTGATTTATTTTGTTCTATGTTAGTGTTATTACTTAGGGAGTTTTTTGACATATTGCTCATTCTTTTTTGTGTCTTAAATTTTAAACAGTGCTGTATGTGACAGAGCTTTAATTTCCCGAAAGGGAACCTCCCAAAATCTAATCTAATCATATCTTCACTATTCTGTCTGCAAGTTCCCCTTCCAATCAAATAAACTGATATTGTAATGAGAGTAGCATGCAACTGAAAAAGCAAAGCAGTAGATGTACTGACCCCTTCCTGTTTTCTCAGCTGGTCGTCACTGCCCTCTGGATGAGTTCCAGTGTAACAACACCCTGTGTAAACCCCTCGCCTGGAAGTGTGACGGAGAGGACGACTGTGGGGACAACTCTGACGAGAATCCAGACGAGTGCAGTGAGTGCAGCCTTCCTTGCGTGTCAATGTCTGCTAGTCTTCATATTTTGCCCTGACCCATTTTTTTCTCTCTACCCTCTTTGTTCCTTTTGTCCTTTTTATTCTATCCGTCTCTCAGGGAAGTTCCAGTGTCCTCCCACTAGAGCTTTCCGCTGCCAAAACGACCGCGTATGTCTGCAGGTGTCGAAGAGATGTGATGGCGTCAACCACTGCGGCGACAACTCGGACGAACTCAACTGCCGTAAGTTGTTGAGCAGATAAAATTACCGTGAAATCCCCTACTTTGATTATTTTGATTAAAGCCATTGCTGACTGGTGTGTGTGTGTTAATGTCTACAGAGACCTCTTCATCTGTTCCCTCATGTGAGAAGGATGAGTTCTTGTGTTTCAACGGCAGATGCATCAGCTCCACATTGCGCTGTAATTTCTTCAACGACTGTGAGGACTATGGCTCTGATGAGATCAACTGCAAGACAGGTGCCTCGTGTCAAAACCGATTCCTCGATTTTAACTAAGATCCGAGTCTTCGAAACTGTTCAGCATCAGCATTTATCACGTCAAATCTAATCGTGTTTGTGTGTTTGTCGTTAGAAACCAAACTGAACGACTGTAGGAGCAACAGGACCCAGTGCGGCGATGGAGACGAGGCCCACTGTCTCACCAACGGCACGGATTCCTTCTGCTCCTGTAAACCAGGCTTCCAGAAGACAGGACATCACACATGTGGAGGTACACACACATGCACAAACCACTACATCTGCCATAGGGCTGTCAGTATTGCTCAAAAATGATGTTTTGAATATTTCTCTAAAAAAAGTAGAACTATTCAAACATCTGGTGATCTGGTGACGTCTACGAGCAGATGTCTTTCTCTCATATTTCAACAAGCTCATTTGAAAAGTGCAGTTACAGCAGTTGCATAATGGCGTGTCAATATTAGCGTTTGCTTAATGTTATCAATTAGTTTGCTCATGTTGGCGAAACTAAGTTGGCAGCAGGCCAATTTAACTTAAGATCAACATATTGTGAATGCCTCTTTAATTTGTAAAAATAATGTCAAGTTATCTCATCTCATAAGCCTGTCGCTACTGTGGGCATATTTTTTCCACATTCAATATTAATATTCACCTTTTGAATTCCTGTTAGTATTCGAATATATATTCACATTTTGGATATTTGTTGACAGCCATGATCTGCTACAGTCGAAAAACAAACTGAAATGTGTAGAATCTAGAGAAGGTTTTTGCTTTGCAGGCGATGAGGTGAGCTGTGATGTTCTTTCAGATTTAATATGATTTTCTTTTGGCTCTCCATTTGTCAGATAAGAATGAATGTCTGCAGTTTGGAGTGTGTTCCCACATCTGCAACAACACCAAAGGCTCCTACAAATGCAGCTGCCACAAGTACTTCACCAAGATCAATGACACCTGCAAGGCTGACAGTGAGGATCACAACTACAGCTGTTTTCTACTCTACTTATCCCTTTGAGATATTTTTTTTAAGCGGATTATCAATTATTTTCTCTTTATTCCTTGCAGACATGAACAGCAGTCAGCGGATTCTCTATATCGCGGACGACAACGAAATCCGCAGCCTGGACCCAGGCATGCCCAAATGGCGTTATGAGCAGACCTTCCAGGGTGACGCCAGCGTGCGTATTGATGCAATGGACCTGCACGTAAAGACCAACCGCATCTTTTGGACAAACTGGCATACGGGCCGCATCTCCTCCTATGAACTTCCTGCGCCGTCCACCTCATCGCCGTCGTCCTCCTCCTCTAACTCTCACCGTAACAGAAGACAGAGCGAGGGCAGGATCACAAACCTGCAGGTAATGCTGGGTAACAGCTCCACATATTTACTATTACAAACACACACGTATAAATCAGCGGTACTCAAACTTTTTCACAGGACCTTTAAACTCGTGAAAACCTCATCCCATAAGATTTGTGGGGTCAATATATATACCAGTCCATATTTATTTAATTTTCCATTTAATTAATGCAGAAAATGGATTTATTTGTGTATTATTTTCACATTTATTTGATTTTCCATTTTATTTATTCATTTTTAAATGTATTTATTTATTCCCTCACCCCATTCATTTTCACCTCATTATGTCTGTGTAGATTCTCACTCATCCAGGTCATTGCAGTCAAGGAGTTTAAATAGTAAGCAACTGGACTTTTATATATTGAAGACGTTTCACCTTTCATCCGAAAGGCTTCTTCTAGCCTGATGATGGAAACCAGGAGCTATATCTCTGGATCACAGAGGGTGGAGCTATAGACCACACCCCTCATCCCATAACAAAGGGTCACCCTTCAAGGTCCGTCCAATTCAAGCCTTCAAATCTTCAAGTTCAAAGAAAAAGTCCAGTTGCTTACTATTTAAACTCCTTGACTTTCACCTCATTATATAAAATTTGGAATGAAATAAATTCATGCGCAAAGTATGAAAATAATAGGAAATAAATACTACTAAATTAAATAAATATATTTACTTAAATTTTGGCAGTTATCATTACAAATGGTCCTACATTCTGTCATTGTGGAATTATAGTGAAAATAAATTATCTTCCTTTTTTTTTCTGGGGACCCTCGCCACCTTTTCAAAGACCCCTGGGGGTCCCCGGACCCCACTTTGAGAACCACTGCTGTAAATGACTCTCCACTTGTGTCCAGATTAAAGAGCTGAAGATGCCTCGGGGTATAGCAGTGGACTGGGTGGCTGGTAACCTGTACTGGACCGACTCTGGTCGGGATGTAATCGAAGTGGCTCAGATGTCAGGCCGGCACTGCAAGACCCTCGTCTCCGGCATGATAGATGAGCCTTATGCCATCGTAGTGGATCCACAGAGAGGGTGAGAGTGTGGCTCCGGAGCAACACTCATTTATTTCCTATCACAAAGTTGTTGTTTTTTTTCTTTTGACAAATGATTATTTGAACTTTGCATTTTCTTTCAGTACCATGTACTGGGCAGACTGGGGGAACCATCCTAAAATCGAGACGGCCGCCATGGACGGGACTCTGAGACAAACGCTGGTCCATGAGAAGATCCAGTGGCCCACAGGTCTGTCTGCTTTCCCATTGTATGTTTTATATTGATTTATGGGTTAATGTCAAAAATGTCATGTAGTGTAACTCTAAAAACTTGGTACCAGATAGTTTAACTCTCTTAAAATGTTTTAAACAAATAGAAACACATGCTGGGTTAATATTCTCTTTTGGTTACACCACTTGACATTTTGTGTCAAAAGGTCGCACGTTCTGTGTTATTTTGTTTTTCTTTTTGTAAAAAAATGCTACAAATGGACTTTCAAATGACAGGAAAACAGTCATGAACGCAAAATGTACATTTTGAGAGACCCGATGAATGTTTTTAAAACTGTGTTTTACAAAGTTTTTTAACTTTAACTCGCTCTGTCTCCACAGGTCTGGCTGTGGACTACTTCAACGAGCGTCTTTATTGGTCAGACGCTAAACTCTCAGTCATCGGGAGTGTTCGCCTGGATGGCTCCGATCCTGTCATTGCTGTCACCGGCATCAAAAACAGTTGCGTCAGCTCCACTTTTGTCTCTTGTGAAAAATACTGTGAATCGTGAAGTGAAAGTTTACAGATTGTGTGTTAACATGTCTTTTTTTTTACCCTTCCCTCCCAGACCTGCTCCATCCGTTTAGCATTGATATATTTGAGGACTACATATATGGGGTCACGTATATCAATAACTTTGTCTTCCGGGTCAACAAGTTTGGAAAAGGGCCAATGGAGCATCTCACCACAGGCCTCAACCACCCATCTGATATAGTCCTGTACCACCGTTACAAGCAGCCAGAGAGTGAGTGTATAGGCTCACGCTTTTCCTGCACACATCGTATCTTGCCTTGCATCTTCAAAGTCATGAGATATATAGAATATTCATGGAAATAAATATACTACCTATATAAATTTCATGCATTGTTTTTCTTACTGGATGTCTCGTCTTTCTTTGCACCAGTGACTAACCCATGTGACAGGAAGAAGTGTGAGTGGCTGTGTCTGCTCAGCCCCAGTGGACCGGTGTGTACGTGTCCTAACAACTATGTGGCTGACAACGGCACATGTGTGGAGAGGCCGAGCCCGACCCAGTCACCATTCTGTAAGTCCACTCATATACACATGATATATACAGTCATCCAGCCTCGAGTTGCTAGGGTTAGGGTTAGGGCAAGCAGAACATTTAATGGGTTTTGGTACCTGGGTGCCATTATATTATTGGAAATTATTAATTACTGCTATGTTTTGGCATTCTTTGAACTGCAAAACAAGACATAAATTTACATTACTATACCTTATTGTGCTTAAGCATATTGTGATGAACACTTTTTTTGTTTTGTTTTTTCTGGACGTATCCATTTAATCAGAAAAGGGAATAGCAATAGCTTAAAAATATCCCGCCCCTATTTCCATTAAGAATATATCATTTTCAATGTTCTTTAATCAATCTCAGAATACATAATATTCATTGTTCTTTAACCAAATCATTATCTGCAAATGGTTTCCATGCAGCCTGCAATTATGCACCTACTTGCATTGCCTTCAGTAGTATTTTTTAAACATTCATTGTTAATATACACAGTGTCATTGTTGTCATTTCTTGGGTCATTGTACTGTCATAGTTTGTAGTTGTCAATTGTATAATAATTTTCAGACATAATAATCGCAACACATACAGAGGGACAGAACTGAACAGTCACAGTAAGGCCATAAAATACATAATCAACCAAGTTTGTGATGGGCACTGTTTTACTCTTATTGATTTATGGATCAAAAAGGCAATTTATTCCAAAAAATATTCACCAGATTAATTGCTAAGAATAAGGCATGAGCATCAAAGCAACAACCGTATCCCTATTTTTGTGGCTTAACATTCAGATGCATATTATACAGTCTGATAATATGCTAACGTGGAAATATGCTAAGTCTAACGTGGAATTCCCTCTCTACAGCTCCCCCTTCGGGCTCCTGTGATATTCAGTGTCAGAATGGAGGGAGCTGCTTCCTTAACGCCCGTCAGGTGGCCAAGTGTCGCTGCCAGCCCAACTACAGCGGAGAGAGATGTGAGATCAATCAGTGTCGAGATTACTGCAAGAACGGAGGCAGCTGCACTGCTTCTCCGACAGGTGAGAGCGGGACACACTCACTGTGAACGCCTGGCTCGAAAATTGTTGAGATCACCTTTCCTTATTCAACATCAGTGGTGTTTTTCTAAACCATCACCGGGAGGGGGGAAGCCTTCTATTTAGACGTTATTAAATCATTAAATTGTTTTCTGTAATTGGAAATACCTGCAAGTAAAACATGAAATGTCAAATTTGATGCGAAAAGTTGTTTGAAACCACAGAGAGCAGCTGAGCAAACATGTTTTAACATGTTCTGATAATTGATAGCACAATTTATCACTCGGTGTCTAAGAGAGCGCTGGAGTTTTCATTAGAAACAATCACATGGGGAAAAGTGAAGCATATAAATTCCATATATCCCTGTGTCTTTTTCTCGTATTTCAATTATTCTATTATGTAGGCATTCCGTGTGGCTATCCAGTAGAAGTAAAATGAAATTGGAAAAAAAAACAACACAATAGTAAATATGATTCAGAGCGGCCTTTGTGTAACATTGATTGAAGTTGTATTGATTCCTTTTAACTTTTCTAAATCATATCTCGTCTGTGTCCTAGGTACTCCTACCTGCAGATGCCCAAAGGGCTTCACAGGACCCAACTGCAACCGTCAGACTTGTCAAGACTACTGCCTGAACGGAGGCAACTGCTCGGTCAATATGGGCAACCAACCAACCTGTAGCTGTCCGTCAGACTACCAGGGAGACCAGTGCCAGTACAGTAAGTAGCAGCACTTTCAGTCACTGTTTTTGTCACAAATATTTTGTTGTTCCATTTTATCCTTTGTGACTGTCAGTGGTGTTATTTTAGTTTATGGCACTCCATGCCAAAGAACACACCCTCCTAGAGGGGTCAGGGTGTTAGGGTTAGAGAACTAAAAATTGTACGCAATCTGGTGCAATTTCAGAGCAATATCATAACCTATGGATTATCAATAATCACTATTATTCCATAAAATGAGCCTTCAGATTGAGCTACTCACCAATTAATCACAGATTTTTATCTGTTCTGAATGTACCGTAAAGGGATATTCTTCAAACACTCTTCACATGTGAGTTGGCAAATATGCTTCAGGCAAGTGCCTGTTTATGATTATTGGACCAATGAGAAACAGTCTCAATCAGGTCAAACTTCAGTTCTATATCGGTTCAATATGGCGAGCACAAACCAAACAAGATTCAGTCGTAGTGACCTGTTGAATTTTATGAGTAATATGAGTCCTACTCACATAACTTATAAATGCAGTGACACAAAACCGGGACTCTGGTCAGATCTGTGATGTTTTCTCCTCATGTGTCCCTGCCTTAGTGGTGTTACAAAGTGTAATTAAAAAGGGCTTTATATAGGTACAGTTCCTATTAAAAAAAAACTGTTACTTTTTATATTGACACAAAATGTCACCAAACTATCTATAACTAATCTATGTTAATTTTTTTCCCACTTTTCCTCCACCATCCTTCTTGTCTTCAGGTACATGTGAAGGGTTCTGTCAGAACGGTGGAACCTGCTTACAAACCTCCAACGGCACCAAACTGTGTCTGTGCTCCACTCAGTACATCGGTCACCAGTGTGAGCTGGACAAGTGCCTGTTCTGCGGGACGGGCAAGTGTTTGACATCGTCCTCTGGGGAGGTTTCCTGCAGGTAAGTGTACCGTGACTCAGGACTCTGGAGGGATATTATAAATATATTTTATAATATATTATATATTTTTTTGTTTTTATCCTTGTTCGTGTGTAGCTGTCCCAATGGTCAGACCCAACCCAGCTGCTATTCCTGTCTGGACTACTGTTCCAATGGTCAATGTTCGGTTGACACTCGCACACTGCTTCCTCAGTGCAAGTAAGATATGGCGCCCCCACTTCTCACCCTACAACTCACACATTCACCTAATGTCTCTCTCTTTTTCTGTGGTTCCAACTCAATACACACACTTAATAACTCCTGCCTTACGTGTCCAGGTGTCCTGTGGGATGGAGGGGATACAGATGTGAAGTTGCAGCTGCTTCAATGGATTCTTCTGCTTCAAGTGGAAGTGAGTCGCACATTCCCTAACAGAGACTTTTGTTAATACAACACACGCTTTGGTCCCGTTTGCTCACGTGAAGCGCTCCCTTTCAGGTACTGCGTCAATCGTCATCCCAGTGCTGCTGCTGCTGCTGCTGGCACTGCTGGTGGTTGGCGCCATCTTGTGGTACAAGCGGAGAATGCGCGGGTAGGTTCTGGTTTCAGAGACTTCATTCTTTTTTTTTTCCTTTTCCTTTTTTTCTTTTAATTACTCCATTTTTCATCTTTTCCTCACACCTATGCTATCTAGCGTCTCTTACCTTTTGATAACCATCTATTTCCTGTCTCTCAGGTCTCTATGGCCGGGCAAATCTCGTTCTCAGTGCTCGCGGTAACTTCATAGGGTTACATAATTCACCTGTTGACCCCACAAATCCTGTCCCCTCCCTTCCCTAATATCCAGCCAAATTGCCCATGCTGTCTGTCAGTCCATTTGTACATTCTGTTAGTCGTGTGTAGAAACCTGTCCATTTGTCCTTGCCTGCCTCCTGTTTGCCTCCCAAATGGGTTTTCCCACCCAGCAACACAGGAATCTTTTGACTATATTCTGGAATAATGTTTTGCCGGTGATGCATAAACGATTGAACTCTTTAGTCCTTTTTGCATCTCCACTCCTTCCCCTGTTTACATGTGTAAGTGTTAGGTTCATGCTACGTGCTTGCATAGTAAAGAAAGTAAGTGCATCTGTGAATCATGTTTATACGCTTGCAAACTGCCAAATATTTGCAATGTGAAAATCCAGAATTTTCCACAATAGACATGCTGCAGTATATTCTCTGGGTTTGCTCAAATGGCCTTTTTGGCAAAAGGTTCATTTGACAATCTTTAATACATGTTGTCTTGGTTGTGTGGGTTGTATAGCGCTGGTGGCGAGTTAGTTTCTGGTTTATGCCAAGTTCTGATCATTTTCTAGCCACTATGAGATGTGTAATTTAGGATTACTCCAAAAAATAGTTCATGATCTTGTTATAGACGGGTAGTGTCTACATTTATTGTTTAGACGGTAACTTGGCTTGTGTATTGTTTTGTTGTTGCAGTGCTAAGGGCTTCCAGCACCACCGAATGACCAATGGAGCCATGAATGTGGAGATTGGGAACCCTGCCTATAAGATATATGAGGGAGACCCCGACGATGACGCTGGGGAGCTCCTGGATTCAGACTTTGCTTTGGACCCAGAGAAGGTAACAACCGCTGAACATGCTCCGATTTAAAGGTTCTGTTCACACAAATAGATGCATGATATTTTCCAAGCAGATTTAGTTTTCTGAGCCCGAGTATAACATCAGGTTCTAACACTTTCTGGCAGCCCGGTACACCCCGGAATGGAATATTATCATTTGCTGCCATTTCTTCAGAAATGGGTAGTTTCAGTGAAAAGTGTCTAGCGTTAGCAGCCAAGACATTGTTTTCGAAAAGATATTTTTAATGGTTTTGACCGCAGTTTGTACTGAAGTGGTAGAAGAAATCTCAGATTCAAATGTATCAAAAGTTGAGCCACAAAGACCTGTTACAACCCTGGGTCAATGTTAAGCAACAGGAAAGCAAGGTCGTGTTCAATATAATAGCAGTGTGTTTAAAAACGTGAGCAAAGCCAAAATCCTTATAGTACTTTTTATTTCGGTGCATTGGGAGCACTGCGTTTTATATCCTAAATCAAATCTAAAGAAAAATGTGTCAAGTTTTGAATATAGGCTGTTCAAAGAAATAGTATATAGAAATACTTTGCTGTATAAGTTAAAAATCTTCATGATTTAGGATATAAAATGCAGCTTTCCCAATGCATTGAATTAAAAATTATTCTAAGGATTTTGGCTTTACTCAGATTTTTACACACACTGTTATTATATTGAACACAACCTTGCTTTCCTGTTGCTTAATTTTTATTTTTTTAAACCTTCATTGTGGTGGAGAAATGGTGTCTGATGCCATTAGTTTTACTGAATCTCCTGAAACAAAGAACCAGATAGGCACACTACATGACGCCACAAACATACAGGAGAAAACAACCAACCAACTACAGTGGTTCTTTCTAATGGTGAGAGGGAAATGTTGTGCTGCTGTTGTTGGACCTGACCCTTTAAGAGAAAATATATATAAATGTATTTTGTAATTTCTGCGCACTGATCTTTTTTAAGTCATGAAAATACAGTAAACGCTGCTTTTGAATGACGAAAATAAAACCATTGGCCTTTTGTGCTGCCCTTTTTGAGTCGACATGTAATTTCCTTTTGCTCCGCAGCCCACCAACTTCACCAACCCCGTGTATGCCACCCTGTACATGGGCGCCCACAACAGCCGTAACTCTCTGGCCAGCACGGATGAAAAGAAGGAGCTTCTCTCCCAGGGTGACGAGGACATGAGCGACCCGCTGGCGTAGAGCTCGGCATACATTGAACTCTGCCAACATTGCCCTGCCCCGCCCAACCCAGTGCTGAGCCAACAAGCTCTCTCATCTTATGCCTTTACCAACTGAAAAGAAAAGCAACAACAACTTAAAAAAAAGAGAACACTGTATAAAATGTATAAAATGAAGGACTACTTTTTTAAGTGATTGCAGTATTATATTTTGTTCTTTGACAAAAAAAAATCCTCTGGTGATGAAAAGGAACCATTTTATAGACATTTATTCAGTTCTTTTTAATTTTTGCTCACCTCCTCCTCACAGCTCTCCCTCTCCCTCTCTCACGCATATAGCCACTACCTCTGTGCAAATGTAAAAGATAGAGATACGAATGGCAGTGGAACAATTTTAATTTTTTATTTTTGTATGAATTGTATAGGGAAAAAAAAGAATATTGTTCCATCCTAGGAAACGTTGCCAAGTCTTTTGTCGTTCATGAAAGAGAGGAGAAGCGTCGGCGCTCACTATGAATGCTTCCTGGATGCTGGTCCGGCTCAGTTTTTCAGTTTATGTGTATATGTACGTTTGCTGCTGGGGATCTGAAGGGAGACCGAGGATTGGGGGAGAAACAAGATGTTGTTTAACTGCACACGCATACACATGGTGGACTCAGCATCACATACATCGTCTGTTCTGTTGTCTCAGAGAACTACATTCAAGTGATTGTCTTTTACCTCCTTGCACAGACTATATATATATATATATATTTGAATATATATATATATATATATATTTGAATATATATAAACCTATTAACAAAGTGTCTTGAAAATATACCCAGGAATACAAACATCAGTAACAAATAGCAGTCTGTACTTTTTTAACATTTTTTTTTAAAGTCATTGTATAATTGACATACATTGTGTCAGCAATGAATGAGGTGGTGTGTGCGCTGGATGAAGATGATTGTAATAAAAGTCCACATTCCAGGAGGAGAAGTCTGGGATGGATATCCGTGGCCTTGGTTTAGCCTTCCGCGAGACACTCTGGACAGGGAGCTGGATTTCGCTCTTCCGCCTGTTCTAGAAAGTTCTTTCTGGGAGTGATGGCGAGCTTCTGTGAATTTTTCCGTTCATGACTGAAAAAACAAAACAAAAAAAAAAAAACCTGCGACGAATAATTAGCTGAGAGTTTCGTTTTTAGCTTTTGTTCCTTGTCTCTTTGATTGTAAATGTACTTTCAGGAAAGGCCAGGGAGACCGTTTGATGGTACGTACTTGTGTGGGAGATTGAATTGAACTTTTTTTTTTTATTTTATGTAATTACATGGACATGTAATTTTAGGCTAATTCTCATTGTTGAAGTGCATTCCCAGTAAAGGGGACTGATCAGCTGATCCTGATAAGAATTCCTTTTGTTAATTCCTTTGCTTTGCTGCTAACGCTTAACCATCTGTCAGTCTGCCTGGTTTTAAGTCTTAAAAATCGTTGCTCTCTCTGTGTCAATACTCACCACGCTGCTTTTAACTGAGGTTATGGGCCATACCTGCCATATCACTCTGCATGGTGCTCACACACACCCATCCTAGAGGAAACACTCTGGCATTTGCCCCTCACTTGTTAAACAGTACCCCCCTCCCCTCCCTTTTTTTTTTTAATTTTTCTTTTTTATTTTTACATCCTGCTCTGTTAGATTTTCACCGGACCATGTAAATTAGAACAATCATCTTTTCAGTTGGAGAAATTCTTTTTGGTGGCAAAATCCCACATGGATATTTGTGGTTCTGATTGTTTTGTTATGATTCTATTTCTTTTGATATAAGAAATTAAATGGATTTTTATAGTAGAAATGTGCGGTGACTCTGTCCGTCATTTGGAGAGACTGGAAAGGAAAGGCTCATTATTCCTTGCTGGAAAACATCAGAAATTAACAACATCTATCCTTAAAAAAGTAAATAAATAAAATATGAACATGTAGAGAAATTGCTTGTTTGAATGTTGCTTCATCAAAGAAAGACAACCAGCCTTTTGCTTTAATACTCCTGCACTGTAATCACAGTCTTGTAGTTATTATATAATCTATTTATTAAACAGGAAGTGTCATCTTTCAGTCAATAGACAATATCATGGATGATTTCTTGATTTGAATGTACATTGATATAAATGTCTAAGAATAGTGTCATACAATGTTAAGCCAAATTAAGTAGTGTAAAGATGGGCGGTCCCTTTGTGCCAATGTCCTATCAGAACCCAGTCTGTAAATCTTAACAGCTGTTAGGAGGAAATGGATAATCTCTATTAATAAAAGGAAAAAAAAAAAGCTTAAACATATCCTTCATCCTTCACAACATATAGCCGGTCAATCCGGCGTAATCTGAGCCTTTAAACAGTCCGTGTGGAATCTTCTTCATACATCATCTTCAGTCACTTCCAAAACGTCACTTGAAAGTGTTGTCAGGGTATAACATTCAGTTTTACACGACTACTCGGACAAGGCACAAAAACACGATGGCTCGTGTCAGTTGTTACGAACTCAAAGGTACTGGAGAGGTCAATAAAAGTGTCATCTTCAAAGTTTTCCTTTCTGCATTAGTCTCCTAACCTTCTAGTTGTGTGCCTTTTAAAGCTGGAGATTTCACCTTTTGCATATTCTTTTTTTTCAGTATCATAAGACTAATGTTATAGTACAAGGCAATAAAAAATACAATCTTCAACAAATGAAAGGTGTAAAGTAACAAATTATGGCTGACCCACAAGAAATAACACTGTTTTACACAAAAGGCACTTTGTAAGCAAAAAAAAAACGAGACATTCAAGAAATTTTGGCTTGGCTAGCTCCATCCATAAGAACAAGCAGGATCGTATAGATTCTTACTCCCAGGTATATGCCGTTGAAATCTAAATAAACTGTCAATATTAAGACTTGATTAAATGTGATGTGTGGTTTAACGTGCGGGAACGGTCCCCAAATGTCTCATTGTCATATCAAAGCTTCTCTGTTATTTGGAGGAATTTTTTTCTTTTTTTTTTTCTTCTTTTTTTAAACAAAGTCTCTTCAAGGAAAATGTTCCAGCAGCAGAGTTGGTGTCTTCCCTTGGCTGCCTCCCAGTCTAAATCCTGCTATGACTGCATAATCTGAGGAAATTAATGGTTTTGGGAATAAGATCCACGTGTTGGCAGGCACTTGTTAGTGAAAGCGTTCTTCCTGAATTGCGGCCCACCGGTCCTCCGCTCACCTCACCTGCGCGTCCTCCGACTGCTCTGCGTCTCGGCGCAGACGGAGCGGGGAAAGTCTTCCGCGCTCGTGGTCAGGGAGGAGGAGTGACCTGTTGTGCTTCTGTAACGATGCCTGCTCACTTAAAGTGGCTGTGAAGGGCCTCCATAAATAAATAAATTACCCAGCTAAAACAAGGGCTCTGTCCTGTCCCCTCTTTTCAGTCTTTGTGATCTGCAGCCTCAGGGTTGAGATGGACCGCCGGGACACAGGGAAGGAGGGTTACAACGGGGAGGGGGGGAGTATAAGTGATGAATAAGTGGTTTAGGGTCTCTTCCAACCGCTCCGGATCAGCGCGTCAGCTCGCAGGAAAGGCTGGTTTCGGAGATCTGTGAGTATACATGGAGAGAGGGGGTAAAAGACGGGGTGGGTGGACACATGTTAGAGGACAGAGGTCAAACCGCAAACTTTCTCTAATTTCTTTGTTGTGGTAAAAGTCACATACGTCTAGAAAATATGCTGCAGTATAGTGTTAGAAAAGATGTCTGCGATCAAACGTAACCGTGTTTCTGTTATCAATCATCAAATTTCACAGAATGAACAAAGAGCGATACATTCCCATAACCTCGTATTCCAGCTGACGGCATGTGAAATTCAAGGTTTTGGGAATGCAGGTATGACACTAGTAATGCAGCAGTAGAACAACAACAAGGCATCATTATTCCAGTTACAGTGAGATGGTCAACAAGCTCTTCGGTTTTGCAGCAATCAAGCGTTTTTGTGAAGTGGAAGAAAAACCTTCGAGATCTGTAACAAATTGCATATGTGTTTGTCTGTGTCTTATTTTTTTTTTCTTCTTCCTAGAGCCTGTTGACCAAACAGCTGTTCAGCACACCGCAGTTGACAGTTAGCAAAGACAAAACATGGCGGACGTTGTTGACAGGTGAGAGGTAAATGAACACTGGATGACATGCAACACATAGGGGGGGGTAGGTGAGGATGATGATGTTGATTATATTCAAAGGAACAGTTATGCATTGAAAGGGGGATTCTTCCCTAAGGCTAACCCTTTAAACAAAAAGAAAAAAAAAAAGATTTCATGTTTTACTAGCTGTTGCAAGATATACTGAATTGAATACACATACTGTAACAGGCTTCTTTAAAATTCTCCTGTAATCATTCGATTATCTGTCTGTGCAGTAAAGCGAATCTCAGTGCTGTAAAGCAATCAATGGTACTAGCTGAAGCAGCTGACATCACTGTAGCAGCACACAGGAGCCGGAGGGCCAAGCGGGCCGGGTTTCAGCCAGGCTACCTTCCTTACCCTCTCTTAGGAGTGAGAAATACTGTCATTAATCTTCTTTTCAGCTGGAGGAGGGGAGGGGGGGGCAGAATAAACAGTGGTGGTTGAGGAAAGAAGAGTCACATGTTAGCCATAAACCAACACCAAACAAGTTAGTCTCATGGAAAAAGGCATCAATGATCAAACCGGTAAACTTAGCCAAACCTCTTTAAGGTTAAGATCGTTGAATTGATTATTTAGCAGTTATTTATCCACGAAAAGAGACACGTGTTAAGAAATATCCCCAAAAGAGAAATAATGCACAGCCTTTTTTTTTTAGATTTCATGCATAACACTCACGCGTGATAATTTATCACCGTTATGTCTGATTGTACTACGAGTGTATCAACATATTTTTCACACATAAAATATTTGGACACTGTTGTACAATTTCTTTTTTTTTTTTTTTTTTTCTTTCTGTGTCAGGCAAAGAGGTTTGGCCGACTCCTATCACCAGATGCCTAATAGGAGTCTTTCTGAAGTAGAACACATACAACAATAATGACGGCCCAAGTTAGTTCAGGGGTAGTGGTTTGGAGGTTTGTGGGGGAATCATGCTGCATGCACAGTGGGGTCAGGAGGCGTACGAAAGACACCTGGACAACCTTGGCATTAGGGGGCAAGGGCTAGCAGTTGGCGTCGTCACAGAGGTTGGCTTCACAGAAGAACCGTGAGCCGCGTTTAGCAGTGCGGGCTGTGAAGGGCACACTCTTCAGTACTGGGGGAGGAGGGGGAGGAAGAGAAAACATGTCACACCTGAGAGACACTGTCTTTCTGAAGGGGGGGTAAGGGGGGGTGGGGGAGTTTGGAACACTGGACCACCTTCATATTTCATTCTGGAGATTGTAATGAACCTGCGAAAATGTCCTTTCTATACGCAGCACAGGCCCGTGGAGGAGGACCTGGTAAACCCCTCAGTGACGCACTGAGCGCGCCTCGGAGTGGCATCAGTGGCACAATCGGCTGTTACAGCTCTGTAATAGCTCTAGTAGTGGCACGGAAGCATTATTAACAAAACTAAAAACAAAAAAAAATGGCATTAATGCAACATTTACATTATTTACATTTTTAAGCACTGATTAATGACCGTGACAAAACACATTAGTTAGTTTCTGTGCTATCCCGAGGCTGGAGATGCTGCTTCTTCTCCTATTTCATCTAGGAGCTTAGAATATCGAATTGTGGTTAGAGATAGATTGTAAAAATGCACACAGCACAAAACTAAACTGTTTTCACTATGATTGGCTTAATTTAAAAAAAAAAAATGACAATTCAAAAATCACATTACTTATCCCATGAAAATATATATATATATATATATATACAGTAGCTTCAAATAGTTAATTTAAATAACGATCATAAATGATCATATTTACTGAATTTCAGGTAGACTTGGGACTGAGTCCACACATATTGAGGATTAAAAGCTTTGATTGCTGGACTAACTAGTGATTAACTAGTGGCTACTTTGCTGCTATGTGCTGTGCTCCACATGTGGAGGTGTCTGGACTACGTAGCACAAGGTGCAGTTCAGAGGAGCCGAGCAGTTAATGACCACAGTCACCCTCGGCCTGGGATGACCTGGGCTGCCGGCGCCCGCAGGGGATGTTTCTACGGTGCCGTCTGTCCCACCTGTGATGATGTCCTCGATGGTGCCGTCCTTGCCCTCGTACACGGGCCGGTGGTCTTTGGCTTGCCGCTTGCGCAGCTCGGCGATCAGCTCCTGCTGCTGCTGCCTCTTCTTCTGAGCCTGGACCTGGACCGGTGGAAAAGGGGGAGGGGGGATATTTGTGCTGTTCACTGCGCTTTTATAAACACGCCACGCAGCTTTATTTAGCAGTGGGTAAACATCCGATAGGTTCCGTTCAGCTCTGCGGCATGCGCTTGGACCGTACCTTGGGGTCGTGCTGTTTAGCCTCCTGGGCCAGTAACTTTTCTCTCATCGCCTGCTCCTGCTTTTTCCTCTGTTCGTTTTGCTCCACCGCATCCTGTTGAGAAGAGAAAAAGGGCAGCGAGCAGTCAGCGTCCAGAAACTACAACTGCGCGGCTCTTTGATGACAGAAAAAAAAAGGTCAGGAGGTGAGAATAAACAGGGAACACATGCTTCAACGAGCATGATGAATCATTAGAAATGTAACCTGCCCCTCTCACACACGCACGCAACTAATTTTCCTAACATGTGCTTTAAAGCAACAATTCAACATTTTGCAAAATGGATTTTGCTCCATCGAAAGGCAATAAAAATCCTCCTGCATGCTTATAAACCTATGCCTGAGTCTATGGTTTCATAACAGCGTCCCCCCAAAATGTCAAACTATTCCTTTATCGTACACACCCGGACAGACAGAGATCCTTGTGTTGCACATTTCCTTGAACAGATCCCATAAATCCAACCTGAGAACAATCTCAGGAAGCGTGCTGTGTGGTGCAGGGCAGGGCGAGGCTGTCCGGGGGTAAAGGCGAGGCGGGGGGAGGACAGGGAAGAACCAGTCTAAACACTGCAGCTGCAGTTCTAGAGGCAGACCCAGCTGGCCTTTCCTGTTATTTGGCCTGAGACTACATACGCCACGTCCTGTGGCACAGAGGCGGCCAAAACTCTGTCCCTGCTCTCTGTTTGTGTCTCAAAAAAAAAAAAAAAAAAGGGAAGTTCCCGTCCGGGCTGGGAGAGAAAGCTGCGCCCCATTGAGTGAGAAAAGATAATTACAACGCCTGCTGCACTCACCTTGTAGGCCTTGATAAAGCGCACAAACACAGGGAAGAACACGGAGGGTGGAGTCGTCTTGGCGCTCTCTCCGAAGTAATTCACCACATTGTTGAAGGCTTCCTAGAATTGGGAGGAAGGACAGAGCCAGAGTGGAAGCAATGTTTGTAAACACTGTCGAGTCAGAAGTCATGATAGGCTGTGCGTTCGCGGTGAGCTGCATCTGGGACGGGAGGGTTTGCTTTATTTCTTCCCCTGGCGGTTACTTTGAGGTTATGAGGTGAGGGCGTGTGTCGCGTACCTCTGCCGACTTGGCGTCTTTCTGAAGCTTGTCCAGCTGCGCGTCGCTGGCCTGGACGAAGCCCTTGAGCACCGAGTGGTCATGGAGGCTGCACTCCCTCCGGATCAGGTCCATGCCTTTCCCCAGCTCTCGGACATCCAGCAGCACGTTTTCCAGGGATACTTCACAACAAAACGAGAATGTTTCATGTTAGGACTTTAAAAACAGGTATTTACAGAGATTATCTTAAGTAAACTTCCCCATGAAGTCTTCATACCTCCATATGGAAAACTCACCTGCCGCAGCTTTATCCACAAAGTGCAGTTCATTGTAGAAGTTGGCCAGCTCAGGGTACCTCTCTTTCACAATGAGAGCTATGTAGTGGAGCAACGTCATCTTTCTGTCTGTAGACTTGGTGTCCAGCAGCTGTGCAACATCACAGAATTATGAGAAAACGCAATCCAGCAATACAGAGCCCTTCAAAACAAATCGCCGCCCCCACACTACTCACCAGATCAAGACTTTGCAGTTTGAAACCATAAACGCAGCCCCGTTTGCTGCTGTTCATGTAGTTTCCCAAAGCTAAGATGATCTGCAAGTAAACCAGAAGAGTTTATTACCGCACGTAGTCCAAACAAGCACTGCTATAAAAAGACGCCAGTCAAATAAACGCTCCTAACCTCGAGCATCTTTTTCAACTTCGGGGATGATTTCACTGAGCCAGAAGCGGCGATGATTGCATTCAGCTGCGGCGTGAGCATGTTGACGTTGTCGGCAAAGTTCCCGACAAACGTGATGATGTTCATCCTCTGTGTGAGCCTCTCGATCTTGCTGAACAACAGCATGAAGCGGTCCTCCTCTGCCAGCTGGTCCAGTGGGCGCCGCTCACGCTCATACTGACGCAGCAACTTGACCTCGGCCTCCGTGGGCAGGAAACGCATCAGGCACTCCACGAAATCGACAGGCAAGGCCTTCAGGTCGAACCTGAGCAGATATAAGAGAGTGTTAGGAATGCGTTAACTGGATGTGACGACAATAGCTCACAAATGTGAAGTCCAGGGCACGTGCATACTTCTCTATTGCTTTGCAGATCTCCTCTGAGGTCTTTTGGCCCTTTCGCAGTGTGATGGCTAAGTTCTTGGAGCGGTTGGCGTCCAGAAGGGTGACTTTGTTCACCGCCTTCTGGGCGACTTTGCTCTTTGAGCAAGACAGCTCCACGATGGGACCCTGGGCCCTGGTCTTAAACAGCTCCTCGAACTTCTCTAGATCCAGTTCCTGTGTAAGAGTAACGATTAACTAACTTTTTGTTCTGAACTTAAAGACATCGGCGCTAACCGTAAAGGGAGTTCCCTCTTCTTGATTTACCTCTAGGACACGTTCGTCGTCAATCTCGTTGAAGACCGTGCCATTGATCTGATTGGGCTTCAAGGCCGTCCAGTTAAACACAGGCAGGCGGAATTTAGTCTTGATGGGCTTCTTGATTCGGATAGCTGTGAAATATTTACATCTATTGATTTTTTTGCTCTGCTACTTCCAGTGAAATAGACTCAGAGTATCTGAAAGTGCACTTACCTGACATGCCCAGACTCAGAATAAACGAGGGAGAGGCATCCGGCAGAGGGGGTGGTGGTGGCGGGACTGGGCCTGTAATTAATGTAGAAGACAATATATATCTTATCAAAAATCAGGCAAAGGAACTAAAGACAGTTAGTGCTCTACTTCCTGCCCTGTCTTGTCTTTCTGCCTACACACACAAAACAAACCAGCCTTGTATTTCCTTTTCCTGTCTGCGGTAGAAGAAAACTGCAACCACCTGGCAAGACAACTTTCACATATATATGTCACTAGACATACTCTCTGTGAGTCATGGTTCATCACCTGCAGTAGAGGGAAGAGGAGGAGGCGGTGGTGGAGGAGGGGGAGGCGGTGGTGGGGCTTCACTAGCTGGCGGTAAGCTGGTGTCTGCTCCTGCGGATTCTGCTAGCCCAGCTGTTGAACCTAAAATGTCACCCAGAGGGATCCCCAGGCCACCGATGCTGCCACCAACCCCGCCGACCCCGCCACCGCCACCGACGCCCAGCGGCTCAATGGCGATGTCCCCATCAGGCTTCTTGTGCAAACGGATGGTGCCCTGCTGCTCCAGCTCCAGCAGTCGCCTCTCGATGTTGAAGTGCCTTTGGAAGGCGGCGTCCTTCTCCTTGATCACCCTCCTCAGGGTGTTGACCTGGGTGTTGGTCGACTCGTACGTCTCCTGGACGGTCACCAGGGGGCGATAAAAGCGCAACACAATGACTTTACAGAGAAACATCCTGTTTCCTGCTGACTTCATTTGCTATCACAGCGATTTGGGCTACATGCAACTGAAGCTGATTGTTTTGCTAACACACAGACCGTCAGCGGGGGCCTTTTTTGAGGCGAGTCAGGCAAGCGGCTGCCGGCTTACCCGTATCACGTGCAGATCCTTATCCTTCTGAAGGAGTACCTTCTCCAGGTCCGCTACTTTCATCATCGTTTCATTCTCAGCCTCCAGAAGCTTTTCTGTCACCTGGGGAAGAGGATGGAGAAAGCGGCAGAGAGACGAGAGGAGATGAATTCGAGAATTGATGCGCAGCACATCTTTCCGAGGTCCGCTCCCTGCTCTCCGCTCTTCCGTATACACTGAGCATCATCAATAAGAAATAGGATATACCACGCAGCAGCGTGATGCAGCAAGGGCATGACACAGCTTTTGGACAGATTACACATGTTTGCACTGGAATCTGAAGGGAATTTTCACCCTCATCCTCCCCCTGTCATTCCTGACCCCTGACAGCAGAGTTTGTTATGAAATTCCTTGAATGATGTCAGGGCTGCCCACGGCCTCTCTAATGTGAAGAAGGTCTTTGCAAAAGCAGCGTGGGACACAAAAGGCAAGTGCCCATGAAAAAAAAAAATGAGCCCAATGTGAGAACAATATTAAGATTGTTACATGCACAATGTGTCCCGGCATTTCCCACCCTGTTATTATCCCCAACCACTTGTGAAATGAAAACACTGAGTAGAATTCTAATTGCCATGTAGAAACAGCCAACTAAAGTACATAGCTGGTGAACCACAACAATCTCATAAATGGGCCCGGGGAGCTGTGCTGGTGGTCCAGACTTGGGTGGTGCACTTACATGGGACAGGTGCTCCTCCAGTTCCTCCACCTTCTCCAGCGCTGCGTTCTTGGTCTCTGCATCTTCCAGAAGACCACCCACATCGAACACGTTATCCAGGTACGCCTGGATCTGCACCGATAGCTTGTCACTCTCCGTGTGTTTACATTTCTGACGCGAGGGAGAATGACGTAGGATTAGTGATACTTTAAGTGATACTGTACAAATCTCCATGTGATGTCTTCTCGCTGACTGCCCATTTTTAACCGCGATATCGTCGCCTTACCTCCAGGTAGTCGTCCAGTCCCAGCTTCGTGAACTCATACTGCAGATGGACCCTGAAGTTCATGTCCTCCACAGAGTGAACCACAATGTTGATGAACTGCATGCAAGCCACCTGCACAACAGAGGTAGTGGGTTTGGATTTTAAAATATCGAATTGTATGGCTAGATACATGGACACACCTACAAAAAAATACATCTACATCCACAAACAGGACAGAACTTACCATGTAGTCGATGTTTCCCTCCTCACAGCGGAAGTAATCCATCAGTCTTTCGAAGCGATGCTTCTCCTTACAGACCTGAAGTGCAAACGTACAGCAGAAAACACAGGTTACATGATTTCTGTCATTTTATAAGTTTTCAATTAAATGTCGAAGGAAATAAATCAAGCCAAAGAATAACAAAAAAAGCCCAACATGGTAACAACTCCAACAGAAGCTCAAACACGGCTATTTTGAAACTCCTCGTCAAGTCAAAATATAATGACTCGTTGACTCATGTTGGAGGGCTTGTGGCTGGCTTGGAGACGTTACCCATGTATTTTAGGATTACCCAAAACTCCTACAGTATTGGCAAAATGCTAAAGCGGTGGCCTCCACATATTGCACAAGTGGAGAGAAAGAATTAAGCTGATTCATGTCATGGAGAATATCACAGCAAAGCTGCAATTAAAAAAAAGGGAAGTTTTCATGGGGGGAAAAAAAGCATCACTTATTGCTGTACGAGAATGATATGTAGTTAAAAGTAAAAGCACCACTGGCATTGTTTCCCTTTAAAATTTCCCTTTTTGTGGGTTATTATATTGTATCTGGAGTTGAAGCTTAAAAATTAAGTTCAAATACAACTGTATATCCACTAATACTAAATGACTTCCTGTGTAACTTCAGATACCGTCAGCTAAGCATATGCAGTTTATAGAATTCTCTTTCTTTGACGAATCATTAAATCTGTAACACATCATCTCAAAAGTATAGACATAAACAGAACACAGTTGCCTCTATTTACAAACAATAACCCTTTAAGTGAGAAATTATGAAGACATTGGGAAAGATTTTATACTCAAGAGGGAAAGAGTGGAAAAAATTGGGTTTTATTTCCCAGCTTTAAAGTACTGTAGGAAGAAAAAAAAATCCAGGTCAGAACATTTCTCACAAGCCTAACCAGACATAGTGGTAGCTGTGTCCCGAATACTTAACCACTGTACAGTTAGCCGTGTACTTTCCGAGACCCGATACTGTGTATTAATGTATTATTTCAGATAATACCACCACAGAAACACCATTTCGTTTTGACTAGTGGGTTGATTTGCTCTTGTGTCTCTCTGGGGCTTTAGACTGCGGGGTAATTGTCTTGTTCCGGTGTTTAGATGACTGTGAAGGCAGAAACTGAGCTGCTAAGCAAATCTTTGTGGTCCACTGGCTCCCATCTGGGTGTTGATCTTTATCATTGTTCAAGGTTGGCTAACATCTGGTGTCTTAATGAGACTAATAACCTAAGATAAGCCACCGCAGAGCTGTGCTTCCAACCTAACTGGACACCAAAACTCCCAGAGGTCCTCAACTTTTATCCCACTACACCGGCAGTGTGGGAAATGATGACAATTTAATTTATGGTTGTTTTTTAAGCATTTAAGCATTTCAAAATCCATACAAGTTTAGTTTAGTTCAATGGTGCGACTCTATGTGGTAATGGTTCAAATTTCATTAAAACGTCGCTTTAGGCACCTCTTTGAAGTTGTCAAACGCTGAGAGGATGATCTCGTGACCTCCTCGTACTAGACAGACGGCAGCCAGCAGCTCAAGGACCAAGGCTTTTGTCCTGGAAATACAGAAGACACTCATTAGGACAACACGCATGGACAGTTCAACTGCAATTACGAACTCGCTCTCAAATTAAAAGTGCAAAAACACAATATTTATACAGCCTGCACCACTAGAATGTATGTGAACGCAAGTGACCCTCAAAACTAGTGCTAATACAATCAGCGTAAAGGGGTTTAAGTCTTTAATTCATACCGATGTCTGAAGCAAGGGCATGTCTTTATAGCTTTATAAGTGTTTACCCTCCCAGCCTTTATTATGAAGTGATCAGCCTCCGCGGTTTACCGCTAATCTCCCTTTAGTAAACATTCCTCCCTGTATATACGCCTCTGATCTCTGAGCCCCATAGAGAAAGGCAGGCATATCATATGAACTGGCTGCAGGGTTTCTCCCATTGTGTGACCCAGCCCTGCATCTGTGGAGACAGGGGCCCCGGTTCTTACCGTGAGTTCTTATTGTTCAAGCTGAGAGCAATCTCATTGACTGCGTGTGCGTGAGACATGACCATATTGAAGCCATACTGCACAAAGAAGATGGAGAGAAAGAGAGAGAGAGAGACAGAGAACAGGATGTGGTCAGAACAACCTGCGTATATATATTTGCCACACTTCAATGCACAGGAAACACATCATTTTCACTGTGAAGATAAGTTCATGAGCGTGTGAGCCTGTACATCACTTTGTTTGGTACCTGGTAGTTCATGATCGCTCTCAAGCACATGATGCACACGTGTACATCATCCTTTTGGCTCACGAGACGGGAGTTCTTGATGGTTTTGCTGTTCGAAACTGTGCCGTAGCTGCAACAGATGGGAGAAGTCAGCGTTTGGTTGGAGATTCAATAATCGCTATCAGTGTTTTTACCGTTTAACTTGTTTTTTTTCCCCCTACCACAGCTTGTTTCATTTGTTTCTCAGTTTGAATCGAGCATTCACATGACTCCCTGGGTTTATGTGTTTCACATTGAGCGAGAGAGAGAGAGAGATTCAGCAAGAGAAAATTATAGAGAATGAGGTCTGACAGAAAAAACTTAGCTGGCTTTTGAGGTTACAGATGCATCATGGGAGATGCCTGGTTTCCTTGCTGCTGTCAACAGACCACGGCCTATGCACAGAGACTGCTATTATGTAACTGTATTGCCCAGTCATCATGTGCACATAATATTACTTTTCCTGCGCAGTTTATGAAAGGCTTTCACTGTCTCATGATCCAGCATTTCTGAATCATATAAATACTGTATATGTCTGTCATATATGTGTATTGCTTATATTTTCTAACATACATGATACATACGGTTATACTCCACACAGTCTTGAGGACTACTTTGATAAACTAAGTTCATCCTATCGCTCTTTATCTCCACCTCTCCTGTCCTGTGTGTGGCTCTGTTATGAAGAGAATCACAGCTCACAGCTGACTCTTATCTGAAGACAGCACAGACACATCTGGTCGTAAGGGAGGAGGATCATCAACAAAAAGAGAAACACAGCACAAAAGGTTAAAGACTGTCCTTTGTGTTTAAATCTCTGATACGGCTCATCGGCTGATTTTGTGCAGAGCAGAGCCTTGAGGTCGAGAGAGAGAGGCAAAGAAAGAGAGAGAGAGAGGTCCCAGGCCTCTGACTTATCATCCACTCAGGCATTTTCTTGAAACAAAACAGCACCACCAGTGTTTCAAGTAAGCGGGGCAAGCCAATAACACGGACAGGTAACAGCGGGAGGGGGGGGGGAGCTTAGCGATACGTACCGGAGGACAGACTGGCGAGCAGAGCGCACCAGTGTGTTGCAGAAGGGTTGTGTGCTTGGATGATGCAGATCCTCTATGGACCTGCTCCAAGATTTAGCCTTGTCCAAGAAGCCATCCTCCCCATTCTCCAGCCCCTCAAAATCCAACCTGGGCCACAGACAGACAGACGAGCCAACACAGAGGCACAGGGGTGTAGATGAGAGGCACGGGGGAAGGTTAGATTAGCGAGGCGGCTTGGTAGAGAGCCAGGGGTTATCACAAGAACTGTCATCAAGCTGCACGATAAAGCTCAGCACAGAGATTCCGTCCCCATTCAGGCAAAGTACAGCTCAGCGTTACACCACATAGCATCTGTCCAGAAACACATCCACCAAGTACGCAACAAGGAATACACACATATCCCCCAAAAAAATGCAATCTGCCAAGAGCAGTTTTTTTTAATTTGATGCACAAATGCACAAGCAGTTTATTAGGCTCTTCGGGACACAACATGTTAACTCAGCAGCTGGATCCACTGCCCAACCCAGGTTCTGGCTACAGTTACGAGAGGTGTGTGTGTGTGTGTGTGTGTGTTTGTGCATGGGAGCGAAAAGTACTTACATGACAGCACACTGGGCAAAGGAGAGGTACTCCACCAGGATGTCGAGACCTCTGTTCTCATCGTTGAGGAACTCCCTGACCCACCTGTGGCGCAGGGGAACAACAGAGGGGTTAGCAGGGCAAGAACACACCCTTGTCTTCAGGCCAAGAGTTTACCCGTTAAAAGAAAAAAAAAGAGCGAGAAAAGCGAGAACAGAGAGTGAAATAACTGCAAACGTTAAAGAAAAAGGCAAATTGGATTACATGACTATTTTTCTTGATAGTTTATAACATTTTGCATTAGATTTGTATAGTTTCAGCTACCTGTTCCAAATCTTTAACTTCAACTATATTGTTAAAGCTGAAGACGCACAGAGACTTAAGCACACAGACTAAGGCACATAAAACACAACAAAGCGCTGAAACATAGAACAAATCAAGTAATGACATAAAAGTTCAAAACATGTCTGATGGGCCAATAAACTGGAGCAGTAAGATGATGTTTGAGGTTTTGAAAAAAAAAAAACACCCATTGGTTCATATTTGACCTCATATCCTGTAATTTTACGTGCGTTTTCCTGCAACGATGCAACTGAACTCTTCAGGTGCACTAACTTTCACTTTTACATTGGTTTATAGCCTGTGCAATTGTGCACTGTCTGACTTGGATCTCAGCAACCATTTTGGTGACTATCATGTTATCCTAAATGATGGAAGTGATGACAAAAGCTATAAAAATAAGACCCAAGCTGTAATAAACTGGAATGATCCTTGAAGGCAGCTCTAAAGGGGGGGTCTCCCCTTCCGTGACAGGAAGAACTTGGCAAGAATGTAGCGGAAAGTAAACTGGAGCAAGGCTTCAGATTTCCTCGCCGTTTAACTCCAGTTTTTTTTTTTTTTTGGAGGGAGCAACAACTCCAAACAAAGGAATTCCCACTGCGATGAGAGAAGGAATGTGGAGGGAACACGACTCAGAGAACTGGGCTCAGGTCGAACCTCTAACAGTCGACAGTATTTAGTCTGCCTCCCCTCCACAGACCCCCATCACCTCCTCCCTACTTCTTCGTGGAACACCAGAGGGGAGACGGGATTGGGGTAAAAGGTTCTTAAAATAGTCCTGATACGCTGGTTCTGATGAGAGGCCGCTAGTCGGCCAATGGTGGGTGAGGCAGGAAAGCAATCAAGAGCCTCAAAGTAGCGGAGGAGAGGAGAGGAGAGGAGGGAAGGGGGGGGAATGGGAAGAGAGGTGAGCAGAGGAACAGAGGAACGCGAACAAAGCAGTGAGTTTGGCTGAAGGAGGGAAGGGGGAGGACAAGGAGGCGGGCTCGTCATCAGTTTCCTGTCCACCACCCCACCCTCCCCTTTCTCCCCCCCTTTGCCTCTGACCCTTCACTCCTTCCTCTCCCGCTCCCTCACCGTCTCTCCGACCAGTTGCTATTTCAGATTTTCTTGGCAATCTCAGGAATAACACATCTGAAAAGGCCCAGGACTCAGACACACACAATAAACCTGCATCTGTTACCCTTAATCCCGCCCACACAAGCCCTGAAAATAGCCTTCCTTTTTTTTTTTCTTTGTCTGCGGTTCTTTCTGGGAAATGCATTGAAACAGAACTTTATTGATGAGGCCTAATAGAATATGAGTTGTTCTTGGAGCTCAATGAATGCTATGGAAAGTCAAAGCCTTTATGGGATTGTTTTTGCTCTGTTTTTGTCAGTGGAAAGGCACTGCAGCACTTTTTTGGGTTCTTTTTTTGTAAAGTCAAGGATCATGTGGGCAACACTGAAGATAAAACGACTTCACGTCCACACCTACAGGTGGTGTAGGGTAAACTGTGCAGTGTGGACTGTGACAAAAAAAATAAAACATCACAAAGATGATGTTTGCTTTATTGTGTGAGAAATGTGTAAACTAAACAAAATAAAAATACGTGCGTGTGTGTGTTTTTTTTCTGCTTTTCACTGGGTTCAGCACTGGTCATCCTGCCCCTCTGGCATACACAACAAAGCTTCCTGCTACACACTATGGGGGAGTGGACGAGGCAGCAGCACAATGGCTACCATCTGGGCATTATGAGGACCAGCCCTATGAAGTGGAGCTGCAGAGCTTGGCAAGTTAAAACAATGGGGGGAGATCTGGGCACCAGGGAGAGCTGTGGGTCCCCGCAGCAGCAGGAGCAGAGAAAGGACTATTCTTTACAAGGGAAAACAATGACATGGTTTCCTTAAGCTTTGTGCACCAATTGATCTGTATAGAGACAAGAACTGATCACCCGATATGGTTTGTCCTCAGCGAGATCTCCAGCTCCCTCAGGACTTTCGTAGATTCCTGCACCCGCCTGCGGAACTTCTGCAACACACAATGAAATCACATTGAAGGGTGTTGCTGCATAACAATTACTATCCAGGTTTTACTTAATCCATGAGATCTTTCTAATTGGAGGATGTGTATGAAAGGATATTTGTGATTCCCCACCTTCCGTGTTACTCCAGGATCTAAGTATCCACGTATTTTCTGGATGTAGGTGTGAGGTGGATTCTTCACTTGAAACCTCTCCTGAAGCCCAAAGAAGACACACACAAGTCATTTCACAGACAGCTTTTTTTGCATTTGTAGTACAGGTATAGTCCTTTGTTGGAATTTCGGAACGCACCTGGTCGCAGATCAGGTCCCACTTCTTCTCATTGTCATATTGTCTGAGGAGCCGGGCTTTGTCTGGAGGCAGGTTCATAGAATTCTGAAAATATACAAATGTATGATTTAGTTTCATTTACGGCGACACAAAGAACTTTGTCATCATCATAGGTGAAGTAAATGTGTGTGATTACATTACAGTGTATACAGCAACAAGTGGCATGATGAATATATTTTAAATGCAACAAATAAAAAAAAACACAGTCACCAAAAGCAATGACATACACCAGACTTACATAATAACTAATTATAAGCCTTAGATAAAAAAGGTTTCACACAAATTGGGTTCTTAGAATTATCTTAAGATAAGTGTTTTATATCGACTTCTGTTTGTTTTGACTATTTATAGGAGGCGTCGGTAACCGGTGCTTTGTAGGCGCCAAAGTAAGAGCACAGCCGAAACATAGGGGACATACAGTATGACCTCACTTCCTGTGTTGACTTTTAACATCCTGCCACAGGAGATGATCCACATCTCCTCTCTGTTCTCGAATCTCTGCATCACTCCGGCAACACTTTGAGTCTTTTCGGCGTCTATCGGTCGTACGAGCGTGTTATGAGCCCTGACGTCTAATCCAGCCATAAAAACAGCTGACCACATGAGATGTCCCGAGGCGGCCAGTTTACTGTGGCTCAAATTAAACTCTAAATGCTCTAATTTGTGTTTGGAGACTCAACTCACTTAGGGGTTTTATAGCCTTGTGACAACTGTTTAAAAAAAAGAATAATAATAATAATAACACAAACTCAGCCAGCTCAAGGATCACCAGCTTTTCCCTAATTACTTCTGTGACTTAGCATGTGTCACAGGGTTGACATGGAAATCTTCAAAAATGAGGAAGCGCAACAATGTGAGGGGAGCTTGCCAGCCCCTGAAAGCAATCGCCTCAGTGTTTCTCTTTGAAGAAACATGAGGGATTGTTTGCACTGGGAACCCTCATTTACACCCGTATCAACAGTGCCCAATAAGCCTGGCCACAAACGGCCCGTCAGCTTGACTTTTTAACCTGCAGCTATAACTCAGCCTCCTGTCTGAAACACCCTGCACTGTTATTAACCCATCCAAGGCCAGACACGAATTCTATGATGGCATTTTGCCATCGGAGGGGTCAATGTGTGATAAATGGAAAAAAACAACAAAAAAAAACATATTCTTCCTATGACAACCTCTCAGTCACTGGCAGGGGTGGAATATCACATGTGAGTATTTTAAAATCTGTTTTCCACATTACTCACTCCATCAGCACATCGTTAATCACGGCGTCTAAAGAAGACAGAGCTAAAGAAAAGGCGCTTCTGTATTTATTCTGCCAATATTATTTTCACATCGAATACCATTCTTTCTGCGATCACACCCCAAAAAACACAGTAACCCTGAACTGACAATGGAAGATATGGAGAATTCCTTTACAATCAGATACAAGAAACTCATGAATAACATACCACAGAACGCAATAATAGGCCTTAACTGTAGTGGAAAGCAATGTCAAGGTGTTATATGTTATATATTGGACCTTTATACATTATCTGGTTTGCAAGCCCCACACAGGAGAGAAAAGAGAAGCAACGTGCATACCAGATGTCTAGAATTATAGGAGGAATGTGTCCTGTTTATAGTAGTAGTTTATAGTAGTAAATATCTTGTCTGACCCCTAAGCTGCTCTCTCCTCCTTTGTCTCTCCTGGGAGAGATTTCTACCTACAACACAGCCTTTAGTGGAGAAGTACTAGGAAGTGAAACGTAGCATCTCCCATCTGTCTCTAATGAATGGTCTGTGTCTCTTGAGCACTTTTAACAAAAAGAAGATACCACCTTCAATTAGTACTGGTCACTGATTAATCCCTTGTATAATAAATAATCGCATCAGCGAAGAGCTTTTACTTATTAACTTAAGGTACATCAATTTATTATTAATCAAATTAATGCATTCTATAAATGACAGTGATTAGGATTCACTGCATTTGCCACTAAAATATTGTGGTCCTTTACCCTATACCTAATGAAATGATGAATTTGAAGTACCAATTACACAAAGTGGATTTCTTTTAATACTCTCCAGATAATTTGACATAGGCTTGGTTTGGAGCCTGGGGTTTTGATATCTGCACCAGAATCTGTCCAAGCCTGAAGCCTGCTCCTCTTTTGTTTTCTTGGCCAGTCATGCATACTAAAGTAGAACTGTGGGGCAAACAGGCAAAGAGCAGGGTCTCTGTTTGTGCTAATTTAATCTCGACAAACTGGAAAACAAACGGACCAGACACGCGCGCAGACGCTTCATTTAGTAAAGACAAAGGAGCAAAGAAAGTCAAAAAATGACATTTGCAACAAGAGGCCCTGCCTCCTGCTTCATGGGAGCGTCATTAACGCTGAAAACACCTGACATGATGTCGAAGCTTCAGAATGTGCTGCTCTTTGTCAGTTAGAGCCTCAGGTACTGTAAACAAATACAAGTGGAACTGTGTTGGGGTGTGTGTGAGGTTATAGTTAAAGTGGGCTAAAAAATGTATTGCATGACTGGTAGAGGGTATGGGGAAGGGGTTGGCAAAAAGCAGAGGGGATGTTTCCTTTGTGACTAGATTTGGGTAATTCGAGCCAAGTAACCCAATTTAGCTAATTTCATTTCATTTCACTTTCTCCCACAGTGATACAATCTTGCACTTCCTGTGTTTATAAGAAGCTAAAAAGACTTCTCAGTCTTATGGGGGGAGAGCGAACAGAGGCACTTTATTTACTGGCTTTATTTACTTACTTATTTTCATGGGTAAAATACTACAGAAATGCCAAAAATGTTGGGTCCTTGTTATGTTGCCACGCTGCCTACATCTTCTCTCCCCCAGCAGGGCCTTTCTTGTGTGACCTGAGAGTGGCTCGACAAAGGATTCAATGTGAAGCTTTGTTTTGATTTGGTACTGTGCCATTCCCATCCTTTGACATTTGAGATATTTTTTTTTTCCCTCATAGAAAATCGCTAACAATGGCTGGTGGGCAGGGTCAGAGTATGCCCTCTGGTGCTGTGTGGAGCAAAATCCAGCTAAAACAGAACACCAGTGCACTGCACAACCAGATGAACTGGTTCTATTATCAACACTATCTCCCCAATCATTAGGGCTCCAATTGTGAACCAGAACAAGAGACAGAGTTTCTCCAGAGTTTAAAACCGATACACGGCTTTCAGACAATAAAAGCACAAATCTGTTATGTGTTTCTCTTGCATAGAAAACAATGATATAATACAAGAATCATTAAATGTATTCCAATATTTGTTGGTTCCAGCTTTTTCTAAATGTCAGAAAAAATTAGCAATCTGAAGATGTTACCTTGGGCTCAGTAAAATTAAGGACAAATAACAGGCGTATAACTAGAAAAAAAAGAGAAAGTGCACAAACAATAGATTGAACAAGTAGGACCAAGAAGGAAAAGGATGTGTGGAGGCGAACAATGCACAGGCATATATAGAGGGTATAAACTCTAAAACAGAGAGACATCTGAGCCTTTGACAAAGGAGGACAGAGGTTTTAAAGGTCTGACCGTTAAAGTAGTTGACGGGGTCAGGTTGCTGCTTAAGGAGGCAGGGAGAGTCATCAGGGACTCAGCAGAGTGCTCAAGTCACGCACGGTCACCCCCACAATCACAGGAGGTGCTGGTCACCTCAGACATCACAGTCAACAGGGCAACTCCAGCTGCCCTCAACTGGACACCGTCCTAATCCGTGCTGATTTACAATTAGCCTTGAGTTGAGTTTATGACCTGCAACTCTGGCCGGAGGCACCCTGACAGACAAATGGAAAAGAGCAACAGGATGCCCCCCCCCCACCGCCGATCTTTCTCACAGCTTTACACTTTCCGTGCCAGGATTAGATATAACACCAATAGCACCGAACCAAAATAATGTTCATTCTACAGAATATTGCAGACATCACTGTGTTGCCCGATTGACTCCCTAGATTACAATCAGGCGTGCAGCAGGGGTCTATCCTGCAAGATCCCTTTGGTTAAAATTGAAATGTATTTCTTTTGTACTGGACCCTGATAATTTAAGAAGGGTAACTTGCCATGTGATGGCCCAACAAAACCCTGAAGCAATCTGGTCTAAATCAGATGATCAGAAACTGAAATGGTTGTTTCATTTAGATTTAGTTTGAGACAACTCAAAAGCCTGGAAAAGAAGGTAATAAGAACTCTTTAACTTGTATTTACTATGACATCTCCACCACTCTTTTGGACTCTCCCTGCCTTCCTTGTGAAAAAGAATTGAACTGATTTACTTTAAATATTGATTTAATTCTACTTTTTGCAGTATTGTTTGAAAAAGTAGTGTCCACAATTCTGGATCTTTCATATAAATTATGAATTGTTGGTCGTTATGAGCAGGGCATAGTTGTAAGAATGACATAATAAAAACATATTATTCCTGCATTTTTATAAAGGTTTTATGCTCTTCCTGCATTTGCTAGGCTGAGAAAATGCAGCCAGTTAATTTATCTCTTTGGTGCTCTGTCACTGTTTTTTTTTCTTCTGTTTTGATAAGTTTACACAGGCCAGAGGTAGTTGTCACCAGCTCAAAGGGAAAGGAGTGGGCGGCTGAACAGCTTACGCCGCTGGACGGAGCCTGTTACAGGTCACTCAGGGGCCCAGACAGCCCTCCTTTAACCCAACAAGTCTGAGTGTCTGCTCATCAGGGTGGGGTCTGGGAAGAAGAAGAAGAAGGCATGACGCAACTGGAAGGTGCCCAGCTAACGTAATCAAAGATAGCAGCAGCTGAAGAAAACAATGAACTGAGCTTAAAACACATTCAAGACAAAGGCAATTGTCTATTTAATTTAAAATGTGGCTGAGAGTCATGTTAACGCTCAGATATTTGGCTTGATTCTTACTTTTTTTTATTAGGAAGAATAAACCGTTTGTTTATTTCTTTAGAACATGTAAAACCAAAATTCAAACAACAACAAAAAGATGAAGAGAAAAAATAAAAGAAGGAAAATAAAAAAAGGAAAACAATACTACCACTTAACATCTATTTACATGCTCAAAAAGTAGTGTACACTAATTTAATGTGATTTAATACCTATCTATTACTCATATCAATATGCAAATAATAATCAATCATTTTAATGCCAATGATATATATATTAATGTAATGATTCCTTACATTGTCACATTGTCAATAGTCACAATTCCACAGTAACACCAATGTCAATTAGAATGAAATAGTTAATTAATACAGATATACACATTTATACAAATTGTTTTAACATGAAAAACTGGTGAGTGTCATAGCTCCCTGTATTTTAAGAATATATTGTGTTTTTACCTGTTGTCATGTTTGGACATTTGGGTATTTGGACGCACTTCGACCCCTGCAACTAATAAAGATAATCTTTTTCTAGTAGTATGATTTTTTGGAGTTTTAAAGTTTAATTTTCCCCTTAAATTGTACCCTCCCTCTCTTTCCTGAAATAGTTAGGTTAGGTAAGAGGTTATTTCTTGCCTTACACATAAATGCTGCTGAGAGAAGTTGTACAATTTCACAGAGTTTCATCAGTTTTGATTTCATGAATAAGGAGCGTTGCATTATATTCTTGTGGCCCTTTTCTGCAGTTTGGATAATAGCTGTAAAGTGCTTGTAGTGTTGTAAGTGTTGCTGTATTACTGTATCCGTAGACCATGTGCATTTGTTCATGTTACTGCTTGGCTGCATACGAAAAATCAACACACTCTAGAAAATACTTCAATGATCCGATAACAAAAGAAAAATACCAGAGCAGCCAGGGGAAAGATAAGACCTATAGCTCTTTAATGAAGGTGTAGTTTCTGAGGCTGGAAAAGGCCAGGCCACTGATCCCTGTCAGCAAGCGGAGCCAACAAGGAGGCAAAGAAAACACAATGAATATGGGACCTGGGATGTTTTCTTAAAACATATTAACTGAGTATATTTTAGGAACTCTCAGTGAGAGAAGGGAGTGATGCGCCAGTTCTTATGGCAGAGGTGGCTGGATATAGCTCAAGATAAATAAAAAGAGAAAAAAAGGGGGAAACGGAGCGAAATAAATAAGTGTCTTCAGCGTCATACATACACAAGGACAGGAAGGGTGTGACGTATGTGTGTGTGTGTGTGTGTGTGTGTGTGTGTGTGTGTGTGTGTGTGTGTGTGTGTGTGTGTGTGTGTGTGTGTGTGTGTGTGTGTGTGTGAGGTGGGGCTCAGCAGGACAGATGACCTGTCAGAATGACGTCATATGTGGCAAATGCATTTGGGCGTCATACTCTGACAGCATCTAAAGACACCATTCATTACATTAGCTTTTTATTAATGAATGTGGCTGCTATTGTTTGGCTTTCTCCTTTTACCTCACTGCTGGAGCATGATGGGAGGAGACAGGATGAGAGCTGCAGCTGTTGTCGTCACGGGGCTGCAGGGACTTCCTTGACTCGGGAAATCAAAAATTGCCCCGAGAAATGTCAGGTTTGTTTGTTCTGAAGCTGCTACGTGTAATACAAGCACACTTGTACACTTGTGTGTGTGTGTGTGTTTTTGCGCATTCACTCCCACAATGCTTTTTTAAATGTGAATGAACTCTAGGTGTTTTTTTTTTCAGCTTCCAGGTAAGTCCTGCTGAATTGAAAATGAAAGAGCAGATTGTGAGAAAACATCGCCCCCCTTTCTCCGAGCAGACATCTGATCGGCCTATCGTGCTTTTGTGGGGTAACCCGAGCTAGGCAATCACAACAAAAGCGCGAGTCCATGCACAAAGATGCTGGGAGACCACAGGGCCAACAAAGCAAAACACTAGTGCTACTTTTGAGGACAGAAAGCGGAGGAGAAGATGTTTTTTTTCCTTACAGGCAGAGAAGTAAAAGTCTGCCTCCCCATGATGCTTGTTCTTGTTTGCAAAACAAATATAAACACAGCCAGTTAAGAGCTTGTTTATTAAGTTATTATCATAACAGGTTAGAGCGACGCCTCATTTATATGCAAATGCACTGACAGCGGGAAAGCCACATTCCTGACATGTGAGACCTAAAGCTTGTCGTAGGTGAAAACGCTGTAAAACACGCAAAACGCAATTAAACATTAATGATGCAGAACATTCTGTATCATAATAATAAATATAAAAATTATTTATATTATATATATATATATATATATCCAGGTGGTGCGGTGGGAAGTGCTGTTGCCTCACAGTAAGAAGGTCACAGGTTTAAGAACTTGGGTTGGGACCTCTCTGAGTGGAGTTGGCCTGTTCTCCCTGTGTCTGTGTGGGCTTTCTCCGGCTTCCTCCCACAGTCCAAAAATATGCTGAGGTTAATTGGAGACTTTAAACTGCCTGATAGGTATGAGTGTGTGAATTAATGGTGTGTGTGCCCCACGGTAGACTGGCGACCTGTCTGGGGTGTATCCTCGCCTCTCGCCTGAAGTAACCTAGTACTCAACGGGTATGGAAAATGAATGGATGATAAACTCCTTTTAGTTTTTGCATCTTCTGGTATAAATTAATCGATGAAGTGATGAGAAGAGTTGCTGGTTTTCTTTGTCATGTAGGATAGTTATACAAATCTTGTTGGAAGAAATTAATGAACTAATTAAATTCATTATTCCCAGAGATCGAGCTTAAATGCAGCACATCCTTGTATTTGAGAAGCTAATATATATATATATATATATATATATATATATATATATATATATATATATATATATATATATATATATATATATATATATATATATATATATATATATATATATATATATAATTTTTTAATTTATGCTTGATAAATGACATATAAAAACTTGGTAAGTAATCTATTATAAGATTTCTCTCAATTTATTTACTGTCGATCACTTAATTGATTAATTAAAAACGACTGTAGGTGACAGCGGACTGAAACTTTCCCTAAGAAGTGTCTCTCCCATCATGAAGTGTTAAATCCCCGTTAAATCAGGAGTTAAAGGGAACACGATTCGCAGCTGTGGTGTCGGTTTCAGGCCTTCGTTAGCATTTCCTGCCAGTCGGCTACCATCCCCTCTCCAGCCCGCTCTCTTCTCCCACGAACTCAACGTCTTCTAATCTGTGACCTCTGAGTCACTTTGTTGAGAGAAATAACTTTGCCTCCAGTCCCGTCTTTACACATGGACATTCCGCAGCCAGTCAAAGCAACAGGAAGTTGGTGCCATGCCATTTCTTTCGGGTTGATAAGTCAAGGTCCGCCTCCTGAGAACCCATTTGCTGATCCGTCTATTCACCCGGTAACAGTAGCGGTGATCGACAGCGGTCGCAGCTCCAGACCATTATCATCAGAAGCTTCTTTGAAGCCGAGCTAACGGCCGCAGCCTGAGATAAAGAAGCAAATGTCCAGAGCTCAGGGTCCTTCTGGAGCCAGATGTTCCTCCAGCTTCAAACGTGAGCGAACTTGAAATGCACTTGTTTACATTAGTTCATCTAGGAAGTTGTTTCTATTCAACACAACGGTCCAAAACAACAGTGATGCAAAATGGATTATAGATATCCCATCCTGGAACAATCTTGCACCGACCATATTGTCTGCTTTTTTTCTTTGCTTTGTTTTTTTTGGCAAATCTAGGAAGCATGAACACAAACAAAGATATGTATAGTTAAGAATCAGTTCTAAATAAATACTACAATTGGTCATGAATCAGAGGTATCCATTCACTCCTGTGTGGCAAACATCCTGTTTATTCTCTTCTGTGCGTTCCACAACGGGACCCAGGGAAGCCCCAGCCAACAGATATTGAGAGGGAATGTCAGGAATGCAGGTACATGAATGCCTCAATAACTCATGCCGGGCCGTGCCTTTTGACACACCGCCCAGTTAAAAAGATGAAAGTCGACCGAAGAGAAAGGGCAACGACGCAGGGCCTCAGCTGTGTAGGAATAAATGTTTTGAATCGAATATTCTTCCCTAAGCCTTTGTCTCCTCAGAGTTGGGCGCTTGGGAAAGGAAACTGTGATCACATCATAAAGAGAAGTCAAGACACAGAGTTTTGGAAGAGAAACTAAAAAATAATAAAGAGAAGTCAAGACACGAGGAATCCACATGACCGCCAGTGAATCAAAAGGCAGAAGTTGAATGTGAGAGATGAGAATATAAAGAAAGTCATTCAAAGGAAGGCCTGGGAAATAATTATATGACGTCACAAGCATATACCAGAGGTAGCATCGAGCTGCGATCCACTGGCTCTTTAAACGGCCTTACAGCAGTTCCTCTCGGTGTCTACGTAAAAAAAAAAAAAAAAAAAAAGAGCGGAGCTGCACAAAAGGCACCAGGGGATGAGGCCCCCTTTCTAAAACAACACTGACTGACAGAGTCCCCATTGTATTGAGGAGGAAACCACTTCTCCAACCAGCCTTGGTGCAGCTGCATAAGAGCAGCATGCAACACCCCCCACCACCACCACACATACACACACACACACACAAATATGCATAGAAATGACAAACACATGCAGATTTTTTTTACAGATACAAAAACCCACACATTATCGGCGAAAGTTCAATCAAATGACAGCAACTCATGTGCTTTGGCTTTTTCGGCAATCGGTCAGGACGGGTCTGATGTACAACATGTGGACATGTTATATATCTGCTCGGTCATGGTCTTTAACTTGACCTTTGCTTTCCAAAATAACTGCAAGAACAGAGGCAGGGAAGCACTAAAACTCCCCATAAAGCCCAGCCCAGATTGAGGGAATTGTAGCCCGAGGGTGCAGAGATCCAGGTGGACGGCCTTGTGCTGCCTGCACACTGCTCTAAAACTGAGTTAAATGTGTGCACTCAGCTCCCATAATCCCCCTCTTCCTGGGACATGGTGGTGGGTGGCTGAAGCCAGATGTACACTCTTTTCCGCCTAACGTGACGTAACAAGCGCGTCTTCTCTCTTCTCTTTTTTTTTCTTTTTGAGAAAAAAGAGGAAGGTGGCAGTGATGGTGGGTGTGAGAACGGGAGGGTTAGGCATATAAATAAAGCGCCACTGCCATTAAACAACTAAAAATGATTTAGGTTTTATGTCCAATAAACACATCGCACAGCTTGACTCCATTAGTTCCACTTAAGTGGCATCTATCAAACGCCGCAGCTCTCTTTAGATTCCAGCCATCAAGAAACGGTGATGTCAGATAAGGGCACGCAACGCTAACCTCCGTCTGTAGTTTGCTGCGACTCGATGGTTTAGACTTCCTTTGTGAACAATCAAACCTCAAATAAAAAGCTGCATATAAATGCATGTCTTCGCCTTATGAAACCGGGTGTCCGTGCATTAAAAAACGCAAGGGGAGTTAAGCAGAGGCAGACAAATCGGGTAGGACGGTTTCCAATGCAATCAAGTAGTGAAAATAATCCTGTGCTGCTCACATAACCGCTCTTAAATATGTGTGCGCTGTTTAAAAATGTTGGTAAAGTCATTACAACCGAGAACAGTGGCAGACAGCCAGTTCAAAGGGAACTTTTTCCCTCTCTTGAGTTCTCCTGTGGCCTCGGTCTCGACTAGACCGCAGGAATCCAGCGGCGGATTGGTGCTCGGCTACTTTGAAAGAGGATCCCTGGCCAGGCATACACCTTTGAAAGTGCCACTCACTCATCTCACATCGTTTTCATAAGCACAGAGTCATATGGAGAGGGTTATTTCAGAGGCCAGACTCACAGCAAGAGCGAATTTCAGGGAATGGGAAAATAGGAAACACTGACTGGCTGAATGAGTGAGAGATCCTGCTCCCATTTCAGTAAGGCCTGAAGTGGCACTGGCACGTCAGTGGGACTAGGAGGATCCTGGCCTTTCTCTTCCATTTTGGAATCACACAAAGCCTTACGGTCCAAGGATAAGTACGAGTTACCAAGGACGGAGAGATGGATAAAGAGCCAAAACTATTAAAGGAACGCTGTGAATGACCAAGACATGATTTCATAGATGTGGCTTCTATGTTGCGCATCTACACTTATCCATCTGTGGTCTTTCTATCTAGGTAGATCGACTGTATATCTTAAATGAATGGGATGTTGTGCACCAGAAGCAGCATGCAGGAACACGGTTCCTATCGTAAAGCAAAAACAACCACAGCGACCGTTGGCTACAATGCAATTTCTCCTACAAAAAAAAAAAAAAAACGTAGAAAGGAAAATGCCAGGCAGCTGTTTCCAGCCACAAAAAGGCAGAACTGAAGCTGTTTCTGAGGACGCTGGATAAGGGAGACGGGAAGGAGTGAGGCGATGCCTTTAGCACATGCTGCCCGGTCAGACCTGACCCAGGCATTTTATTAGCAGACCGCATAAAGCAGCCCAACCGGGGGTCTCGCTCGCCACCCCCCCCTCCACCTTCTACAGCAGAGCGATGCTGTTAAAGTCATTAACCCGGGGATATTACTACACCGGTGAAGGCTGCTGCACCCATGACATCATCGTGGGCTGCTGTCATTTCAGTGTGCTGCTTCTGGGAGGAGAGGGCAGTCCCATCGTGCAGTTGCAGACACATCTATTTAGCGTGCCATCGTGCAGAAGGAAAACGCAACGATCCAAAGAGGGGAAATAACCCATGTCAAAATATCCATTTATGGAGAGTGCGTTATTTATCGCGGCTGCTACGGTTCCAGTCATGTCTTTGCTCAGAAATACCGGAGAAAGAAACGGCCTCGATTTAGCTGAAGTTTCCCAGAGTATTTTATTTGGCGTATATGAAGAAGAACTCCACTGCCAGACGACAAAGCCATGGTCTCATCTCCGTGAAGGGCCCCAACCACAAGACAAAAGCTTTTGATGTAGCGTTATCTGGTAACCAGAGGCAAGTAGCGCAGGGAGAAAACCATTGTCTGATAAGAAGACTAAAATATACAAGCGTGTTGTTCTTTCCCACAAAGTGGAGGAAATCTGGAGCTACCGTATGATGGAGTAGGGCGGGGCGGGGTTGCAGAACCTGAAAAACTTTTCCCAGTCAAAAACACAACTGAAATGTTGAGTCTACTGGCTCTTGCATAGAAATCATCTGCTCTGCACGGCTGAACATAATAACAGGGATTGACTCTGTGTTGCAGGGCAGTCAAACAACTGTTCCAGTCTCCAGGCAGGATGTACAGTATGTTGATTAAAAAAAAAAAAAAAAAAAACTTTTCCAGGCTTTCTTTATGGGAAATGTGATGGCTACAAATCACCAACCATCAGTCATACGGAAAAACCTCACTCATCTCAAATGCCTTTTTATAACCACCCACTTACCCGAGCGGTAAGTCATCTGTAATCTGCATGAAAGAGACGTGGCCTGATCTGTCTGTGCGCCTACAGTGTCGTCCAGTGTGTAATTGTCACAATGGCCGAGATTTAGCGCAGCAGTCAACAAGCAGGCCCTCAATGGCTTCTCGCTGTGGCTTCACCCTGTAGCCGCTGATAGCTCTGGCAAGCAAATAATGGCTTTATTCCAGAAACAATGAGGGTCCACGGTGTTCAGGAATGAGACTATTTGAGTAATGCTGTGACGATCGCAGCGCTCTGCCGCTTGATCCTGTAATTAGAGTCTTAAACAGATGAAAATAAAGGCCGGGTGTGGTTATGTTGAAATTTGGAGTGAGGAGCACGAAATCAGCACCTGTGAGAAACACTCATCCTAGTGTTTAACAAAAACAGAAACAGACAGGAAGTCTATTTTCTACATCGGAATCTTTCTGAATCTTGTCTTTGTATCTTTTATGCTGCCATGACACGTGGTGCAAGAGGCTGCCAGGCTGGATTACAGGAACAGAGAAACTGATGTTTTTGAGCTTTATGTTTTGGGGCGCGTGTACATACAGCTGAGCACGAGGGGGGAGGGTCCTCAAACATGCAACTCAAACAAAGTAAAACAACATGATTAAAATATTTGGTTAATCTTTAAAAAAAAGTAGCTTTTTTTTAAAGACCTTTCCACCACTTACAGATCCAGACAGAACATTATGACTAAAAGTCAATCCTAACTGAGTCAAGAGGATCTCCTAAAAATAAGTAAGACATCACTCCTAATTTTAGGAATTTTAGGTTTTTGGTCTAAAGCCCTTTTCAAAAACAGTAATTTTCATTTAAATGTAAAAAAAGGCAGTTCCAATGAAAAGATAAGACACATGAATGCAGTCCCAGTTCTCTTCAGAAAACGGGAAAAGGAATAGGGAAGGTTTATCAGATATGATGTGGCTACTTCATACATGCCCATACTCTAAATTGAGTCATTACTGCATTACGTGAACCTATAACCATTTTAGCTTGTGCACCTTTAAAATTAAGTGATGTTAACATGTGACCCCTCATCAAACTTTATGACCTCAGCGTGGGTTGAGAGCAGTTCAATCAATCACTTTTTTTTCCCTCTGTGGGTTTGTCTCATCTGACTTTTAGCGACCCAGAATGTATATAAATCGAGAAAAGTACAAGAAAATATAACTGCTTATCTGTCACATATTAGTTTTCCTTATTGCTCATTTCAACTGGTGGCTCTTCGACTTCTTCTTCTTCTGCTATAGGCTATAATAATCTGTACCTTTACAAAAATAATTGAATACTATAATAATGATAATAACTGAGTGAACAATTATTGTTGTATCAATTTAGCTGATTATTGATTAGTTTACCTATACAATATCAGAATATTGTTTTAAAAAAGACTATTATATATTTCTTAAGGCCAATGTGAGACCTGATCAACAATCCTACATAATAGACCACAATATACTTATATATATATCACAAAGAGCAGCAAACCTTTAAAATGGATATTTTGCTATATGACTTAAAACAGGGGGAAAATAAGCAGATGAGCAAAGTTTCAAATCAACTTCCACCCTTGGCGAGGAGGAATAAATGACACATAAAATTTTCCCAGCTGTTTTTTTGTCGTGATTGATTCTCGCCTGACACTAAGTAGGTCTACAACTCCCTCCCGAAAATGAGAGGAAATCTGTAAAGTCCCCCTGTTGTGATGCGCCAACAAAATAAATTAAAAAACTAAAATAAAAGGTCCCTCTTGGTGTAGGAGTGGTATGAGTGTGTCGATTGACTGTAAAAGTGTGTGTTGACTGTGCGCTCATTATTCCAAAGCGTTCAGTCTGATGTAGAGAGAGAGAGGAGAAGGAGGGGGAGGTATGGAGGGGAAGAGAGAGGGAGAGGGGGGGGGATTCTAGTGTGTGGGAGTTTTGGGGGAATTCAGAAAATGTTGTTTTCAGATGGTTCGCCTGCAGCACGAAAACTTTAAATAAACCCAGACGGAGAATGCAGGGATGATTCTGTAGATATACAGTAATGTCTCACACCCTCTCCACCTCTCCACCCCCACCACCCTCACCACACCATGCTGGGATCAGTTTGCCACTTCAGCCAAACGCCGAGTTGTCTGACTTTATGGGAGACAAAAGAACCGCAGGAGAGAGGGGGGACAGCAGGCAGAGAGAGAGAGAGAGAGAGAAAGAGGGGCGGGACGGCACAGGTCGGGATCATTTAAAATAGCAGCAGCTCATAATGGACGATAAGTAAATACACTTTCCTCTCAGTTACGCGCACAAAAAAAGGGGCACAAATCAGCTCGTTTGTCACCCCTCCCAGTGCCACTGTTCGCTTTCTGGGTGGACTTCACGGGGCAGAATAAGTTAGGTAAACAATAATAATAAGTCAACTTGTTAAAAAGCGTGCGCGTTTTCCTGAGATGATTCCAGGACTTACCAGGACTATGGCAAACTTCTCCTCCAGCTCGGTGGGGTCAGGCATCGGCACCTTCAGAGGCATGATGTGATGCTTCATCTCCGACTGACCGTCCACACTTTCAATATTACCCATTTTCCCCCCCCTGAGCAGCAGCCCCGTATCCTTTCGGTCACTCGAAACCTCGCAATCCTTCAGCCTCCTCTCCCCCCCCCACGCTTTTTTTTTCTCCTCTCTTTTCTTCCCCCGGTGATAATAATCCCAAAAAAAGAAGTATTCCAACAATTTCATTAACGGATGAATAATCCACTTTTCCAAACCGAGATAAAAAGCTGACAGTAGTGCAGTAGTCTCCTATTAATGTCCCAAAATGCCATTTACACTTACTCGCGCGTTTAGGTTTACAGTGTTTTCCCCACTGTAGTTGCCCTGCGAAAACTTAACTTTCAGAAGTAACAATAAAAGTGCAGTTGCTTTCTGGTCCAGAAAGTACTTTCTGATTTGCCTGGCCAATCCATTACTTTAAAAACAAAAAAAAAATGGTAAGAAAAATAAAAGTTGTACTCCTGCAACAGATAACTTTCTGATACCGACCAACAGCTACTTAGTTGCTGCTCAACTTTCTTGGCTACGACGCGTTTCCATTCATTATTGTTGTGTGATCCTGATTAAGCTCTTTGCTGTTGCCTCCACACAGAGGGTGGGCTTTCCCCTCTCAGCCCTCCCCTGGCTGGGACGAGAGGGGGGGGCGGGGCGCTCCTGTTGGCTCAAACACCTGTCAATCACCTCGCAGCTCCGATGTCCCCGCCTCTCACACAGCTGGACAGAACGCGCACTTTATCACAACCTGGTGGCGGGACTATGACATTTCCTAAGTGTTATGGAAATTGGGGGAAAGAAATGCAAAGAAAGCGGTTCGATTCAAACTTTAATTAACATCTTCAAAGCTGATACATGATATGCTCAAATGATGTCAAAGCACAGCGGTTTTCTTCTCTTCTTTTGACATTAAACGCTATTTCTTATTCCATTACCACAAACTCGGTGGTGAAGTGACAGTCGTGGGACCAACCACTTGCGTCGGATATTTTTGCAAACTTCTCATAACATCTAAACTTTTTTTTTTTTTGGAAAAAATAAAATAAAGCTGCACTGCTGACGGCGTCAGCCTGTTGCGTTTAGCGCTACATTCACGTACAAACACAAGGAAGCATGGGTGTTGAAACACTAGCCATGAGTTTTCCGTATCTACAAAGTTTTCTCTTCATAAAAGCACAGTGATTTAGACTCTGCTTACAGTGTCATACCTCTGTTTTCAGTGTGAGGGTCTAGGTATTTAATACTTTAAGTTATAAAAGCAACTTTTTTTTTCTCTGAGAGCTCTGGTTAAAACATATAAAACTTCATTTGGAACATAATCCACAAATATGGACAAATTGTGCACAGTTTTTTGTAATACTTAAGGCAATAATATAAACACATATAAACAAAGCAATACTGGGAATCATTAAGGGTTGTAAAAACAAAAAAAAAATGAAATTTGAAAGGAATCTCTTTCAGGTTTGTGTTGGAGGTCGTAAATCTGTAAAACGTTGTCATTACCGTTGGACATTAATGACAGCATCAGCCCTTTTAGTAAATACAATTGGAAGAGGACTTCTAAACGTTTTTGAACACATAGAAACTTGGTAGGTTATGCAACACAGTTGCGTTATTATTAAACACCTATTCAGCCAAAATATTCTCCTGAAGGATCTGTCCGAGAGAGCATGGATTCAGCACAGTTAACACTTCACGGATGATAAGCTACATGTAAAGTTTCCTCTCATAAATACTGATGGACTATCTTTTTGTGCGGGAGATGTGTGTTATTTTTTTTCTCTTCAGTGATGGTGAGAGTTTTTCATTTAAGCTGAATATACAAACACAGACATCACAGAAGCAACACAGAATATTATATAGTACTGATGATCAGCATTGGTTCTTCTAGTTGGCCTCTGCAACCAAATCATACCTGGAAAAATACAAAAAAGGATATAATGTGTAGTCACGTTTGAACATGCATTAGTTGTTACGACTATAGTGTTACGCAATTCAGCAGATGTTTCATTAATTACCATTGTGTGACACTGGTCTTGAGGTCAATTTGGTCCAGGTCCAGCAGCAGCTGAGGGGAGTAAGGAAAAGCAAAAGATCACATTTCTGTGTCTCTGGTGACTGCTGATAATCGATGTCACACCAAGACGTTTATGCGAGCTCGGGCAATAACTAAATGCATTTCAGATTCCATGATTCATATTTACCTTGCCAATAAGCTCCCTCTCTCTGCTCATGAAGGAGACGCTGTTCTTCACGGACAGATCCAGTCTCCTCTGCATGGACTCCTCCAGAGAGAAATCGAAGTCAAACCTGCAGAGAGAAGGTGGGAGACGTGAGCGCTCGGGCGTCATTATTACCACCTTAGCTATTATAACTATTATAGGACCACTATTCTTTGTTTGTTTCACCTCTCACTGAATTCTGGGTTGAGGTCTCTCTTCTTGGTGGCAGTTCTCCTCTTGGTGGTCCCCTTCTTGTCAGGAAGCAGGATGAAGGAAACATAAGGGTCCGCGCCGTCCTTGGAGCAGGCTGCCAGGGCCCTGCGGGTACACAGAGACGACATTACAAGATAGGATTGTGCCGACCGCTCCGGGGCAGGAACATGATGATAAGCAGGTAATGTGTGACGAATAAAGACCTGCACGCATGAACGGTGATGAAAAGCCTGTTTTCCTCCGTGGAATAGCCGATGGTAAGCTTCACCTGGCCCGCTGAGATTGCGCTGTCACTGCCTCTAAAAGAAAGAACAGAGGAAATACAGTTATTGAGATTATAATGCTTGAATATTCAGCAAAACAGACACAAACCAGCAGTAGGCATTAAGAATTAACGTTTCAGTAGGATGACATATGCTTGAGACCAGCCTATTATGAAAAACCCAGACAAGTGCCAACCTAACAATGGGGCATTGATGCGAGTGTGTGTGACTCACAGGGGGAATCCACCTCTGTGTCTGAGGTCTAGATGGGACGGATCCCATTTGGGGATGGCTTCCTCTGCACTGATGTCATTAGCTCCCTCCTTACGAGCCACCGCCAGCTGAGTGTCCAAGATCTTCGAGGGATATGGAATGGAGAACTCAGAACTCACAAAGACATTACTGCTGCATAACGACCTTGTATGTGAACAATGAGTCTATTCGAAAAAAAATTAAACAGCTACCACTGTGAGCTCACTGTAATACAGCATCGATCTATGATCTCCTGCAACACCGTGGAATAAACTGCCTCTCAGTGTCAGATCATCTAAGGGTCTATGCATTAGTATAACATTTTTATAACCTATAATCTGTTTGTTCTTTTAAGATTTTTTTTTTTTATTATTTTTATTTTCTGAAATGTTGTCTTATTTCTCTATGTCCTCTATCTCTATTTCACTATGTTGAAATACAGCATGTAGCCTATGCTGGAAATTCAACTATATTTGATGGTATTGTGGATTTTTGTGAAGCACCTAATAACTCTAGTTTTGAAAAGGTGCTATAGATGTACCCTTTTTCACCCTATCAAAGCACAATTTAATTAAATTAATAAAATGCAGGTCTAATATCCTTCAGTGTGCAATATATTCTGTAACATGTTGTTCATTAGATATTAGACAAAGAGTAAATTATTTTATAGAATACGTGCTCAGTGCATTGTGATATTGTTTATATACACTGGGAAATTCCTCTGAATTTAAAATCCTACATAATATTGTACAGACATATTTTATAGACAATAAGCAGGATCTATACCTTGAGCTTGGCCCTCACTAGTATCTGGCTCTCTGGCAGAGCTCCGTCGATGGCGAGCCAACGGTCCAGCACCAAGCACGGCTCAATCAGCACCTCTCTGAGAGGAAGCGTCAAGGACCCAAGAGCCTGTCCCCAGCTGTGGGAGAGCTGCATACACGTAGAGATGCACAAACCTTTTATCAACCCGCAATTCATCATATCTGTCTCAAATGCCAGCTTCGACGGTAAGTGGCTTAATAAACGCTGTAATGGTTTTATCTGCCTTGCAGCTGCAAAGGCAAGAGATGATGACTCTCACCTTGATTGTGACAATTTCCTCTCTCGGATCGCGGACCAAAAAGTTAAAGGCTTCGTCCCATCGAGGGGACGTGGAACGTTCACAAACCTTGGGAGAGAACGATCAAACAGTAGAAATTCAGGATTCTTGTCGGACAACGGCTTACACACGTTCAAGCTCGGACATCATGATGCTACCTTGGTCCGGTATGACACGTTTTTGAGGGTAACCTCAGCCCCAACTTTTGGCTCCTTCCCACTTTTTTTCAGCTGAAATTACACACAAATAATTTTCCAGTAAAACTACAGCATGCATTACAACAGCTGTAGTATCATGCATTAAAAAAAATAAATACAAATATACGCTCACTAAAAGTAAATATTGCACTTCACTCCTTTAGGTGAGGAAAAGAACATTGTATTAAACAACAAAGAGATTCCCAAGGACTAATAGATATGATCTTACTGCCAAGCCATGAGCACGCTCCACATACACAAACAGCACAGCTGCTGATGGCACAGTCTTATTCTGATATGACTTCTGTGACTGGTACTGCATGATCTGTGGGAGCAGGGAAACAAGAGGAGTTTAGGTCATGCTTATTGTGCAAGGATAAAGTCACTGTAACCCGCAATAGCATCTATAAAGATAGGATCACTCTCCATTCCATAAACTGCGTGCTTATGAGCACAAATCACTATCTACACCCAAGTGACTCACAATTAACAATTTTTAAACATCAGTTATGCTAGGAAACAAGCTTCCAGGGCTCTCAGAGTTAATAAGGTAGCGTCTGAAGGATCTAACCTGCTCCAGTCTGGGTAAGTCGGACACTTTGGGCAGCCACTCCAGAACCAGATGAACTCGGCCTGACTTCACATCATTCAGAGTGTACCACTGTGACAAGAGTGGCACAGAAAGTGGTTATGATGGATATAATATCCCCGATTTGCACAAAAACTGTTCAAATAATTTCTGCCACGTGTCACACACCGTATCAATGAGTTGTGCGCTGATGATGTCGCGCAGGTTAAGCTTGAACCTGCAAAGAGAGGAATCAATCGACCTTTTATTCTCCTTTTTATGCACATATTTTCATTGAGAAGCAAGATACGCAGTGCAGTGGTTTCGTTTTTGAAGTCGGGACGCACCTTCCAAGGAAGTCGTCCTGATCGATGTCCTTGTCAAACAACTCAAACTGGATCTCCTGACCAGGTAGCTGGGTCAAAATCACCTGAAATCACAGATATTACACAAAAATCGAATCTTAAACTTGATAATTCCACCACATGTTCGGAATAAACCAGGCATACCTCATAGAGTTCGTTCCAGATGGGATTGAGGTTCTCTTTGATGGTGTGGCTGCGGAAGGTGATACCAGCCACGCGGATCTTGACGTAGGGGTCGCTCTTCCCCTTCACCATACCGCCCATGAAGTTGTCCTTGGCTATCAGGTTTTGGGCCTCCACCAGATGGATTCGCAGTACTCCCTGTGGCCACACCAAGGACAGGAAATGTGACTTTTAGTGTGTTCGTGCGAAGCAGCTGTGCTGTTCACCTCTTGGTCATTTTTCCTATTTTTTATTATTTTTTTTACCTCAGATGCAAAGTCAGGGTCGGGTGTGGTTTGCTGTGGCCGTGCTGGTTGAGGTTTAGCTAACCCACCAGGCCCCAGAGGACTCAGTTCTGATGTAATTCCCCCATGACCCATCCCAGAGCCAGAGGCTGAAGGCCGAGGAGATGGAGTTGTAGGAGTGGCATCGTCACTTAGCCACAAAACCTAGTAAAAAAAAAAAAAAAGGTCATGGAGAGCAAATATCAAGCAGTGAATTACTGCACACTTTATCATATCTGAGAAGAAACTGACTTGTACTTCAAACAGTCTCTTGGGACTTCATGTCCTCTGGATAAACATAGACGATGCATGTTTTTATGTTTCTGTATGTACAATGACCACATGCTCTCACAGGCAGTAGGACTATGTTAGGAGGAATAGTTTAGGAAATCATGTGGTGAAGATCATTACTTTTTAAATCCTTATACAAAACTACCTGAGTGGTTATAATGGTATGTTACAACCATCTGGGAAGCTGCCTATGGAAAATGTTTGGAAAAGGGAAAGCACTTGCAAAAACACATAGTTGGATGAACCATCTGTCAGTGTATTCTTGTGAACGCAAGATCATCCGAGTCATTGATTGGTCCAAGATGGATTCTCACATGATCATGAATCTAACTGCCTCCTGAGGTTAATTATCTTCTGCTTCGTAATGCAAATGTGTGTGTGTGTGTGTGTGTGTGTGTGTGTGTGTGTGTGTGTATGTGCTAGTGTACTTTAGAGCCTCTTCAAATTTGTATCCTCCACAATCTCTGTGGATAACACAAGTAAGTTAAGTTTAAATATGTTTAATATTGTTAATCTTGTATTAGATTGTTAATCTTGTTGAATATTTTGAAAATTGTACAGTACTTGTGGGTGTAATGTGCCTGGTGATAGTTTCCTTGGCCAGAGCACAACTTCTTCCCCACAAGCACTTCAGCTTCTTACCAAGACAGGCCTTGAATCCAGATCCTACACCGCACCACACCTGTGAGTGTGTGCAACAAATTAAAGAGCTTATATGAATAATACAAACCCGTAGCACAATTTTAACATAGATGCGGCTGGCAGAACCAGAATTCTCCAGATGGAACCACTGGTCCAGGGTGAGTTCATGGGTCGTGAGGAGGCGGGTCAGGTGGATGGTCAGACTGCCCAGGGTGAAAGCTCGGTCATCATCTTTCACCTGATTTAAAAACACAGGAACAAAACATGTGAAGTTGGGATGAAAACCGGGACCAGACAAATATAACAACAGGAAAAAGGAAATAAAAGGCTAAGAACATGGGCATACAGATTACAGAGGACTTTACAGAGAATATGTAGAAATTTTATAAAAGCAATATTTAGTGCAGTAATCAACTTGACACCTTGGGAATACCAATATATAAAAGTTGCAGCTAGCCTCATTAGTATGTTCAGCCATTATTCATCGAAAGACTAACTTGAATGTCAATGTCTTGTTTGCGAGGATCTTGAATGAAGAAGGTAAATGCATCCTCCCACACGGGGTTGTTGGTCCCATAGCAAGTCTGCAGTAGAAAGAACAAAACATTAATTCTGCTGTTTGGTTTAATACACAACAGAACATTATATTTAAACTCACCTTGCTCTCTTTAGTTGTGTCCTGAATGGAAATCTGCACCACAGGGCTTGGGTCCTTATTGCCCTTTCTCATCTAAAAAGCACATGGATGTAGGTAACAGAAGATAATTCAAGAAGTACATGGCATGACAGAGACTTTAAATAGTGTTAGTCTTACTGGGAGATCATGAGCTTGATCAAGATAGATGGCGAGGATGGCCGCAGATGGAGAATCAGCTGTCTTACTGGTCAGGTTCTGGTTCATCTGGATCACCTGGAGGAAAATAAAAGCAGAAGAATGTGAGGTAAATGAACTAAGACCCTAAAATGTCGTTAAAGGGATAGTTTGGTATTTTTGACATGAATCCGTATAGCATCCCTATCATCAGTGTCGTACACTCACACTGACTTACCCCTGATATTGTCCTGTGAGCCGAGTTCTGGTCCGGTTCTGGTCAAAACGAAAGCAGTCCAGCAGGACCCGGACCAGAACACCCAGTGTGAGTGTATGACACTGATGATAGGGATGCTATACAGATTCATGTCAAAAATACTGAACTACCCTTTTAATGTCCTCTAGAGACAGTAATGGGTAACACTTGATTTGAATGGGGGCTTATATGACTGTCATAATCATGACACGACCCCTATCATGAACATTAAACAATTCTTATGACAGTTGTCGCATCATTTGAGAGAAGTAAGTGTCATTCTGTAAATTATGCCACTTTTGATGCAAAGTTGACATTGTTTGACATGTCTTTAATCATGACAGGTGTCATGTCATGTTATGAAAGTCTTATTAACCCCCATTCAAGTTAAGTGTTACCCAGCAATGTTAATAACAGCAAACTATTTTTATTCTTTCTGATGAAAATGTTGTTTAACGCTGTTCAATTGATCTGATTTAACTTCATCAATGTTCCTAGCTTTGTCTTGCAGGCAGGTCGACTACACTCAGACTTAAACAAAAAAATACATAAAATGAGGATTAATGAATCATCATTACATAAACATACATCCTTCATCTTCTTCCAACCCACAATTGCATTTTTGTTTATTTCTGTGGCATATTGGTATACTGTTGTTATCTGTCTGTTTTATGCTGTCAATCTCAACCTCATTTTTATTGTTGCCTATCTTGGTCAGGACATGTGAACATATAATTTTCTATTTTAATGTAAATTATGTGCAAAGTATTTTCATTTATCCATTATTTTTTTATATAATAAATTAGTTAGAGTTAATAAATGACTGTCAACAGTATATGGAAAAATAGACTTTCTATCTACTGTGTTGCAGAGCCACCTAGTGAAATACCAAAAGTAGCACCAGCCAGTCCTGTAATACCACACTTCCCTCAAGAGGCACTGTAGCATCCACCTTGCCCTCAGTCACAAATGAAAAGGAGGAAATAGTGCACTACTAAAAAAAATGGTAAAATTGTTGCTGCAGGACTATCATTGTGTTGCTTTTATCAAATGTTTAATATGCCCATGCAAGAAAAAAGACCAATGTGTTGATTGTGCTTCCTTTTGAGCTGAATTGTTTATTTTGCCACATGGCAGAGTTAGAAGGGACTTAAGTACCATAGTTATTACATAAACATATATCAGTCCCACTCAGTGCCCTGCAAGCAGCCTTCACTCTGACTCTTTATCTCACTTATACACACAAATGCATCTAACAGGCCAGTAATGGCACGGTTGGTGAACAGACCCGCCTCTCTCCATGCACACTGAATGAACCCACAGATAAGGACATGGTTTACTAGGAAAATAGAGTTTGTTTTAGTCTTAGTGTTACATGTATATTTCATTGATGTGAGTCCAGGCGTGTGTCACTCTTTAGAAGGAGAGGAGGGTGTAAGGAGGTGAAATCTTTTGGAAATTGTGTCTCCCCCTTCTGGTGGTGAGAGTAATTACACAGATAATGTCCACACATGCTTATGTCAGAGGCTCTACTGTTGACATCATAAAAAAAAATAATGACTTGTTTCATTATTAGAATTTGATCCATTTGGTCTGATAATACTTCGAGAGTCTAGAAGAGCTGCATGAATAAATTATTCCATCCACGTTAAAGTTAGCAGAGATCGACCCTGGACAGGTACGCATTTATCTGTGCATATTTATGTGTGAGTGCCTGAACTTTTTTGGCAAGGACTTGTACAGATCAGATGTTCTTTAATATGGGTAGGTTCAACGCTGTAGCTTTAATGAGGCTTTTCTGGTTGGATTAAATTAAACGTTACCCAAATCTGTCATCAAGAAAGTGCTGATTAATATGGAGATTGTAATACCATGTCCCATGAGCTCAACTCTGTCACTGTGTGGGAAAACAAGTACTCAAGAACAAATTGTGTTTGACAATTATAAGGTCTTGTAATGAGTTTGACATTTCAAACTCACTTAGTAAATATTATGGCACAGGGCAAAATGGTTGTTGTGTGTGATCACAGAGTTCTCAGTTAGTGCATACTAACAAATCTAGGAAATGCAATTAAATACAAATAAATTCATAGCATGGTATTTCCATATTAACAAGTACTTTTGTTGACATTTCTACCCAACGTTCTGCAGGTAATTGATAAAACAAGATCAATTGCGTAGCATTCGGCTGTTGTAGACTCACCTCACACAGTCTGTCAGCAGACGACAGCAGAGAGAGCCATTCCAGCCGGAGGTGAACACTGCCGGATGGTACGTCCCTCAGATTGAACCACTGTTTAGAAAACCACAGGGTTCATTAAACACACATTTTTTCTTATCTGAAGGAGTTCTTTGAACTGGCAGGATATAATAGGGTGTGACCAGAGCAGGTTACAAGGAGGCACGTGGAGTCTGGTGTCATATGCTAACAGGATTACTGCGGTAGATGACTTCCAGAGCTAGACAATGTGATGCTTTAAAGTACATGCAGCGATAACCTATTATGCGGAAAGGTTACGCATAAACCCTGCTACTTACATCATCCACAACTCTGGCCTTTTTAACGATGTCAAGATCCACCTTGACCCTGAAAGAGAGACAGACAGACAGAGATGGACAGAGAGAAGGAGAGAATTAATAATGCCGTGAATCAAAAAGACAACGCTGCTCAAATGTTGACAGAATCATGGCCCCGCATGGCAGTAGCAGAGATGGAAATGACACGAGGAGCATAGAGAGAGAGTAAATGGATGAGAATGGATAAGCTACCTCCCCAGGAAGTCATCCTGGTCTGGGTCTTTGTCAAACACTTCCACTTCCAACTCCTGACCAGGTACTTCATGGACAATCACCTGACACACACATACACATAAATGGACAAATGCACAACACACACAACAGGTATACAAATATAGATACAGCCACACGTGACACAAGAACACGGGGACATGCAAACAGAATCGCAATGGCAAGAACTTTTAACCGTTGTGCTAGATAGATGTTAGTAATTTAGTATCTATTCAGTGTTGGGTTCAAATTTCATTCAGCTCAAATTTGGAACTCAAACGATTATCTCTCCCTGAGAGATAAGAACCTGCTTATCATAGAAACAGCAGATTCCTGCTAGCAGAGGATTAGACCTAGAAAAAAAAAAGCTCCACAGAAGTGTTTATCTCCGAAGTCCCGGTAACAAAACTACCAAAGACGTAGTGCAGTCCCGGAGACGCAAGGACAACAACACCATGTTATAACTATCAGCACACAAGTTGGTGGAGGAACAGCACCTGAAGCCAATCTGTACATCTCATGTTTGGGGTGTTATCTTCCTCTGAGCCCCTCTCACCTCGTACATCTCCCTCCACTGGGGGTTCAGGTTGTTGTCTATGTGATGAGAGGTGAAGATCTGGGTTCCCACGCGCAGCACGGCATACGGGTCCGATTTCCCGTCGATTAACCCCTTGATGACTGTATCCTTGGCGGTCAGGTCCTCGGCCTCCAGCAGGTGGATGCGCACAACTCCCTAATGCGTGCATTCACAAAGGAAATCAAAAACGTTAGTCAGCCAGCTTCTTCATAAAAGCGCCCATGTTTTTTATATTCTGTCAATGTCAATTCTGTCAGTTTGCGGAATGACTTTCAGGCTATGTGTATGCTTGCGACTAATATGCTGAGGCAGATCTGCTTCACTCTGTGTGGGTCCATGTTGCTCCAGGACATTCATTATTGAGGCAGTTACCCTTGGAATAGGGGAGCGGAGCTGCGCAACGTGCAGGTCTGCCACCAGGGGAACAGTGAGACGGTTGGGAAGCACCAGGTGGGAGGCTATTGCATCCATTATCATAGTGTCCGACATGGCACTGCAAGTGGATGCAAGGAGGATGCCGGGGGACACAGGGGAGGGACACACAGACAAACAGACTATAGAAGCTGTACTACTGTCGCTGACCATGTGAACATGCATAAATAACATGACATACAGGTTACACAACCAATAGGAATTGGCTGAAGATGAAATCAGCAGTCTGTAAAATCATGTCGGCTTATGCCCTTTACAGGAGGAATACAATTCAAAAAGAATGACAGACTGTCATTGAAAGCATTGCCGGAGGAAACGCAAATTCACACCTCTGACAATGCTTTAATTGTATTTTCACAAATGTAGGTCTGCATTATATAAAATCATAACACGAACAATGTCGAATCAGGCACCATACAATTACACTGAATGTGATTTATATCAATTTACAGTATGTTCATATTCTGTTTAATTGTACCTTGGTTGATTCTACACCGTTCACATTCTGACATTAATAATGTGCTTTAAAAACCTACCTGAATATAAAAGCATGGAGTCATTATATAAAAAGATGAATAAATATAGAACAAACATTTCTAACAACTTAAAAGGAAAAGGCTGGTATTGTTCAGTATGTTTGTTGTTATCAACAAACCTCATGAAAAGGACAAAACCAAAAAGGCCCAGGCCCAAGTCCATTTATTAACATTTTTAGAGGCAGATTGTTTTGCTAAAAGTAATTTATCAAAACTGTTTGGCACTGTACTTTTTTTCTCTATAGACAATTGAGGACCAAGCCTCTGAACATAAAAAAGTTAACTACGATGTGCAGTTTGGTAGGAAATAAGCTAGAGCTTTTCAGTGGGTTAATTTTGGATGAATTCAGTTCACAGCTGCACAAACAAAGTGTTTTGAATTTGCCACAGCTGTCACTGGCCTTAGTTCCACAGCAAAAGTGGCCAAGGCTTATGGGTATTGTAGTATGCATGATTTCTTAGAAACTGAATTTAAATAATCAGAAAATGCCATATCATAAACATATAGCATCATTTAATTATCTAGTAGAGTGCCTACACTGAGTTAAGAATATTGTAAAAATAAGCCTTACAGTGTTGTATGTTACGCTCTCTGGTTTAATATAAGCACATTCATCTTATATTAAACCAGAAAGCGTAGTAAATACTTTTGGACAATAATGGAGGCCTATGGTGCGGATAAACAGCTTTGGATACAAAGGCAAAACTTGATAGCAGGATCAGTTTGTTGGTTTTTGCCTTTTTTGTGAGATTTGTCAACCATAACAAAATATCTCGTCACCACTTATCCTTTAAGTGGTTTAACTGCAAAGATCTGTCACTGAACAGAGGTGCTGCTGTCTTTCTCGGTTTGTTTTGGAACTCCTTTTTCCTTTCAGGAAAAGTCTGTGATTCTAGTAGCGAAGTAAACAATGTATTCTCTGAAATGAATCCAGCAGTTCCAAAATCTGCAAACAGGCCCTCCTCAATAAAACACAATTACAAACCAGTGCCAGATAGACCGACACAGCATGTCAATGCAACTGCACCCTAAGAGATCTACCCAGTGCTCTACTATCAACTCACTTCAGCCCAGGAATATCCAACAAGTTGGTCAGCCCGGTCCAGTTGATGTCCAGTTTCTAGGGCATAATTTAAAGTAAAAACATATAAATACAGTGCAGTGCAAAACGGAAAGATTGGGTTATCTGGCGATACACTTACAGGCCTGCGGATGAAGAACATCGTAATGGCTCCAATCAGCGGCACATCTCCGATTAGAGGCTCGAGAATCACGCGTAGCTTCCCGTGGAGCTGGGGAGAGACAGATGTTAGAATGACAGGATGCTTTCAGGACACTTTAACCGATAATGCAGTAATATATTGATGTTTGCGCTCATACCTGGATTCCTTTAACTCCAGCTTTGCAGAAGTACTTTTTGATTTCCACATTGATCTCAACATCGCCGGCATAGCTGCGAATGGAAGAGCAGAGATGGATCGTATGTACGAGATTAACCGAAGGAAATGGCTGACAGCAGTTATGATAGACCACCTTCTTTAAAGCGTTAAGACAAAGATGAACTAGTGTAGGACGCTTTGTGATGAAGAAGTTGATAATTTCCTATGCCCGCGTCAACAAAATGAATAGTACAAAAAGTGACACGTTACCTCAGGTACAGATCCAACATTACTTGTCTTTTATCGTGTTCCGTGTGAGCCTTTATGCCAACCACCTTCAGGGCCTGTGAACACAGCAGCTGCTATTACACAAAGCAAACAAGACTGATGAGTCTTCGTGAAATCACATTAGCAAAGACGCAGATTCAGATCGTTGACTCCTCAAGTGCGACTTGAATGATTCCCTGTAATTAATACAGTAATCAATCTTTCTGCTTGGAACGAATAGGCCCTCCTCCTCCTCCTCCTCCACTGAGCCCCCCCAAAATTCTGTTCCGTGTGTTTAATAGCAGAAGTGTAGACAGGTGTGCAGGAGTCAGGCAACCAGCTGCCACTCATAATGATAAGCCTGGCCATAAAAACCTGGCTCAGACTCCAACACTTCGCCAGATTGTGGACTCTGTTTCCATGGTCAGTCATGCTTCCAGCCCGGTTTATTTTTATAATATTCTGTGGTTTCCCTCCTCACCCCTGTTCCGCTACGTGCTCCGTCTCGCTCTCCTCAAACTTTTCCCTTGACCTGCTCGGCCCAGCTTTGCATCACACCTCAACCCAGGTTCCCGACTCCTCACCCCAGCTCTCGCCCTTTTCTTCCAGCTAAGCTTTAATAATAAACTGCCGTGTTCTATCTCTGTGTCCTGCTTTCAGATTTACTAGCCTACCCCCTAACATCTAGTCTACCCCATAGCCTATATATTACCCACATTAATGCTCTGGGTGCCGCTGTATTTACTCAGCTACGGTACATTTACAGGATGTATTGTTGCTTTTCTGACAGCCCGTTCACATACCTTGTCTCCTAGGTTGACCTTGGTGAAGCTGAGAGTCTGCAGGTGGATGCTGGAGGCACGGATGGCGGGAGCGATGGTCTCCACCAGCAGCTTCTCCATATACTGGCCTAAAAAAGGCCAAGCCTGCTGCAGGATCTACATGAGAAAACATATGGCCATTGCAGTTGAGACATCTTTTTTTCTCAAAGGGCAACTTCATTTTTCTCTTGGTCATATTTCGTATGGTATTGCAAAACCACAGCATGCATATGCGTAGGTGGATTTGCAAATCGAATGCTGACAGGAAGTCAGTTGCGTTGTCAGCTGACATTGTAAGTGTGGCTTGCATAAACCAACATTATGCTCAGTCAGTTTTTTTTTTCTTTGTAGGTTTTAATGGCAAAAAAACACAATACAATGCTTTATGACATAGTATAAACACAAGATACAGTGAAGTCATGAATAAATTAAAGTAGAAAATGTGATTCTTGTTTACGTCCATGGTGTCATAATTGTTTTTACAATACATTATCATCCCACAAATGCTGAGTCATGACAGCAAATAACAAAGAGCCATAAACGCACAAGAACACTCGTCACGAAGCAATGACCACAGACTGTTTGCCCGGTGGCTAAAAGGTTTTTAATGGAAGGGTAAAAAAAAAAATTCCAAATAGAAGACACAATCAAAATAGTAAATAATAGCTCATCCATTAATGATTTAGATAGAATGGTTATGTAATAACTCAAGATGTGCTCTCCAGTTAGTCGTTCTACCCTCAAGAGCATCATTCTGAAGTCGAATTTAAAGCAACTCACTGCAGATCTAATAAAATTTTAAATAATTTGACAAACGGTTATGCTTTATTTCATGGATCCATTATTCCCAAATTACCTCCTAGTTTTCACAGAAAGAACTACGCAATTTGACTCAAATCATCGGAGAAATAGAGACAGTATTCATTCAATGAGCATGCTTTTAATTCATCACTTTCAATTAATTGCAAGAATTAGAGGGTTATTTATTCAGTGCACATGTAAAAATGTGTCACAGGAATGAATATAATTGAACATGAATTCATGTACGGAGAATCAGGTTTCTAATATTAAATTAATAATTCATAAACATTTACTAGTATTTAAATGGAGCATTGTTTTTCTTAAGAAAAATCGTATTTTTCCTAAAAATAGTATGAAATCTCTTTATTCTCTCGTTTTTTCCCTTTAACTGTTAGGGAATTATGGATCAATACAACATAGTATTATGAAATAATCTATACTGTTTTATTTGATATACCATTTTGGTTGATGCTATGTGATGAAGGGTTAGTATTCGGACGAATCAGCATATTGTGTTATCACTCCACCCACCCTCACACTGGTGTTAAATTCAGCATTTCAGTGCGAGGTGTACAGTCCTGCCAACTGCTGTACTATTTACCAATCCGCTGACCTCCAAACTGCTCATAAGGCTGCCGATGCTCACAGGCTGCAGCTGCAGGAGTGTCGCTTAGGCTACATTATTAATGACACGCTTGTGGACATGACGCATGTCTATAAGGTACAACTCCACACAGTTTCTCATGCATTACTCACATACATTACTCAATCCTCCTCTTTGCAGGAAATCATTTCTGCAGACTGTCAAATATAATGAAAGGTCTAATGCGTGTTCGTTTGTGGCTGCGCGTGAGTAGAATAAGTGTGAGCAGCAGCCTGATCACATATCAGGAAGCCTGGAGGAAAAGTCGTGGGCTGCTGAAAGATGAGCACAGCAAATCGCCGTCCCACAATATGGGCTTCTGTCAGCGGGTTCATTATGATTCCTCCCCCCCCTCCAGAAGTGCGCTTTGTATGATTAGTATTCACATCCACATTTTCTCTTCTGCGCCAACACAAGGTTACTGTACGGCAGGCTGAGGAGCTGAGATAGTATCTGAGCGGCTCTCCCTGCCTCTTAATTACAGCGGTAGATAATCTCCTCTGATGGAGAGTCTGCAACGGGAGCAGGGTCACTTATAGTCTCGATACTGAGGCAATGAGCAACTCTGCAGCTCGGGGTTACTCCAATAAATCATGTTATCTTAAAATCATGTTGTTTCCTGTGTTTTGCATGGAGCTCGGCTGCATAAAGCACAGCAGCCCTCATACAAGGTTCAGCATGTAGAAGAATTAAACAATATACAAGTTCATTCAGCACCACATATTGCATGCAAAGTCTAATAGGGAAAAAAAAACATACCTTATTCAGCCACTCCACTTTTTCCACATCTGGAAAGTTGACCTGTGGGCAAGTAATATTGTTCAGGCATGAACTCAAATATGACAGAAAAACATAAAATTACCTACAGTTGAAGCAGAATAGGGGCAACATGGTGGCCTTGCCTCACAGCAAGAAGGTCGCAGGTTCAAGACCTCCTTGGTCCTGGGTCTGGGACCTTTCTGTGTGGAGTTTGCATGTTCTCCCCGTGTCTGCGTGGGTTTTCACCGGGTACTCCGGCTTCCTCCCACAGTCCAAAAACATGCTGAGGTTAATTGGCAACTCTAAATTACCCGTAGGTGTGAGTGTGTGAGTGAATGGTGTGTGTGCCCCACGATTGGCTGGCGACCATCTGGGGTGTATCCCTGCCTCTCACTGTAACACACTGGGATAGGCTCCAGCAGACCCCTGAGACCCTAATGAGGAATAAGCAGGTATAGAAAATGACTGACTGACTGAAGCAGAATAGCTGAGAAGTGTATTTTAGTAATATTGTTTTTTAGCATAATATACTGGTTCTAGAGCCCTCAGTTAAGTTCCAGGGGCATTTTAGTTCCATTAAGTCCCTTTCAAAACATTTAACTTTTGCAAAGAGATACTTTCACTTGAATATATTATTTCCCCAGAGTTATACAATATTAACATATTCAGAAAAAAGTAGTGAGATAATACGTGCCTGATAACTGTTTGGTTCCTGATAAAAATGTGAGGAAATGGTAAAACACATGCTGCATGTCAGCTGAGCTTTTTGTCCAAACCACAGAGACTCAAGATCCTGATCTAGCTACCATAAACACACTCACACACACACACACACACACACACACACACACACACAATTTCTACTACTTCGCTCCATATCCAGATATGGTCGTCCTGGGCACTGCCTTGACTCTGAAATATGTTTATGAGTCATCTTGTTTTTTTGGAATTAGATAAGGTCAGCAACAGTTTCTCTGTAGTGAAGCAGGAAGAGGAAACCACAGATTATCTCTCCTCCTGTGAAATAAACAATTTACCCTGTATGGGTAAGGTCTATAGCTGTATGGTGCAGCTATAGACCTGCATTACACTCTCTACTAAACACTGCCCATTAACACCAGTGTCATTCCTTCCACCTTCCCCACACACAGATCTCATCATCTGACATGTTAATTCACATTCCTCACCACAGCAGCACTTTAGACCACAGTAATCCCCCAATGCAGGCACTGCACATTAGGAATGTGTCTAAATATGGAGCTGGTCGAGGACAGGAGGGAAACACTGCTGGTAAAATAGGCGTTCATCCTGGAAGTTTCAGATTTCTAAACAAATCGCCATAACAAGGTTCTACTAATGAGTCATAGCTATGTAGATGCTCAGATTCCTCCTGACAGATGTGACAGATGTGACAGATGTGACGTGCTTAAAAAAAACTGCAGGGTGAACAACCGTGGCGAGCCAGATGGGAGCGTGGATGCAGGTGCTTACCCAGGGAGGTAAATCCCTCTTGGTCCTGAAAACCTTCGCGGTGGTGAACTCCACCTCGTTCTCCAGGAGATACATGGCAGACTTGAGCCGCGTCACTTTCTCCAGCCGACTGTGCTTCCATCCCATGTAGACCATCAGACCGAGCAGGATCACGCTGATGCTGAAGCCGTAATACCCGGCCAGGTACACCGGCAGAAGCGCGCCGAGGCATTTCGCGAAGGACCACAGCACGCTGACCGCGCGTTCACCGTGCGGCTGGCTCGCTGAGGCCGCGGCCGCAGCCGCCGCGCCTCCGCTCGCGCCCGGCTCCGCATCCGACGCGGGTGGCATCGCAAGATCCGATTGACTCCCCGCTGGCTCAACCTGCGCTTCAAGCTTCTCCGCGTCTGCGCGTCAGTCACCGCGATTTTATTGCGATCGACATCGAGAGATAAGCGATCAACCGCGGGTTTAAATCATGATCTGAGCTTTGTCGCCTCCCCGCCACCCAAAACCTCCTCCTGTCAGTTCCGCAGGGCACCAAAATGAGCTATTCCGGGTTTGATTGAGGTACGTGTAAGCAGCTTTGGCCAAGCTGGTCAAGCGGAGACCCGTGAGGGCGGTCTCTGCTGCTTCAAGCCCTCCTTCACGTCCACGATCCAGTAGAAACCTAAATCCTAGAATTAACTTGGGGCGTCACACGGGCGGAGCGTATTAACGTTGAACGCAAAGTGGATGAATGTTTAATTTTCCACCGAAAAATACAATATGACACTTTATATTTAGAAGAAACGAAATAAACTTCTATGAAAAAACCCCTGATGCTCGTGCTGCTCAATCCGTTATCTTTTTTTTTTGTAACCACATGTGAATCCTGCGTGCGCAAGCGCTCATTTCCACTGCAGCAGTTTTGACAATCGAGCATGACGAGGGACACCAAAAAAAAAAAGTCACAGACAAGACAGCAGCCTTTGCTACCAGCTGCCTGCTGCTCATTATCTCACAGAGAAGGAGCCAAATATCACTAATGTTTACGCAGAAGTAGCGTAAACTCCATTTACGCCAGGCAAGGTTTAAATTGCTCCCTAGTTGCCTGGATACAGTTGTATTTGCTCTGGAAGGCTGCTGTTGGACACTCCTTTATGTAAACAGATAGCTTTGGGAGATGTGCAAAATGTCAAACAGGTGTAAACTGTGTGTGTTAACTCTTATATTACAATTACAATGTACTAAAGGCCTATTGGCCAGCAACATGAGGGCACACATAGCCTGATAAGTCATGTGTGTGTGTGTGTGTGTGTGTGTGTGTGTGTGTGTGTGTGTGTGTGTGTGTGTGTGTGTGTGTGTGTGTGTGTGTGTGTGTGCGTGTGTGTGTGTGTGTGTGTGTGCTGGAGAATGGTATGGTATATATATATATATATATAACCATATAACCATATAACCATATAACCATATAACCATATAACCATACCATTCTCCAGCATCTCACTAATATATATTAACAGGCCTCATTTCTTAGTTTTTCCAGTTTGGTATTAAAATATTCTATTTCTATTTATGACAATTTACCTGCATTTTTGGTCCAAAAGCACCCAGTGAGTCCTGTAGCAGCAATATAGTCTGCCTTCTCTCACACTCACTTTGAAAAACTGTGTCTACTGTGTATTAGCCCTGTCTGCACTTATATATTGTTTATATTGCACCTTATATTACCTGCACTGCATTACCGGCTCATAAAACGTCCAATGTACAATGTATGTGCGTGTGATTGTGTGTAATGTTTAAGTATCGTGGTGTTTTCAATTTTCGGGTTTTTGTTAATTTCATTGTATTCTGAATATAATGACAATAAAGGCTTTCCATTGTATTGTATTTTTATACAGTTAATTTTATATTCATGAATGGCACCTCATGTGCTGTGCGACTGCAATTTTACTGAGGGCAAGTTTTCTGAAATCTCAACATCATATGATCACATAGGCTGTGTTTAAAACATAAAGAAGTCAGTTTACTTATGAATTTTCAAAAAGTACAACCATCCACGAAATGGGTATGCACAAATACATCCAAGCCCACCCAATGCAACTACCCATTTGTTCAGGTCTACCACATTTATCAGTTATCAGATAGGCACAATTTCTGTAAACAACCGCATGATTGCATCTCATACTCCAGAAAGAAGAAGCAAAAGTATAAAGTCATTGTGCTGTTGAAATGAAACAGGGCAAAAAATATAAGTTTGGATTTGTCACTACTTCATAGAATCATATTTATTTATTCTGAGAAGAAGTCCCAGTTCAACAGAATGAATTAGTGTGGCCTGAGAAGCTGAAGGGATCCTCATGCAGTTATGGGCAGAGTGAACATATTATCACTGCATAGATTTATCAAACAAACCGGAAATGCAACTGCTCTTTCAGTCACATACTGTAAGTATCATGGCATAATTGCCTAAGTCCTATTAGGCAATTATGCTATGAGGCAAAAAATCTGCACAAAAGGGTCATTTCAGAAAGCCACATATTATGCATGAAAAAGGAAACGCCCTTACAAATATACTTCTCCAAAACTAGAAATGTCTTCATCGCTCAGTTGAAAAGGTCTCCTTAAATACTTCATAACACAATATGTATAATCAGTAGATTAATCAATAAAAACAATATTTTTATCACATTAATAACTCCCATTGCAATTTGTAGCTCAATGTCTAAATGTCCAAGTTCTACAACGAATACTTGTGGTAGTGATGGTGGCTCGTTAGCACAGACCATTCAGCATTTCTCTAATTCAAATGCTATTACCATACTAATATGCCATATTAACAAAATGAGTAATGTTCACTCCTTATACTTTTAATATTTAGTGAGACTTTTTAAATATGGTAATATGTTTGATATTCGTTATGCAGTTTTTCTTTACATTGAAGAGGATAAACTGTGCCATCTACTGAACGTTTTTTGTGCTTGCAGCTGCAAACTTAGCAGAGGAAAGTTGGAATGATGTCATATGAATTTCCTTCACCTGTTTGACGTGAAAGTGTAACAGAAATTTGGACTTTTATATAAAGTCTGTAGGAGTTGGCTTCACCACATTGCTTGCATCCTGAAGCAATGGAACAAGCCCTGCAGTGTTTCATTGATTAAATTACATCATGTAATTGACCCGAATTATATTCTCTCTATTAGTTCTGGTCAGTGCAAAAACAGGTGGAAAGACCTGCTAGTACAAGCTTAGGTGAACAATGCTGAGACACATATTGTGTAATAATATATATATATATATATAGATTTATTGTGTTTATTGTTATAATTCATGCTTGTGCCTTGAACTGGTAAGAATTTCTTGTGATGCCCTGGGGGGCGTTCTATGTTCCTGTAAATATACAATTATAGAGAAAGAATTGTTTGAGAAAAACAAAATATGAGCTGTTTGTGCATATTGGACTTGTTCCAAGGTTACAGCAGTTACACCCACTCGAGTCATGGGATGTGGAAATGTGCCTTAAACTTCCCATATTTGATGTTTTTTTTAAGCTAATCAGCTGATCGGTTTGGATTCCTGAATGACATGTCAAAACAGATATCATACATTTTATTGGTAACCAATCCACATAGAATTTAACATGAAAAATCTCAACTGAAGATCTAATTGAATATGACACTTGCCTCCATGGCATTGCACATGAAATATATGAGAAATACGGCAGCATCTTAATCAGAATGAGCAGAAAGGTCAATGCAGCGGATAAAACCTGAGTCATAACAAGCCTGGTCATGAGAAAGACTCATGGTAGCACACCACTATTGGGCTGAACTCCCTGCAGAAGAAGCTTGAGCTTCAGGGAGAAGATAATTCCCTCCCAAATGACTAAAAGAATTAAAGACTCCTTTGTGTGCAGTGCAATAAAAAGCTGAATTTGCACATTGCCCATCCTTGCTTTAATTTTTTCATATGAAGTGATCCAAATTGTTTCATATAGCATTATCATCCCCATGTTTGTAGTACATTACCCTTCAAATTGTATTTTATGGATCGAGTGTCGTTTAATGTGTTTTTAATGTGTCTGCAACTGCATTGCCCTGAGCGGGGGAAAAAAACTTGACTTTTAACTAATGTGAATCTCATCACTTCCAGATTTACTGAAGTAGAACATTCATTTTATAGGTTCAAGTGTTGCCAAAACCTTTAAAGAGCATACTTTTTATGAGAGGGAATAAAGAAACATTGCCTCCCCTTATACCAGGCAGTGTTATTAGTTGTAGTCAAAGCTATCAAGTACATGTACTGAAGTAAAATATTGCAGTCGTTTATTACTTTCATTGCATAGTCCAGTGCAATTGTTTGAAAACACTTGAAATACAAACTCAAGTAAATATTTGAATGCAATGGATTGGTTTACCTCACATTACATTAGCTCTAGGATCTTAAGGTTCCGAATGTCTCCGAATGAAATTAAGCCAATCAGGACCGCAAAAGCAGACGTTTCAAGAAAAGCATAGTCACCAACTATGGCTGTTGAACTCAAAAATCCCTCCCCATCATTTCTGTGAATATATATAACATGATTTAAAAAGTTACAAGTATGAGGGTGTCTAAGTGTGACCGATCTGAATCCTCAAGTGCTGCAGACCCTTTGTACTGAATGATAGACAATTTCCTTTGATTTTTCATAACATTTTGCCTACGTACAAAACAAATTAAAAAGAAAAAGGCCTTTTGACTCAAGCTGCTTAAATGTCTGAGAAAGAACAAATATGCTGCGCCTTAGGACATTACCAGATGTACCACTGGGAAAAACCTTTGACAATTAAAGCCGATGGCGTGTAAAAAACAAACCTGCAAGTTATTTAGTAAACCAAAACCTTTAATCACAGTATAAACAAAAGACAAAAAGTTGTGGAATTAGGAACAGACAGTCCAAAAACACGCCAAAGGAACAGCCCGCCATCCAGAAGGACTCGACTCGGCTCCCCTGCCTCTGGTGGATAAGGACACTGCAGGCCTCAAGCCTTCACGTGGGGAGGGGTCCCTGGTCTCCAGCTGTGCTCACCAGCCTGTTTGTAGCCAACATGTGATGTCACAACCGTGGTGGAGCGGACCTCTTACTTGGACCTCTGCCTCATCTTTCTCCTTTTGCGCTTCAGCCTATGACATGAGAACAGCAACAGTCAGAATACTCAGCCAGGTGTTGAGGTGAACTTTGCGCCACCTGATAAAAAAAAAAGACGTGCCGAACATAATCTTACCTGCGCATGCGCTTCTTCCTCCACTGCAAAATAGAAAAACGTCGTACATTAGTTTTTTTTTCTATTTATGAATCGCTTTAAATATATAATTGCATTCCCCTGACGAATAGAAAAATGTAACACCAACATGTTTATGAAACACGTGAAAAAAACGTGCCGCAACTGGCCGATCAACTCGCTAGCTAGCTAGCAAATGTTAGCATCACGGGAAAACATTATTATTTCGCCACACAGTCACTAAATACAAACCTTAGCTCGCATGTCGAGGAGTGATATCTGCGAAAAGAAGGAGGAATGTGAAAGATTAGCTCGATGGGTTTTAAAAGAAGATGATTAAATTGGATTCTGGCATGAACGGACAAGCTTCTACGCACCTCCCGCTATCGAATCGTCTCCGTGAAGGACGTCACAATTTCGCGACTTCCATTTTATATCCGCCGCTTTAGCCGAAGTGCAACACGGGAAATTGAGTCTAGTAAAGGGTTTATGGAAAACGATTCTATATTACACCGGGGCTGTACCTTTGGTATGTGAGTTTCAATGTACATTAGTCTAGTTATTCGCCATATATGGAGCAGATGTTTTTGAATGTTAAATAGTTTCAGAGCCTTCAGTGAATTATTAACGTAAGAGTTGAATGGAAGAACCAGACAAAACCACATGGTGCCGAACGGTTAAAATTGACGAGACTCATTCTCTAATAGTAAAGAATAACCATTTTATCAAGTTTGGTCGAATTATCTGCTGTATATAAAGATTTTTAGGAAAATGTGCATTTATTGATAGGGTATATGGTACACTCTTATTTGATTATTCATTTGTTTCCACAACCTTATACTTCTTTTTCCAAATTTATTTAACATTTTTCATTGATTTTGATGTGGTCTTGTTCCAATTTCTGTACATACATATTGAAAACATTTATTTTTTTCTGTAAGCCTTGCCTTCCATTAAGCATTAAGGACATAGAAGGCATGCTTTATGTATATTTTGAGTATCAGTTTGGTAGGTTGTATATTCTTGGACTCATGATTAAATTTAGCTACTTTGAGGTCAACAGAAAATTATGTAGAGAATAGAACCAAAACAACATTACTTAAATCGTGAAAAACGTTCACTCATCAGCACAACTGCTTACTGCACAGTCCAAAAAAAAAAAAAACACAGGCACATAAATGATGTCAGGTGGTTTTTTAATGTTTCCAAAAATAGTCTCTGAAACCAGGATTTGTTTTACAAAAGCATCCATATATTTAACAGGTATGGAATTCTTATGTAAACACAGACTGTCAGACTCAGTGGTGGCACCAGAAGACTAAACGCTGAACCCTTGGCAGGAGTTAGACCATCCACAACTGAGAAAAAGAAATTCATTTATTTTTTTTTACCTGTTAAATTACTCAACTGGTAGGTCTTACATGTAAGTTTTAGAAATTGTTAGCCAAGTAACCTAGATGCCTAGAAGTAGACAATGCACTAATAGACAGACCTAAGCAAGGGCAGTATAAATGCGGTAATTATACTGTAAAAGTAATGACGACTAATGATGTCATGCCTATAACCTGTGTGACTCTACGATGTTACACATTTCTGCCTACGTCAAGTTAAACATTCATTTCAAAGCCATGGCTTCAGATCGAGGAAGTTATCTATTTGCCACACAATTACCCTGACACAGTATTGTGCATCCATTATCCTTGGCTGCTCTGTCAAACCCATTTTATATGACCATAACTTTCACTACAGTTACTGTGGGGGGGGGGGGGGGGGGGGGGGGGGGGGAAGAAAAAGGGACGAAGGCTCAAGGTCAGTCATATGGTTAAATGTTTCAGTGAGAATATGTCTTTGCACAAAAAAAAAATCCTCTTTTGTAGAATTGTGTCCATCGTTGGGGTATAAGGCTGTCTCAAGGACAGTGAGATATACTGGGGACGTAGGTGCGAGTGTGTTTTAGGTGGAGTGACAGAATTTAGGAGCAGCATCATCCCAGACTGACATCAGTTAGATTCGGAGGTATTCACAGCGGTTATGCCACAAGTGCCTCAGACAGCTGGGACAGAAGGATTCATGACGTCTGTTCTTTGGGTCATCAGATGTCTTTCTTGGATATAGAATCTATTCTGCAGCTTCAGTCTCCATCACCTGTCCTGTTGCGGTCTCAACAGTCTTTGAGGCCTTGATAAAAGGAAAAAAATATATATATTTTAGAGTAAACCAGAACATTATGGGTGAGAATCATTTATTCAAAATTCGGTTAATGTATTGATAATATGATACATTGCAATATCAATATTGTTCCCCACCCGTACACAACAGTCATTCAAGTTTATGTCATTAACAGTGTCTCGGACTGGTGTTACTCACCTTCTTTTTCTTTTTCTTCTGTGTTTTACGGCTGGCTGAGCTTTGAAGCAAAGCCTTTGCAGGGGGGGGGAAAAAAAGGAAAATGAAAACTTGAAAAATTGACTTCCATAACCTCATAAGGAGCAGCACAAAATACATTCGCACATAATAGCTTTGGAAATGCCAAGTCAACCATCGGCCTGCTGCAGCGGTCCCTTAATCACACACACTCATGGCAGAAGATGGAACCATTCCATTCATCAAACACACTTTACCTTCAGCTCGGGGTCCTCCACCTCATGCTCAGACTTGTAGAGTTCTGGCTCAAAGAGGCTGTTTGTGATTCGCAGAGGTCCATTGGCCATGAGCAGCACAGTGAACTTGAACTGGGCTACAAATTCACCTGGATACAGACAAGGATGAAAGTTGGATCAAGCAGTGCTATATAATCTGGACATCAAATGTTTCAGTTAACAGGGCCCAACCAATTATGAATGAAAAGGATTGATCATGTAAAATACATGTTCAAAATTGACATTTAGATTTTTTTAGAGCAGAAATAGGTTGATATGAGTGAACGTTTTTAGGGGTGCCCCATCTTATGTAATCATTCAGGAGGATCTTGGTTTATTAAAACGCTTTAAGGAGGGATTTTACGACTGGGAAGTCACATTTATCCCAATGGAAATGCAATTGTACTGAGTAAGTACAGTTAGCTGCACAGTTACCAGATCACCTTTTATGTCACAGGAGCAGAGCTCAAAGTCAGGACATGCTACAAAAGTCCTTAGCCAATGTCAGCCCACAGAGGATGTGTTTATATTGAAGGCACTGTAACCATTCAGATACAATTTATGGTGTAGTCAAACATCAAAAAGATCATGTAAGAAAATTGCAGTGAAAGTAGTGGTTTGTTATGTCTGACATATGACAGATTATTAATACTGAAGCATCAGTGTGTAAGCAACATGTTACGGTTGTACCTGCTTGAGGTTGAGCTAGTTTCATAAATAAAATTAGATCCCAAAAACATCATTTTATAAATTCCTTTTTTTTGCTGTACCAAAGACATACCAACTGTGAACTTTGTGTACCATTACACTCCTATCAAGTTTCATTCAGAGAAACCAAATGTGGGATGGAACACCCATTATTTTGGGATGTTTTTGTTATAGATATGCATTATGATGCAATAGGTTTCTAAAGATTCAAGTACATGATGTCTTCCAACAACAGAGAGAAACTTTCACCGCTTCATTTTGTTCATATATCAACAAACCTTCAAAAATGTCACAAATAAACCTTAACATCATCCCTCATTGTTCCACTCACCTTCTTTCTCATGCAGCACACTGAACGGCTGCAGCAGCTCATGTTTGGCACACTCCACCACGCCCAACCTGGCTTTGCCTTCATCCTCAAACGCTCTGAGGTGACAAATGGAAGAAAAGAGAAATTATTTTGTTAAACGCTTTTTTTCTCCCCCAAAGAGAAATATTTCATTTCAAGTTAAAAACGCTACCTCAGAGTGAAAGGCATTGTATCGAAGCGTCTCTCCATTTCACTGAAGAACGTCCGAGACGTCTTCATCTTCAAGCCGTACACCTTGTTGGGGTCTCGTTTGTAAACAGTGGTCCTCTGACCTCCATCCTTTGCCTGAGTTGCAAAACCAAACGTATATCAAACATAAAATTGCCTATTTTAAGACTATAATTTCCTTTTAAATCGACATCAAATTTCCTCTCACCTTCCCCTCTCCAGTGCTGATAAGCACATCCACTGCATATACCTCATGCACCTCAAACTCAGCTTTCTCATGGTCCTTCCTATGAAGACAAAGTGACATTAACTGGTGAAGGGGAACGCTCATAAAGTCAGCGATATTAACCACTTGCTGAGTGGACCCACTTTTGCTGGTCCGTTGGGTTTTGGATGATCGTTTTCTCCCCGTCAATCACATGTTGTTTGAGCTGATGGGACAGCATGCCTGCACACAGCGATGGAATAAACTGAGCATGTCAAATTACATTCAGCAGATGTGTACCATTAGAGCTTGAAAGTTTTTTTTTTTTTTAAAACAAATACCCACCCTCAATAGGGGAGCACTTGAATGACTTTGCGATCTTGTTCCAGGCTTCCGTGACCTGTGAGTTCTAATAGAAAGACGATATGGTGTCCGTTGTTAGATGAGGTGTGAACAGCGGTGCTGTCGGTCAAATCAATCGCTGTGGAGGGAGAAGTTTACCTGGTTTCCTGGTTTGACGAGACGCAGGGCAGCCTCAGCACAGAGGTGAGCTGCTTTCATAACATCAGCCTTCCTCCCTGTCAGCGGGTTGTCCTGAAGTGACACAGGAGGCAGGTTAAAGGTCAAATTAAGGATTATGAAATCACAAAGTGCTTCGACACACAGCCTACCTTTGTCACACCAACAACGAAGCTGTGAGCTACATTCGAGATGAAGCCGTCGACGTGCACGCCCAGGTCACTGCACACAAAGAGGAGAATGTGAGGTGAACGAAGTACGGACTGCTAATAAAATGCAAATTGTTACTCATGTGCTATAAAGGATGGATGGGTATTGCGTCCGCAGCTCACATTTTGACAAGGTCCCCATCCTTTAGTATAACGTCAGGGTCGCTCTTCAGGGGGGAGTGATGGCATACACAGTTGTTCACTGACACACAAGTAGGAAAAGCGCTACCTGAGAAAGAAAGGAAGAGTGAATGAGTGAGTGAGGGGGAATGCTGAGTCAGAGACAATGATGGTGACTAATCCTTTGCAAAAACAAAAGAAAAACACCATTACCTTTCTTCATCTCTTTTTCCTTCTTGAAGATTTTCCCAGTTTCTGCCATGATGAAGGCATCTCCCTTTTCACAGAGGCTGAGCACGGAAACTCCAGCCGTAGCTGCAGCAACCACCGTCTTCAGAGCCTCTGCAGGACAGGAGATAAAAAAGAAAATCAAACAAAACCATGACGCAGTTATAATGGTGTATAAATGACAAGGTGTCTACAGGTCTGGGCTACAACGGACTATTTTTAATTAACCTATTATTTTCTCTGTTAAGGGATTCATACTTTTAAACCATAAAACGTCAGAAGTGTGTTCTTTTTACCAATTAAAGTCAGGCGCCTGGCTGCCACCTCTGCACAAAAAATAGATTTGTCGATGTTTACATCAAGAATGACTTTTGCAAATTGTTTCCGGGGCTGAATGCAACGGAGCAACTCATTTGATTTTGAGTTGGCTGACGCTACGCTTGTTACATGGTGAACATTTGACGGATTCTCTGACAGCTGCATTTCAGTTTCACATGGCAAAGTAAGTAGACCAGCTTTATAAAGGGATGAACTGAATTTAAACTCGACATATGGCAGGAAGTCGCTTATTCTATCTCCAGACTGGCAGAAAAAAATGACAGGCAAACCTGAAGTAGAATGGTTGAACTGGAAAACTGGTTCGTATGAATGTAACTTCTTAGTGGGAAGGTGATCACTGTTAATGTGCGCTCTGAATTAAAATAATTAGATATGATTACATGTTTAATCATTTTGAAGTATTAACAGTTAAAGGTACATATAGTTCAGTCAGTTATGTTTGATTCAGATTGTTCTAATAAACGGTTATGACATTATACTAAATGGTAGTTGTAGGCTTTCAAATGATGATGTAACTTATTAGTTTAAGCCACATGTAACTACTGATTACAGCATTTAAAGTTTAAGACGTGACATTAAGTTTTCTTTTATACTCAGTCTAATAAATAACCTTTTCGGCGTAATGTTAACAGAGCAGCGTGCACGTCTTTCCTGGATTATACATGACGTTACTGACTATAACTTTGTATTAAACCATTTAAACCAAACATCTTGAGCCAAGTATCTGACATGAAAGGGTTTTTTTTTTAGGTCCGGGTTCTTATTTATTGTACATATGTAAACGTCCCCTTTTCACAGTCTAAACCCGATACCGTTATTCAGTTTTACTTGTCATTGTTATCTCTCACGTTAGCAGAGCAGCTAGAACGTTAGCTAGAGCCTGCTAGTGAGTTAGCTCTAGCTACCTAGCTCACAGGCTAATGTGACAGCAGCGTGACGTTAAATAAATTCGGGCTACACACACAGCAAAGCTTTGCTCGAACATTGACCCAGAACCATGTTTTAATTTGTTTTACACAGGAGATCCTGTTTCTGATACGACCTGCCGTCGCTACTGCTGCGGCACATGGCACAGCAGCTGCTGGCTGTGGCTAGCTGACACTGCTAGCTGACACCGCTAGCTAACAGAACGACACTTGTGGGCTGTGGAGGCGAACGCCTCGTTATCGCCGCGTTTCACTCACGATTTGCGATCTCGGCGCCCATCTTGTACTTGGTAACGACCAAGTCGTCGGCGACGGTCTGCTCCTGTGTCTCCTCGTCTCCAGACATGTTGGCAGTGTGTTGCGCGAACTCAAGAGTAACTTTTCTTCTCCCGGCGGGTGTCTGTCAGTCAGTCAGAGGAAGGATGGACCACGCTGCTCTCTGCACCCGCCAGCCCGACTTTCAGCCGGGAGCCAACGATCAATAGATCCCGCCTCCTGCCAAAGACCCGCCCTGCAGTCAAGATAGTTCACTGCGTCTTCTTCTGATCTGAGCTGAGTGCTGCCATCCTCTGGAGTTAGTGTCCGAATGTTCACACCATCTTTACCCAGTATTGGATAGTAACTCGGTATATTTACTCAAGTATTGCATTTAAAGGGATAGTTCGTTATTTTTGACATGAATCAGTATAGCATCCCTGTCATCAGTGTCGTACACTCACACTGACTTACCCCTGACATTGTCCTGTGAGCCGAGTTCTGGTCCTCTTCTGGTCAAAACGAAAGTAGGCCGGCAGGTTTCCAGGTGGACACTAAAATTAAACGTCTTTCTTCTCATACAGCATGTGTTCAAAAGAGTGATTTATATGCATCACAAAACCGATATCCATGAAAAAGTCCCAGCTCGTAATCACTTGGCCCTACTTTCTCTCCCTTCATATCTCTGTGTGCTGCCACAAGACGACTAGAGCTATGTCCGTCACAGAAAAGCGATAAAATTCATATGTTATGTGTAAAAATCATGTTACATATATATATATATATATATATATATATATATATATATATATATAGTCAGTCAGTCAGTCAGTCAGTCAGTCAGTCAGTCAGTCATCTTCTATACCTGCTTATTCCTCATTAGGGTCGCAGGGCTCAGACTAAAATCTGAGACTGTTGACAACAATACTGCTGTCATAAATAAAGTCAATAGGAGATTTTATTTGGAAACTACTGTATGTAAATGTGAATATGAAATGTTCCAACCAGTCTATCATGATAATTAGTGGATGCTACACTACTAATTCATTAAATCATTTCATGACTGATTTTATAAATTCTGTGCTATGTATCCAATTCTTATTAACTATATTTTTCTCATCTTATTTTCATTTATTCATTCATCTTCTATACCCGCTTATTCTTCATGTTAATATTATTGTTAATATCATTGACATTATTATTGATAATTATTAATATATAATAACTTATTATTATTATTGTTGCTGTAATTATTATTACAGGGTTTAATGCATAGGCGGAAATCCCAGGGGGGACACGGGGGACGTGACCCTCCTCTCCCTTCCTCAAAGTTGACAACCCCAAAAACTCTTTGTAAACACAAATATATAATTTCGAATATTGTAGAAATGTCAAATAAACACACAACACAAGTGCTGCTATATGTAAAACAATGCATTTCTTAATTGCTAAAATATTATGACCCCTCCTCTAGTCTTCAAAGTGGTTTGGTCCAGATGCTGTTTTCCAGTGGGCGGGGCCAGTAGCTAATGGCTAGTTTTGCCATTCAGCTAGTAGCTAGCTACGTGGAATAAGCCAATCGAACAAATATGTCGAAGCCAGTAAGTAATTTATCACCCCACTTGTTCACTCTGTTGTCTGAAATCAGCATATTTTTTTTAGCAGTCTGCTGGTTAAGATCTGACCTAATGATCATTAACTAGTTCTAACATTGTAAGTTACCATAGCGACTAGGGGGAGGGTGGAGGGAACGTGAAGAATTTGGTCCTCCATCAAAGATTTTACTTGTGTTACCTCTTTGATTTATTATCTCATTTGCCTTCCGTATAAATATAAATAAGTATGGAACATTGCTATAACTACTATTATTACTTTTAATACCATTGTCTAAAACATTTCAACATGCTGAGGTTCAAACCTACAAGGCAATTTATAAAGGGAGAGAAAGATAGAGAGAAAGAAGATAGCGTCAGACTATTATACTAGTATGGTATTTTTTCATGTCCCCTGAAAATGTATTGTTTACTGCCCCCCACCCCCCATCAGCGAAATTGGATTTTCACCCCTGGTTTAATGCAAAAAAAAAAACTATATTAACCCTAACGATTTTAAGGTGAACTTTGACCATAAACGGAACTTAAACGAAACCGGAAGAATGCAGAGGCGATCTCTCACTTCTCAGATCATCTCTGATGTTCATCTGCGCGCGTTCGTCAGCGGTGCGTTCACATGCCTCCATCTCATTTTGTGCTGCTCAGTCACCAAATGCGAACCGGATGCTTAAAAGTAATGTTGTTTGTTTATTAAAATAATTGCATTGCGAATTGCGATGTAATTTTGAAAATGCACCGAGTAAAACGAATTTATTCACAGTTTTCAAGACGGTGGTCCGGTAGATTTACTTGATAAACCTTTTACCTTGTAAAAAAAAGACTCATACAAATCAATGACACAATGAATGGATAAAATAATAGTATTTATTTATATATTTAATAATTGTACAAAAGACTACTCTACAGAATGGGGGCACTAATCTTACTGCTGCTAATTACAGGATTATTATAAAAATAAAGCATTCATATGTTGTTAACTTGTCTAGTGTTGCTCACCATACGGAGCTATCCACTACATGTCTGCTATTACCTTTATTTTGTGGCTCTAGTTTTTACTATTAAACTGTGCAGTAACATTCAAAGCTGTACACTTACAAACCAAACATCTTAACAGGTGAATATATTGCTTTTTCCTTTTTTTGGTCAATTTTCATCTTGTTTTAAGAATATTTAAATCTTGCTTTCTTAAAACAATAGAAGATAGATTGAAATCAGAAAAAATGGCTACTGATGGAATAAGATAATTCAGATAATCCTACTCAATATTGGACTAAATGTACCAAATGCAAGGTATTTTCACTCATTAAGAATCTTTTGCAGTGTTCTTTTATCTTTCAAACTCTGTTGGACACAGAAACTCAAAGAACAAATAATCTTGTGAAAGACCTAAAGTAACAGCAGCAGTTACTGTGTGTCTGTCCCAGTCCGTGTTATTAGGTGCGTACAGCATCTGGCTTGAGGAACAGTCTGCTATGCCAGTAGTCTGGGTTGTCGAATGATGTGTTGCCGCTGGGCTCCCCCATGCCAGCGCACACCTTGATGTATCCCCCAATCCCTGCGCACCTGCCGCTGCCCATCTCCTCCGAAACAGCCCTCCCCCTCACCGGCAGGTTCTGGTAGTCTGCCTGCTCCCACCCGCTGGGCACCACCCCGAATGTGGTCATGTCCTCATACTCCTCTACCATTTCTCCCCCAGATGTGTGAGCATCTGGCCTGGGCACGAACGGGCTGCTCGGATTGCTCTCCAGTGCGGGTTGTTTATTTGTGCAGTGGTTCTTCTTATCTTCCTCTTCTTCCTCGTGCTCTCTTTTCATCACCTTTTCTACTTGGCTGTCCTCTGCCCCATCTGTTTCCTCTGCCTCCGGCATGTTCATTTCAGACGTTTGTTGCCCACGTCTCTCCAGTGCTGGATCCTCTGCCTCCGTAGAGTCAGAGCGTCTGATGTCCATGTATTCATACCTACCTAGCCCTTGTGCCGCCTGTCTTTGGTCATCCAGAGCTTTGGCCTCTCCCTCACAGGCCCCAGGGAGCTGACGTCTCTCAGAAGAGTCTCTTTGCTCCACTACAGTTTCCTCACAATCCTCATCTACCTGCCTACTCTTTAGAGTAGAGGAGGTCAGTGCCAGGCTTTCCACGTGTGTTGCGTCCTCTATAGGCAATGGAACCATGACGACTGGAGAAGGTAGAGGTGAGGTTTTATGACAAAGCACAACCGAAGGGGCGTCAAGCTGTGACGAGGTGCCTTCTGTGAGGCATGGAGAAGCATCAGACTCTTTGCTCATGGCCTCATACTCGTGGGAGGGATTTATCGCCACTAGAGACGGATTATTCTTGGTTGATCTTGAGTTTCTTCTTCCAGAATGAGAGACTCTACAGACTGTGAGTCATGACAGAATGTGTAAAAGGAAGAAGATCAGGGAAGATGCTTAGATTATGTGCTGGTTATGCAATAATTTAGTAGTTACTTTTCAAAGGTATCACAAAAAGACAACTAAAAAATATAAGTCTGCATGCTCCCATCGTAGTTTTGATAACCTACCTCTCTCTGGAGTGTCAGGTGACCCAGGAAGGACATAGCCAAAGCCGTCCACCTCCTCCTCTTCCCCTGACAGTTTATATGAACATGGACTTGATGCAGTTGAGAGCTTCCTGTGACGGCTGATGGATATACGGCGAGTTTCCCTTTCTGACCCAAACCGGGCCCTGTGAAGACTCCCGGTCCTTTCCTCTCGCAGCTCTGCCTCCCTGCCGCTCCCCCTGACCTCTGACCTCTCAGGCAAAGTTCGCACTGAGCTCAGCCGAGACCTCTGAAACCACAGCTGCGGCAGGAAAAGCAAAGTCATGAACCGATACAGCAGCTCAAGGAATTCAATCCTATTATGACACCTTGCAATGTGTCTCACTTCCTGCGGCAATGACCTAGAGGCAGTGCTGGGTCATAATATTGATTTTATCCGCCGCTTGGCAAAGAATTGTAATATGCTGATTAAAGAAAAGCAGTTACAGCCAGATGGATCTACTTAATCACTTGTAATTCAAGTGTGTGTCTGTCCCACCTGGCGGATGCTGTCTACTGGATTCGGGGTCATTGGCAGGTATCCAACTGTTCCGGCCTGGGAGGTGCCACTCTACAAATCAGGGAAGAAAAGAAACTGTCATGTGCTGGTTTTATTTGGCTCTGAACCAGTCCTAAAATAACGTAATCTGTCAATTCTATCATTTATTTCATTACCCTGTAAGAATTAATCCTTGAACGAGACAGACTCCAGGATGGAGAGTGTTGAAGAGGAGGAGTAGCCAAACCGTCCTCCAATCCATCATCGTCTTGGTCGTCCAGGTCTGCGTCTAGAAGCCCTCGCTCTGATTCTCTTCGATGGATCTGTTCCGAGGTAGCTTCCCCTCCTTCCAACTATGGAATAACATTTAAGGTTTAAGTCAACGGTTAGTGGATAAAGCTGTAAAATGAACGATGACGATGATGATGGCATCACCTTAATAACAAGGTATCTAGGTGGGTCTCTTGCCATGCGTGTAAAGTCACTGGCCAGCTCTTTGAACGTCGGCCTTATGTTTTCATCAATCATCCAGCCTGAAGAGAAGAAACCAAATAATCCAGATCAGGGTTGTGCGACTGACTTGTGCGTGTTTGTGTGAACTGGCGCCATGTTTCGCGTCACTCACATTTAACCATGACCATGTAGACATCTATGGTGCAGATGTGGGGTTGGGACAGACGTTCGCCTTTCTCCAGCAGACTCGGCACCTCCTGGGGCTGCACGGAGGCGTAGGGCTCCGCCCCGAATGACATCATCTCCCACACTGTCACGCCTGTCCAGGAAGAGAGATGCAACATTTCATTCTCCCTGGCAAAGTTCACAGACAACAGCTTTCAAGAGGAAAGTTGATTCATGGGCGTTACACTCAACACACAGAGCCAAAAGATTCCACCTCTTACCGTAACTCCAAACGTCACTTTGATGGCTGTATCTTCGAAACAAGATACTCTCAAGGGCCATCCATTTAATAGGAGTCTGGATTCGGAGGGAGGATTAGTGAAAGAAACACTTAACAAAACCCTCAACTGTGACTTGAAAATTCAGGGTCGTCTCATGAACTGAGAGACTGATAACAACCTTGGTGTCAGTGTAGACGTATTTCTTGTCATCGGGATAAAGGAGGTCTGCTACACCATAGTCAGAGATCTGGACCTGGTAGTCGTTCTTCAGCAGGATGTTGCGGGCTGCCAGGTTTCTGTGCACCATGCAGTGCTCCTCCAGATAGTACATACCCTAAGACACAAACATGTCACCACTGAAAGCCAATTCACCATGTACGTAGGCTCTCCTTGAAAAACGTCTGTCAGTCCAGCTGCACTCACTTTAGCAATCTGCACACACCAGTTGAGCAGGCGCTGGGGGTCCAGGCTGTTCTTATGGTGCCTGATGTGCTCCACTAAGGACCCCTGTGTACTGAGCTGGGTTACCAGTTGCAGACTGGTACCTGGACAGATGCCCAGGAGCCGAACAATGTAGGGGTGGTCCAGGCTGCCCATGGCCAACATGTGCTACACAAAGAGCATGATGACAAATATATTTTATGTATGAAACAAATAACTTTCTATTGTTCTTTGTTTTTCAGCATGTTATATATTACTGTATGTCACATTAATTTTCCATATCTGAGATGTTTTTTAAAGCAGGTCTCACATCCGTGATCTCAGTGAAGGTCTGTCGGCCAGAGCTGTCTTGGATGGTCTTAATGGCCACCGGGATCTTCACTGTCTCTCCCTCTGGAGTCCAAAAGCCCTTAGACACAAATTAAATGTACAGCTGCTGTCAAATGAGTTCATATGAGCTCATTAAACTTGTATAAGACTGAGACTGTTATAATTCATAAATAGATGTCCAAAAAACAGAGGTAATAAATACCTTGTGCGCTGTGCCAAAAACTCCAGATCCGAGGGCTTTGATTTTTTTCAGCTCCGAGGGCCTCAGGATGCGGGCATGAACCTTGGTACCTTTCTCTCCAGGACCCAATGGCTCAAAGCTCTGCCAAAATAACAAGAATCTTTCCCAGGTTTTTTTTTCACATAAAACAAAAGCACGTCTGGACTGAATCACCCCCGAAGAGACTCACCTCTCCGCTCTCCAGGTACCTCCTCATGGCTCTTTTGCGGCGGATAGCCAGACCTCGGTGGTACAGCACGCCCAGGAAAAACAACACCAGGCAGAAAATCAAGCCAGCCGGCACACCTAAGGCTATGCCGGTGATCTGACCACTGCAGAGAGAAGCAGAGGTGATGCCAAGGTCAAATACAAGGTTAAAAAAAAAGGTTAGAAAAAGGGCAACGTTAAGTTTAGGTAAAAACTGCTTTTTCATGTTTGTTGTCAGGTCAGTTGCTGAGATACTAGCCCGCATACCAGCATGGAAGATATTCTTGTGGGTATCATGCACAGACACAAAACAGACAAAAACAGACTAATTATACTGAGCTAAAAAAAAGAGTGAAGCAACCTTTCTGACCTCAATAAGCAACACAAGCAAAAAAACACACTGTAAGAAGAGTGCAAGAAATGGCTGGTGTGAAATGTATGTCACACAGTGAAACATTTTATTTGTCATATATATATATATATATATATATATATATATATATATATATATATATATATATATATATATATATATATATATATATATATATATACATACACACATGTAATACCTGACATTAACATCACAAATCTTTAAATATTAGTTTTGCACATGAGTTATGATGAAACAACTTCTCAATAATAACAAGGCATAAAAATGTTACAGCATTCAAATTACAGATGTGAATTGTATAATATATATACAGTATATATTTTAATTGTATTACAACTATTAGAACAAAATAAAAAAAAAAATTGTAGAAACAAAGGTTGAGGTGGTTGTGCTTGTCAGTCAGACAAAGCAGAGAGAAGAGATAGATTAAATAGATAGATAGATAGATTATCTGAAGTTTATGTTTTGCATATGAGTTCCAGTATCCTCATGAAATGTCTGATTAAACATAGTGTCTCCAAACATAATGAGAGGCTCAGGTGTGCAGTTTGTAAAGTTCAGAGAGGTATCATATTTCCTATAATGTTCTAGTTCTTCAGTGAGTTGTGGACGCATCTATTCCAGTGTAGCGTTTGCTATTCACCAGCAGGGGGAAACACTCACCTACTGATCGCAAGTATGACTGTTTCTAAACAATCATTCAGTCCTGGTCCTGAGCATCTGTAACAGATCACAGAACACCTCTGAGGATGGATGCGTATGAAAACACACAAAAACCACACAAACACACTTTCTGAGCTCCGTCTCACCCTTGTGTGCAGTTGTGGTGACATGGTTCACAGTGACCACTCCGGTTGGGATATTTGAAGATCAGCCGCCTCTGTCCATCGTTTACTCCAGTGGGGCAAGAGGACATGCAGTAAGGACCGTCTCGGAGGTTGGCGCATGCCACACACTTATCTGCACCCTGTTGAAGAAAGGGGAAGAATAAATGGAAAAATATGGGAGGAACGTGAAAGAGATTAAAACTCTACTGAAAGGGGATCCGAACCTGCAATGAACCAAGACATAATATAATATATTGCATCTGTGTTGTCTGATTCTAAGCCAGACCAGAAAAATGCAAGCAGCTTTTGAGGGTACAAATCAAATTTAGATCATTTAGATTATCACATTTTTTAGTAATTATGATATTTATATTATATTTTCTTCTTTTAATGCAAACCATGTCTAGACAGTATTTATAAACTGTATCAGTGGAATATCTTTTGTTTAGAAGCGGGACGATGCAATTTAGAAGTTCTCATCTAGATTTTAACAGCTGGACCATTAAAGGGACTCTGGTTGGAAATATGTTATCTAGAAAATAAAAAAAAAATCTAACTCTAATAGTGGTGTCCCCAGTGGTATTTACTCCTTTGTATTGTAGTCCAATATTGAGTCAAATTATCTTATTCCACTAGCAGATAATTTATTAAAGGTATTTTTCTTCATTTTAGTCTTTTTTTTTAGAAAACAACACTAATTTGACCCAAATCATAAAAAAACTTGACATAATATAACACAATCAATTAAAAATTATTAGACTCAAATTTGGACTTCATTTAACAACATATTTTCACCTGTTAAGATTTCATTTTTTTGCAGTGTACCATCCTAGAGATATTTTATCTACAAGTGTTTGTAGAGTCACACACCCCTAAATTTTGCCAGTAAATAGTCAAAAGCACAGATGAGCTCACACGAAAGCACCGAGACAAAATGTCTCTGTTTCAAAAGAAGCGATTACCGGTCCAGTGCAGCTGGGCTGTCCGGTCTGAGGCTTACACTCTGGATGACAGGCAACGCACACTCCATCAGGCCCTGCAAATTCCTTTGGAACTCTGTTAACACAATATAATATAATATATATATTATGTATATACGATGTAACATAGCCAATTACAATTTTAACTTACAGATACAAGAATTTCAGTTCATATCTACTGACCCCGTATAAAAATTACAGCTGCCCACACATGTGCCATCTCGGCTGTAGTTCCGACAGGAGAGACACTGGTCAGGCCCCGGACCCCAGCAACCTGAGTCTGAACACAGCGGGTCACACACGTGACCTTCTGCAACTGCACACAGAACAGTTAAAAAAAATCATCAGCATTGCTGTAATATTTTTATTGCTGCTGTAATTAAATATTATTTCACATTTCAATCACATTAAACCGCAAAATACAAGCAGATGATGGAGAATTAGGTGTTCTGACCATAATATACAGATGGGTGACAAATTAAAAGAAGAAGCTTAATAAGGCGCTGGCCCATGTAGGTGTTCCATTGGGTTGAAATCTGATCACTGTGATGACCGTAGTGTATAATTTACGTCATTTTCATACTCATGAAACCATTCAGTGAACCTTCGTGACCTATAAATAGAGCATTGTCATCTCGGAATAGACCACTTCCATTTGGGATAGAAATGTTTCATCAGAGGATAAAGGTGATCACTCAGAACACTTTGTATTGATTTGCAGTGACTCTTCCCTTCTAAAGGGACAAGTGGGCACAAACCATGCCAGCAAAATGCCGCCCACAGCATAACAGAGCCATCGGATCCCCTCATTGCAACGGGTCGAGCATTCTGGCCTGTTCTCTCCACAAATGCTCTCTTCCACTTGTCGGGAATATGGCGAAGCATCACTCATCTGGCAATATCACTTTTTTTGTAGATCAGTGCCTACGGTTATTGCACAACTGCGTTCTCATTCATATTTGGAATGATCGTTTTTTTTTTTTTTTTTTTTTTGCACAGCAACCCTGCTATAATGTCCTGTCTGTAATCGTAGACGGTCTGTTCCCGCTGACACGGTCTGACCACGTCCCGCATCGACATTCCCAGTTACCCGAGGAAGAGTTGCTCTTCTGTTATTCCTCACATATCACTTATAAAGCATTACGAGTATCACGGTCATCAAGTGTGCACTGTCGACCACAGTTTCCAAAACTCCTGTTTACTGACGTCCATTCTGTAGCTATGAATGCAGATGTCACCTGAGTCACTGTCCATATTGAAACACGAGCCAGTTAAGCTTCTTTGTGACTGAACATCCCGTCATCAGCGCCCCAACAATGAGTCTTTTTTCAAAGTCACTTAGATCTTTTCCTCTTTTTATCTCGACATAATCAGAACTGGTCCCACTCAGCTTTTGTTATACATGTGACAGCATGATTGGGTGCTAATTGTACCAGTGCGCCTGTGTGGAATCTGCATTTATTATGTTTCTCCACCCATTTATTGAGGTTTTTCCTTTAATTCATCACCTGTCTGTTCAGTTGAAAGAATAACAAATCATAACAAATTCAAAGTTTCATTTTGTATTTTTTTTTTTTTTTGCTAGACCCTCATCTCGCCTCACCGCACTCTGCCAGGGGTCTGTTGTTGTTTAGGTTGTTGACTCGAACGCTGTGGCCTCTGAACAGCTGCGTCCAGTTTACAGTGTGGTGGTAACAGAGGTTAACATTCTGGCTGATGTACACGCTGCCATCGCTGATCTCTCGGAGAGAGCGCAGATCCAGTGAAGTCAGGGTGGAGATGTGCATCACCATCAGAGAAAAACGCCTACGGTAAGAGAAGGCAGAGGAGGATTCAGAGAGAAAGAAAACAGATTAAAATACTTTTAAGTGTGCAAAAATCATTGAGAATTTAAGCAAATACCACAAAAAACAATGTAAAGCTGGTTTATATCTTCAGATTAAGTTTAATCCTAAACATATTGGCATGCAGACACACACACATGCACACATGCATAGAAGCGCACACAATTCATATAGACAAAGTGCAGAAAATAAAACGTGCCATGACAATGTACAAACAGCTCTTCATGATGTGTTAACACAGAAAGCAGTTACTGATCAGACAGATATGAGGGTGGAGAGTATGTGAGAGAGAAGTGATGACACATGGTTATGCAACACACTTACAGTAACATCTAACACAGATGGATGTTAGTTCGGGCAAAAATATAAACGTCAAAGCCCATAGCATAAAGAGGCTGCTCAGCAGGCCTCAAAGAAGACTTTCCCTCCATTTGTTTTATTTTTAATTGAAATATTACACAGGTTTTGTTTAAAATCTACTATATTATTAGTACCTAATAATTTACTGTTGTAATTTCAGAGGGTATAAATCAACTTCTGCATTGTGACCAAAAAAAACCAACCTTTTATATAGCAGGCATGAAAACGACATGTAAACCAGTCTTACTTGTAGAGCGACCTCCCTTGAATGGTAGTGAGACTCGAAAAAACTGACAAATCAGTCAGCTCTTTGGGCCACGACTGGATGTTAAGAATATCTGATGATAAAACACAGTGAGGATATTGAAAACGCAACTAAATGTTAGCTGTTGGTTTTCATATTTTATTTGTTAAATCTATTATTAGGAGTATATAATTAAACAATTTAATGACAAATTAAACACTTGCAGGATATTAGATGTATATATTTTTTTGTGCCAGACCTAGGACAAACACTGCAGTTGCTTTACAAGAGTTCATTCTTTTGTTTTAAATAAACATGATCATTATCATTATAGTGGGGTTTTCTGGAAGTTCTAACACAAATGTCCTAAAGTGAAAGCACTTTAGGACCATAGGAATAAATTCATCTAAAGAGACAAGTCAGATCAGCCTTTGTTTCAGAGATATACATGTTTGTTTTTAATTACTTATTTACTTCTTCCGTTATTACTATAATAATAAAATACAGGCATCAAATCTAAATTGATTATCGCTTCATTGATTTATCTATACCAAGATTTTTGCAGCAAATTATGCACTTTTTTTATTCAAAAAACAACATTTTTTTTCAAGGAAAAAACTGAATGTGCAATATGTAAATAAGGATTTTGTATTGAGACACAATGACATGTTTTATTTGTCAAATGTTTCCAATCAACAGTATTTTATTTGTATGTGTATCTACATGTGAAAAGTTACGGACTTTAATGTATTTAGTGTATTGTTGCTGATCTGACTTGTCTCTTTGGATAAAATCATGCCTATTGTCCTAAGGTCCTTTCACACCAGAGCAGACATTTGTGTCAGAACTTTCAGTAGAAACACACTTTTTGGCCCTTACCTAAGTAAAATGCAAATGTGAACAAACTTGTATTTATAAATGTCTGTTTTTGTGAGAACAATCCTTTAAAAAGATGATTGTGCAAATCAACAATTTGAAGCAAATTTAAATTCTATACAGCACCGCAGATACAGGTGCTGTAAAAGTATCAAAACACGTAGTACAGCACTGTATGCAATTTTTGGTTAAGGGTTAAACCTTGCAGAACCATTTTTTTAATAATCATTATGCATCCTTCATTAACATTAACACGCATTATACACAAACCTGTTATTTCTCTGACGGTTCGGAACACTTCCAGCTTTTTGGCATCCAGGGGCGGAATCTTTTTAAAATCGTCTCTGAAAGACACAAAGACACAGTATGAACATGTTGTCTGTACGGCACTGGGCTACGGCATTCTACACACAGGCTGTAAAATTACCCAAGAATCCCTGTGACTAGGAAGTGAAGGCTGCCCTGGATCTTGGTGCAGTTGATGAAGCTGTCGATGTTGCTGGAGTCCACAGTCTGCCTGTGTTCAGCACCGGTGCCTTCACAAACTGGAGGGATGAGCAAGCAGCACCATTAGCCTTTCTCACACAAATGGCTAGATTATTGAAATAAAGAGGTCACGAGAGAGAGAGAGAGAGAGAGAGGCCTTTCTGAGTTTTATTCTTCACACACTCCATCAACAATACGATACTGTTCTGAGTCAATGAGCAAAGCCTTCCTACACCTGTTCGAAACATAGATAAACAAGGTGAATTTCCTAGGACACGTTGTCTAATTGTAAGATTATACATAGATGTCAACCTTTTGGGCAGAGCCCGCTGCAGGGCTCACACTGCCTCTGGCCTTCTCTCTCCACCTCCATCTTGTCTGGAGGACAGGCACTTACACAGGAGCTACCGTCCACCACAAAATGGGCTACAGGGAGGGACACAGGATATAAGTTTAAAAAGAGACAGAGGAACCACTGGGGATTTTTTAGAACCGACATCAACCATCTTTCACGTTGCAGAATTAATTACAAATAAATAGGTAAATAGTGCATAAAAAGTAACAAGAAAACACACTGAGCACACACAGGCCACTCACTGGGGCACTGAGAGACACAGATGGATCCGTACTGATATTTGGCGTTAGGGTTGGTCTCCATTTGAAATGTCTGCTTGTTGTAGATCAGAGTCTGGGGACACTGGGGCACGCAGGCTCCAGAGTCGTTGAAGTGACGACACGCCTGTACAGGAACACGTAAATTCATTTCTTTGCATTAGACGTCCATTTGAAAATGCTGACTGATTTCCAAATAATGGCTTGAAATCCACTATGAGTAACTAAGTAAACAAAAGTTGTCTTAAAGGAACCTAAACATTGTTTTGCATGTTCTGTCTACTTAGGTATGAATTTGTCTTGTATAAGATTACAGTCAATTGGATATTTTTTTTTGTGTTTTTGACAAATCAATTACATTTATGACATCACGCTGCGCTGGAAGATATTATAATGTTGTAATGTAAATGTTTCTTTTATTCACATATTAAAGAATTGCTAAAATTACTCTCTCTATGTATATATATATATATATATATATATATATATATATATATATATATATATATATATAAATCTTCTTATTATATTTCTGTAAAGCAGTGGTTCACAACCTTTTTTGGCTTGTGACCCCAAATTGATGTCACAGAACTCTGGTGACCCCAGATAATGTCTAGTTGTATATTAAACAAATTTAATTTGACCATATTTAAGCTATTTTATTTTTGCACATTTTATTTTATTAAAAAAGCCATTTAGAATCTATGCAAGCCAAGGCTGAAAAACCCTAAAAAGACAAAGATTGTACACTTACGAAACAGTCCACATCCAGAGGGCCTTTACATCCCGCTGCACACTCTATGTGACAGCAATCCCTGGGGCTCATCCCAAAACAGCGGCCATTACACTGTGGGGCGCACACCGTCTTAGTCACTGGGACACACACAGGGAAGACGGATTGAACAGAGGTCACCAACATCTATGTGTGTGTGTGTGTGTGTGTGTACATCTCCCTCTGTCTATCTCTTCCCTGTGTCTATGAAGAGAGACATTCAGTGATGACTAAAGAGGAGGAAGGAGAAAAACACAGAGAGAAGAAGGAAAACAGAACAATCAGGCACTCACAGATCTGACATTGGTTCTTATTTGGCCCCCAGCAGTAATCTCCACAAGATTTGTGGCACGGGCCTGGGAGAGAAAGAGAGAAACAGACAGAAATTCAGAGAGTTCATGAAAGAAAGAGACACTGAAAGTTGAAATAATTTGGGGATTTGTGGAATTGGACTCCATTCCAACACCAACCCCTTTCTCCGTTGTACTGGATTTCAATAGGAGCATTGTTGTCTCTGATAATGTCTTGCCAGTAGATCCAGGGGCCATAACTCAGGTACTTGTTATTGATAATCTGCACTCCTCCCTCCAGAATCTCTGTGAAATGGGAAATGGGAAAACTAATTGGAAAAAGTCTCTGATTACATATATGAACGTTCATAATTTCTACAAACAGTTTCAGTCTTTGAGCTTGAAGGATCAAAGATCAATTGATTTTGTATGTTTACAGTATGTGGTGTACTTATGCTGCACATAAATCATGCATGATTATTTTAGCATTATAAATACATTGATCTAACTGCTACCCTAAGGTGTTGGAAAAAGAAAGAGGGGAGACCGAAAACCACTGAGACAGTTAGACTATACCATCTTGTATCAAGCATATTTTGCTTCCTGACATCACAAACCTGAATGTAGATTACTTATTTTGTATATGTTTTTGAGTGCCTTAAATAGGAAAAACAGCTTTTTCTTCCCCTTTCTTTCTCTTCTTTTCTTGAGTCCTTGCATCTTTTTTTCCTGCCTCTATCTTCTCCATTAACCCTCTTAGTACCTGTCAGATTAGCAAGGCCGAGCTGCCGCAGGCCATTGGAGCCGTCCTTGGGATAGTTGAAGAAGACGGAGAGGGCAAAGCGTCTCTCGTAAAGGCTGTTCCCTCTGATGACCCGCAGTTGCCCTAAAGGAATCTCCTGAACGTGATTCATTACAATGAGGACGTAGCCAGTCACCTCGCGGATTGTCTGGAGCAAAAGGAGGAGGAGGAGAATGACCAACATCGGAAACAACAGACAGGCTGATATATGTGGTAAGGAAATAGATGGATCTACTCTGCTCCTTTGGTATCTTGACTCAAGAAAACTGACAAGACAAATGGTGGGAGATTTACTATGCCGCTGGCAGGAAGAGTGCTGGCAAGCAGCGCTGTACGCTCCTACATCTTGTACATACAAGTCATTTGAAAGACAAGGCAATAAAGACAGATGAGTTGTACCTTCAGGAAGGAGAAATCCCAGTTACTCTCAATCTGAGTGATTTCCAGGTTTCCCATGATGATCTCACAGCTATCATACCGGTCCTTTATCAGGTTGTATTGATTTTCCTGAGAACCTGTGGAGCTCAGTCCATTCTGGGTACCAGGACACACCACTGACACACACACAGATGAAAGGACACGTGTTACACTAAGTTTGAGGAAAACTGGGTGATTTAAGGGCTGGTGAAAATGGAAGAAACAAATTACAGAAGGCACAGAAACTCCTTCAACTAGATTATAAAGTCAATACATGACTTTCACTCACTGTCCTACATGTTAAAGGACCTTCTTTTTGCACATTTTAATCCTGACACTTTTCCATCTAATTCATTTGCAAATGATACTCTTGTGATTTCATTTTCTCATTTTAAAACCATTCCTCCTCTGTCTTTGTGCATGAAAATAAATTATCAGTATTTCAGAACCTTTTCAACAGTGTAATCTATCACATTTAATATCAGACCTGCTTCATTATTTGATGATTAGAAGCATTAAGACCCTGTTTATGAATAAAATATAAAATGCATAGAAAATATCTAATGTTATAGCATGTATTTTTAAATTATTCAATCGATTAACTATTAGTAAATATCATTTGTTGATACAGAGGGAAGACAAGACAAGTTTATTTGATTAGCACATTTCAAGAACAGGGTGATTCAATGTGCTTTACATAAAACATTAAAAATATCAAGACAAAAATAAAAGTAAAAAAATAAAAATGTCAAGTATAATCTGACTGGGCAGTGAGAGTTGTGGCAGACCTGCAGTTCTCTGGGAGTTTACTGCAGATATATATATATATATATATATATATATATATATATATATATATATATATATATATATATATATATATATAGTATATAAATAGTAACTGAATGCTGCTTCTCCATGTTTAGTTCTGACTCTGGGAAACAAGGGATCAGCAGATCAGAGATATACATAGGCCCTAGACCATTCTGTGCTTTATAAACCTGTAAAATATTTCAAAGTTAATTCTTTGACAGGGGTAGACAGCCAGTATAAGCACCTCAGAACTGGAGTGATATGATCTATTCTTTTTAGTCTTAGTGAGGACTCGAGCGGCAGCATTTGGAATTAGCCGCAGCTGTCGGATTGACTTTTAAGAGGTCTGTAAAGACCCTGTTACAGTAGTCAAGTCTGAAAATAAAAGCATGGACAATTTTTTTCCTTGCTGAGCCATAAAACCTTTAATCCTCGATATATTCTTGAGGTGGTTGTATGCTGACTTTATAATGGTTTAATGTGGTTGAAATTCAAGTCAGAGTCCATAAATACACCCAGATTTCCAGTTTGGTTTGTGGGCTTTAACATCACTGACTGAAGCTGAGTGCTGACTTTTTATCATTCATCTTTGGCTCCAAAAACAATTACCTCATTTTTAGTTTTGTTTAACTGGGGAACATTCTGGCACCTCCAAACACAGATTTTTTTCAATGCATTTACTCAGTTTTTGTATGGGATTATAATCTCCTGGTGATATGGTGATGTAAATTTGTGTATCATCTGCATAATTATGATATTTTGTTGTCTTGGCTATTGGGAGCGTGTAAATGTTGAGTATTAGAGGTCCCAAAATTGAATCTTGGGGGACCTCACAGATTACTTTTGTACATTCAGCTGTATAGCTACCACTCGACAAAAGACAAGAGTCCCACCACATTCTCTAGTCAAATGTGTTCAATGTAGCACTAAGACCAAGTAGAACTAAGACTAAAACTTCTGCTACTATCTGTGTTTAAATTGTGTCACTGAAGACCTTAACAAGAGACATCTCAGTGTTGTTGACCTTTTTTAGGAGTGGCTTGATAACTGCAGTTTTCACAGCCTGTGGGAACAAAACTAAGACAAGCAATGTGTTTACAATTTATATGAGATTTGAGCAGAATATCTGGACAGTAGTAGGAGGATTTCAGATGTTACATGTATATAATGTCCTACCATCACAGATTTGTTTTTAGTTCACACCGGGACAAAGCATAACCTGTACATGACATGGAAGTGGTGACTGTCGAATTTTCAGAATTTTGTTAGTGAAGAAGGAGGTAAATTCATTGCAGACCCTAGTGGAGAGAAGTTCAATTGACACAGTAGGTTCTGTCAACTGCAGCAAACAGGGCATGCATGTTATTATTGTTTTTGGAGATGATGTCACAGAAAAAGGACTGCCTTGCATTCACACTAAAACATTCACTAACCCTGATGTGGCCCTTTAAAGCATAACAAACAGTGAGTGTTTGAGCGCTACGGGTTATATTGTTTCTGTGGTATTTATGGGATTTGTGAGTCGTCCCGATGCTGCGGCTGCTGTTGTGTTGGCTGGGGAGTTTTGATGTGAAGCAGAGTAAAACAGGCAGACTGTAACCCTGGTGCATGGAGCAGTCTGGGGCCTGGGGCTGATGGAGTGGAGGCCCGGGGTCGAGAGGAACGAGCTTCTCTCGCACAAAGTCCTTATTGTAATAAAACTATAAATGTGGACAGTGTGTCTCAGTGAGTGAAGGGTGATGCAGTGAGTGACAGACAGTGCTTATGTGTGTCCGAGGAGTCTGCGTTGCTGAGATCATACCTAAAAGACAATGGGCCATGTGTGGGATATTCTGGCAGAGGGAAGGGAAATATCGTGGACGGAAAGGGACATACACACCAACTCTTAGTGACCAACAAAAACAGTGGCACCGCCACGTTATGTGTAAAGATTAGGTACCTGCAGCCCCTAACGTTGTCTTTATTTATAGTAAACATAAATATCGGACTGTTCCTACTACTCTCAACTGAAATTCATTATCTCCATAAACTTTAAGAGGATTAAACACACATGCATGCCCAAGCGCACCCCCCCACACATAACACAAACAACTGAATAACATTTAAATAGCAAATGAGTAATTGTCATTACACAAAAACAATTATTTACAGACTGCAACTGAAGATGAACAGGACCGGTTGGCCTTAGTAGTGTTTTACAACTGGGGCCATTGCCATGCAGGCAATTTAGACTCCTCCAGGACATTAACATTGCTGCCATCCATCACTAGCAGTATATAAAGTGGTGATATAATGGCGCATTAAGGGACTTGATTACAGCTCAGTAATAATAGTAAAACAGCTCTCAAGGAGAACAAAGTGAGCACTGTGTCATCTAAGACAAAGAGAAGGAGAGATTAGGATTAATAGCTGTGTAATTTAACCCCTTTAATTTCTTACAAGGCCCAGGTATTTATTCTATATTGATTATTCCATTCTATTAAAGGCAGGTACATTATAGGCTACTGAAAAGTGAATGTAAACAGGTGAAAAAAAACAGAAAAAAAATAAAATTATCAAATTGTTATATATATATATGTGTGTGTGTGTGTGTGTGTGTGTGTGTGTGTGTGTGTGTGTGTGTGTGTGTGTGTGTGTATGTGTATGTGTGTGTGTGTGTGCGTGTGCATGTGTGTGTGTTTATGATAATATAAATCTCTTACCTTCATGGGTTTGTGATAATGCTGCTTGTAGACTCCAAAATAATGTCACACTCAATAATATGACTCGCCATTGGTTCATGTTGATGTCAAATCTGTTTAGTAAAATATTACCATATCATACAAGTCATACGAGGTTCTTAAAATAAAGTATAGATGTGTTTAAATACAATTAAAAAAAAATAAAAGAAACAAAAAAGAACAACAGAAAAATAATTATTTCCTGTAGCCAAAGTGAAGGTAGCTCCTTCAAAACTTCGCACAAAACATTAGTAAACGAGCAGATAAAACGCGCCAATTGCAACACAAGAAACGGTGAACAAGTGGTATTTTATTTTGACGCTGAGACTTCCCTCCCACGGAGTGACATGTGATTGGCCAGGAGCCCGATATTTTCACCAATCAGAGGTTTGTCCGTCATTTTTTTTTTTTTTTTTTTTTTTTTACTAGCTGCGGGGTCAATGGTTGCAGTTAGCATGCCAAACGCATGTAAAACAATACAATCCCGCTAGAGTTCTGTGGAATATATAATAAGGGATGACGACTTAGGTTGTTTTTTATATGATTTAAGCACTGTCCAAATGAATACTGGTCTTATCAAAATCAAAAATGTGCAGCTTCCAATGTGGCAACCAAATGTGTGTGATCCAAACCTGCACCAGTGTGAACACCATGTACCCTCTGCATCCTTTTTTTTTTTTTATTGGTTTCATGTTGTCAGCTGCAGTCTCCCAGTCAGTCCCAGTACTGTCAGTAGCTGCACTGTTTTCCCCCAGTAAAGAGCAGTATTGTCCCCGCAGCCCCGTCAACTGGTTAATCACCTCTTTGATGCGTATGGAGCAGCCTGTCACAATGGGCACATTGTCAGATGGTCGAGTGACTTCTGAACCCAAAACAAGAACATGCTTAATTTGAGAAAATGGCCTCAAAGCAGTCAAGATTCCTGAACATGAAGCTGTGAATGAAAAGGGAACTCGTTAATGGACGTGAATCATTTCTGACAGATGAGCCGTTCATCTTATTTTTGTGGTGAGCGTTCCCTTTTTTTATTTTATTTTATTATTTTTTTTATATTAACATTCTGTGCAACTTCTCAAAGCGAGACTGTTCGATCAGTGATATTTTAATACATTTTTAATGGAAATAATCCTGTATATATAATCCTGTGATGTCTGCTGTCTAATATCTCAATCTGTTATGTTCACTGATAAAAACGTACATCAAAACGTAATCAAAACCAGTCACAAAAAAAGTTGCTTGTTTATTGTGATATGATTTTAAGTACATATTAATTCATTTGTTTCGTTTTTGCATCAGCTTCTTACTATCAAACTAGCAGTTCTGCATCCAGCAGGAGGAGACAGAGTCTCAATATTGGTGCTGTGAAAATGTAGCTGCAGGGCCTGATTTGGAGGAGGGGAGACTCACACAATTTTTGCACCTATAGCTGTTATTCATTGACCCATATCTATTAGTAATAACTCTATTTTTTGTTATTAAAACAATGATTAAATGTTATTTATCAACTTGCCTATAAAATAGTGGGAAAAAATGACTCAATGAATTGGAAGAATTCCTCACACCTTGAGCCAGTCGTGTAGTTTTAAGCGGCAGTCAGTGTGTGTTTTCCCCTTGTGCTCATTTAAAAGGAACACGTCCCAGTGGAAATTAAAACCATGACTTTCTATCAGATTTCCCTGCTGTCAGGTCAAACTGAGCGGCCTCTATTGATGCTCCGGTGGTTTCTGGCACTTTCACAGCACCACCATGGTGTCCGCCTGAGTGTCAGTCCCGGTGGCCCTGTCTCTTCCGAGGCGAGCGGCGGGGGTGACTGCTGTGGCCTTTTGCTTTCGCCACTCCCTTCAGAGATTGATGAATTGATTGTGGGGCTGCTGCCAGTGTGTCTGTGCCCTGGGTGAAAGCGTCCCGGTTACGGGTGGGAATCCCAGCTATGGCATCCGCCCTGGGGCTACTATTGTAGCCGTCCTGCAGGGGGCCCTGGGAGCTGGTGGCCCCGGGAGCAGCTCTGACCCACATACTGCTGTCACACCCCTGGAGACACAGCGGTACACTCCCCGACATGGACCTCTGATTGGCTCCGGCTAAATGACTATCTGTGGAGTGCAGCAATTTCACAGTGAAACTACCTGATTGTGCCAAACCTCCCTCAATAACAGCAGTTAGGGTAAAGGCTAAAAGAGAAAGACAAACAGAGATCCATGTCCTTCTCACCTATTTGACCTGCTCTTTCCCTGCCCAAAATGTTCCACAATCAAACTAGTAATATGTTCTGTTAATTACAGCCACAATCACGTTTTTTTCTCATTTTTACATCTCTTGATGTTTGACCTTCACTGTGCAGTTTGGTAATAAGACTTGTATGTATTTGCTGAATGTAAAAATGTGCTCATCGTAAAGTCAAGCATAGTTTTATGACATCACAACAGGTTCAGAGTCAATCATGACACAATATGTTATTTTATTAAAACACAATAAAGTAGGTCACATTTGGCTGGTAGTTATACCTTTAAATCCATTATTTGCATGTTTATATTTACTCTTTTTTTAATTAGGGAGACTAAGTAGATAACCTTAAAGAAATCCATCATATCCAAATATTAAACACACATTATTATTCAAAGTGGAGCATTTTTTTAAATGTTTGGAGGGGATTTTAAATTGTGTTTTATTAAAAGGCTGAAATTTACAAACAATAGATGAAAAAGCATATTTTTTGCTCATGTTTTAACCAAATGTCTGCACCAATATATGAAAACAAGGAAGAAAATGAGCCCCACAAAGCACATTTGTCTTTTGGTCTTTTTATTGGTTGGCAGGAATCATTAAACCATTCAACACTTGCACCAGTTTGTGTTGTTCTCATCTTATCTTGATAATATCCCGCTATAAGTTAAATAAATTCTTTCCTCTCTTTCTTTACTTTTAAATACACTTCATCGCGTGGAATGTTCTGCAATCTCGCTTTTCTTCACCTTGCAAGTTAAACTCTGCCAATAGTCACTGAAAGAAGAATGTTTAGCCACAAAGTACTGCAAGTTCATCAGTGTTACAGATCATAAGGGAGATATCTGAACGTTGGACATTCCTACATACAAACCTGTTATCAAAGAGAATTTAACCACTGGCAATATAAGGCCACAAAAAACAATTTTCACAGCAAACTGAACGTAATAGAGGGCACATCACACACACAAGCTGCTGCCAGTTATACATATCTGCCAACACACTGACCCCGATATCTACAGGTGTATCAACAACACTTTCAATTTGACTGTGAATACCATGTTATACTTTTCTTGTTACATAAACATATATACAATTGCGCTGACATAGAAAAGCATGCTTTTGCATATTAGAAGGTCGTTCGGTAAACTTTACAGGTAAATCCATAACATCTATCAGTACAGCATTGTTCCAACCAGCAGCAGTAATTTTAAATATAGTCTGAGGAAACAGGCTATTACGATTCACTTTTATTACAGATCTTGTACAGTATTAACATGCCTTATGATGCAGTATTACTATCATCCTCTCTCCTATTTTTTCAATTCGTGTGATTTGTATGACACTCAAAAGTACGGTCTTATCTAGTTAGCAACTTAAGAGGAAAAAAAACAACACTAAAATCAACACCTGCCGTTTGGTCCAAAATAAATAAGTACTCCATCCAAAAATACAATAAAAAAAAAAAAAATAACGACATTACATTTGTACAATAATGCATCTAGAGATATTTTGTGCAACATGGTACACAGAGCTACGGTTAGACAAGAAACACATTTCTGTTGCCAATTAGGGATGATGAAATCAGGGTGACAAGCAAAGTGATTTCTTTTGACAGATATAATGCAGCTGCTCGCACAACTGACTTAAAAAATAAACATACGGAAAAACCATGTACGCTCTCTAATATTGCCAATCACATGCTCTGCTGCATCACTCTCCACGGAGCAGACCAATAGCAGCATTTTTTTTTCTTCTTCTTCTAAAGCCACAGAGCTGGTACAGTGCCTGTTCTGTCATCTGTATCAGTTCAGCTATCACACCTCACTGACGCCAGACAAATTGTATTTTAACCCTTATTGAACCGGGCAAGTCGGCTAAGAACAAATCTTTATTTACAGCAGCAGCCTGCCCACAAGCCACTTCTGGGATATCTCCATGCAGATTGGGAAGCAGTAATACACAGTAACAATGGGGCTTGGTTTTTCACTGCAAAGCAGTAAACGCACATTGCAATGAATGGAGAAATCACACGATGCATCTGGAAAATGAAATCCATGAATCAACTTATAAATAAATGCTGCTAAAATAGATTTTTTAAAATAAAATAAATACAATGATGATGAATATAATAAATACATTTAAATGTAATCCAAATTAACTTTTTTTTAAATTAATAAATAAAGTACAAACTTAGCTCAAAAGCACATCATCTGGAGGAGGTAAAATATTGGTTTGGACAGAAAATGACAAGTTTATCTGAGCCTGTATGAATATACTGTTTTTTAACAATGTGATAGTATTCTGAGATATTAAAAGTACTCCCACTATACTATTATAACATTCTTTATAATTTACATCAAGTATCTGAGGGAAAGTACAAATTAGACAAGACTGCTCTGCCACCACGAGTCTAGATTCATCACTTTTTCCGCAGTAACTTAAAAAATCATGGGGGTCAAAGGTCACAAAGGTCATGGAGGTCAAAGTTGGGGGGGGTACATATGCCTTTACAGTAACATTATACTCTAACATCCTGATATTTTATGTATTACGTCATTTAGGTCAACTTCGACTTCATTGGTTCATAAATAATTTAAAACATTCACCGCAGATCCAAACAAATGAAATTAATCAATGTAAAGAAATAAGAGAAGAGTTTTCGGGGGGGGAGAAAGCCCCCTGGGAGCTTTTCAGCAGTGCCTCTCCATGTAAACACAGTGGATCCACTATAACCATTACCTGGAGCTGGCACCCAGGCTCTTCCCCACTCCACTGACTGGACCCATCACTTTTTGTTCTTCAGCTGATTGGCCAGCCAGTCCAGGCCCTCGTAGAGGCCGTCTCCGCTGGTGGCGCAGGTGGCCTGAATGTACCAGTTGCGGTGGCGGAGCGAGTGCAGGCCCAGCTTGTCCGTGATCTCTGCGGCGTTCATGGCGTTGGGCAGATCCTGAACGAACAAGAGGCGCGTCGGTCAAGAGGTGACAGGTGCAAAAAAAGGTGCAGAAAGAAGCATACGCAAAGCAGTGTCCACCTGTTTGTTGGCAAAGACGAGAAGGACGGCGTCCCGCAGCTCGTCCTCAGCCAGCATCCTCATGAGCTCCTCCCGGGCTTCGTTCACCCTCTCGCGGTCGTTGCTGTCCACCACGAAGATCAAACCTGCGGCGAGAGGTCAACATTAAAGCCAGGCGGCGGGATTTATTAAGAGTAAAGCAAAACCATCAGCGGGACAACACAGGAATCGGTTCCGTCCAACTCCCTAATGAACCGCTGACGTCACATTGTTGCTATACAGGGTTTGTTCATCGTCAGGGCGTTCAACGTGACTAAGATGAGAGTAATTTGAAACAGTCGTTAGCTGTTTGCAGAGCTAGGATATCAGATATGCCCTCAGGCCTTTTTAAACTCCAACATACTACCGTATCATCTAAGAGGCTGCTGGGGCAGCTCACCCTGGGTGTTCTGGAAGTAGTGCCTCCAGAGGGGACGGATCTTGTCCTGGCCACCCACGTCCCATACGGTGAAGCTGATGTTCTTGTACTCCACCGTCTCCACATTGAAACCTGAAATGAAAAAAGGAAAACCAAAATGAGTAACATAAGGTGGACCAACTCTGTGACAGATGTTTTTCAGCAGTAATGAATTCCTTCCTCACACACCAATTGTGGGGATGGTGGTGACAATCTCCCCGAGCTTCAGCTTGTAGAGGATGGTGGTTTTCCCGGCGGCGTCCAGCCCCACCATGAGAATCCTCATCTCCTTCTTCCCTATCAGGCTCTTCAACAGGTTGCCGAAGATGTTTCCCATGATGTCCCGGCGGCTCTCACCTCAACTGTAACAGAACTGTTACACAGCGAGCAAAAAAAGACCACTTTTTTTTCCATACATAGCAACAAAGCAGCCAAAGCAAACCCTGAACCACACTTTTTTTTTTTCGAGTCCAAAGACCAAACCACACAAAACAAAAAAAAAAAAAGGAATCGCGCGGTGGGACACAGTAGCGTTTCAAAAGCGAGTCTCAACATTACCACCTCATTACGGCTTGAAGCCACCGCAGAGGAGAGCCAGTAAAAAGCGTGCTTCACACCTCGGCAGGTGGCTGGCCCCGACTTAAAGGCTCCTGCTTTACACTCTGACAGCTCGCTGGGGAAACCAGCCGCCATACTGGATGTCCGCTATGTGGATCAGCTTTCATGTGGTGCGGGGGTAAAACCCCCTTTTATGTCGTTTGCTGGTAAATGAATGGACGCAAATGTGACAATTAATTCATATGACACCGTATGACACTTCACCTGAGGTTGAAGAACGTGTATGGGGAATATAATTAAACACATTTAGCCAAGTACATTTTTGCTGTTCTTGTACTAGGCCTGAGTGTTGTCATAATCTAAGTATTTTGACACTGTGGTATTACTTCTTTAATTTAAAATAAGACCTAAAAGATAATACTGAATACTTGTTCCACCTGTGTGTGGTGCACATATTTAGGCTTTATATTGGAATCTTTTGTCTCGGCCCTGTAACCCACTGCTTTCAACTTGTGCCCAGCTGCATGTGTTGATATGACACATAAGATGCTTCACAATTAGAAAACAACATCCACCACACTCTGCTGTGAGCTTTTTGATCTCGATTATTATTATTATTATCAATAATAATAAAATATTTCTCCAAATCCAAGCGCTTACTATTGATGCCGGCCACTCACTAGCTAGGTTTTCATTAATATCAAATGCACAGCTGCAGTGCCCGCACATCTCATGTATCTGTCATAATGCTGAGGGGGAGACGAGTGATGCTGCAGTCCGAGCAGGATGTGAATTTAAATGCGACACGTTTCTTTTAGAGCCTGAACGGATAAATGCTCAAACGTGACGTAGGCTGGCAACGATATTAGCCGACGCCTTTGTTGTTTCAATCAAAGAATATTAATATAATAAAAAATAAAAAATAAAACCCCTATGGGTCCATTTGTGTGCTGTAATCCTCTCTCATACAGTCACGACTAGCGCACCAGTCGGCCCTGATGTCGTCGGTAAACGGTCGTACGTCCGCCGAGAAGCCTCAGGAGGCGTCGAAACGGCGACGAATACGCCGCGGACGTCTTTTAATACTTTCATAGGTCTTTGCGCATTTTCCCCTTTTTTGCATCTCGTTCACACTTACCCGTCAACGGCAAGGCAGGCTACCAGCTGGATTCAGGCAAAGGACTGGATGATAGTCTCGCGATGGGATGCGCCACGGCTGTGATCGTGCGTAATCTCGCGGTAGTTTGATTGGTTTGTCATCCACCGCTACCAACATCCCCCCCCCCCCCCCCCCCCCACACACACACACACACACACACACGCCTCCCAGACATAAAGGCCGGAGGGCAACTGATTTTACTAATTTAATTGTCCCTTTCTAAAACAATAACAATATCATAATAATAACATATCAGCATCGACCTACTTTGGCTTTTATTTTATGGAAATTAAAATACTGTGTCCTCACACACACACACATACACAGGCATTAATGATTATATGTGTGCAGTTTGAGCAGGGAACCAATAACTACACATAGAATGGAACAGAGTCTGCAGGCAAACATGCTTGAATAATTAACACAGGAATCATTCTAATGAATAAGTAAATGGTTGACTGTAATAGGATGCCAAGTGATACTTCCCAGCAGCAACCCTCTGTGTACATACATACAGTAATGAGGTGACAGGAGGCAACAACAGAATGAATCGTGATAGCAGATTACTAACCTTTACTTCTGATATTAAGGTGTAAAGTATTTCAATACGTGATATTGTACATGTAATGTGGTTTTACAGGTGAACCAAACAAACAGCTTAACTTTCTCCTTCCTTTTTTTTCCCCCCCATCAGCCATCTTTAAAACGCAACCCAGCGTGATTAAATGACAAACAGGAGACCAGCCCCGCGTCCATAGGTAAAGAGCCAGTGAATCCAATTTGTCTCCCTCTTCCTCTCTGTTGCGTGTCAGTCAGTGGTCCAGTGATAGATGTGTTTATCAATTCAGTGGTGAAGGCAGAGGAATAAAGAGGGAAGCAGATGTTTGCAGCTGCAGACCAGATTATGGGGCGGGGTGGGATGGTGGGGGAGCCTGCAGAGTTTGTGTGAGCGGAGAGTTTTCGAGAGGGTTACAGGGGGGTTACAGTGGGCTCGGGTGGTGGCAGGAGAGGTGGGGTGGGGAGTTATGACTTAAAGGAGCCTTTCCTCTGAAGTGTCTGCCAGCGTGCACCCCAGCAAACACAATCACAAGTCTCATTGGTTCTGCTAGCTGAACTAATGAGGGCCTGCGCGTTGAGGGCAGGGGCTTTGATGTTCTGGGTAGCTGGCTCCTTGTGTTTTCTCTCCCGCTCTCCTTCTCTGCCTGTCCCACATCAAAAATGAAAGGGGAGTTGAGAAGCAGATGTTTTGAGGCATGTATTTATACAGAGTATACTTTATTCACCCCCTTCTCCATACCTCATGTGTCCTTTGCTTCTGCATTTGCGCTGTACATCCAAGCATCTCTCTATCTTTGTAGCCAACTAAACACACTAAATCGCCTTACTTTATACATATAATCATGATGTCAATCAAAGTGGGTAACTTTTATCTCTCCTTACTTCCTCTCTTGGGTCTGCCTCTCTTTAATTTCAGCCCAGTCTGGTTGTCATTACTCGGGGAGGGGGGGCAGCCGATGTGTTGCTATGCATGTGTCTATGTCTGCAGCAATGAGGGGGAGAATGGGAAAGAGTGCAGAGAGGGAGAGAAAGCAATCTCAGGCTGTCCACCAACCTCTGTCTCACACATGGGAGAAACAGTGACAGGAAATTCCCTTTCGCAGCAGCTCCAGGGTGAAATGATAAAGGAATGAAGAAATACAAACCAGAAATCCAGTCCCTTATCATTCCATACCAGTCACTGTCTCCCTTTTATTCCCTCACTAAATACCAAACAGACAGAAGAGTCAATTCAGCCACTGGCACTGCCATTCCTCAGGAGTCAAGGGGTATTTACCTTAGTCCATACAAACAAGACTTAATTGGCATTAAATCCTATGGCAGAGGAGGTTTTCCCAGCAGACTAAATGTGGAGACAGTTTGGATCATCTAAGATATCTAGGAATGTTGCCATCATAAATCCTGTCAGGTGTTGACATTAGCGGTTTTTGCTGAATCTGCAGCGTTACTAGCGAGGAGGATGCAAATCACCTGGTTCACCAGGAGTTGTGTCGGACAGTTCATGTGTGCACACCAGGATGCATGTATTTCATTGTGCATCAATATTTCTGCATGCGAGTGTCTTTCTACATGAAGGCATGCATGTGTTAATGTTTGTGTAGTCTGTCTCCCAGGTAACGAGGACACCACGTCCCAGCAGCACGTGGTTCAGCAAGTCCCTTTCTTTGGCTATGAACTCTGGACAGATGATCCTCTCAGATGCTCGCACAGCAAAGACTGGTATAATCACCCCCACTCTCTGCTCTCTTGATGCTTCTCTCCAGTAATAAAAGTCATACTTTAAGGAAACAATATCCTGCAGCCATAAAAAGTCCTTCTCTCAGCATGAAGTGGCCATAAAAACGGCTCTCACCTCCCAATTCTGTAGCGCACAGACTGTACCCCCCATTTACACAGCAACAGACACACACTCAAACATACACACACTGCTCAGCATCACATCAAGACTAAAGCAGGTCCATCTCTCACTTTGACATGTACTACATGTGGGAAGAATCTAAGGCGTGCTCAGACTGATGAAATGGACAAGAGAAAGTGCAAAATAACAAGAGCTTGGTCATGATTTCAGAGGGAAGTGACACCCATCACCCACAGTTATATCAAAAGTAAACATATTTCTTTCATATCGATATGAATTCATTAAAAAAAACATGACCATTAGTGACCCTCCAATGAAGAGATTATTATTGTTACAATGATAAAAATAAATCCTAATTTCAATTTTGCTAAGCTTATAAAAGTCCTGTGTCAGTGTTTTTTCTGTCTTTTGCTTCTGTGAGAATGTTTCCTACCTGTATCAGTCTTTCAAAAAACACTGTTGTGTCTCGTTTTGTTCTATTTTTCGGATTTTGAGACTGAATATGACGTTTTGTTGCTCTATCTTTGTGTCTTGTCTGAGTCACAGGTGCAAAATATACAAATGTTGTATGTAAATATATTGTAGATCATTAGAAGAGCCCAGTAACATGTAAGATAAAAACAGCATTGGTTCACCGCCCTGAGCCACTCGCACAGCACCAGTCTGTCATTAACTAAGACCAAAAAGGCAGACTCAACACAATAATATTAATAAAAATAGATTTACAAATGTACATGTACACATTAAAATACATAGCTACTATACAATGAGATGAGTCAATATGTTGACTTTTATATAGAAATATATTTTTGCTGTTGCTTGTCTGTTTTGTGGGATAGGAAAGATGGGGTATAGGCCATTTTCATGGCTGAAAGGCCAGCGTCTAAACAGACCATGGCAAGACAAATGACATGAGTCACCTCTCCAATCTCTGACTTGGCATTTTGAGAATAACAGCGGCTACAAAATAGATCCCAGATGATGGAAAGGAAAGAGGGGGGGTAAACCGATTCTCTGGGGGAGTTACACAAAGAGCAAAACAAATGCTTGAACAACAAGAGGAGGCAAAGGGACAGTCTCGCCATCTTGAGTCCTGGATGGGTAAAGGCAGCTAGGACTGGAGGAACTGGGAACTACTTGCACACATTGACCCATTCTGTGACACGACACTCCTCGCACAGCACATAGCAGCACCAGTGAAATCTGCAATTGCAGCGTTCGCTGCGCGTCTGTTTTAGTATGTTGTGTCCACGTCCGCAGCACAGCGAGCCGCAGCTATCGGTGCTGTAGCTGGTTTTGTTGCAGATGCGTCCCTGCGTACCCGGAGAGTCGACGGAGGCATCACGCTCACAGAAGTCAGGAGACTTCTCAAAGTACACCAACTCTCTAGACATGCTTCGACGACGGCCTCCGTTGAGTCCCCCTGCGCTCCCACTGGCGCCATTTCCAGTTCGGGGGTTGAAAACCCCATTGTTCTTGTTCTGGGAGTTGACAAAGATGGCTGACAGGAACTTTTCCTTGAGCAGGGAACCCACATGCCGGAACTCCGGTGACACATGCCAGCAGGTCTTAAACTGACAGCTCCCTGATGTGCCGTGACATTTGCACTTCCTCTTCATGTTGTCAGCCACTATCTGTGCAGAGAAAGGTAAATTATGTAAGCAAATGGAGTGAAAACGAATGTATTTTAAGAGCTGGACTTCTCTCTGAGAACACAATAACACAAGTGAACACAACTTGAGACGTTATTCACCTGTCGTCCCATTCGGTTGTTATGTATCCTCATGCGAGCGTGGATGTCTCTCGGAGACCCACGTGAGTCGAGCCAGTCTCTGGAGAAACGGTCCCCAAAACGGACATCATGACTGCAGCCTCCCCACTCCCAGGTCTCCTGCATGGAGCTCAGCTCATCTGGTATAGGCTTGAGGAGGGCAGATGGGTGGGTGGAGCGCAGGTTAGCGGGGAGGCCTCCATGGTGACCATTCAACTCTGAGGGTAATGACCGTGTCATGGCAATGCCTACCCCACCCTTCTGCAGGGTCTGCAGCTGCAGCTGTGTGAGTTTCAACCGGATCTTGTCATCGTCCTGGCGGCGCTTTGCCTCACAGCCACACCCCCGCAGCTTGCCCATGCTGCAGGCCGAGGCCACAGAGTGAGCCACACCCGCTGCCAACAAAGCCAGGGAGAAGGCACTCTCACGAAAACCTGAGAAGCAGGAGATAGACACTTGAAGAGTTGGGAAATGATAAACAGTGTAGTGCTAAACACGTCCTGCATCTATTCTCATACCCACACCTTCCACCCAAAAACCAAGGTCACATATAGCTTGCCTCTGACTCTCACCCCTGTTGAGGATTGTGTTGTGGTGGGGCAGCTTGCCAAATCCCTCTAGTGAAGAGCAGTTCCAGCGTTGGTCCCGGAGCTGGTGCTGGCATTCGTGGAGGGCCACCTGGATGCCCTGGAGAGCAGAGGCTGTCACATCAGGGCTCCGCACACACATCCGCATCTGACGCTTACTGAGGCCTGCCAGCCTCAGGCACACTGAATTGGGGGTTAGCACTGGATCTCCTGCCACCTTCAGGCTGAGGATATCATTGCACAGCACCCTGCAGAGAGAGAAGGGAGAGACAGAGAGAAAAGGAAGGGGGGGGGGTCATCCAAGCTGGTCAACAGTTAATAAGTCAAATATATGGAAATATGAGGCAGTGGGGTGATGTTTAGAATAGTTAAGAAAAACTGAAAAATACAAAAAAGAAAAGATTTCATTATATTATATCAATTGTAACTCTAGGGAATTGCTGAAATAGACAGCAATAAAATGTGTTAATCATTAGCACAAGTAGTGTTCCCACTGAGGTTACGTAAAACAGAATAAAAGATAATTCTAAACCAGGCATCAAGCTAAGAGGTGCCAAAAGTAGCCCCAATTAACAAATAACATCAAGAACAGTAGGATTACTATTGAATCCATTATGCAGAACAGGTTCAGACATGTTAAAGGCAGAAAATATGTATTTCAATGTTTCTATATTACCCAATATCCACTGAGAAACCAGAGACAAATGTTTCACTTTTTAACTCAATATGAAAAAATATTTATCTATATACCGAAAAACTTCCCACAACTCTTGCCGAATCTCGTGTAGCCGAACCCGCATGTTAACACCAACTCTCCTGGCGCTCTCAAGTGCACTTACGTTAATGCAGGTGACATAAGTGCTGCTGCCAAAATCAGGAATTGGTCCCAACGGAATTGGTTTGATAGCTCCATTTTGTTAAGCGTCTTTCACGACGTGACATTAAAACACTGGTAATTAAATCCCGTGTTCAATGAGAATTGAAGAAGAGTGGAGTATTATCGATGCACCGCCAAACGACCGAAGAGTGAAGACGGAGAACAGAGGAGCTCGGGGGCGAGAGTAAACGGGAGGGGGAGAGAAAGAGGGGAGGGGAGGAGATGCCTCTACAGGCGCGCTGTTTGCAAAATATTGGCCAATATGAAAGTTGGATAACCAGTTGATCATTGTATTATTTGAAAATGTGGATTATTATTCCAAGCGTAAAACGTCGTCTCCAAATTACGCACAACTTTCCCAGCACTGCGCACAACTGCCTCGAATTATGGCAGGGAATCTGTACCCTGATGCTGACAACTATAAAAAAAAAATATTTAATGGGATATACTAAAATACGAAAACAGGCTATGTATTCTTTATTTTCGATGGTGGGTCGGTAGATCCTCATCAGGCATGGGCCATTTTTTGGAGGGGGAAAGAACAAAGAAAAAATAAAATATGGAGAAGATGTTGTCCATGAAGGGGTGAGTTAGTTTAAATGATATATGGGGGGAGGGGAGAGCTGCTGGTTCCACTGTACGTCAGGGAGGCAGCAGCAGGCAGGCGGCTCCGCTAACAGACCCTCCAACAATACTGTTTTTTAGTCATGTGGTCCCCCTTCCTCCCACCACCATCAGAGCGGCTGTTCTTCATTGTTGCGTTTGAAACACTTCACTTTGTCACTGCAAAGTCTTTATTTTCAGAGTATAACTTTATATGCATAAATTACCGGAGTGACAGTTTGTATTTCTGTGATTATTTATCACAGCACAATGACACGTATGGATTCATTAACATGGATATGTGATGCATTATAGGAAGCTGGGTCTCCAATACTTTTAAGCACATTTTACGCATGTTGTGGACCAAACATCATTTCAATTCTCTGTTAAAATTCTGTTTTCGATGGTTAACAACAGCGAGACCAACAAAACCAGATGACCGGGCCTTTTACCGTGATGTGGCAGCTCGGCATTGAATCAATTATTATATTGATCTAAATTACGCACCACGCTACCGAATCAACAGGTCAATCACACAATTAGTGAGGCTAATTGTCTCACAAATTTAAAAAAACGCTTTCTCGACCATACTTAAACAGTAACGGGCGCTACTGTTTGAATCTAGAATGTGGATGTGTGTGTGTTTCATAAAATCATGTTTAAAAAAAACAACCTCGAACACGGTTCGCATAGTGACACCAATTCATCTAATCTCCTTCCATTCCCTAAGCTGCGGCAATGAAAAGTGCATTAGCATTCTGCCTTGGCGTGTATATCTAAGTGGCTTAAAAAGTGATTTGAAGTTGATTTGTATATAAAAGGCCCCCTTTATCCGGATTGAAGCTCTAATCTGCTCGGTGTCGCATGACTGCTCCAGGAAACCCGTTTGAGCACCTTCATATAAGGCTGGAGTATAAACGTAGGATGGGCTGTCATTAAAGTCCTTTTCACAAAAGCCCACTTCCTTTTACTGTCATCTGAGGGAAAGAGAGAGGGAGAGGAAGATTATTCAAGTTACAACCGCGGCAGCGTCTAATGTGGAACATGCAAATTAGCAGATAGATGTCACATCATGAAACATTCGCCCATGAACCAACGTGGATAAGTTTAGGGGACATTTAAGCCTGATCTAGTCTGGGGTTAGATGGAGATGCCGCAAAGTGGCTCAAACTGTGATTACACTGGGCTAACACGTGCATCGAGGGAGGTCTGCAGGCCAGATGTTTGGAATGTTTTTTATTCTCGTACTCGTCCCCCTCTTTTCCTGGTTCATCATACGTCAAACTTCTGATTGGAGACCGTATTTCATCTCTCTCGCGCACGAAAACCTGTTTAAACAGCCCAGCAGGCAGTATGAGTTATATGACAACCAAGAGCTTATTATTAGCATACTTTTTTCCCCAGTCCACATTCAAGTTGCGTTGTGCGTGTGCGCGCACGTCTCGGGTTATAATAAATGTAGGCGCCAATAGTTTTATTTGTTGGGCTAATCTGAATATATTAAGACAGCCTCCTAAAATGGAACATGTCATTAAGGATTAAATAGATGTAGCCTAATCATGTAAATGACTTTTGAAGGGATTAGTGTAAAAAGGAAAACGAATGTGGGCTTCAAAAATGTCCTTAGTCACTGCACATTTTGAGAGCGCATTTGGAGAAAGGAGGAGGAGATGCGGTTAGGGAGTAGGCTAATCCAACCACCGGGTAAAAAGGGCAGTTTTAGATGGCTCATATTCCGCTCTAACTGTATTGCACCGCGACACCAGCTCTGAGCAGCGGCGGGGAGCACCAAACCGGACGCACCCACAGCATCTGTACCAACACGTCGCTGCTTCAGGGGCAACTTCTCTTCTCTCTGCAAGACTTGAATGGGGGAAACAAGCGCACGGCGCACTGGGAAATTAATCTGAGCTGCACACATTTACGGGGAATCGATTCTGTGATGACTGTGAGATTCCGCAAGTAATATGCGCGACACCGTGGATTGCCCTATTTTTTTTTCCTCTCTCTCCCTTTCTCCTCTCTGCCCAGTTGTGTTTCCTTATTCATTGTGCGCCCTATGAAGAGCATTAACTATCCCTCCCTCCAATCCTATTGAAAAGGCTCCGAAAAAAAAACAGAGGGAGATGAGAGCAGCAAATCCCTTTTTTATTCCCCTCGTAGCGCTCAATAAGAGAAGAATGTGTTGCCTATCAGTCACCGAGGGGATCAAGTCTTCGGGACTGTCCCACGCGTTCAATGCGCCGTGCAGAGCATCACTGAGAGAGACAGAGTGAAGAGGACTGCAGCAGCAGCAGCAGTAGCATCCTGCCTGGACACTTCACATCATTTAGCAACCTGTCTCCACTCAAGATCCATTTAAGTCAATTAGGGCTGCCTGCTTCTCTCACCTTTCCACCCCTCGCACTGGATTGCGGCGCGGTGAGTACACATACACCTTGCACCCTGGTCAATTTGGTCATAATTCAACAGAACATAAAGTATTATTACAAATCTTTTGTAAGCCATCGAGATTTTGGGAAACATGCAGTGCCAGCCCCATGTTTATTTTTTTCCCTTATTGTTTTTAGATAGTTGTTTATTTTGAACCGAATTAGCTCTTTGTTCCAACGCGAGATTGGGAATCATTTTCGAATATATTTGTAACTGTAACTTTGAGATCTATCCACACCTTGATATTCAAAGTTAACATTTGACATTTTTATGCCCACAATTGCGAAGTGAGGACACGATGAGGAGCCTGGCGCTGCTGTTAGGGGTGAAAGCCGCTTGCATCCTGCTGGTGTCTTCGCTCTCGGGCACAGGGGCCGTCAATAACAGCGGCCGGTGGTGGTGAGTAGTCCACGTTAGATCACTGCTGTATGTGGTGATGCGTGCGTTCGTTCATTCATTCATTCATTCATTCATTCAAAAAAAAAAAAATCCGAAAAGAAACTCCAGTTTTACGCTGGTTTTGAGCGGGGAAGACCCCGCTGCGCTACCGTACGAACAGGGTTTTATTGGGCTACCACATTCCATGCTGCATGCTTGAAATAATGTGTTGGTTTTGGCACCGGTTACAACTTCTGTTCAGCCTTTGAAAAAAAAAAAATAGAAAAAAGAGCAACCACATGATATTACAGCTTGTGGGGTTTTAGCTGTCGTTTCCAAATCGTTCCATTTGAACTTAAATATAAACTATTTCACATTTTTGTTGTGTTTCGAATTTATTGTAATTTCAGTGAAAATGTCCAGAACAAATGACATATTTAATAATAAACAATTAGCATTTATAGTAATTAGCCTGCAGTTTGACTTTTTATCTGCCGAACTTTCTCTCTCTCTCTCTCTCTCTCTCTCTCTCTCTCTCTCTCTCTCTCCTTGCCTCTCTCTCGCTGCCTCCCTGTCATTTGGACAGTGCGGTTTGAACACGAGACAAGAATTTTCAGTCCAATGTGGGATAAATTAAATATGGATTTATTTCTCGGGTGAAAGGAATCCCATACAGGCTCGCGTTAATCTAATACTGTACATTCCTCTGTCTATACTATACTTCCAACTGCACAATATTTTTGTTATAGAACTCACAAATAAAATTGGATCTGGGTAGTTTTGCATCATCATGTGTTGCTTGTTTTAAATTCTATAAACCGTGGGTTGGGTTTGTTGGGGTAATGATTTAACGAAAAATTTTTGCGGTGCCACTATGGTCAGCAGTTGCGCACAACGTCAGTGCCTTTTCAAATATTTGTATGAATAGTAGATTGTCAGCTGGGCTCCAAGAAAGCAACGAGAAACGAGAAATAAAAACTCCGCGGAGTTTTGGAATGAAGAAAGCATCCAAAAAGAGGAGAATATTATTAATGTACCCAGGCCTTACCGCATTTCAGTCTGGGTCAGCCCTTCTAACAGGCCGAGACTCGCCCGCTTTTCCGGATAGTAATGCTGAACAGGAGACAGCCATTACACTACGCATGAATCAAAAATGTGGACACGAAAATCTCACAGAAATTGCCAGCAGATTAAGTGGAAAATTATATGTCATGTGCACTGAAACACTTAAACAAGTAATGTTGACCACTGACCACGAAAATCACTGCAGTGCAGTGACTCAATGTGTGTCAAACTGAAGCAGCACAGGTGCTATGACACTTTAAAAACAATATAGCCTAATAACACACTTGGATTTTCATATTATTCGGCAAAGGGAAACATACACATAATTATTGAGCTATTAATATCATTAAAAAAGTTATCTGAACAATATTCTTTTTGTTTATTAGAATAATTTAAATATTTTGCAGGAAGCATGCAGGCATACTGCAAGTTTGGGGCTTTAAGGGAGATGATATTTCAGTGATCTCTAAGGATGAGGCCAGTCTAATATCATGTCCATAATAATCACTTATTTTCACTTTGGGTAAAAAATGCGGGAACGTAAAAATGAACAGAGATACTTAATATTCGAAATATTACAACATGAAGAAAGGATTGTATTTGGAATTCCACTTAGCATCGGCATCTCACTGTAACTACGTTTATTTTGATGAGAGCAATACAGACGCAGAAAATTTTGCATTGTTCACGTCAAAGAGATTTATAAAGTGGTAACAATAATACTGGTTTATGCTATTTGCCAAGGCTGAAACCTGCTGTTTAGCTCAGAGACGAACAGTCTCCTTGTGGTCTTAGAACAGCATGTGTCACTGTTTATTATTATAGCACATAATGAAAAATGTAATTTTAAAGGCACAAATCTTGTGCCATGCCAAGACATCAGTTTAAGAGTTTAGAAGGTCACAGAAGGAGCTACATGCATAAAGTGCCAGCTCCCTTGACTCTGATTTCTCTTGTCTTTGTATTGTGCCAGGGGTATTGTCAACGTGGCCTCCTCCTCCAACCTCCTCACCAATTCAAAGAATGTCCAGTTGGTCCTGGACCCAAGCCTGGCACTACTAAGTCGTCGCCAGCGCCGGCTGATTCGGCAGAATCCTGGCATCCTACATGCCATTGCCACCGGGCTGCACACTGCCTTAAAGGAGTGCAAGTGGCAGTTCCGCAACCGCCGCTGGAACTGCCCGACCACCCACAGCCCAGCAATATTTGGCAAAATTGTCAATCGTGGTGAGCCTCTTGTCTTTGTCAGCAGGCAATTTTCGGACAATTTTGGCCAGGATGTAATGGAATCTCTTGTAGTGGCTTTTTTTTCCTCAAATTCTTTTCAAATTTGGAGAAAAATTGGCAAATCCAAGTATAAAAGGCTGGATCGAGTTCTAATAAGAAGTTTTGGTGTTGTTTCTTCAGGTTGCCGAGAAACAGCGTTTATTTTCGCCATTACCAGCGCAGGGGTAACGCATGCTGTGGCTCGCTCCTGTTCAGAAGGGGCCATTGAGTCATGCACATGTGATTACCGCCGTAGAGGTCCTGGAGGGCCAGACTGGCACTGGGGGGGCTGCAGTGACAATGTGGACTTTGGCCGGATGTTCAGCCGTGAGTTTGTGGACTCAAGTGAGAGGGGCAGAGACCTGCGCTACCTCACCAACCTACACAATAATGAAGCTGGCAGAATGGTAAGGATTTGATACTGAAATGTGCAGATTCTGTGTTTTTGCCGTAATTGTGACATACTTCAAATATATGTGATTTCATCAGTAGCATGTGGTCTTTCTCTCTGCAGACAGTGTCATCAGAGATGCGTCAGGAGTGCAAGTGCCATGGTATGTCAGGCTCCTGTACTGTGCGTACCTGTTGGATGCGCCTACCTAGCTTCCGTACAGTTGGAGACTTCTTAAAGGACCGGTTTGATGGTGCATCCAGAGTGGTTTATGCCAACAAGGGAAGCAATCGAGCCTCTCACAGAGCTGACCCCCGCCATTTGGAACCTGAAAACCCAGCTCACAAACCCCCGTCTGCCATGGACCTGGTCTATTTTGAGAAATCACCAAACTTCTGCTCCTACAATGGTAAAACTGGCACTTTGGGAACTTCTGGAAGAACATGCAACAGCTCTTCTCCAGGCCTGGATGGATGTGAGCTGCTCTGCTGTGGACGTGGGTTTAAAACCCGAACTGAGAGTGTGACTGAACGGTGCCACTGCACATTCCACTGGTGCTGTCATGTCAGCTGCCTGAACTGCACCAGTACACGAACGTTACACCAGTGTCTATGATGATCGGTGAACAATCGGGCAAATATAGGCATGTGTGAGGAGCAACAGAGAACTTCTTAGAAAACAGGTAGATGGCTGAGAAAGCCACTAGCACACAGGTGGTTTGAGATATTAGATAGAAGCTAGAAAAGCTTCAAGGCGGGTTAACTGATACAGGGAAATTTCTCACACGAAAAGTCTGTTTTTGAAAGTAGGAGATGGAGAAAAGCACAAATATATAAACAGGGTATAGAGGGAGTATACATGCTTGCTCCTTGCCTTTGATGCTTAACAGTATTAAGAGGGTATTTAAACAATACATCCATCCATGTAGAATGGGAATCATTCACATCCCTCAAATGTTTACACTGTGGATAAACATAAATAGAATTAAAGGGACATAACGATGTGGTGGAGAATTGATTGCTGTAAGCAGGTACTACTAGAGCCTTCTTTTCCCCCCGCTGAGGGCAGAAACTGGACACAATGTTTCACAGATGTCGCTGTGGCCATAGAGATACAAACATGTTCTCTCATAAACTGGTGAAGACCTCTAACAAGATGGAAGTTATTTAAAACAAAAGCTGTTGTTTTCTTTTATTTGGCTTCTCTCACATGAAACTGTGTGAAGTTTATCTCTTGGGATGGGCTGTTCCTTATTTATGTACTTGGACCCTGGATGCAGCCCAACCACTTATAATTTCCTCATGACATTTGTCCTTTTTATTTAGATTTCTCTAAAGTTGAATACACCTCAACCCTGATTTGCCACTCTGACTTACTGCAAGATGGTCCTGATGTTATTCATCAGGGACTAGTACCTGCCAAGGAAAATAGAAACTGTCTGGTCAAATCGTACAGAGACAAAGTGATTTGAATGTATTATCAATACACTGAATATCAAGATGTAGTTTGGCAATTCTGTGGAGTCGACATTAAATAAATAAATGAAATGTGACCTGCAGAAAATCAGCATGCTCCTAAAATGGAAACGGACGCCATTCTGAGACGTACAGAATGGCGTCTCAGAATGGCGACGCCATGAAAAGATGAAAAAAAGACTAATTCCTGTTAATACATATGTAGCGTAAAACTGATCCAGGTTTAAAGTAGGCAAGCTAGGCTGTAAAAAGTAGTTAAGTCTCAGATAAACATTTTATTTGGAAAAAATAAGGCCTCTGCAGAAGAAATCATATTGTATATCAGCTAAGAGAACCAAAATGCTGTAAATATTAAAATATATGAATATATTTATAATAATGTCATTTGTAACTTTGCTGAATGATTTATGCACCTGTCAGTGGCTGGAGAATATGCTATCATTAGTGTCGAATCGGGGGATGTTTGATTTTATGTCTTTTCTACTTTGGTGTAATGTAGCTGACACGCAACCATCTCTTACTAGAAACAGAACCTTATCACTTCTTTACTTGTTTCCTGTAAAAAACACTTGTGTTTGGTCATGCACTGAATATTTAGCATTTTTTTATGAGTGTAAATACAAAATATTTATTTCTGAGGATTTTTTATACTGTTATAGAGAAATGTAAGAGAATACATTTTTTAGAGAATCAAAAGATTTAGGTTCAACTTGTTTTTTTTATTGTATGATAGAACAATAAAGTCTATATTTTCAATTAAGTTGCCCTCCTGAATGTGTCCAAAGATGCTATTATGCCTGTTGTAGTTTCTGTGTTTGAGATAGTTTTGACAACCAACCAAGTGAACATATAAGCCTGTCCCTGGGTGTCCTTTGCCTAATCCTATTACCACCACCAAAGCAGCCTCTTTCTCCAGCTCACAAAACATCCCTGCATCTGTGCTCTCAACCACAGAGATGGCCCCTGCTTATCCAGCCACATACCTTATTTTATACAGTGTAGGGTTTTACTGCATTGACTGTTTTGCTTCCTTTGCTTAATGTCGGAAAGAAATAAAGAAATTATATGAAAAAAATAATGAAAACCCAAAGTCTCCCCCAAACCCTGGCAACCTGACTAACCACAGGAGTTTGGAAAGCTTTGCACTCTCTCCTTAGCCTACCACAGCGCTGGAGCAGCTAGGGTCCCCCAGATAGTGCACAGCACAGATACATTAAGGCCACCAACACACACCCAAAAACCCAAAGGTCCCAATAACAGGGCAACAAAGATGTAGCTGTAAGGACAGATCGATGGAGGGCAAGACATTTTCTGAATTTTTTGTATGTTAGTGTGAAGTGGGAACAATAGGGTAATAAATCAAACAGAGATTGGGCAGCATCTCAAAGAAAGTAGAGTTTAAGACCCAGATGAGGATATGAAGAGTGAATACTGCAAATTAGGGGGTTGCATAAGGTAGATGGCCTACCAAAACAGAAAGATGAGAGCTTGAAAATAATATCGATCATAGAATAATACATCTGATCGCTGCAAAGCTGAATTATATTCCTGGATTGTAGTAATAAAATGGATGAATGCACTCTAAAACAGGATTTAGGTTCCAGTATAATCTGACAAAAATAGAGATAAAGGCGAGGTTGGGAGACTTGGAAAGCTCAAAAATATGAAAATGGCCATCAGCAGAAATGATAGGTTATCATGAATACACAGAAAGAAACAAAAAAGAGAGAAAGTGGCCAACAGATTTTTAAAAAGAAGAGGGAAGACAGAGTTCAAATCCCCAGGCGTGAGAGTGAGGTGGGAGAGTTGGTAGCGAAAGTGAGTGGAGGGGGTGCTGCCTGTGGGAGTGCTGAGGAGTCAGTGATAATTAGCTCAATTAGTGACAAAGGCAGTGTAATAAATACCGACTTAGTGTCTGGGTCCCTGCTGGCCTCTCCCTGCGCAGCCTGCGATGTGGCCCTGGCCTGATGGACAATTCATTAAACTGACAAAATACCCCACCGTCCAGGCGTGACGCAGCGAGTTAGCCCCCTACAGGCCCAGCTCATTGTTCTAATTGTCTGGGCTGGAGTCACTTTGTGGCCGCCTCCTCCTTCACCCACTCCGCCTTCACACTCTGCCTTCAGAAAACCCATGGAGTTAATGCCCCTACCTTACTCTGTAAGTAGGTGATCGGCAGGTTGGGGGAAAAAAAAAGCAGTAAGAGTTCCTTGGGGTGGGGCGGCTGGTGGGGGAGGCAGTGGGATTAGCGAATGGAGGTTGCCTGGGAGTGCTGGGAGCAGCACCGATCGGAATGTAGGAGAGATGAGTCCAGAAGCTCGGATGCGGGACAAAGCGAGAGTTAATAAGGAAAGATTGAAGGGGCTGGCGACAATGGGCCGCCACCCGAGTCGAGATGAAATTGCTTCCGAGGATTATTGGGAGAGGGTGTGAGCGTTGTAGGCTTTTTGTGTGAGTGTGTGTTTGGTTGGGCATTTGTGTGTTTGTGCTTCAGTGTGTGTGCAGGGGCAGGGGGAGCGCTGGATTGATGGCTGCCCCTCTGGTTGGGGAGCAGGGGACCAGGGGAGGCTAACCGGCTGTTCCCACAGTCTGTTCTGCTGCAGCCACCTTTGACACACGGGGCTGCCAGGCGGCGAGCAGGCAGCCATGGTGAGAAGGGCACAAACAAAAACAACAGCTCCGTTACACAAAAGTCACTGTCTCTGGAAGGCCAGTGGAGAAGCGCAGGCTGGAAGTGAGGGCGTCAGGAGGGGAAAAAAAAAAAAAAGAGAGAGAGAGAGAAAGCGCAGGAAAGAGTGACATTTTTATATATAATCCTGCCCTGAATGTTGAGGATTGCCAATATCTGTATGACCCTTGACTTCAGGAGCAACGATACAGCAGTAAGAGATCTCTCTCTCTCTCGCTCTCTCTCTCTCTATATATATATAAATAAATAACTATGATAAATTCATTTGAACTGAAAGTATCAGCACTCTGTCACCAAAATTTGTTCTGTACAATAATGCAGCAATCAGGTCAATCACCAGTTGTTTTTTTACAGAGAAGATGATACAGCATAATGAAGGCGCAGCAGCTTCATATTAAAATTCCTGCTAAATTGTGGAAAAATGTTTGCCCGTTGGGTGGAGTGGACTCTAATTTGAAGGGCGTATGATAAAGAATTTAGAATTGGGTTTGGGTCACCGCACTGAATGATAGGCTGCTCACAGCGGTTGTGACGGACAATGTGGCGTGGCTTGGATCTGGCGCACGATGCTGATTTGTTTTCCATACTGCCCCGGCATTTCATTGTAATCCTAGCTTTATGGGCCAAATTCCAATTAATTAGACTATTGTCACGACTGGAACACCCTTACACTGCTCGTGTGATAATCAGAAGCATTTGTTTTGTGCCTTTAAATGACCACAGGGCTGTTATGTAATAAGATGCGCATTTACAGCCTCATCACGTACATCCTACTCTTTATAAAAATAAAATGACTAAATTATCATAAAATTATAATCAACTCAACCTCATCTAAAGTAAGAGAAAACTACTGAGTGAATTATTAGCGATCACTCCATGTGGGTCAAATTTACTCCTTAATTCAATATATAGTAGCCCATGTGTGTGAGTTTGCATGCAAACCAGTGTGTGTGTGTGTGTGTGTGTGTGTGGGTGTGTGGATGGCAGCTGTGAGGCAGACATGGTCCAGGAGAATCGTCCCCTAGCAACTGACCTTTTCGGCAGATGGCAGTTCCAGAGTAACAGCCACCCAGCATCACAATGGCTGTGGCCTCCTAACATCTCCATCACTTCATCATCTACTGGCCTGCCACAACCTATCACACAGGACAGAGGGAAGGTTACATGCGCAGCGAATGTGCGCATGCATATAAACAAAGTGTCCTCTCCTTTTTTATCCTCTCACTTCAAGTCCAAAAATATCCCACACACACTTCATTTTGAGCCTGTGTTTGACTGTTCTCATGTTCCTGGGGTATGCAAGCAGGCCAGGCGAAGGGATGAGAGGAGGATAGATTTAGGAGAGACACAGCGGACACTCACTGCTGTCCGCAAACCTCCAGACACTCTCAAACCACAGTTTTCCGCTGTTGGGTTTTCGGCACATAGTGAATCAGGGTGGGAATGTGGACAGACCACTCGACCACGGTGAGCAATCAGTATGATGTCTGTGGTCAGGCTCTGCGCCCCTGTGGAGTGAGATGCAGAGCGAATCCTGCACTTAAGGTGGGAGGGATAAAACTTTGCTGTGTTTGTGTGTGCGAGCGCCTGTGATACGCGAGCACACTAACAAACCCAAGTGTGAGTACATCTGCGCAGTGTGATAATATATTTTGAATCATCACCTTGCCCTCTGTCAGCACATTCACAGCGAGACATCTTGATCGCCTTGGTTCGATGGCCACTTCTCTGTTGGACGGATTTCTAGTCCATTACAAGCTCTGCATGGTCACCTTTAGGTGCCGTTTGAATGATGATTTGGAATGCACAGGCAGCCGTTTGGTGACTGTCCCCGACTCCTTAATCACACGTCTGTGCATAGTTAACCTGGCGAGACCAGACAAGCAACAACAAACAGATAAAGTGACATGTCAAATTTGGCTCCACTGGGATTAAGAGTTTAGGTGGAAAACTGTGCGTCAGAGTGAGACTTTCAACCACTGTATATTCTAGGGGATATCATATGCTAGCAAACACTGTAAGTTGTCCTGTAAACAGATCTGTAATGACAGGGAAAGACTTTGGGGCTAGGACAACCGACAGTAGAATATGTTTACAGACATCTGACAAGGTATGGGTCAAACACAGCGATGTTTCAGCACTGAGATCCACATGAAATATGAGCGCAAACTGTGGTGGAGGCCATGTGACACAACATAAGCCTGTGCATCTTTTCACCTGTCAGCAGGGATGAAGCCGGCATACATTCAAATCAAATACACCAGTCAGTGATAAATGTAAATGTATTTTACTTGCGTAGATGGCCTAGATGTGAGATCATTTGTGCCTCACAGGGAGTCATGAACAACCGCCGCAAATTATAATCACAGCATCTTTACCAATAAATCAGATTCAAAGTATTTTGCAGTTGGCCTATCTTGACATAACCAGGACCACAACATGTCATCTTTGAGACAATAAACAGTGCTGAGAAATTTCTGAAGGCATGGGGGTCATTATCTCTAATCTGGTAAATGCCGTTGCTGGAAACAAAAGGAGAAATGCTCAGTTTTTGGTTTTAATTACAAGCTGTGTTTTACAGCGACAGTGGGCGAGGGCTCAGGACTGACACAGCAGTAGAGGAATGTTTATTTGCTACAGTTTAGGAGCTGAGTGGCTTGCAGGAACTATGACACATTCCTGTGTCACTGGCTCTCTCGCTTGCAGACAAACTGTTGCGTTCACACACTGGCGCCCCATGTGTTAGCTCACAGCTGCACAGACATACAGAACTGTTCACTCTAAACTCATCCTGCACACTAAATGTGGCACCTCTGGACTCTGTAAGCACTGCCGACCTGTATGCTCATTCATGGCGACTTAGTGTGACATGGCTTACTGTGCCTAATACTTCCCGTGTGTGTCACAGTGTATGTGTGGCGGTTGTACAACAGTCACTTGAAGATGAATTATTCATGCTTTACTTTTCAGCATTATGGGGATCCTTGCCCACAAAGTGTGTGAAAGTGTGTGTGTGGTGTGGCTGCCTCTCCATCTTTATTTCTGCAGTCCCATCCATTATCCCTGGCATCTGGCAGCCAAAGCCTGTAAAGAAGACATTTCTCTTGGCAACAGTTTTTTAAAGGCAGTGACACAGGGGACAGCCAACCACAGGAGCCACACATCTTCCAATCTACATGTATACTGAGAACTGCTTGCATAACAGAACCGCCCAAGTCTCCCTTTCTCGTTCGCTCTCAAAACACACACATTTTGCTTTGTGACACACACACATACGCACGCGCACACACACACACACACACACACAGCTGCTCCCGCCCGCTCCTGTCTCTCTGCAATATACTCACCCAAGCTTTGAGCGCTAATCGCTTCCAGAGCCAGAGCAATCCTCCAAACTCTGCCAGCAGCCTTTCAATACATTTTACACTCTTAAGAAGTTCAATCTGGCTCCTAAATGAATATTGTGCGAATGTAATGCACGGTCTGATTAGGTATATTGCATTGATTTTATGTACAAATGTGTTTAATTTAGTTACATTAAATATTGCATGCTGTCGACATAGGTGATGTTCAAAGGGAAAATTGCAATATAAAAATATAATAAGAGATGCTGCAACTACCAAAAGATGCTGAAAAGGCACTGAACTCTAAGCACTGCCTTGCAGACGAGAATATAGAGAATATATGCACCCTGAATGCACCTGACTATGTCCTTTGTTGACACTCAGCTGCTGAAAAATAAACACATTCTTTGTATAATTGAAATAGCCCAATAAGTGCATTAATTAACACCACATGCATATGTCGTTCCATCCGGAGAACAGCTACAGTGAGAAGCTTCTTTCAACAGCAAGCATGTGGGGCGGCATCTTTGTTTTGCTTGGCTGCTAGTTTTAACATTTTTTGGCATCTTCTAGAAGACAAATGGGTGTTAGCGTGATAGAATAATTGTTTTTATTGTGATAGGCTACTAGCTGCACATTTATCTAGCAGCCAGAAAGTTTCCATCATAAATCTACTGGGAGGTTAGTCTGTTTACAGCTTGTTTCACTTTTTGCAAGACAGACAAGGTGGTTTACAAAGATCTGTGAGTTGTGTAAGTCAGGTGGACTGTGCACTGTTTTTACATTTATTAGTCCAGGTGTGTTCAGTGTTCAACTTTGTTTTCGCTGCACTGACCCAACAATTTATGTAGTGTCACTTGCCTTGGTAAAAAATGGGCTTCAGTTCCACGGATTTATTTCCTTTCTATTCTTCATATCCAAGGTTTCACAACAGATTGCATTCTCTCCCAAGATCCTGGAAAATGAATTATGAGGATCGGATGTTAATTCCAACTATTCTTACTGTTTAAGGGCTAGTTCTAAGGAAATGGTGCTCCACACAAACACAGTCAGCCCTGCTGGAATTTTAAACAATGACCTTGAGACAATACGGCTAATGAGTAACTATATACCCTTCCTTGGATTCAAAAAAGCAACAAGGCCATATATTTAAAAAAAAATGTGATTACAAAACCTTGAAAACCTTCTATTATATTATATTATCCTAACTATAAGCCGACCACATATGTGGCCGTCTATGTCAGTCCTGTCTCATCACTGTACCATAAGTCATGAACAGCACTGATGTTAAATAGTGCTGGTGACACAGTACAAACAGTGTCAGTGTCCAGGGGTTGATCATTAGAGTCGGTACCGCTGGAATTGTAAACTTCTGCCATCTAGTGGAATTGGATTCTAATCACAAGGAGAACTCCTTCGATTTCATACATTAAAGACTTATTTCGGTGTTGAGGAGTAACGTTGCTACTCATACAGTATAGTATAAACTATGCATGTGTGCAAATAATTGTAGAAAGCCGTGTCTTTTCTCCTGTTTGGAAATGACAAACAAATTCTAGAGGTGGAGCAGAAGAGAAGAGAGTTACCAGAACACCGTAGCCTGTTCCTTATTTCCTTATTCCCTGCGATGCTCGAAGTTAGCGATCCATCCGTGAGGCTATCGCGATCACTTAGACGAGTCGAAATGAATTGTGGGTAATGTAGGAGAGATGAAAAAGCCCACTTAAACAGCCGGAAGGCTAGCTCCCAGCCGCATCCTTTGTTATACTTCGTTTTTATTATTAAGTACATTATTAAGCTTGGCTTACACTTCTGCACAGGTAGCTAAACATGCATGCTACATATAAACACAGCTACATTTGTATTGAACTAAAGCTAACTATGGTAAGCTAATGCTTTCAATATATTTATTTGCAACTTACCTGTCAAACCATATTGCTTAAACCAGAACAGGGTGAGCATTTATAAAGTAACGTTACTTATTCATATTTGTATTATTCGATATTATTATTATTATTTGATATTATTATTATTATTAATTATTTGTCATCTAGTCATTTCTCTTTACCTTCCTTTCAGTTTCTTGTTGTTTTTGTCTGTTTTTTTTCATGCCCAGTAATTGCTGTATTATTTTGTCATAGAATTTCTATAAAAAAAAAAAATTCAAGCAAATATGAAAAAGAAGTTGTTACCCGAAGCTTTGAATTTGAAAAGTTAGCTGAAGCAACATCCAGACTCTGTTTCACCTGCATTGAATCTTAATTAGTATCATTGGTAACACTTGTGTTGACCTTACTTTTTATTGTCAATATGTCTGCTATTAAAAAGGCCATGGCAGGCCATACATACAGGCCATGCATAGCAAATAGAAGCTCAAAAATTGTAATTTAAACTTAAGTTGACAGTAAATAAAATTACCAAAATTTAAAAATAAAACACATCAAGTGATAGTATGTAATTATACCAGGGCAGGGATTTTGGACAGGGAATGCAATTAAAATTAAGCAATAACATGAGGGTTAAAATACAGTCACTTGAAGGGTAATTAATGTTTGAGTTTATTGTGCAGATATGGTCCCATCTTCATACCAGATGATGGCAGTAGTGCACTTTCTCTGTTTGCCAACCATCACAAAACACAACAAATAGTACCTAAACACAAATATATAATCAAGACGGCCATTTCAGAGTTGTCGTCGGCAGTCATTCAAGTTCTTATATGATTGTTGGTGTAACAGCTAATGCTGAAAACAAGGTATTTGGTAATTGCTTTCATGAAAGACTTCACTAAGGCCGGGCAGGTGCCAGCCAACAAACTTCAAACTTGGGAGGTGATAGACATCTTGTGAGTACCATGAAATTGACCTGCTCCTGTGTTGTGGATGTGGAATATGTCTTTAAGAGAGACACTTGACCACAGTACACCTTCAGTTTATAACAGGCTTTTCATAGCAGCCATTTCCATGGAGTAGTAGGTAAAAACAGGTGCTACCAATGATACTAATGAAGGTCCTCTTTTCATTTAGTGTAGCAGCCCTTTTAGCGAGCCCACATGCATGCTTCTATTTCAACTTACTTCCTTTAACTCTGGTAATCTGTAATTGATCAGAAATGTAAGATTAAAGATCAATCTAAACGTCTTTACAGTGGAAAGTTAAGCCCGAAGGACACTATTGTATTGTTTGGCCCATTAAATACAAATACAATTTTTACACTGCTGGCACTTATTTTTCCTCTAAAGGTTAGGTGTCTAGAAATTATTATATCTAGAACTATAAAAGTAGTTTTGCTGAGAATGACATTTTATTATTAATCCATCAAATGTTTTTTATTTGATTTATCGATTACTCAATAAAATCAGAAAATACTGAGGGTCCCTACAATTTAAAACAGCCTAAGATGATATCTTCAGACAACCAGAAACCCCAACAGTAAAGTGTTTCACATGGTAATCTTATTACCTGAATTGTTGATGATTAGATTTCTGTTGTTTGACAATTTAATTTTGTCTTGAATTTGTTTGATAGGTAATATATCACAGGTAATGCCATCTAATCAAACTAATTGTCACTGTGTGGTAATGTACTGTAGTTGAATTTCTACGTAGATGTATTCAAGTGGAAGTGGAAGTTCTTTAATCCAAATTTAAATATGCCATATTAAGGCAAGAAACCCCCTTTTCTTCATGTCCAGGAATTTCTTGTTTTCCTGCTGCGTTAGATTTCCAACAACATGACTTTGGAATGCTGTTTGGCAACCAACTCAAATTCTCAGATGGCTGGGCTTCCCACTAGCACTTCAGTGCACCGGATGAATAAGAGTCACTCAAAGCAGACTTTTCTTTCAAACTGCAGTATCAAACAACATGAAGGCAGCTGCGGCAAAACAAATGAACTTAGTTGTCTGTGATGGACAACCTAGCTCACGCAAGTCTCAAGTATGAGGGTTGATTTTCAAAAAGCTGTGGATGCACTGTGAGCTGTGCACGTCAAATGTAGAAAGTGACTAAAATATAAGTAGTGATGTTTGCACAGGTTTGGGGTGTAGAACTGAATATGTAGTCAATGATTAGAAAACATTGCCTACATAAATTTTAATTAAAGAAACAAACTCTACTTACAGATTTATCTGTTTCTACAAACAATGTCTTCTTTCACTGTGGTTAACTAGAGAAGTTGCAATTCCTGGGCTGAATGCCACAGAGTAGGGAAGCTGTAAAGTATTAAGAGAGACACCTGTTAGTTACTGAAAAACATAGAATAAGTGGACTCTATTGACTCGAGACGCAGGTGTTCATTGTGTGTGGTATAGTATAGTGCATTCTAAAGGACTGACAATATAGTCAGGATAGGACTATTTGGCCCTTCCATTATGAATATTTCATAGTGGAAGGGCCAAATGGAGCCAATATGCAAATATTTATAGTGGAAGGGCCAAAAGGTCCATAGATTGTGCAATATAGGTAATTAAGTAGTATATTTTAGGCTCCATGAAGGTTGGCACTTGGCACTTTACTGTGATTATTCAATGTAACGTGCCCTTCACTTTTTATATTATGTCACTGTATATTTATTATATTCTATACTGCATTTGTAATTATGGTGTGAATCAAGTTTTTGTATCGTTCTGTATATATGTCTTTATGTATAGAAATGAGCTTTCTGCTAATTGCAGAATTTCTGGTAAATGATTTGATGATCTATTCAAAACAGCAGGAACATCTACTGTCTTCAGAAAAAAGCGTAAACAACAACAGTAACTTAAAAAAAAAAAACGAACCTTTTCAAACCATCTTAAAGGTCATGCAAACATGAAGCACTCAAAGTTTCAGATAAGCCCCATTCCGAGTGAAGAATTTACTCATACGTTTGAGGAAATACATAGCTTTTCTCTTGAAGTCTTAACATGCAATATGGGCAGCACAAAAGGTTAGGTTACATTTTTATGAAAAAATATAATAAGTAAATAATTTATACATTTTGTAAATAAAGCCATAGATTGCATTGTGTTTTCTGTGACACTCGAGTTTCAATTATTTAAAAAAACAACAATAAAAGTAGGTTGTGGAAATGTCAGTCCCCATGTTTTATCAGACCTGACTTATCTCTAATCAGCTTTTCTTATCTTGTGAATTTAAACTCACGCTAAATGAGAGATTTTATTTGTAGTTGGCTTTGGTCTGTTTGCTAGTTCTTTAAGAGGCAATTGGAAAAAAAAAGATTTTTATTGAATTCAAAAATACGTACACTAGAGTTTGTCTTAGATATTGGAAAAGGCTGAATGTAGTTCCTATACTCTATACTCATCCAGATGGATGGATTTTTCTAAGGTTCATCAGTCATGGTCAGTTCAAATAGAATGACTATAGTTTTGAATGGTAATGATCAAACCTTGCAGCTGCATGCTTAAGATCTAACATTAATTTTTCAATACTGCAATGAAATAATGTAATCTATATGCTATGATGAATCACTGGCTGCCCTAGTGAAGCACTCCCATAAAGTATCTTTAAACTCCTCTCATCTTCTGTACCTGCTTATTCCTCATTAGAGTCGCAGGGGTCAGCTGGAGCCAACCCCAGCGCATTATGGCCAGAGGCAGGGATACACCCCAGATGGTCACCAGCCAATCAAGGGGCACACACAGCATTCACACCTACAGGCAATTTAGAGTCGCCAATTAACCTCAGCATGTTTTTGGACTGTGGGAGGAAGCCGGAGAACCCGGTGAAAACCCACGCAGACACAGGGAGAACATGCAAACTCCAAACAGAAAGGTCCCAGACCCAGGACCAAGGAGGTCTTGAACCTGTGACCTTCTTGCTGTGAGGCAACGGCATTAACCCCTGCTACACTATGTTGCCTCATCTTTAACCTAGAATGTTGAAAAAATATATATTTTTAAGCTAGAATGTTTAAATTGTGTATACTATGTGCAGCAGATACAATAGTCAAAGCACTCAGTTTCTGCACCTTTGATTAAATTATAATAAATCACATAGCAATATTTGCTCCAGCTGCTATCATTAGGATGTTTTTTACTCTCCTACTATTTATATAGACAGGTTATGTAATATTCAATGTCAACCTTTCTCTGATTGTTAACTAAATATATAGATTACAGGCTCAGGCTCATGAGTGTAAATTCTGTATATACGTTAAATCTGACATGAATCGATAGACAGCAGTATAAACTGAAAATCCAAAGGTCTGGTGTAAATATTTTATTTCTATTAAATTGTAATTATTTATTGAAAGATTCTGTATGACCTGTTGTGACCTAAAAATGTTATATTCTCGGTGAAACTTGTATCATTAAATTAAAAAATTTAAAAGGTATTTTTGTGAATTAAAAATTCAATTTCTCAAGTCTAATCTTTTCTAATCTCTAATTTTATGTATTGTCACGCTCGAGCTGCCAAGAAACTCGTGGTGTATTGTTAGTGGCTAAAAACCCAAATTATGTGAATGTATTCATAGTGAAAACAAGGGAAAATCACTTTTACAATAAACTTAACTTTATTGACAGTAAAAAGTCTTGAGAATATCGAGGGGCACGCATTTGTAACTGCAATAACATCTGGGAAAGCAACATGACTTTTTGAAATAATGAGGCAGTTGTACATCTTTAACTTTGAGGTAAAGTGTTTTGTCATGTTACATCATTCACAAAATATCATATAACATTGAAAGTTCACACAAGGAGACAAAAACCCATGCCTCATTTTCACTTCTTGAAATTACTTCACATTTAAAAAATAATTCACAATTCAGGTAAAAGCAGAAAATAACAAGCACACATGCTATATTCCATTCACACACGTTTCTCTACTTATCAAACCAAGTGCATTTTTTGATTACTTTTTTTTTCTCCAAACTGTTTCAAGTACATTTTTGCCTGCGATAAAAGGAAATCAAGTTAAACTATGAAGCAGCAAACCCACAATAACAAGTAAGAATACTGAGTTTGGTCTCATTCATGTTCCCAAAATTAACATTATCAGATAACTCACCATACTGTAGCAATAAGGTATTTGGGTGCTATAAAGAAGCAGGAGGTAACATTTCATGGACTTGAGGAATATGCTGGATAAGATTTTGGAATATAGCTGATTAAATACACCAAGGCTGAAACAAACAACACAATAGATAATCACAAGTGATAACTTAATAGATCTCAACTGATTCATCAATTCATTTTTAAATAATTAATTCAATATTAATTCAATTCAATTACGTAAATTATCAGAAAAATCTCAGCCTCAATTGAGGAGTGTAAAACCACAAAAGAATGATTTTTAGTTGAAATGATATTGAATTCTCAATCACACATTGCAGCAAACTTGAGTGTAGTAACCAGTGCAACGCTGTGGGATTCTGCGGAAGGCCGGCTCCGTTAAAAATACACTGCTGTTTTAAATTAGATGATCAATTATTGTGAGTATTATGCAATTCATCAGTGCAGTAGAACAATCACAGAAAGAAATAGTATAGCCATCAAGTGCTTCAGCAAAGATGTTTATATACTGCATAAGCAGGGACCCTAAAAGTGCAATCCTGTATAGGTACGTATAGCACCTCTGGACCGTCGCTGTCAGGATCTTACTGTACACACCACATGGCTCATGGTCTGATCTGCACCAGTATTCTAAGGCTCACTTTAAAATCCAAAAAACGTATTCTATATCTGAGCCCCGAATGCCCGATTCACCCTCAGGTGAATGTTTTCAAGTTCATTTCCTTCATGACTTTTGTTTTGTCTGATAGTCTTCTCACTGTGCAGCTGCAAATTCTCACTTCACTTCACACACTGTTGAACCATGCTGTAAACAATATGTATTCCTACAGCAGCACACTGCTGTAGAAGTTAAGGCAATCCATTTCTGTGCTTCGTCTGTGACAAAAGCTCCACCCAAACCCAGAGGCACAAAGCTCTCAGTGCATATTAAGCTTACCTGACACACTACACAAAATACCCTCCTCAACCACAAAAACAAAGCTCTTAGTGCATACTGAGCATACCAAATATAATTCTTAAAATGTACATGCCATGCTTTTTTTAACCGCCGATGCACATGAACCTCTCAAAAATGCTAACTAAATCACTAAAAGATGGCTAGTCAAGATTTTTGAGCACCAGTCCCCCCCCTTGTTTTTTTTTTTTTTTTTTAGTTAAGAGGAAATCCCCCAAGAAGGCACTTTTGAAGCAAAACCAGTAGTTTTGCCTGATGATTTAAAATGGGAGTGCAATCAATCATAGTGTATTTTGCCTCCGCTAAACTTTAAATGCTGCATTGTAAAGATTCTTCACTCGTGTCTGCTTTAGTTTAATAAATGTTATCACAATAAAATCACAAATCCTTTAAATTATACTACGGATTTAAAGCAACTGATCTGGTGCAGAACAAACGTGAGCCCATAATTTTTTTTTTTTTTTTTTTTTTTTTTAAAAAAAAGCAACAGTCACCTGTACTTATCTATTCTCCTCTCCTCAGCCCACCTGGTGCTCTCCTCGGCTGATGTGAGAGGAGAACTCGTAGCGGTCCTGGCTGCGGTGGCCACAGATGTTGCACTCGAAGGGTTGGCGGAAGCCATGGCAACCCATGTGGATGGTGAACATGACATGGTCCAGGAAGAGGATGCGGCAGTGCCGGCAGTGGAAGGAGCGCATGTGCTGGCCGTCCCTGTCCAACACCTGCATTGTCTCCCTGGAAGAAAGGGGCGAGCCGGGGCGCTTCTTTAACATGGCGGGGGGCACGGGACATGCTCGCTCCCACACGGGGTCTAAGTCTTTGGCCTGGCTGGGGCTGGAAGTGGGATGGCTGCGGGGCAGTGCTAGGGTTTGGTAGTGGAGGTGGTGGTTGTTGGAGGTACTTGTCGGGGCTGTAGCCCTTGTGCTCTGCTCTTCTGCTGTGCTCTCTGTGTCCGTAGAGTCCGGGCAGCCGTTGGGCGAGGCGGTGTGGCTGGTGACTGAGGGTTGATCTTCGCGACCTTCGCCCGCCTCCCGCCCAGCCAGGCCAAGAGACATCGCCGCCAGCCCACCTCCGCCATGGGCTTGGGGGCCCTGAGGGGTCACGTTGCTGTTGATGGAGCTCATGACCGTGCGGAGCTCCGACAGAAAGGCGGGATGGAGCTGAGACAGCGCGGGCTGCTCATGGTTCTCCCCTTTACCCCTGCTGCCTTGGAGATGCATAGCCCCCAAACTAGAAGAGTCTCCAGTAGCCTGAGAGCTCATGAGGTCCCCTTCCTTCTCAGAGCCAGAGGACAATTCATAAGGTGCTTCAGGTAGGTCAAGACGCATGTGTTTTTCAGCTATAATAAGGACAGATCAGTGATGAGGATCAATAGATTGGTCAAGGTGCACAAAACAAGTGTCTCGAAACACAGTAATAGCCTGTTGTCATTTGGATGACAGTTTATGTCAGACCAAGCTCTTATTATTTCTGTACTTTATCGGACGTCTTTCAAGCTGAAAGTAGAAAGTGTATGTGTAACAAATATGTTTTTGCACTCTCACTAAATATTAAAAAAAAAAAAAAACTCACCCAAAAACTTCTGTGGGGTTGACCTCTTGCGTTTGGTGACGCTATTAACCAGTCTATCCCTAAACTGGATTTTTTCATTGGATGGCTGGAGCACAGATTTATTCATCGTCTCAATATTTACTGTCTCTTCACCTGCAAAGAAAAAGATAGTTGAACATAATCATCACGGCTAACTTACTGTGTGTGAATGTGTAGAAATAGCTTAATTCTATATATTTGCATTGTCAATCATGCAGGAACTTACAGGCTTATTGAGTGTAAAAAGTTAGTGTTTGATTATTGCGCGATGTGTTACCCTGTGCTGTCTTCATATAACTATGGCAGCGCTCCAGATGTTCCTCCAGTGTGCTCTGTTGTTTGTAGCTGCGACTACAGTAGCTGCACTTGAAAGGCTTTCCCACCATGGGCGAAGAAACTGCAATTCAGAAAAAAAATTTGTATATATTTTATAATACACTACATATAACGCAATGGACAAGACAAAACCAAAAGTTCACTCTGGATGATGGACACTCAAATCGAATGTGAGGCAAATAGTAAATCATCATAACCCTGTTGTTTATTTATATGTTTATGCAGAGGGGATTTTATTTAAAAATGACCTATTATTGGCTAGAGGGTGGATTTCCCCATTGATTAGCAATTCCTCAAATTGCTCTATGTTGCTCGGAAGTTACCGCAGAAAAACGCCCAACTCTACACCGCAATGCTTCATCTCGGTAAACCATCGGAAGCGCTGACGTCAATTCGCCGAAATCCAATTTGTGAGAATGTTTTCTTTGAAAATGAACGTTTTGAGACCAGCGGTAATCCATCAAGACCTAAGAGCTGTTCACACACCTGTTCACATACAGTTAGAGTCACAGCAGGATTTCCTGTTATCACGAAGTGTTAAATGTCATATTTTGTCATGTGTCTTACCGTATTCTGGTGAAGAATACCTATTTCCTCTAAACTTCACAGAGGGGAGAAATGGACAATTCTGACGAATCTCTAGGGCTTACCATTGTTATAGACACCATATCGCATCACAATACGGAGTAATATTGTACTAAATTATATAAGTTCACCAATTTAATTAGTGCATTTATTAAAAAAAAAAATCTGGGAATTTGTTTCATATGTTAAGTTCTTTGTACACTCATTTACCGGCATGTGTGCGTAGATGTCCAGCCAGGGCATCTCTCCGGCGGCAAGCATAGTTGCAGATGGGACATTTAAAAGGCTTCTCTCCTGAATGCAACTTAATGTGGCGTAACAAATTCCCCTTCTGAGTAAAGGAAGCTCCACACTGGTTACACTGGAACGGCCTCTCACCTAAGAACACGCGAATGGATAGAGACTTTTAGAGGTGATAAATTCAAATGACTAACTTCATTTATTGTAGCCTGTATTTCCATTCAGGGTTATATTACATTTCATCCATAAAATGTAGATGTATTTTTTTGTCATGAGCACTGCTTTGCTGGTTGGATCTCACCTGTGTGGCTACGCTTGTGCACCATCAGCACGTTTGGCCCGATGCAGATCATTCCGCACACCTCACACTGGAGCTTCCCATTGGGCAGCCGGATAGGTCCTGGTGAAGCAGCGTTCGGACTGGCCATGTCGCTGTAAACATTCGCTCTGTCTCTACCAGTCCCGGTGTAATCTGTGCTCCCGTCTTCCATGGAGTCCCCTCTGTCATCCCTCTTGCTATTTTCTCTTACAGCCTCTCTGTTTTCTGGCTGTGGAGCCACTGGTGACTCATCATCACTGCACAGCTCAACCTTGATGGAGTTTGCTGTGTAGAGCGAGAACGGGGTGAAAACACACTTATTACCATATGTACTTTTTAATGATGGAGTCTCTACAGACCATGTGGCCACAGTGCAACAAAGGACATGATAACTGACCACTAACGGAGCGGTGTGGAGAGGATTGCTGACTGTTTGGAGATCTCGCTGAAGGGCCCTGCAACCCGCCATAAAAATCCTGTTCCGTTGATGACTCTCCTCCGTTGCCTGAAACACAAATATGCCCACGTTATTAAAGTAAATATTAAAGTCTGGAGACTGACACACAGAAGTATAGTAGTTTTCCCTTCTTATAAAAACTCACCTGGTGCATATGAGCGTCCATTGCAGTCATCAGCATTCATTCTCTCACCAAATGCCTGGGGAAAAGGAAGAAAAAACAAAAACCAAGAGATATCAGATATGATTTTTTTCCCATTCATAATGACCTTAAAAAATAGATTTTCCAAATTGTAGTCACATGAAAATTGCACATAAAAATGTGGATTACTAACCATCTAAAATATACTCAGCAGCTGTGTCTGTCTGTTGGGTTAGGAATAAAGCGAAGAAACAGTGAGCTTTATGTCTTCCACTTCCACTTGTCTAATACTACGTTCACCGTGCTGTGCTATATCAGTATCAAGTAGATTCTTCTGAACTGTGGCCAGAAAATGAATATGAGAGCCTCCACTTTTATACAAAGCTAATGGCCAAGACTGTTGAAGGAGGAGTTAAAAGTACAGAGGGTGGACAAAATTAGCAGGAACACCTACAATGTAAAGCAATCGATTTGAGCCTTTTGATATAATCTAATATATGAAGGTAAGATAAGATATACATATTGATAGGATATATATATATATGAATATATATACACTTACTTTATAAAGCTTTACTGTACATATTTCCAATATTTCCATATGCAGAAGATAAATAAAAAAATGTCACCATTAATTGACATAGAAACTGCAAAAAAAACAAACAAAAAAAACCAAACATGTTTGACTCTTAAACAATCCAGACTCTACAATTAATGTGTCTCCCCCAATATTCAACCTACACCCATGCAACCTATGTAGGCTACGGATGTATTTAATTTTTTTCAATCAAATATGTTTGTATATTTTCCTATCTACATTTCATAACTATAATCCAGTTCAAAGTGGCACACTAGACATACACTGGGCTATATTTGGAATACCCTAATTTTCAACATTTTTGGTGTCGAGTTTTTCAAGATTTTCAGACACACGTTATGTAGATTTGATGGAACCAGAGTTTAGGGTGATGCTATATTTAATTTCACTTAGGAAAAAAACAACAAAAAAATAGATGTAAAAAAAAAAACACTGCACCTTTTGCTCAAATGGATGACAACAGTGGACAGAGGAGACTGTGGATGCGTGTGTGTGTGTGTGTGTGTGTGTGTGTGTGTGTGTGTGTGTGTGTGTGTGTGTGTGTGTGTGTGTGTGTGTGTGTGTGTGTGTGTGTGTGTGTGTGTGTGTGTGTGTGTGTGTGTGTGTGTGTGTTGGGGGGGTGGAGAGAGGGAGGTAGGGAGGGGGCGGAGACAACACATCACAGGGAAAATTAATATCCTGGCATTGGCCGCGCATGGAGAGCAACAGGCGCTGATGCAGCCGGGAGACGCGCCAGTCACACCAGGGCACGGCGATTAAAAAAAGGGACGCGCACCAGCGCCGACCGTTGTCTGGCGATCCTGTAACTGTCTGCCCCGAGATGGGCGACCGTGCAGTAAAACGTACACATCACCGAATAACTACCGCGCTTCTCCACATACAGCGAGCTCTACTTGTTGTAGCCGCTCGGCGGATTTTTTTTCCGCTCCGCTATGACACCGATCGGCTCATGGACGGTCGAGACGAGCGGCGAGACACAAGCGGCAATTTGTTGCAGGAGTTGCGCCTGTCCAAATTGTCCGCATGAACGCGACTGTCATCCCGACATCGATCACGTCAAACTGGCCCTGAGCTATACACTGTTTCTCATGAGCCGTTGCTATGGCACCCGACCACACGACAAATGGCATTTACCCCACCAACTACTCAAAAACACCGCCGTACTTCCACATTTACGCCGACGGATGCTCTTACCAAGCGCCGCGGCGGCGTCCACAAGCTCCGTCCTTACCTGGCGACCGATCCGTGTTTTCCTTTTTAATTGTCCGGATAGCTGTTTGTTTTCCCAGGCGACGACAGCATCTCCGGGATTTTTTTTTTTTTTTTTACCTGGGAATCCCAAAGAACTTCCGGGCCCATGCTGGGATACAGACCGAATAATTGTACAACAGAGCTCTTGATTCAGTGATCGTCGAATGCATCGATGCATGTCAGCTGCGGGTACAGGTGGCTAAATGTGATGGAAATGGTGCCATAAGGAGGGAGAACTCACAGGCTTAGCAGAAGACTGGGCTGCAGCGCAGGAATGAGACATTTACAGCTCTGCTGGACAGAAAACCTGCGAGATTTAGTCAAATTATTCTTTGAGTGCTCAGACGCTGTTTATGATCAAGGCCTTTCCCGGAAATGCTCATGGAAAGTGGTGTAGGCGGGTTATTTTACTATTTCTTCTCTTTTGTGTCCGTGGTTTCTAGTTTATCAGCCTCATGCGTTTATTACACCATTATTACATTATTCAAGATCACGTTTCTTTCAGCATTAACCAGTGTAGGAAAGAACATGTGCTGTAATAGTGGCATTTTAACATTAATTATAAAGAAAACACACAAGAAAACTAGTAAAATTGTGGTGAAATAGTTTATTGAGATATTACACATATAACGCCACAGGGTGGCAGCAAACGGCTGCTTTTATCCTGTGAGAGAACTGCCAAGTAACCAATCAGGCAGCTGTGAAATGGTGTTTGTCAAGTGGAAGCATGTTACTAACAGATGATGATGTCAACACAATGCGTCCTCTCTGTTCACCGTCCGTGAACAATAGAAAATATGGATAAAAAAAAAAATAGGGGGCGACTTTTTCTGTTTTCTATTGACGGTGCCTGTGTCGCCTCAGAAGGACCTCGTACGCCTCGTGGATCTTGACAAACATTGCCTCGGCATCCTTGCTGGGGTTGTGGTCTGGATGCCATGTCTTTGCCAGCTCCCTATAGCTCCGAGTTATCTCTTCAAGAGAGGCCTCCGCTTCCAAAGACAACACCTGCAACATGCAGAAGTCCAGACACACAGTTTTGAAGCCAGGATTATGCTGGACTCATTTCCCCACTTACTAAAAATGTACAAAATGACAAATATTGAGCTATAATTAGTTCAACCTATCAATTATGTGTCCAGAGCTCACCTGCAGTGCCTCTTTTTCCCTTACAGTGTACTCTTTGAGCAGTATTTCCAGCATTTTCCTCCAAGCCTCCTCATAGTACCCCCCTCCAGTCAGGGCGCACAGGATTCGATATGGCATCAAAAGAATGTATTCAAACACATTTCTGAGCCAAGGCAAAAACCAGAAAATATCCAGCAGTGCAGCCACACAGTCGGATAGGTAGTACAAAGTGGCTGTGGTGTTATGGAAAATACAGTAACCCAGCGGAGCAGAGAAGGCCAGCCAAGCGAGACCCAGCCTGTAAAGCCGTGGGCCTGGACAAAAGGCGGAGAAAAAGAAAGGTTTTAGTTCATGAAATGATTCGAAGTGGAAGAATATCAGGTGATGCAGACATATCCATAAGACTCGCCCAGTCTCGCCACCTTACCTAGTTCCTCTGTGTTCGCCGCCGTCCGTGAGGGTTTGAACCTGCGGTGCTGTGCAGCGGTGACACTGGCAGCAATGCTGATAGGGAGGGGTGATAAGGTGCTGCCATAGAAAATTGGGGAAGTTATGAGACAAGCAGTCAGAGTCTTCTGGAGATCGGAGGTCTGCTGGCCGACGGTGGACACCAGATGAACTCCTGCGCCGACACTCAACGGCAGAACGATCAAGTAGAAGAAACTGAGGGAGTTCAGTCCGATCAGAGCCACCGTGCCAAAGTAGATCCCAACACACACCTGTCCAGCAAACCTGACAGGGCCTACGGGGGGAGGGGCCGTGATGGGGGGTCTTTTTCTCTCTTTCTCCGCATCTCGATTGGCCTCGTTAACATACGCTGGAATTCGTATGAACTCTCTGACCCAGCCAAACCCGAATCCTCCCAGGGTTAGCATCCATAACAGAGCATGGCTGTCTCTCCCTAAATATAAATGGTGAAGGCCCACAGGGCCCCCTAATGCCCACAGGGCATAGGCTGCCATGACACTTTTTACCATCCTGTGGCCTGTGGGGCTCAGTCCCTGCACAGAAGAGTATCAAACATTCTTGATGTGTACCTGCAATGACATAACACAAATGTTATGTCTTATTATCAAATCTAAATTATGTAAATTTTTTAGTCCTTCAGAAAACGTCAATGCATTCCAATTGAAAATGTATCCATTTTATGCTTTTATTTTAAAGGATGGAAAACAATCTTTTTGCATGCCTGTTTTCATGTTCTTTATGGTGCTATATTGACTCAAGGAGATTATAAAACTTAATATGCTATAATTGTTGATAATTAAGCAAAAACACATCATCAGTATACAACAAACAGCAGACGTTTAGATGTTAGGCCCAAACTTCTCCATACAGCCAATCCTCAGTTGATCTAAAGGCTCTATCAGGCTGAGTTTTCAGCAGAATTAGTTTCTTTATACATTTATAACAGTATTTGTGATGGGCTTTGTATAATAAAGACAAAGTTACTTACTGAGCCCATGATTTCAAGTCCTTGTCCCGATAAATCCTCTCCAGTCCTTTCCGTATAAAGTCGGTGCCAGTTGTTGCAACATTTGTTGGACTTTGGATCTTGACAATGAAACTGAGGCTGTGGCCTCAACACATGATACACATCAACATTTAGGCCTCTCAATCATCTGAAGTGATCTAGTGAGGTAAAGGTCTAAAGAGGTCTTTTAAGAGCGATAACACTATAGATTAACCATTCTGAGCACTGATTCAAATGCTGATCACTTGTTCTGTAAACCTTTAATTGAATAGATGCAGTTCAAACACAGAGCTATACATACATTATAAATCATAAATTAAAGATTTTTATTAAATTCACATCTGCAACAATGAGAAAAATTACCCCAAATGTATTACTATATTAATACAAAATATATTAAAGTATTAGTGCAAGTATTCAGGTTCTTTACTTACAATTAGTAAAAATCTGTCCTTAAAGAAAACTCATTAATGAAATACAGTTGAAAGCTAATCTTATAAGCATGCACAATTTCACCAACAGAGGTCACTACATACATTATATGTTAATTATACATCACGGAGTGAAATACATGTGAATGAATAATTAAATTTATATTGAACTTAGAAACAACAGGTACAAATAAACAAAACAAGAAAAACTATCCAAAAGCAGTAGGTAGAAGTAAGTCTACACATTTTGTCTTTGTCTTGTGCAAATCCTCAAATTGTTGAAATTTTAATGGTTAGGTTGACAAATCTTAACAGTCCTAAATCAATAGTCAAGTCAGGGGTCAAAATGAACACTGTCATATTTTTCTTTTTTTTTTCTTTTATTTCTATTTTTCTTTCAAGGCCTCCGTAATAGGGGACATAATCCACATCCCTCATTCCCAGAAAATCTATTTAGAATATGAATCGGTTCTAAACCTGAAGCTAATATGAAGCTTCAACCATCCAATTTAGTCAATATCTTTCCGAGTTACTGTCTTTTTAGTGCCAGATTGCCTCTTTTTAAAGATCCCTCCTCAATGTTTTCCTGTTTTCAGGAAAACATTGGAGATATTTTTTATTTTTTCATAACATCAAAGGCTGACCTCTCTAGGCTGGAGAAGCTGATCAAGGTGGGCCAGCTCGAAGAAGCTGGAGCCTCAGTGGCAGAGAGGAGAACCCTCAACAAACTGCTGGCCATCATGGACAACACCGGCCACCCTCTGACCATTATGGTCAGCAGCCAGAGAAGCTGATCAGCAACAGGCTGCTGCTGCCAAAAATAAGGACAAACAGACAAAAAAACTCTTTTGTCCCTTGTGCCATCAAACTGCTCAACTCCTCACTGGTGGAAGGAGAATAAACAGGAAAATAAACAGGCCAGGTTTATAATTCACAGGTTTCATTAATATGAAACCTGTGAATTATTACATAATCATACAACAATAATAACTAGGAATCTACACTAGTCGCATATGCGAATGTATATATGTATGTATGTATAATCTTCTACTATATATAACTAACTAGTCGTATAGAATATTATTTATTATATATAATATATTATAATATATTATTATTATTATTTGTTTGTATATATGTGTATTTATAGCTTATATTCTATTTACCTTAACTTGTAGTTCATATTTATAATACCTGTATAAACTCTTTATATATTTATATTTATATAATTGATAATAATGTATACAGGACACGTAACTGTGTGTAATTTATTTATTTCTATTTTTCCAACAATTGTGTGCAATAATCTACTCACCTACCTCATACCTTGTATACAATATATACACCATACCTTGTAGCAATAACAAAGGTGTGTTTGTTGTTATTTGTTTTTTTCCTCTATGTTGGTGTCGGTCTTTTTTCTTCTGTTTGTGTGTCTTAGATTCTGTATGTGACTTGTTAAAGCTTCAAATTCCCTGAAGGAACTTCCCAAAGGGATTAAAAGTCATATCTTATCTAAAGGCTGTGAATTTGGAAAATATCCCCTTTATTTGAATCAAAGCGAGCCCTGTGGTTCATGGTAGATAAATAAATAGATACATTTTTATGATTGACAGCTACCTGCAGCTCTCAGGACCTCCCCGCTCCCTGTAGCCACGCCCCCCGAGGACCCCTCCTTGCTCGGGTTTTTATTAGAGCTGAATGCAGCAGCAGCAGCAGGCTAATGCTGCCGGGGGGCTAACCAGCGACACATCCACGGCGTTACCGACAGGATGCCCCGACTTTTAACTTTTTAGCTACTTCCCCCAGTGCTTCTGAAGCCGGAGGACACTGTTATGGTGTCGGAGAATGGAAACGGACGACGTGTCGGTTCGGGAGCAACTTTTCCACAACCGTGTCCGGGAAACCATAGTAAGTGCTCGGGGCTAGCTGTTAATGAAGCCGTCGGTTAAAATGCATAATGAGGCTCGCCACCAACAATACAAGCCGCCACCTATTCGCTGCTCCCATGCTAAGTCGGTTTAATTTTGTTTGTTTTGGACGAGTCTCGGTGTGTGCTGCCGTCGCTTTGACTCACATTTCTGCAGTATGTGTGTGTGACAGTAAGTTCAAAGTGAGTTTGTGGTCCCGTTAATGTTTAAAAAGACATGTTCCGAGTGCTCGATAAAGTCTACAGTCGTTAATTATTGCAGGGATGCAGCTGGTGATGAGGCGGTGGTGAGGCACGAGAACATCAAGGAGTCTATTCAGCATCTGCGGCCCCTCTATTGTTTTTTCTAACGACTTGGGCCTCTTTTCAGATCTTCTTCCTGTCTGTCATGCACCATCCGCCTGCTTCATATGTTCACATTCATCCTGCTGTTAATAGCACATTTTTCCTGTGCTGGTCTCTCCCATTGACTGACTGACTGAATATCTGGTCTGTGTCACAGCCTCTGTTGAACTTCAGACTTGCCAGACAGATCAGTTGAGTTACAGCAAGGCAAACAAACACTGACCTTTAACCCTTAAAAAAAGTACAATCAGTGCTCATAAATGGTGCTTTTCAGATTAGAGATACCACTGATAGGTGTACAACAAAGGACGATAACGGACATTTTATCTACTGCATATTTTAAAAACCAGTGACTGTAAACTGATAAAGACAAACCTGAAGCACAGATGGTACAAGCAGTGTAAATGAAGGTGAACAGAAACTATGCAGCTGTAGATAAGACAATCAGATGGTTGAATGTTTATATATTAAGATTGAGTGATCACTAAGTCAGAATGAGTCACTGCAAATAGAACGTAATAGAGTAAACAAACCAATTAGTCCAAGAGACACTTTCACAAGGAAGAAAAATAGTTGTAACTAATCACATTAATTATGACTCCCACTTTCATGGCGGTGATACTGCCCATGTTCACTCAATGTAAAGGTTTACTAGGACATTTCATGTCACTGTTATTAGTTACAGCTGTGCTTTTCCTTCTGTGACGAGTCGCATATCTGCCGTGAAAATGGCATTTTGCTCACGATTGTAAAACTATCACGTGTGACTGTAGTGGGCTCATCACATGAGTTTTACATCAGCAACAAACATTGTCATTGTCTCTTTTACCTAATGATATTAATCGATAACTCCTCCTTAAGACACTGGTCGGCTTTCACCTCTGGCTATTAATGAATTTAAGACAAGCTTGTCCTTCATCTGCTAACTTGTAAAAGAAGAGAATGCCAGCTTTTGCATGCTAGACATCGATTTGATAAAAGTTCAACATCAAACATTAATATATCAAATATATTAATGTCCAAAATAAAATGATCAAATCAATACACAACATGGAAAAAATGGCAAAAAAGGGGGAAAACACAGAGGGCACCAAATATGTTTGTGCAGTACACATCAAAAAGCATAATTAGGCATAATAAAGAGCATAATTAGGTTAGCTAGTCATGTTCAATCAAGAAAAGTTTCTCTGGATATCCAAATACATGTCGGTAAACTGTGAATTAAAACATCAGTTTGATTTGTATAATAACAAACCTTTCATTAAGCCATGCATGTTTTACTTTTATTTCATTACCAATAAGAGTACTTATGCAATAAGTCGTTGAACGACAGTCAAATGGTAAAAATCTGTGGTTGACTTTCAAAAAAAAGAAAAAAATATATCGGTATGTGAAGAAACTTTATATATCTTTAGTCAGAGACTTTGTAGCAGCACTAAATGGTTCCAGATTCCTGCAAGTTAACAGCCATTATTCTGTAGTCTGTCATAATTCAGCTTCCAGGCTTCTGGACTTGCCCTCCTGGAATTTTAGTTCCTCTTTCTTCCCATAGTCCTGTTTGCCTCCTTTACTTCTCTTCTTGTATTGTAGGCTGTTGTTTTATTTAGTTAGTTTTATTTTCTTTCCTGACTGCATCTCTAAGTTGTAGGCTTCAATGTGTGTGTTTTTGGCACCCCAGATGGTTCTGGTAATCTATAGTTCCTGGTTGTAGAATGCTTAACCTGTAATTTGGGTACAATTGTTTCATAAATTAAAGCTTTGATTGCAGCTAAATATCCGTCTATCTTAATTTGATGGGACATTGTAAATCCTCTTGCATACACATTTCTGGCCAAAGTACACTAATAAATGTAGATTGAAGAAATAGTTTATGTGAGATAATAAACCGTAGAGCCAGGACTACACACTCACTACCCACACCCTGGGCTTAGAGGGATCAAGAAGGATCAAAATTGGCAAAATAAAAGGTCAGGATTAGATCCTGCTATTGAGAAATGTGACACCTGTGCATCTGCACACATTAAGATATCTAGTCACCCTGAGAAAACGTTTTGTACCATGTTATTAATTTAAAAAATGTGGTTGGTTGATGGATTGAAAGTAAATAGTCCACTGCATAGTGTGTTTATTAAGTCTAGGAGTTTTGGTGGAAGGGACACACACACCCATATATATTTTCTTATTTTGTACAATGATAAATCTTGGCAAAATATAGCTGCACACCTTCATGAGGATTAAGATTGTTACACCCTGAAATATTTCAAGTTATTCCTGGCTGTGAATGGGTCTTGCGTAATCTATCCTCTTACTTATAAACAAAGGCGTTTAGCTGGGTAAGACGCTAGGTGCCCCTGAAGTAACCACTTGTCCACTTGACATTTTGCTGGGCCGTGCTGTGCCGTGCTGTGCTACTGCCAACCTTCTGTTCCTTTTGAATTTCTATAGGGAGAACGAGGTTAGACAAGATGTGAAAAGGTTTGAGCTTTGTTGTTTCCCTTGTATCAGCACAAAGACATTCAGGTGACTTTGTGCATTTTAAAATGTTCTGCGTGAACTTGGCGCCCTGGAACTTTACTTTCAACACAAAGTTGTCTCTGTCGGTGCAGGAACAACTTGGTGCAGGGTCATAAACTGTTGAGTTGAGTTCCCTTTAACTTTTAATTTCTCACTGACCTGCTATGTGCTGCCAGCCCTCAACAATACCAATCAACACATGTCCTTACAAACGTGGACTAAGGGTGTTACTGCTCCTCCGCCTGTCTTCTCACTTTGTCTCCCATCCTTTGTTCCCTGCGTCTCTTTTGTTGGATTAACCATAGCAAATTAATCTATGGCGGTGACCTAGATTATAATGAAGGCAAATTAGACTGTATTATGGTTTTGCACACTAAGCTGCTGATATGTATGATCCAGTGTTTGTATGATGAAGCTAGTAGAAAAAGGACCAATGATTATCCCTAGTTTCACAGTTAAAAACTGTATTTCTCAATGGACTTAAGTTTAGGTTGGAAAGACTTATTACTCATGCAACAATGAAAGTCCAACTGAAACAACATTTTTAGCATATCTAAAGTCTGTATCACAGTAAATGAGGTGGGATAAATCATTGTGAGGAAATATAGTGGATCATTGAAAAGTGGAAATATTATAGACATGTGCATCAGGGATAGTGGAGTGGAAAGGAGTGGAGATTGCATCTAGGCAAGCTGACAAGTCATGTGTTTAACAGGAAGAAAATATAGTTGAAATTTGATATATAAAATACATGTAAATTTTTTTGGTATTTCTTTTGTCAAATTTAGATTATGTGAATAATATCACCAGTGATGTGATCTAAACAGTTTAAAAATAAATTTTCAGGTGGACTTTAGGGCCTGATGCTGTCTTGTCAAGTAGGTCGAAGTACATCGTGACAACACGATATGTTGGACTTGCATAATTGCTTGTGCCTGCTAAATTTTTTTGGACTCGGCCAGGGTGGTGGCTTCTAAGAATATTATAGATGCCATAAAGTAGAAAAGGTTCCAGATATCAGTACTTAAACTTGTCTTTAGTACTTGTTACCACTGACTTGTGCAAATGAGAAAGCAGCATATTTGTTTTCTTTTACAAGATTTTGTCTCTACTCTAAAGCAGGTCAACCTCTTGCAACTCCTGCTGCCAGATGAGGGGTCCATGCCCATATTCCACCCCATTAGATTCTGTACCATATGTCCATATGCCTCTGTGGTCTGTTATAAGATTATATATAGATTAATAAATATTCTTTATATCAGTATTTATGGTGATATAGTAAATACAAGGTCTCATCATGAATAAATAAATGGACTACACTTGTATAGCACTTTTTCCAACATTGACATACCACCTTAAAATTCTGCCTCTCATTCATACACACACACACACTGATTTTTGCGCAGCTGCCATGCAAAGCGCTCAGGAGACAATTGGGAGAAACTTGGGGTAATAGCTTTGTCATATCCCTCTAATTTCTTTGGGCTTTGTTGTTGTTCACAGTGCATGTGACTGTAACATAATATTCATGGAAACCTATTGCTTAAAAAGATTAATTACTCGTCCTTAGTTCTTGCTCTTGGGAACTTATTTTAAGAAAACTTTTTTTTTCCACCTGTGAGCATGTGGGCACATGTTCTGCTGTTCTCTAGAGAGCCTCTCTGTTCAATACAGTCAAATTTACAAGTGCTACGAGTCTATAACACCAGTGTAAATCAAGCAAAACCAATAACGTGCCATCTTTCAGGTTATTTGAGGACAAGTCAGCTCTTTCCGATAAAGTTCATCCAGAGGTACAAGTAAACTTAATCAAATCACAGCTGAGGGTCAACAGTAACTTCAGTGATGTGCACAGAACATGATGCTTTAGCAAAAAACTGAAATCTGGCACGTCCACTGTGTTCAATTTATCAGCCACATGATTTTATTCTACTGCCAGCACCACCCGTATATCATCTCCATTCAGCCCGCTGATATGTCGTCTTTGCTAAAGCATCAAGTGCTGCTTTTTTTTCCCCCTTATCTGTTTGTTGTTCTCTGGGCAATCAGTTTTTAAATCCAGCATGACTTGTCTAAGTAGGCTAATTGCATATTAGAGACACAGCATTGTAGGCTAGACAATGGCATACAAGCTACAGTGACTTTCATTATCATCAGCTCAGCTTTTGCTTGGTTTGATTTACATACAGTAAATCCAATTATATTCCCTATACCCAGTGTAATGTCAGGATATTCTGAAAAAACAGATAATGCTCAAGCCATAATTCAAATGATGTTGGTGAGCCTGTTTTTTTTTCATCTAACACAACCAAAAATCCTCAGTTGACATTGATGTTTATTGCTAATATAGAATACTACAGTCCTCTAACACACTAATGGTTTAATATCAAAACTAGTTTCTAGTCAGAATTGTAACTCCTGTATAACTCACTAACTAAATTATGGCATGACAAAGAGCGGAGCCAGACCAGAGTGAGGTATCCTTAAATGACCGACCACTGTGCATAGAATAACCCCTTTTGATGTTGATTATAACATTGCCTTTTCTCTGATGTTGCATTCAGGCCAAACTTTACCAATTTGCAGAGTATTCGTTTTGATCTAATTATATTAAATGTATCTTCATGTAACAGTACATGTCTGTTTGGCTAAGTGACACCTGTGTTAAATTCATCACTGTGTCCTTTGTAACTTAAATTTAGCATAGAACGATATGCTTGGTATGTGTCTTTGAACTCAATGGCCAATTCAATTTGTTCATTTTAGTATGTGTCTGCACAATGGTTAAGTGTGTACAGATTGTCCATTCTGCTGCAGGGACTAGACTAAATTAAGAGTTCATTTAAAATGTTTAGATGTGGTTCTTTTCATTAAAGTAAATGTCCCTTCATGTTTTATACACTCTTCCTACAAATAATTTAGCGTAAAGGGTAAAACGTGGCAGGCTTACCCAGACAACAGATTGCTGAGGTTTAGGTTTAGCCTAAATTTTTTGGTGATTTAGTGTGATGTCAGGCAATATCCTTACCAGGCAGCATGGTGGCCATCCATCACTGGTATTAACCCTCTTTTCTTTCACTGCTTTAATCCCCACTCTAGTATATCACTGTCCCCCATTTCATTCTCTTGGCTTAAATAAAGTGCCAGTCTTTCATCTGTCTGTCTTGGCAAAATATATTTGCAGCCTATTTTCTGGTGTTTTCTGTACTTTTGTTATGCTAACCTGTTCAAAACAAAACTATTAAAAGAGAAACATCTATTCTAGCCGTGACTGTTTGTTCCATCTCTTTACCTTTCCCTGTGCCATTCTGTTCTGTCTCTACCGGATGTTTTTGGTATTTGTGCTACGTATCCACCCACACTGTTAAGACCTTGCAGAATGCATGAATCAGAGATTTTGAGCCAACCAAAATAAATATGTTGCTCATTAGTTGTGCTGGACATGATGGGATACTTTGTTTACTCACTTTCTTAGTATCTGCTTGAAAAAAGTGAAAGAAATAACACTCTCAGATTTTAGCCGTGATCTCAAAGAGTAGAAAATAACACTAATAAAATTCCTTTCCGTTTCTTCTGCAGATATGTGTACTCCTGTTTACATGCCTTTACATGGTCGCCTACTTCATACTTACCCACTTCAAGAAGACAGCAGAATATATCACAGGTGAGTTTTAAAGCCACTCTGCACCGTGAGAAAGATTTACATCAAAAGTTTCTGGAGAATTGCTAAGAGGAGAATTGATGGTTTTGAGAAGTTGACTCTTTACATGAATGTTGCAAGATTCTTGTTGCAAGCACAGGTTTTGATCTGTCTATTTTGAGTAAATGGTCTCCTATTTATAGTTGGTGGGGGCAAGATTGGTGCAGCAGTATCTTGTTTTAGCCACAGGGATGTTGCTTATTTCTTGAATCTTACAAATAAACAATGTCCGAATCAGAGGCGATTTTGGGGAGTGGCCAAGGGTGGCCAGGGCCACCCCTGGAATGTCATTGGCCACCCTGCTGGCCACCCTAGATCCAGGGTCCTCCTGTGGGGGGACCCTGGAGTTTTATAGTGTTAATCCTTCTTGTTACGCCGACTAACAATCACCAATATGTTCATGTAACACACCAAAATGTCGACAAGAAACTCAGCTACAAGTTTATTTCAACCATTATTAGCTTAACAAAACACAATTGCAACGCTAAGCAATAATATGAGCACATAGTGAAAACACGAATCGGTAACTTTCTGTATTTCCATGATCATATTTCTCCGACACCGTATTCACCGCCAGTAAACAGGAAGTCGTTAGAAAGCTCACACTCCGATCTACAGAGGTACCAAGCTTGTCTCTGTGAGGTGAAGGCTCACTCCTCAGTCTTTCCATGAACCGCGGAAAAAAAACGTTTTCTCTTAAACGATACAACGATAAATTATGTCATATCTCTGCTATTTTTCAATAAAAACTTGTGTTTGAGCTCATAAAAACGCTACAATCTGCTATTTCTAAACCTTCCTCATCATTTTGAAGTTATTTTTATTCAATCCACGCTGTTTCTGAAGTCAGAGACCAGATTGTTTATAGAGCGTGAAGTTACTCCGTATCAACCTATCTTTGTAAAACGCCCTGTGTGATTCTACGGTGCGTGATACGTCAGATTAGATCACATGACTCGATTCTATTGGCTCTGACGCTTCCATGGAGGTGTCAATCACCCCAAATAGGATCCAATAGGGTCTCAGATATCACCCTCTCTGTCCCTCCTCCCGTCCAGCTTTACGCACACAGCCCAGGTCAATGCATATGTGCCCATAAATAGATAGATAATTATTATAGAGTATTATTATATATAATGTATCATAGTACTCGTATATAATTATTATTTAGCATATTATATGGTATATATGTCATTATTAATGTAATTTTTAATAATGTGCCAAATGTGCCAAGATCCAGATCCACCTGGACACACCTGAACTAAAACATCTCTAAAATCAGTCTGGTTCATCTTATAAGGCTGAACATTTGTGCAATTACTTAACAAACACTTAATTTGCAAACACTTAATTTTACTGATCCATGGGTGAATTGGGCTACTAACACATGATTTTCAGGTGAATTTCAACCCAAATAGATGATTTCTTTGGGGCGGAGCAAATTTTTTCACTTTTTTCCTTTATTCTACCTGGATTTACATTTTAAATTGATTCTGGGACTCCTACAACTATCCCACAGGTGTTAGCTTTATTTTAAACCCAAGATCATTCAGTAAACCCCTGTAGTTGTGGAGATATACTGTATTAAGTCTGAGCATGTAATTTTCGAGAGGTAGACTGATAAATAGGCCTAGAGAAGAAGAGGTTAAGACTTTTGACATCTTGAAGCTACACATCTTGGAAAGTATGGATACTACTGGAGATACAATTGATTCTCCACCTTATGTAGGAACTGTGGTTTGTATTCAAAAATGGCTTTAGGACAACATGTTGTTATTACACCCCCTTCTTCATGCCCCAATCAAAATGTATTTTAACCCCATGCACTGAAAATCTTTATCTAACATTGAAGTCAAGAAAAGTTGTTTTAGCAGTTCTTCATAATAATCTTAAACATTTAAAATTTTCCATCTGATATCAGATGGGTTTACTGCTCTATTGGTCAAACAAAGTAATAGTGTATATAAGGGGTCTCAAACTCAATTTACCTGGGGGCCACTCGCACTCATTTTCCCTATTCTTGCACACGTGTAACGTCAGGTCTGGTGCTTCGGAGCACCCGGTTTGAGTGACAGCCACACCGGCGTGTTGTTTATCTCTTTAAATGTGTATTCAGCAGCACTGGTGAAGGCAGCAGCGGCGGGTAGTTTACATCCGTGGTTTATACGTGTATTCAGCACTGCTGAACCGTGGGCACAGTCACGTTGCCGGTATAGTCCGGGTGCTCCGAAGCTGTCAGCCTTCGAATGACACAGACTTAACTATTTAGCACGGAGGTAGTGCTAACTCCGGTGGCCGGGAACCCTCATTGCTGCAAATAAAAGAAACGCTGCAAAAAAAAAGAAACAGCGCTGCAAATAAAAGAAAACTACACAACGGAAGTGAATTACCGGGGACAATTATTGGCGGTGCACCAGTAGTTTTCTATGTGAGCAAAGAAGAAGAGGTGTTGTAAAGCAGAAGTAATTCGGGGGGCAAATAATTGTTTCTTCTTCGTATTTCTCCAAAAAATGTGTGTTTACTTGCCAATGAAAATGACCACAACACACAGATCCCTCTCAGTCACAAGGAGAACAACAACCCTTGTGTTAAATAAAGATTTAAAAAAAAACAAAGCATTTTTTTCCAGTTTTCTTCATCAATCATCCTTGCATAACCTTCCATAGTGGTCATATAGCGGCACCTACTGGAGAAACAATTATTTGCCCCCTAATTACTTCTGCTTTACAACACCTCCTTTTCCTTCATATTCTTCTTCTTCGCTCACATAAAAAACTCCAGGTGCACCGCCAATAATAGTCCCCGGTAATTCACTTCCGGTGTGGAGTTTCCCTTTATTTGCATTGCTGTTTCTTTTTGTTTGCAGCGTTTCTTTTATTTGCAGCATTGAGGGTTCTAAGGTACTAAACTCGCGCTGGCCGCACTAACATTAAACTTTCATATCAAGGCGGGGGCCTCAAACTAGTGTCTGGCGGGCCGCTCAAATCTTGCTTTGTGACATCAGAAGAAGGCTGAGCACAAAGTTCAAAAGGGGTAATTATATGGAGGACTAATGTGAAAATTAGCATTAATCAATTGTGTTTACTACTAGAAAATAGTCTATTTAAAGTTTACTGGTGCTTTCCTTTAAAATGCAGGAAATGGCATCTAAGAAATACAACATTTCCTGTGGGAGGACCCCCAGGCTCCCGTATGTGTATATAATTCCATGGCCACCTCAGACTATATTTGTGTGTCACCTTGGCCACCCCAGTAAAAATGTCCTGGAAACGCCCCTGGTCCGAATGTCATCATACTTATTATTTTTTTTAATACAAATCTTAAGTCATATTCATCTACACAGTAGATGTAAATGTTTTTAGATTTGAATACTATACATAACTGGTGGTTCAGTGCGTTGAGTTGCACCTTAAAAAAACAGAGCCATATTTGCAAAATGCAGCTCAAGACAGCTCTGGACATTGGCTGGAGCAGCTCAGAGGTGTAGAAGCAGTGTTATGCAATGACCATTTTAAGCAGTATTCCTGTGGATCAGGAAGGTGGAGGGGCAGCGAAGAATGTTGCTGCAAGATAAACAGAGATGTACTTATTTGAGTTGTAGCTTAAGGCCTCACTACTTAGACTAAAACATCTCAAACTGGATCTTTACGCATACAGCCAACAGCAAAAAAATAAACTGGCTTCACTTTTATGAAAGAATTTATGAAGCAGTTCTTTACATACAAGTAGAGGTGAACACAGCTTCTCAACTATGTGAATTTGATGCTGTTCTTTGTCATTTATAATCATAAACTGTTGATCAAATTTAACATTTGAAGACATTACCTAAAGTAGTTAATTGCAGCCCTATAAATGCACTTTTGCATTTTCATGTGGTTGAAACAACAGTTTGTTCTCCATTATTGAAACAAATAAAATCCTGTTTAAAGTTCTTTGGCGCTATGGGTCTGATAGTTACATAATGAATCCAATAACTTGTCACGATTGGAAGCATGTGTCCAACTAGCCAGGTTTCCTGGCTCCTCTGTGGCTGGGCGGGTCGGATCTTTTGTGTGTGTGTTTTTTTTTATTTTTTATTTTTTAAAACCTGCTATGCATTAGATCACTGTTGCAGAGGAATGGTTGTCTGTATCAACAACAACAAACTGGTTGTGCCCTGCAGCAAAATGACGATTGTGAAATGCTATTTGACAGTTATTTTTGACATTGGGCCAAGAGCAGTTTTTGCTCCTCAAGTTTTACTTCCGTGTTAAATGTCTGCTACATTTGCACCGTACAGCGTGCAGTGGTGTACTATGTACACTGCAGTTTTCCACATCTGTAGCATGTTGCATGATACTAAACAGGTTTTTAGGGTTTTACCGGGTATTTTGGGCATGTTGTTGTCGCTTCACTCTTTGCAGTTCTTCTGCATTTGTAATGTACTTTTTACAGGAGACTCTCGGTCTTGCTTGAACAGAATGTTCCTTCCACACCCCCCCACTCACTCCCCACTCTGAGGCCAATGAAACTACTGCTTTTTCTACTGCAGCTTTCCCCTATGTATATATATACAACAATGCACCCACTTCCCCTAACAGCTATTTCCATTCCAGTGACAACGAAGTCAAATTTATTCATAAAGCATAATTTAACAATTCTTGTTGACTGAAGTGCTCAGCAGACAAGTAATGTGTTGTTTATAAGAAATATTGACATAAACAACAAGGCACATAGCTTATAAGCACAAATAAACAAACCATTGGCATGGGTACAAGCCACATCAGGAGGATTCAAACACGATTGAATAAAAGTTGTTTTGAGGAAAGACTTGGAGTCGATGGATGGGGAACAGATCTGATAACACAGACTTGTTCTCTATTAACATGTTGGCATGCTATCTAATCACATTCAGAATGTGTTTAAACCTTCTGTGATTCCCAAAGTTGCAACCTAATTATATGTCTATCAAATTCCTGTGAACAAGTCGGCCACTTTACTCAACAGATGTAATCCTCGTTTCTTTGCTCTCTTTCAGATGATATTGAAGATGCCACCGTCAACAAAATTGCGTAAGTGAAAACCTGTAATAATTAACTGACCCACAGCAATCTGTTCTTGCACACTCTGATTAGTCATTGTGAATGGTGGAGCAGATGCCTTAGTCAACGTGACATGTGTATTGGCCTGAGGCCCTGTGACTGCAGATTTATTGCGCTGCATGTGCTTGACGTTTGTGATGGGACAGTCTCTCTGCCCTTTGTCCCTACACGCTGGCACTGTATTACCTTACCACTGGCCACCCAAGGACGTACTGTCAGGCTGAGGCTAAATACACACACACACACACACACACACACACACACACACACACACACACACACACACACACACAGACACACTTATAGCCTGTCTCTTTCCTTCTCCTAGGCTGTGGTTGTGTACGTTCACCCTGTCTGTGGCAGTGTGTGCTGTGCTCCTTCTCCCCATATCCATCCTGTCCAATGAGGTGCTGCTCACCTTCCCACAGAGCTATTACATGCAGTGGCTCAATGGATCCCTTATCCACGGTACATATTATTGTATTTACACCAAAGCATCAGCTGATAATTGTAGAATTTTGTCACACAAAAGAGGACATTGCTGTTATAACTGGATCCAATTTAATTAGAAACACTGGTAAATCAATACTACACAGGCCAGTGTCCAAACATCTAATTATAATGGGCAGTGTGTCTGTGACCTTACTGGGTTCATTGTTTGAGGAAAAAAGGTCCAACTGTTCCTAAATAGCTGCTGTTTACCTCAGTTGAGCTCCCCAACTCTGCTGCAAATGTAATTGACCAATGGAGATGTAAAATAAATCCCAAAAATCAAACAGGTCTGTACTGTCAGAGAGCTGAGAGTTTGAGCAGCTTTTTCTGTTGTTATGAATTTGAACTTTTGCAACTTGTTTGCTAAACCTTTGACAAGGTAGCCAGTCTTCTCATACTACATGGCAGGACTATGCCGCACAGTGGTTTATAGTAGTATTACCAGAATGCTTTGCTGCAATTTAGCCCTGACTAATATCTGGAAAATGTGCCTTCCTCTCGGTCAGGCTTGTGGAACCTAGTTTTCCTTTTTTCCAATTTGTCCCTGGTCTTCCTCATGCCCTTTGCCTACTTCTTCACGGAGTCTGAGGGATTTGCAGGCTCCAAAAAGGTACCAGCTTTATTTGTGTTTCAAAACAAATTTGACAGCATCTGCGGTGGAACATGTCGATAAAAGGAAACATGTTTTGTGCGACTAGGGTGTGATGGCGCGCGTATATGAAGCAGTTGTGTTGCTGTTGCTGCTGGCTCTGCTTGTGCTGGGCATTGTGTGGGTGGCATCAGCGCTCCTCCACGACAACATGGCCAGGAAGAGCCTCTACGGTGAGTCACCTTCATTATATGTGAAGATCTTTTGCTGATAACAAGTGTCACATTTTTTTTATATAGATGCTCATTCTCTCAAGTTTGATTTTCAGACCTGTGGGAGTATTACCTTCCCTATCTGTACTCGGGCATCTCTCTGTTTGGAGTGTTGCTGCTTTTGTGTAAGTACTATGTATCTTACAAGAGGCAACAAATATATATATATAGTCTACAGTATGACATGTAAACATCACAATTGCTTTTTTTTTTCTTCCCAGTGTGCACTCCCTTTGGCTTGTCCCGGATGTTCAGTGTAACTGGAAGCCTATTAGTCAAACCCCGTGTGAGTGCCAAACCAATGCGTCAAATATAAATTAAAAAAAAAAAAAACAATAGTAGAGTTTACAGAGCTTTCTGAGTGTGAGTTAGGTTGCTTACAGTTACTTAATGGCAGTACATTCATAAATTAGTATTAGTATTAAGTAATTAACACATTTTAGGACAAACTACATAATCAGAGATATAAAAATACTAATTTCACAAAGCATATACTTGAAATGTGTGTTGTCAGACAACTATATTTTTAATATTGCCTCCCCCTTTCAGCTTTTGGAAGATGTAGAAGACACCCTGAGTTGCACATCATTTGAAGAAGACTCACTCTCCAGGAAAATGAACTGTGAGTTGGTGGCAATGAACACACTATTTTTTGCACCATCTAATGATTCAATTAGAAATTAACTGTGATTGACTTTTTGTTGATTGTGTTTTGCCTGTTTGAAGGTGGTAGTACGTCATGCTGGGTCAGGCTGAACATGGAGGTGATGAAAAAAGAGTACCAAACCGCCCGGAGCAAGCGCATCGCCCTGGGTAGGATTGAGTGAACAGGCTGCTCTCTGCTGGGCTTCTCTCACAGTGATTACAGTGAATAGTCATTTGTTGCTGTATACCCATTGTTGGTTGCTCTTCGTCCTCACTTTCCCCACAGAGATGCGTAGGAAAGCGTCCCCATGGCAGCGAAACCTGGGTTATCCACTGGCCATGCTTGCACTCCTAGCGCTGACGGTACTCACTTTTCTATTCATATATTCACTAGTTGTTTTTTTAAATTTATTCATTTAGACAACCATTTTTTATTTATGTTGTATATCGTCTATATTGTCTTTTCAGGTGATGTGTGTACTGATGGTCTGTTTCAATGTGTTGGAGTTGCTCCTCGATGAGACGGCTATGCCCAGAGGAATGGAGGTGCAGTAAGAAACTGTCAACATGTCATACTTGGCCTGCAACAGCTTGTCATCTGTGCACATAAATGATTGCTGTTTTTTTTGTGTGTTTTAGGACCCTCACCTGGGCATGGCCTCTTTTTCCGTGTTTGGCTCACTAGGTGCTGCAGTTCAAGTAGTCCTTATCCTGTATCCTTTTATCCCTTTCACTTTTGCACAGTGTTAGCTCGTTGTGCCCATTTGGCCACTAACAGACTGTCTTTTATATCTGACCAATGTGTGTAGTGCTGATTCATATTGTCACATTTATACACATTTAAAATGACCATTTTTATTCTTGATTGTGTTTACTCTCTGTGTGAGTATTTTACTCTTCTTCCCTGTTGTCCTTAAAATGACTGTCAGCTACCTGATGGTGTCCTCAGTGGTGGGTTTCTATAGCTCTCCTCTCTTCACTGGCCTCCTGCCTCGTGCACAAGACACCAACCTCACACAGGTATCTGACAATTAATCTTTACATGTATCCAAAGCCCCTGTCAGACACTCACTGTCCCTTTTCCATAAATGCATTGACTATAATCTTTACCCTATCATTTTTTGCACAGCACAAGTAAGACATGGGGGCAAAAGCAAAATAAGTTTTAAAATACACCAGTGAGAAAACAGAAAATCTTTTTGCAAATATTTTTACTTGCCTCTCTCTGTGATCCCTTTCAGTCAAGAGATCCCAGCTATTGTGTGAACATTGTCTCTATCTATAAATGTCCTGTCATATCTGAAGAAAGCCATAAGGAACATTCACATAAAATCGCCTTTGTCAGTGTAGCATAATTACAGTCTGAAGAGGTCTTTATGTTATGAGATATTACTATTAACTGATGATGCACTGTTTACTCACCTTTACATTTCTATTCATTTCAGATAATTGCAAACTGTGTTTCACTACTTATCCTGAGCTCAGCACTTCCAGTCTTTTCACGCACAATTGGTAAGAGCATATGACTATGTACTCAAGTGTTGCTGCAATAGAACGTTGCTTGCACTTTATATAATGTCCACCAGAGGGCGTTTGTTTGCTATTAATCCTGTGGTGAGGCTGCTTGAGCATTTGATTTACAAGTAGAACATTTTTCTTTGCTTCCATTGTGTTAGGGATCACCCGCTTCGATCTACTGGGAGACTTTGGTCGGTATAACTGGCTTGGAAACTTCTACATTGTTTTCCTGTACAACATGCTCTTTGCTGGTCTCACCTCTGCCTCCCTGATCAAGACCGTCACCTGGGCGGTACAGCGAGAGCTCATCCGTGCCTTTGGTCAGTCTTTCATTTGTAATTTAATAAAAATACATTGCACGCATATATTTTTGTGCCTGGGGGCTGTGTAGAGCTGAAAATTCGTTACAGTTGGTTTTGTCATATGTTTTCCCCCAGTTTGGCCTCATTTCCCTATGGGCTGGTCTCTTTTCCTCAGATAAAAAGAATACAATTCTTTCAGGAAAGTGTAAAGGGACATGAGGAGAGTCAGGTCCCCTTGGGGACCTTCAGGCAGACTGCCCTAGACCCCTCGCAGTACACACACCCTCTAACCCTCCACCCAACACAAACATGCGCTCAGAGCATGAACACGCCACACACACACACACACACACGCACACAGTCCTTTCCCTTACAATACAGATAGCATCTCTGCACTGTGGCAGGTCTCCCACATTTTCCCTTTGCCTCCCAACTCACTTTTGTTCTGTGATTAATAGACTTTCTTTTCACATAAATCATTATTTTTCCTAGCTTTGCAGGTTTTTGCGCTCCACCTTGCGATTGTGTTTGATCTTATGTTCCATTTTTTTTTTTCGCAGGTCTCCACAGGCTGCCTTTAACTGTGTCACGCTCCACCGTCCCCTTCAGACTCCTCCTGGCCAGTGGACTGTCTAAAATCCAGTGACTTTTTCTCCTCAACACTGCCTCTCTTAACCTTTAGAAACTGAGCCACTTCAAAAATGCACCTATTGGATTGCATTTACGGTTCAGTCCCTTTGCCAGCTGGTACAAGGGTCACTCAGTGACGAGGACAAGGTGACATGTGGGTCTGCACTGTGCACAGTGGGAGCTTTTGGTTGGTGTTTCATTGACCAATATATCGAGGTCCAATTATTGTGCAGGTATTTGAAATACAAGGACAGCTACCTGTCGAAGCAGTTGGCTGAGTTGTCATGGTTATGAATGGAAAAGGGGGAATAGGCATTAAAGCCATATTGTTGGTGCTGCCCTAGTGGACAGTGACAAAACAATCGCCCCCACAGAGGATCTATTGGATAGCCGTTGCTCTGATGACGGAGTTATTTTGAAATATTATGCTGTAGCTGTGACATAATTTCCTCTTCCTGCTCCAGGTCGATTGAGTGCTCTCTCTTTCTCGTTGGCTTCCCCATGCTTTCCTCTTAGGTTGTACCACTATTTTAAGATTGGGAATCTCACTTCCATGTGTTTGGTGGACCAGTCTGTACCAGTGTTATGTTAGTTAAAGAGAGGAAGTTATTGAAAGAAACTAGAATACAAGGTATATGGTCTATCTATGGACAGGGCTCCACACTAACTACTCCACAAATGATAATCAGTTTCATGCTGATGAATAGTTTTTCTAATTTATTCAGTGTCCTCAAGAACCAGAATCCCCTGCAGCACAGCCACTATGAAACCACGTATGACATGCTGTGTATAGTGAAGTGCTAGTGGTGGCACCGTAACAGCCTATTGATCATCATGCACTCCCACAAATGTGACCAATTTGAAAAAAAATGTTTAAAATAGAATTGAGGTTGAGATAGTCTAAGTGTGAACTTACAGTTTAATTGTAAAATAAAGAGCATTTTCTTTGGTTAGACACTGAGCAGAGTTCTACCTACTTTACTTTTTATAACGGTTAGCCTACTGGGTCACACTTTTACGCTTTAAATTACAAAAAGTACACTAAAAAGAAAGCTTTACACTTATGCAAGACCTTTTGAATGCTACGTGACACTAGGAGAAACTTGTGCCTTAGACCAATCAAACTGTGAATTATGAAGAAATTGTGTGGGGAAGTGCAATATGTTGTGAGTAAAAACCTTTAACTTTTTAACTTTACCAAAATAACTACTTTTGGTTAGGTTAAATTTTCTTTCATCTCCACCCTCTTGTATTGGTGAATGTTTAGAATGGTTTTCAAAAAAAAAAACAAATGTGACTATCATGCAATCCTTTCTGGTGTCCTTTTTTTATTTTATTATTTTTTTTAAGAGTGCTTACAGAGTACAACATATTTTATTGTTTCAGCTGTATCTCATCCTCAATGTGTTGGTGATCCCGTGTCACCTTTTTCCTTTGCTGCTGTATCAGCAGGTTATTAGGTGTTAGTTTGACCAGCAGGGGACAGTGTCTCTCAAACCCAACATCAGCATCTGTGTTAGTGAGGGTCCTACTCTGGTTAATTATTTTATATATAAATATATACAGTATATCATGTATGGAGCATTCAGAGGTGTACTTATTTCACTTTTTTCTGGGAATTTTTGTTTGGTTTTTGGGAATAATGTACTGTTTTTTTACCATTATTTATGGGCATTTTGGTATCTGTACTTTATACATTACTCAAAGGATTTTAACAGTTGTTAAAAAAATGTTGAATGTGATACAGTTGAGACAAGTCTTTAGAGTTGTTCTCAAAGATTAAAACAAATAGTGTTGTTTGTTTACTTTTGAGATGCTCTGACGTTTCAGATTTTCTTAAAACCGAATTTTTAACATTATGTAATGATAATCATTGTTTTGTGAGCAGAAAGCAATAAAATTGTCTTGCGTTTTTAACAACTGTGTCTTTTTGGATACACATCAGAATGACTTACGGTAAACCGTTGCTTTGATGCGGTTACATTTTACGAAGTGTACCTACAGTGTGACCAATCTAATGTTGCCTTTGGTGGGCGGGTGGGTGTCGGTCCTCTACATCCCTCCACCCTTTTGTTGCACTTCTTTAATCAGCAGCAGAAGAAAGACATATTTTGGGCTGTCTGTCAGCAGCGTCCAGCCTCGACGCCACTACAGCCGTAGCCCACGCTTTCCCCGTTCCGATGCAACTGCCAGATAAAAATCCTGCAAATCAGGAGAAGTGACATTCACTCCTTCACGTCCCCACCACCCACCTCCTTTCTTCCATTCCTTTCCCTTGCCTATTGTTCATTTCCTCATCTCGTTTTTCTGAAGTCAGTTCAAGAAATCCCCAGCTCTGATTAATTTCTCCCTCTTGATTTTTGTTTGCATTTCTTGTTTTGTTTTGTTGGATGTTTTAATTAAGCTTATTTGGTTTAGGTTTTGTTTTGCATTGCGTTTCCTTTGGCAAAAGGAAATGAACTCAAATGTCGCCGTAACATTTCTTGCACATCTGGAGGCTGGTTAAGCTCTGAGGAAGTGACACATGAGCCAGATATAAGGTGTGCTTGGGAGAAAGGTTTGTGCATTATCACTGTATCTTTAAAGAGTTTGTTCAAAGTGATTGTTTCAGCAAAGTCAGACCAAAGCTTTCACTAGTGTGGTTAAGTGGTAATTCAGAGGGCCAAAAACAACTCAAGTAACGCAATTTACTGTTAAGTTTTTCACTATGTATTTTGGGATGTGACTTGGGAAATGCATGAGAGAAAATTTAGGCATTGGTGCATAAAGCTGAGTCAATATAAACTGTTCCTGTAGTGAAATAAAAAGGTTTCTTGTGTGTTTCACAATGAATTACTTTGAAATTCTATTTGAATTTAAATGAACAATGCAACCTTTTTACAGTCTAAACAATGAACTGAATTCAATGTATTTTGTCTATCACAACATGTTACATAAGAACAGCAACTCTCGTTGCAGCAAATTGTTTAATAGCTGTACAATCAAAGTTTCCCAGCAGCCCCGTTGGGTAACACACTCCATTGGACCAGCTGTCGGGCATATCGGGGACAAGGCGGGAGACGGGCAGCTTGTAATGGGATGAGATAGGCTATCTTTATTGTCAAAACATAAGAATGAAGGGGGGAAAAAGACAAAGATTAGCTTTCCTGACAGTCGGCCGTTTGATGTTAATGCCAAAGTGCATTAGGGGCTGTTATTCCTTCGTTTGTACGCTTGCAAATACAGAACCACTCACAGGAAAAGGCGAGACTTGCTCGCTAATCAACTGATAATGGGCCACACTGTCCGTTTGCGTCGCTGTTCGCCATCCTGCGTGCACGCTCGCGGCACACTCACTTCACACTGTTGACTGGTGCGGGCCTTGATGACGTCGGGTAACTGGGTGCCCAGTGTGCCATTTTATTTAGAATGCGGTTATATTTGTGAAACAAAAGTGCACTACATAATCATATGGTATCTATGTACTGTCAAATAACTTTAAGGGGTTAGATTCACAGAATAAGGTATAGCATATCTGACCTTTGACCTGCTTGTCTGTGGCCAGGAAGTTCCACCCTTCTCGGTCTATTGTCCACTTCACTGCAGCATCGCCTCAACGTCAGCTCCCCACCGCTCTTTTTTAAAGGCCATTAAAGGCTGTGCAGAACAACCTAAACCCTGGAGTTTATGTGTTTAGGTTACACATTGTATATGGCATGGACGGTGCATCTGAACACGGTGGCTAGGAATCATTACCACCAGCACAAAGTTATAATACATAAGCCAAAGAATCATCCAGTATGAGCAGCCACATCAGAATGTACCACCCTGCCTCTTCCTGCATTGATAACACGGTGAGGGACAGTGGAATGGGCGGTGCAGCCGTGTGCAGAGAAAGGACGTTTGTGTGTGTGTGTGTGTGGAAAGAGAGGGAAGGTGCTTAGGTGTCAGTTCCTTGACTTTCCTTTTCCCTCTCAACCCTTCCAATGGCCTCCATCTGCGGAAGTAGATCCTGGAGAGTGACTATTCACAAGACAAGACAAACACTTGAGATGTCAAAGCCGACAGTGTTTCAAAACCGTCTTGTAATTTATACATACTCGGAAATAAAAGAGCTTCTCATTTGCAGATGTTAAGTATTTGCCAATTATAAGGCTGTTTCTTCGCTGTTTCTCCAGAGAGCACAGAAGGAGGAGAACCTCACTTTGCACATATATGTAAGAACTTGTCCAGGTGTAAGAGCACGCATCCATTTGCAAAGAACAAAGGAGGGCAGGCTAAACCAGGCAGGAAAGATGTCATTTTCAGTTCTGTGGCTATTGCAGGAAACTCAACCATTCACGCAGCCATGTACTCCCATCCTGAAATGGGGGAGTGAAATGTTAAGAGCCAGAAGGAGGCAAGGCGGGAGTCAGCGGCACCAAAATAAAAAAATAAATAAATAAAATAAAATAATAATAATGACTTTATTTCCATCTCCAACGCGCAGATGTTTGCTTCCTTCCGTTCCCTTTCATGTCAGATGGAAATCTCCTTTCTCGTATCACTTTGAAGAGAAACACTGGTGTGTGTGTAATTGCAGATATGAAAGTGTTTGTTGCTTTTTTTTGATTGAGTCATTCCTCGCATTTGTCAAAAAAAAAAGGGGCTGATGTCTCTCATCTGTGGAGCTCAGCCCAGACTGGAGCACGTCTGTGTTTATGGTTAGGACAGGAAGATGCAGCTTCGCCTTGCCACCCCTCCCTTCAACATCCTGGGATCTTTTGGACCCTTCCCTAACAAGGATATCTTTCCATGGTCACCGTGGATCTCGGTGACCTTTGATACAAAAAGCGCATTTTAAGCGCTGCATAGATCAGGCAAATTATGTGACATTTAAAGGGTATTCAGGTGTTCGGTGCTTTTCAGACATTATGAGAGTACCTCCGAAGTGACTTAATCTCGGAACATCTCTAGCAGTCTCCCTGACACAAAACTATAAAACCCCCGGAAACTAAAAAGTAGCACTATTGTGTGTGGGCTAAAGATTCTTTGACACACACTCACAGTGAAGAAACTGCCCGTGATGCATCGAGTCCTCAAGTGTTCCAGGAAGCTTGAGATAGGACGGTGACACACTCCGACCTTTTAATCCGCCATTAATTCAAGCTTCCGTATGTGATTACAGATGTCAGACCCCTGAGACACAATGATTCCTTTCTTTTCTGCTCCCTCTCAGGCATTATCTGACACATTTTATGACTTTCCCAGCCATTGTTCTAAGATGGATAAAAATAATATGTTTGCCGTGGACCGGCAGGGGTGTTCCCAGTGGAGAGGTCTTGGGTGCACCGGGTTCAGGGGTCACACTGGTTCCCCAAACACAGGAAGGCAACACTGTAAGTCACAGTCAAGGGGTGTCAAGGCTGGACACTTGTTTTCTCTCGAAGGCCCTCACCTTCAACTCCGTCTATTAATAACACAACTCATCACTGTGAGAGTTAACAGCTGATTCTCTGTTGTAGGTGGGATGGCAAAAGATATTAAACTGACTTGAGAAATTGGAAAGATTTTTTTTCCCCCATGTTAATTTCTTATTGGGTTTTTAAAAAAAGTTGCCAAAACAGTAGGCTATTGTATTTGCCTTTTAAATGAAATATCTTGAAATATATGATGAGGGGTCATTGTGTTAACATGAGTAGGCTAATCATATGTCCTTTGTAAGGTTGAATTGGAGGCGTGTGCTGTCGCAGTGGGAACGCGCAAAGGAAGGGAGGGCAATCTTGTCCGGACGCTAATAAGACCCAATGGCTGGTGCAAGGTGGCCAGGAGCGCTGGAACGCGACAGAAGACGGTGGACGAAGAAGAGAAGGAGGAAAAAGGAGGAGAGGGAGGAGAAGAAAACCCCAAGAAGAAGCGTTTCTGGATGGTCGAAGGATGAGAGCGCCACAGCAGCGTGCGTAATAAACCGCGGGGAGCAGTCGGGCTTTTAGTTTTTTGTGCGTCGGTTTGTGTGTCTCGTCATAAAAGCAGCTGCGCGGAGAGAGAGAGAGAGAGAGAGAGGGAGAGAGAGAGAAGCGGTAAGTGACCAGAACGCAACGAGAGAAAAAAAAAAAAAGAAAGAAACGCGCACACACACACACCTGCGTCAATTCGAGGTGCCTGCGAAGGATCCTGTGAAGATGAATGCCAACTCGGAGGAGGCGTAAAAATCAGCTACTTGTTGATGAAACCACTTGGACAGACACGTTTGTAAGCTTACAAGTCTCCCTATTGTTGAACGGCTGATGCCAAACTCCAGATACTTTTAGATTTGAATCAGACCCATTCATTGTGCTCTGTTCTGCAGAGCAGTCATTTACCCAGAACAAAGTTAAATCAGAACAGCTGACTTTTCTACTTTTAAGCAGTTTTTAGAGTGAATAAAAGTAAAAAAAAAAAAAGAAAAGGGAAAAAAAAGTGTCTTTATCCCATTAGTTTGTAGTGTTAACTTTTGGTGCTTTGAAAATATATAAATACATATCAGCACTAAATAGTCCATGAGTTGGAATGGACCAAGATTTGACCCTCATTCACGTGTTGTCACACACCTGGGACCGGGCTATCGCTGCAGGCGCTGTGAGCCACTGACTCCCGGGAGCCACAACCCTCCCCAATGAAGCAGTCCTGGTGGGCCCGCCTGGCACAGCTCGGCCTGCTTGCTGTGTGGACTTGCATATGGCTGGTCCAGGGATGCGGACCGGGCCCCCACTACGGCATCCGCCCCAGGCTCAGGAAACTCACAGCCATGCACTACAAGCAGTTTTTCCCCAACTTCTCGGAAAACAACCTCGGGGCCAGCGGGAGGGCAGAGGGCAAGATCACACGCAACTCGGAGCGCTTCAACGAACTCGTGTGCAACTACAACCCAGACATCGTCTTCAAGGACGAGGAGAACACCAACGCGGACCGCTTCATGACTAAGGTGAGACCGGGCTCGTCCGGTTAGTCAAGTTCAAGTTGCCTTAGTCGAGCCGAATGATACACTGGGTCGCTTGTTTCCATTCAGGGGCGGTAATGACTGATGACTAAGCACTGAAACGAACACAAATCAGCTGCGGCCTGACAGAAGGATGCTCTCACCAGTGTCTCTCGAATCTTTTAAGACAATCCCCGTGCTGGATGCCTGATTAACCCAGCATGGCGAGCACCATATAACCTCATTCATTGTTTGCTGTACTCTTAACCATACCTGCCCTTGCCAGCCTCCTAACACAAACAAATCCCCAACACAGTGTGTGTAAGTTTTAAACAAACTTCCCCTCCCTTCTCTTCAGATAAGATCAGGATGTAATTCAACACTACCCTTTAAGAGACTGAGTTCCCCTTCAGGAACACTTCCTTATAATCTTTAACCAAAGTCTTTGTTATTGGAAATAAATCTATTCCTGCGACAGGTTTCTCAGAGCTCCTACCAGCTAGAAACATACTAGCACTTAAATTACCAATCGCTTAAAGGGGGGGGGTGGGGGTGGGGGGGTTGAGGTCTCCAAATTCAAATCTCAGATTCAGCTGAGAAAGGACAGTCAGACTGCGAATGCGGGGCTGGGAGGTGGGCAGTTTTTTGACCAAACATTTAATCCCACTCTCCCGAATATGAATACGCAGTTTCTTGACACCCGGCCCGCTTTGGATGCTGCGGCTTTTCTGTGATTGTTTCGGATACGAATCTGTGTTCCTTCCTCTCCCCGAGTGATTGTATGTGATGGAAATCTGTGGTCGTATATGTGTGCCCCTCTGATGCCCGGTTTGAGTGTGTGTACGTGTGCATGTGCCCCTCTTTTGCCCAGATGTGAAAGGCACCCTTTGTGCGTCACTTGGAGACTCGGAGGGGTCGCCTATACAAAATTCCCGCCTGCTGAAGTAATGGCACCGTTGGAAAAGCGACTATTGTAGTTCCGACAATGAAACGCCTCTCTTCAATGGCATTGCGAGAAAAATGTACCCAGTTTGTTTTCTGTCCCTCTCTCTTTCTCACTCTTGCTGTCAAATTCCCAAGTGCGTGCCCATACATTCTTCCCCTCTGCCCTCTCTCTTTAGTCGTCGTCTCCGCTGCCCCGCTTTTCCTCTCCCCCGACTTTTTTCTCCCACTTACACCCTCATCTCTTACTCTCCCGACCCCGCTTTAATTTTGTTCGGGTTTTTTTTTTTTTCATTCAGTTGCAAGATAAACTTTATTCAATAAATGTCAGGCCACAAGACTTGCTACGTCACGGTCACGAATACAAAAAAAAGGCTTTCAGGGGATGATAATGAGTGTATCACCTCATATGCCGACGCCATCATTTTTCAGCCTGCTATTTTGTGACAATGCTGACACAGTCTGTAACATTATGGCCCACGGGGGTGTTAAGAGTCACTGTGCACATTTCTGATCAAATGTCTCATGGGTGAAACTGAGAAACTCATGCCTGGCACAATCGAGAAAGGCAGAGAATGGCCTTGATTATTCTGTCACCCTGCCGAAAAGGCCAAGGAATGGCCAAACTGGCTACAGTAGCTTTGTTCTTATTCGCTGATTGTTTGAGCAAGGTTGAGATGGCCTTTAGCGGAGTAGAGGAGGAATTGTGAGGCCATGCCAACAGACAAACAATCATAACCTGGAAGTAAAGAGACAGTATTGAAATACTGGAAATGTTCTTTTCCACTGAAATCAGGCTGTGGGATGTATAGATGGTGCATATTGCAGATACCTCCTGTATTAGTCTGTGTTGCTTACCCTACTAATAAGTGATTACAAGTGTCATTTCTGGGGGAGTTAGTGGAGTCCACCCATGACTGTTAGATACTGTACATGACCCTCGCTAGGGAGCAAGTGCAATTATTGTCTTAATTTAAGAATCATCTTTTATATTCTTGCCAGTGAAGTTTTCAACAGAAGAATCCAAAGATGCAACATAAAACACTCACAAAATATCTACACTTCGAAAACCACCCGGCTGCAATGTAATATACTAATCTAGGAATTTCAATAAGAAAAGTAATCAGTCATGTTATGACATACACATAGAAATAACATTCATGCAGCTTGACTTATTCTTTCACAAGAACTTCCATATGTATGCGTTAAGTTTGCTATTAATAACTCCAAACTGTCTTCAAAGCGGTTATGACTCAATCCTTTCATATCCCTTACTCAACATACTACTTGATTAAATCTCGGTTGATCAACTGCTCAATCTTCATAGATTCTTAATACTTACTAATACCATGTTCATATTATTATTATCGTATTATTATATTTGGTATTATGACTACCTGATTTTTTCACATTATTTCTTGCACATGACTGCACTTTTCTTCAGAATAATATTATACAAGAACCAACCCATACTGGATTTATGGGTTTGATGAAAGAACTATGACCACGATATGTACAAATCAAAACATTTTACAATTGAAAAATAAATATGTCAATGCTCTCTGGTGGACAAGCTTTGTAATGGAGTCTCTCGCTCCGTGAATGACCTTAAACATATCTTTTTCTGTCCTGCAGTTTTGTGTTTGTTATATCCATCTATGTCTGTGATAAGCTAATATGAGCCTATATATTAGCTGATTTATTGATCTCCTACTCCAAACTGAGCATTTCTCCTCTGTCTCATCTCGTTTCAAGCGGTGTAAGGAATGTCTGAACAGGCTGGCAATCGCGGTGATGAACCAGTGGCCTGGGATACACTTGCGTGTGACCGAGGCCTGGGACGAGGACGGTCACCATCCTCCCGGCTCTCTGCACTACGAAGGCCGTGCTGTGGACATAACCACTGACGACAGAACAACAGAGAAGTATGGTCTCCTTGCCCAGCTGGCCGTGGAGGCCGGCTTTGACTGGGTCCACTATGAGTCCAAATATCATATCCACTGCTCTGTAAAAGCTGGTAAGTTTAAAGGGGGAGCTTAGAAGATTATAAGCTTTTATCAGATTTTGTTTATTGTATGATCTATTAAAACAAGAAAAGAGAACTTGAATTGCAATGAAAATACTTTATTTATCCCTTGTGGGAAATTCTTTCTCCACAGTGAAACACAATAAGTAAAAATACAATAAAGTTACAATTTAAATATTACGGAATTACGAACATTAAACATATCAAGAATTGCAAATTAAAAAAGACAAAAAAATGACCCAAATGTGCAAACCTTGTTTTGAGCCATCCTGACTTTTTCTGTGGCTCTTCCTGCAGATCACTCCGTCACAGTGGAAAAAGGTGGCTGTTTCCCTGGCTGGGCCCGGGTGACTGTTGCTGGAGGCGTGCGCAAGACCCTGTCATCACTGGTTCCTGGGGACCGGGTCCTGGCTCTGTCTGAGACAGACCAAGTAGTGTTCAGCAAAGTCCTCTCGTTTCTGCACCACGACCGAGACAGCCGGTCTACTTTCCTGTGTCTGCAGACAGAAGACGGCCATAGATTGGCCCTCACTCCACATCATTTGGTGTTTTTAGCCCCCCGTTGCAGACTCGGCAGCAGCCTCGAGTACCAGCCTCGGTTTGCCAGCAGAGCCAGAAAAGGCGACTGTGTTCTTATCCATGTCGCAGGGGGTCAAATCCGTCCATCTCGTATCCGCTCCGTTTCAGTAGAAGAGAGTGTGGGGGTGTATGCGCCCTTGACAGAAGATGGGACTCTGTTTGTGGACGGGGTGCTGGCATCCAGCTACGCGCTGGTGGAGGATCACAGACTTGCACACTGGGCGTTCGGACCTCTGCGACTCCTCTCCTCGTTCGATCGGCTACTTTGGGGGGAGACCACAAACGAACAGCAGACCACTGACAGTCAAGCAACTCGCAATAAAACTATATCGCCTGGTATCGCTTTGGTCACAAAGGACAGTGCAGGTAGAGATGTGAATAGTAGCACTCTCGTCAGACAAGACAATCTAAGTGGACCTCTAAGGATGGAAATTAAAGAGAAACACTCGTTGCAGCGGCAGACATCAAATGTGCACTGGTATGCTAAGTTACTGTACAGTTTTGGATCAATCTTTTTAGACTCCAACTTATTTCATCCTTAAAGGCCTAAAGGTATAGACACACATCATACTTTTCAATGTTAAAACTCTGACATTACATTTACACTAACACTTCCTGTCTTTGCTCCAATAAATTAAAAGCACTGGAACAACATCCTTTTATTGTCACTGCTGTTTGCATTTTAATCTGTCATAATGATATACATGCTAATACTTAGGTGATATACTTTACTTTTTTTTTATCAGAGACTGAATGTGATGCCGATTTTGCATGTTTATGTAAAAAATGGTCATGCCATAATGACTCTGTCATAGTCTATTTGTACATCATGTTATTTGCTTTTAATTATTACAAGTATATATGTAAATGATGTATTATTCTAATGGAATAGGAATGAATTTTACCACAATAGATTCTCTATTTTTGTACTTTCTGAATCATAATATATAAATGTTTCATTTTATTATAATTAATTCCGCTACATGTAGGCTATTGTACATTCTCACTTGTCATGGGATTAAAAAATAAATAAATAAATAAAATGTCATTTTATTAAGCAACACTGTTTTTTTTTTCTTGAGCTCCAGGTTAAATGTTGCAGATTAAGCTGAATTGCTTCGGCAAAAAAAAAAGGGACGTTTGCTTGGTGAACCTGAATAATATGCAAAAATATCATTTCTAGGGCTCATAGTTGAGCATAATGTGTTACAGTGATCAGGCCCTCTGTGGAAATCTTGTCAGACTGGTGGGTTAATGAAAAGCCCAGATGTACTTAATATTCCCCACACTGTACCACCACCTTGACTTTATTATAGCCTTCATCACCCAGTTCCTTCAAGGGAGTAATCGGTTTTCTTAAAATCTTGGAGGAGATTGCTTTATTTGTGTAGAATTTGTCACAAGTGTTGGATCTGTTGATGCTACAGCAAAGGGTAGTTACACCTCTTTGCATTTTGTATCTATGCTCCTGACTTGTACCCATCCGTACTATAAATTGTGACTTTCTCCAACTGTGGCTTGCTATTTCTTACTGAACATCTATTTTACTAACAAATTGTCAAAGGTTAATAATGATGTGTAAGGCCATATTCAGGACAAGTAGTCCATGGTTATACACCCCCTTGTGGAGAAACTGGTAACATGTCTGTTAATTTGATTTCATATAATTTCCTAAATGTCTTTATACATATAATATATATGCTGATTAATAAACATGAATACAATAAACCTTGATTTGTATTATAATACAAGAGTTAATTGGTAAACATCAATGTGCAATGATACATGTGATTTTGTCAAGGAATGCATATTTACACCACAGACAATACAACAGATATTTGAATGAAGTACAATACGCTGTGTGATCAACACTCTGGAATAAAACAGATAAGATTCAAAGAAAAGAATCCACAAACAAACCCAACTGCATCCTCTGAAATTATCCTATGGTGCTATTTTGCCCAGGGATCTTTAAAATTAAACTGTGGCAAATTGCACATTGAAAACCCAAATTGTGTTCTCTTCTTCCTGTTTATGTTCTGTTGTAAACATCTGTGGAGGTATTCTAGGGGATTATCCTTGAGATACAGGAGGCAGATGGGAAAGCGCTCGCTCCGCTGCCTGGCCAATAGGAGAAGACCGATGTCCTAATACCACCCTCTATTTACATCCACTGGCCAATCAGTCGCTGCCTTCCAACTAGTCTCAGCCCCCCAAAATCTAATCCAATCTTTCTAAAGCTGAATGGGGAGTTAACTAATCCTGTCAGGGGGAACAGTAATAACCTATTTTCAAAATGAAAGCCTGCACACCCCTCATTCAGACACTACCAGTCTCATATCTGAGTAAATATTTGTTTATAAAATAAATAAATAAAAAACAATCATAAACTGCTGTATGTATTTTATTATTTTTTTTTGTAATATATATGTACCGATTGGGTATGGCTGACAGTGGAGCATTTGAATGCTTTTTTAATTGAATTAACATCTTACCAGCCAATTCTTTTCTGGTCTGATTTAACCAGTGAACATTTATCAACAAGCGTATAACTTATCTATACATCAAACCACTAAATATTCAGTTAAACACCCATGAATAAGAATACTTTGTTTAAACAGCCATAGTTCTAAGAAAAGCATGTCAACTACCTTGTACAATGAGGATCTAGTGATGAAAAAATGCTGCTCACCCACAAAAAATGTGGGAAAAATGAAAGTTTTAAACTCAACAAAGTTACTGATAAATGTTTTTACAAAATGTTTTCACAAAATGTTTTACAATGGTTTTAATGAGCCCTGAAATGAACAGTCTGTGCATAGAGGCCTCTACACACATATACAGTACAACCACAAGTTTGAATGCACTATCAGCTGCCAATCAACCACTGCAGCAGGTGCTTGTTCATTTGTTCATTGCCTACGGAGCAGACAAGCTTTCAGCCTTTCATTCTTCTGTAATCACTCATATTGCCTTTACACTGGAGGCATTTAGCAGATGCCCCGCTCTACAGTTACTTGTAGTGTGTTGAATTATAGCCTAAGTAAGCTGTGCCTCCTAACAGCTCAGTGTTTTGTTCTGGGGCATGACAGACGATATACAGTCACTGATGTGGATTAAACCTGTGGCCATCACTCTTTTTCGACAGACTACTACCCAATCTAATTTTCTGTTGGTTCACAGGACCGTTCCGGTGACATCCAAGATTTACAGCTTTTTGCTCGCAGTGTGGCCCGTGAATGGCATGTGAAGGAACAGGTCTTGATTTGAGTAGAGCTATACATTTACAAACGGATTTGCAAGGACTTGGGCTGGAACACTTTAGGAAAACATCGGCAATATGTAATTCAGAGGACTATCTTCCCTCATCCGCACAATTGGCATTTGTTAGTGGAGGTATATTAGGATTTCAACATGGCATGTTATTTCTAAAAACGTCACTCAGTGATAGTTCAATTCAAAATGACAATAAAGGAATTGAGTTCTCACAACAACTTTATTGAACCCATCCATCATCCATGCCACTGCTTCTTAAAGTGATAAGGCAACCACATAATACCTTCAAATCCCATCCCCCACACAAGCTGGGTTGTGTTCACACACAGTAGGCTATATATTATGATTGCTCATTAACCTTGAAAATAAAAATTATATAAATTATTTATTTTATTTGTTTTATTTTTAAATGGAAATTGATAATTCATTCATTCAGTCAGGGGATAAAAGGGTTGAAAAGTGTAGGCTACTTCCCTGGTGTATGGTTGATATTTTCATCATCATTTTGTAGAATGACATAAATCCAATGCAGTTATTTTAATATTTATTTGATATGTCGCTTGTTTAAAAAAAATAAAAATATATCACTTACGTGGATGGTAAGTACTCGCGAAAAGAATAACAATGAGACCATAAACGAAACCAACCACATTTTTAAATGGACTGGATTAATTAACTCATCATCAATGAACCTGCTATAAAACCCGATCAAATATTATTTCAGTACACGGCTAAATTGCAGTCATCGATTACCCGACACTTCTGAATCAGTCACTATAGCCAAATACGCAATGTAAAACGTTATAGAAGAGGCAGATCAATTAGCCTCCGTACACATATTTTATATTATGTTAATTGAAAAAAATAATTCGCGCCTAGAACAATGAACCTTAATGAATTCAGTCAGAACACTGAACACAACATATGCATGGATCCGCAATCATGTCAAAGTAGCTTTGGCTTTACAATCATAACAATCTTATGAAAAATGGCTTCCCTGAATCCGACAATCTAATGACCTAATATCTAATATCCACCATATCCAAGTGGTCCGCGCTCTCCACATTAAACCCTGTGCTGTGCGCTAAAAAAACACCCTCCACAGCTTTTATCCACTGTTCTCATCCTGTAACAAAATATACTCATGATGAGTAATAACACCATATTATTGCAGGAATATTTTTGACGTAGTTATTAGCTAGCACTGCTAGCCGCTCGGCGGAACAGCCGTGTGCAGACGCAACGCAGTTTAGCGAAGTGAACAGATGCTAGTGACCCATACAAGGGTACCATGCAAAGTTGAGCTGCACATTTAGATAGACGAATGTGTGCACTCGACTGAAACTTAAAAAAAACAAAAACTTAAAACACGCGTACTGGCGTTTGAACAAAGTTTAGGGCTGTAATTTTCGGATGCACTATTTTGTGCAAACTTGCGAGATTCCAGCACTGGAGCTAAAACTGGTGTGAAAAGCCGAGCCGCGGAGGAGAGGGAGTTTTTGGATTCGCTGCATGAAGCTGGGGAAACACTTTTCAGGACTGGTTGAATACTTGTCTCGGTAGTTCGGTAGTAGACGACCACTTGACACAAAGCTCAAGTCGCTGGTTAGCTTGCTAACCGTAGCATTATCCGTTTAGTTGAGGAGCTAGCTAGCAGCACCGCACAGCCTGCCTTCCGCCGACGTGCACTTCCCCCACTCTCCCTCCAGCCGGCTTCGCCGCAGCGTTAGTCCGGTTCATAAAATGAAGCGACCAGCAGCGTTCTGGGAGGCTGTGTGGCTGTTTGGATTCTGCTGATGTATGAGGAGACGATATCATTTTTGTGAGGTGAGCTGTTTTTAATTGTGGCTTCTTTGAACTTCTTTACAACAGACACACACAGAGACACACCAACCCTGACCTTAGACCGGGTAGCGTTAGCTCCGCTGTCGGTAACATGTAGCTGTTAGCTTCCACGAGATGGACCTGGCTATTTGCTGGAGGACTAGCCGTGTTACCTGAGCGCTAACTTCAGGTTGGATAATGCCGTGCGCACGTTCTGTCAGAGGTGTTTCCCACCGAGTAACCGGTTGACATTTTTTACAAGTATGCGTACCCGTGCGTGACATTTGATGTGTTTCTCGTACTCGTGTCGCTTAAAGACACTTCGCTGCTACGTCACCATCGGTAGTCGTTACCTTTTCCGTATCAGACTGTCGCCTGTGGGACTGGATGTGGCTATTTACTGGAACACAACCGACCCTTTTGAAGTCGGTGTTTACATTGGGAGATTGTGCTTAGCGGTGCAATTATTCAACTATACAATCTCTGTAGCTTTCCCCCTCGGCGTAGCAACAAATAGCAGCAGGTGTTAGATATAACAGCACGAGAACAAATGTGGTGAAAGTTAATGTTTCGTTAACACTGAAGTTAACTATAACGTTAACTTAGCTTAGCAGGATGGTAACTTGGCCGTCATGTCATCACTTTTGCTCTGGATAACTTCATTTTAGATACAATATTTGGTTTCTTTATTAGCTATACTATGATATAACACCAGCTGTGTGTGTGTAGGACTGGTTAATAATCAGTAATGGAAAGGGGAGGTTCATTGTTGTCACATAACACGTTTGTTAATTAAATTTCACGTTATAAAAGGAACATAAGTTATATTTCAACCTGTCTACCATTTACTGATGAACAGCTTTATGTAGCGATATATGTGGTGTAGGTTGGGTTCTGTAAAATCTCTTTATATACAGTCTATGGTTAAAGTGCATGTATCTTGAATTTTATTCAGGCGGTTTTGACTAGTGTTACAGAAATGTCTGCTCAAACATTCACAACACTTAAAAATGCTGGCTTGCTGTGCCTATAACCTACTGGTTTTGGGTTATAGTATATTACACTCCGATCTGAATATGTGCTTATTTCTGCTTCTCCACATGACAAAGATAGCAGAAAAACGACAGATCTGGCCCAGTCATACTATATAATAACAAGGGACATTATGTGTGTGTGTAGCTGAGAGATGAACAAATGTCTCAATATGTTAAAGCATATCTGTTTAATGTGACGAGACTCTCGATTGAACCAACATTTCCGAAGCTTCACGTTTCTTTTGATGAGCCCGTTCGACCAGGATGTAAAACATCCGATCATTGAATATTTTCTTGGTATTTAATATTTTGAAGGGAAATTACGGATTACCGATGAAGCTGCCGTACAATATAAGTAAAACACACCAGCATGCGAATTCCTTAGCCGATCGACCCCTTTCAATGCATGCGATGTTAATGGCGTTTAAACGGTAGGAACACGACATGGCATCCTATAATTACATGCGCGAATGAAATAATGGTGAGTCCGTGTAGTCCCGCATAGTTTTTTACTGTATTTTTTTTTGTCAATGGCGTAAATCTCAGCGGAACTATGATGTGCGCGACAAAGGTTCTGCACGAAAGGAGCACTGCTGCAACAGGAAGTTCTGTATACGGAAGTTGTGTTTTCTTTGTGTATCCCGATTTATGGTTGTTTTATTTAAGAAAACAACGTTTTAGTTTTCATATTTTGTGCCTTTTCCCGCAGCAGTTTCACCGGTTTGGAGTATGCATTGTTGGGTAAATGAGTATTTGAAATGTTAAAAGCGATTTTCGATCGATCTGGTTCCTGTAACCCTCGCGCTATTTACATTAGTTGCGAGAAAGCTCGTTGCATTAGTGCTAACGTTAGTCAGATTAACACAAGGAAATCGGCTGAAGATAACATGTAACTTTTCTCTTTAAATGTGTGCGTTGTAGGTCCTCTAATCCAATGTGCTTTTAGATGGTAGGTCAGTATTAGCTGGTTTGGCAGAGGAAGATGCATTTTAAAGATTTCTTCAATTGTTTTGATCAACATATGTTGGTTCATAAATATTAGCATTTTCTTTTTTCGGTAATTGACACCTGCGTAATTGCTAGCTGTTATTTTTTATGTGAACACACCTAAATGAAATATATTTAGTAGTCTTATTTAATTTTTTAAATATTATTATCTGTTATGTTCTCTGCAATCTGTTAATTAAGCACTGTTAACAGACCTAACGTTCATGTCTGCATAACCCATCAAAATGTCCACAGGAAAGATTTTCTTTTATTATTTTTTATAATATTTGTCCTCGGTTTAATATTCACAAGTGGATTCTACTTATGTTTTTACATTGCAGATCTCTGTCAAGGAGGTCAAAATCAGCACGGGGGATGGACGAGCAGAAATCAAACTGCGAAGAGAGTGATTCTGAACCAACAGGTAATGTGTTTGAATTTTCTCTATTTGAAACGTCACCTCTTATAAGCGGAAGTAAACATAATCTGCTGATTTAAAACCGTAAGGTCTTCATTTGGAAAGCTGGTGTATTTTGTTTTCCCATTACCCACATCAGAGATTTGGTAATGAAAATGATTAGAGGCAATGACAGTAGAACTGAATTAATTTAAATGTCATACGGCTGTGGTAGATCAACAAATGTGTTTCGTGAAACCCATGGATTCTCATTTCATTAAATTGTTGATCTTAAAGTGTAACAGTTTATTTTTCTTTGATACATATTTTATCATTTTTAATTTTAGCTGATGACAATGCCCCTGCAAAGCAGCTTGTCTCTTCTGAGGTGGAGTGTAAAGCCCTTCCCGCTGCTGAGGATGTGTCTGGTGTTACTACAGCCTCTTCCAGCACACCCGTGTAAGTTTTTCATTCACACTGCTGCTATCTTTTTTTTTTTCCATGGAGCTGCTTATTGTTGGTAACATCATTTTTTTTTTTTTTTTTTTTTTTGAACAATTGTAAATTTGTAGAGACAGTGTTCGAGCGTGCATGCTTTGTAACTGTGTGGAGCGTAGCCTGCATGGACAGCGGGAACTGAGACACTTTGGGCCAACTTCTGAGCAGTCAACCCTCAAGCCACCAGCTTCCCCACTGCCACAGCCCGGGAATGATGACCTGTCTTCCATTGGATTTTCTGACTCTCCCTGTCTGGCGGCGTTATTTGACGACTCAGGTTGACCCCAAAACATTATACCGTTAAATTGAATTAATGTCCAATAAATAACTAATTTTACAGATACATTTTATTCTGTTTTCCATTTAAGAGAAATACAACACAGGGATGTGGGATTGCATTTTGGTTAGAGATTTTATTGATTTGGGTTTGTAATTAATAGGGGGCTGTTGGGTTCATCACTGGTGTGCGGTGTGGTCGGACGGTGTGAAGCGGATGGAGAATGACGAGCTAGAGAACGTGGATAAGGCTGTTATCTCAGGGACACAGCGGGTAAGTGTCTTGTCTATATATGTGGATTAGATGGTATTATATGAGAATATAGGGATTACCAGGGCCTTCCTTCTCTTTCATACAGTCTTACTTGATTCCATTGGTTTTCTTTCAGCTTTGCGAATACTGCAAAAGGCTGGGTGCAACCATTCAATGCCATGCTGAGGGCTGCTCACGGTTCTACCACTTCCCCTGCGCGGCAGCGAGTGGATCTTTCCAGTCCATGAAACAGTTGGTCCTCCTCTGTCCAGAGCACATAGATAAGGCAGAGGAGTTGGGTAAGCCAATCTAAATAATTTATGTTAATACTTATTTGAAGCAAAGCTATAGGTATGATTGTTACTTTTATTTAGTTTGCTTTGTGAACAGAGAGGGGAAAAATTAGCCTAAAAGAGACATTTAGGCTCTGCCTTCTTCAGATTTGTCTTTTAAGGGCATGCTCACAGTATGATGCTTTACTTTTTATATTAATTAGACATGTATAACGATGAACTGCTATGGTCAACAAATAACACAACGCTGTAACTCTTACTCAAAATTCCTGGAAGGCAACTACCATTACTATATACTGATCAACAGTGGGCTGTCAAGGCCTGTCAAGGCCTTGAGCATTTTTATGCTCTTTGCCATCATAAAATGTCAGCTGCCTGCATTGTGTGGAAGTTTAAAAAAAACAAAACAATCAAAGCAATATTGTCTTTTCTTTAAAAAGTTCAACACTTTCAAATGTAGACAATGCTTAGCAACATAATATGTTGCTAAGCAACATAATATGCACCTTTTTAAAAAGTGGACACTAGCTATTTAGCTACACACTCTTGATTTTTAAGTTGAATGCAAAAGTATAACAAAATCATGCTAATGTATTTATTTATTTAAATTTTTTCTAAAATCAATTCAAATGAATTTCCTTTTTACAGCAGGTGAAGAGGCTTGGTGTGCAGTGTGTGACTCAGCGGGGGAGCTCACAGACTTGCTGTTCTGTACGGGTTGTGGCCAACATTATCATGCGGCCTGTCTAGAGATTGGTGCCACGCCCATTCAGCGGGCAGGATGGCAGTGCCCGGAGTGTAAAGTGTGCCAGACCTGCAGGTGAGTTTACTGTTGTGAGTTGAACTGCACCCTATTGAAGATGTTGAGAGTACTTAACGTTTTGCAAGACATTTGCATTTTTCTTTTTTAAGACCATTGTTACTTGAGCTTTATTTATCATTTTGTGACTAATGTTTTGATTCCTCACCTTTGTAGACAACCAGGAGAAGACTCCAAAATGTTAGTATGTGATGCCTGTGATAAGGGCTACCACACCTTCTGTCTCCAGCCAGCCATGGATTCTCTTCCCTCAGACCCATGGAAATGCAGAGTAAGTCGCAATTGTGATTTCCTCCATACAAAGATCCCCTTACCTTGGAAACGTATTGTGAAAAAAAAGTTCACTCACTTTTTAGAGACTGTCAGAGATCACTTTGTGTCTGTCCTTATTATTTGGTTTACACTTTCTCCCTATTTTCTGTGTTATGCCAGAGGTGTCGAGTATGTACGGAGTGTGGTGTTCGAGGTCTGGGGCTGCCAGGTTCGGCCCAGTGGTTTGACAACTACGCTGTGTGCGAGGGCTGCCAGCATCACCGCAGCTCCAAGTGTGCCGTTTGCAGCAAAGCTGCCAATCCATCTGTCGCTCTGCAGTGCTGCAGCATGTGCCACAGGTTAATTCATTGCCCAACTGCAGTACCATTCATCGGAAGTTACCATGTGTCCGCTTGATGTCGTCTTGTCATAAAATATTCCAGCTTGATGATCTCTTTGATTGTTTTAGGTGGGTTCACAGTGAGTGCGCTTTACCAGGGGAGCTTCCCGAAGCAAAGTGCATTTGCCTGCTTTGTAAGGAGGATCATCAGCGGCCTGCCCCTCAAGCCTACACAGCGGAGATACAAACCAGAGAAGCTTCTGAGGAGACTGAAGGACAGGTGCATCTGGTGGAGATGACCATTCAAACGGATGCAGATATGATGACAGAAAAGCAGACGGACCTATCTGAGGTGACAGCAAGACTGAGAGGCACATCAGTGATGGGTCAGGCTGAAGCCACGGTTGACAAAGAAACGCCTATGGAGTTGGGTAAGATCAGAGTCAGAACATACGACAAAGCTCACAAGATATTCCAGCCATAGTTTAGAGACTAGTAAAATGATGCGTCTTGTTTATGTGTGTGGAGTGCCTATGTGAGTTAACTGCTTTTGGCTTTAGGGGCGGAGGCTGCAGTTGTTGAGACAACAGAAACTGGGGACGGAACCATGGTGGAGGAGCTGCAGGTAGCAAAAGAGGAATTAACTTCTGTGGTGCCTGCTGCTCTACTCGAGTCTACAGGTAAACTCAGAACCCGCTGTGGACATGCATATTTGAAAATGAACACAAAGAAGTGCTTTATCATTTGTATGACAGTATGCCGTAACTAATGATAGATTTGTAAATGATAACACTAATAACCATGCATTCCTTATTCTCAGATGTAGAATGTACAACAACAGAACAGAGAGCCCCTTGTCTACCTGCTGATGAAGAGAGAGCAGAAGAGGCAGTCAGCCAGGTGACCCCAGCTGCCCCTACCCAGGACTCCACAGCAGAGACGCAGGCCAACAAGCCTAAAGTAGAACCAGTGTCAGTGTCACAGAAGGCCCCTGAAAGTATGGAGGTGGAGAAGCAGGAGGCCACTCCCTCAGTGAAACAAGAAGTATCACCAGAGTTATTAAAGAGTGGGTCTGATGGTGTGCCTGTGACAGAACCATTCAGTAAGGCTTCACCAAAGTTACCAGCTTCTCCTGCGCCTGTGGTTAAAACGGAGCAGCTGCCCATGTCTGATCAGCAGGACAGAAGTCCATGCCAGGATCCCCACTCTCCTCTGTCATTATCAGTAGACACACAAGATGCCCTCTCTGCTGTGGACATGGAGGGGAGGCTACTACCTCACTCTGACGAGGAGGAGGAAGAAGAGGAGGATGATGAGAACTTGAGAGGAGAAGGGCATATTGTGGACATTAAACAGGAACCGATCGAGCAAGAGGTCAAGCCAGATTTACTGCTGGATGAGCTGTCCAATATGAGCCACGGAGATGAGAGCAGCAGTGGCTTTCTGGGCTCTCCTGGAGAACCTGATCCTCAGCTCTCCATGGAGTTTGGCCTCGTACCCGCTGGCCGCTCGCACCCAGATAACCTGCTCACCGAGACCGATGACTCGCTTCCCTTTGAACCTTTCAGGAGTGACAGAGAAAAGGTGAAACGCAGAGGATCCCCAGGCCGCTCAAGGGTCAAACAGGTGAGGTCACAATGTACGGATTTTTGGAGGGATTATGTTTCAACAGATTTTGTTCAATTCTTATTCTGTTTTTTAAGGTATCAGCGTCACATTCTCACAATGTGACTTTACGTTGAAATGTTATTTTTCCATGGCAGGGGCGAAACAACAGTTTCCCTGGGAAGCGTAGACCTCGAGGAGGTGGTGCAGGGAGAGGGCGTGGTGGCAGGTCACGCCTCAAAGCCATGGCCTCTTGCATTGATGCCTTCTTGGTGAGCTCTGCGTTATAAACCTTTGAGATCGGTATTATACAGATTTTACTTTCATTAAGTCATTTGCCATTTGATTACATGCTTTTGCCATGTTACTTGTTCCCTTGTCCACAGCTAAGCATGACTACAGACACTGGAATAAATAAGGAGGAAGATGAGGAGGAGGATGACACCATGCAGAACACAGTGGTTCTTTTTTCAAACACTGATAAATTTGTCCTGCTCCAGGTACATCTCTTGTTGTAGTCTGACATTTTCAGTGATGCTGTGGCATTTGCTGTACCACAGATGTCACAGTTAAATGCAACATAAACACACTGTTTCTGTTTTTATGCTTCCTTCTCACGTTCTCTCTTGTTTTTAGGATATGTGTGTTGTCTGTGGCAGTTTTGGAAAGGGTATGGAGGGACAGTTACTGGCTTGTGCTCAATGTGCCCAGTGTTACCATCCTTACTGTGTGAACAGCAAAGTAAGCACAATGTTAATTATTTGATCGCTCTCTCTCTTTTTTTTTTTTTCTTTTTTTTTACATCACTGTACTTTGTGAATCTAGATCATTTAAATCCAATCTCTTCTGCAGATCACCAAGACAATGCTCCGTAAGGGTTGGCGCTGTTTGGAATGTATTGTGTGTGAGGTGTGTGGAAAAGCCTCTGACCCTTCCCGTCTGCTGCTGTGTGATGACTGTGATGTCAGCTATCACACGTACTGCTTGGACCCGCCCCTGCACACTGTACCCAAGGGTGGTTGGAAGTGCAAATGGTAAGAAAAAAAGGATAAATTCTAGGAGCACAATGCTTTGTTCAGCCTTGTAGCTTTGAATGGGGTCAAATGGAAATGAATACATGTACATTTGCATATTATGTAAAACACTCATACCTCAGCCTGCATTAGCAATTCACAGGCCTATCCCTCTCCTTCCTGCTTCTGTAGCAACAAAAAAATGTTACACGGCTCACATTAGCTTCTTACATTGTGCTTCGTTTCTACTCTGTAGGTGTGTGTGCTGTGTACAGTGTGGTTCCAACTCGCCGGGTTTCCACTGTGAGTGGCAGAACAACTACACGCACTGTGGCCCCTGTGCCAGCCTCGTCACCTGTCCAGTATGCAGGGAGAACTTCATGGAGGAGGAGCTGCTGCTGCAGTGTCAGCACTGCGATCGGTGGGTGCTGCTCATTAGAACTACATACGCACAAATCCAGACTCAGAAACTGAGGTAGTCATTAGACTGCAACTAATGAAGACTAGCGGGGAATGGATTATTTATGTATTTTTCATGTCATGAATTATTCCATAAGATCTTTTAATTTGCTGTGTGATTTGTTATGAAAAGTATGCGTATCAGTGTATTTCTGTGTGCCTGTGCAGATGGGTGCATGCTGTCTGTGAAAGTCTGTACACAGAGGATGAGGTGGAACAAGCTTCTGATGAGGGCTTTGCATGCACATCCTGCACTCCATATGTTCCAAAACCCGTGGGTAAGTCTCAGAGCAACACTATTTTAAAACCGAAGACATGAAGACTATCATTACAAAAATATTCATGGAATATCCTTCTATACTGATGACATTATTTTCTTTGTTTTTTCCACCTGCGTTTTGCCATTAGTAGTAGAGTCAGCTATTATGGCTTCAATAAAGATCAAAGAGCCAGGTTAGTGGATTTTGCTTATACTAATTTACTATTACAAGCACATTCTGCATGGTTGTCTTTTGTTTGTTTGAATGTAAGTCATATAGTTTTGCAATTGTCACTTTACAGAGCCTCAGTTCTACCGGTTGGAGGGTGTGTGGCTGACGGAATCAGGAATGTCCCTGCTTCGCAGCATCTCCATGTCACCTCTGCACAAGAGACGGCAGCGTCGCTCCCGTCTTGGTACCTTGTGTTGTGAAGGAGGTCCTGATGGAATGGACTTGAGGGAGGTTGAAGGAGAAGGGGATGATGGAAAAGGTTGGCATACTGTCCACTCATCCACTTGCTGTATGAACAGTTTTTGGGAGTGTTTTTAGGCCTGTAGTTATCGCAAAATCGCAAAATCAATATTGTGTCGTCTAGGTGAGCCCATGGACTGTGACTCTAAGATGGAAAATCCTGGGAGCCCTGAGCGGGACATGGGTGCGGAGGGAGCAACTGAAGGCATAGCTGACTGTGAGGGTCTCAAAGGAGGAGCAGAGGAGACAGATGATGGCAAAAAAAGAAAGCGGAAACCCTACAGGCCTGGTAAGCTCCCACAATTCCACAAACAACTTACAAAAGCATGAAGTATTTGTAAATAATTTTATTTTTTTTTTTTTATTATTTACACTAGGAATTGGAGGCTTCATGGTGCGACAAAGAAAGTGTCACACACGAATGAAGAAAGAATTTTTTGCCCAGCTGGCTGGAGAGACCACATTAGATGGACATCCTATTGAGAGAACCATTGAGGAAGGTTAGTGACAATAGTAAACTATATCAATATCAATCCAATAATCAATAGAAATTATTCCACAATTCTCATATTTTTCATCATAGTAAGTAGTAGTTACTAAGTGTGTGTGGGGGGGTGTTCAGTGCTTTAGGTACATTTTGCCATGGACGTGGGCTATAGCTATGATAGGTGATAATAAGCAAAGGGCTATTATTCTATCTCTGAAGCTCCTTGTATGAAAAATGCACCTCTTTTATCTCATTGCAAACAGATCAAACAAAAAATTGCTGGGTCAGTCTCCAAAAGAGTTGAGCTTCTTAAATTAATTGTGTAAGACAAGGCTGTTTTCAGTCTGAATATCCACTTATCCTTATCCTTCACCAGTGGCAGCATGATTTTTTTTTTGGGTGAATATTACAACTAGGGGAACACAATTTCATGGTTTTATGTATGTAGGACCTCACCCTGATACTGATAACATAATGGATCCCAAACCAGTGGAAGGTGAGGAACAGGCCAAGAAACGTCGGGGCCGGAAGAAGAGCAAACTTGAGGACATGTTTCCAGCATATCTCCAGGTTTGTGGTCTATGCTGTCTATTCTTTAAACAGTTTTGAAATATCTGGTGTCAAGTGTCATAATTTCCCTATCTTAAATGTTTGTAATTCACTTGCAGGAGGCTTTCTTTGGAAAGACACTTATAGACTTGAGTAAGAAAGCTGTGATGATACCTATTGGGCAGAAGCCAGGCACATGCCTTGTCCGACCTCCTTTACCAGCACCATCAGGCGTCAAAATGACTTCCCCAGAGAGTAGGAACACAGTTTGCAAATTATTTGTTATACTGGCTGTTGGAAAGGGCAGTGCATTGTGTGTAACCTTTGTGCTTATCTTACTAGCTGAGGCCAAGGATCGTGCAGTGGAAGAGAATTTTCCTGTCAAGCAAGAGGGGGGTGAGACCCCCCAGCCTCAGGGAGAAGGTGCAGGTAAGTGTCTGTTTGGATACCAATGCAGCTGATTTATTGTTATGGTTTTAAGTAATTGCAGGTTGGTTTAAAAGTATGTTTTATTTTTTAAGGAGTTTCTGCACCATCCTCATCACTCAAGGACCAGGTATCAACTGATCCCCATGACTCTGATGCAGAAAAAAGTGAAGGTAATCCCCTAAGAGGATACTTTACTACACCTTTTGCAACATTATTAGAAAGATTGGCATTCCGATGTAAAGAATTCCACCTTACATAATGCCTGCTTGCATGGCAGGTCTTCCACAAGGGGTGGAGAGTCAGGACTCTGAGCAGTTCTTCCGAAAGGTTCTGGGAGTGTCGGATGGATCCTCTTTGGGCGGCATGAAGCCCATCTTGGAGGGCAGTAAGGGAGAACTCAATCGTAGCACTCTGCCACAGAAAGCTCTCCTCTCAGGTGCGTAGAAATTAATGCCTGTAGATCATATAACAAACAACTTTTTGAGACTTTGTGATTAGGGATTCTGTAAGAAATAAGAATGAAGGCAAGATTTGAGGGAAGCTTGTAATTAAAATCTGGAAATTTTCTTGCAGGGTCGCTGCCCTCGGCTGGAATGATGGATGCCTTTCCTGGACTCTCTCAATCACCATTCTTTGACATGCGGTAGGACTTACTTACTTGCTTATGTATTTTATTTTACTGTAGTAAAAGTGGGGAAAACAGATTTCCAAATTTGAAAGGACTATTATTGATATTGACATGTGTAAGTTCTTTAAGACAATACACTCTCATATGGTTTACAGGGACAGAGGAGGGCTGTTCAGTCCCGATGGGGGTGAGGAGAGTCCCTGGGCTACTCCCTCAACCCCAGCAACTCCCTCCTCCCCACCGACCCCCACTGAGGCCGAGGGTGATGGGCTGTCATACAACCAGCGCAGTCTCCAACGCTGGGAGAAAGATGAGGAGCTGGGAGAACTCTCTACCATTTCTCCGGTGCTTTATGCTAATACCAACTTTCCCACTCTCAAACAGGACTACCCAGGTGAGTGGAAGAATTGCTATACCAATATGTTGAACCTATACAAAGTCATGCTTTTTCCAAGTACAGTTTTATATCACTGTGGGATATTTAGCAGCTATTTAATTCTTCCCTATGTTCTTCCCAGACTGGGCTAGTCGCTGTAAGCAAATCATGAAGATCTGGAGGAAGGTGTCAGCTGCTGACAAGGTTCCATATCTGGTAGGTTCTCTGATTTATTTTTTTTTTGTAAATAAAAAGTAGGGATGCACACTGATTAACCATTAACTGACGAGATAAAATGTACTATATAGGGCTACGGCTGTGCTGAGTGTTTTGAGGAGGTGGGGAGGGTGAGGGGACAAAGGGGGTGGAGAAGAGAGTCCTGGTGCAGGTGTCTTTTTGTCCTCTTCTCATTTTTGCCCTGAGCATCCATTGTTTCGACCCCTTACAGATGACTAAAACAAAAATGCGTATTGTATCCTCCAGCACCAAGAGCACTTTCTTCCCCACTCTTGGCTAATGATGATCAGAAACGGCTAAGAGGTTAATATATCTGAAACCTGTAGTCACATTTTTGAACTGTTTGATACTTTTCATTGGTTGGTGAAAATTGGTTAAGTCTTCCAAAGATGGACTTCTTCTGTAGGTTCTGTTTTAAACAAAATTATGTCTAGTTCTGCAAGTTCTTTTTTCTCTCTGTTTGGTCACATTTTCCTAGCAGCTTATGGTATTTGCACCTCTATGTTGATGACCTCATGGGATAAATGGCCAAATACAGAAAACGGATAGCTCACATTTAACTGTTAGTGACATCATCAAAACCCCAATGAGACGTTGGGCATTAGAATTGTCCAGGTTCAGTCTGTAAATTATGTTTTTGATGCAGTAAAACTATGACTTATACTTTTTTGATTTCTTAACATTCTTATATTAATATTTAATTTATTTCTGTAGCAAAAGGCCAAAGATAACCGAGCAGCTCAGAGGATCAACAAGGCACAGAAGGTGAGCTTTGCTTTGTCAAGCTGAAAGAAAGGTACAAAGTTGGGAGTCCTGCACAGCTGTTGATGTTTCCACTGTACTCTCTTCTTGTCTTTCACAGCAGGCAGAGAGTCAGGTGTGCAGGCCAATCAAGACAGAGCCAGGACGTGTGAAGGCAGAACGGCCCAGTTTACATCTCCAGATCCCTCCACCTTCAGGATCAACATCCATCTCTTCCCAGCCCAGTTCTGCAGGAAGCCCATTTCCCTTCCCTCCAGATTCAGGATCATCTTCTGTCTTTTTCTCAGATGGACCTGTTAAGACCCCAGGGTCAGCTGAAATCAGGACAGATCCCTTGGCTAAGCTTCCTCCTCAGTCACCCCATTCTCACTCCCACCCAACCACACCCTTCTCCTATGCTGGGGCCAGCCCCTTACAGGCCTCTTCCTCAGGTTATTCCGCTTCCGGCCCACAGGGTCCTCCTCAGGGACGGCCAGCCAGTCTTGGCCCCTTTGACATGCAACCAGGAACTCCTGGAACCCCCAGACGGGCTCAGCAGGTTGACCCCTACTTCAGATCACAGCTGCAGCAGCAACAGGCTAATTTACCGCAATCACAGCAAGGCTCTCAGGAGTCCCTAGGTCCTCCAGAAAGTCCTCATTCAAGAGGCGCTGGGCTTGGGGAATCACCTATCTTCTCGCCACCCCACAATGCCCACTATGGAGACCCTTTCAGACCCCAGCAAGGGATGGGACGGCCAGAATATGGTTCATCTCCATCACCCTCTGCATTGGCTTCCTCACCTGCGAGCACAGGGCAGTACAGGTCTGATATGAGTGCACCTTCTCCTCGCTCCTCTGCAGTTGGAAGACCTGACTTAGCCACTGGCTCCCCTGCTGGGATGTTGGAGTCTGGTGACGGTTTATTTAAAGCACCTATGACTCCACGAGTGCATCAAGGGGAGGGTGGGCAACTTCATCCTGGAGCTTCCCCTAGCCACCCCTCTGAAGGCTACAGGCAGTCTCCCTCTCACCCTTTCTCTGAGCCTCATACTCAACCACAATTAACTCCGAGACCCCAGTCAGGTGACAATTGCTCTCTTGGGCCCCAGAGACACCCTGTAGCTCAGCAGGAACTGTGCCCAAGAGTGCCCTCCAGCCCACAGTCCCAGGGCAGCTCTCAGTCTCCCCACACTCCTGGTGGCCTCTCCAACGATGCTTACTCTGTCCAGTCTCCTGCTACTCCTCGTTTCCAGTCCCCAGACAATTGTTCTCAGCCACCTTCGAGACCACAATCTAGAGATCCTTTTGCTACTATTCACAAACCACCTCGTCCGGTCACCGTTGCCCCAGAGGGAACTGCAAGTTTCAAAGGCTCACCTCATCCTAATCAGCCACCTCCACCCCATCCTACAAACAGTTCCCTAGGGGATCCTCTGTCTGGTAAGCTGTCAGCACCTCCTCCTTTCAGCTGCAGCCCCAACGCTGGAGGCTTTCAAATAACCCAACAGCAGAGTCAGATGGTCCAGGGTCAGCTACAGCAACCACAGCCACAAACTCAACAGACTGCAGCGGCCGACGGATTCAACTCTATGGGAGCACCTCCTTCTGGATCTCAAGAACTACCAGCTGTTCGCCCTCCAGACGCACCCCATCAGCCATCTTTGCCAGGCACTCAAGAAATGCCTGACATTTCTGCAGTGCAGGACCCTGCATTAGTGGGCCTTAGTCCCTCTGAGCTGGAGAAGCACAGACAGGTATAAGGATTAGCCAGGTGACAATTATTTTGTGAAACTTCTAGATCTTTTTTTTGCTGATCGTTTTTTTTGTCTATTTAGCGGCAGAGACTACGGGAATTTTTAATCAGACAACAAATGCAGAGAAACTCCATTAGACAAGAAAAGGAGGCTGCTGCTGCAGCTGCTGGCAGTGCATCTCCTGGCTGGTCGGGAGGAGAGATGGGGGCCTTTCAACAAGACAAGGCTCACAGAGCACCACCACCGTATCCACAGGTATCCATTGAGTAATATGAAATACATTTTTAAATGAAATAATTGTAACCTACTGACAGAAGTGATATAGTAACCATGAAGATGTTTTGTATAGCCATGGTTAAATCCCAGTAGACCTGTGCTGAACTACTTAATTAAATTTTCAGTCAGCCTTTTCTGTCCGATTGTGCTCCTACTATCATTCAGAGAACCCCGTGTTTCCTCATTTTGGTTAAGGCTTGTTTCTGTTCTGGCTCCATATCAGAGCAATGAAATCGTGCCCATCTACCACCGCAGGCTAAAAACTCACATTTTCAAAGAATCAGATATGAATAGACACTTGTCTTTTTTCTTTAAAAGAAAATTCTACTGTTATAGTTCTACTATTGAACAAACTTTTAGTTTGTTTAAAGGGGATAGACTCTCAATTTCAAAGCTTTTGAAAAAGTAACATACTGTAGATGAACATACTGTAGATGTAGCTAAATCTGTACTTTGAGTTGAATGACAAATTATTACAATTAAAAGGAATCTCACAATTACCTCCTGTTGCTAACCACATTTCCTTCAGGATCGTGTTGCTGTCACTACTGCTGGAGCTCAGGCTTCTGTGGTAGGGAAGATGCCCATGGCTCCTGGAGGTATGGAGGATAAGTTAATTCGCCCACCACCTACAGGAGCCCCTGCCATCATGGATCCTAGTGCACTAAGGTAAGCAATTTTTTTTGGTAGATTTGCAATTGGTGTGAAATAACACCCATTATTTCTTCTTCCATGAAGCTAATTTTCAATTTGTGTCTTGTGCACATTTGTTTTTTCACACAAAACAACCATTCTTTTAGTTTCAGACGATAGCTGGGCTGTAAGCAAGGCATGCACTGGCAGTGTATGTGGTATTGTGCGTGTGTCTGTATGTGTTTGAATTATTAGCATCCTAATTTAGTCTCAATGCTTACATCCAGTAGTTATATAACTGTAATATAAAATCCCTATTTAAAGTCTTCCTTCACCCCAAAATGCATATTGCTTGTTATTAATTGGGAGTATTAAAATTCAATATGCAGATTTGGCATATAAGACAGGCAATATTATTAAAAGCAAATGTTTTTTAAATGTCTTAAACATTTCTGGAAGGGATCTTTAAACTTGAACAATTTTCTTTTGTGCTTCTGTCTTTCAGGCCATCAGGGCCTACCAAACCTCAGGGCATGTTTGCCCGTCCACCATTCCCTCCTCAATGGCAAGGCCAAGCTCCAGGTCCAAGGAGGTTCCCTCAGCCTGGCATGGAGGCTATGGGCATAAGGCACAATCTCAACCCTTCTGTCAACGTCCAGGGTATGGAGAGCATGAGCAACCCTCACACTATGATACCGGGACATAGCGGAGAGACTATGCAGCCAATGGGTCAGGGTCCCCCACCACAGTTCATTGAATTGCGACACAACTCTCAGAGGCTACCCTTGCGACCCCAGTTTATGCCCCGTGGACCTCAGCCAAGACCACGTCTCTTTGTCTCACAGCAAGAGATGGCAGGACCTTATGTTCAACAGCATCCTATAGCTCAAGCCGGAGGCATTCAAGCCGAGGGAGGCAACTCACAGTTGGGGTTACAGCAGGGTGGACTGTCAGTTTTATTGCCTCAGCAGTCTGCCGGCCCAGTAACACAACAGCCCCACCTGCAGCCTCAGGCAGCTACTTTGACTCCTAACACTCCTAGCTCTGAGCAGCATCAGCTTCCACAACCAAGCATTGTCAGAGAGCCCCAGCCTGCCACAGTAGAAAATAGCGAAGAACTGCCAGAGCCTGACCTTGAGGGTCTTGGAGATGCCCCAGGGGATGGAGGTGTGGAAGATGAGGATGATTTGGCTCTTGACTTGGACCCAGACAAGGGAGATGATGACTTGGGAAACCTAGACAATCTTGAAACTAATGATCCACATCTAGATGACCTGCTTAACAGTGATGAGTTTGACTTACTGGCCTACACTGACCCTGAACTCGACCAAGGAGACCCTAAAGATGTCTTCTCGGACCAGTTGCGGTTGGTGGAAGCAGAAAGTGAAACACCTTCCTCTGGATCTGTACCTGTTAAAGTGGAAGAAAAACCCAAGGTGGAATCGGGACAAAATTCTCTCTCAACAGCCACCTCAAGAGGGTCTGCTACCCAACTGCCATCCTCGGTGGAAAGTGGAGATGCCTTCAAAGTCAAAGTAGAAGATCGAGGTCTGACCCACCAGCTCCAACCAGGACAGGCCACTGTGAAAGATGAAATGGGAGAAGCTGTGTCCATGCTTCTTGGTAGGACCACACCATCGGCTAAGCCTGTACAACCAGAAAACCAGTCCGCTTCACTCAGTTCTGTTCGATTAGGGGGACTTTCATACCCCCTGCCAGGTCAATCTGATCCTTCGCCTTTTCCTACAGCTGCTCAACATGCAGATATTGGTGATGATCCTCTGGGGCTTCCTGATGTAGGAGGACAGCACTCTCCTGCTGTAGATTTGGCAAAGGTAGAGAGTTCTTTGGATGGTGAATTGCCTCTTCTAATACAAGATCTGCTGGAGCATGAGAAGAAGGAACTGCAAAAGCAACAACAGCAGCAACAGCTTAGCTCCCTACACCAGGGGGCCATAGCACCTCATTTCCCAGGCCTCCCAAGTCAACAGCCAAACCCTCAGGCACCTGGACAGATAATGCTGCCACAACACCACCGTACACCTACCCAAGGAATGATGGCTCAACCAGGGATGGTACCCCCGTGCTCCGCACATGTTGCAGCAGCAACAAAGGCTTATGGCTCCTGGAATGGCTCCCACATCTCACATGACCATGGCCCAGCAGCAAGCCATGATGAGAATGGGGCAGCCAGGAATTCATACAGGTCTCAGTCATCAACAGCAGCCGCAACCAGTGGTTAAACAGTCACCTCTTGCCAACAATTTTTTCCCAGATAAAGGTAAGCACTATGGCTCATCACTCTCACTAATCTGTAATGATGGTTTTCTCATACTATATCAACATATGTCTTAATGTTATTGCAGATTTAGACAAGTTTGCTACGGATGACATCATGGATCCTATTGCCAAGGCAAAGATGGTGGCACTTAAAGGTATAAAGAGAGTGTTGGCACAGGATCCAATGGGTGGTCCCCCTGGCATTAACAGGTACTTTTTATTGTGTAAACATTTTACATACAAAATTTATATTTTTCTTTTACTGATGACAATTTGATTTTTTAAGTCTTAGTGTGTCACTTTCTTACATTTAAATGAACAGAATGTCTGCTGTACTTATGTCCTTGCCAAACACTTTCACACAATACTGATGAGGTAAATCTCTATACACTATACAGTTTAAAAATCGTATCAGTGGCTACATTACATAGTTGGATGAACGCATCCTGTCTATGCTAGCTTTATTGGCAGAACTCCATTGACTTCCATCGCTTGAGCCAGCCACTTTCGATTTCTATGAGCGCCAACACCACTCATTTTCTGTCACCATTGTTTGTAGTACAAGAAGATGACAGAAATTCATAGAAACGCTACCACCAACTAGCGGCTTCTTGGTGTAATTGTAGAGTAACAGAACAGCATTGACATTTATAAATGCCCACAATTCTATAGGGCATACACTTCACTTACACAATCTATGCTGTATGCTCTATATAGACAGACACAGAAGTATAATTCAGCCTTAACATACAAAATAATGTGATTGTTTAAGAGACACAACTGTAACGATGGAATAGGCAACTAAGCTTTTGACATGAGTGCATGTCAAAAGTGTTTTTGTAAATACTCCTGCTGAGAATGGCTGAGGAACGCCTAGGGCTAAAACATGCCTCTTTTATCTGCGGCTGGGCAAAATAATAATAGTAATAATAATAATATTAAAGTGGTATATGATTTTCCAAAAGGAGTGAATCAGTATGCAACAGTGCCACAGTTGTATTATCTAATGTATAATATCATCAAATACCATATGGTTGTGGTAACATCATTGTAATATGCCACATTTTTGCACAATAGTTTGTAAATTAGGTAAGGTTGTATTTTACAATTTATGTTTTGCTTCCTCTACAGACAACAAGTTTCTCTGCTTGCTCAGAGGCTGGCCTCTGCTCCAGGTACAGATCCAGGTCAACTTTCATCTGGACCTCCAAAGGTATGCCACCTTGCTTATCAGAAGTGAGACATTTAATTATATTTACTAAAGTATGTTGTTTATTTAAATGCTTTCTTTTTTGTTTAGGAGGGAGAAACAAGTGACCCAACTCAGTCAAGACCTAATCCTCCCCAGTTTGTGCAAGGAATCATCAGTATGTTCTACTCGTCCTGACCCTTATTAAAAATATATACTACTCACAATAAGTTAGGGATATTGTTATTTCTGAGTGTTTTTCCTATTTGGTATGAATTTTAATTTCAGTAAGTAAAAGTTCTGTTTGACATTACTAATGATGAATGATGAAAAACACCCTTTTCATTAGTTTAAATTTACTACTCCAACAAAAATGTATGAAATCCAGTGAGTCTCTTACAATATCCCTAACTTTTTGTGAGTAGTGTATTTGGTTATTGAGAAGATGTTATCTTGCTACCCTCTTCAGTGTTCCATGTGGATCTTTTAGATTGTCTGCTTTTGTTACAGATGATGCAGAACAGCACCAATATGAAGAATGGCTTCTTCATACCCAGCAGTTACTCCAGATGCAGTTAAAATTTTTAGAGGAACAGATTGGCGTTCATCGCAAATCACGCAAAGCGCTGTGTGCTAAGCAACGCACTGCAAAAAAAGCTGGCAGGGAGTTTGCGGAGGCAGATGCAGAAAAACTGAAGTTGGTGACAGAAGAGCAGAGCAAAATTCAGAAACAGCTTGACCAGGTGTGTAGATTTTGAAAAATCTGATTACTTGTTGGAAACCTTTTATGACATGTTTATCAATTTGTCCACAGCAAAAAGTACTTGGCATCGTGACATGCAAATTCATGTCTGTTCATAATTATTCTGCTCTAGGTACGCAAGCAACAGAAGGAGCACACCAATCTTATTGCAGAATACAGAAGTAAGCAGCAGCAGCATCAGCAAGGCTCAGGTCTTCTTACCCCAGGTCATGCTGCACAGGGGGGCCCACCTCACATGTTTCCTAAGATGCCTGGCCAGATCATGATGGGCCAACAGGGAACACCAGTAATGGGCCAACACCCTGGCATGGTGCCCCAAGGTGGAATGCCTGTTAGGATGCCCCAAGGACAGCCTTTTATCGGAGGAGCACAACCCCAGCTCCCTGCTGCTCATGGAGCCAGTGGTGTCAGAGCCCCGGGTCCTCCAGGAGCTCCAACAGGATTCTTCCCACAGGGGCCTGGAATGCAGGGTGCAGACCCCAGGCTGCTCCAAGAAAGACAGCTTCAACATAGGATGCAGTTGGCAAAGCTACAGCAACAGCAACAACAGCAGCAGGCGATGATGGGCCAGCAACCATTGGCACACCCTGGTCAACAGTCGGCTTTAATTGCTCAGCCACAAACAGGAATGATGGGGAACCCACTTATGGCTCAACAACAAGCAAGCAATCAACAGGGGATGTTGGCCAACCAGGCCAATCAGCAGAGCATGGTGCAGGTTCCACAAGGAATGGTTGGAGGCCCATCTGTTGGTCCACAGTCACAAAACCTTATAGGAGGCCAACCCATTAACCATGCTCAAGCCATGATGGCAGGTCAACCAGGAATTATGGGGAGCCAGCCAGTTGCCCCACCACAGCAACAGAGACCTCAGCTGATCATGGGTCAGCAGGGAATGGTTGGATCTCCAGGTCATCCTGGCCTCAGGGGTCCCCAGGTCCAGTTGACTCCACAGCAACAGAACATCCTGGCCCAACGCATGCTTGCTTCACAGCAGCAGCAGCAGCAGCAACAACAACAACAACAGCAGCAGCAGCAGCAGCAACAACAACAACAACAGCAGCAGCAGAATGTTGCAAAGAATTTGGTCCACCTTCAGCAGCAGCAGCAGATGGCACAGCAAAGACAACCAACACAATTGATCAGTCAATCTAACCAAGAGCAAGGGCGACTCTCCCAACCTTCTACCCCACAAATGGGCTCCTCACCTTCAGCTGGAAGTATCACACCCCAGCCACAGGGACCTATAGACGGCCAAAACTCAGGCTCCAAAGAGGGTGGGATTCTTAGTCCTGATACAAGAACACCACCACAGCAAAGTGGACCATCCACTCCCAATCAGGTGTCCCAACTAGGCTCTGCAAATGATCATCAAATTGATTTGGGTCGCCAGCAATTACAACAACAACAACAGCAACAGCAGCAGCATCAAAACCAAGTTTATATGGCCCAGCAGCAACAGTCAAATCCTCAGTCTGAGCAACAAACAGGTTTGGTTGGAAACCAACAAACTGCTGTGCTTCAGCAACAGCAGCAACTTCCACTCACCCTCCAGAGGCAAGGTTCCCTCAGTGCCGACAAGCCCAATGTGATGGCTGTTAAAGAGGAAGGAAAACCAATTGATTTCTTAGCTCAGCAGCAGCAGCAACAACAAACTGTTCAAAATGCCATGCAGCAGTCACAAGATCCCAGCATCCAGCAGCAGATCTTAGGCCAGAACCATCCTGGACAGCCACAGCCTGTTGTGATGGGTCATAGTCCACAACAGCAAGCCCTCATGGCACAGCAGCAAAAGCAGCAGGCCATGATGGGCATGATTAGAGCCCAGCAGCAAGGGATGATGACACAGAGGCCTGTGGTGCCACCTGGACAGATCCGCACCCCTATTAACATCCAGGCTATTATTGCTCAGAATCCTCAGCTCCGCAATCTTCCACCAAACCAGCAAATACAGCATATCCAGGCAATGATTACCCAAAGGCAGCTCCAACAGGGACAAATGCTGCGAATGTCAATGGGTCAAGGCCAGCAAAGTCAGTTGAGGCCACACATGCCACCTGGACAGGTGCCACAAGTTGGGCAGCAGATGCCAAGGATGGAAGGCCAACAGATGCCATATGGAGCCATGGGGAAACCAGGAACAGTGGGCACTCAGCAACAGTCAGTCATGTTGGGCCAACAACCTGGTGCTACTCCTCAAATACAGCAGGGGATGGTGGTCCCTGGGCAACAACAGCCACAGGTAGGAGACATGATGCAGCAACATATGAGAGGCCAGGTACCAGTGCCACGGTCCCCCATGGACCAGGGTCGTATGGTGAGGCCAACATCTCCACGCCAGCCATTAGCCAACTCGCCTGGAGATCCACAACGGCACACATTTAACCAAGCTATGGGAATGCGTCCACCCACTCCCAACCAGAACCAACAACAAGCTCTAATGGCAGCTGCAGCAGGCCGTATGCAGGGTTCGCCATCCAATGCATATTCTCCAAGAGGGCCCTTCGGCATGAGCCCAGCCCACCCAGCCTCGCCCCATTCATCCCATGTCTCTTCACCTTCTATAGCTGATAGTAGGGCTGGAAGAGGGAGTCCATACAGCCAAGTCAAGGCATCTCCACTCAGGTCACCTGGAGCCAAGAGTCCCCTTGATTGTCCAGGACTGAAAGTAGAAACTCAGATCTCAGGCAATGAAACATGTCAGACAGCAGCAGGTATTCCCAATGGGCCACAGAAAGGATTGAATGTTCAGCAACAGTCACAGCAGGTTACAGAGGGCCATGTTCTCCACACACAACATGGCTCTAGAGAGGGGGATCTATGCAAGATGACCCTACAGAACATTAAACAGGAACCAAGGGAGGTTCAGTGTGATGGTGCAGGAGACGCTCATTCTGGGGCTATAAAGCGAGAAGTAACCGGTGACATGGTTACTTCTGGGAACAACACCTGTTTTATTAATGCTGGAAACATGTCTGGAGACCCCGGGGCTCAAGGCAATAGATCAGAGACTGGACAGCAACTACTACAGAAACTCCTAAGAACTAAGAACCTACAGCTCGGTGCTCAGAGGCCTTCTGAAGGCATCCACAATGAGATCAATGGCCACATCAATAGCAAACTAGCAATGCTGGAGCAAAAACTTCAAGGGACTCCACGCAACATGGAGGTATGTTTAATGTTACTATATTAATTCTGTGTGTCATGTGGGGAAAGAACCTCTCATTTACTTTCTTGAGTCTTACAGGATTTGCAGTCTATAACAAAAAGGGCTCCTGTACAAAAGCCAAAGCGCACTAATAAGGCAGCTGGAGACCGTGGGCCAAACTCACGGAAAAAGAATAAGAAGGAAGAAGTTGGAAAAAGTGCTGAAGCCCTGATAAAGCAACTTAAACAGGTAAATGGATAACAAAAATGAATTCCTTAAATGATGATATTGTGTTTTGAAGAGTGATGGACTAATGAACATTTATCTTCCAGGGTCTCTCACTGTTGCCCCTAATGGAACCCTCTATCACTGCTAGTCTGGATCTCTTTGCCCCTTTTGGAAGCAGCCCAGCCAATGGAAAAGCTCAGCTCAAAGGATCCTTTGGAAATGCAGTGCTGGACAATATCCCAGACTATTATTCTCAGTTGCTAACTAAGGTATGACAAAGGAATACCCACGGTTAACTGTTGCAGGATGTGATGATATTCAGTAGTTCTTTAATGGTACTTTAATAACAAACTTGTTTTCAGGAGCATATTGTCTTTTTTTGTCTTCAGAGTAATCTCAGTAACCCACCAACGCCCCCATCCTCCCTCCCACCTACACCGCCGCCTTCTGTACAGCATAAGCTGCTCAATGGAGTGACACCTGGAGAGGAGCTTTCTGAGGGCCAGAAAGACACAGAGCCAGCAGAAGAGCCAATGGGTAAACACAGGAATTTGGCATAAAATTAAAGTAATTGTTCTAAAATCTATCTGCAGTTTCACAGTAATTGGATTCTAAATATTTTCCTTGTAGATTCTGTTACAGAAGAGGTGAAGAGTGTAGACATTTTAGCAGCTCTCCCCACCCCACCACATAACCAGAATGAGGACATCAGGTACAAAAGGAGACATGCTTGTTTTCTTTGTCAACCAGAATACATACATTTGTTGCTGCAGAGCACTATGAACACAGGAAATGTCTTTTTGCCAGGATGGAGAGTGATGACGAGGATGCCCCAGAAAGCATAATCCCAGCATCATCCCCTGAGAGTAATGTAGGGGATGAAACACCGCGTTTCCCTCACCTGCGGGAGCCTAAAGAGGAGGAGACAGAGAGAGCAATATCACCCATCATCCCCCTCATTCCTCGCACTGCGATCCCGGGTAAAAAAATTACAGCAATTTACTATGTTTTCCGCAATAGCAACATTCTCCGTAACATGACATGCTATGGATAAATCTATTCTGAACATAATTTTGGTGCATTATAGTTTATTATTCCAGTCTTAATAATTTTACTAATATATCAACTTGTTCATATTTTATAAAATGCAAACTTCCATTAACATAAACTATCACATTTTCTTCTTTTATAGCATTCCCAGAAAACAAACCATTTGAAGGAGCTGATAGCAAGACAGTTTCCACATCTAACCACTGGGACAAGGCCAAAAGTAACGAGGTGTCGGTTACCTTCACATTGTCCTCCGCCAAGGTATTAAACCATGATAAAATCTCACCATGTTTAACCTTTGTCTGTCCTCTTCTATAGTCTTCTATAAAAACTTGAACTCGCTCTTTTTTTCGTTTTAGAAACTAAACCATGTGATGATGGCCATGGCCCAGCTACTCAAGATAAGAATGCCAAGTTCTTATGAGGTGACTCTACCTCCCCCAAACGCTGACATGGCAGGAGTGGATGGGTCTGGGAAAGGACCCAGTCATCAGTCGGGTATGAATTTAGAAACTACGGTTAATTATGATTCTCCTGCTGTTAGGATGTTTATTTTATACAGCACCAGACAAGGTTTGGACACATCTGCCTATTCTCTTGAAATATAAAGTGTGTCCAAACTTTTGACTGGTAAAGTAGATCACAAGATAGGAATTTTACAGAGGAAGTGTCACCCTGCAACACCAAATTCTGAAGTTATTTAAATATATTAAAGGGAATAAAATATCTTATTAAATCTGACATAGGAGGCTGCAGTGGCAGGTGTGCAGTGTTTGAATTACTGGTGAGGCAATGAAATACAATACAGGGAGAGTTAGCTTTACAAACTCATTCATGCAAGGACTTAAGCGGTTTGTAATCAGACAGGATTTTACAACTGGAAATTATCAGAGCGGCAAGTTTGATGTTTTGTTAGAATGATTACATGATAAACAATCAAATACAGTGTTTGATGACTACAGTGCTGGGAAACACATTTACTGGCATTGCTCTGCATCCATAAATAAAGACTAATGTTAAGATGTTTTTTTTGATTTAGGGGCTCTGTGTGTGAAGGATGGCGCGTCACCCAGTCAGGATGAGTGGCTGAGGCAATTTGATGTGTCTCTACCAGGCTGTACATTGAAGAAACAGGTGGACATTCTGGCACTTATTAAACAGGTTAGTTATTACACGTTTTTACGAATTAAAGATTTATTAAAGCAAAGTATTCTACATTTGGTATATTTTATGTTTCTTGAAGCAATAGATCTCATCTATGCATTTTTTCCCAGGAATTCCCAGAGAATGAAGACAAACCGGTCCAGCACTGTTACACAACTAAGGTCAATGACTTGGATGTGCGCCACCTTCCAATTATTCCAGTGGAGGAATCTCCACCCCCATCACCCCCTCCTCCACATCCTTCTCCATCTGCCCCAGTTCCAGCTAGTGAAGTTGAACCCTCCAAAAAATCAGATTCTCCATCCCCCTCACCCTCCAGTCCCACCACTGTCCAGATCAAGACCGAGCCTGAACAGGATGTTGAGCCTCCTACTGATGCTGCACAACCAACTGATGTCACAGAATCTGAAGATGCTGCTCCAGAAAAAACTATCACTGATCCAGCAACTGCCTCTGCAGTTCCTGATTCTACTTCTCAGCCTGAAGGTCATCTGATTCCTGTTGCCAAGGAGGAGGATTTGATCACGGATCTAGCTCAACCTCCGAAAGATTCTCCCAACACCATTGAGTCTTCCCCTAAGGCTATCAAGCAGCGCAGACCTCTCTCCCCAGACGAGGAGGTGGTACACCCCAAAGTCAAAAAATGGAAGGGGATTCGCTGGAAGCGCCTTCAGCTTGTCATCACTATACGCAAGGGCGGGTCTAAGAAAGAAAGCAGCCGGGAGGTGTCTGAGCTGATGGATCGCCTACGCATTACCCTACGACCAGAAAAGCTGCCTCGGGATAAACGGAAGTGCTGCTTCTGTCATGAAGAAGCTGACGGAGCCACAGATGGACCTGCACGCTTGCTGAACATTGACGTGGACCTATGGGTGCACCTGAATTGCGCCCTGTGGTCCACGGAAGTATATGAGACGCAGGGAGGGGCCCTCATCAACGTGGAGGTCGCCCTACGCCGCGGACTGCGGACTCTGTGTGCATACTGCCAAAAAACGGGCGCCACCAACAGTTGCAACAGACTTCGCTGTCCGAACGTCTACCACTTCGCCTGTGCAATCCGGGCGCGCTGCATGTTCTTCAAGGACAAGACGATGTTGTGCACCCAGCATAAGCTAAAGGGCCCCAGCGAAGACGAGCTCAGCACGTTTGCGGTTCTGCGACGCGTCTACATCGAGCGCGACGAGGTGAAGCAGATCGCCAGCATCTTGCAGCGAGGCGACCGCATCCACCTGTTCCGTGTCGGTGGCCTCATCTTTCACGCTGTGGGGCAGCTGCTCCCCTCCCAAATGCCCCACTTCCACTCACCCACTGCCATCTTCCCCGTCGGGTATGAGGCTACGCGCATCTACTGGAGCACACGCGTGCCCAACAAGCGATGCCGTTACCGCTGCCGCATCAGCGAGGACAACAGTCGTCCCCTGTTTGAGGTGCGTGTTCTGGAGCATGGCATGGAGGATTTACAGTACCGTGAGACGACTCCAGACGGTAAGACCTTATATACTGCACTTCCTCTATGTTGCATGGCATTTCTTAGTTGTGGTGTACTTTTCCACTTGTGATTAATTCGCCGTCTTTGTCCTTAGGGATCTGGGACCAGGTTGTTGAGCGGGTGGCTAAACTCAGAGATGACTCATCCATGTTGAAGCTGTTCACTGAACATGTCAAAGGAGAGGAGATGTACGGCCTAACAGTTCACGCAGTCATGCGTATCACTGAGTCGGTAAGAATTAGCAAGAAAAAGTCACTTTGCCTCTTAATTGTCAACTAGTATATAAATGGTTCCAAAACAAAGTAAGTTGAGTTGCATTGCCACGGCTGCTATAATATAATGGATGTACATCATCAAAATGCACAGTTAGCATACTTTTTGTTACATTGTTGTTTTTAGTTGCCTGGAGTGGAGAACTGCCAGAACTACCTGTTCCGATATGGTCGTCACCCACTGATGGAGCTCCCACTCATGATCAATCCCACGGGCTGTGCTCGCTCTGAGGCCAAGGTCCCTACACACGCTAAGAGGTAAAGAACCATATGAGAATAAAGGGGATGAAGGAGGCTGACACTATTATTTCATTATGATGAAAAAGCAGGACCCATCCTCATCCTTAACATCTGTTTGGACCCTCTACTTGACTTTGTAAAAAGTAAAATTTCTTTCCTTGAATTTGTAAAAATAATGTATTTTTGATAATATATTAAGAGCCAAACAAATATAACTGATTTTAAAACAAGTTTTTCATAGATAAATAAAATGAAACTTGCATGAGAAAAAAGTCGAGACCTTCCCTGCTGTCCTAAACAAAGTTACATTTCCCTCTTATTTAAAAAAAAAAAAAAAAAACTCCTAAGGAATACCCAATCATGTTTTCTTTTCGGTTTGTCTCAAGGCCTCACACCTTAAATAGCACCAGTGTGTCAAAGGCCTACCAGAGCACCTTCACCGGGGAGCTCAACACACCATACAGCAAGCAGTTTGTCCACTCAAAGTCCTCCCAGTACCGGCGCCTGAAGACCGAGTGGAAGAACAACGTGTATCTGGCACGATCCCGCATCCAGGGCCTGGGTCTGTACGCTGCCAAAGATCTGGAGAAGCACACCATGGTCATTGAGTACATCGGCACCGTGATACGCAACGAGGTGGCCAACCGCAGAGAGAAGATCTATGAGGAGCAGGTACGACAATTGGACAAAGCACACGAACAGCAATTCTTGAGGTCTGCAAAAGAGAAAAAAAAAAGGAATTCGAAAAATATACATCAAGCTTTATCTATTGTCCTTCTCTAACTTAGAACCGTGGGATCTACATGTTCCGCATCAACAATGAGCAGGTGATTGATGCCACTCTGACTGGTGGCCCAGCTCGGTAAGTATTGATTTGGTATTGGTTACCCTTATAGTGTTGCGTGTGTGCATGCACGCACTTGCAGCAGGTTGGGGGGGGTGTTGTGTTTTTAATCTTTTACCTCACCGATTTTCTCCCCCTCCAGCTACGTCAACCATTCCTGTGCTCCCAACTGCGTTGCAGAGGTTGTAACATTTGACAAAGAAGACAAGATTATCATCATTTCCAGTCGCAGGATCCCCAAGGGCGAAGAGGTGCAGTGTATTAGAAGGCTGACCACTACTCACCTATATATATTACTAATTTAGCCTTTATTCTCTGTTTGTAAAGCACCAGTTGAATTTATTTTTAAATGTAATCCTTTTTGTGTTTTCTTAATTATAGCTGACCTACGATTACCAGTTTGATTTCGAAGACGATCAGCACAAGATCCCTTGCCATTGTGGAGCCTGGAACTGCAGGAAGTGGATGAACTAACAAGAAGACCGAGGAAATTAAAAAAAAAAAAAGGATAACTCCCCTCTCACTGGTGCCAGAATACTCTTGCGCCAAAGCCTTTGAATCTTACATAGCCAGTGCATAAGCTGTTCTGAAAGATGTGGAGGAAGGCTGGCCTCCATCACTGAAAGACTAAAGCATTTGACACCTGTAGCCAAAGGTTTGAAGAGCATTAATTAATAAAAGCAACCGACCACCTCCACCAACAGCAGCTTGACGGTGGGCCTAACGTTCATGTTTGGACTAGTGAATCACCTTTTTTCCTCAGCCAAAACCCTTTCCCCTCTCGACTGTTCTCAATAAGCTTACAGTGGCTGGAAAACAATCCGCAACATCTACCAAATGATTCTGACCCTCTGATATCCTCTGAATACTCATAGTGCAGAGCTCATCTGGAGCTTCGACAAAAAGCCATTTTAAAATACTAAGAATGAACTAATAATGCATTTTTATGTTCTAAGTCGGACCTATTTCTTGTCCCACCCGACCACACCTCCCCCCCTCACATCCCAGAAAAAGGCACTTTCCCCATCAAGTCATCAATGAAGACAACATGGATATTGGCTAGCTAGACAATCTTGATGTGGCTCTGTGTAAGAACTGCATATGATCGATGGAAAAAGTTAATATAACATTTAAGATGCTATTGATCGGTGGCTCCAGAGGCACCAGATGTTCTGACTGTGTGGAGTCCCAAGGTGGGTTAGTTGGACCCAGTCTACCTCATTGATTCAGCGGGAAGTGACTGCTTTGTATAAAAAAAAAACAAAAAAAAACTTAACTGCTACTGTGGAACGGGGGGGGGAAAGGGGGAATGTTTTTATGGGCTTAGCCTTCTCGGACAAGCAGGGAATCTTAAGCAGCAGGTTTGCTCTATCTACTCTATGCTGATGATGATTTACAATAATGAGCCAACATAATTATTATTCATGAATTATTTATACAGAGGAAATATATGACAGTTTTGATAAGATATTGCATAAAAATCACAATCAGAAGCTTAGCGAGTGTCCTGTATGCCACCAAATCATCCTGGACATTGATGTAGCTTTTCTTCTTTTCTTTTTTTTTTCTTTGTTTCCAAATCATGCTATTAGCTGTGTGAAAGCACAATAACATCCACCTTTTTTAAGTTGCTTAAGACAGTAATGGTGTGATTGAATGGCTCTAGGATTTACAGGACTTTTGGTCTTTGAAGAAGACTAAGTCCCAAAAATTGAACCACCTACACATTTGCTTGTCGCTTCATACATTGAAGTTCCACTTGTTGAAAACCAGCTGGTGGACGCATGACTACTGTCCCATTTTGATGCTTTTTATTCCCCACCAACTCAAATCTTTTCACAACTCAACCTTAAACTTTGAATCATGCCTCTTCCTATCTGTATTATTTAGTGGACTATTGTTAAACTTTACTGTAGTAAGTCTTTCTCTGCCCGAGTACAGCCTGCAGTGTTTCTACTTCCCCTGTAGTGTGCTTTTTCTAGTGCTGGTACTGTCCTCTCGAGGCTGAACTGACGGCAGGGAAAGACTTATTGGATAAAAGGGCATTTGTTTTCATTTCTATGTAAGATGAATGAAAAAAAGTCTTTAAAGGGAGCTTTACTAAAACTCCACCTTCCCATACTACTTTATTTCCTCCTTCCCCTAACCTAAGACCTCACATGATTTTAAAAATGCAAAATTGTACAAACTGTATATATAGTATATGCATTAGGGGGACAGCAACTCTTTATCCAGCCCCTTTGTAATCAATAAAGTAAAAAAGTGTAGAGAAATAAAATTGAAGAAAAAAAAATCAACCACTGGATATCATTTTAACAAAGATAAAGCTGTATATAAATATAAATATATGTAAAATGGCAAACTAATATCTTTATGTATATGAACCAGAGTGTTTTGCATTTACCTGTTTTTCTATTAGTGTTTTTTGCTATAAGCTCTCAGAGACAAGTTTGTTAAAATAGGTTTGAGAAAATGTCTGGTCTTCTCCGATCTCTTTGCGATGAGAAGCCGAGGTAACTACAAAACTGTTTGCGAAAGGATTCATGTGGAGAGTCGTTAATTAGACATGAAAATCACTTCTTGCATAAAGCAGTACAATGGTGCATAGCATTTGTATTTATGTAATATTGTTCGTGTTTTTTTTTCTTTTTATTTATGCTACTGCTTGTCGATTACCAAAACCTGTCCCTTAATTGGTTACAATTGGATTCATATACTCTTGAATGGAAAATCTTGAATTCCCTAGGATATTGTTAGTGTTTTGCTTTTTTATATCTTCCCTATAGAAGTGAATGTGTTGGTAAACCTTGTGAAATGGTTACTTGGCCTAATGTATGTTATGATGTAATACTCAAAGTTAATCCCATACTTAACCTGGTAATGAATTGCACTCTCATAGTATAACGGAGAACTTCTCTAAAGTGGTAGATATTGATCAAGTATCCGAAGCAGTGATATATATATTTTTTGGTATGTTTCTATTTCAAGGGAAGACCATAACGAGACATTACGCCGCTCACTGGATTTTAGCCTGAATAATTTTTAACTTCTCTGAATCTTAATTTAAGTTCTCTGCATATCTTATAATTTAATAAAGTTTGCTCAAAATTGAAGGTTTTTTTTAACCTCACCTACTTTTTAAAAAGATGTTGCATCTGTACAGCAGAGATACTTTTAGGGAATATGAATAAATATAATGATCATTTTTATTGTATGTGGCATGTTTTGTATGGATATTATTTTGAATTGTACATATTTTTTTCAGGACGCCAGAGGTTGCATCTCTTTATATACAGCTTTCCACTCCCTTTCCCCGTCATCTTATTTCTTTGTCTGCTTTTGTTTCTTGTAAAAGGAAAATAAAATGCATTTTAAATATGTGCTTTCCCCCCCCCTCTTTCTTTAGACCCAAGAACTTGGAAATAGTTTTTAAAATGCTATTTAAAAGAAGCTTAACTCTAGTTCGAGTCCAGTCTATTATGAAACACTGATCTCATGATAACAGGTGGCCATTATCCAGTGAAGGCCATAAGACAAAGCTAAAAGCTCACAAATCTTAGAAATGAACAATGAGTTAAGATTTTTTTTTTAACCAAAGCTTTCTGGTTAAACCAACTGCCAGATTTCACAATTGAGACTCGATTCACTGGAGTGACCAAAAGAACACAAAACAATTGTGCAGTTTTATATCTCAATTCTTTATACACATAAAATCCAATAAATGGTTATGTTTTGGTACAGCCTGCATGCTGAACTTATGACCTTTCTATATCTGGAAGCAGCTGTTGACAATGAAAACATTGCATAACACCCTGAATGAGCAGCACCGTTGAGTCACAGATAAGAAAAAAGGAATTTATTGTATATCATCTATATACACTTTTTGAACTTAAACTGAAAAGATTTGCACATTTTTTTTTTTTAAATCTTGAAGTATTACTCATGAACAGGATGTCTGATGGTCATATACCCATGGCAACAAACATGGACAGGGGTGTTTTGACAATTTTGGTTCAGCAGTCTCCAGTTTCCCCTCCCAGTCGCTCCGTCTCCTCTATGCTCTGCCTGCTGAACTTCTACCCATGTTAATAGCAGCAACATTTAATGGGGTACACAGCCAACAACCTGAACAAAAGAGAAAAAGGAAAAGAAACTGGGAAAAGACAAGTTCATCTACCTCAGTGCAGACGACCCAGTGTTCGAGACAAAACGGACGCTAACATGACACATGGATTCTGGATCAAGTGTTGATAATCACGACATAATTAACATTAACTAAAGTCCATGTGGACATAACAGTGCAGAGCCCAATGATGACCAGTGTCAGTGTAATACTTTCAGAACCGTGTCTGCAAACAGACGGCAAATATGAGAACATGCGGTTTCACTTTTACAGCATGTCAGTCTTTGAAGGTAAAAAAAAAAAAATAGACTTGTCACACCCGACTGTATGTTACCTGGGATCCGCATGAGAACTGTCAGCAGTTGTGGTTATTTCTGAATAAATAGCCATCGGCATTATCACAATTCAAGGTCAAATGACGCTCCTAAATATTCCAGTGTCAATGAGAAGGAGATGTCACCGCCGAGGACACGTATAGAAACAGACCTGCATTACTGAGCTCCGAGAAGAACTCGAAGCAATTCCGAAAATAAAAAAAAAATGAAAGTTGCGCCAACTTATCTGGGATCAGTAGTACCACCAGTCTGTTATGAGGGAAGCAAAAGGGGGGGGGGGAAATCCAGCAGATAACATGACCGTCTTACTTCCTGGCAGAGTTACAAACCATGCAGACACATCTGAAAGTACCATTCAAGCAAAAAAAAAAAAAAAGTCACTGTTCAGATGTCACACCAGAGCTTGTGGCATAAAAGGAAAACAAATGCATGTTTTATATACAAATCATATGTACCCATCATCAGTAGTGTCTAATGTCAAAAGAAAACAAAGATCATGTCTTTACACAAAACACAAAAATACATAAAACAAACAAAAAAAAAAACAGAATTTTTCATTGCCATTTCATACGCCGCTTATTTTCTCAGTGTGCACCATGTCGTTGCCTGTCACCGACGGGGTTATGGCTACATCCATGTTAGAACAGAGTGTCTTATTAAATGAATGCAACAACCCTTACAAATCTGAATCATGGTGAAGACTTGGACTGAACTACATTAACATTAATTTTCATATCAAGACTCTGGCTTATCACAGTGTTCATCAATATGAAATAAAAACTATCAACAAATAAATAAAGATTAAAAACCATCCCAAACATTATCCCTGCCACGTTTCAAACTTAAAAAAAACAAAAAAAACAGGACTGGACCACATCGGTTAATGTGAAACCCGCGGGGGTCTCGCATTTGTGATGAGGAAGCTACAATTGTTTGGAGGATATTTAAAGTGAGGAATTAAAAGCACGACCTGGCTGTTAATGCTAAAGTTACCAACGTCCAACAACAGATTCTCGTCTAATGAACTACAGACTAGATCAGCGGACACCCCTGTGTCTTTGAGACATGCTAGTAGTCCGGACACCTTTAACACACACAAACACACACAAACTAGAAACAGTGCTTCAACCTGACCCCCCCCCCCCCCTTTTCTCCCTCCCTCCCACACACACTCACACGCTCACACCGACAGAATGTGTATTTGCACAGCCAGCAGAAGTCTAATTCTTCAAATTGAAACCCACGACATGCTCAACTTTTCTGGACAAAGGGAGCCCGACATGAGGCGATTTGAGAAGAGGTTTTAAAAAACAAAAAAACAAAACTAACAAAAGCAATCCCATCACTGTACAATAGTTATTCCTGCCATTGGAAATCAAAATGAGAAAAAAAAACAAAACGGTTGAGTGTGATGATATTAACAGTGGTAGTGCTGTAGTGTTGTGGCCCATGAAGAAAGAAGGGTCGAAGGGAGCGGGGAGGGGGAGGAGACACGAGGAACGGAGGGGGGCGGTAGGAGGAAGGGGGAAGAGGGTGATTCTCAGTAGTTTTGGCTAAAAAGGTGAGGTAGGCCTTGTCACAACTTGGAGTGTGGCTTTTAAAACTGGCAGGGTTTTCATTTGCAGTCTGTCTTTAGTGTTTGTTTCCTATGGGAGTGTGGTCGAGTTGTGCGTCTCCAGCGCGCCTTTTTCACGCCGCCTGGCCGCTCACATCTTGACGTCCTCCTCCACGCTGAGCTGAGACAGAGTCTTCTTTATGCGCAGGGCCGTGAGTCTGGCCGCTCCGTTGGCGTACCAGCACTCCCTCATGATCTTCCCCATCACACGCAAGGACTGCACAGGTAAGGAAACACGAGTTAGATTTATCTTCAAAAAAAGATATTTGAAGTAATAGACACCTAATGTTAAAGATTAAAGAATTTTCCATAAATTGTGAAGCTATAAACATAAAATGTATCATTTGAAAACCAAACATTTCCCTGAAATGCAGCCTGATGAAAGGCACTAGCAGACAGTGGAGAAACATCAGATTGGATTTGGGTCACTTTAGCCTGCAGTGTGAACGTAGCCTATGATACATGGTTTCTACATCTTTCTTTCTTTTCTCAAATTTAAGGACTTTCAAGCATCATGACATCAAATCAGATGCTATTGTGCTATAGATAGAGAGATGACTTTATCCATCCCTGAAGGGAAAGTAGGTTGTCATAGCAGTCAGTACATTTAAATATAAAAAAAACACAACACTATAGCTTTAAACACAGCAGTAGAAAAAATTTGAATAGGAATAAAAATACAGAACAAGGACACTTAAAAAAATACAAACAGGTATGGTGCAGCGGCAAGATGATGGTAATAATACAGATGGAGTTAGTATAATATAATAGTAAAATAAGCAATAGCAGTATATTGAAAAAGTAGTGTAGGATTCACAGCGCAAACAGTGGCAGGTGTTTAGATCAGATTATTTTGTTCAGGTGTGTTATTGTAGCTCTGACAGAGAAATCTGAGAACTGTTTAGTCTGCAGAAAGGAGGAAGAAAATATTAACTAATGCTAATATAGGGGAAAAACTATACTTACAACTTCAAGAAGCTTCTTTTTTCATACAAAATGCAATCACTTTGCAACTTTAAAAATACAGCATGAAAATTCTAGTGTTTTATAGGGTTTCCTGCACCGTTTGCACCCTTCATACAGCCACTCAACGTATTTTTAGAACCCTGTCAGCGCAGCTGTTGGGTGTATGCAGTGTGAAATACCTCGTAGCTCTGCCACCAGTTGGGCACGTTGGGCCTCAGTTTCTGGTCGCACACCACCTTCCTCATCTCCTCTATGGAAGGGTCAGAGGGCACCAGGTCGTAGTAGGGCAGCTGATACTCCTCGTGAATACCTGAAGTGAACAAGACTCCGGTTTCATGCTCTCGTTCTTCAGGCCGGTTCATTTCACACGAAGAAGTTAGCCGACTCACCTCCCGTGTTGCATCGACGCGCGATCTCCCAGTAGACCAGCCCCAGCGCGTAGATGTCGGCACACTTGAAGGAATCAAAGTGTTTCATGTTGATGGTTTCATCCAGGACTTCTGGAGCCATATACCTGGGATTTACACAGAGCACCAATGACTAACGGCACCAAATAACTGTTGACAGGGTTTCGGCAGTTTAGCTTTTGCAGAAAATGCTTAAAATCAACTGCTGGTTTAGGTCTTTTCATGAGGTTTATTGACGATAAGAAGAATATAGAATGTCACAAGACTGCTTTTAAAGACCTGCAGGATTGCTGATGTCTAAATCTGTGCATGTACTTCTGAGCGAATGAATACGGAGCCATTTACCTCTTAGTGCCCACGCGCTGGTTAGGTGCTATATCGATTGTATCTGTGATGGACTCGTGGCGGACTGCCAGGCCGAGGTCAGCTATAGCACACATGCCATTCTTCTTAACCAGGATATTTTTAGACTTGAGGTCACGATGAGCAATGCCGGGCTTACCTGCAGGGAAACGGATAATTCATCATTACATTTGCATCAAGAGCTCAGCAGAAAGAGCACACACTTGCTGAACATGAAAAAAAGAGGGGAAAAAAAAGTACAAAAAGAACAATTGCATGCTCTTTCACCACTTAAACCCCAGATTATTTTTCAGTTTTCCTACTCAAAATGTAAATAAATCTATTTATTATATATTATAGCCTTTTTATACTTTAGTAGCTGAGGTTTTCTCATGCGATATATGCATAAAACTCAATGCTGCCCCCATATCAGGGGTTTTGGATTTTAACAGGTCAATGTTCCCGCTGTATTTGCTGTGTTTTACATGAGAGTTCATCTCACCCTGAGTGCCTAGGATCTCCATATGAAGGTGTGCCAGGCCGCTGGCAGCCGACAGCGCCAGTTTGATCATTCCCTCGATGGTGACAGAGTAGCGGTTCAGGTAGTCAAAGAGGGAGCCGTGCTCATGATAGTCTGACACGAGCCACAGCTGAGTCCATGTGCCATTGTCTGAAAAACAGTGGAAAAAAAAAATCATCATAACGTGGAGATGGTTAAATGGGTAACAACTGGATAAACTCCATGGGATCAGTCCAAGTCCATACATAGAAACACTTTCTCACCTTTATTGTCTGCTGCAATGAATCCGAGGATGTTTTCATGGCGCAGCATGATTGTCTGGTAGATCTCAGCCTCTCGGAACCAGGAGCGCTCTTCTCTGGATGAGAAAATCTTCACTGCTACGTCTCCTCCTCGCCACTTTCCCCGCCACACCTCGCCAAAACGGCCCTTTCCTATTATCTCTTGCAGCACGATGGTCCTGGCCACTGTCCGCTGCACAAACAGCGGCAAGCCTGAAGGGGGCGGTAGACGACAGACGAAACATTTAGTAGACTGTTCTCTAGGTGTGCAGTAGCACACATACTTGGCGGTCTGATTCAGTTCATATTTTAGAGAAATGATTAATTAAGAAAAGAACAGGCAGATGAAACGATGATTAATATAATCTTGAGTTGGAGCTGTACTCCGTTTAATGCAATTAACTTTCACTTACAAAATATTACATGTTACTAAAGATCATACTTTGACAGTATTTGGGGGCCCTTCATAAGCTTTCTAGAAAGATTCATTCAATGTGGCAGAGACATGTGGAGATGAATCCTAACGTAGCCCTCAGCAGTTTAACTGGACAGGATGTAGCGCGGTAGCATCATAATATAGTAAACAACCAAACTAAACACAGTCCATGAAGAATAACAGTATGTCTATTTCATGAGTATAACATTTATTTTCATTCCCTCATTATTCAGGTTTATTTATTTATAAGTATACAGTATTATACATTTTCCTTATGTTTGCATGTATGTGAACATTGACTTTTTTGGGGGGTGTATTATGTTCTGAAGCATGCTCAGTATGTTCTTCAGCACATAAATAGTAAATTGCGGTAAAAAAAAATAATAAATAATGTTGGAAAAATAAACAACACTGTTGGATTTTTGTTTTCAATGTATAGACGGTATATCGGCCTATATTACACAAGATGTTATGTTTTTCTATTGATTCACCAATGAAAATAAATGTTCCAGTTGATTTTTTCATATGTGTACCTATTCCACAACACCTCTGCATTTTTTTTGTAACCTTACATCCAAGATGTTAAATCGGGTATGAATGTGTGTTTACCAGAGCCTGATCCAGAAGTGGACATGTCATAGATGAGGTCCTGCAGGGTCTTGTCCTTGGCCAGGTACAGATGATCACAGGATGGGTCCTCTACCTCCAGCCGCTGCCTGTGGCTGTAGGCCCTCTGATGATACTGGAACAGGAAAACGCCGACCATCAGCAGCACACAGAGCAGGAACACCGGCCCTGCGATGACCGCCACCAGCTCCACCGGTCCCCAGGAGCTTCCTGAGCCCGACCAGCCCCCTTCCTTAGTTGGAACTAGGACAAAAAAAACAAAAAAACAAAAAAAACAAAACAAAAACAGCAGAGATGGAGAAAGATAGGTGATTATTTTAAGGTCAACGGACTAAAACGGTTTGGGGTGATTTTTTTTTGTCTGTTTGGAGATGGAGCCTCACCAGGGACCTTCAGGTCGATACTGTTGCAGTAATCTACATAGCAGCAATGTGTGTTGAGCAGGCCTTCGGCGCTCAGGCAGTAGAAGGGTTGTCCAGGGGGAACTAGGCTGTCCCGGTCGATACAGATGCGGACATGTTGCTCGTTCCCCTGGATGTAGTATGTTGAGGCCATGCAGGCGCCATCTGTCTCACACTCATAGCCCGTCTTCTCACAGTTTGTGCAGTTACAACGCAGAGCTGTAGGGAAAAAAAAAAGAAAAAAAAAAAGAGGGAAGGAAATTAAGATTTATGAGGTTAAACCTGTTTCACTTTGCAAAGTCGTCCAGCAGGGGGCAGTCTAGCCCCGGTTTCAACACAGGATGCAAGTGTCCCACTAGTTTGTGGGCATTTGTGACATGCAGACACAGAGCTTGAAGTTAGCAGTAGCAGCAGCAGCCAGACGGCCCTGAAATCAGATCCTTCACTGCAGATGAACCCAAACACGCTGGGTGGAGACGGACCTGCCCGGTGGGACAGACCAAGTGAAACCCAACAAGGGTTAGAGGCCTCCTGCCAAATCCCCAATGCAGCATTCTGCTCCATTCCTCTCTTCTGGCTTTCTCACACTGACACAGAGAGCTGCCACTGTTTAAGCTAATGAGACGGGAGTTTTATTAAACACAGCACACTCCTGCGCGGGGACCTATTAAAGCTGACACAATGGAACTCCTGCCGCTGCCATAATAAAACTACGGTGGTCCATCCACACACTCAAATGAGGTCAGAGCCAGAAAGTCTGCACAAATCGGCCACATCTAAAACAGAACCGTTTGAGCAACCCAGAGAGCAAAGTGATTAGATTTGGAGTGAAATGTGATTTTGAGTCATAGCACACATGCTTCTCATTTAGAGCAAGGTCAGCACAAAAGGCTTCTTCCAAGGCTTCCTACTACCAATCCGGGTGCAAAACAGGACCAGGAAAGAGCTTGAGGGGTTGTGGGACTAGTTTTCACAGGGGGGAAAAAAAAAGAAATGCTTGGAAGCGGCTAAGCTTAAGTGAACCCAAACCAGTGAGAAATGACATACTGCCTGACTGACAACAGGGCCAAGAGTGAGGCGTGACAGGGCAGGAGCTGATCCTCAGCCGGAACAAAGACCGGACCACTCAAGGCTAATCACTGTGGACTTAGCGAAGACAACTGTACCAACCACAACACAGGAGGAGATATAAAGAAGGAGGGAGGAATTTAAATCTTTATTCTCTTACAAAAAGAGGCTCAGCATCAGTTGGACCACTGACAATATGTTCCCCAGAGGAGAAAAAAAAATAAAAAAGATTTCAAGAGTGGCAAGCTTCCACTAATCCTCATGGTCTGTTGCTGGGGTTTCTTTGACCAGATGAGCTCAATGAGCTTACCTTTTGACACATCTGAAACCCAAAGTTGGTACAAACAGTGGTCTTGTTTAGTTCAATAGAATTAGGCTTGTTTAGTTCAATAGAAAATATTACTCACAATGACTGTGAAACATATTGCGACATCACTATGTAACATCCATGTGTCCAAAACCACAATCCCCGGTGTCATAGGAGTGGTTTCCACTCAGCTGAACTCCGGGGAGGTTACAATGTGCGTGGGAGCATTTTTTGCATGTAGTGTGTGCGCTGATGTGTCTATGCTTGTCCACGAAGCGCTAACTGGAAACGTGGAACACTCCAACTAGGGTTACTGTAATATTTTGCATCTGTTCAATAGCTGCGTGTGTTGCTCTTGCCAGGAGGTGTGCGGGAAAGTGGCAGGAACTCTCGGTGGAGTGTATCCAAATTCACTACAGTTCGCATGCAAATGGAATTTCCTACAGATTACACAGAGGTGAAGCAGGGCGGACCTGATAAAGGGAGAAAAACAAGCCTTGTGCCACATCACGCTAATCTGCAGCATTAATGGAGCAAATAGTTTTACTATATAAAACCGATGACAGGAGTAACGGTAGTACTTTAGGAAGCGAGACGATGCTCGATATCCATCATTAAATTCAGACAACTTGAACCTTTGATTGTTCCATCAGCGCTCCTCTTCAGCAGGACTGTTTCTGACTCTCTGTAAATCAAAACAAAAACCACAAAAGAAAAAAAAAAATCACATCTTTAGCAGATGAGTCTAGGAGGGAGCCATTTATCCTCAATGTAAGAGAGACAATTACAAACACACTACAGACAACCACTAAGCATTATTTAATGCCCTTAATTTTTCACACAAGGCTCAAACTGAAGGCTATAGACGTTCTTTAGGATAAACATACTGCTCCGATACACAGCAATAAATTAACAGCAGCAAGCTGATAAGAACATCATGATCTGGAATGAATCCTCCATCATGGAGACACATGTAGGACAGATGGTACACACACACGAAACCAAACATGGCTGAAAACACACATTCCCGCCTCGAGTCGGACATGGATGGTTTGTGGTCTACCAGTTTGGTTTGTGGCAAGTTTTCCTTTTCATTAGCCTTAATGTCCATATGTTTTCACACAAGCAAGCGACAGAACGTATGGCACAGCCTGCACTTTTATCAATAGACGGAAACTGTTTACAGATCAAATAAATCAGTGATAACTTGATTGTTTTGGCTAATCCCAGTTAGCTAAACGCCTAAATGGTTATTCATAACATTGAAGCAAAAACTCATCAAAAACCACATTAATCCTGCTCATTGATTTACAGCATTGCTCATTACAACATAATACAACCAGGGATATCTCATAGAAATGGTGCAGTGAATAATCAAATCATCATAGCATGCAGCTCTAAACAGTCTTTTATACAAAAAAAAAAAAAAAAAAAACATGACAAAATGTGAAACCAAGTCCCCACGAACTTTTGAAATTATTAATTATACAATACAGGGTACGGGCAACCAACTAAAATACACAATGTCCAGGTAAGAATTTAAAGCCAAAATGCCATTTGTACAGTGCCCCACATAACTCACTGGATTCAAAGCAGAAGCGTGAAAGATACACTTGAAGAATAATATGGAGCCTAAACACACACAGATCTGAGTAGAGGGCTGGTGTGTGTGTGTGTGTTTTTGAGTGAACTCTGCTCTTGTATCCACATAATTGGTGGTCTTTACACTGGTTCTTTGTGTGGAGATTAAGTAGACATGAGGAGGGATTGAACTGGCCCCGCGCGAACAAAGAGCAGAGTGGGTGTGGGGGTGCACACTTCTGCGTGGAGCAGCGAGGGGGGGGATGGGTGGCGGGCAGGGGACAAGCCGGGGGTTGACAGTAACAACCCGATGTTTGGGGGCTGCTTTGGGACAGACAGGATGGAGGGGGGCTGGTCCCAGATTGGGCTGGACAATAAAGAGGGGGGTGGGGGGATAGAGCGGGTAACGAGCTGGACTTTCAGGCCCCCCCAGCTGCGACGGGGGTCTACCCAAGTGACCAGCTGCGACGGTCATTAAAACCTAGTCTAGACTTTGACTTACGGGAGGGAGTAAATAACAGGAAAAGGGAACAGTGAAGGAAAAAAAAGGGGGAGAATGCAGAGAAAAAGCGATTCCTTTGAGCTGCTAGTGTGTGAAGTTCCTATCATTCCGTTCGTGTTGAGACAGGAAATGGCAGACATAGCGAGGAAGGGATTAATAAAACATTGTTGCCATAACCAGCATCGCCTTAACTTGGACCCAAATAAAAACCACATTATAGTCCCACTCCAAACAGATTCACACATTAACCTTGTTGACTGTGTTATAAGTGTGTGTGTGTGTGTGTGTGTGTGTGTGTGTGTGTGAGAGAGAGAGAGAGAGAGTTGTTCAGACCTATTTGAGTGGAGCAACCCTGTGAAAACAAGGTGAGCTCACTGGTATAGAAAAATGATGAAGTCTGTAGAAAATCTTTAGGCATGCTCTGTGCAGAGTGACGGGTTACACAAACACAGTGGATTTCTGGGGGCTATGCGACACAGACAGACAGTTGGTATGTGCGTGTACGTGTGTGTGTGTACAGGGAGCAGAGCACCATTACCAAAATGCACTGGCTGAAATTAGATCCATACAGATACCAGACTGAGAGCTGATCAAGACAAGCAGACGCCACCAGACTGTGTGAGTGCAATACACACGCATGCACGTACGTGTGCACACGTACGCACACACCACAACTGTGTCCTAATCAATGCTAGGGGAAGGAGGAAAGTCATTACCTTTGTCTGCGTCTCAGGGTCAGATTACTGATCTGATTCTAAAGTGAAGTCTCTGGGGCTGAGGCTGCCTCTACCAACCACCACCCTCCAGGCAACATCCCATTCTGTCTGACTGTCTGCCGTCCCAGACCAGTTCAAAAGGTACATGGGTACAAGCAAAGGCTCAATCTGGGCTTGATGCTGGTGTTCCCAAACTGGTCATTGTTCTTCTATAATGCTCCGGTATGCTGCAGTACTGTGAGTTCATGCATCTGCCATGTGACTTGATCTTGACCCAGTTTGAGTAGTAGCATATCAGAAACTTATGAACTCCTCCTGTTTCTGTCTAATTACAGTCACAGGACCCTTTTCGCTGTTGGTTCAGCTGCGGCTGGTTTTCAAAACGTCAACAGTTTTGGTCTATACCAGGGGTAGGCAACCCTGGTCTTAGAGAGCCGCAGTGGGTGCAGGTTTTTGTTCCAACCAAGCATTTACATGCCCGATTCTACTAATCAACCAATTGAGTCCTTGATTAGAGTCTCCATTAACAGAATTAGGTGTGTTAGTGCTTGGTTGGAACAAAAACCTGCACCCACTGCAGCTCTCTAGGACCAGGGTTGCCTACTCCTGGTATAGACCAACAGAAACTGAAAGGCAGCAATGTGAATTGACCAAAATCTCTTGGCTCCAATATAAGTCATGACAATATAGCACATTCTCTGTAAATTCAATGAATATAATATGACCACTTTAGGCATACTTCTTATTACATTTTGAATTATACATTCGAAAAATTAAACCGTACGGTTGCAAAGTGTGGTTTTCTTGTCCATGTCAGAATTTTCATACCCAAAACACGTCCGTGTGACAGAACCCACCCCACCAAAGTATGAGCTCCTCATATAAAAACTAGAGAAAAAGTAAACTGATGTCATGTCATTCAATATATAAAAATTGGATTATCTAATGTTATTTTGCACACAATGAGCGTATGTTATCACACCAAACCAACCTGCTCTGATAATCAGCCAGAACAATCACTGTGTTGACAGAGATAAAGAAACATGGACAGTCAGAGGTTTCTGCACTGCTCTTTTTACGCTAGCCACCAAGAAGGCCTGGAGGAGGTGCAGGTATAAAATTGTCGTTCCAAAGCTAGCCAGATATAAAAAAGGTAAATAATATGCATATCAAAACTACATTTACCAACTCATCTTACCAACTGCCCTTCCCTAGATCACACCTATCAAAGCATGTCACTTACTAAAGAAGTACTAGAGAAAATTTGACAAGCTGACTGCACACCTTCCGGCAGAAACTAACGAGGCAGAGCAGGTCTAATCTACATTCCAACAGCAGCCAAGAAAACAAATCAAACACCTCTACAAAGAGAACTGTAATGGAGGATGGGTGTCAGGTTCAGCCCTAGAGACACGAATCCTCATAACTACCGGATCTGTCTGGGTGTACTGTGACAATAACAACTCTATCTTCAAGTACAGTTAAAGTCACGGAACCAAAGACCATTAAAGGAGTGTTCTGAGTGAATTAACGACATGGAGAAGAGGCTGACCCAAGGTGAAATGGCTGGTTCTGCGGTGGTAGTAATCCCTCGTGGTCCAATGTCAGTAATGGTGGAGCTGGGTCAGTCTGAGGCTATACTGTCTGCTAGAGCAATTAGGTCTGTGTGCCTCCGGGCCAACGGCGGTCATTAACGACAGCGGTCATTATGGAGGGAAAAGTAGACCACTCTAGACCTGACCTGAACTGGACTAGCTCAGTGCTCAGTTACAGGAAATGTTGGTAAACACTGGTTTATAAAAGCAGCGGGCAGATGCTTCAGAAAGTAAGAGTAAAGAGAGAAGATGTGCACACACACACACACAGTAATTTATTTGCAGCCAAAACATACACAAATACATCCAGAACAGGCCTCGACAACTGCTGCTACACATTTAGGTACAACTTTCTCCTTTTCAAACATAAACCAGCAGGATATATTAACATAACCCCCCCCCCTCCATGTGCAAATGCTTTTCTCCTTACAGACGCACACCTTTGAACCCAATAAGTTTCGAGCTTTCCCTGTACATTCCCTTGGCTCTGATCTAATGGGCAGGTGTACACACGTTCGGATCCGACTTGCTTGCGTTTTCTCCGCACCAAATTTGACATTAAATAGCACCTGTAGCAGAGTCGAGCCCCGCAGAGGCAGCTCCCCGAACGAGCCGACAGCAGGGACTTTACTGGGTTTCCAATCACCCTGTCTCTGATTTACACGGTCGGATGCACGTCAGGGAATGACAAGACTCTGGCAGAGCTGTGGTAGGTCTCATAAAAACAAGTCCAGAGTTCAAGAGATTGCTGGAGCTCATCTAACCAAAGGCCATTCTACAACTTACGGAAAAAACAAAGCAAAAAAAAAAAAAAACACAATCTTTGCTAAAGCTTTCTCAGCAATCTATGGTAGACGTGAGTAAGTGAAAACTGAACTGGGACCATAGATAAATTATGATTGAATTCCTTAAAACACCTGGGCTTTTTATATGAAACAGAGAAAGGGGAGGGTGTGAGGGGAAAGAGAAAGAGGGATGCACCCTACCTCAAGGCAGTGTGGTTGACAGTGCACATATCACATGGCGCTGTGTTCAGTGCACTGGGGCAGACTGCGTCACATAGGCATGTAATGCCCATAACACTACTAATCCTTATGAAGTCAACAACACGTGACAGATTCAACAAACCTGTGGGTAAAGGGGATTCTCGGAAAAAAAAAAAAAATAGTATTACACTCACAACAGTCACGGAATCTGCTCTAGCGTAGCCGCTTTCTGGTTTGTCTGGTTTCAGCCTTTGCATGGTGTAATCCATTATATGGTGTGTGAAACCATGGCTCCAGACAGACTTGTGGGCCCCTTTCACTAAAGACCCTGCCAGCTGGACAGACCCATCACCACCCCCTGTCTGCTCAGGCTACACACACCTACCCCCACTCTCGCCTCACACACCACCGTTAATGTTGGCATAACCCAGTCACACAAACTGGCCACTCAGGTGTGATAATTTTTTCCCAGCACGCCTTATGTGAACTGATCAACCCCGGCGTACTACACCCTTATCTAAACTGAGCGGGGGAGGAATATTTTTCCCCCGATTCTCGGGAGGACGACTGTTCAAAACACAACATACAATTCAGTAGATGACAATGCAGTCAACCTCCTAAAATCTGGCACGGCGTCAAATGTTTTTATTACCTGGTTTATCTGCGTGGTGGCAAGTTGCAACAAGGCAGGTCGTCTTTGTAACCCAAGACGTGCATGTATATTAAATTATCGTGTATATGGAGGATTTTTTTTCCCTTTTTATTAGTGTTGCTTCTGTCTTCACTGTTCTTTAGCTCTCTGCTCCAATGTTGCCACCACAAACCTTCCGTTTAATCAACCCCACTTTATATTGAATTTGTTTATTTTTGGGAGGTTGTTTGTATCGTACATGGACTGCTTCTATTGTCAGCAATTTGCTGACATGAGTGCTCAATTTCTCCATGTATATTTAACTGTTAAAAAAATGCTAAAGTTGAGTATCCATGCTGCAGAGGCAAAAACATCCACAGGTTCAGATCAACATGTGCCTCTTTGAGGCTGTGGGCTGCTATCAGCTGCTCCAGCAGACGGACAGGATTCAGACTGAGCAGCCCCATAACTGGCGCCTCAAAAGACCCCACATGCCACATTTCCATCACAATGAACCCAGACTTCAACTCTGACTTCTGTCTGGGATGGCTGAATGCACGGCTGTTGTCACCCTATGCCAGCATTCACTTTCTGCTGGAGGCCACTAAGCAGCCTTTTCACTCCTTACAAACGAACACCAATGCAAGAGCTGCCAGTGTTTACCCTCAAAAACACATTTCATGCACTAATGTAGGGTAGGCCTGACTTCACACACTGCTTTCTCCAGCATGGAAACCAGCGCTGCTCACAAGTGACGAGACTATACTGACCACATTGCACATATTTAACCTGGGAGTCATTAGTTATTTTTTCCTCATCCAAAAATCAAATACAGCAGTCACAAGCCAACAAATAGTGTTTAGTAAATATGTTAGCATAACAGGCGCCGAACAATAACTTCAATATCAGCACCAACCACTGTGTTATTATTCACCTCTCGTTTGTGTCCATGCTTCACGATTATATGTTTTATTTATACGCTGTAGTTCACAAACGAAGCACAATTATCGACAAGATTCAACTTTAGAGAACGCATTGTGTAGTTAGCTAGCGAACGTTAGCTGGAAATAAACAGCCCACCATGTTGTTGTTGTGGTTTAGTTACTTGCCCAGTGTTCATTTACGACCATTAACAAGTCGGGTTCGTCAGTGGGTTGAAAATAAATAAATAAATAATACAAATAAATAAATACCCAGAAATCACACACAACAAACTAAAATAAAAAGCCCGACTCCTGGAGCGGACGGAGGTTTTGAGGTCAACGCTAGCTAGATACGGTTAGCCAAATCCCCGACACACGCAGCGCCATGACGGAGCCCGGGTCAGGGAAAACACCGAGACAAAAGCCGGAGAGGTGCTCCGTGGAACTTACCGACCGCGACAGCCACCGAGCCGAGCAGGGCCAGCAGCGTTGGGGCGATTTGTTTTAGAGCCATTTCTTCAGAATTCCCATCGCTCCGGGATGAAACGCGTCCGAAGTGTGTGTCGTTATCAACACGAGCAGACCTGGAACACAACCACAGCCCGACCGCACACACCGCCACACCGCCAGATACTAGCCAGCAGCCAGCCGGCCGAGTGACGTATTTAAAGGGGAGGGGGGGGTGTTTAAAGGGGAGGGCCGCACGTCCCCTGCCGGTGTTTCGGTTTAACGAGTGACCGTGTTAAATGGTGACTTTCAGCCCAATGTGCCGCGGTTGCTTGATTTCACAAACATAAGTAAAGAAATGTAACCGCTTAAAAAAAGAGAGAAATAAACTAAATAATTAAACATCCAATACAAACAAAATACACAAAATATATACTGTGTGGGACATGCAATTTAAGACCATTTAATAGTATTTTAGTAGGATAACTACAGCTGTCGTCACCAAGACAACCACGGGAATATTTAGCAAGAAGTCACCAGTTAACGCGGTCCCTTTTTATCCCGTAACACCGGTCTGCAGCTGCAGCCGAGGTCAGCGTTGTAGGGACTATGATGCTTTTATGCTGTGATTGTTTTACACATTATAGTAGAGTGGTTATGTGTAACTTCATCATATTACCACGTTTATGGCCAAAAATATAATATTCTGAAAGCTAAACCCTCTTTGTATGACTTCATATAGGAATTTAATATATTGTATTTAATATATACATACACTACCGTTTAAACGTTTGGGGTGGCCCAGACAATTTAATAGTTTTCACTTATTTACCCCCCGTGAGTTGTAAAATGAATAGAAAATGTTATTATTACATTAGCCTTTTGAGGTAATGAGCAAACACATTGTACCATTAGAACAATGAAGTGATTGTTGCTTGAAATGGGCCTCTATACACCTATGTAGATACTACACTAGAATAGCCATTTACCATATTAGCAATGTATAGGGTGTATTTCAAATTAGTTTAATGTTATCTTCATTGAAAAAAATGTGATTTTCTTTCAAAAAATAAGGACATTTCTAAGTGACCCCAAACTTAGCGTATATATTTTCTTTAAAGTATTTTTTACTCCACTATTTGTGTTATTTGTAACCCATAGAATTGTATATTTGTTTGTTTTGTTACTTATTGATTACTCTTTGTAATGTTGTTGATACTAATGACGAATAAAAGACATTTGAAAAAATCAATAGGTCCGTGTTTCAAACATAGACTGTAACTTTAAATAACAATATTAGTCTCATACATGCATGAGGCAGAGTGAGCATTATAATGTAAGTTATGATTTATGTCCTGATGCCTCTAGGCAAGGTTTTGGTAAGGTTTTTTCAGTGCAATACAATTTAAAGTGTTGCACAAAATATCAGACACAATACAAACCATTATACAAATTAAAATATACAAAATAAGAAAGTATATGAGTACAATTAACAACAGTCTTGAGATATTTAAAAAAGAAAAGTTGTATAAGAGATACAAGAAATAAATAACCCCAAATGCTTTAAGGGACAAGCAAAATACACAAACACAAGCCAGCCTGCAGTGCAAACATGAAATGAATACTTTGATTTAACAAAAGGCAGCAATAAACAGGAAAGTTTTCAGTCTTATTTTAAGAGATTTAAGAGGACTGGGAGTTGCAGCCGACCTGCATTTTTCTTGGGAGTTTTTTCCAGATATATGGGACATAAAAACTGGATGCCACTTCTGTGTATTGTTTTAACTCTGGGGACAGAAAGCAGACCTGTCGCAGACAACCCGAGATGTCTGGAGGGTTCGCAACAGCAGCAGATTAGAAAGATATTTTTGCCTGAGCCCATTCAGTGCTTCATAAACCAACTGCAGTATTTTTGAAGTTAATTCTTTGACAGACAGAAAGCCAATGTAAAGACTTTAAACCAGAGTGATGTGAAGGCTTTTACATTTAACCAGTATTTGAATGCATTCCTCAAAAGAAATTGTTCATGTTGTTTACTTATACTTTTACTATATAGATGTTCAGTAGATGTTTGAATTATTTGTATGCGGAGCTCTGTGCTTCATTTTATGGCTGCCAGGCCTGAAGTGAAATGGTCATTACTGCAGATTTGCAATGATTTGATTACACAATTAATTAGTTAGACACCAATTTGACATCTATGATAATTGATTAATCATTTGAGTATTTTCTTTTTTTATATCTAAATTCTCTGATTCCAGTTTCCAAATGTGAATATTTTCTGCTTTCTTGAGTTTTCCCTTTTAGAACTGAAGACATTTGAGACTGGGCTTTAAGAAGCACTGACATTTCTTCACTATTTTCTGATATTCAATGGACCAATCATTAACGATTCATGAGAAAATAATCACCATAGGAATTAATTATAAATATAATAGTTACAACCCTACATTAGTTAAAACTGTATTTTGGGTGATTGGTCTGTTCGAAAGAAAAATATATTTTCAGGAAACATAATGTCAAACTAGCCATCTTTCACTCTTATTATTACTGAAAATGGAAAACCATCTGATTCTATTGTTGATAGTATAGTATTATATTAATAGTATTTTTTTTAGAAAGTTAAGACTACTACGTTGTTGCAGTTTCAATGAATTCCATTGAGGAAAAAGATAAAAACAAAAAGAGGAGGATAATCTAACGAGTGATAACAAATGCGTTTGTGTGTTTAATGATCTGAGGTCGGTCACCAAACTCATGACTCCCATAAAAACTAGGACACGCCTACATTCAAAATAGACATTTTAAATCAGGCATGACATAGTCGTCTACTGCAAATGAAGGATGAATCCGGTGTGACTGATAAGACTTTTTGCTCTTATAATGTATGTATGTTAGAAGGCGCCTTTTATGCATGACTCTGGTTCTCCCTGCACTTGCCCATCTAGCAAGCTATAATGAAACACTGGTTTGGTCACAGCTTTGCATTCACTTGAATGACAAAGTCTGTCCAAGCAGTAATCAATTATCAAACAGGTACTTTTGTCAGGAGTCCCCTGATCAAATTCTGGGAGACAAGTTTGGTTTCAGTCATCATAAAAAAAAGAGCCTGTCGCTTTTATTAGGATTTTATCTCAGCTGCTGTATGAGATTTGTTACATCTGCTTGCTGCTGTTCATGACAAAGGTTTAGGGGGTTAGAAAAATTGTAAATGGTATTTTGGGCCAGATGTATTCAGGGTTTTCGCTTCCTTTGGGGATCAGTCTACTCCCCGCTAACACTTCCAGCTGCCAGAATGAAGATCGGGAAGGGGGTGAGTCAGGCTGTAACCAGGTGCATTTGGGACTTTATCTGTCCCTGCTTTTATCACCTGTCCTCTTGCTAGCACTCTCACTGATCCATCCTCTAGCCTAATTGTGTCTGCATAGTCTCCTCTGTGGCTTTATATCTGTCCATTATCAGCCCTGTCCAATTTATCTTCGCATTTCTTCGGCGTGCGTTGTCTGCTGAACAAATCCCCAGTCTCTACCGAGCCATTTGGAGTGATCCCACCGTGAAAAAGAATAGACAAGAGGAAGGAGAAGTGAGATGGGCTCTGTACTCACAGACAGGGAGTTTGGCCCCTCTGATACTTGAACAACCCCCCCTGCAGTGGTAAAAATAACCAGCTCTTCATCTGACTGCCCAGACAGACTGGGGCTTTGAGGGAGTATTATCTCCCTGGAGTTTGTTCAACAACCAGATAGACAACACACACACATATACATACGTGCACACACGAACCGATAAAGGAAGCAAACAAGACAGATACAGGGTGAAAACACTGGTAGTGAAACACAGATACATGAAGGGGACAAATCTAATGAAGTTCTTTTCATTTTATTGTAAAAATATGTTGCAGAATTTGGATTACAGTTGGACATTTGGACATGTTTGAGAATGACAATGTTTTTTCAAAAAATATTTTTGGAAAATAAAATGAGATATCACCCATTTTAAACATACTATAGCTGATTAAAGCTAAAACCATAAGGCCATAGTTCAGTTTTCAGGAAAAAAATAATTGATGTAGAAAACATGATTTCTTTTTGTAAAAAAATAAACAAATCTCCATTGTTTGGGTACTCTGGAATGTTTGCATTCTTTTTTTTTAATAACTGACAATTTATGAATTTTCAATGTATGGATAACAGTACAACAGTGCAATACAGCAAAAATAAACACGTTTATACATGTTTATTCATGTTTCGTCTGCAATCAGTCAGGTTGGTCTTAAATTCTTGCATATTTTCACTTAAGCCTCTCACTATAAGGTGAGTATAAACCTGAATAATGAACATGGTCAATATCATGCTATCAACATAGGGCTTCATGGTTGTTTAGATATGAGGAAAAACTGTAGGTCATGTCGAATATTATTAGTTGCTTTGTATTTCAGTGGTATGGTGTAATATTGGGTTCATTTTTTTTAATAAAAGTATTTCAAGATGATTAAATAAATAAAGACACAAAAAAATATATGAAAACAGATTCAGCTTAATCTTTTCATGGTCAACTGCACCATACTGTTTACAACATGGGTCACTGTTTGTCTGAAATCTGATGACCTCTACTGGCCAATGAGAGGATTACTTCCATATGTGGCACTGTTGCAATCTACCCAAATGTTTGAAAAATACAGTCCTTTATTCAAAATATACATTAATACATGTTAGTTATTAACGTTTATTTTTTGTGAATTCATAGAGATGGTGATGGTACATTTTAGGCCAGCAGAATTGTAGAAAAATATTTTGTAAAAAAGCTGTGTCATAAAAAAAGTGTATAAATGTGCCTCTTTGTTGAATAATAGACAATAATACCCCTTTTAGGTTAATTATTTACAACAAACCCAGCTCCAGTTAGAATATGTACAACAAAATAGCACATTGCGTCATGTGCATATGATAAATGCTGCTTTTTTTAAAGTTAAATATGCTTAGAGAACAAGTGACGTGCTTTGTTATGAGCACATTATTGCTTACATGTTTCCTGTAGTTATAGTGAAAGAGAACCAGGGTCTCCTGCTCTCTTTTCTGTGGCTTTGGACATTATAATAAAACCCACAAGTGCAAATTTACTTCAGAGAAAGTCCAGAATGATGTGCTCTCCTACCTCTTATCCAAGATTATTCAATTGTTTATAAATGATAAATAAAACCCTGTCAGCGGAAAAACAGCCCATGAATTCTTCTGTGATCATCTGAGCTAATTGTTTGATAGTTGACCATCATAAATGTCTTCACAAAAAGTTTTGCTCTCAGTTTTCGTTTTGGGCTCTCTTCCCATCCTAAATATGAAAATTGGACTAAACTAAAAAAAAATAGCCTTGAGTACAAGACAGTCTAGACATTACTGCTCAAAGTAATATGGTTTTAATACAATGCAGTGACTGTGAGTCATTAGCTCAAAATATGCTAATGATATGCACCTATTGCTGTTGGGATGTGATGCAAAATCCCATGAAGCCGTTTCAATCGTGGTGGCCGGTTTCATTCTGGCCCTCTGGTCTAGATGTCCTGTTTGAGTTTCTCGATGCTGAAGTCGCTGTCGTGATCCAGTTTGGAGAGCGTCTTCTTTACCCGCAAAGCTGTGAGGCGGGCTGGCGGGTTCTGGAACCAGCACTCCTTCATGATCTTTACAATCGCTGATATGATCTGGACACAGAGATAGATGAAAAATAAATTACTACCTGTCCATCGCAGTAAGTGTTGCAGTGTTTCTACTAAACCAGACTTACTATGTAACCCTGGTTGTTGTAGATGAAGAGAAGTGGAAAACAATGTCAGAAACACTGTGTGTATATGTGCAGGTGTGTGCGCACGTGTGTGATCACATGTCCTACCGGATGTGAATGAAGCCTGTTGTGCAAACTGGGCCTCTGCTGATCCACACATACCACCTTCTTCATCTCCTCAAAGCTGGGATCTGAGGGCACCAGGTCAAAGAAGGGAGGACGGTACTCTTCCACAATCCCTAAAAGAACCATACAGAGAATTAAAAAAGATTCAGCTGAGCTGTTACTCAGATGAGCAAAAAACGTGTAATAATTAAAGTGAAGGTCTAGGTTGTAAGACTTTAGCTTGTATAAAATATGGTACATTTAAAAAAAAAAAAAAAAAAAAAGCTATTATCAACAAGGAGACAACTGTTGAATCTCATGTTTTTTATCTCAGGAATTTTCAGTATATTAATTTTCTCTTCATGCAAGGCCTGAAATAGCACACTTTTTGAGACAGACCCTAGTGGGAGTCTTGTAAAGTATGTTTGGCTAAACAAAAGAGTGGGAAAGATATCAATTCCCTGGTGACTACACTGGGATGGAGGTCTGCAAACTGCAAGACCTGCAGAGTGTGTATGTGTGTGCCCCATTGACTGTATAGGGTGCATCCAAATACCACACACACACAAAGTTATGGATGTGTTTACACATCCATTACCAACTGTGTTCAGACATGTGTGGGCGTGGTCATTTGCATGCATGTGTGTGTGTGTGTGTGTGCGCGTTTCCATCTATAAATCGTGTGCGCAAGCATCTGGACTATGTACAAGCGAGTGCTGACACCAGATAAGACTGTTTATAATTACTGCAGTGCTAATCATGAGAGAGGATAGTAGAGACAGACACAGACTAGGAAAACAGTGGAGTGCTGAGAGACATGGGACTAACTGCCTCTTATGTATAATCTAACAGAGTTGGATAGATATGACAGAGAAAGCACATTTTCAACATGAAAACATCCAAACATGTCAGAATCCGCTCCAGTTACCATTGACAATGGTCCTGCGGGAAATTTCCCAGAAAACCAGACCCAGGGCCCAGATGTCAGTTTGCTTGTAGGATTCAAAAACGTCCATGCGAATACTCTCGTCCAGTACCTCGGGGGCCATGTAGCGCTTGGTCCCCACACGAGGGTTGTTGCCCACATCAAGGTAGTCGTTGGACTGAGAGTGTATCACAGCCAAACCTGCGGGAGTAGCCGCAAAGCAGACGCAACGTTTTAATTTACAGCGAAAACTCTTATTTATGCGAATCACAACTGACTATTAAAATCAGCAATAAATAGCCATTTGTGATGTTCTGTCCCATCTTTGGCTCAACCCTCACCCAGGTCAGCGATACAGCACTGTCTGTTCCGCTTCACCAGGATGTTTCGACTTTTCAGGTCTCGGTGGGCGATGGCTGGCTTGCCCTGGGAGCTGACAATCTCAGTGTGGAGGTGGACTAGACCGCAGGCCACAGACAGGCACATCCTCAGACAGCTCTCAGGCTCCAAGCTGCTGTACTGCAAGAAGTCATAGAGCGAACCCAGCTCATGGAAGTGGGTGACGAGCCACAGCTGGGTGCTGGAATTCTTGGACGTCATGTCAGAAGCTATGAAACCTAAAGCCACAGGAACAACAAGGCGGCAATTTCAATGTCTGTCTTTTGGCCGGTGCGTTTTGAAGTGCGACAGCACCTTTCTTTCCACAGGAAGCATATCACAGGAATAACGTCTTTTAGAAATTTAAATCTGCTGTCGTACCCAGTATGTTGTCATGTCGCAGCTGCACAGTATTGTAGATCTCGGTCTCTCTGAACCAGGACTGCTCGTCTCTGGAGGAGAAGATCTTGACTGCCACACTCTCCCCCATCCATGTTCCTCTCCACACCTCCCCGTACCTGCCTTTACCTGAGAAAAGAGGGGCGAAGTTACACAGCTGAAAAAGCACAGAACAAAAGACAGCGGCATAGTTGTGGCGAGGAAAGAGACTGACCAACACACTCGACAAGTGAGATCTGTCTGGCCATAGTCCTTTGGACCAGGTAGGGCAGCCCTGTGCCGCTCCCTGATGTGCAAAACTCATCAAAGATATCCTGGAGAAAGAGATGAAAAGAGATAATCCATATATGACAACTGGAAAACAAATACTGTAACTTTTTTAATTTTGACAGTATATTATCAACATCAAACATCTCTCACGCCATATGTGGGGTCATCTCCACTGGGGACTTTGAGCATGGAGACGTCTTGGTCCTCATTTCTCAGTGGGGAGTGGGCACGTCGGAAGCGCAGGAACACCACCAGGCCACACAAACTGGCAGCCATGATTAGCAGCAGCAAAGACATGGTGATCCACAGTTCTGGACGGGGGAGTTCTGGGGGCATTGTTGTCGGCTTTCCATCTGGTTACACATATATGCGACAAGGCACACACATATTTGAGTTTGCTTAAAGAGTCGAGAACATTAGATTAACAGAACAATAACAAGGGGTGTTTTTAACTTCTATTTTCATTGCAAGTAAAGATGCCGTTTACATAACATAACATTCTAGTGTGATGTCAGTACCAACTGGGAAAGCCAGTCAATATTAATTTACTCAAACTGACCACAAGGGGGAAGCAGTTAGAGAAGCTCTGAATCCCATCAGTAAAATGCAGAGCCTGGGAAGACACTTATGTCAAACCAGTAGACTGAAGAATACACTGGAATGCTTTAAATGCAATGCTTTAAACGTTATAAAGCTATGGGGTACTGACCAACATCTATAGGTGGTGTGGTGAAGGCGTTGCAGTAGTCCGTTTTGCAGCAGTAAACATAGAAGCCTTTAAATCTGGTGAAGCACTGCTCCATGTAGTTTACTGCAGAGAAACATCCTGTCTCCTCGTGGCCTTGCACCCAGGTGTAGAAGCAGGTGTCTCCTCTGCAGGTGTCGTTGACACATGTGCCTTTGCCATTCTCGCATGTGCACACCAGCTTCCCATCATCTTCAGAGTCTGAAGTAGAAGGATATGCAAACAGCTGGTGTTGACAAACAGGCAAACACGCATGGATGTTCACAGGATCAAATCTAGATGCATGGATGCACATGCCCATATGACTGCAAGATCACACTCATGTATAGTCAATTGAGAAACCTACCAAAGACGAATGCTCTAGGAAAAGTAAAAGAAAAGCGAGGCCAAACACAAATATAAGATTAGAAGTAAAGTGATAAGCCATACTTGTAAAGAGACCTTGACTTCCTCAAGGGGAAACCCTTGTGGTAATAGAAGGAGATATGTTAACTACATTTCCTGTCAGCCACGAAATGTCACAAAGAAGAGCAAGGCTGTGTGGTTACACACTTTTGGTTTGGTTGTGTGTATATATATATATATATATATATATATATATATATATATATATATATATATATATATATATATATTCCATATCTGGATCCTCCCTAATTTGCAGGCCTCTGCATGGGGGTTCTCATGTTAAAGGTTGTTTTTTTTCTTTCTGGCCTAAGATTGTGGTGATCTCATACCCCTGCTTGTGCACCAACAGATATTCTGTTTCACTGGGAAATACATCACAGTACAGAAGGTAAAGACACTTTTTAAACTCTGTAAAAATTGTTCTTTTACATTTTATGACCAATAAAAAGCAGAATGATAGAACAGCAGTTCAGTTCCATTTTGCAAAAGTTCATTATCTGTCAGCCTTTTGAGTTTTGGTTTAGGAATTCCAGAGGCAACACTCCTGTTGGAATCAGCTCCTTCGGCACTTTCAGTGAGTTCTACAGTATCATTAGTCCAACGTATCCTTTAATGAAGCTGTAGTTGAATGGATTGGAGAGAATTCTTGTTAATGGAGGTCTTCCTTACTTACCTGCATGGTTAGCAGAGATCCAGAGAAATGCCCCGGCGAGCACTACTGTGAGCAGAGCAGGGCTTCCCATCTCTGTGAAACAGAAGCAAAAAATGATGACAGTTAATTTAATAAAACAATGGCAATAGAGTTAGCGTTGTCTATTAACTAAGACCTGTCATAACTAGAAACCAGTGATTTAATTTCCCTGACATTTCAACTGCTTTGTGACTGTAATGTACGGACTGTAACTTAATCGCGGTGTATATGAAGAGTGGAGCAGCCCGGAGACTCTGGCAGAGGAAGCTATGAGGTCAAAAACAACAGTCCGAGGGCCCAGCCTGTCTGCCTGTGTTGTAATTGCTCTGGGTGGGAAAAGGGGGCTTAGGGGAAGGAGGCTGTAACAGCATGCCAGAGTGTTTGTGTATATGTGCTGAGACTGTGCTACCCAGGCTCCAGGCTTGTCGACTCCTCCACTGCCCTGCTTGCAGAATAAATATTGATGGCTATGCTTCCTGTCATTGAGTGGCCCCACCCGAATTGCCAGCGAGACTCAGGCTGCTCATTGTTTAGGGCTGCGCTGCAGAGGGTCACGCAAACAGGAGGGCCGTCTAACACAAGTCAGCCTTTCTCACCGCCGAAGCAATCATGTCTGTAACTCGACCCCTCAGGTTGACATGATTCATTTCAATAAGATTTTTATAAAAAGGGACTAAACTGAACTGTAGCAAAGAAGAAAACACATGCACTAACTAATAAAACAACACAAAACAGTAAAAAAAACAAGAACATCTACTGTAACAGACCTTATGTTCTTTATCTTATCAAATACAAATATGGCACGAACCTTTCCCAGGGAATGAAATCTTTGAGAAACTCAACAGAGAAATCAAGGTCTAAATTAATTAGGAAAGTTAAGCTTTGTTGTCTGCTTCCTTTCTCAAAGAGCAAAAGAAAGAGACAGAGAGAGAGAGCAACAACGAGAGAGAGCTGTGGTGATAGAAGCGAGCAAGAGAGTGAACAACTGTTTCATGTCAGTACAATGAAGCAGAAATAAATAATCATCATACACTCAACAGATGATTTGCACCCACTAGGCTCCTTGGAAATCCTGTGGAAATGCAATCAGGATTGCACAACAGGGACTTTTAGACCAATTTTAGCTCCTGAATTACCTGTACGATCCACTAAACATGAAGCAAGCCTTAAAGGGGTGCACCTGTTAAAAGCAAGCCATGCCTACAAACTTCTTCAGTTCTGTTCACAATTCAGATTTCATTACAGTTGCCCTTTTTAATCCCCCTGTCCCTATGTTTGTATGTTAACTTCTTCACCATTCTTTTTATTGTTTTAACTAATTTCATTGCCTTTTCGTAAATATGAAGTTTAATTTCATTAACTCCTGCCGGGGTTATTTAACTTTTATTATTATTTATTTAACTTAAATTTTTGTAAAGTATGTTTTACAATACACAGGAAAGCAATAAAATAAAACTCAAAGGGCACAGATGTAAAAGAGAAAAAGTACTGACAGAAGATGGACCACACTGACGACGTGTACAATTTAAGAGGTAGGGCTAGTCCTTTTGTTATATCTGTTCATAGTCTTTCAAAAGAGTTGAACTGTACATTTCATCCAGTATGTAGTGAATTTGTCCATGTACAGGTTCAAGGAAAATGTCAATTTTTCCATGTCATGTATTATTTTTTATTATTATTTTATTTATTTATTTTTTTGCAATCCATTCCTCTTTTGATGGGGACTCCTTTGATAGCCATCTTCTTGTAACAGCCTTTTTACTTGCAGCATTGATCTGTATTTGACTATGACTGCTCAAGAGTGGGCAGCTGCAATGCTAGGTACCTTGATCAGGAGCAATAATTCTGTAGCAGTGTTGCTATCATCTGATGTCTTTAGAAACAGCTGTTTGTCTGAGAGGTGGTGAGAGTTTTGGTTGGAAACCAAACTAGATTACCCTCTTAATCTGTGGTTCTAAGTGTGTTCTGTGAACTCAGAGGTGGTGTGAAGGATTCATAGTAAATCTCAAAAGTGTGCAGTTAGATGGGCAATACTGGAATGCATTCCATTTGGGCTTTGGACAAGTGTAATTAAAGTAGGTGGTTTGAAATCCTTTTGGTATCAAGGATCCCCGAATTGCTTAACATTAGGCCATGGACCTGTATTTGATAAAATGTAGCCTCAGAGATCTCCATCTGTTAAAGATTATAACTATACTGTGAAAAGTGTAATACCAAGGAACAGAATAGTCTTTCTTATATATTCTCTCATTGGACTTTCTAGTCAGAAATAATAGTGAAAATAAACATCACCCCCTAGAACCCCTTCAAGTGAACTTTGTTTTATGGTTGTTCATACACCTAGGATATCTAAAACCTCCTACAGATTGTAAGATTTTACCACTCTTATAAGTTTATTGAAAGCCACACTGTGGGACATCGATCTGTTATTGTGCAGCATCCGTCTATGCTGCTACTGGTAAACAGAAAAACAATGAAGCGCCGGCTATCGCATCGATCCTGCTGCATTTCTTTGAAGGAATAATGGATGTGGGTCATAGCAGCTGTCACATTGTGAGAAGGTCATCTTAAATTTCTGACACTGTCAGAATTTTGTCCCAGGCTATTTCTGGACACAGCGATGGCCATCTGTGAACCTCCCTCACTGTGTAACACAGGATCAACATTTTCGAGCGTCAACCAAAGATATCACCATGTTTACTCGTCTTTTGTTTGGGACTAGTACAAAACTGCACAAAATAGCCTCCTTATTTTATATAGACTGTGATTCACAACAAATCCAACAATGCGACGCCTTCCTGATGGTCTCACTCGCGGATGTAGGTCATTAAAGAGACATCAGGGACATCATGGGAATATTTCAGAACCAGTTAAAAGTTCCTCGTATTTTCAAAGTTCCAGAAAATAACATAGAATTCTTCTATATAAAAAAATAGTATTTTATGGAATGGTCTTAAAGCATGTTTCTAAAATGTGCTTATATCCCATCTAGATGTTAGCTACTGCTCACTGTAAGCAAACACCACTGCCTGTTTTACCATCATATGCTCTGATAGAAATAATCGTGCTTCACTTCTATTCAATAGCAAATATGGAAAGCAAATATGGTGACCCTTGAACCGCACACATCTGGCAGTGCAACTTGCATAAATCAGCACAAAACTGCGGATATCCTTTAGGTTTGATGCATCCAGCTATTTTAGTTCAAACTCCAGGAAGCCATCACATTATCCTCGTCATTACAATAAAATAGGTCAAAAGTCACCCATGATTTGTGAGGATATTTGTATTTTTACTGATTGGATATATTTGGTGTCTTTCTTAGGACTGTGTCAAAATCTGTCACTTTCCAATCATGGTTTACCCGTTTTCTTTAAAATGCATTTATAGAACCGAGAGTTCACCTGAAAGTGAGAACATGGTCTCATTGGACTTCCCCGTGTTTATCAAGATGTCGAATCAAATGTGAAATCTCTGTTACACTGCATTTCTGTTTTACATGGGAAATCTGATAAGGCATCTGACAAACTATCTTTAGCCTTCCTACGTCCTATCTTAAGCTGTGGAGCTGAAACCAATGAGAACCCAGCTCAGCTCTCAGCTCTAACTTGCTAAAACCGCAAGCCATATTTTACCAAAGAGCAAAGAGCACTTCCTGTTATCATGCAGCCTACAGCATGTCAATGTGGGACCAGAGGAGAACAAGCATAAACACAGCTCCACCCACAGAATGAATGTATTCTCAGTGGAGGCAGCACAACTGTGTCTCATTTCTCTAGGTATCATTTTATCATCCACGGGGTCCTGACATAGGAGAGAGAGTCTTAATCATATCCCCCATCGTGTGCAGCCTGACTTCAAGATTCCAGCACACTTCCTCTCTCCTGTTTGTCTACATTCTGTCCAACGCTATACCCGTGGGACCCAAGGGGAAAAGATCCATTGTCTCTTCCTCTGATCTACGCAGCTTTGACTCTGAGAGGCAGATCTCTCATTCCATCTGGATGACTGTGTGGTTATGGTGGTAGGTGGTGGGGGCACGGCACAGCACAGCCGCCTCCGACAGCCCCTCCACTGGGCCTCATCTTGCCAAAAAAGCCCTATAACTCCGTCTCTGCAAAGCAACTTTAAGCGGTGTTACTGCAAACGTTCTTTTTGTGTGGGTTAATGTTAGACAACATCACATTCATCCCCCTCTCATAATGACTTAGCCGAGCATTTAAAACGCTCATGCGCTCGCCTATTATGTGAACAATAATCTTAAATGTAATCCAGCCATTGGGGCCGTCTGCAGAGTTCCTACGACAGACTGGAATGACTGATTGTATCTTCATTTCACAGACAAAGCTAGGCTTGGCAGGGCTTTATACCTCAGTCGCTGTCTGCATGCTCTCACTTGCACAAATGAATGCACGTTTGAGAAAGAAAAGGACAGACACCGACCGTCACTTTATTTGACTTTTCTGCCTCATAGAGCTATAGAACTACACATAAAAGCACATACATTTGCTTAAAATAGACCAACAACAGCATCTGCTCACCTACGACCTATACTAACAAAGAGCAAGTGTCTCCTTTTGTGTGTGTGTGTGTGTGTGTGTGTTCTGCAAATTAACCCCCAACTTTCTTTTGAGATAAGAATCTTGCCATAAATCACAGATAAGAGGTGCAGGATGTAAACCAAAGCAGCAATAGATTCAAAATAAAAGCCCCTGCATTAAGCTAAACATATTACCAAAGTACACAGCTGTAATCAGCTAATGGTATCAAAAGTTAAAGTATTGTATGGTCATAAAATGTTATTATCACTGATGCATTCAGACATTAGGCGTATAAAAGGAACAATATGTATAAAAGTCCAACCTTTTTTCATTAGTACAGGTTCTTCACACCTGTTGGTTCACATCTGGCAGCACGTGTTAGTGATGCGTGTCGCTATCAGAGGTTAACCTGAGGTCTAGGGTTAGCTACACTTCACGTCTCAAACCGTAGCTGTAAAACTCAGGGCAATGATTTAGGCCATTACCTGTTTTCTGCTGGTTTATCTCGACAGATGAAAGCGCCGCTCGTCTCCCATATCAAAAACCAGCTTCAAGAGTTCCCTCCGCGGCTCAAATGTATTCAAAAGAAACAAGAAAATAGACGTTCAAAAGACAACTGGCTCCATTTTGCAAGTGTGTGAATCGCTTCGGCTTTCTTAATTGCAGACGCGTTCATCCAGAGAGAGCTCACATCCTTTCCTGCTTCGGGGACGACGACAAAGCGACGTTTCTGGAATAAGTTCGTCCGCGGTTCTTTTTTTTTTTTTACTGCACCAAAAATATAAAATGAAACCGTTCAAATGAGTTATGAAGGAGAAGTGGAAGAAAACAAAATAAAAAAGTAAAATAAAAAAAAAACACAACGACAAGCAGCTGAGTCCTGGTAGGGCGACAAACAGCGAGCTGAAGTCTATCTCATCTCGGTCCAAATCTGCGCTGATAAACCGACAAAGTATCGGAACCAGACCAGACTCCTTCCGCTCTGAACTCCGCCAGTGACGGCTCGGTTCAAGCCCCGTCCCATTAAGTAAGACCTTTCTTTGCTGTTGTCTGTGTTCTTGATCTAAAGGCTAGATTGAAGATTTTAAATACAGCTGCGTCCCACCCCTTATTGTCCCGTAAGTTACAGGGGCTGCTCAGCCTGGAATGTGTTCTCATTGCGGTTTTCCTGTTGCTTTGCGAAACCTCTCATTTTCCTTTTTTTTCCCCCCCGTGGACTAGTGTCTGCACTGCACAATGACAGGAATGTGCTTCAAATACCACACTATGATACAATGACATGTTGAAGTATAGCGTATGTAACAACGAGCCATATTTTCTTTTGTAACTTATTACTGAGTTTTATCAAAAGTGATGAACTTAAAACCCCTCTTCTTACTGCAGACGCATTTTAATGTGTGCAAAGTACTTGAATAAAATGAATTTGAATAAAAATGTGTAAAAAGTAAATTACATTATGTTAAAATCATTTAAATTACATTGGTTCCTTCCCTTAAAGATACAGTGTGTAGTTTTTGGTGGCATCTATTGGCGAGGTTGCTGATTGGTTTGTTTTTCCTGGGTTACTGCAGAAATATGGCACTAAAAGCAGCTCATTATAAGATAAAAAAAACAATTATAGGACAATAATATATAAATGTTAAAACATTTTTAGACATAGTATCTTCAATATTGGATCTTTTCCACAAAGAATGCCCACATGCAATTGTTCAATCCTCATTAAAATACATATATAACATTTATGAAATCTATGAATATACAGATATTGTTTATTTAAAATGTTAAATTGGCTGTCTCTTACTTCATTAAAAAGTCCAATTTCAGTATGTGCATTACATGAGGAGTTTTCAAAGGCTGAGTGCTGGCTGAGTGCTGGGAAAAGACTCATCCCCCCTTAGTTTTTTTTTTTTTTGCTTAGTTTTGCAGAATTCTTGGAAGCCTTTGGGATCATGATAATGTTATTTGATCCCATGGACCCTCAATAATTGAGCCAAGATAGCCTCCTGTTCCGACTACACCAAATACAAAAAAAGGTCTGTCCTATGGCATTTATTAGTGTTGGATTCTGCTGAAGTGGAAGCAACATCAGAATTCCCCGAAACTGTTTCATCTCTCAACTGTCTCTTTAACCGTATCAAATAGATTTAGGCTATTTAATGTGATCTCATTTTTTTTCTTTTTTTTATAAACACTACAACTTTCAGTCACCGAGCCGCCCCAGAAACTGTTTAGAACCCCCCCTTGGGAGTCTTGTCTCCCACTTTGATAACGTCTGCACTCGATAATTCAAGTTTTCGAAACACATCTGTGTAAGTTGCATACTGGACCATGACTGGCTCCAAAATGTGTGTGTTTGTTTTTTCTAGTGTCAAACTCATACATCATTCTGCACAAGGATAGTCACCTAAGTGCAGTAACAATAAGCAAAAAACTTTCTTTTCCCCAGAAACTATAAACACACAAATATTGTTTATTTTACATGTTTAACTGCTGGACACAAGACGTCTCCTGAAAAGTCCATTCTAAGTGTTGCACTGGGGGGTTCCAAGATTACACAACACAGTTTTATATGTTTTTTGTTTTCTTCTCTTATAATCAACTGTTTTTATTGCTTTAAATTGTGTCTTGATGCTTTTAATGGTTTATGTAAAGCAGTTTAAAATACCTTGCTGTTAAAATGTGCTTTACACATACACTTCCTGAATTGCATATTGGCCAATTATGTAACAACTGTCCAATAGAATTATTAATTTATCAGTTTAGGACTTTTTTATTGGCCAATTATTACATTATTGCCCTATTACATTTTAAAGAAGGCAAATTTTTTACATTATTGGCTGTTATTACATTATCGACTTCTACATTTTCTTGTCAAAAATGTACTAAAATTCTGAGAGTGAGTGATGTGAGATTTGAATAGCTATGCAGTTCTAGGTAAATACAGTCCCCCGTTTCAAAACACTTAATCCACAGTGAAATGCACACAGATGTATTGAGAAACTGTATCTTAAAACAAGCCGTCAGGACTTCTGTAATGTTGTGTGATCTTTACAGTCACCACCCACCCCCATCACAGCCATTTAAACACAGGCTCATCTCTATATAATTCCAGGAATATCTGTCCTGTTCTTTGCATATCTCTGAGATCTGATCCGCTTGACACTAAGCGATTGTATTGCTTGGGCCAGATGGTGACGCTACAACCATGCACTTTATGTTCTGGTCTTTAACTTTTGAACCATATGTCTCATAATAAAAAACATTTTTCCCTAGATTCAGTGGATCCAGACAATTCTTTTTTTTTTTTTAAATACACGCCAATTTGCATGTGTATGTTTTTTTTTATCACTCCATCTACAAACATGAGAGGCTGTTACAGTCTCTTAGATGCCAGAGAGACTGTGCTATGTGAAAACACTTCATTCACAGCAGAGCCTGAGAGAGATGTCTTCATGTCTGTAATAAAAATTCCTGTCCTTGTTCTCAGGCTCTGCAATCTCTCAGTTTTTTGGCTTACGGTGGAGACACAGCTGGAAGCTCTCACATCAGCCGTCATGTAGAAAAGAGAGCAAATTGTTCTCTTTTTTTCCCTTTTAACCAACCATCATTTATATTTCTTTCCAACTAATCTCTGAGTCAAAGAGCCACACTGCCCTATTCCCTGAGGGTTTTTTATATAAACCCTTTATTTCCTTGCATAATCTACTAGAAGAGAGGAACTGTAATATTTTTCCAAGTGCATTGAGCATTGTACTCTAAGTTATTCAAAACCTTGACTCAGCAAGTTCCCCCTCTGAAGAGGAAGTGAGACACTATACCGAAATTATAAATGTTATATTTTCAAAACACAATGGCACAGAGGCTAATTGCTATATAATGATAGCAGACATTAGATTAAAAAAGCCTACAGACCAACATTAAAAAGCTGTCGCTCTATGAGAGCGCACTATACGCTTCCTTAAGAAGCTCAAATTCAATTTATTGTGAAAGACTAAACAAGGTTATGCACCAGATATGTAGACTCATCAGTCACTATCATGCAAATTAAGGAAATGTGAAATTTGTAGTGTGCAAATACTCTATGTTCATGCCATAAAACGGTTAAATGTTTCCGAGAGTTCTATATGAGTAGCGATCAGGAGGAAACTTTAAGATTACTATTTCACTAACCGCATGCATCACCATAATGCAGCCTATTATGTAACCATATCAAGCACACTAACGGTGCTTTCAGTCACAGGGAAGAAAAACAATCTTACTTGCAAAGATCATCCAATTTATTACAGGCATGAACACAAACAAGTTTTCATCTGTCTCACCAATGTAGAAGACCTGAATGTTTTCACGAGAAATTATCCTCAAATTCTTTATAAGGAAATTATCTAAATAGAGCTTCCTTTTGCGTTGCATTTACAAGTGTATTATTAATTTATTTATCAGGTTTAATTTGATCTATAAACAGAATATTTTAAAGTGTAACGAGATAGATTTCCTCTATAGATAGACAGAAAGATAGATACTTTGTCACTTTGATGTATAATGCAAAACAGGTTATTAACAATATATTCCAGTTTAACATTATGTATCAATACATTCTTTTCTGTGCATAGATAACTAATAAGTGAGGTCAGTTATTCATTTTAAATAAAACTTCATTTTTTCAATCATTATATCCGAGAAAATGTTGGGAGTATTAAAAGTATGTCAAAACAACATAATAAAGGCATGGTAGATGCTTCATTTTGCACACACTGAGGATTGAATAATGTGCATCAAAGAAGGAGAAGAAGCAAAGTTTGATAAAACTCAAAATTGTCACTGGTGCCATTTATATAATGTATAAATTGACAGCTCAAAATAACTGAAAGATTGGCTTCATATTGGTGTTTGTGCACAAATACATTGAGGACAGAGTGAGTTTTGATTGTTATTTATGGCTGATGTATCTGAATCAAGACTGTGTTAAACAAATATCTCAGATGCTGCTTGTGACATACCAGGAAGTTTAGATCCATTCATAGAAGAAAGAAAATGTGCTTTTGACAAAACATAGATACTGTAAGAAGTAGTCAGTTGCCTATACAACTTCAGTGCATGGCCTTGTATCTTGCATTAAATACCAGTATGGCACACTACATGGAAATTGTTCATCATACACAACTTGTTAAAATTTTCACAAATGTACAGTGCTTGAAAAAAAATGTAATAATGCTGTTGCAAGTTTCCAGGAGCAGTGTGAGACTTTATTTACTAGTCCACAAATTAGTAGTTCTGTCATGTTTGTGTCAGAAATGTGTAATATATGTCACCATTAATGCCAAACAACAAAAAAAGATATTTGGTTAAAATAGCTTTCAGCTTTCCAGAGATGCTGAAGAAATACATCATGTCTAATTCGAGTCACTCCGGTTTTGCATATTTACTCCAAGCTCAAATCTGTCTATGGGTGTTGTTCCATTTATTTCCCAGTTCACTTTCAAACGTTTCAGTTCCTTTTTCTTCTATAAAACTGGCCTCAGGGTCACTGTAGTCACATGCTCATCCCTCGCTCGTGACATTATCAAAGTGAAATCCCCTGTGGAAAAAGACAGTAATGCCTCACTTTGAGCGGGATTTTTTTTCCTTATTTCTTTCCTTCCTCTCCTTATACTTCCAGACAGGAGGTGCCAGGTAGCCCTTTTGCATTTTCTTGCGTTTCTCTTTCTTTGGAGTCGGATCCATAGATCTTGTCACTTCAATCCTAGGAATATAAGCTGAGGGGAAGATGCTGTTCCTGTGTGAGAGGGTGTGGGGAATCAAGCCTCTCGGTATGCCTTTCCTGCATTCTAACTCCTGGCAGCAGGAAATAAGGGATACAGATTTGGCTGACACAGCAGTTGGAGAAGCTGAGGTGATGGAGCCGTTACTGTGGGACACTGTGCTCTCCTCCAGCTCCCTGCTGCTGTGTTTTTCGAGTAGTTCGGGAATGGCGAAACGTCGCTTGCCAACCTCTGGAGGGCTGGTGGGACAGAGTGGACGGCAACCAGTGGCTATCAGGGGACTGTGGATGCCTGTGGTCATCCGCACCATATGGTCCATGACTCCATTGTCTTTGGGGTCATCAGGGAAGCTGAAACTAAGGGTGTCTTTTATTGTCTGTCTCAACCTCTGACTGGTTGTTTTGGTGGCGGTGGCCTTCGCTACCAGTTGCTTCAAGTCAGGCCACTCGGGAACATAGGATTCACAGAACTGTTCGGCAACAGGATGAGCCTGCAGGCAGCGCAGTCTCCTCAGAGTCTCCATCCTTCCTGTCCTCAGGATCCAGTCCTTCAGGCCTCTCCCTTGGACCAGGTCCATTGCATTCCTATCTGCACCTGCACATGAAAGGTAGAGGAAATAGTAATAAAATGCAGGGAAAACAAAGAAGCCAGTTCTCAATTCATTGGGTGTTGAGGGATGTGAGGAAATCAATCTCTCTTTCCACTCAGTAAAATGACCCCCCCATGTGGCCGCTTTTGGAGCACGTTGGGATGTGTAAGCATGGCGCTTCCAACAAATTAAGTCATTTATAATACATAGTTAAATATAGTTAAATATCATATAGAGTAAAGTTTAGTGAAAACAATATAACAAATCGTTAGATTTGCTGTAATTCTCTTGATGTAATCATTCAGTTTGGCCAATTATTGTAGGAAGAAAAGCATTTCAGTTTCAAAGACTATCACAATCCACTTAATAAATAATAAACAAACCCAAACACGTATTATGTACCACATATAGCTCATGTTAGCCTGTAATTAAAACTAGATTGAAGATCTGTGTCGACAATATGTTTTTGGACATCCGTTGAGCAGGATGTGTGTGGAATTTTTCAGCGGTATCCTAAATGTGTCCCTGCTCAGTTTATACAAGACTAATCCCTACAGCCCAGAGGCAGACCAGATTAGCTCATGGATCAGGTGTCCCGGTTTACCCTATATATCACATGTATATGTAATTCATGGTATAGCTTCTCCTCTAATTGTTCATGAATTGTACACATTATCATCGCAAAATGGCTCCATGTGAGCGCACACATCACAATGTTACTTCTGTTCGTATTAAGAAATACTAAATTCACGAGTTCTCTCGTCACACAAAATCATACCATGCATTAGCAGGGCGGACACACACTCTTCTCGGCCCTGCAGGCCAGCCTTGATGAGGGCTGTGAAGCCACGTGGGTCCCTGATCTCAGTGTCCACACCAGAGTAGTAGTTGAGGATATAGTTTAGAATGGTGATGAAGCCTGGATTGAAGCAAATGATGTGTTAATAGGAACAGATTTAGTAAAGGTGAGGTGTTGTGATTTTTGTGCTGCATATGGCTTCAAACGTACCTGCCTGTGCTGCAATCATGACAGCAGTGTTACCATCATTGTCCTGGTGGTTTATGTCTATTAACGGACACACGTGCAGCACAGCAATAATGTCTACGAATCCCTTACTCACAGCCAGCATCAGTCCATTCTGACAGGGAACAAGGGAAGACGACAGAAATAAAGTGACTTTTGTTGAAGTTTACATTTATTTAGGGCTTTTTTTTAATGTATTTGTTTACTTGTGTAAAGAAATAACGAGTAAAGTATTTCTTTGCTTGTGTAAAGAAATACACTACTTTTTGTAGTCACCCATGATAAGGAAAAATGAAATGCATCTCACCCTCCCATTGATGTCTAGCTCCATGGCCTCTTCTTTAGTGACCCCTCTCTCCAGGATCCTGCGCAGGGATATGGGATCGTTCCACGCACAGGCTTCATACAGTGTGTTAGCTGGCCCTGTATGCACCTCGTCTCTTTCATAATCGGGAAGCAAGGAGTCTTCAGAAAGCAGACTCCCTGAATCATTCTCATCCCAGAGGCTTTCCGAGTCCTCGGATGGGCCTTCGCCCAGGTAGGGATCATCATCTTCAGTGTCCATGGGTAGGACCCGGTCCTGCCTGGGCTCAGACCTGGGTGTCTTCTCTGCTGCACACCAGCCACATCTTAAATGAAAAAAGTTTAAATCTTGTTACAATGTTAGGCGAATAGCCCTAATGGCCTAAATGTCTGTATTGTTTATTGTCTTCTTTATTCAGGAATGCGCATGGTATCATCTCCCCAAAATAAGCATTTTACTCTAGTTACTACTACTACTCTGACGGCAACACTTAACATCACAATTCTATCACACTTTGAAGTAAATATGTTAAATAGATCTGGTAAACTGTGTCTGGTGCCTGTGATGCGTGATGCCCAAAGGAGATGATGAGCTTCACCTCACTTTAGCCCTCCTGTCAGAGTTGCTGATCCGTAAGTCAATTTACAAGATAAGGTAAGCTGCCTGTTTAGCATGCTCTTTTTTTTTTTCTTTTTTTACCAATGTCTGCTCACTGGCTCAGCTAATTATAGAACAGAAGAGGGGTAATTATTATGACCCTGAGATTTAAAAAAAAATCATTTTGTCATATTGGAGGTAAGTGAAGCCAAAAAAATATGTATGTAAATATGCATATTTGTGAACATGCCTAGATAAATAACAGGTAGAGTAAATGGTCATGAAATATCGTACTGCAGAAATCCATGAAAGCCATATGAATGATGCAACGGTAGTGGGAGTCTGATGCATTTGCAAAAGGTCATATGGTGCTGAAAGCAATAGGAGGCCAGGTCCAGGCTACTGACAACATCTGAAATGGTCTAAATCATGTCACACTGCTTTATAGTACAAGCACACTTTATGCACATTTTATGTTTCAATAAAGTATACGTTTGAAACCAGTGATGCCCCTGAGTGAGGCTGGACTCTGTGCTTCAAAACAGACTCATATCGATTGAGAAACAGAGAAAACGCTTTATTGCTTAAACCTGTGTCTGTGGATTGGTGATGAATTGACTTTAGCAAATGCTGTCAGGCCCTTTCTAGTGAGGATTTGAGGGTTTCAGTTCTCAAGCCGCATTTGCCCTGCATCCTTCAACCACACCATATCCACAACAAACTTAAAATTCACAAAGATAACCGTTTGCACGGAAAATCGCTTTCCGGTTGCTGACAAAGACACATTAATGCCAAGTTATTTGAGTAATAGCATCTTTCGGATTAGCCCTCGTTAGATGCCAGTAGAACCACTCAACCCCTTTAATCCAACAACCCACGGTAAGCCAACATAAGTTTCCATTTCAGCACTGTCAAGCAGAAGAATGAGCATTACTATCACACAAACCTTTCCTCTCTTCCTCTTCCTGCATACATACTGAAAGTTCCCCCACTCATCGTGGCCTACACTTCCTTCTGTGCAACACCTTTCAACTTGCTCAAGCTTCTTTTTTTAGATCATAAATATCAAATCTAATTGTGGTGTGAGGACTGTGAAGGAAACAAATCTTATAACAAATAGTAACAACAATAGTCAAAAGCTCACCTTCTGGTCTTCTTTTCTGTTTTTATTTTTTTTCTCCTCTCGGGTGGTTAAAGCATCTTGATGCAGTACACTTCCACTTTTCCTGTTGGTGCTTGGAAGGAAACTGGTTAAGTTTACTGAACTGACTCCAGCTCTGACCTGCGCCCTCCCTCCATCTCTCCTACTGACCAGTTGGTTGCCTCATCACCCACCAATCCCTCCTGGTCTCAACATAGACTCTGCTGTCCTAAGTCAGGCAACATGCTCTCTCCCTCTCATCCCGATTACAGAAGATTTAAGGATTATGAGAAAGAAACCTTGCTCACCTTAGTCTCTGTTGAGCCAGTTCTTCTCCCTCCTCCTCCCTTCTTTTTCTTCCCTTCACTTGTCTCCACAGCTCCGTCAGGATCTGTCCACACACAGATCTCGCTGCCCGTCTGTTGTGTCAGAGCAAACCTCTCTGTCTAAAGAAGTGCTGTAACTGAATCATGGAGGCTATGGCTCCCAAATCTGCTGTGCTGCTCAGGACCCCCCGCCTGCCTGCATAATTTCAGTGTGTCTGCGTGATGGGAGACAGCATCTTGGTTCTGTTTTCCCATGGAAATCCATTTGCTGGTACAACAAACTAACCCTGCTGTTACTCTAAGCCAGGGGCCTTCGGTAATAATTATTCCCATGACAGGGACGACACGCAGACATGCATGGAAACACATGCGCAAACAAATGCTGAACACAATCAAGCACAAAAAAGCACAGGCAAATATAACTCATTGTATACACACACAGGTGCTATAATGGTTGGAGCAAGCTACAGATCTAGAATATCACCATTGCAAGGCATCTGAGAAAGTTTTTCATCTGCAACAACATAATACTATGTGTTTAAGTACCCCTGTTTTTATCAATAGATAATTTAATTTAACATAGTTCCAAGAAACAGATCCAAGCCCACAGTTTGAGCTGCGACCAACGACCCTTTTGTTTTTGGGGCTGAGTCCCATATGTGGAAAGAAAAACGGTGTTAACAGGTTTATCCAAAGCACCGGGGACTTAATCACATGGTATCAAAAGTGCATGTAAACAGATTAACTCTGATATTTCATTGGAGTGGGGCCAACTGGTGAGCTTGTTCACGTGAATGCAGCCGGTGTTATTATGCAACAGCTCCTCTCTGCTGGAGGGATGTAGACTGCCTCCCTCTGATCAAAGTGGGAAATGCAGCAGCATTTGTAGATGAGTTGGCGTAGTTGAACAAAAATATTCAGACAGCTCATGTTTAAAATAGCCAAACATTAATCCTTCTCTGTGGGTTCCAGCTGCTGTCTACATCGCTTCCAGATATATATATACACACGCTTATAACAAAATAACAAGGCACATATTTGCACCAAGCTTACACATTATTCCTTTGCCTGAATGGAACATTATATATATATATATATATATATATATATATATATATATATATATATATATATATATATATATATATATATATATATATATATATATATATATATATATATATATATATGTATATTGCATTATTTTTTGAGTGAAAACAAGTCTCGGAAAGTTCAGGCCTGCGTTTGAGTGCACGGCTGGAATACATTTACTGACCTTTGCAAGTGAGTGTGTTTTTCTTCCATGTAACTGAAAATACCGTTAGTGTCCTTGATGTGGTTACATAATAGGCTGCATTTTTAGTGTTACTGAAATAGTAATCTTAAAGTTGCCTCCTCATCACTGTTGATATAGAACTCTCTGAAACATTTAACTGTTTAATGGAATGAACTAATGAGTATTTACACACTAGAAATTTCACATTTCCCTAAATGGCATGCATGGGACTGAGGAGCCTGCATGTCTGGTACATAAAATTGGTTACTTTATCACAATAAAGTTAATTTGATATTCTTAAGGAAGCCTATAATGTGCTCTCATATTCTGTCTGCCCGTCTCTCAGGTTGTGGACTATCAGCTCAGATGTATAGCATCACACTAACCTGGCCCATTACTCAAAAAGCGCTGCATGTAGACACAAGAGCCTGAGGTGGGGGTTGACTACTAACTGATATGAAACACAGGAAAAGGAAAAAAAGGGCATGCTTAGGGGCAAAGAGTTATAGCTTGTGAAAGGCCAAAATAGAAATGAAAATGATAAGGTATAATAGAGAGGAAAGGGAAGTCTGTTTGGCACAAAAGGGTGAAGTAGAGGTGGTGTTTGTTTCCAAATGTTTTCTTTTATCCCTTCAGGTCAAACAAGAAGGATGGATTTGCTTTTACCAGATGAGGGCAGCACAGAACACACAGCCAGCTTCATTGGCAGGTCTGTGTTTGTCTCTGAAAACAGTCATCGGCTCAAATAAAATCCAACCAGTTTTATAAATAATTACTAATCTGATGAGTGTGTTAAAGAACATTTTGTCCTGATTCCCACTTCCTGATCACGCTCTCCTTTTAGGGTGAGTGTTATTTTTCTTTCCTACTCTGAAAATTCCTCTCAATAGACCAACTTCTCCCCAGACACCATTATACCCACCAGAGGTCAGTGCGAGAGCAAAACAACTTGGATCAGGCTTGGGAAGCAATGAACTAAGTTTAGCCAGCTTAGTGACTGATTCTAAAGACAGCCATGTGCTCAGCTAATATTAGACTGTTGGCAGTCTCTCCAGGACCAGTCTTAGCAGCAGCACTCTGTGAGCACTCTACAATATTATTTCCAGATATGTGGCTAAAAAACAGAATCTCACTCTGTGATTTGTTCTAAAGCATCTAAATCATTAGGAATTAGGTGAATGGAAGGAAAGGTTAGGAGAGCGAGGAAACTGTAAAACTTGCACATGCAAGGCAAAGACATTTTGAGTGATTCTGGGAAAGGTATTACAATAGGACACAGGTTAGGTGAATATGTACAGGAGAAGTAACATTTGACCCCGAAGGGTTAACATTTGCTGGGTGGGCTGATCAAGATTTGTCACCATTTGTGTTTAAATGCATCTACATATAGGAGAAAAATATTTTTTGTTTACGCAAATCAACAGAGAAACATAATACCTCTCCATTGTTTGTATTTCTTATAGTTCTTATAAGGAATCAATGCAATGTCAATCTAATCATTTGTTGTTTTGTTTTGATCTAAAGCAGTAAAGTATAGATTTGCAATATTTACTGTCTTTGAAAAGTGGCACATGGTGAAAATTATGAAGAATCATCAAGATAAACATCACCATGTGTTTGCATGTATGTTCAGTGGAGATATTTATCAAAGGATGATATCATTTGCATATATTTCATTGGTGTTAGGTTATTAAAGTCTCTGCACATGCATAACAAGATTCCTACTTTTGAAAAGTGCAGTGTATATATTGTTAAATGAGAAAAGCAATCACACGTGTCAATTGCCTGTCATTTCAGGCAGTCTCGGTTTAATGAACGTGATACGGATGTGTTCTGGGATGTGTTCAGTCTTGACTTTGTGCTGATGGCCAGTGTTAGTGATGCGGAAACATTGTGTGAACACAAAGTGGTTATTGAAAGCAATCTTCTTCCAAATCCAAGCTTACTGCACTCCACCTCTGTCAATAATTTCTCTGCGGTCTGCACAGCTGCCAGTGACTAATCGCCCTAAGCTTTGGTAAAGTCCTACTTTTTAATTCCTCCATCACAAGTGCCCAGTTTCTCTTTTTTTTGGTAACGATAATGTGAAATCTAGAAGTCTGCCATGGCTCAGTGAAAACCCATGAGCCAAAAAGTGAGAACGTGGAACATAAATGGATATTTTAGAGTTAAGGTGCTAACTGTTGCAAATTAGAGTCATGTTCCTTGGGTATAATTTTAATGGAATAAATGAACTTGTTAGACCAAATAGTGTGGTAAGATTGCCTCTTCCAAAATATTCAAGTATTCAGACATATATTCAAAAAGGTTCCTAAGAGAAGGTCTCCAAGTCCTCAGAGAGATTTTACATAAAATATTATATTTTTATTTATGGACAGTTTCATGTTCACATAACCGTGAAGTAGTCAAACCACTCCTTGATAAATAATTAGATTTACAGGGATTCTCAACTTTTTATAACTTATGGCCTACTTCTGAATACTGAGGACCACATTCTCAAATAAATATATATAGAAAAAAAATGAACAAAAGAACCAGATAAACAGAGGTGTTATGTGTGTCATGCCATTGTCAGCTGTAATGACCAAAAATAAATATTCAGCTTACCCTCAGTGTGACACTCTGGCTTCTGGGGAATAATGAAATCTAGTCGCGGTGGCCCTGGGAGACGTTGACACGCAGGACAACATTCAAAGTTGCTTTCAGTTTGTTCCTTGCCTTTGATTTCACGACAGTTGATAATGGAAAACCCTGATACATAAATAGACGGTGGTGAACGGGCAACAGAAATTTCACTGCCTGTTTTGACAGAGAGGGATATTGACTGGCAGCCAGTATCCAGAATGAAACAAGGTCAACTTTGTGCGAGCTGAAGCTTCAGGCTGCTGCCTGCTGATAGCCGCATCAGTTCATTTTCCAACACAGTGGACAGAGCCATGTCTTCTGAAGGAGGATCCACAGGTAATGGGGCCAAAATTTTAAAGGTTTCCATGTGGTGGATCTTCTGGGAAGTAGTCTGCAAACTTTCCTGACAAGTGAGTCAAATGCTGGTTTTATAGCACTGGATATAAAGAGATGCTTCCAAAGTTTCATTTAGGATTAAAAGCATGTCAAATCATCCCTCCTTGAATATTCTTTTCCAAATAATATGTTTTTTTTATTTAAGGCCTCAGTTTTGTCTGAAACCAGAAACACTTTGCTGTTTCTGCCTTACATTGAGCAGATTTAACTGGCAAAATAAGTGAATAAATCTAATAAATAGGTTACCGATGGTATAATAGGCAGCAAGAGTGGATTGCTGCTCTTCTAGAAATATGCACACGTCTTTTCTCTGTTAAAAAAGGTGATTACCGGTAATGACATGTTGAAAGCCACCTTACTTCACTGTGGTACTGAAGTATGCTGCAAATATTCTGTGTTAAGTCTTTCACACAGATCGACAAAAATGCCTTGAGTTGAGTACATTTTTCTTAATATAATAACCAGTTTTCACAGCCACGTTCATTACTTCATGCAGTTCTGGTGACATCTGCTATGTTGCTAGACTTTCCCTATCTAAGAAACAGAATGTCCACTTGGCATCAAATGGATTTCTGTGTTTTAGTACTTAGTTGTTTTTTTTTATTTTGTTAAAAAAATGAAGGCAGACATCTAAAATATTCATATGTTTTACATCATACAACAGGTGCGCGGTCTTCCAAGCTATTTTGGAAGATTCTGGGGAAGTTATTACAATTTGAAGTGGAGGTGCAGTTTGACTTAACAGCGGGTGAGCAATAAATACTCCACACTAAAGAGCCACGTTGTTGAGTGCTGGAATCCAAAACTTTTGCAGTAGCAAAACATCTCGAATTGCATGCATTTTTCTGAATATAATTAACAGTTTTCACAGCCATTTATGACTTCATGCAGTTCAGGTGACATCTGCTATGTTACTAGACTTTCCCTATCTAACAAACAGTATGTCTGCTTGGCATCAGATAGAATTCAGTGTTTTAGTACTTGGGTATTTGGTCAAAAGTGAAGGCAGACATCTAAAATATTCATATGTTTTACATCAGTGTTAGTGGATAATCAATGATGGCTCATCTACAATGTTATGTCTATGTGCTTGGCATGTCTCTGCTTGACAAATTGGGTGTCTGCAGTGGAGGGATGTGTGCAGATACTTTTTAAATCAAAAGTATTAGAGAGAGATATTTTTAGAGTCAAAGAATAATTAAAGCAAGAATCAAATGAGGTCACCACCGTTTCAACTCTTTCCATGCTGGACAGGTCTCCAGCTCTCATAGAGGCTCTCATAGAAGCTCAATCACCGTTAGTCTTCAGCCTAGACTGTGTATATGACCAAAACAGGACAGCGTGAGTCTGCCGGCAACATTTTGGACTGTCTGCAATCTGGAAAATCTCAGGACTCTGACAGTTGAACAAGGATTCACAGAATTTATTGATTAAATAAAGCATGGAGCCAGGTGAAGAAAAACAAATACTGTCAGAGAGTCTCTGAGTTGTTGCAAACACGGCTGTTTTGCCAAGCTCTGTATGCTTTTTTGGGTTTGGATTATTAGCAAAACTGAGTATTAATCCTTTGCGTAGCAGCAACTATGTTCAGTCTCAACCCCTTATCAACCTCTTATCACCTTGGATTGGATTTTTACAGACTTTAATGGTTCCCAGAGGATGGATACTACTGACTTACATCATCAGCTGACTTCCTTTTTTCATTATGAGGGATGGCATTTGTGGTTTTGAGGGAAATGCCTTAAAGACTATACATTTTTTTTTCCCGATTAGATTCAGTGCAGATATTAGAATTTAAAAAGACAGGATGGTTTATCTGATCTAAAATATCATCAATGAAAATGTGTTTGTTTGTAATGATTGTTATGATTATGAAATACTCTGTATACACATTTGTCTAATATGTGTTATTTCATTCATGAAGTTAGTTCACAGAATTTAACTGACCCAGGCCCCATCAACTAAAGCACAATGCACAATGATTATGGGATTTAACTTCAGCAGTTATACTACTGTGGCCTGTTTGTATTAGGGCAAATTCATTTTTAATGGCGCCACAATCTTAGGTCCTCCTAAACCTCCTAAATTTTAATGGCAAATCATTCTTGTAGCTACAAACGCATACTGATTTAGATCAATCAGTACTTAGGCTGTTAAAAAAGTCGACTGAGACGTCTGTGCTTTCAGTGACAGTCTCTTAAATAGTTGAGCTTCATGGGCTGTGTGTTCATACCTTATTTGGGGCTGACCAGCTGCTCAAGAGTTCATTCAATCCATGTGTCACTGCCTGAGACTTTGGGCAGAGATGAAGTGAGAGACTAGGGTGCCAGGATAGTTCAAAGAAGAAGAGATACAGGACAGACTGAGAGAGTGTGAGATTGGTGGAAAACTCCAGGTAGTGAAGACAGGGAATAAATGAAAGAATAGAAAAGAATTATAGAGGGAGGAGAGGTTTTGAGTAGGGGGTGGTGATCCTCTATAGCCAATGAAGAACAAGAAGGGAGGATTTCAGGGAGGGTGATGCACTCAGTCCTGAAGTCGCAGCTCACCGTTTCAGCATTCCCAGAGAAGAACAGGAAAGGATCAGTTCAGAGTGGAACACTTTCACTCTGTCAGGACTTCTTCTCGTTTTGAAGAATGACAAGGAAGCGGACTTCGCCCAAGAAGGCCTAATTATTTCTCATTTCCAGGGGAACCTCATTGAGAGGACATTGAGAGGACAAGGTGGACTGTAAGCCAGAGTTAGAGACACCTACAGCCAGCTCACCTGTGTGCACTGAGGAAGGAAAGAGAAGGACAATTTGGGAAAATCTTCGAGGCGCCTGAATAATCGCACAGGTCCAGACAGAAACAGGCCCCCCTTTTTCCAGGATCAATTATTCATACACATGAGGTTTCCTGTGTGTCTTGGGTAGAACAAGGCGGCTTGCGGTGGCTCAGCCCCGAACTGTGGTTCAAGGCGCTGAGAGACGAGAGCTGAAGAAGCAGACAACGGGCGGACAAGACGGATAGAGGACGCAGACAGATTGTGTGACAATTTGAGATCAAAGGTCGAAGCAGCAGAGGAGAACGTTTTGAGGAGGAAGCAGTGTTTGTTGGTGTGAGGAGAATGAAAGCTCTACAGAAGAATCAGGGACGCACTGACCAGATGTTGGGAGCCATGGCTGACATGCTTACGTCCGTGGCCATGCCCAATCAACAGTGGGTGAGTTGTTAATCTGGCTCTGTTGAACTCTTGTTTGTGTATTTACTGGCTGTTTATAGGAAAAAATAACGCCACGAATCAAAAAGGGAAGAAACGGACATATGGAGGTATTTTTCTGTGCTTGTGGAGCGTGACGTTCATCTTATCTCTTGCCCACATCACTGCATACCAAGTTTATTTTGTGTCATTGCTATAACTTGGTCATAAACCAAAAATGGTCAAACATAAAGGGAGAGAGAAGAGAGCGGGAATGACGGATTGCGCGTCTCCAATTCAGTGCTTAGGAGGAATCTTGCATGTTTCCAAGGAACAGGAAACAGAGGGATGGTGATAAAATTGACCTAACCATGAACAAACTCATGCAGGTCTAATGCCTCACTGCGACCCTGCAAATTCATTATCCTCCTTCCTCCCCTGCATCCACCTCTCTTCCCCCTCCTTTTAGAGGCCTCTGCATGCTGGTTTTGACACAGCATCTGGCAGTTCAGACCTGTGGAGTTCATAGTGCAGCAAAAGGTTCAGTGGATTTCTCTTTGAAATGTGAGTTTCTCTTGGAAACCCAACCGTTCATCTTGATAAATCATCTCTGCCATGGCAAATAATGGTGAAAGCCACAACAGTGATTATAAGCTCCAACTCCTGCGGTTGAGTGATAACTGTGCTTTTTGTCTATTTTAACCTGTCCCCTGCTGTTTTTAAATAAAGATTGAAAGTGCTGTCTGAGAAACAGTTCTTATCCAAGCTCTGAGGCAAAAGTTGAACCACAATTTCCATTGCATTCTTGCTCAATGCGTAATAGAGACAGGGATGAAAAATGTGCAGGGAATCCTGAGGCAATATAGCCGCTGGTGTAACGGTTTGTGGTGATGTGACCGTAAGCGCTCCATGCAATCTTACCATCGCTCCCTCCTTGAGAGCAGGGCCCCATGGCTGACAAAGGCATCTCTGTGTGTAGCCCACAGAGGGTGTTGAGGCGGACCTCCCATCAAGCGAGGAGGAAAAGGGGCCTGTCCAGGGCCAGTGGGAGCCGGACTGGGAGCAGCGGGCCGCCACAGAAAACCCAGAGCGGAGAGAACCAACAGGTAAGACCTGAAAGAGCCGCGTCGAGCGTGACGGACAATTTTCTGACCCCAAACACACAATGCGAGTCCAAACATTGGCCCTCACCAAACCAGTCAGAGCTTACAGGCTCACCGAAACACAAACGTCCAGGCTCAGCTTTGATTCTTTGTGTGGAAGGTCTCATATTTCAGTGCAGTGACACCTAAAGGAGCCTGCTCAGCCACTCAGTCACTCAATGAAAGACTACCGGCTGCAATCTGTGTTGCTGTTGACATACAGTGATCATTTCTTCATTCAAGATTCATGACAATATACAACCTGGAATTGAATAATTGAAGTGTGTCTGTGCCATTTCAGCTACTGCCCAGGTCTCTGCTTTCAGCTCAGCCTATTGCGTGCATGTTAACCATGTGCGAACCAGAGTCTCATCTACCATATCTGATGGTGGTCATTAGGCAGTAATAACTTCAGGGATAGTATCAGATTGGAGTTACATAAGTGTTGGTGGTTTATTCCTATTAAACCCCACCCTCTGCATCCTCTATTTGCACTGATAGTAGTAAATTACCTTGCTGTAATGTACCATACGCAAGTACTTCAGAGAAAGAAAGAGGTTTTGTGTGTGAGTGTGTACACATGCAACATGTTCCAGATGCGGCAAGAAAACATGTTCATCTGCTTCCCTTCCCCTTCTGCCCAAACACTGTTGGTTGCAGTTATTCAGATTTTGCTGTGAAAGGGGTTTGCATGCTTTTCCATTTTCCTTGAGTGGAATGGAACAAAAGGACCTTTGTAGCTTGATCTTGGCTTAGAGGGACTACATGTGTGTGTGTGTGTGTTGTGTGTGTGTATATAAAAAAAAAAAAATATATATATATATATATATATATATATATATATATGGTAAGTTTGGTGGTGTGTACCATGTGGCAGAACAGTACGTGGCGTACAAAGGTGGCGTGCATGAGGTGGGGGGAGTGGAGCCAGAGGAAGCTGTCAGCGATGCTTATCTATAATGGTCTTACTCGGATTGGGTGTGCTGTTGAGGTTAATGCTGCCAAATATTATTTTAGCAAACAACTCACGGCTCAGAAAAGCAAAAAGTAAAGAAATGCATTTAGGGCCATGTGGAAAGATGATGGCCTAAAGGCAGACTGTTTATTCCAGACCCAGACAAGCCTCTTTGCTCAATTGTTTTTGCATAGCCCAATTTCCTCTGGATGGGAAATTGGATGGAAAATCAATGAAAAACAAGGCAGAAAAACATCTGAACAACAACAACAAGACACAGATTTTGCCACAGCCCAGCATGGATCATTTAACAGCTCTCCATATATAGTGTCCATTCCAGCACAAACTCATGGTTCATGGTTTTAATGTATAAATGAACAATTCTAGTTTTAGTCTGAATCTGACCCAGCATGCTCAGTTGTTTTTGAAAAAAACAAAAACAATATTACCTCTTTTCAATTGCAAACATATTCATTTTTTTAAGAACGTTGTTTGTTATTGCAGCTTTCGTACATTCTGAACTTTCTTATCAATAGTAGATCTTAAATAGTTTTTGCAATATCATTTCCGTTTTTGTGTAGCTTAGACATTGGCAACCTTGAACTTACTCACCAAACATACTCGTAAAAGGTTCATGAGTTTTTAATGACCCTTTTCCTGTAATGTTTCAATGTAGCATACGTTACTCTTCAACCCATGTTGCTATATATAACAATCATTTGATCGTTATCATTCTGATTAACATAAAAGTGTTTTTTTTTAATTGCACCATTAGACATGTAAAAGAGATGTGATTCTATTTGGTCCTGCTTTGACAAGTAGAGGTCATAGTGTAGTTTCTATCCCTTGTCGTGTCCATGGAGGAGAAGGGAAAGAAGAGAGGTCCCTGTTTTCTTTAAAGATATAGTTATAAGGACCATCTGGTATATGTTAGAAATGAGATGCCTCCCCAGACAGTGCCAACCTCTATGAATTCAAATCTTTTGTATTCTCCTCATTTCCAGCTTACATTGCACTTATTCCCTCACCTTGCGTTACTGTATTTCTTTTCTCAACTTTCTGCTTTCCTATCATCTACTGTTTTCCTCTTATCTATTCTGTGTTCTCTCTCATATTCTTCTCCAATCCTTTCTCATCTCATCTCATGTCTTCCTCAAAGCAATGGGCCTAAAGCATGATAGTTTTCTTATTTTTGTTCCTATATTTATTCTTCTACAAATAAATAAGAGGAAAATGAGAAAATCCTACATGAGATTCAACAAACCCCCTCAATTGACTTAACTTATTGTGAATCATTTGTTTCAGGCTGTTAAACGCCACCTGTTCATAAGGAGGTGTGAATTAATGAGAGGTGATCAAAAAATCAGCAAAATCCACGCCTCTAAAATTGCCATATGTCCTGCTCCATTTGTGGGTGAATTTCATTCACAATAAGAAATCAGAAAGCTTTTAGAAATCATTATATGAGATCAGTTAAGATCAAATAACTTTCATAGCAATACCAAAAACTATATATATATATATATATATATATATATATATATATATATATATATATATATATATATATATATATATATATATATATATATATATATATATAATATTGATATATAAATTTAGTAAATAAATTTAGTTTATGGCCAGAGAGAAAATTGGGCTATAAAAATTGATGAATGATACAAATGTTCTTAAATCACTTGTACGTGTATTTTCAGACTGTTCATAGAAGTGTCTTGCATAAGGCCCATTGTCTTTTGCCGTGGTATTTTAAACCTGGCATCCTGTCAAAGTCCTACACAAAGCTGCTGATCATATTTTTTCCAAATCTCATCAGTTTTCTGTTTTGTTACTCCCCAGGCTCCCAGCCATATATCTCATAGCCTCACTCTCCCCCCCAACAGTGTTGTGTAACACTGGTCAGTGATAGATGGCCGTGTGTGTCCACGTACTCTGTGTTTTATGATGTCTTTTTCAAGGTGAAATGCTGGAAGCCACATCAACAGGAAACTGCACTGACCCAGTAACACTGACACCGCTGCACAACACCGGTCACCGGTCATGTGACCATGTGTACAAACACGTGCACAGATGTCTCTGAACAAGCTCATACGTCGCTCAATAGCACATGCTTATTATTACTGGCGAAAGGTTATGAAAATGAATTGTGATACCTCTCCAGGGAATAAGATTGTCTGTAAGACATACAGCACAAAGTAATTATGAAAATCTATGGAAATATAATATGAAGAAAACTTACATAATATTTTATGTACCACATTTTTTTTTTATTTTTTAATGATTTCATGAAAAAAGAGCCTGAAAAAAATAGTATGGTGAAATAAAATAAATAAAAAATATCTCATGCTTCTTTGTTAAATGATCATCAATCATTACCTAATGATTGCTAATGATTTTCTAATATAGGATCTCCCAGTCTGTTAACTCATCATTATCTGTAGTCTGCCATTAGGAATTATTAAGGAAGTGCTTCCTCACTAATTTCTTAACTAACTAATCATTTGCTACTCTTCTCATTTGCTATCAAATTTGATTAGGAGTTACACATTAACTAACGGTTCACTAGCCTTTAGTTCCTAGTGGTCATATTCCTCTTCTGTTAACTACTCAACATTTTTTGTCCCTTATTGTAAAGAATTAGCATGAGATTTTACATTATTTCACACAGGTGAATGGTTGGTATAATTATATGTGTTTACACAATACAATTTTAAATGCCTCCCATCCAGACTGACCTGGATGGGAGGCATTTTAAGGCAGATGGAGACATGCAACCTCACAGGGACACATATGCACAGATACATGCATCTGCACATTTGCACAAACTCAAACCTGCCACCTGCACCCACAACATGAATCAATTATACACACTGAACAAGGTAACAGGAATACCATCTCTATATCTTTTTTTTGGGTAGAAAAGCTCTTTCCCTTGACAGTAACTTAAGTAATTATTGCTCAAAGATAAAGCAGCGGTGCCTCTCCATATGTGGTCCCAGATTTGTTTTCGTTTAATTAACATTTTCTCCTTTGGGTGGTGTGTTTTAGCCGAGAATGTCTTGAACGCTGCCAGCAGCAGCGGTGCTAGTGTGCTGCTTTTAGAGCACGGTTCAGATAGCAGCTTTCAGTGGAAATAAGAGAGGAAGGGAGGATGTGGGGTCAGGTGGTGGAGGAGGGAAATAAGGAGCAGTGATATTGCCGTGGCTGGTTAGAAAAAGAAGGTCTGAATGTGAAATGTCTAGAGTTTGCCAAGCAGTAGGCGTTTCTGTGAAAGTGAGGGAGTGTGGATAAAAGAGCTCCTGCTGCACTACGCTGCACTGCATGACGAGGTGTAACAGAAGATGGTACTAGTGGTGAAAGTGTGCACACTCACGCATGCATGCACAAAAACACACACACACACACACGCCCATCCGTCCCCCTGGTGTATGCCAGCGGTGTGGTTTAGTGTAATTGGTCAAAAGCAGCAGCTCTCCACATACCAGCAGGACAGCAGAGGAGAACAGGATAGTTTCTCTGTGACTTCTGCTCCACGATGGGACTTAAGCCAAAAAATCGAAAAACTCCCCCTCACACTGGCTTGTCCACAGTGCCAGTTTGCCTTAATTGGCGCTCAGTTTGGAGATGAAGGGAAGGAAGGGAGAAAAAGAGAGAGATAAACTAAGGGACAGAAAGTGGAGGAGAAGGAGGGAGAAAAATGAAATCTAAGTGAGCATATTTTGGCAGGATTTCAGCTGGCTGATGGGGTGAGGAGAGGCTAATGTCTGTGGGGGGCTGGGGAACATGCTGCAGATACGCAACTTGCAGCAGCTTTTAGTGCGTGTGCTTGTGTCATATGAATTCTGTCCATTCAATGTTGTTCCTGTGTGTATAAATCAAGTGTGTGTACATTCCAGATGAGTGTGACGTGTTTACTGTGTTCATCTGTATTCTGAGAGTGTCACTGCAGAAGAAGCGCATGAATCATATTCATGACTCCAGCCCGAATAAGCCTCCTAAATGCGATTGTGTGTCTCTGGCTCTCATGAAAACACACAGATATCCACTAGTGTGCTAATCTTTAGACAAGCCTTTAAAGTTCCACATCTGCACAGACATAATTGTGCAGATGAATCATCTTTGGGGCGTGCGCGTGTATGTTTCGTGTGGGAGATGGAGAGAGGGCAGGAGTGAGGGAGTGTAAAGAAAAAGATAAAAGGAGAGAGATGAATGGGTGCTAATGCACACCTCACCTCGCACGTCCCCCCCCCCCCCCCATGTCTCCCTTCAAGCCCAGGGGAGGAGCATTTGTTCCATATTTCTGTTAACATATAGAGCTTTTGTACATGTCTCCTGGGCCAATTTTGGTGGTCACTTTTTCAACGGTTTCATTCCATGCTGAGAAAGCGATGCTGTTGATGTTGAACATCACGGTTGACGCACAAAAAAAAGGCTCTCAATCATAAAAATCAGCATTCAGTATACCAATTCCATGCCAGATTTGGCCAGTAGGTGTAAGATAAGAGAAATATTTTATATATTTCAAACATTCATAATTATGTTTTTGCAGTGAATGCTGATATATGCAAGGAAACTCAATTCTATTTGCAAATTTAAAGCAGCACTGGTGAGTGAACCAACACTTACTGCATATGAACAAGTGCCTCCTACTGGGCGCCTGGTAGAAACACAATCTGGCAGCTTCTAACTTAACAGTACAAAGGTTACAAACATTCCCCTGCATTCAATTTAGGAATTTTGAATCTCAAGACCAACACATTCTTTATTATCTCTCTGGTGTTCTGTGTCTGTGTAGTTGTTGTTGGTGCAGACTGACAGGGCCTGCGGTTTTCACTTAATTTGTAATGCTTTGCCCTCAGATTCTTGTCATGGTGTCTTCGATTTATCTTTTTTAAAAAATCTCTGTTCTGCTGTCAAACCCCATTGTTCCTCAGTCTGCCTTTGAATTGTACGTCTATGGTTAGACAGCGTTTGGCAGCCATATTAGTGTCAGATAAGTGAAGACATTCAGCAGCGCAATTCAGTATTCCTTTGGTGAAATTGCTCCTTCAATCACAGTCACTTTAAGTGCTTTATGTAAGACTTTTAGTTTAAAATGTTAAAAAAGTCATGAAAATGACAAACAGAATGTAAAGAAATTACAGTTCTGGCTTTGCGACATCCATGCATTGTGTTGCAGCTATATCGACAGAAGTTGCACATGTACATGTGGCAAACCAGTTTGCTGTCTGAGGCCTCGTTTATACGGCAACTATTTCAGCACACAAGCGAGCTTTTTCTGCATTTGGGCTTTAGTTTACATGTCAACGCCGTCCTAAAGACACAAACCTTTTGATGCCAGTCTCCAGAGTCAAACCCTTTAACAACCCTTTTCGTCGCTGTGTGTGCTGGCAAGACGCAACTCTTATGGAAAAGGATGATGCTGTGGCCGCGCTTGGCACATGGCTATGACGTTTTCAGCTGGTGTGAGCCTATACGACGACAGCGGCGCCTCAGCGAGCTGCTGTTTTTGCGCTAATGTAACAGAATCCTGATTTGCTGCACTATCTTTGTGATCAACAGGGAAGGATTAATTACATCCGCCAACTTCTTAAACCACCAACGTACCGATGGAGCCGGGCATCCATAAGAAGCATTAAAACAGGCATGTGCGTGCATTTTTAGATAGACTTTGCAGATCCTTGTGCATGAAGAACGGTATCAAAACGCTGCTGTCTGCACACGAAAAGAACAGCCAGACTGAGCCTGGGAACAGCTGGTAAATCCGTCATTGTGGGGTTTCTCTCTAGTGCAGAGCTTTCTTCCCTTACATGTTATTGCTTTAGTTTGCTCTGTATGTTTGTCTGTGTGGAAAACGAAACAGAGGGTTGTTGAGAGAAAGAGAGCGAGTAGTCTAACGCAACTGTGTGTGTGTGTATGTGTATGCGTGATTGTATACTCTTCTTGTGTGGCTAATGGGTGAGGCAGCCAAGCGACTCTGTTTGCTTTGTCTCCTGAAGACGACAGGAACATCCTGACAGCAGTCTGCCACCACCCTGTCACTGTGGAGAAATGGATGCTGGGGAGACAGCCATGCCAACTGTTGAAGCTGGCGGCAGCGCACCTCAGGAGGTGTGCACGCTGCTTTGAATGCGCGCGTGTTGGTTTGGTGCCAGCTGTTAGTCAGCCTTCTCTTATTTCGACGGCCCAAAAGGGGAACCTGAATGGGGGCCGTGCCGCCGCGCCTCTTTATTGCAATCATCAGGTGGTGATTTCCACACAGTCGGATTATAGCCTGTGTGCTGCAGAGGCGAAATGAGCTTGCGTCCGAGCCAAAAGCCGATAAAGCTCCAGGCCTAAGAATGTTCGTTGATCAAAAAAATAATTGGTCCTCAGAACACGCTGTAGCTCATAACAGCGTTATCGCCGACCTTTTTCGTTTCCCGTCCCCTGTCGTTTGTACCTAAAGATGTATCCTCAGATAAGCCTCTTAAACCAATAGATTTTCCAACAGACTTTGATTTCCTCTGTAAGGAAGGCTGATGAGTCATAATTTCATGCTGATTGTGTTTAATGTGCGCTGATGTAAAGCACACATCTAAATATGGTGCTCTCAGTGTACATTGTTATGTTGCCAATTACATGTACTATTATAGTATGGAATGGTGCTGATGAGTGAGAGTTATTCCTAGAAACACTGTAAGATGTTTTGGAAACACATTTGTTTGCTGTCTTAGTTGGATGATGTGATTTTTACGCTCTGAGATGGTAATAGTGTGAGATTTTTCTATTCTTTGTATACCATTGGCCTTACCATAATCTTCGTCACAGTGATGGATTTACAAGTTTTTTGCCTCAATATAAAGAAGAACCTTGATTTATGTTATGTTCATATGATTAGCCACAATAACAAATGACAACAACATTATGCTGTTATTTTGTTTGTAAATGTTTAAGTTAAATTTCCAGAAATGTTACTTTATCATGATATATATCAGTGGTACTCTTTTTCATGTGAAGGCCCCTAAACCTATAAAAACTAGACCACGAACCCCATCTCATAAAACCGTTGATTTTTTTTCTCCAGAAAGTGTAGGGAATACATGGCCAAAATTATGGAGGAATGATAGTGCCTGACCAAAAATAATAATGATAAAAAAAAATGAAGGACTCGGTTCATAAATTAATATGACAGTAACCACTGATATGTAAAATTAATGCAGTATAAAATGTCAGCCACGCCTGTATGAGAGGATAAATAGCATTTTGCCCTGTGTGTTTGCAGTCAGTCTTTATGTTTATTTATGTTGTCTTTATGTTAAAGATTTAGATTTTCTTAGTTTTTATACAGCTTTTATTTATTTTATTTTTATTATTTTTTACACACACACACACACACACACACACACACACACACACACACACACACACACACACACACACACACACACACACACACACACACACACACACACACTTATACACATATAAAAAACGCCATGATTGTGAAATTTGAGAGCGTCTGCATACTCCATGGAAACACAAGTAGAAAACCCTCATAAATCATAAATGAATGCAGAAGTCAATATTAGAGCTGCCCCAGCCAGGAAAGCCCGCTACAGTCTATGAAGTGAATACACTCTCAAACAAGTCAGTAAGTGTGACACACTCACTGAGTGATGACGCTGCAGTCACAGAAGTAGAAAATACACGGTTGACACCTATAACGACCTAACATGGCCTCTCCGCTGTATATAGCATTATATATCATTACAGACCCGGGGCGTTACTATTTCCAGGATCGGCTCAGAGCGGACATAAGGGAGTGTGGCATTTCATCTGGTCTCGGAGTTGGATATCTTAGGAGCCCCCTGTAAGAATTACCCGTGGCAAAATGGGACTCAACCATGTAGAAAAGAGGATAAAAGACAAGACCGGGGACAGCAGATGAGAGACGAAAGAGAAGTGAGCAAGAGGAAAAAACAGCTGAGAGGGAGGAAGAGGAGGGAGCTTTGTGAAAGAGAGGACAGGAAGAGAGAAAATTAGGGGAGTGGGAACCTTATCCTGTAATAGCCACATCTAGCGCTGCAGACTCCACCCTTTTCACCCCTCCCCTTACTCTCTCTCTCTCTCTCTGTTTCTCTCTTTCCCTTTCTCCCTCTCTATGGAGCAGTCTCCCAGTCTGTCATTTGACCAGGCAGTTCACAGAGGCGAGAGCTCAGCACAAAAAAGAAAACAGAGAGAGAAAGAGAGAGAGAAAAAAAGAACGACATAGGAGACCAGAGGGAAGGGAGCCCAGTCAACATAAACGATAAGCCCGCTGGAATGTTTCCTTGGCTGTTTATCACCAGCTGAAAACCTGTCAGCGTGGATTTCTTCTCAGCGTTTGTGGACTCTTTCCCTTCTTCTCGGTCTGGATGTGGGCTTTTCTAACTTGTGTCTGCAGTCTACTGAGGAGGAGGCTCAACTGACATCTTCTTTTTGGGGGATTACAACTTTGAGGAGTTGAACCTCTGCTTGTCTGAGGGAGAGAGAGGTACAGAGAGAGAGAGAAAGAGAGAGAGAGAAAGCGTGCTGGGCCATGCCCACCTCTGCTCATGGTCCAACATCATGAAAGGGGGCCACCATCACCATCGCCACCACCGAGGCTGTGGCTGCCAACACTTGTTCCGTAAAGTCCTGGCCAAGTGTGGCTGCTGCTATGCCCGAGTCAGAGGTCAGTGTTATACACGCGCACGCCCACACACACACACACAGACATACACAAGCACACGCACGCTTATTTCGAGTTGATTTCCTTGGCTCTAGGATTGTTGCTTGCTTGTTGGTTGTTGTCTTGTTTGGATTTGTTGATTATGCTGAATTGAAGCAATAACACCTCCTCTCCTCTCCTCTCCTCTCTTCTCCTCTGCTCTCATCTCCTCCACACGCGTGCCCAGATGTCCACCCACCTTCTGTCTTATCTCTCCTTCCATTCCTGCGAACGTATGCTAACGGTTTAAATGTAAGCCTCGATCCTCACGCCTGCTCGCTCTCTGCCTCCAGCTGAAGCAACAGATGTGTGTCACATACACATCAGAGCAGGCAAAAGCAAAAAAAAAAAAGTATTCCTACAGATGACTGCACAGTGAGGAACAGGAAGGAGGACATGCATCACACATTCTTCCATTAAAAAAACTTGAGCAGGAAAGAGAGAGGGGGGTATGTGCGTGAGTGTGTGTGTGTGTATGGGATGTGGAAACTGTCCTCATCATGATGAGTGTGTGTCAGTGGGGTATGTGCAGCACGTGGATGGATGAAACACACAGAGGGACTGAACTGCTCTCAAACATTCCTCTACCCAAAACAGTGAGAGAGCTGAGCACAACAGCAGTAATCTTCTAACAATTCATGTATGTAGTGTAAAGGGCGTTTCAGTTCATTTTATTAATGGCTACAAAGGTGAAGAAGGCATTTCTTCACTACGTTTCTTTTCCTAAAACCTCCCATTTACCCCAATCTCTGTCTGTCTCTCTCGTTTCCTATTTTTTTTTTATTTGTATTTATTTATTTTTTAATGAAGTGCAACAGGAATAGCGTGGTTGAGCAAAAGCAGCGGATGGCACAAATCTGGTGCACACTCACAGTCATTCACATTGACATTGTTCGGAATTCATAACAAACTCAGAACCTTCTGTAGTAGTAGAAGCAGAAAAACATAAAGTTGCTTCTCTCCCTGTCCCCCCCCCCCCCCCCCCTTCTCTCTGTCTCTGTCCCTGTCACTGTCTTACACACATGACCTCTGCCACTGTGGCTCAGAGGCAAAGTTAAAACAACAACAATATCTATTGGCTGTACACTGACGCTGTGTCTCACTGTGTATTTGTTCCATTTTACAAGCCTACATCAAAGGGATAAACAGTCGGACCTACCCACCGAGGCGCTGAACATGGGGGGGGGGGGGGGCTCAGGAAGTAGGCTTTCATATTATTGGCTGGCATACCTCAGATTCCTTCAGTTTAATCTCTTATGTAATGGATATTCTCCTTTTCCATAGCCTGCAGCTCCCTGCTCCACCATGTTATCATAGCAAATACGCTCATACTTAGATCATAATATATAAACATGTGGGGGATCGGAGGAATGAAACATTTCAGGCTATTAAAAGAAATCCCAATAAACATACACTACAATAAGAGGCTGTTTTTGCTCCCAATATGAGAAGATGAGACGTTTTATATGTTACAGTCTGAAGCAGAAAATCCTCTTGATGTCACCTTGCAATCCGAGCAGGAGAAATATAAATGTTCTATCCCCTCTGGAGAAGCCACATTATAAAACTACAGCAGTCCCTTAGAGTAACTTAACTATTAATGTGAAGCTGTGTGCTCCATAAAATGCAGCTCCTCATGCAGCATAAGTACATTTCTGTGTTGTTGCCTCTCGTCGGCCATTACTTTGCCGAAGACCTCATATTCAGTCCAATTGTCTACTGTAAAGAAACTTCTATAATTAATGTAATGAAAGCAGGGAAAGTGGTTGGCTTTGTTGGACTATTTTTTTTCTTTGTTTCTTAAATAGCACTCTTTCTGTCATTTGTGTAATGTTGTTGCAATACTGTTCCTCTTTCCGACACATTTTTTTTTTTTTTTTAACTCACTTAGTGTATCTTTCAGTGTCATGATTATGACAAAAAAGTGAACAATATGGTGCTGAGTTTGCCAGCCTATGTCTTCAGCACCTCTATCTAATGGTCCCAAGATATTGTTCTGGCAAGTCACAGTAGGAAATGTTTTTGACTGTAGAATAACTTTTTTTTAGTAATGGAAGTACAGCCGAAGTTCTGTATTTTTTAAGCTGAGTCAAAATAGGAAATATTGATTTGATTTCAGTGGAAAGATTTTTTTTAATGCGACTCTGATATCAACAGAAAAGAAAGAATTTCCTCTTTATAAGTAGTGTTTTTTTTATCTTGTTGACAAGCCCAGCCTGGTCCATTGTATCTATCCACACCATTCATTGATTTAAACTCCACTGGCAGAAGAGGAAATTATAGTGTACTGTGTGATTCATTCCCTACTTAGGCATAATAACACTTACTTGCACGCCGGATGATGACACACATTACACTATGCCATTATGTCACACCATGTGTGTACCCATGCGGGGTATGCCTCCATTCACGCACAGACCCACACACTGATCGACACTCATGCGTAGCAATCAGTGAATAAATGGGCTAAACTTGAAGTAATTTCAGATGGTGTCACTCAGTCTAAATTACTTTCCAAAGATAGTCATCAGCCCCGCTTCCAACACATTCACTTTCGTGCAGGAAGGAGCTGCAGTGCGACGGAAAAACAAGCGAATCAATGGCTTCGTTGGCCTTATACAGACTATAGCCCAAGCAGCAAAACTACTGTAAGCATGAACATGTGTGAGTGTGTATGTTCTAGATTTATTACAGAACAGAGATGTGTCAGTGGGTATGACAAATATACTTAGGAGGTATATAAGACAGCCTGTGAACATTAGCCTTCATCTCATGCAATGCAGGGAGAGGGATTATTGATCCGAAGTCTACTCAACATGATAGATAATGCCGCAGAGATGGACACCACAGAGATGGACAGGTGGGGAGATGGATGTAATGAAAGAGAAAAGCATGTATCATTTTAGCTCTGATGTGAACGCTGCTCTGCATGACACATTAGCAGATTGGCTGCCAGAGGGCCATTAGTGAGGGCTGCTTCCCAGCAAAGACCGTTGACAAATCATTTAAAAATAGATGGTGTGCCATTGTCTGATATTGACTCCCAGTTATGACACAACAATGTTTTCCTTACATGGTCATGAGCCTCTGCATTTAAAGCCAACATAACCTTTTCTACATCACATCTTTACTGCAGCACAGCCTCCCACACCCCTAATGGTATCTGGGATGCACCCTGAGGTAAATCTGACATCCATGAACGCAGGCTGCCCAAGAGACAGAGCAAACGGAGGACAGATAAGGATGAAGCCAAGCTAAGATCATGCTTAAAAAGGGCAGATAGTCAGCCAAAAAATAATACAGTATATAAGATGTCTTGAATATAATAATAACTTTCTTTTCCAAGTGTCACATTACCACTGAACTGGCTTTTATACATTTGAGAAAAGCGTTTTAAATCACGTAACTATATAACGTCTGTGTCTGAAGTGTGGTCCAAAAAAAGAGCATGAAACCTAAAAATATTTGAAAATGTCTTTTTAAGCAGTTCACTGTGAGTACAACATATACAAATGATTTAGACAAATGAATCAGATCGGTTTGACAACATTTGCAACAATTTATAATGCATTCGAAAGACATTAAGGAGTATAAATCAGAAATGCATCAACGTATTTAATGACAGAAACAGGTTTCTGAGCCCCCCCTTTGACTCTTTATTTTGTTCTCTCACACACAAAGAATGGCAGAAAGAGCTGTGTATATACGAAAAGGAAAAAAAAAGAACATTTTAATTCACAACAGAACAATGAATGGAGCTATAACTGCCTCATTTGTGTGTGTGTGTTACCCACATAGCCACTCACATCATAAAGACACATACATTTGGTGATTTTAAGTCAATTCCAAATAATTGTATAGCCCTAAATGATACTTGAAATGTGCATAATTAGCTTAATGCTTAATTGGCAACATACAGCATTTCACAGCCCTTCACAGACACAAGAAATGGAGAAAATAAGCTACGACATAACCCAATAGAATAAACAGTAGATTTGTGTACAGTATAATTTGTGTATTATACTGAGTATAGTTACCAGCTAACAGTTTGGGCACAGTATCTCATGTGAATGGAAGGTGTGACCAAACTTTTGCTTGGTAGACCCACTGTATGTCAGAAGGCTGTTGATTCTGCTTAAGATAGATTCTTTTTTTCTAAAGATTTTATTAAATTACAGTAGCAAGTAGCATTTTTATTATTATTATTATTATTGATTCATTAGATTCTGTTTGGTCTATAAAATGTCAAAAATAGTGAAAATTGTCATTGAAATTTCCTAAAGGTCAAGGTGATGTCATCAAAATGTTTTCTTTCAACCAACAGCACAGATCATTTTGTTAATCATTTAGCTTTTTGGCACTTTTTATGACTCATTTGCTGCTTTTTCCAGGCAATTTCAAATAAAATACTTAATCACTGCAAGGTAATTATTTTCGTGCACTTGCCACCCTGCTCAGACTATTATGACTGCATGATGTGTCACAGCGCCTGAATTTGCTTTGGGCACCACCTGTTTTTCTACTTAGACGCGGGGGCATGAACCTTGAGGTTTTCCCGAGTTAACCTGCAGCCCCTGAGACCTAGGACTATTTTTGATAAAGTCGATTACGCTTTTGACAGAAAGCAGCCCAGTTGGCAAACGCAAGGGGAAAATCCTTGTGACAGACGCAGTGTGTCTTTTTATGTCTCGGCTAGAGAAACGTCTTTGTCATCAGCTTATAAGGCAGACATTCAGACATTATGGAAAAAGCAACAAAAATAGCTGAAATAGAAGGTATGCCGCTGGACTGCTGTGGCCCAGCCGTATGTTCAGCAGTCTGAGATATTTTTAAACTTTGCACCCAGGCCCACCCTCCACCTTGTCATTTGCCCTCCCACCCAACCCCCTGTCTCCTCTCTGCCGTGCAACCGATCCCTCCATATTGTTTCAGGACAGAAACACAGAGAGTCAGAAGAGTGAGAGAGAGGGAGACCTGTCACAACCCAGTACTCCCAGTCTCCCAGCTCCGAATGAATTTTGGGTCGAATGTTGTATGATTTGCCGGCTTGGAATGTGAACACCAAGTGGAGCATTAAGATCATTCCTGGGGCATTCTCATTTTCTCCCTCCTCCTCCTCTTCCCTTCGTTCTTCTCCCCAAGCTCTCTCTCTCTCAGACTGGTCGGCATACAGCCAGTCAGCCGGTTATTAATTATGTCTTCTCCCCTTTTCACTATTTTCACCATCTCAGTTTTTTTTTTCACTTCACTCTCCTTTCTTTTGCTCTACTAAACGGCCTTGCCCTGACATATTTCCAGGGCTCCCGTACACTTTGCCTCCTATCTCATATTCTCTCTTTCCCTCTCTTTTTCTCCTCCTCGGGGCTCTCTTTGTAAATGTAGAAGAGGAGGAGAATGAGGGAACAAATTATGAAACACAGGAGTGCATTCCATACCTTGTTTAGAAAGAATTCTCCAACGGCGCAGAGGGGGAGAGGAGCCACTTCCCCCTGCGATTCAACCCCCACTTTCATCCCATATGGGTCTTTTTATGTCTGCAATCTTTCGGGGTGTCTATGATGTTAGGGCTTACTGTATTAGTACTGGGGAATCATACAATTTCTCATTGTGCTGTAATATGATGGGATCGGCTACAGTGGAAACACATTTCACTTTTGGGCTGGAACATCTTTACTCTAAAAGTTTTAGCAACAAGTTGACTACAACGACTCCTTCAGCAATTCAGTCCACAGGCTGTCAAAACAGAAACATGCTCTGATTCAGGTTGCTCCTCTCTGCAGTTCTCCATAGAAAGTCCTTGGCAGAGGCCTTGCTGAGAAACCTTCAAAAAACACTGTGCAAAGCAAATTAAACTCTAAAACATTGCGCAAAGCAAATTAAATAACACAAAGTGAGCCGTGTGGTGTGTTTTGGTGAGGAGGTGCCTGAAATTTGACTAAAACACAGGCGAACTTCTTCAATATGAATCAACCCTGAGATCAACTGAGTGTGTTGTGTCTGTGAAAGGTTACCTTGTTCTAAATCAAATTTACAGTCCAAACAGTGGATAAAAAGGCCCAACCAGTTTGTTTGTGGCACATGTAACCCTGTAAGACACAGAACTCAGAACAGAAAGAGACAGAAGATACGAAGTGTACAATATTGTGTTGACTTCTGACCTGAAAGAAAGCAACAGAAGAAAAAGAAAATGTTTCCAAGACGTTCCTGCAGTCTTTCGTAATTTTTTTCCCCTGGTCTCTGCCCACTCCACAGCATTATTAGCTAACCAGACATCTAGCTGTTTTCCTCTCTGTTGTTAGCAGATGAGATTGATTGTCTGTTGTCAGCAGGTGATTGTTACCATAGAAACACAGCTCTTAGTTCAGATTTAGCCTGCAGCTAGTCTATTATGTCTAATACTTTGGCCCTAGAATCAGTCTTTAAGCCTCATTGTGGTAAGGACACAAATACCTGCATCATGGCTTGATTCTGTCATAAAATGTCTTACTGCTCTCTCTTCCTATAGTTTCCATCAGCATCATCCCCTTAAACTCTCTGAAAAAAAAAGAAAATCACTAATATTGATCCTGAACGTTTTGCATCTTCCCAACTTATATGTAATAACGACAAAACCGAGACTGCCAAAACTACGTTAATGTTAAGACTAAACATTTTGCCACATGACCTCCAGGCAATCACAGAAGGTGTTTCTGTGGTAACAATCAAAAGACATCTGCTAACTTACTGACAACAAAAAGAGGAAAACATGGGTTATTTTATGGTTTGCTGATCACTTTGTAATTTTTTCTACTGCATTCTGTCTTCTGCATCATTAGATTTTATTATCCAGAGGGTATAATAAATTAGTCCTCATCCATGGATTTAGACATTTCTCCGAAGTCAGACTATATAACTTGTAAGAGCTGATCTAAAATCCAGGAATACTTGGGACTCACACTTGAATGGATTTTGCGTATTCATAAGGTAACCTCACAATGATCACATGGAGAGCTCCAAATGCAGGATTTGATCTGAAATAGCCAAAAGCTGACAGATGCAGATGCTTTTCTTGAATGTTGAATTAGCTTTTCAAAGGTACCCTTTGTGCACACAGCATTGTTTTAAAAATAACAATAAGACAACAGTCAGGGGTAGGTTATTGCATAAATATTGCAGTTAATCTATGCTAATTATTATGTCTGTGTGTGTGTGTATGTGTGTGTGTGCGTGTGTGTATGTGCTCACAGGTTGATTTCATGTCTCGCTGATGGATAATCTTTTGTGTGGCGGTCCCTCACTTGCTCCATCTGGGTTTAGTTGCTATGGCGATGAGAGTGAGGAGAGGTGACGAGTCATGGAAAGGAATGAGAATATGTGTCTGGGAAGCCCATTAAGTCTGACTGAGAATCACTGTACCAGTACATCTTTACACAGCAGGCACACATCCTTAGGTCAGCTTTGTGCCAGGCATGTGCAGCTCTTATGCTCAGCTCGAGTATTCTGCGCAGTATGTCAGAATGTCTTTAATGCTTCGATGATTAAAAAAAACATTTATTGTGCACGATACCGTATTTAAGGAATGTACAAATTTGACTTGTCTGGTTTGAGTGCGTTTCATTTAGATTTTGGAGACGTGACCTTGTACCAGTGTGAAAAACAGCAAGAGCACCAGAGCTGTCAGGCAGACTGGGGCCAAAAGGAGCGGCTCCACGTCCTCGCTGCCCAGCGGGGCACCACAGCTCCGTTTCCAGCTCTCCTCGCAGGGCTCCTGACTGGCACTGCCACAGCTGCCATATGGAATCACAATCGCTTTTAATTTGTCCTGTGTTCTCAGGCTTAATGGCAGCATTATTTACCCCTAAACAGAAGTGTGAACCACTCTATATCTCACTTTGTTTCAGTGTGTGTGTGTGTGTGTGTTTGCCCCCAGATAATCATTCTGACAATCAGCAGTACCTCGTTTGAATTATTCAACATGTGCGTTGCCTGCTGCTACACAGGCTGAAAGGCCACTGTTGTTCACCACTTCCTCTTCACTGTCTCCCAGCACCAGGGACCCCCAGGGCTGCATGCGCAGCCCCCTTCAGTACTCCCTGTTCACACATGACTGGGTGGCCAAGCACAGGTTTAACACCATCATTAAATTCAAGGATGACATCCCTGTCAATGGCCTGATCACAAGAAGTGATATGTGTCAAGGTGCCATGACAGCAACCCACAAATCTCAATGTCAGCAAAAAGTAGGATCTAATTATAGGTTACAAGAAATGTGAGGACATGTCCCCTGGTTCCATCAATGGGACGACAGTCCATCACACTGACATCATCATTAAGACATCAAGTCGATGAGTTTTCGTCCTGCACTGGCTGAGGAAGCTCAACATGGACACAAGGACTGTCTGAATTCACTCTCTCGTTCACTTCTCCCTATAGAATAGACACTCGATAATTTACTCAATAGTCGCCAGTACATTTGGCACCTACTATTCATCATCATATTGTGTCATCATTGACACAATAATAAAATGTGGACACTGTATTGTGAGATTGCTAGCGGAAAGTAGCGCACAACTGATTTTTTCTTTCCTTCGTGGAATTTTTAAAGGGTTTTTGTGGACAAAAACATGCACTTGAATAAAATGGCGGAGGGTAAATATAGTGCACTACTGTATATAGTAAAAGGCAGCGATTTCACATGCAGCCTGGGATACTCTGCCTGGGTTTGCAACTGCACCAGCATCAACTGAAAAGTTCCATAGAGGGAACTGAAAAGACATCAAGTGCTGTAAAATCTTTTTCAGGATCCTAAAATGATAGATTGGACAATCATAGAACTGCCATGCTTTAAAAAAAAACAAAAAACAAAACAAACACATACAGTGGATAAAGACACAGAGGCTGAATAAAATCAAAGCAGTTCAATTGCTGAACTGTGGACAGTGAACAGTACCTCGTGGAATCTACCTTTATTGTGTTTTATAGAATAAAGGTTTAACAACTGAAACGTGGTAGTTTTTTATTTTATGAGACACCAGAGCCAAGTTCCCCATCATTTAGCTTGACTCCAGATATAATATATCTCGAGATAAGAGAATTAAAATAATAATTGCAATCATGTCCATGTAGGGCTTCCGTAGAATGAACACCTGTGTGTGATTTTTTCATCGCTGTATATAATTTGGCAGCGTACTGTAACACAGCCATATGCTGACCTCTTAACGACTTCTCTTCATTCTTGATCATTGGAATATAGAAACATTGTTCTATACAGATGAATAAAAACATCTTTAAAAGAAGAAATGAAGAAAATTCAACCTAATTTTTAAGAGCCTATTCAGAGACACGCGCAGCAAGATGCAGACACACAGAATCAGCAGCACTCACTTACTGACTGATCTGTGCCTTACACCATTCAGTAGCGATCGATACTATTTATGCTGAGCCCAACATGGGGAAAATGAAGGTTTCCATCACTCACACACATGCACAGAAGACTGACACGCTTTCTCTATGCCTGTGGGGTATTAAAGAAATAAATGAATTATTATCAGAGAACATATAACTTTCCAGATATTACTTCGGGCTTCGCTAGAACGTTAAGCGCCAATGTGTGTCTGGTTCTCTGGAGCTTCCATTAAAGGCAGATATTGCCAGGAACTTGGTGAGTCGTCTCTCTGAAATGGTTGTGGAGGAATGTTTGGAGTTTTTAGGCCTTCTAACCACAAACATGGTTCCATTCTCACACTGCCAGGAGCCTGCAGCGGTAGCAGAAGGAAAAAAACACACGCTGAGTGCTGATGCATCCCTCTATTTGACAATCTATGATCCACTTCAAACTAGGTGCTGGAAGAATGATTGAAACCTCCGTTGAGCATAAACAGGACAACCTTTGCCACTGGAAATGCACCGCTGTACTTGTGTTGACCTGATTTTAACAGTGGCTGTGGTGGTTTTAAACCTGTCTATCTCTCAGGGCTGTTTCATAAGCCCTCATCAGGAGAAGTGTCTGAATCACTTTTCCATATTGGTCCATAGACAGAAGGATTAATGCCGGCGTCATCTACTCAAGCCCGTCGCTGACATCGCATGTGATGCTTTACGCCGATGAAAATTATGCCAGATTCTGGCTGTGAGTGCCGATGGTGGGAGCCCGACCCTGATGGCTTGTTTATGTGTCACTTGACTAGTGTCTACCACATATTTCCTTCTGCTCTCCAGGAGCCATGGCAGTGTATCGTGTGTGTGCGTGTGTGTGTCGCCAAAAACTAGGTCAGTAGGAGGACAGGAAATCTCTGCTCACTTGTCTGGCTGACTGCAATGTGTTGCACCAGAAGTTATTGCAGGCAAACACACTCGTCTTGCATACACAAAGACGGTAACAGCTGTGCTGTCGCATAAATGTTCATGTTTCTATGCGTACAATTGGAAATTAGCACACTTCATGCGCATATGCGCTTAAGTAAATTTGAAAGCAGCTTGTTCTCTTATCACCCTCCTTCCCTTTGTCATTTCTTCCTGCTCTACTCTGAAAATGTTAGCCTCTCTCTGGCTGGCATTTGTCTGCCTTTGTCCTGCTTAACCCCCCTTTCCCATTTACCTAAATCATGATTAATCTCCACTCACTATATTGGCCCATCTCTTGCCATCTACCTCATTGAAATACACATTCATAATCACCGGTGTGAAAACCATACCAGCTTGATAATTTCAGAATATGTCTAAGGCTGTGTGGAGCGTGAGGTTGTGTCCTATTCTGTTTAACCTTAAAAATTCTATTGAACTGAATGAATTCACCACAGGAGAAGAGAAGAAAAATATTCCAAGTACCTTTTTCTTTCCTCCAAGCCACTGTCCTATCTGCTAGTTGATTTTGTATGTCTACTTTGTGCTGGTCTCAGCAGCTTTCGGTCAGAACAGGGTACTGTATCAGGGGAGGGATCTGTGTGTTGTGATCCCGGACAGGATCGAGCCAAATAATATAAAAAAGCACTGCAGTGCAGAGAGTTGCAGCGAGGGGAAGATAGAGTGCACAAGAGGGTGGCAAGAGAGTAGAACAAGGGAGGGATACTGTAGCACAGGAAGAGCAATGAAAGAGACAGGAAAAAGGATAGAGGGCCAGTATTTATTTAAAGTCCCGTATCATAAAAGTCAGAAGTTAATTGCTTTTTGATTATAAGAAGGTCTAGGTCTTATATAAATACTGACCCATGTGTTAAAAACACTCAATCCACATAGAAACACACACAGCTCATATTCAGATACTGTGCCTCAAAAAAACTGTCAGTACTTTTGTGAAATTGTGATGTCACAACTACCAACCACTCCCCATTTGTTGCCATTCAGATTACCAATCAGAGGAGAAGCTCATTAATATCAATGAGAGGGACACAAAATGCTCGGTTCTTTCTAGAACTCCAGAGAGAAGCTTGAGAGATGAGAAAACTATGTTGAACTACAAAAAGAAAATACACACACGATATCACAAAAGTGAGAGCCTTCTCATTTTTGTAATTTTTTTTACTTTAGCTTTTTATGGGACAACATTGGATATATGACACTTTAATACAATTTAAAGTAGTCTGTGTATAGCTTGTATAACAATGTAAATTGGTAGTCCCCTCAAAATAATTTACCAGACAGCCACTTATGTCTGAACTGTTGGCTACAGAAGTGAGTACACCCCTAAGTAAAAATGTCAATTGTATTCTACCACTTCCACTGCCCTGACTGTCTTGGACATTTAGTTCACTAGAGCTTCACAGGTTGCCATGGAAACTTTTTCCACTCCTCTATCACGACATCACAGAGCTGGTGGAGGTTACACTCCTCCGCCTCCACAATCCTCCAATTCTGAATGTCTCACAGGTGCTTAGTAGGGTTTTAGTTCTGGAGACGTGCTTGGACAGTCCATCACCTTTACCCTCAGTGTCTCTAGCAGGGCAGTGGTCGTCTTGGAGGTGTGATTGGGGTTGTTATCATTGTGGACTACTGCTACTGGGCCCTTTTTTGTGAAATTTACACTGTTATTCAAGCTGTACACAGATTACTTTACATTGGGGTGAGGGGTGAACTCACTTTTGTGAGATGCTGCAAATCGGCCTGCGGCCACGTGAGATAAAACGAGTGACAACCAGTGAAAAAAGTCAGGTATTCAATAGAGTCCAAAAACTTTTCCATGAGGATCAGAGCCGCGAGTATACACTAGTGAAAAGATATTTCTCCAAAAGTTCTTCAGAGGACAAGTAGAGGATTTCCGGATAGAAGGTTTAGATACTAAGTGCCTCGTTGTCTCCCTGGTCTCTCAGTCTGCACATCTGAGTGCCTGAGTGCAGCCCAGGTCCTGCTAGTTGATGGGAAGAGTGTCCATTTCCTCTGAGTGGGTGAAATGTAATATACAAGTAGAGCCTGGGCTGGCGAACATAAGGTGGGGAGGGTGGGTGAAAGAGAGAGAGAGAGAGAGAGAATGGGAGGGTAAGCAAGGCTCTGGGAGTTGTTGATGTTATGATGATGCAGGTGGGCAGCCGGTGCCTGAGTGTCGGCTGTCACCATGTCAGACCCCCTGGGTTGTGATCCCTGAGGTGCTGGCATTGATTGGCAGCTCCAAGAGTCTCTTAGGCTCAGCTGGATGTTTGACATGTTTGGCACCGTGGTGACGAGCAGGCTCGTCAGCCTCTGATGTGCTGCGTGTTTGACAGATCAACAACATTGGCAAACCCCCCCATGTGGACAACCAACATTGGAGAGAAGGGTCATATGCGTGTATGTGCAAATATGCGCAGGTCTGTGTGTGTGTGTATCAGTAGAGTACAGTCATATCAAATATTACTACGTGGTCCTATGAGGCCAAAGGATCGACAGAAAGCTCCAGAGTGCAGCAGTTGTGAACAGGTTTGCTCCATTACAGCCAGCGCTTTTAGCCTGATTTGTCAGCTCAGCAGCACTTACTTATCAGCCGATCAATAAAGGGAAGTTGGGCCAAAACTTCTTCGGAGGAGCGATTTCATTCATCTGCATCATCCAAAGTTTTATCTTTACATGAATCCGTTACATGAATTGCCAGGAAATTTACCTTTGATTCAATCATATTTAAATCAAATCAAACCTTTGTGACTTTCACGAGAATATCGCCTCGGATGTTTTCCCTTTCCACATGACTGGGTTGCAGTGAGTCACTGGGTAATTCAATTCATCTTGATTTCAGTTTAAAACTTTGTTGAGCACACATGGTTTCATGAAAATGAGATGAACATTGAAATGATTAGAGCAGACACAGAGTCAAAAGATTTCGCTTTAGCGCAAGAAAAGTTCGGTGCTTATCAAAGGAATATGATAATAGATCACTTTGTGGATCTGATCAAATTATGGATAAATGAACCGTAGTCTGCCAAAATTAAGTTTTTTTTGGGAGCGAACATGAAGAAACAATCTGGAACCACTTTGCAACAGAAACCCACTCAGCTCTAACGTTACACATGACGACTTTGTAGGTGAGCCTCCCAACCCAAGAGCAGCTCAGCGTTTCAGACGGTGAGTGGGCGGCTGCCATTAACTGATCGCCACAGCTTAATGCATTAGAGTCTCTTTAACTGTCAATTATCACAAGCACATAAACGATAGTCCAGTCGCATTAACAAAATCACCTAGGGTAATCTTTTCTTGGAAGACCCATTTCAGCCTGCAGCGTGAAGGGGAGAGCGACAGCGTGTTACTCCTAGGAGAAGCTCATCATCTGCCTTTGTGTTTCACCGTTTCCTCATTGTTTCAGTGAAGAAAAGAAAAAAAAAAGCTGTTATAGATGTGCATGTGATGGAGTTGCCATGGTGACAGATGCATGCATAATGATCCTCGTTATGAAGCTGGTAATTTATGTACAGTTTGCACATTGTAAATCTGTGCGTTTGACAGAGCCGCTGTGTCATTCTGACATCGGGCTTCAAATCATGAAGCCGCGATACCATCTCCACTCACTTTTAATTGCTTCCAGGCACTGGGAGAGGTATCAGCCTCCCCCTTGACACCCCCCCCCGTATTTTATTTATTTATTTATTTTTAAAGCTATCTCAGTCTGGATATGGTTAGAAACAGTGTTAACAGGCTGTGCCTCTGCACTGTGACCCCCAAAAACCTGGCCTGACTGAACTTGAGCCGGGAACACTGGGAAACACAAATCTTTGGGGCCTGCCTCTTGTTAGAGGTCAGAGCGGCCAGGGTGGAGGGGCATGTGTATTACATGTGTTCCGCATCATTTACACATCCTCTCCCTTCTCTCCCTCAGAGATGGTACATCGCTTCACCTCATAACCATAAATACAGTGTGTCTCAGTCCCTTTTGGTTTTCTGTCTCCTTCCGCAGAGGAGACATCTCACAAAGAGCAAAACAGCTTGAACCCTTTATGTTTATGTGTTTGTTCAAAGCTTCCGTCTACTCCCTCCTCAGTGTTTGATCCACTCCCTGCGTTGTGCCCATCTCTTTCCCTCCAAACTACTCCCGTCCTGCCCGGCTCAGATCCCATTTCGCTCTCCAGTCTTTAATGTGGATGGGGATAGGAGTGGAAAATGGGAAGAGGATGGCGAAATTGGCCACCTCGGGATATCAAACACACGCTGACACACACAGACACACACACACGCATGATGCCGTTAAAACACAGGGCAAGACAAGCCTGGATGAAGATCACAGAGGAAAAAAGCGTGTCTCTGTGGTGGAAATACACAAATAAGACAAAGCTACTTTTGTTTGCAAATAGAATCCACAAATGTTAACTTGATCTAAATCTGCGTGCGCTGGCAGCGATGGTTTTGCTCCGAGCTTTTGCTGTTTCTCACGACTGAGGTTTGTGCAGCGTTTGAGAAATTGTTGAATTTTTTTTTTTTCATTTCATTTTCATTGATCGCCACAGAAGCTACTATTGTGTTTCAGAAGGGAAATTTCATGAATATAGTGTGGAAAAAGAAAAGCTGCATAAACACTGAGAAGGATTGTGAATTTATTCTGGCTTGACCTTTGAAGTCGGGATGCACAAAATGAGCCATGCTGTGTCAATGTGGCTCCTGCAGTCTACAAGCTTAATGCTGTGATTAAATCTTTCTCTGTGGCTCACAGAAGGACATGTCAGTGTTGTCTTCTCCCAAATCAAATGCATGATCCTGGAAACTAAACGATAAAATATTTAACCCTGATTCATATGAAACTCGCTCGCTGCTGTGTTTGAACAATAGCAAGTCGTCGCAATTAGTCGTAGCAGGAGAGAGTGCTTCCCCATCTGCGGGAGAGCGAAGATCAAGGGTCAGAGGTCAGGTCGAGGGCAAGAAAGATGGATGCGAAGCACAACTGAACTGCGTGATAAAACACTCAAAGGCGGAGAGGAAGAGCAATCTCAGGAAGGCATGAGGAAGGGCGGTGGGGTTTGGTGGATGAGACAGGATGGGAATTGGGGACAAGACAGAAAAAACAAACAGTCCCAAGCAAGGGTCTTCCCTTCTACAAAGGAATTAAAGTGGATGTCCGGGCCCGGCTCCCCCCTCGGCTTTCTTCCCATGTCCTCCTGACATCACTGTGACCCGCAATTACTGGTCTGGTGTATCCTACACATCAAATGTTGACCATGCTGACCTCTCTGCTGTCTGCCCTGCATCAGGAAGTGTGTGCCGGTCATGTGATCGGATGCACGGCTCACATATTAAAACGCTTGCTTGACATATACAGAACAGTGCATCTTTTATGGCACAACTCGCAGCTGCACAGCTGTGTTTGAAGAGGAAGGCTATTTATAATTTTGATCTTTGTTGTGATTCCATCTCTCCTGGTGATTGCTTTGCCCTTAGTTCTCAGTCACCGCTCACTGACCTGCGCTAATGCCCCCGCTTATCACTTGATCTTTTGCTTCAAACAAAACACTCACTTTGCAACATTGTTTTTGTCCATGGATTAATTGATTACTTGACTTGCCTGAACATAGAATCAGGCTGTACTCTGCCCTCTCATCTATTAAACCCCTTGTTTATCAGTTATCTACCTCACCTTTTTTTTACTCCTGGATGTTTGCTGCTTCCCCAATAACATTCTGCTCTCTGTTTTTCTGCTCCTTCTCTACAGACTCATATTCGGCAGCAGGCAGCGAGGGCAGCATCTCCACCTCGGTGGCATCACTGCCCCCGCAGGCATCAAGCAGCTCGGCCCCCAGCTCCCCCGGCTCCAAGCGCTCCGTGAGCACCCTGAAGAAGTGGCTCACGAACCCCGTCCGCAAACTCAGCGCCGGGGCCTCCGCCAAAGGGGAGCGTCAGGTCCGCAAACTGGAGGGAAAGCCTCCGCCTCTTCCGTCCCACAGCCACAGCCAGGATTTGGGCAGCCCCCCGAGGCCCGATGAGCCTCTCACCATCCTGCCCGTCACCCACAGAGAACTGGTGAGGGGGTTTAAAAAAAAAAAAAAAAACGGAATCTGCAACAAGGATGTATTATTTGTCCGGGTCACATGAGTGAATTAAAGTGTTTGCCTGCTGGATTTGCGGTTCAAGGTACTTCTTATGAACTTGAGATGAGCCACCTCATATGTAAACTCATTAGCTGGAATTATATTATCACAAGGCATGTGTGTGAACTGGTTCTGAGGTAAACAGTCAACGCTTCAAACCAAAGTCAACATCCTGACCACAGTGTTGACACTCAAGCTCAGGAATATCAGCAGGGAGACAGAGATTCGATGCTGCGTTGATCCACAGAGGGCTAAGTATCATGGCAGGTGGCGTCATTTGCTATGTAACAGCGGTACCGCTGCGTCGGCCCGCAGGGACTCACACGACAGTGTTCTCTGACTCATGTGCTCTCATTTGTTGTTGTGCAGCCAACTCGTGTGTGTGTCTCAGCACGCTATTGACTTCAGGTTGATATTGTGTTATCCTGACACTGTGAATATGTGTGTGTGTGTTCTAGGAGTGGAAAGATGGCCTGGCAAGCCCTGAGGATCTGTCACCGGCTACACTACAGGCCCCCAGCTACATCACAGATTCCCTGATTGGCTGCACGTCGCTGCCTAACACCCAGGTAGGTCCGACGAGAGCTAACGCTATCCCACCTGTTGTATCCGTCACCACATTATTTCTGTCACGTGTAAATAAGTTCAAGCCGATCCTGCATCAATGGCTTAAATACCCATTTATGACAGGATAACTGAAACCGCGAATGTTGTATAGAATCAATAATTGGCTTCAATGAGGTTCAAACTATGAGGAATGACTCTCCTACTGATTCATTTTAGCAAAGAGGAGTATCAGTACTATTCTCAGTGAGGATCCAGCCTGGCGGGGAGGTGACATCAGCACTCTTTGTCTCCGTGGCCCTCCAGCCAGATCTGGAAATGACTAACTCTACTGCTGCTGCTGCTGCTGGCAGAACTCAACTATTAAACAACATAAACATGCAGGAGTACAGCTCTGTCCAACCACATATACACACACATAAGACAAGGAATATAAACATATGCACAATTACACACAAATAAACCAATACCATGCACATGTGCGTACACACACACACAGAGAAGGGAGCTTTAATGAATGCAAGCCTTTCTCAGAGCATATTGATGCACCAGAGGACCAGAGGGCAGAGTTTGACAGCGACCTGTGTGATGCATGACTCACATTCAAGGACATGCCTGGAGATGAATAGGAAATAGCACAAAATGGCAGATGTGATGAAAGATGACTCCACGTCTGTGGAGCCGACAAAGAGCCGACACTATTGCGCACACACGCTTTCATTTCTCCATCAAACACTTGGAGTCAGTCGCCGCTTGCGGCGGTGGAGCGTCTCGAGTCTGGTGTAACTCAGAGGGTCCTTTGCTGCCGCGAGATGGAAACGTGGCAGAAAACCGGGATTTGCTTTAGAGGCGGTAAAATTGCATGAATCAGCGAGTGCCTGAGCTCATTCAATATAAAACAGCAATGATATCCGAGCGTCTGCACACTTTGAAGCGGCTCCTGTTGGTGACTCGAGAGGAGCAGAAACACAATCCTAATTTGAGTCTCAACAACACATCAAAAGCCATTAATGCAATTACATCAGAGGGATGAGGTCAGTGCTTTGGTGTTTTTACTGCCGATGTTTGAAGAGAGAAAGAGGAAGAAGAGGGGGGTAGAGGTAGAGGGATTAAATTATGTAGGTCAGTCATCTCATAGCTGCGGTTTCTGTGCCTCGGCCCCTCCTTCACTGGCCAAAGATCCGGTGTTTTTCATTGTTGTTTTTCCCCCTTTTTTCTTCTCGTGGTCTCTATTCTGATCCCAGCATCACGGCAGCGAACACGTTTTGATTAGATGTTTATTGCTTCTCGGTCAATGGAAAGTTTGTGTTATTGTACTATGTCAGCAGTTAAGCAAGCTGCGGTGTCAAAAAGGAAGCCAGAGCTGCAGATCACAATATTTATTTAATTGCTTTTCTCAGGGAACGCCGTGTACCATCCATCATCTCAGCTGTCAGATAAAACAAAACAAAACGTCTGAGAATCACCGGGTCGAGTGGTCGTCTCCATCCTCATTAAAAAAAAAAGGAAAAAAAAGAAGAAGCTGCCGCTGCCACAGCTGGAAATGTTTAAACGCATCAGCTTCAAGCACAAGCAAATATTTCTGGGTATGATGCCTGACAATCGGTGTCTGATTTAAAGGGACTCATAAACTTTAAATGATGCGATGGATGTTGATTTATCATTCAGTTACATCAGGCAACATTTGCTCATATGAGAAATCTCTTCAACATCACTTTAAAACTGCTGATTTTCAGCACTTTATGCATTCCAGCAGTAAGTGGTTTGTTTATCCCTAACATAGCACTGCAGAACATATGAGAGATGTTAGTTATTATGTGCTCTAATTCTGGACAGCGATGTAAATGGCAAAATAATTCTGCCGTAAAACTTTTTCTATCACTTTTTTCAGTTAATATCAAGAAAATCACAGTTCTAAGAGAAAGATTCTTCTTTGATAATTCTTCTTTACTCTCATGAAAAACTCAGAGCTCGGTGTTTGTTCACACAGTTTTTCATCTTCTGAGAAGAAACACTTTTGCTCTGGATTGATTGAATTTTTAAGATAGACTTACTTCTTAAAAAACAAGACCTCATCTTTTAATGAAACTGTCGTCATTTTTTTTTTTTATGCGGGCTTCTAGGTAGAAAAACAAAAACTTGCAACAGAGGGAGACAAGGGGAATTTTTCCTGTGTGGCTTTGCCACGGCACATCTGGAAGTGATCAGGGAGCCAGGGAGACCTGTCAGCCAGGCTGGAGCACTCCTTGCGGGGCAAGGCGGGCTGGGTGGAGGGAGGGTCTTTATGCAGCCTCTGTGTCTTCGCCTCTATGCGTGCACACAGACACACGTACACACACACACACACACACACACACACACTCAAACACATGCGTACACACCTCACGTTTATCGCGGAGACAGCAGGTGAACAGCAAGTTGAACTGGGCCAGAGCAGAAAAGGAGAAAGTCCTGTCCTTCTTTCCATTTGCTTATATGTCTGTCTGTCTATCTATTTATTTCTCTGTCAGGCAGCTGCCTGCCGGGGGAGTCTGAGGGATTAGGTCTCTGGTTTGTGCAGGTTTGTGTATGTGTTTAAGGTGGGGAGGTTCTGCTTGACTAGGACAATGGGGCACAGGGATTTAGGTGAAGACTGATGGCTGCTCCTATACGTTTACACAGACGGGAGAGAGTGGGCTAAAGAAAAAACGACATGGCTAAAAATAAAAGGGAAGGACTTTGTAAGTTGATACAGTTGTGCAAAGATTTAATGACCATATAAAGGGGATAAGTGTGCTCATTGTGAGTGAGAAATAGGTTACGCAAACACGAGTGGCATGTGCAGATGTGAGGCAAGTATTGAGTTAGGCATGACTTTTCTTGCAGGCGTTGTTGCAACATGCACAATGACTCTATATTTACACCAAGACCCCCCCAAGAGGAAATGATATCAATTCCAGGAAAAAGCATGAAAAGGAGGTCATGTATGTAACAACACAATCGATTAGATCAGAGCAACCTTGGTCTTATCCTGCGTGCCTTTCTATTTGGAGCCAGCGAGGGCTGACGTCACCGCCGCTGTAGTAGTGTTTCAGAAACCAAACAAACACAGACACTGTGTGATGTATTTGCATATGATATTAAATTCTCAGATGGTAAACACGGAAATAACATTAACCGTATTAACTCATACATAAATCAGAAGTCAAAGTAATGCAATGGCCAGAGGGTGCACAGTAATCATATTCCTCTTCCTCTGGAACCAAAACTCAATCAAGAACTTTCACAGCTTTTATTTGTCATGTGGAGCCCGTTGCTCCCTCTAACTCTTCGTCTCGATCTATTAATCTCTTTCTTCCCATCTATCTGTGGCTGATGTGCACCACACGGATCATAACGGTGGCAATTTGAATCACGTCTTATCATCCGATCTCTGCTCCTCGTGTCTCTCTGCTCGCCCCGGTCACCTTGGCAACGTGCATCATTACCGTCTCTCTCCTGCTCTTTATCTCCAGTTGCTTACTTTATCACCCACATAAGCCACAATACTGTCAACCCGGACCATTTATAAACAGTTTTTCCTGTCTGTATCTATCTCCTCAGGACACGAGCACCAGTGTTCTTCCAGATGACAGTGGCTCTGTCTTGATGGACGATACCTCCAGCCAATGGTCAGCTGTGGCTGACACCGAGGAGGAGAGAAGGAGTGCTTTAGAGAAAAGCATGTATGTTTTTTTTAATGTTTTTTTCAAAAATATATAAAAAACACAATGCATCTTCAATCAAAGTACTCATGGTACATGACACTATTACATGTAACGGGTAAGAATTCATCGCGACGCAATGCGAAAATCTCCACAAAAATAATAGCTCCTTTTCACAGCCTGTCAAAGCAGGAAAAGCACAAGTGACTTATAGGGACATTTATTCACATGGAGCCATTGTTAGTGTCATTATTTACACCTGTGCTTTTTCCTGCTTTGACAAGCCAAATGTCTGCCGTGAAAGGTCCATTTCAGGTCGTCCAACAACAAAACCGGAGCCACGCGAGCAACATCGTGAGGTTGTGCTTAAAACACAGCCGGGGTTTGAGCCTTTGGGCTTTGTTATGGACTCAATTTATTAGGATACATCACCTGGGAACCATAAATGTTTGTACCAAATATCAGCCCAACAGCGCATCCAATATTTGTCAAAATATTTCACTGTGGAACAAAATCGTCATCATGTTTGCCAGATTTACAACCACGCTGCTTATTTAAAAAGTGCATGTAAGAATGCATGACTTACCGAGGCCGCGGAGACGCATAAAAGCACAGGTGTAAATAATAAGATTAATTATGACCAAATCGCATTAGCTTCTTCAAGTTTCAGGGGTTCCGCTGGCTCACTGTCATGACTTGTAATACAATAATAATAATTTTATTTATATAGCACCATTAAACTCAGAGTTTACAAAGTGCTTTGGCAGAGAGCGAAATCGGGATATAAACTGACAGGAAACAATAGAGCAACAGCAAGCAACAATGTAGGAAACTGAAATAGAACAGCGTTAATGGTATTAGGAACACCTGTGCTTTTCTTCACGTTGCGTTGTCAAAGCGGGAAAAACACACATGTAACTGATGCTAACAATCGCTCAATAAATGCTGTAGTAAGCCATCACTGCCCAAACTGAACACAGGTAAAAAAAAATCTTTTGTTTTTGGTAAAATTAGTCCAACATTGAGTAGAATTAACTGCCAGTGGAATACTGATACAGATATTTTGCTTATTTCAAGTTTTTTTTTTCCTGATTTGGGTGAATTTAATGTTGTTTTAAGAAGCTAACATTTTCTTAAAAAAGAATAAATTCAAGAAAAGAAAAACCTGAATGAATTTTTGAATTTTAACTGAATATAACCTAAATGTAGAAAAGAACTAGACTAATAGAGTCCATTTACATGTATAACAACAGAGAGACAAAAAATGAACTGACTGTTTTCAACCACATCTCATGGTCTTCATCAGTCATTATCACATGATTTCCTTACTTTTGGTCATGTGATGACAACCAAGTCATTTACATGACAACTGATCAGCTATGCGAGTAGCAGTCAAAAGCTTTGGCAAAAAAATGAGTCTAGTAAATGGACGTTAAGTTAAGAAATAAAAGAAACAACTTTCATACATAAAGCTGACATGTATCCATATTCAAAAGATTACATTCATGATGAAAATGAACTCAGTCGTGCAAGTCAAACACTGATCTTTCCTCATTTGTATCTTTACAGGTATGTACTGAAGGAGCTTATTGAGACTGAGAATCACTATGTCGGAGACCTGGGGTTCATAGTGGAGGTAAACATTGCTGTTTGGCAGCTCAGAACACAGTCAGCACTGATTTAGTCATACAGCCGGTCTGTCATACATCAGAGAGAGCTCTACATTCTTATCACTACAATTCCTTCACTCTCCTCCAACCCACTGTCTCCAGTCTTAAGCTGATTTTGTGAATTATTAGCTTGAAGAGTATTACATTGCATGGCAATCCCTCTCCCGCTGCCTCAAATAACCGGAGATATTTTGGTGCAGCGGAAGTTTTTTTGCAATCTGAAAGTTAACAAAAGCTCAGTATTAGTTGCTGTGTGATTAACGTTGTGGGTGATGACAGCTTTGCTATATTTACCGGCATCATAGAGCCAGCTGTGGGGTTTTGTATGTGTGAACAGACTCCAACGGCTCTGTCATTCTCTTGCAGGGCTACATGGCCACAATGAGCTCCAAAGGTATGCCGGAGGATATGAAGGGAAAAGACAAGATTGTTTTTGGGAACATTCACCAAATCTTTGACTGGCATAAAGAGTGAGTGCCTGATTGTTACATACATTTTATTTCCACATTTGCACCAGTTGCACTCTACAACAATTTGTTGTGTTTGTGGCTGAGTCGAGGACAAAGGAACAATAGGTCAGGAGACAAATCTGACCTTCTGTTTTTTGGATGATTGCGCTTGTGTGTGTATGTATATATATGTGTGTGTGTGTGTCTGTATTTTCTCTGTAGCTACTTCCTGGGGGAGCTGGAGAAGTGTTTGGCAGAGCCAGAGAGACTGGCTCAGCTCTTCATTAAACATGTGAGTATGACTATTATGTAGGTGCACGCACGCATGCATGCACGCACGCACGCACGCACGCACACATGCACGTGGCAGAATTGTCTGGGTCTGCTTCCTTGTGCTGTTTGGAGGAGTGAGTGTAAAAAGAGCTAAGAAAACATGCAGAGCTCCTGTTTATCCTACACCGTGCCTCTCTCCTTCTCTCTAACTGCCAGCGTCTCTCGTTCCACTTCCCTGTTATTGATACGTCTAAGTCCAGGCTCTGTTTTTTATGACACACACACACACGCACGCACGCACACACAGTACAACACTCTGGCTAGATTCCAGGCTGGGTCAGGTCAGGAAACACCAGGGAAAAAACAGCCAGAAAAGACAACATGAATAAGATGAGGAATAACAAACTCTCAGCTCAGGCCCTTTGATACGAAGACTTTTTTTTTCCACCCAAAAACAGCAACCTACTTCTTCCTATATATCTTGGCTCCGGAATGAAGCAAACGGACGCATGCATGAAAGATTCACTCTTAAGTAGATTGTTTCTTAGAATAGAATAGAGCTTGGGCCGGTATAGAGTCACAGGGCTTATACAGGGAGCAAAATTAGATTTATGTTTATTGGTTAAGCAGTGGCACATGCAGACCAGGCAGACATGATGGGTAATTTGACCAACTTGGCTTTGCTTCTTGTCTGAGGATGATTAGGTTAAATGCCTGTGTCTCTCCTTTTTTTTCTATAGTCACTTTCTTTTCTGTAGCTCTTTAAAACAATTCAATTCCCACTGGATAATCAACTTAAAAGCCTGCGGGGAATGAAGAAACGTGTAACTAAATCTAAGCATGGTGTCAAACTGTGAAAACAAGCAGACTGGGAACATGGCCCTAATGAAAAGCAGAGAGCCCCCATCTGCTTCTAACAAGAGCTGTGCCACCATTGTGCAACATGTGAGCTCGCTCACACACATGCAACATATACTGTAAACACATGTAAACATGCAGCAACAGTGCTGGTTTAAGGAGTCCGGGACACACGCACACACCCATGCACGCTCCGTGTACATTTCACTCCATGCCCTGAGCATATTCAGGTGGAGCAGCTCAACGGTCTCTAGGTTACAGAGCCGTGCAGCCTGTTGCTAGGTACAGTCTTATAGCGGCAGGCGCTAAAAGGCTCTGGTTACACAAAGGGTAACCTGGGTAAATTATACATAACACGATGCTCATCTACATGTAACTCCATTAGGGCTCTCAGAACTGCCACATCTGCACCCCCCGTGACAATTAGTCACAGATGAGTAGAAGCTAACCAGACAGTCAGCTTCAAAGGCCCGGCGCTCTTTGAGACAAATCATTATTGCTCTGCTCCCTTTCATCCTAAACAGCTACAAAAAAAAGACCACATGTGGGTTTTTTTTTTTAGTTGTTTTTCTCACTTTCAGGTCAGTCAGGAATTTCTCTCTTTAGCAAAAAAAGCCTTGTTCTCTTCTTTATTTGTTTCTCTATCAAAGATTCGATTGAATGATTTTGTAATTAGATGTGTTTTCTTTTGCCTTTTGTCTTTATTGCAGGAGAGGCGTCTGCATATGTATGTCGTATACTGTCAGAACAAGCCCAAGTCTGAACACATTGTTTCAGAGTACATCGAAACTTACTTTGAAGTGAGTATGTCTTTGCTGACATAATGACTTTGTTTTAAAGCTTATAGCCTTTTAATAAATCAATTAATATAGAGTCTATGTATTAGACCATGAAATCTAGTATATCCAAAACCTTTAGATATTCAAATAAACATGTTAATTCTATTTGGATCCAGACCATTTTTGTTGCTTAATCAATTGTAATACAAAAAAATTTATCAATTGACACCTGCATAACCATTATACACTGATCATCTAAAACTCAGGCTGGTAATTAGTAAGCCATTTAATATGTAATAATATCTCATTTAAAATACTGTGGGCATCTTATGAGCTTCCATTTACAATTCAGATTAGTTCTTTTTCAGTGATGACAAATGGATAGGCATTATCATCCCTGTGAGATGCTGCCATGTTGGCCATTAGCTGCCCTGTTTCCTGCTGTCATGGTGACTGCTGTTGTGTTGTTGTGTCCACCTTTTCTGTCAGGAGTTGCGGCAGCAGCTGGGCCACAGGCTGCAGCTCAACGACCTGCTCATCAAACCTGTCCAGAGGATCATGAAGTACCAGCTGCTGCTCAAGGTGACACGCAGGGCATGAACCAACACACACACACACACGAACACACATTGAGCACCTGTCTGACACAGCAGGGTCAGTTACAGCATTGTAAACATATAAGCACGCACACATACTCCCCTCTGAGCAGGAACACTGATCTGATGACACACTGAACATATTGTTTGCACGGTCAGACGGTCAGAGAGGAAGAAACAAATTATATAATGGAAGTCTTTTCTTTCATTTGTAAAAAAAAAAGTCTTTTGAAGGTGATCATAAAATGACATCTCTGGTATAAAACTTTGTCTAAATATAAAACTTTGCCCTTTGGCATTCAAATGAAAGGTGGCTTCATCACCCATAAACACTCTTCCAGATGTTCTCCACATACTCCGAGCAGTAAACCTGGAATGATCTGGTGACCATGCTGTGTTTATTTGAACAGGACTTCCTGAAGTATTACACCAAAGCTGGGATGGACACCGAGGAGTTGGAGGTGGGTGCATGGGTATAAGCTCTAAAGTTTTGTGTGAATTTTATTATTATTCTTGATAATTCTTTTTTTTTTCTTTTGGTTTGCTTTTTAACAGAAAGCGGTAGAAGTGATGTGCTTTGTGCCAAAACGTTGCAACGACATGATGAATGTGGGCCGTCTGCAAGGATTTGAGGTGCGTCTCAGGAATTCAAACCGTCCTTCAAGTCTCCAAAACATTTCTCATGCCAGCTATTCAGTCGGTGGGAAACCGCACCGTAACCGCTTCCTCTGTTTGTTGTGTTTACCCTTTGCTGCGGTACTCAGGGGAAGATCACAGCCCAGGGCAAACTGCTCCAGCAAGACACCTTCACCGTTACCGAGCAGGACAGCAGCTTCCTGTCCCGAGCCAAGGAGAGGAGAGTGTTCCTGTTTGAGCAGCTGGTCATCTTCAGTGAGCCGATTGACAAGAAAAAAGGCTTCTCAATCCCTGGATACATCTTTAAGAACAGCATCAAGGTGGGCGACCTGCTGAGCTTCTGTGAACTCAGATCAGGTACAAAGGATGTTTTAACAAAAATAAAAATTACCAGAAAATGAGAAAGACACTTACTCCCAGATTGTGAGTAACACAACATATTCACACCACACTGATTCTAGCCTAAATCACCACATGTTACATAATCCCACGGCAGGGACCTTTTTTGATGCCTGCATGTGTTAGTGAAGTATTTAACAAGCAACTTGGCAGGACGGACTCCGCACAGATGCTAGTCAGATGTGTTATGTTCCAGGTGAGCTGCCTGGGGGTGGAGCCCTTTATGGAAGGCGATGATGCACGCTTCGTGTTGACATCACGCAACCCTGACGGGAGTGTGGTGCGCTTCCAGTTACAGGCCTCCTCCCCTGAGATCTGCGGGGCCTGGGTCAGTGATGTAGTTCAGATCCTGGAAAGCCAGCGCAACTTCCTCAATGGTGAGTTCCAGCTGGAGTCCGAAGGCTGCGCCACATCAGCCCGGTCCATGGATCGTGTCTCGGCTCGGCACACGTCCCGTTTATTGAACTCTTTTGTCAGTTCACATGAACTGAGAGAAGTTGAATCAGTGTCAAGATTTTTTAGTTTTTTTGTTAGGCCTCGTAGTCTGTTGTAGCACTATTATTGGAGTCAGAATGTCTAAGTCAACATTATGAGATAAGTAAGTAAAATATTGCCATTATAAAATACTAAAACAAATAGTATGAAAAGTTTTATTGCTATCTCTAATTTGTCATTGCTCTTGTGAATTTATAGTATGTAAGAACTTTGGTTTAGTTTGCGATGTTTCAATGTGTTATTTCATTTTAAAAGACAAAACTCCTCGTTCCTCCACACATAAACAAACATACAAACATAACATGCTATATTGTGGTTGGAAAAGATTTAAGGAAACTTTGGGAAATAGTTCAGTAGTAGTTCACTTCACTAGGTTTTCACTTCATAGGTGTGCCTAAGGGTTAATTAGTGGAATTTCTTGCTTTATAAATTAGAGCAAAGGGTGGCTATTTTGAAGAAACTAGAATATAAAACATGTTTTCAGTTATTTCACCTTTTTTGTTGAGTATATAACTCCACACATTTTCATTCATAGTTTTGATGCCTTCAGTGAGAATCTACAATGTAAATAGTCATAAAAAATAAAGAAAATACATTGAATGAGAAGGTTTGTCCAAACTTTTGGCCTGTACTGTATTTATGCTTATAATAAAAATCAATAAAAAAAATATGTATTAACATAGCGGCACAGCGGCGCACTGGGTACCACTGTTGCCTCACAGCAAGAAGGTTGCAGGTTTTTCAGGGGTTTTATCCGGGCTTCTCCAGCTACAGTCCAAAAATATGCTCAGGTAAATTAAAGACTCAAGTCTTGAAGAACCTTGCCCGTATGTATAAATATGTGTGCCCCACGGTACATTGGCGATCTGTCTCAGGTGTATCCCTGCCTCTCACCCTAAGTATGCTGGGATTGACCCCTGTGACCCTAGTGAGGAATAAATGGGTATAGAAGGTGGATGTGTTAACAATTTCAACACATGCACAAGTGATTTAAAAGAGGGTGTTTAAATACATGTGATTAAAACGACTAACTACTACAAATATGTGATGTAATCAAGCATTCAAATAAAGATGCTCATAAATGCTAAATAGTGGGGGGTTAAAATAAAGTGTTACGCAGACAAAATGAATGCTGAATCCACATGATGCATCGCTTAGTAAAGCATTCAGAAGCACCGACAAAGCTTCATAAGATCAGTCTCTGTTCCTTGTCTTTCAGCCTTACAGTCACCTATCGAATACCAGCGGCGAGAGAGGAAGTCCAATAGCCTGGGTCGCTGCATGAGGCCCCCTCTGTCTGCTGCCAGCGCCCTGCGGCCCCACTCCTCCGCCTCGATTGACCGTCATAAGCTGCCTTCCCTTCACTCTCACAACACCTCCTTGCCCGCGCTCTACCTACCCAGCCAAGGCCAGGGCCACGGCCCCAGCGAGACGTACTCACTGCAGGATGTAGGCATACAGTGACACTGTCCTGCAGCAACTTCCCACTTAAACACAGTATTTCTGCTCACAGCACACCTAAGAATCCTGCACAAATATAGTAATAACAGCAAAATGTTATTGTGTGCATGCACTAACTGTGGTGTGTGATTTTGCAGCCCACTGTGGTCCAGCCATGCCCTGCTGATTCCCACGCTGTTTCTCCGTCACATGTCCAACTGGCTTTTACTGATCAGCCAAACTGTCAAGCTGTGTCAAATGGGCTCTATATACCCACCACGCAAAGTGCGCAGGTAATGTATACGCATGCATTCAGACACATGCACACACATGCATATATACGATTGCTAAGCTGTCTAAATGGGGATGCTGATGTTGCAGTAAAAATGTAATTATTTTGCACATAACTGAACACTGTTCTCCTGGGATGTCTGTCAGTTATAATTCAACCCCAGCGCTGCAGAAATCAATTAAAAAAGCAAGCCACGGGAAGCTAACCACAAGGGAAATAATGGGCCATTGTACAAAGTAAAAGAATAATTCCAATGTGCTCTTAATGTTAATTAAAAGAATGTGCGTCTAAACAATGGTAACCTTTTATTTAGAAGCACACAGATCGTGAAGGGATTTGCTGAAGCATAAGAAGAGCTATTTCTCCCCCTATTGGATGAAAAGGGAATAAACAGGAATCAGGCTGTTTTTAAAGGAAATGGACTGCAATGAGCAGCAAGCTCGCTACTGGACGAAGAGAAATTCCATTGTCGCAATGTTTTACACAAATTAAAACAAATAAAACAAAAAAAATATCAAGCCCGTCTGTCATCATTTTGAAGATTTAACCATCTGGACACTCAGCTATGGCCAGATGTTGGCCTTACATTAGCTGTTGTTGGCCTTACACTACCATTAGCTCCGTCTCCCTCTGTCATCAGCGGGCTCTTGTCCTAGGCGGGGGCTGTGTTGACAGGGCAACAGTTGTTGTTCTCCGCCTCTGTCTCTGTTTACTCTAGCTAGACATAGGCCTGGCATACAACAAACAGGAAGCAGACTGAGCCAGATCAGGAAGTCGGAAAGCGATGTCTATCAAAAAGCAGATAATTGTTTCCCATTCTTGTGCTGGGGTGAATTGGTGGAACTTGGGCCTATTCATTTTTTTTTAGACTGAGACTGTAAACACTGAATTGCTGAGATACTTATTTTTTATATTTCCCATTAAATATATGGCAGGTCAAGAGCAGTAAAGTTTGTAGTCATACTGTTGTTGTTGCCGAGCATAAAAGTGTAATGATGTTTTATTAGTAATGTGGATGAATTTTACCAATCCTGGTCCTGGAGAGCCACCGTAGATGCAGGTTTTTGTTCCAACCAAGCAGTTACTTACACACCCGATTCTACTAATTAACCACTAATGCCCTTGCTAAGGACCTTCATTAGTAAAATAAGGTGTGTTACTGCTTGGTGGTAACAAAATCCTAGACCCACAGTGGCTCTCTAGGACCAGGATTGGAGACCGATGACATAGAAACCCTTCATATCTGTTTGACAACTGTTCCCTCTCTCCCCAGCAGAGAGCAGGAGAGGGCTGCCGCAGGAGTCCGGCTGCTGATTCCGGGGCTCCAGTGTCGGGTCCCTTGGCCGGAAGACGCCCCAGCGTGCTGGCTCAGTTAGCTGAGGATGACCTATGAACTCTGATCCCGTCTCCTGGGACAGGGGGACAACAGCTAACACCACAGCTATGGAGGCAAGAAGACTTGTCTGCTGTCTGTGTATGCCAGGCTGAACCCTCACCTGGTTCAGTGGTGATTTCTGGAGGAAAATGAAGGAACACGTGAAGGAACATATGAAGGAACATATGAAGGACTTATGGGCTGCAACTATAGAAAATTATTTTTGCTCCTGTTTTTAGAGAGCCATTCAACCGGAGGCGGCTTACCACGGCGTCTTTCAGTGTATATGAACAGCACCTGGTGGGATGTTACTGGGCTCAGAGTGAGACACTCAATGGACACTCAGTGTTATGACAATTTCTGCTTTTTACCTTTTTTGAGAGTTTGTACACTACACTCTTCTCTCTTTTAAAGGGCAAGGGGGAATTTGTTTGAAAAAGAAATATCCATTCCTAATTGGGGCGGTCACTGGAGTTATGTATGTGCTTGCGTGTGTATGAAATTGCAAAGGATGTGTGGATGTGTCTGAGTGCCTGAGCGAGCAAGGAGCGGCGCTGGTTCTTCTCGCAACCCCTGGTAAATTTCCTTATGTTTTTTTGTTTTTTTTTCCTCTTGGTCTGTATGCCCCGTTGTGAAGACAAATATATCTACATGAATATGTTTTGTCATTCCCCTGCTGACAACTGAGTTAGCTATGTATGTCGACAAGAACGGGAAAGGAAACGCTTGATGTGAACGAGGACTTTACTCACTCGAATTCCAAATGGAAAGTGAAGAACTTTCTTGCCACAGTGTTGAGAGTGCCTGTATGCTCTCTTATTCTGTTTGACCAGCTCTTGTTTGATCTGGACAAAAAAAAGAAAAAAAAAGGTGTGAGGGGGAGCCCCCTGGAGGTTCTCTTTGGGTATGACGTCACTTCAGAATACTTTTTTTGCTCTTTGGGCTACTCCAGAGGAGTTGCTTAGATAGGTGCATTCACAGGGACTGCTGTGCTGACCCAAATTGTTGCATGCAACATCTCCTCAGTGGTTGACTGGCGCACTGCTGCTTTACACAGATCTTTCTATTCCCAGCCGAAGTGGGTTGCTTTTGGTTTTTGGGGACTCAGGTCCTTAAACGTGCATTTGGGTTTAAACAGATATGAATTGTTGTGTTAGTCCACTGTTGTCATGTAAAGGCTGCGCATCACTATAATCTCTTGCTTTCGCCCTCATTGACTTAATACTGTACAGTGCATACAATAAAGGCAACCATACATTTCCTCTTGTAAGTTAAAGAATGAGAATATTTTGCTGGTTGGATAGTGTAAAGATGGCAGATCCGCATGCTCCCTCTTCCTCAGACAACGGTGCCAAAAAAAAACGCAGCTTGCCACTCAGACGTTTCATGCGTTTTAACCCACGTTTCAGTTTGCCACTAGTCTTACAAAACAGTCATGGATATCCGTGTTAGTATCTGGATTTAACCGCCTAGAGTGACAAATAGAAGAGAGCAGAGGCGTCAGGGCGGTTATCCTGTCAATATCAGGTCAGTTCTCCTTTTTGGCCAGTAGAGGTCAACACAGCGCTTTTCACCTCCAGTTCAGTTGGATCATACAGTTGCACCAAAGATCAATAGGCCTCATATTTCAGTGCTCACACCGAAGCAAGAGCTGCTCAACAAGCTGTCTGACAACAACAATAAATTACAAAGTTACCCCAAAGGTGAGATGCCAAGCGAGTGTAGCCGTCTCACAAAAATTCATGAATAAAATTTTTAAAAAATGAAACGCATTTAATGTGAACTGGTGTGTGTTCATGTGAATCACAGATGAGGCCGTAATTTTTTGTTTTTTTTTTTGCATGTAACACAAAAGAATACCACTACAGAGAAGCAACTGAATGGACATGAAAACCAAGAGAGTTCATGCCATGTTTGACCGAGTAGAAACTGTTGTATCATATCAAATAAAAACGTGTCTTTTTGAAGCTGCAGTGTGCGTGTACGTAATCTCTGGTTTTGTGAAATTTAATACTGCTTTGAAATGATATAAATTTCCAACACGTTAAGTCTCATAATGAGCTCATTTATGATCAATCGAACTGACAGCAGATCTTACTGTTAAGTGTTATTTTTGCTGTGGACTTAGGGAACCCCTGATGAGGACAAAGGCGAAGCATTTTGCTCGCTCCGACATCCCCCCCCCCTCTTTGGAGAAGGTTCAAACGGACTTAAAGACAAAGAGAAGAAACCCCTGGATGAGCAGACATCTGGTTGGCTGGCTTTTGAATAAAGCCCCATTCTGGGCAGTAAAGCAGAGCCGATCGTAACACGACTGTGATATATGGTGGCTGGGGACGGGCGAGGGGAGGGGGGTAAGTGGGGTGGGGAAAGGGGGTATTAACTTTCACAAGGGTGCAAAATCAAAGGGAGTTCCTGTCACCACGGAGGGGGTCTCAGCAACAGGGGTCCCATTCACAGGGAATTCCTCTCCACTGCCCTCTGTTGCATCTGTTGACTCAATCTTCTCCACTGAGAGAGAGAAAACACTCATTAAAAGCCACATGACTGTGAACTTGATTGCACAAGGCGAGACATACGGCCCCATCAATGGGACGAGTATTTACTTTGAGGTGTGAAAATCTTTGAACAGCCCACCATGTTAGGTCTTCTTTAGGAGCTTCTTCCTTCACACCGCGAGCACAATGAGCAGTGCTCTGAGTCAAATCAAATTAACATATAAAATGTTAGATCTTTGGGAGCTCTGGGGCTTTCAGAGAAATTCACACATTTATTGAATGAGCTGGTAAGAAGGTTAAAACCATTGACTCTCACTGTCAAGGCAGAGATATTTACTTCACAATGACTTGTAAAGAATTAAGAGAATCACATTAGGGAAACAGGGAAATTGTTCAGCAAGGACAATGTTTATTAAAATTTACATGCCGCCATAACCCCAATAAAAGTGTTCATGATATTTATACATAATTTACAAAGGACTTCAAATGTAAAATGTTTGCTAATCCGAAGAAACAACGCTTAACATTGCTGCTTGAGAGCAGATGAGATAAATCTGTAGATCAAAGACTTTCATGTTTACATCTCAAAACAAAAAGATCTCTACTTTGAAGCAGACAAATGAGGATAGGTTTTGGAATAAAAAGCCAATTATTAACAGGCCATTTTTCCTTTTCTGAACTTGTTTTCCAGAGAGAAAAAAATGAATTTTTATACAGCAACCTTCAGCTGTAATAAGGCATACATTCATTCTGAACAGTATAATATATAACATACTATGGTAAACCTTGTGGAATTTCACATCCATGTCCTTCACATGGATAAAATATTTACATCAAAGACTCTGATTTTTATTTATTTTTTTTAGATTTTCACATCAGTCGGAATTGAAACGAATGCTGAACTGTTAAAGGCATAAGATCAGTTTTGTTCTAGGGGGAAATCTGTCTGTCTGGCATCTTGAACAGAACACTGGATGCAGCAAAACTCACAGAATCACTGGGAAAAAAAGAAAGGCTTCAAGTTTTCTTAAAAGGTGCCTCGTCTCAAAGAGCACACGACATGGCCTCTAGATATATTTTCATCACACTACTTGAAGTCAAAAGTAGGGCTTTGACAACACAAGGAAGTTTGGGGAGCTTGATGCTTACCCTCTAGTGCAAATCTATGGCAGTAAGTGTAAGTCACACGGTCTGTTCCTTGTCGGTTATCGCTTTTGAACATTGGGACCACAGAGGTTACTCTCTTTTGATGTTGGTGAGCAGAGGGTCCGTGCTCTGTGAAGGCTGCCCGGATCGGCTCTTCCTGGTCTGGTGGGTCTTGACGTGTTTGGAAAGGTGGTCACTCCTCATGAACCTCTTGCCGCACTGCTGGCACCCGAAGCGTTTCTCCCCGGTGTGCGTGCGGAGGTGCCTCTGTAGCTCGTCCGAACGGGTGAAGCTTTTGCCGCAGAAGAGCCAGTTGCAGATGAAGGGCCTCTCCCCGGCGTGCCAGCGCAGGTGGGCCTTGAGGTGAGAGGTCTTCTTGTACACCTTGCCGCACTCCGGGATGTGGCAGATGTGCAGTCTCTTCTTGCCGAACTCCAACCCTCCGCCGTTGGCCTGGCAGTTGGGGCACTTGCAGCGGCGGCAGCGGCGCGTGGAGCTCAGCAGGCCCTTGGACGTCCCCTGCAGGAGTGCGGCGATCTGCGGCTGGTGGCCCAGGACCAGCTGTCTGCCCAGGGAGAAGGGATGATTGGAAGGGGTGGCGTTGGTTTGGGGCAGGCTCCACCACTGCTGCCCTTCCTCCACATGGCCTCCAGATAGGTGATGCCTGGCCGAGGAGTTCTGGAGGAAGCTGGGGAAGTTTTGTCCCACACTGTTGTGCTGCGGGTAATAGGAGCCGTTGGCCTGTGGCTGCGAGGACAGAACTTTGACAGGGGACAGTTCGAAGGAGTAAGAGGATGGGGGTTCTGCCGGGGGAGTGAGAGGCAGCTCGTGGTGGTGATGGTGGGGGTGATGGTGGTGGTGACCCAGACCAGACTGCATGTGTCCTGGGAACTGCACCTTGGGCACTGTGAAGGTCATCTGGTGCGTGGTGAGGGCCGTGCTGGGCGTCATGTCGTTGCTCCAGAGCTGAAACATCCCAGAAGTGGAGCTGACGGTGCTCTCATAGGGGAACTGGGAGCCTTCCGAGCCCATAGAGCCTCCCACCTGCCAGGCCTGGCTACAGGTGGTGGCCAGGAAGGAGAGGGCGTTGGGTGCTCCCTCTGGAGAGGAGCTGGGCGTCCGGTCCTGTGTTGGTGAAACGCAACACACACAAACATCAGATTATGGGCCAGCATTAGCACAAACAACTTAAAAATCTATGTTAATGCAAATATACATTTCTTTTTATTAATACTATCCTATAAATGCTCAGAAACAGAACCACAATCTGAATTATCAATTTAAAAATATATATATTAATATTATTTACATGTAATTACCCCCTTATATGTTATAACAATGATTAAAATGTATTTCACAATTAAAATAAGTTGTATTATTTTTATACAGATCCGATATTTAAAGCATGTTCATTCATTACGCACAAACTGTGGTGCGGTGCGCTCCACAGCCGCAAAAGAACAAACAAGAAAAAAAAAATAATAATAAAAATAATTCCGCAGGCACTGCGTCAATAAGAACAAACCTGCAAAAAGGTGTGCAAAAAGTTGTCAGTCCTTTGTATCGTCAGCGCAGCCATCTGCCCTTTGCGCTCTTTCTTCACGCACCTGCGACACAAAGTGCGCCGAGAGGCGACGACGCACAAAGTCCAAACTACAGCTCGGAGCGCAGAAGGCAAAAAAAAAAAAAAAAAAAAAAAAAAAGACGCTCACATTCGGCTCCGATACTTTGGGTTTAGCGTAGACGGTGAAATCCCGCGTCTTTTAAACGTCCCCCCAGTCCACGCTAGAGTCAAAATTCTTGGAGGAGTCCAGTCCAGAACATTTAGTGTTGAAGGATGTGAAGTCAGACGCTGAGAGGCGCGGAGTAAATCCTTGCGATCATCTCAAAAGCGCCTGAGCTGCATCTTCTCTTTATAGAGAGAAAAGATCCTCTCAACGGGGTCTCCAGTATGATGCAGGAGAGCCAGTCAATAGAGAGATGTGAGGGAGGAAGGAGGAGGGGGGGGGGGTTTGTTAGGTGAAGGGGTGGGCTACTCATAATTTCCCTCAATTTCAACCAAACGCTGACCCCAAGATCTGACTCCTCCTCCAATTGTTATGAGAAAAAAAAAGAAAAGAAAAAAGGCTTTAAGTATGACAAGAAATCTCTCGTAACATCTAATTTTCAGCGTATCACATTTGACTTTTTTTTCTTTTTTTTTTACTTTATTCAAATGAACCTTGCACGGCTATTACCCTAAGTGATTTCAAATAACATTTCGTGTTTCAGCAACTTTCAATTCCACATTTAGGACCAAACATGGTGAACAAAATGCTTAGTCGGTTAAAAGATCTAAGATTAATATGGCCAGCTCAAGATGTGTTTTTTTTTCACTCAGGGAGTATTTGCATAGTGCTTCATCTCAAAGGTGGGAATTCAAGTAAAGATAGAAAATAAATGGGTGTTTATTTATGGCCGCAATCTAGTGATGCAGTGTTAAATTAAAAGGTGGGAAAACTTAGAATCCCAGTCAACAGCTATTAAAATAAATAACCGTCAATGCAAAAAACAACAACAAATAAAAGATTCACACTGACATGATTTTATAAAAGTGTTATTTAATTGTCTTCATAAAACTTACCATTATTTAATGCAACAAAGTTGGATAAATGAGACTGAGGCCATTTTTTTTAAGTTGGGATAAATATTTTCCAAAAGGGAAGCTGAAGTTAGTGTGCATGATTATGTTTAAGTGATGTTTGACAATATGCACTGTAAATCCTTCATTTATGTGGGATGAACAGAAAAAAATCAGAGCAGACACACAGCATACTTATTGTCTCCCTGCACAGACATGAGGCTCACACACTTTGAAACTAAAAGAAAAATAGTCCCGGTATTTTCCCCTCACAAAGCTAATTGATAAAACTCAATCAAAGCCTTGGAGTTCTCACCGGTAGGTGACACGTCAAATAGGCTGCCCTGTGTGACATTCTCACATTTCGGAGTTCAAGTAGAGGCCACTTCAGATCTGTTCCATTAAATGCAGATTGAGGCTTAATCTCATTCTGTAAGTCTGTTCACCATTACAATGTTAAGAGTTGAAATCCAGGCTGGGAATCTGTTTCTCATGTAAATTCCTGGTTCTTCACTTATCTGCTGCTCAATGTTTCACAGACCAGAACCCTAAGTAAACACATCCCACAGAGCAGCCAGTTAAAATAAGAAATAATTCAATGAAATAATGTATATTTAAGTAATTTGAACAGATATTTGAATGCTTCATTTTTAATTATGCTGTAATTGTTAGAATTTGCTGCTTTTTTAAAAGAAAAAAATGGCAGACAATGAAAATAATGACTAAACTGCACCATTTGTTGAAGGTTTTTGAAGTTATTGGTGTGAAAGCCGAGCAGACAGTGCGTATTATATCCTTGACAGAGACACCTCAACCTGAAACAAACGATTTCTCCAGACTCACACTGACGTGCAGACTTCAGCTCTTCAAGCTGCAGCCTGTTAATTAATGACACAGAATGCATTTATTTTCCAGAGGATATTTGAAAATCGTCATGATCATATTTCAATTATTTACAACACAAATATCAATGACACTTAAAAAACATCAGTTTTTAGTCAAGATGTTAGGACAGATGATTTTTTTTTAGCAACAATGCTATCAGAGCTGCAGTTTAACAAATTGCAATTGTTCCCATTAATGCCTCTGGCTTGGAATTTATCAAAACTAATTTTAGCCCCTCCTGATCGATACATCGAATGAACAAAATGCTTTGCTTTTTATTAAACAAAAGATCCCCCAAAGCAAATCTTAATAAATATGATGAAACTTCAGTAGTAGTAAAAAAAAATGTCTAATGCCAAATTAAAGTGAACATTTAGGATGAAAGAAAACAGCGGTACAAGAAAAAAAAGAGCAAGGAGAACATCAAAATAGGAGTGTATCTCGGAGGCAGAGGTATACCATGTCTGTGGTTTATTACGGAGCAGAAGTTGTTAATTACCCTGATTCTTATTTCCTGTCCCCTCTCCCCCCCACCACCACCCGCCCGCCCGCCCACCCACCCCTCCCAACGCCACCCCCACTCCGCTGCCTCCCAGATGAGTGGCTTTGAAGTGCAAAGTACTCTCTCCTCACTTTGAACTGTGAAAACAATGCTCATGTGGTGGTGCTTACCTTCCCCATGTTACCTCATTTAAATAGACCTGGATACGGCTTCCACAGTTTTCAAGGGAAAACTCATTTCCAGAGAAAGAGGTCCCTGTGTTCATTAAACAGCTGGTGAGATTGCCGCTAATCAGGCCCGCGCCGTCATACATTTGCAGGCTGCTGTGACTGGGTGGCTACCAGTGAGTTCAACTTAAAACAAAACAAAAAAAACCCAAAACTGACATGCAGACCAAAGCGGACGCGCTTTTGCAACTATTTCTAAACAGGAAAAAAAAAGAGACAGAAATGCATCCAAGAAAAACATAACTCTGCATGTTTTTTTTGTCATTTTTTTTTATTATATAATAGTTTGATGTTTTCTAAAATGTTCTGATCCTTCTTTTTTGTTTTAAACATAATAATAGTCTTAAACTCAGAAGACAATGTATGATATGCAAGTGTCTGCTCAAGCTGTTTTTTTTTATCATGCCTGGGGGGCAGTTTAAAAAGCCTCAGATCACTAAATTGTCCCAGCTGTCTTGACCATCTGCACTGGAAAAGGGCAGCCACGGAGGAGAGCAGCCTTTGTACTGGTGGCCATGTCAAAAAGCCAATTTTACAGCACTGTGTCGACTCAATGGCCCTCATGTGACAAATGTGGCCTAATGGATGAGACAGACAGCATGTAAAAGCCTGCCGCTAAGTGTACCTCACTCCTAACCATTCAGCGCTCCAAGACGGGACAAGATGGGGTGTAATTAGCATGACACTCGGCTTCATTGGGACATCAACAGCTGGACTTTACAGTGCAACAATCCGATACCTCATTCAGGAGTCTCTTTCCTGTTTCCTATTGAGTTAGAAATGTGAGCGTGTGAGAGGGAGGTGCAGGGAGATCTGCTGGGCAAGGGTCGATAAAGTCTGTGTCCGATGCCTTGCTCAAGGGCTCATGTACCATGACGCCACGTCGCAGCATGTTTTCTATCTTCAGATTATGCCACCTCATCTCTGCGGGTACGTGTCACTCTCCATCAGCAGCGTGGACGGAGAAAGGAAACCGAAAAGGCCTCCCGCGCCCGTCGTTTTTTTTTGCAGACTGCAGACCTGGTCTTCTTCAAAACCTCTCATTCATCGCCAAGTGTCCTCTGCTTCCAATTACTTAATATAATTCTGTCTGAAGATGACGATTTCTTTTTCACGGAGGCGGGTGTCGTGAGTACTTCAATCACCAAAGGACCTTAAACGTTAAAAAAAAGGCAAATTAATAAAATTTAGCTTCAAAGTAAAGCAAGGATTCTTTTTTTTTTTTTTTTGCTCCCTGGCATCTTAATTCAGCTGTTTAGTTTGCAAATGAAATAAAACGAAATGGCAAATCCTAACACGCCAAATCAGAATCAAACAAAAAAAAATTGCAGCATAAATTACATCTTGCACCTCGAATATCTTGTATCTTGATATCTCAGCAGGATTGCGGGGTGTTCCCGCCCCTATGCTACATTGTTCAGTGTGCGAAGTTGAAAACTATAATAATTCCCTCATCTCATGTCCATTAGCATGTACGGAAACCCCAAAATCTCTAGTCTTGGGCAGACGCAGGCAGACAGCATGCATCTCCACTTGTCAAAGAAAACTTTTATCAATACCAAGAGCACTTGAAGTTTGTTTGCATTTTGTTTTCCAGCACTCTTAACAGCTTCAGAAGTCAGATCACAGGAGTATCTGATCAAAGCACTTCGTGGTTAGTTCTGGAAACACAGGAGTGCTACGCCACGCTTTGATACTCCACATCAATATTTCAATTCAACAATCACTTGACATGCACCCATACTCCCAGAGACGAAAGACGAAAGGGGAGAGAGGGAGAGAGAGAGAGAGAACGAAAGAGAGAGAGAGGGAGAAATCCAAGGGTTGATGGAGGGGGTTTGGGAAAAGATATGGATTGAAGAATTCACTGCCTTCTTCAACCTTTGTAGGGGCAGATAAAATGAACCGAGATGCCCTTTACGCCCTTTTCTTTCACCATCATACATTTTTGTGGCAACCTAAGTTACAGCACGTCACAAACCAGATTGTACTCAACGACCGACAAAATGTTTTAGTCCTTCAAGTCCTCCTTTTTTTTCAGACTCAATTCGCAACAAGCTCATTTACCTATCAGCACTGGAGCTAAAACACTTGTCACAGACTGAAAGTCTGAGCAGAAGATATGTTTCATGTTTTATCAAAGGGAAGTAGTACAGGAACTCTACAGTGATAAAGATGAATACGGTCCATCTGCCAAACGTCACTTTCATGGTGCTTCATAATCATTTCATCATCTTGACAGGATATGACACGCTTTGAAGGTTCCGGGCCTATAAAATATGGCGATTGATCTGAAAACCAGACTCGTGGCTAAAGTTGAAAAGATGTATAGTCTATCCACCATATAAAAAGTGACACCGCTGCTGTTAAAACCAGAAATCTGGTTTACTAGATGGTGTGACGGGGAAATAAATCGAGACATTTACAGATTGTTAAAGAAATAGTTTGACATTTTGGGGAGCGTGCATTTTATTGAGCGCAAGATAACGAAGATTGAACCTGGAGGTTAGCAAAGCTAACAAAATCCACCTTGTAACCCTTCTAAAGCTCCATTATTCACAAGTCCTGTCATTATTGCCTGATCTGTACAAAAAACTAACTGTAGAACAACAAGTTGTGGTTTTACCAGGGGCTGGATTTCTTAGCCTATAACCTGATGGTTGCCTGGCAACCTTAGGTGATGGTTAGACTTCATTAAATTAAATAAACAGACCTTCTGGGTTTTTGTTAGATTTATATATATCTACAAATAAATTTTACTAAAAAAAACTATTGCAAACTACCAACCAAACCACAACCCCTAGTTAAAGGCCCTTCGGCAACAATTTAATCTCTATATTCATTATTGTTTATTGTCTATTTGTTATTAATCTTTCTTAATCTTTTTTATAATTTTTTATGTAGCATAAAATAAGGTATTAACATCTTTATCTTGTCTTTAACTTAAAATCCTCCTGTGTCAACACACTTGGCCAATAAACACAATTCCGATTCATTGAAATTCCTGTTGCTTAAAGTATCTATTGTCACATTCTTTCTGAGCACAATGCATTTATGTTAATTTATTTACCCAACACAACATTTAAAAATTAATGATAACTAATTTACTGGGGGAAAACACACACACACACACAAATTGTTTATTCATAGGGTTTGCTGTGTAAATTCCCTAAAAAGATGAATTCCCTACAATTGCCTGTCTGTGCAATGCCACATAAAATGAATAATATAAAAGCAAGTGCAGAGACAAAAGGAAAAAAAAAGGAAGGAACAATGAGGATAATCATGAACAGACTCCCAACGCATTCAGACAAAGACGAACAAAGGTAAATAATTAGCTGTAACACTTGACAATATCATTTACAGCCATCAAGTTAATGTGGGTATTGTATCTTACAGGAACCTCTGCCAATTGATCTTATAGCTGTGTTCGGTGGCTGTGGGAGATGTGAGCACCTGTCACAGTGATATTGGCGTCTGATCTAATCTACTGTACTCAGATGGGATTTACACAGGCAGGAAATAGGAATAAGCCAGAGCTATCAAATATATATATATATATATATATATATATATATATATATATATATATATATATATATATATATATATATATATATATATATATAAACTGCATTCTCACATATTTCATGTCCCTATATTGAACCTCACAGGAGAAAATTAGCGTGTAGATTTTTTGTGTGTGTGTCCACGAGAGGCCTATTAGTAAAATTAAGATAAAAAACCCCTAAAATGTCATGGATCCTGTTTCATAAATATCACCCAGGAAGCCCCGACCTGCCATCTGGGATGAGGGACTCAAGTTGGTATGGTAACCGGATATTATGGCAAGGCTCCAGCTGAAATCAGAAATGCAAAGCAGGAGCAGAGATACAAGGGCTACATGTGCAGAGGAGTGCCACACAGGCAGAGCAGTAGATTTATTTGTAAATGTACGCCTGTGATGCCACTATCTGTTAAGCCCCTCAGTCAGCTCAGCCTGCGTAATGTGAGGGGAAGTGTCACCCTGTCACCACCATGCCAGGGATCAGCCTGCTGTTTGTGTGTACTGAGAACCAAGCCAAGCTTTGAGGAGGAGGGGAGTAAATGACACAGAGGCTCTTTCATCTAATCCTTGTGGTGTGATTTGCACCTCAGTAAGTTAAATTGATGACTACTGATCAAATGCTTGCCTTTGAAAGAAAAAAAAAATCTCTGGGATTGTTATTTCCCCCTTCAACCTGCAAAAAGAATTCTTAATGCACCTGATGAGAGGTTTCTACCTGATGGATCAGTTTTTTTTTTTTTGAGAGTCTAAACTTCGGTACAGTATATTCAACCACTACAGCTCCTGCCAATAATGCGCGTAATTTCTTTTATTTGCCGTATTAACTTTAGATCTGAACTATATACGAACTTTATTAAACAAACTTGGAGAGACTTTTCTTTCTACGGCAAGGCGGCGGTGGCAGCAGCAGCAGCGGCGGCAGCAGCAGCGGCATATGCACCTGGATTCTGTGTGTTCTACTTCCTCCAGAGATCCAACCTGAGCGTCAATGTCATTCAGACAAATGGATAGTGACAGGCCGAGCTTATCAGTGTCAACGTCAGGCTGCTCTCCGGGACTTTGATTCCGCACTTTTCCCACAGCTGAACAGAAGGCTGTGCTTTGCAAAACAAACCAACAAACAGGGAACCTGAAGAGTGTGATGAAAGAGTAAACAACATGGCCCAGTAACATGCCCCACAACCATGACACTTCCTAAGTAGGTTACTATTGAGGTAACCCAATTTAACACGTGTCTGATAGAACGCGCCGAGAACTTCAGGAAGTTCTCAGTGTCCCGGCGTCCCGAGGCACCTGACGAGCACGGTTGACCCGTCTCCGGACCTCGGCCTTGGAAAATCAAATGGGCCCGCCACTAATGCCCCCGCGCATGTACAAAGCAGTTCATTATCAAGAAAAATTATAGGGAGTCAATCTATTGATGTTGCTTAACTAATTGTAAAGCAGGGGGAATTCAAAAGCAGATGTTGCATTTCAAAGCAGTTGTGAGCAAGGAGACAGGTTATGATTTATGCTAAAATGTGTGGCTTCAAAGCGTCGAACGAGGCTTCTAAACAAATTGAACAAGTCAAGCGCTATTCACCCAGGACCAGGAGGGAGCCCGGCGCATGTAGATCAGAGGCGCGCGGCTGCCGCTTGTAATATCACTCAGTGGAGGAGGGGTCCCACTGGGGGGAAGCAGCACAGAGGGGCTAACACACTGCACCGCACGCGCGGTGAGGAATTATGTACGAATGCAGCTGCAACACCTTATTTATACAGTCTATGTGCGACACCTGTGCAGAAACTACCCCCACTCCCCCACCCCCCACCCTCTGCTCCTGGAGCATCATCCGCACAGGGGGAGTGGAGAGGGGTGGGCAGCATCTAGAGACTTGACATCCTTTCTTGTGGATGGCGCTATTATTTGGGAGGAGATCGAAGAGTTGGTAGAAAGATACAAGTCAACACACTGATGCAATTTGAGTAAACACGGATAAAGCCGGGTAACTTGTTGGGAGGGTTGGTGGATGGGGGGGAGGCTTTCAAACGTGTCGTGTTGTCTTCTAAATGAGGCAGGCTGTGTGTGATGTGTTTGGGAGTACAGCTAATTTCTGACTGGACTAATCTCAGATCTGTCAGTAGCATCGCATATGATGTCACCTTAATGGCACCTGAAAATGAACACGTATGCTGTCATACCTCTAAATGTAACACGCTATAAGCGGACAATGGTTCCCAACTAAAGTCTCAAGCTTCCATTTATGAAGGCTTCTCTAAAATCAGTTATTGCAATTTTCCTGCACAAAAGGAAGTCTGTTTCAGATATATTCTGGTGTTTTTCACACACAGCAACGCAAGGAAATGCCCCCATAGGTCAAACATGTAGCAAAAATGTAGAAATATTGAAGGGAATTCCAGAAGTGGGTTAAGCGGGTTATATTCAGAATTTTACATTTGAATTTCTGTGTTACGATATATATCGCAAATAAGATTGCATATGTCCTAATGATACCCACCGTATAAAGAATAGCGAAAGGTGGAAATGATCAGTGTTCCGTCCTGAATTTTACATTACAGAAGTGTTCCTCCTTGTTGACGTTGCCTTACATGTGAAAAGACAGACTGCACGGACTTCTCTCACAAGTATTTTTCCCGTCTGTTTTCTTCTATTTGATGCAGCCTAAATTGGGACGGGAGAAACGAATTGCTAAATTTTTAATTAACTTCATAACATCTGCACTTGTGCTTTGAGAGAGCAGCGAGATTTCCTTTTAACCTATTCCAGCACATTTGCACACCAAGGTAAATCTTGATGCTGGCACTCTTACAGAAAGGAAGGAAAAAGGAAGGGGAAAAAAAAATCAAAAATGGAAATGAACTCTCACTTGTGTGTGCAGATCAAAGACACAGAATTATTCAACTTTTTGCCATTGCTTGATCTTCAAAAAAAAAAGAAAAAAAAGAAGAGGAAAAAGTAGGGGAGATCTAGATGGATGAATCAGTTTGAGTTAGAGTGTTCTTGTTGTTTTATGAGCGTTCGTTTCCTCATCTGGTGTATTTACTTGTACATCGTAACTTTAATGTGTCAGTTCTGGACTACTTCATTGTGCCGGTAAGACAGGCACTTTGCTTAAGTGTTTCCAGGACACACAAAGCTTACTTTTACAAAAAGAGGATTCTCTTCTTTCTCTCCTTTAATTCACCAAACTCTTTAAATTCTCTTAAACTGTATTTTTCTGAAAAATGCTGGCTCATTAGGGCTGCATGAATGAAAATAAAGTACCATTATGTCATATAATAAAAAAATAATCAAGTGCTCTGAATACATTAAAATAGCTAGATACATCAATGTTATCCCCTCCGTATGCAAGTATTGATGATCTGTGCATCAGCCTCTTTGACTAAAGTGGCTTTAATAAGTGGTTCACACTTTTAATAATCAATGATGCACTTTGAGTGTAAATGTCAGGGGACAAAATCTACAACCCTGGCTCTATGCATGAAGAGATTTAAACATTTATTTCAAGCTAATATGAGCCTTCAGCCTTTCGAATTAATCGAATAAATGCCAATGCCTTCAAAAGCTGTTTTAGTAGCAAGTTCCCTCTTTTCGTTCCAATTCTTCCCCTGCAGCTCAACAGGAAAACGCTGTCTTTCTAGGCACAAAGAGGGTTTTTCTTCACTAAAAGCGACTATGACTACAGACGATTTATTTCACTGACTCAGATGACTGAAACCTCATATTATCTTATCACAAAGTTTTCTTTTTTGGGGGCATTTTTGTTCAAAGCGAGTAAGCTGTGGATTTTGTCCATCATTTAGCTGCACTGTAGGAACATTTGAACGGGAAGAACAATTACGGCAATAAAAACCTCTTTTAAGAGAGATGAAACATTGTGAACCAGTCCTTTAATGCCGTAGTACATGAATTAGACACACCCCTTTTTTATTGTTGAATTCCAGACTCATATTGTAAGACTACACTTTATGTCAGTCACGTTAAATTCTTCTCTTCTGTTCGAGCTGAAATATTTTCATTTACGGTGAAGATGTCAATGTTGACCCTGTGTCACTGTGGTTCTGTCGCTTCTTTGCTAACTTTAAGTGAATATAACTCAAGGAGAGTATGGTTAATTCACTGTCCATGATTAAATTGTCTTGATTTGTCTTTAATTACTGTTCAAATTATAATTACCCATTAAATGTCTTCTCCCTCATGATGACGGAGTGTACAGTTCATTACCACAGACACTAGAGAGAGCTGTTGAGGAGGCAACAAAAGTCAATGAAAGATACTGAAGACTTTAAGGTACAGGCCAATACAAAATCACATCTGTATCACAATATATTTACAATTTCCTACGCAGACATTAAGGAAGGAGGGGAATCCATCTTTGATTCTGTTTATGTCATCTTAAATCTGACTCCTGCCCGTTTTGATACCTTCCCCTCTTCTATTACAGTCCTGTCAGGTCAGAAGTCTATGAAATCGGAGCAGACAGACAACCCAGACCTGCCACCCCCCCCACCCCGACTCCCCAACCCCCACCCCCCCAGCCAGCCACAGCCACCTGCACAGGCAGTCCTGACTGATGTCGGTGATATCACAGCACACCAAAGCTCCTTTAACAAATCTCCCTTTGATACAGCGCACACAATGGTGTCTCTATAGGAAACCACCTTACTTCTCTGTGTGTGGGGAAAAGCCGCTCAGAAAATGAAGAAAAAAAAAACAAAAAACCCTGCTAAATGATAAAAAGGACTGTTTTTTGGGGGGTAAAGGGAAAAAATGTGTTCTACTGGTTGTCTTTGCTTTACCATGTCTTTCCACAAGAGGACACTGCTCCCATATTGTATCTATCAGCATTTCTCATCTTTCTTGATTTTATATGTAGCACACTGATGCAAAATATAGACGTGTTTTCTGAACTTGTTTTCTGATCATAAGGATCTGTTTAAATAAAGTTTTGTGAGCACACTTTTTTTTTATTTCCACAAAATAAAGGATATCACTTTTCCTTTTATAAATATTCTAAAGATTCTGTTCCCCAAATTACAAATCATGGAACAGTACATTTTTTTGTAATTTAGTTATTATTTTTTTAGATCTATAAAAAAATGCCTGGAACTGAACTCTAATAAACATCCACAATGACTGCAGAAACCCCCTGATGAGATTTCAGCTCTTCTGACTTTTGCTGAATGCAAACCCTGATATTTCAACCACGTGAGGCCCGTGGTGATTATGAAGTTCATAAATGTTTGAGGGAAACCGCAGAATTAATTGTGATAATAAGCCACTGAACGGAGAAAAAGTTGTTTGATAGATTTAGCGGATTGGAGGACAGCGTCCTTTAAGCTTCATTCATCCAACGGCGATGTGTTCTCTCTCATATATTATTTACACGAGACATCTGTCAAATTAAATGTGAGAACAAAAAGTTTGCCAATGATTACGGCAAAATTGCCTCAGGAGACACTACGAGTTAAAGGAGTCATTGTGTCTCCTGCATAACACAAAGTCTCCTTTGTTCAGTTCAGGCCTAATTTGATCACTGCATGAAAATATGTCTTTAGAATTAAACATTTTATGTATACTACATCTAGCTATGATCTGAGTCCTTTTTGTTTTATCGTTGAGATTTTTTTGATCCTGTCTGTCTGTCTCACATGATTCATTTGTCTTTTGTGTGTCTGGCTACAATTACCTTCCATTTCCCCTGTTTGACAATGACTTTGACTTCTACTACTGCGCAACAACAAATTCTGACACCGAATTCAGGTTCCTCACTCTAATATGTTACTGTTGTATTCCTGCTGCCATCATGTAGTCAGTTGATCAGTCGACAGACTGTGTCAAGATAATGATTTTAATTATACCTGGACCTGAATGGATCAGGTCCCCTGCATCTCTAACAACTATTCACAACAGGTCTTGGTGGTCTCGTTGGCTATAACTTTCCTGTAAATAGCCAGAAAATGTGTAGTGGCTTTATGCGTTGATCAGTGTTTGCAGCACCCCTTTCATGAGCTATTGACATGTTAAACAAAAAAGGGAAAAAAAAATCAGGAGCGCTTCAACGCAGCCAGTGAGGTGGGGGGAGCCCCCAGGCTCTTGGCTTTGTCTGCCTGTTGAGTGGGGCCATCAGATAACAGCCAGGACAATGGTGCTCCATTCTGAGGGCTCTCTTAAATGAGCAGGAAGCAGTGGTGAGCGCCTAGCGGAGGCTTCTGGTGGACTCCCTGGGGTCCGCTCAGCCCTGACGGAGCACGCCACCGCTGAATGGCTGGAGAGCCTGAGAGGAAATGAGAAGCTAGTGGCCACCCAGCTGGAGCCACGGGCGCCCTTTGATGCTGTGCTTGTGGGAGCAAGGGAAAGGTAATAGAAGGTAAAAGGGGAGAGGAGGGAGAGGAGAAGAGAGGACCCATGTGATAGGAAAATGCAGAATATGAAAATAAAGGACTTCAGAGGTGGCCTCGTGAATTGGTGAGGTTGATCTCACGGGCCTATAGAGATGAAAATAGGTGAGACTAGATCTCACAATAAAATAAATAAAAAAAAAAAACATGTTACAATTTGTGAGGAGAATGACTGTTACAGATACTAACCTGTCGGCTCATCACTAAGGACAGGACCTAGGCTATATCTGTCATCACTGGATTCTATATATATATATATATATATATATATATATATATATATATATATATATATATATATATATATATATATATAGTGCAAAATGATCCGTTTTTCTGATTTTACTACTTAAGTTTGAGTCTATAATCAAATATTTTCCTCAAAATTCCAAATAAAAATATAATTGTTTAGAACATTTATTTGCAGAAAATGACAAATGGTCAAAATAACAAAAAAGATACAATGTATTCAGACCTCAAACAAGACAAAGAAACAATTTCAGAATAATTTTTAAACAACATAATCTTAATGTTTATGCTTAAAAGGACTTCAGAAATCAATATTTGTTGCAATAACCCTCATTTTTAATCATCGCTTTCATGTATCTTGACATGCTTTCCACAAGTCTTTGACATTGTTCTTGGGTGACTTTATGCTACTCCTGGTACCTCTTTAAGCAGAATGAGGTGTGCATGTGTTGGAATTCAACAGACGCCGGAATGGAACGGCTGTAATACATGTACAGATACTGATTTCAGAAAAAAAAATGCTGCGGTGGTATTTCATTTTTTTTTTATAAAGTAACACAAAACCCCTGTTTCACCCTTGTTGTCTGGCGTCAGATGCGAGTGGATGAGTGATGGCATGGTGGGACAGGAAGGTGGTTTGGCGGTGGCTGCCAGTACAGTTCAGCACCCACGTCTCCTTGTTCTCCACCCTGCAGCTCCCAACCTACTACGTGCTGCAGAGGGCGATGCAGCCACACCCTGAAATGTCTGCATTCTCTTTGGTGTTAGAACAGATCACTAAAGATAGCAGGTGAATTACAAAATAATGAACATTTTTTGATTGGCTCTCCACTCTGGGTAGTCCACAGTTTTTGGAAATATATTTTGATGTTCTCTGTTCTAATCTTTTTTATATGATATTCAACCAAAACTACCTGTAGATACCACTAGAATTCTATCAGATAATATGTTTTTTTTGTATTATAGACCTTGGTGCACAGAAATTCTAAAAGTTGTTGAGTCAACATTTTGTTTGATGAGCTCAACCCACCTACCCTGACCTCAGTGTAAGGTGAGCCTGTCTGCACTGGTGATTCTCAAGGACCCACTCCATTGAAGTGTGGTTATAGTGGAGCAACGCAAAATCCTAAAAGTCCCTGCCCCCTCAATCACTGCACTGCAAAAACTGAAAATCTGATGAAAAATGAAAAAAATATATATATTTTTTTGGTACAATTAGTCCAATATCAAGTAGAATTATCTTATCCCACTGGCATATATGTCATTATGTCAGTCAGTCAGTCATTTTCTATACCTGCTTATTCCTCATTAGGGTCGCAGGGGTCTGCTGGAGCCAATCCCAGCGCGTTACGGTGAGAGGCAGGGATACACCCCAGATGGTCGCCAGCCAATCATGAGGCACACACACCATTCACTCACACCTACAGGCAATTTAGAGTCGCCAATTAACCTCAGCATGTTTTTGGACTGTGGGAGGAAGCCGGAGTACCCGGTGAAAACCCACGCAGACACGGAGAGAACATGCAAACTCCACACAGAAAGGTCCCAGACCCAGGACCAAGGAGGTCTTGAACCTGCGACCATCTCCACCAGGCAACAGCGCTAACCCCTGCACCACCGTGTCACCCCTGTCATTATGTCATTTATTTAATTTTTTTTCTCGATTTTTTCCTTTTTTTTTAAGGAATCTTGTTTTCTTAAGCAATACCAAATTGACAAAAATCAGAAAAAAACTAAATTATCTGCCAGTGGAATAAGATAATTCTACCTAATATTGATCTAATTAGGATTAACCTATTAGGATTTCAGTTTTTGCAGTGTGGGGATGATTTTACAGTCTTAATATAGAATTTCATGCTTATCTTTATGAAAACTTGCAATTTCCATATTTCATCTATGCAGGCCTTCAAGTATCAATATACCATTTTCAAATGCAAAAAAAAAAAAAAAAAACTCCTGTTTTTCATCCCAGTGTATTTATATGTATTGCATCTGGGACTAATTGTTCTCCAGTAGTGTACATACAACAGTTATGCTGGGATTTACAGTAGGGTGGTGCCTGAATACTTCATATGACAACATAGGGAACTCTTGTTGTGTTGAACGCTACTTGAGCCCTGCGGCTAAAAGTGAATCTTGTGTTGTCGGCGAAGCAGACAATGCAGCAGCGGCTCTTACAATGTGGTTCAAGGCTGTGTCGTTGCTGTGTACTTGAGCCGTACAATGCTTTGGCATGGGCTAGGAAGGGACACATCCCACCACCAGACTGCCAAGTCAACACGGCCCCCTGTGGGTCAAAGCAGCCCCCCCCTACTCGGTGTAGTTAGTCTAAAAAGCTGTCATTCTGAAATTGAAGTGCAACACTTATATACTGCAGGTGTTATGCACACATAACATCACATAGGCCTCTATTCTAGGGGACGGGGAAAGTTGAGGTTGTGAGACAGCAAGAGGGACAATTGTGACTGTCAGACAGAAATACTGGCTGAACATTAGTGAGTGATTTGTTTTTCACTTTTGGCACCATATCCTGACATGGGGAAAGACATGACAGTGACTATCTGTGAAGAACGGAAGGTCAGATGAGAATCCAGGTTTCACCTTTTGTTCTCTTTAGATGATAGACAGGTTGCATAGGCATGTTTTTTTTTTTTAACCTTTTCATTGGTCTGTTTGGTTTCCAACATGGCAGAGAAGAAGAGATCACACTGCTTTAAGTGCCCTTCACATTCGCCAGCAGCAGGCTGAACACTTCCTGTATGTGATCCACCCAGAACCATGTCAGATAGAGATGATAGTGCGCATACACGCAGGTCAAAACACATTAGGCTGCTAAGTCGTCATCTTTTTTTTCCCTACCTCAGAGAGAACATAACACCTAATTGCAGAGGATACATCACTCGTTCCTTGGGGAGCCTGTGGATGTAGGCGGGTGCTGTCTTACCCGCCCAGGAGATGCATGACACAGATGTTTGATGAATTGACATGACTAGTGTAGGTGTGGCGGAGGTCATCAGGGGTGAACAGGAACTCGCTCCGAAAACCGACTGACCTCACACAAAGTTAAAAACAGATTTTAAAGGGGTGACGATATGAAAGAAACGGTGAAAAAAAACATCACCGCTTTACAAGCATGTCTTCTTTTTTTTCGGAAGATTAAGAATGGGAACATGGGACAGAAATTCTCCACAGACCAAAGTATAATTAGAATTGCGTTGCCTGAGAAATCAATTCGGTCCTTTAATTACCGGTACAGTCACGAACAGAAGAATTAGCAGTGGGAACAATGTAATATTTGTTTGATTATTGTGTTGCCTAAATAATGGAGGCTGACAAGCTACCATAAAATATACACCTTTCAATGCACATCAAAGGGCTGTTAGACAAATTACTGGGTTGTGCTCGGCTCTTAACCTCTGCAGAAACTTTGTATGCCGTGAGTGACAAATTACAAGAAATTCATGAGCCAACAGGAAGTATTCTTCAGAAAGACATGATTCCTGAAGTCAAACAATGTAAATACCAAGACAACATGAGGAGAAGCACTAATGGATGGACACGGGAAGCGAACGGAAAGGGATGGGAGAGGTAAGGAGACAGGGACACAGGGAGAGGTTTGGCTGCCAGCACTCAGCATCATAGACAAGGTCATTTCAAAAGTAACATGCCATGGGGGGTCGGGACAAGCATCCCATAAAGCAGATAGAGAACAATAGCAGGAACTATAGGCCACAAAATGACTGGAGCCTCTCCTTGGACGAGAATAATAGAAAGACCCTGTAAGATCAGGACAACACACTCAGCATGAAGGAGACAGGGTGGATGAGATATTTTTGTAATGTGATTAATGCGAATGTAACAAGGAAAAATGGACCATGAGGTTCGCTGCCAAACATAACTACAGTTGCAATTAAAGTGTATATTTTTACTAACCTCACAACACTGCAGGAGTGCACCTCACAAACACGGAAAACAGGAACAAAATATATGACAAAGTGACAGAAAATAAATAATATTCATCTAATTCCACACATTTGTACAAAACAAATGAGACCCTGCTTTTAAACTAAGTGAATGCACATTAGAGTGCATGAATGGCACGACCGTATGTCGCGGTGTGCCACTCAGGTAGTCCTATTTTCATTGTTTCGATTTATAAAGACATGTCTGTGTTATGATGGAACAGAAGGGTTTTCGTCTAGTTCGGGGGTTAACACTCCATATCCTTTTCCATTCAACGCATTGTTCCTTTTACCACTGATTAATATCTTGTTTAAACAGCCCGCAGACACACCACGCCGTTGGTATGTTCATAAATCCTCTGGAGCTGATCAACACAATGGCCCACATTCCGGGAATTTAAAGGAATTTCCTTATATCACTGCATCTCCTCTCCAGCAGAGACACAGACATTCTAGGAATATGACACTGGAACAAAAACAACCCTCTACATGCATATCTGTTTATTTCATTTAGTTTAAAACATTAGGGACATAGTGACACATCAGACTTTGGAGGGTGTCCATCCAACACTTTACCTCTGCAACGCATTTACTGGACCTCTCGCTGTCTCTGTCTGCAATGTTTCTCTTTCATAGAATACCAACAGCATGATCCACACTTAGCTCAATATTAGCCATAGTTTTCCTTTGTATTTTTAGATATATTTTTTATTTAGACTAAATCAGCAATGGCCATTAGAAGGAAATAATCAGGGTTAAATCATTTGACCTGTCTCCAGCATTATCGCAGTGTGTGGGATTACCAAACACCCTCTGGGTGGATGAGGTGACACGTCATATACACATGATTTCCCAAAGCTCTAATAATTAATGTTTCAGATTATCAATTAATCAAATAACTACATTTAATGCAAGATGTCTCTTGTTGTGATTAACTCGAAGGTATCATCCAACTCTTCAACCCTACAGAGCTTTTTTAGCTGCCTTTAACTTGTTGTTTTTGCTGCAAACTGACTGTATGCTTTAGCAATGGCCCTCTTATCAACCCCAACACCAGCAGCAGCAGCAGCAGGCCTTTGTTTTGGGGCTAAAAAGCTCAGATAAACAGACTTTATGCCAACCTCTCAGCTCCAAACTTGCAATTAAAAGTCAGAGTTATTTCCCTCTGAAGTTGGTGGAAAACAGTGCTGAACGGAGAGAAAAAATGTGACTTAAATTCAACTCTTAATACACGTTGTCACACACGTGACACATGCACATGTATATATGTATATTATATATGTATATATGTATCTATAGACTTATACTACCATATATAACTCTTCTTCTACAATAATATTATTATTATTGTATTGTATGTGTGTATGTCTGTGAGTATGAATGTGTTTGTATGTATATGTGTATGTATGTATGTAGGGATAGATCTTGCATATCTTTTCTTATACATATTTATATATATATTATATCCTTTCTATTCAATATCTTACTTATAGCTTATATCTATTATATTTGCATATTACTCTTAATATATGTATATTTGGATATTTATATAATTCATAATGTATATAAGTGTATAATAATGTATACGGAATAGGTAACAGCATGTAATTTATTTATTTCAATTTTTCCAATAATTCCGTGTGCAATAATCACCTACCTCATACCATATGCACTCTACAATAACCATGTAGCAATAACAAAGGTGTGTATAGACATTTACTTTTATTTTTATTGCTATTTATTTATTTTCTCTATGTTGGTGTTGGTATTTAGGGTATTTGTTTTACATATGGCTCTTCTGTTTATGTGTCTATAGTTTTATAACAGTGCCGTATGTGACGTGTTGGAGCTTTAATTTCCCTGAGGGAACCTCCCAAAGGGATCCTATCTAATCTAATCTAATCTAATTTAATCTAACGTTAATGTTGTCCTTTCTCTGCTGGATGTGAACATAGGTAATTGTTTGACATCAAGTAATCTATTACCACTTTTTAAGGTGATACAGCATCAGCTTTAACATAAAACATTTTTACCTTTTATGCATTAGAGCTTTTAAAGTGTATTTTTTATTGCATTTATCAGGACTTTAACATTGACATTAATTTGTTGTGCACAAATTGACAATACCATCAAAATGCAACTGTATACTTGTTTACCTGGCTGGTTGGTCAATAACACAAGGTAAAACAACATCACTAATGCATTTCTCAATACTTTGTTATGGCGCTATTGGTTGAAGTGCGGTATACTCCCTGCCTGTAGCCGACTGCTCGACCCATTCAAGCTACAGACCTTTAAAGTTGTTCTACATGTACAACAATAGAATACAGTGGCATTGCCTGCATTTCCTCACGTAGCCTTATGAAATGAGACGTCATTCATGAGATGGGAGAGGTTCATTCACGGGGCTGAAATCGGGGCTTTCTGGGAATTCTCTATTCTCTTGGTTTACAATCACCAGACTAAACCAAACAGGAGAGTCCTGCATCACACTCACCCGCGGAAACTACTTTCAATAAGATTGTTTCTATTTTAATTATATCTGATGGGTCGGTTTTCTCTCATGCAAACACTCTGTTATGGCCCGTAATACCCGGTCATCCCAATACTCCCTGGTATTCATTCATGTCATGATGATGGAGACCGACTTCTCCATCAGCGCACGCGATCTCTGGGTTAAGGTGTGGTTTGATCCATGAACCAGGCTGCCATGTGTGATTGAGTTTCACAGAGGGTCTCATGGGTACCGGACTCTTTCCTTGTGGCTACACAGTTTAAACGCCCACCCATTACAGACATCCATCCTTTTCGGAAATGAACTCCTCGTGAACAGACATGGTTTGGGGTTACACCTCAGCTCCACCAACAATACTACTTTGATCTCCTGAGGCGTTTCACAGTGCTATACATTGTATGTACTTTAATTGTGCCTCCTCTGAGCTTGTACCTCCTGCACTGCCTGCTCTCAGGAGGCAGGACATAAGGGAGGACAGGCTGTTGCAATGCAAAGGATGGTGCGTGTGTGTGTGTGTGGTGTGTGTATCTGGAGGGAGGAGTTGTGGGCAATTTTTTTGGCCTGACTTTCTATTTTCTGTTTAAAAAAAACACTTTTAGCAGTAGGACCCAGAGGATTTTTTTTCAGCTAAAAAAAATGGTCCAGCTCACCTTTATGTGGTCTTAGGAAAGAAGGGGATGTGAAAAAAAGTTGCCCAACACTAACAAAAAGGATCAGCTTTGAGCCATGTCATTGGCTAAGAAGAGTCTGACAGGAAAATGCAAGGGTTGCCGAGGTCAGGTCAGTCCGCTATATATGTAATGCAATAGTCAACACCTTTGCTGACTCCAAGGCAGCGCGTGCACGGTGAACTCTCATCCTCTTCACGCGGGCAACATGAGCGCTTCTGTGGCCGTGTACAGGAATATCTACACGGAGGACCGCTTCAAACAGGACTTCGGCCCCGAGGACAACGCCAGTGGGAGCTGGCGGCTCCGGGAGAGGCTCGCCGGGAGCTGCAGGTGTTCACGCCGAGCCTGCCTCCACCTGTTGAGGGAGAGAATCCCCGTTTTCAGCTGGCTGCCGAGATACAGGATAAAGAAATGGATTTTAGGAGACACTATAGCCGGCTTGACAGTTGGGATTCTTCACATTCCGCAAGGTGAGTAAACGCTGAACTATTAGTAGGATACGAAAGCGTCATTTAATTAACTTAATTACAGTTAATTACAGTTGATTTGTATAATAATAACAGCCTAATAACAATAATGTATACGTATGTATGTATATGTGTAATGCATATGATATGTCACAATCTAGGAAAATTTGAATTTCTATGTTATTTAACTGTACATGTTCCAGCCTCGGCTTGTGACAGGAGTCAGTATTTCAAATTCATAGTGACTTTAAAAGTTTAATACTTTAGTTTATTTTTAAAGTTAAATAACTTTAAAAGTTAAAAACTTCTACTTTTGACAAGTTGCCTTTCTGAATCTTCCCTAAACAGGCATGGCCTTTGCTTTACTCACATCCGTAGCACCAATATTTGGCCTTTACACTTCATTCTTCCCGGTGGTCCTCTATATGTTTTTTGGCACAGGTCGCCATGTGTCCACAGGTACGACTATAATGTATTATACGTCATTTCATAAAATTCTTTTATGCATGCAACCTGAACTGAATGTGAAGTGTCATCTGAGTTTATTATCAGTACCGCTGTTGAGAGGATGGCTCTTGTCACAGGTACCTTTGCTGTGGTGAGTCTGATGACTGGCTCTGTGGTGGAGCAACTCGTCCCCACTCCTCTGGAGTTGAACTCAAGCTCGCCTGAAGCGGCTGACTTTGAAGCCCAGAGGATTGCCGTGGCCTCAGCTGTAGCGCTCCTCTCAGGAATCATCATGGTGAGACGGAAATCACACATATCAATAATAATGATGCAGCCTGATACGGCGTTTTATCAGAGTTCGATCCCTAAAAAGAATCGTGATGTTGTCTCTTGCGCTGCAGCTCTGTATGTTTGGTCTTCAGCTGGGCTTCCTCTCCACCTATCTGTCAGAGCCAATTGTTAAGGCTTTCACCAGTGCTGCCGCGTTACATGTCACCATCTCGCAGCTGCAAAGCATGCTGGGACTGCGACTCCCTCGCCACACCGGCACCTTCTCTCTCTTCAGGGTAAGCACGGTGCTCCGTGATGAGATCTTGACGGTCTAACTGAGCATGTTGTTATGTTTTACTCGGTGATGTTTGCTCACTGACCTGTGTGTTCAGACTTTAGCGTCGGTGATGGAGAACCTGCCTCACACCAACCTGGCAGAGCTGGTTATCTCCTTGGTGTGTTTGGCTGTCCTGGTGCCAGTTAAGGAGATCAACATGCGTTGCCGGCATCGCTTGCGTACACCGATCCCTGTCGAGATCCTCACGGTTGGTCGGCTGGATTCAAGCATGCTAAGCGTTTTTCGTTTGTGCTGTGTAATTAACAGGTTATAAGTGTCGATGTTCCATTTCAATCCCCAGGTAATTATTGTGACAGGTGTGACCTATGCCTCCTCCCTGGACTCCACCTATCACATTGAGATTGTTGGCCATATCCCGGCTGGGTAATCTTTTAAATTTGCGAACATAACTAAAAACACTTATATGAGCTCATTAGAGTCCAGTAGCTTGACCTTTAACCCTTGTATCCTCAGATTCCCCAAGCCACAAATGCCCGCCTTGCACACGTTCCCTGAGATCGCTGGAGACACAGTAGCCATAACATTTGTTGGTTATGCGGTGTCTGTCTCACTGGCAATGATCTATGCTGATAAACATGGCTATTCCATACATCCGAACCAGGTAAATCCCAGAAGTGTCGCAAGTACTCGCTGAAATGTGACATCTCCACCAGTCTCTCACACATTGTGTTGAATCTGTGTTTGATTTCAGGAGCTGCTGGCTCATGGTATCTCCAACACAGTGTCCTCCTTTTTCACCTGCTTCCCAAGCTCAGCCACGCTAGCCACCACTAACATACTGGAGAGTGCTGGCGGACACACGCAGGTACTTCACATGATATACAATAGCTTTTGAGCATCTTCAGTTTTGTTACACTCACTAGCTACTGGTAGGCCTTTTGCAATCAAATTTCAATACCTAAGTCACAGAAGCACATATGGGTAATATTGGGACATCCAGTGAGTGTCTTCTATGTGTCTTATCCTGCAGCTCTCCGGCTTGTTCACTAGCCTGGTTGTCCTGATTGTCCTGCTGCTCATTGGACCACTCTTCTACTTCCTGCCTAAGGTGTGTTTATACATGCGTATCTGCATAAGCATTTGAAGTGTGAAAGATAGAGAGAGAGCTCACCTCATCCTTTACCTCTCTCCTCAGGCAGTACTGGCATGCATCAACGTCACCAGCCTCAGGCAGATGTTCCTGCAGTTCCAGGACTTACCCGAGCTGTGGAGGGTCAGCAAGATTGACTTTGTAAGACCACTGATCGGTGAAGAAACATAAAGTATTTATTCTGCATTGTAAGCCCCAATTCACAAGGAAAAGAAGCACAAGAGAATAAAAGGAAGGTGGCTAATTAGCTCCATAGTTACCGTTAGGTCAACAACTGATCCCTAAAGTGCAGCTCATTAGTATTATTATTATTATTATTATACTGCTTAGGCTGTGCAGAGTCAGATTGCCAGGCAATCAGAGGAAACTGGACTTCGTTATTCTTGTGATTATTTTTGGTTTATTTTCATTTTTTTATGCAGTCTGTATCAGCTAGTGTTTCTGCCCACTGATAGATTGATGATGGATGTATCTTTAAACAGCAACTGCTGTGTCACAGTAGCAAGGTTATAAATGAACACTGTTATAGCCAATGAGCTATTAATCAGGCAATAGGATCATGAGCGAGTAGAGCACAGGTACTGTAGCACATGAATCACATTCTTCCTCTATTTTTACACACTCCTTACTTGGCTGAAACTTCAGATCCTGCCCTCTGGTAGGAGATATGCTGCCACTGTGTTTAAAACAAACAGGAGCAGGGCCAGCTTCATCCCCTAACCCCCTAACACACACACACACACACACACACACACACACACACACACACACACACACACACACACACACACACACACACACACACACACACACACACACACACACACACACACAATGGTACTACTGTTAATGCTGTAAATACTATACTACACAAAGCAACGCATACTATAATATAGTATAAATTATTATTCTTTTTTTTTCTTTTAGTAATCTTTACTTTTAACATTGTATCTCTTGTTCTGTACGGTACGGTGGTGTTTATTTGATTTATTTATCTACCTAGTGTCTTGACCGTCATGGTGACGATCCAAGCAAAACAAATTTTCTCTTTGTCGACAGTAAAGAAGATCTATTTGTCTGCAATCAGCAACAATGTTCACTGGCATGCCTCCATTGTTAATTGTTACATCCTGCCACGGGAAGAAGTTATTATGACTGTGTCTTTGTGTAGATGGTCTGGGTGGTAACCTGGGTGTCTGTAGTGGTACTCAACGTGGACCTTGGTCTCGCCATTGGGGTGGTTTTCTCAATGATGACCATCATTTGTCGTACACAAAGGTACATTTTTTCATTTTCCTATATCTACCTATATATGTCTATATATTTCCTATATCTGCAAAAATACTATCGTACAATCTGATGCAACCAGATGCCAAATGCTCTAATGTAAGAAACCATACTGTACAAAATTAAATGTTTTAGTTCAAGTGAGAACATCACAAAAGCAAGCAAATATTAAGCATTATTATAACAATAATAAAGAGGTATACACAACCAAATAAATCTTATAACTGACATGTGCATCAACAGTTTTATATTTATTTAAGTTATTTTAATTATACATTGATGCTTAAATATTTTGTGTAACTGATTCGAATTATCTTACATTACCTAAACTAAAAATGAATCACTTGATACTTCAGTTAAAATGGATGTCCCCTGGTTCAACAGGGCCGGTTGTTCAGTGCTCGGCCGGGCCAGTAACACAGAAATTTACAGACCTCTGGAGAACCACAGCAAGGTGAGAGCATATTCTATTGTTTTATACTTGGATATTTTAAAACAATTTTAATGTGTGCAAATAAGCAATCACTTATTTTAAAATCCGACAGTCTCAATTTCTTAGGGCAACAACAAGTGAAAATTAAGATGAGTCCTGTATTTCTTCCAGTGCTATGAGGTGCCGGGAGTGAAGATCCTGACTTACAATGGGCCTATTTACTATGGGAACCGTAGCTTCTTCAGGGAGGAGATGAGCAGGCTGTTGGGCCTGACGCCAGAGAAGATCCGCAGCCGGGAGAAGGCCAGAAAAGCCCTGGAGAAACGGGAGAGAGAGGCCACCGTCAACACTGTGGTACGACCGCTGCATTCACTGAGTGAGCCGAGTCCAATATTACTCATCTCGCTGCAAAATGTCTTTATATCTTATGGTGTATGTTGTGTTGCATCATTTATCAGGAAAGAGGTATTTCAAACACATCCTTTTCTTCGGAAAATGAGTTCTTTAAATCTGGTAAGTAATGGACTCTGAGTGGATTATAATTGTATCTATTTGCAATATATTATATTCTTTTGCTGCAGATAATAAAGTAATTTGTCTGTTTTCTCTGCAGAAACATCTGAGAATGACATCCAGGCAGTGTTAATCGATTGCAGCAGTGTGATATTTGTGGATGTTGCTGGAGCAAGATTATTCACACAGGTTAGTCTGCTAAAGTAAGATGTCAAATGTCACAGTATGGGGCGATCTCCATGTCAAGCTGCATCATATCAATATGATTGATTGCTTTCACCTTTTTCAGATGTGTACTGAATGCCAGAAAGTTGGAGTTCATATATATTTGGCAAACTGCAATGGTAAGGCCTGTGTATTATATTACCTTCATAAAGGCTCTCTCTGACATATTATTTGATTAAGCTACTTCATGGGAAATACATTTGACCGTCTTTTATTAATTATATTTATTAAGATTAAATTGATTGCAGTGTATCCTCATCAATGATTTCCCTCTCCTTAGAGAGTGTCTTAAAGATCCTCACATCAAGTGGTCTGATGAACTACATGAACCCTCAACACATTTTCGTCACTGTTCATGATGCCGTGATGTATATCGAACAGCAGAAGGTAAGCTGCAGATGTGCTCATAAATATATAAAAGACTTTGATTTTTAACTACTTAGATCGTTGTACAAATGGTGATACTGCTTCTGTATTCTGCAGGAAAAATGTCCAGAGAACACCATGACTGTTTGGGTCTGAGGCAAATGGACAGTGACGATTCATGCTTCCATCAACCAAGTGCCTGGGACTAAGACAGCAGAGAGTATTGGACTTCTAACGTTTCATTTCATGAATGGAGACTATGTCTCTCTGCTGTATATGAGCACTCCAGCATTTGGTCCAGTTTGTACTATACCAGTGTTTTAAAGAAGCAGTAGCCTGTTGTAGCACTATGTGATGTATTACAATATTTATCACATTACAGTGTTTCCAGTTTTCTTGTAGATATATTGGATTCGCCCTGGCACACTTTAAATCTGATATTAGAAAAAAAAAAGTCACAAATTCCAAGGATTATAAATCATGCAGATATTGCCTGCTCTTACTCTAGAACAGACAATGTAGTCATTTAGTGTTAATAAATCTAAAAAAACAACAACAAATATCTAACATGTTATGGCTATACAAATGTGCATGATTAGGAATTATCTTTGTTTAAAAATGTTCTGTTTCTTAATTTCATATATGCTGGAATATTAATATGGTAATATTTATTTTGTTTTTCTGAGAGATTAATACACTGTAAGGTGCACTGAATATATATTTTTTTTAAATATTTATATCTTATGTGCTTGAATATGCAACTGTGTACAGTAAATGCCATCCCATACTGCATTAAAATGTCTTTTTACTCCAGAGGGACTGCACAAAATATTTTATGAATTACTTTTGTATTTGTCAACCGATGCGCCATCCAGTGGCTTTTTGACAATAAATATATCTCCATAAACTGAACTTAAGAGTCTTCCATTTACTAAATTTGCTAAATACATTTGAGAGCTATAGGTTTCTATACCAGTATCTTTTGTGTCTCTAGTGTCTAAGTGTGATTACAGTTTAGGGGGAAACACAGTTTGGAATGTGAGGCATGCCCCCTTGTCAGATTTTGAGGAGAGAAGAAGAGCAGTCTTTGTATGTGGGAGTAGACCTGTGTCTCTCCTGCTCAGATTTAATGAAAAGTCAAATATAGGATTTAAATGACAGTGAAAATAGAAACAAAATACTCAATTGCTATTTTTTGTATTACAAAGTTACACTTGATAAGGTGTGACCAGCCCTGAGTCTTTGATCCAGTCCTGCAGCATACATCTCTCAACATGCATCAAAGCAACATTAGTGCCAATTTCTGTGTGATTTCATACCAGAATATAATAAACCTCATAAATGGCAGGTTATGTTGCCAAATTAGACCAAATCCAATACTTTAATTTATGTGTCCTTTAATTGTATAATTTCTAAATGAAATGTCTAAATTAAATGGTTAAATTAAAATGAAATTTTTAGGACATTTTACAGAAAGGGTGGTACAGATGATGAAGAAAAATAATAATAAAAAATCTTGGTCTGATTAGGAAGCACCCACTCATTATATATTAAGTCACATGTAGTTGGTAATTTGTACATTGAAATGAAATACTTAGTTTTCAGTGTGTAGATTTGTGGGTCAAACTACACATTAGCATATTAGATCCTTCATTAAAAACTTGATATTGAGCTCATATTCCCTGTATACTACCAGATTACATAACACTTTCAAAGAAATGTCCCTAGAATTAAGAGTAACAAAGCAACTACTTGAAAATTACTGTTTGAGTAAGGGATCTATAAAATAAAGTGTTTCTTCATCATTTGCTCACTCTTTAGACAAATGATGATAAAGTAAATATATTGAGTAGGCACCAACTAAACATTTTTCTGCTTCATGTTCTTATAACTTGTACTTTTTGTGTAAAAAGTGATCAAATTAATTATTTAATACCTGCAAATACCTCTACTAAAATAACATGCTACCTCATTTGTTGATCCAATGTGCACATTGTAACATTAGTTACTGTTATAAGGAGTTAAAACGAGTTTTACCAGAGGTTATACCCGCCAGTTATTTACTGAGCGTGATGCCTTACCTTGCCACCATGCCGCCCTCTGCTGTCCAACAGCTTAAGGTTTCTCCTCACCACAATCCTGTTACCTTGACCTGATAAAACTATATGTAGTGTGAGTTCAAAACCAGGACAGAAAAGAAAAAAAAACTAATTATTTCCTTGCTTGATGTTGGATAGCCAAGTTATTAATTTTTTTCCAGTGCATATTTCAAAGAGGCCTCTAGACACTGTACCCTTTGGGTTTTCCCTTTAAAGCTCAAGGAGTATTTCACTAATTGGCAGGAAGTAGTCCACTTCAATTAGAACATGGTACACAAGACTCTGGCCAACTGTTTACTAAGCCAGATTCTATAGGCAGACCTACTAATTCACACACACACACACACACACACACACACACACACACACACACACACACACACACACACACACACACACACACACACACACACACACACACACACACACACACACACACACACACACACAGGCATACAAGAAGTAAACCTGCAAACTCTGGGGGCCTGTACTACAAAGCAGGATTTGTATTAGGAAGATAACTTCAAGTTTAACCCTGGGTTATGAGATGCTGGTTAACTTTTTACCTGGATACATCACCATGGTAACTTATGCTCCACACCTTACTGTGGAGCAGGTGATGTTCAAGATAACAGATGAACCTGTATAAAAGCACCACCTACTGAAATTGGCATCGGCATTCCTAGAAGATCCTATAGAGATCAGTGTGAGACTAGTGAGAGGGTCTTTGAAAACCCTCAAATTTTCCCTGAGTATATGAAAGAAATACATTATCAGAAGCTGAAAATGGCATATTTAATTAAAGGTCATCCCTTTACAGCACATTATGGAAATATTCAAACAGCATCGATGTCACAGTTGGATGATCTTTCTCTCCATCATTAAGTCCTTTCAAATGCACATTGATGCTACATTTACTTTACTTTTCAATTTTGCTCTTATCTTGTGGAAGTACTTTTAACGCCAAAGGCTTTTTGCAGATGACTTGTGGCCACCAGTGTTGAGGTAAAGTGAACTGGATCAGTCCGGGACTCCTGGAGGTTTAGGGTGTTTGCATTGTGCTATAGTTGGGGGTCCTCAGCATCCGCCTGAGAAAATAAGAAATGTAAATGGCCTATTTAAACCCTGATCATTTAAACCACAGATATGTCAGTGTATGTGACTGGTTGTTTTACTGTTAACTCTGCATAGAACAGTGTGTAAGTGGGTGGTGGCAGCAACAGCAATGTAATTAATATATAATGACTACATTTTAATAGCAATCCAATATTTCAGCAGTGTCATATTTAAATGTATCCTGTACAAATATTCCTTGTTGGGAGCAGCTGCAATGATGATTATACATTTACAGATACGAGCGTCATGAATAACATTTACAGAGCCTATCGCTGATCTGCAGCTACTCAGGAAATATTTCTGAAGCAGAGCTGTGTTTGTTTAAAATTCTTGAACTTTAGATTACAGACTCATGGCCGGGTGCTGTTTGTTCAGTCTATTCTTGAAGGCTTGAACACTCCTGGATGAAATGTTTCCACCAAAAGATGGTGGAAGGCTGTTCCTTGTTGCTACAGCATATTGGAGGAAGCTCCACTCAGGCCACTTGATACACTAGACATAATGACAGGGAATGATGTGGTGGCAGTCAGATCTTTAGCCTTTTCCTGTTTTTGAACAGGCACTGCAGTTCATCTGATTGATTTAAACTCAAAGTTGTCTCCTGGGATCCTGCATGTGAGTCCTTTAGGGAGTATTGGTGAATTGTAGTGTGTACCAGTAGCCTGTAGTGAGGCTTTGTTCTCTTTTAGAAAAATTTCAAAGAGAAATCAAAAATCAAAAACTGACTTAAAGCAATCAAACTTGTAGTCTAAATATGACATGGTGATAAAAAACAATATCAATAAGGTTACAGAAAGCCTTGTTGTTTATGAATCTACCTAGACACTTTGTTATTGTCAACATAATAATAATTTTAGGCTTTTCAAAGCAGAGGATGATTCAACTTGTGTGGCATTTTTGTGATAGTTTGTTTCCATCTTGTGGTGAAATGTTGGAATGACAGCCTCTTAGCAGATTCATTATTCTGAACAGTGTTGGCAGAAGTATTCAGATCCTTTAATATAGAAACGTAAAAATACTCCATTTCAAGTAAAAGTCCTGCATGAAAATACACAAAAAGTACATAAGTATTAGCTAAATCAGCTTAAAAGGATACAAGAAAAACTAAAAAAAAAAAAAAGATCCGTGTAACATTAACAGATTGTTAATACTGAAGCATCAGTGTGGCCTGGCATACAATTTGGCAAAACAGCTTAATTCATTGAACTGTAGCCAGACATGCAGGCCTACTGCTGCCATTAAGTTATTGTCAGGTTGCCAGGTTTTTGTTTTTACTTAACAAAGTTGTTATTTCTTATGAGACGTAATCATTCACTTACTCCATATGCCAACATGCCTATTTTAAAGAGTTGTACATTACTTGCGGATGAGAGGGTTTAAATCATCAGGTCCATGGTGCGAAGAGCTGAAACCAAGGAAACTGCTGCTTACCCTTGCACCTCACATAGATAGCGAGCAGCTGCATTCAAGGTCATTGGTGCATTTGAATTTAGCAAATGACTCAGTGAATTCATTTCTATGGGACCATAGTGTAGAAACATGCAGGAAAACAAAAGTAAGCAGGTAGGTAATACTTGATTTTTAGGTCACCACTATCAGGGATTGGAGGTGGTGATGCTCCAACAGGTTGGAACCAGCCTGTGTCCCAACTTACACCTTTTAAAGTGTAAACTTACCCACCTGCTGTGTGTGATTTTTCTGTCCTACTGTCACCAACTGGTGAATCAGAGGTGACCAAAGTGACATGTCAATCACTCACTAAGTGGCCAAATGAGGCAGGCGGCCACAGATGGCCAAAAGTCACGAACAAGAACACTGAAATGAGAAAAGTGTTTGTGTGTTTGTTCCTTTAGAGTTGTGCCTCCTCATGTTTTGGTGTCATTTAATGTTAGATTTTCTTGTTTAATGAATTTGTTTTAAATACAGCGTTTCTTGTTTTGCATTTCAACTTTCTGACCCTAAATTACCCTCATAGTTATCATGCATATCAAGCAGTACTAATGTGCAAGTAACTAGTAGCGAGCTGTAAAATAAGTACAATATTTCCTGCTGAAATAGTATAGTGGAAGAATGAAATAGTATATAATGGAAATAGTCAAGTAAAGTATGAGTACCTCAAAATTATACTGAAGGACAATACTTGAGTAAATGTATTTATATTAATTAAGTGTAAGAAATCTGTCACCAGAGTAACAAAAATAGTTGAAATTAATAAACCTTGTATATCTTTATGGTGATGCACATGTGATGTGCATAACACATGTACATCACACCATCAGACACAATTTAAACCTGCAACTGCATTTTTGTTCTATTTTTAAAATGCAATATACAGAACATAAATAGATGACCCATACTGTTTTGACTCAACCAAGCACACAGATAGCATTGTCTTGGTGGAAAGTCCAACGAAATACTGCTAAAAGGGAAACTATAACCAGCGCTCCAATTGTCATTCAGCATTTGCCAAAACAACATTTGGAGCGCTGGTCATCATTTCCCACCACAAATAAGGCAACTGTCAGCAAGTGCATTGGCATAGCAGTACAGTGTGGACCTTTGTTTTGGTCATCCCTGTCATTGAAAAACCCCTCGCCACCAATCTGTCAATATCACCCAGCCAACAAAACATAAACAAGAGCAGTGTCATCGAAACCGTGTGCCAACATCAGCTAATGTGACCCAAGTGATGTCATTCCTCATAATTAGTCAAAAATATTTGTCATCAAGAAGAAATTAATTTTAATGTCTTTGTACAGGCAAATACACACACACACAATCATGTGGAAAAAACAATCATGAGACAGGATTAAAAATATTTGACTCATCACTTGGCAAGAAAAAAAGTAACCACAGTACTCATAGAAAAATTACAGTTAGACTGAAGTGCTACCAAAGAGATGGACACCTTTAAAAAAGCTTGAAGAAGAACAAACAAAAAGAGCAATAATAATTTCAACTGAATGAATGCAATAGAATTATATAGCAAAACGCATCTCTTTAAAATGGAGTGGGCAGGATCTGTTCTTCAGCCTGTCCTAAAAAAATTACAATCCATAGCTTGATAATTATTACAGGCTATTCTTTAATCACTGTATTCATTAAAATACATTCAAAAATACATTCATTGTTAACAGTGCAATATAGAGACTCACTTTATAACCTTTATATACATTTTTGCATACATTCCAAAACATTGTATAAACAAATATTTCACAAGTAATGTAATAAAAGTAATAAAATCATGGGCATTGTTCTTTTTATAGGGAGATTGAATTTGATTAATGAGCTTTCTTGCTGTGAGGCAACAGCGCTACCCACAGCTCCGTGATGCAATCCTTTCTTTATACACATTTTTAATCATGAAGCTACTAACTTGGAACTTTCAATTTTATGTTGGATCAAGACAAACTACTTTTAACCTGTCTTTGAGCTTTTTTCAGATATGGATGCTCTTTTCCTTAAAGGGTCCAATACAGTGAAGATATACAGAATGTGATTGAGACACCAAGGTACACACATAGACAAGCTGTATATTTGGTGGAATAAATATCAGTAAGTCATAAATAAATTAATTTTAAGACTGAAATAAATTATTGAATTTATACATCATTCAAGTACAGCAACAAGGGTATTGTGTGCTAGAAACAATTATGATGGGACTTTATAAATAAATTGCAAACAAGTACTGCTTTACAATGTCTTGTATGAATTATTATGTGCGTCCAAAGGTACATCCCAGCCAAGACACTCTCTGTAGTATTACTATTTAATATCCGCTGGCTATACTTAGGCAGTGTAGAATTTTGAGCTAAATGCTAACGTCAACATGCTAACATGCTCACAATGTCATGCTGACATGCAGATGTTATTTATATTCACCACTGTGATTATATTTACCACCTTTGTTTGGCATGTTAATCTGCTTACATTTGCTAAATCATACAAAACGAAGTAGCCTATAGCTGGGGGTGATGTATTTGGATATAAACCAAAGTATCGGTCACATTGGAATTCTGACCCGATGGTGTCATTAAATAAAAAGTGCTTGATAGTTTATGGTAAACCACTCAATTTTACTAAACAAACAAAATGGTTGTTCCAGAGAACAGTCTGGGATCATCAAAATCACTAAGGGTTATTCCCCTGGCATCATGGACATCTGCACATTTAATGGGATACCCATCGAATAGCTGCCAAGATATTTCATGAAGACCAATTGTAAGTAAATGTAAACAAGCTGTTAAATACAAAAGGTTATTTTTTTGTCTTAATTTGACCTTAAAATAACACTATTTCCCCATCTGTCCTCACAACAATGCAGCAAAGACACAAGAACAAGTTTCATTGGCTGGTCATGCACTTGAACCTGTTCTTGAAATAGAAAACTTCGTTATGAATGTTACTTTCAGCACCAGACGAGGAGTAGCGAAATTTTTCGTAGGCTTTTTGAGAGTCTGTTTTAGACCAGGGTAGCTGAATCTTTGACGTGTGGTTTATAATGACATCATGACAGGAGCCAATGTGGAGGGAGCCCAGCGCATCAATGAAGAACTCTGTGGTATGAAAAGAAACAATTTTTGCATTGTTTCAATCTAAAGTAATTCAAGAATATCATCAATATTAAAGATACGAAATATATCTAACAAAAATGCTGGACCATGGGTTGGTTGATATGTCCACTCTCATATTTTAGATTGGATTCCGGCTGAAATAAGTAACGTATGAAAAAGCAGTAAAATCCTACCCATCTATAGGTCATAGACATAGAGTGATATAGAATATAGGGACCTGGAAATGTGCATAATAGGATGGCTTTAACATATTGATAGCAAATAATGACAGATGGACTCACCCAGGTGGGCTTTTCTTGCCAGGCGGGGGTTAAAGCCCACTTGCTGCAACTTGTATGTCCTCCCCATGAAGAAGTTGATAACAGCATCAGCTACCACGCAATTGGGAAATCCTTCGATGACATGGTGGTAGCCTTTTCTAATATGCAAACAGTCCCCCTCTTCTCCTCCCTCTTCCACTGAAATGGTGTGACGATAGGTTGCAGAGTAACCCGTCACCTCTCTCACAGCACCACCAACCTGGAAATATTAAAAAAAAGCAAAAATATGAAGATATATGAAGAAAATACTAAATGCAAGAAATAAGAGTGGGCCTCATTCACCGACCAGTTATTTTCTTCATAAAACCCACTTATATAGCTTTAGGGAAGATTCTGACATTCACCCATGTTGTCTTATGCTGCATTTGTTTTTGAGTAAGAATAAAATCTGCCCACGCTCAAGAGCCATCAAAACAGTTGGTTTGGATGCGACTCATGTTTCCCTGGCAAGACCCCAGAGCGCCTCTTGGTGGGATTGTGGCGCTTTCACCCCTCACTGTGCAGAACTTTATGATTGGGAACCAGCTTCAACCAAGCCAGGTGTCTGTATTAACGTGAGGGGGTTTCCTAATAATAATAAAGCCAAAATCAATGTACAGGCCTTAACGTCCTCTTGTCAACATCCTTTTGACAAGAGGAAGCCAGAAGCTGAAGGAAGTAAACTAGTGTTTGAACCACTGAAGGGAGCTGCTACAGCTTCTCTTTTGAGTGTCACACATGGCCTTAACCTATAAGCTCATGACAAACTGACCTGGACCGACAAAGTAGAGACAGTTTTGACCAACTTAAAGACTCTAGGGTTACCCGACTCAAATAAACAATATTCCAAGTATGATTAGGTGCAAAATAATTGGTTAATGACATCAGTTTCATTGCTAGAAAAAAACAACAACCTGTGGGTTACCATTATTCCAAATTTGGAATAATTTAAGGAATGCCTCTGTGTTTGCAATATGCATACCAACCACAACGGCTGTACAACCATTAAGGCCAATAGTATTGTATCAGCCTCTAACACTGTTAGTTCCACATGAAGCATTGTTTTGGCTGCTGGAGCAGAAAACGGGTAATGTGGTGGAATAAAACCACACAACAACATCATTAACCAACATCAGCAACCTTCTCTAGACAACATCTTTACCTCCCACTGTCTGCAAAAGACACAACATCCTGAAGGACTCATTCCACCCTGCCCTTCGCATGTTTGAACTGTTGTGTTGGGGTTTAGCCTTTGCCTCTCCTTTTCCTCGCATTTCCTGCTTTCCCTTCCTAGTTCATGTTTGTCTCAGTCTATGTTCCTGGCTGTGGTCTTTGGCTTCCTCCTCCTGCCTTGGTGTTGCTGGGGGTGGACTCGGAGTTCCCGCCTCCTGCCTGCCCATTTGATCACCTGCAACTCATCTCCAATCAAACCACTGCAGCATTTAACCAGGGCAACCGACACAACATGTTGCCCTTATCGGCTTTACAGCACCACCGGGTTAATAGCTGTTAGAATAATGTAATAAGTTATACCATATTCTCTTTTACACTCTTTACTCATTTACACGCTTTTATTCTTTGTACTGCATACCATGATCGTATAAGTTTGTGTGTGTGTGTGTCTTGTTCTGCACTGAGTTATGTTCGAGAAAGATGACATTAACGATGGACATGTTGCAGCTGGCGACTTCAGCAAGATGTGAACCTTCCTTCAACTGCTGAACAGATGTTGTTAATCTGTTGTGACATCATACCATATTTGGAGAGTTGCTGCTGTCTGTAGCCCCAACCTTTAGAGCAGCAACTTTCATGTAACTAGGGACCACCCTAAGGAAATAAAAAGAGGGTTCGGCAGAGAGATGTTCAGAGCGAGTAAAAAATCTTAATCCTTTGTCTTCTCCTCGTGTGTTTTTAATGTTTTGGGGTGACTGAACCTGGCAACAGCCACTTAATATCTCAAGGCAATCTTAACTCTGAACTGATAACACAGCAACATTAACGTGCAAAAATCTCAGTGAACACTTTTACTGCATTATGTGCAATATAGACTATAGATAGACCATGCATAGATGCATGTAACTTAAATTCGAAGTGGACTTTTTATCTCTTAGTGTATAGGTTGGTCCTGTGTGTATGTTATAAATGTGGTGTGTAGAATGTGAGCTGAAGTGAATGAATAGAAATAGTTATTATCTTTTATACTTTTGAGCATGGTCCTTGCGTGCACCTGCATTTTGTTGTATGTTGACAAAGAATCTTGAGTCACATCCAAATGTCACCATTGAACATTACACAATGCTAAAGTACCAGTGCATGTCCAGACTTGACATGCATCCCAGCTGTAGATGGCTCAAGCTGCAAAGATCCTATAGATTTCAGTAATCAGAGTGTGCATTAGACAGAAGCACTAAAATTGTAATGAGACTTTTTGATCATTTATCAGCACAGGCTGCAGAACTCAAAAAAGAAAAAGCCTGTACATTAGTTAACCGTTTACAGTGAAAGCTAATATGCTTTTTCCAACATGTCATTGTTTCACTAGAAATTGGGCAATCAGGGGAATGGCTACAACTACAGGTAAAACAATACCGCACATAGATCTGATATGTGAATAGCTAATCAATTACCAAAACAGCAATCACAGAGACGCATGATTCAGTTTCTAGAGGAAATGACCTTGCAGACTGCAACACACTGCCATACACAAGAAAACACATGTTTTTAGTTTCATTTGATGCAGTCATTTATCAGAAAACAGGTGGAAGCTATTCCTCTTCTCCTGTGTTTGGAACTCAGACAATGGAAATCATTTCAGATATGAGGACTTTGACTTTTGGTCAGGGTTGCCCAACCCTGCTCCTAGGAATTCTGCCACTCCAGCACACCTGATTCTAATTTTTACAACAAGCCCCTAACAAACTTCAGCTACTTGAAAACAAGTTGATAATTTGACTGAATCAAAGTAAAGCTGAATAATGATTTCATATAAAAGAACTGTATATTTGAAGGATGTTACAGGTAATCCAATTTAGTATGACTATTACTCATATACAAATGATTTTTGTTTCGATCTTTAATGCAATCCTATCCTAGCACAGAACGACATGAAAACATGTTATATAGCTGACTTAATCCGTCTTATTCTGCCCAGTTTCATGTCAAAAACACATTTTCTTTACGAGACTTTACTGTGTGCTCTTTAGAGCAGATATACACTTTTACTTTGTGATTTTAACATAAACTGAAAATATTCTACACCAAGAACAACATTTTCAAAACAGAAACTACCACTAAACCACGGACAAGGTTCTTGCCTATTGCATTAATACAAATGAGAGTACAAGCAGGACCTAAAGGCCTATTGCCATTTAATGTCTGCCCTCATACAACAATTTTTTTTTTTTTAAACGAAGGTTCCATACAGTTTGGCATTTGATGCAGAGACTTCCTAACAGGTTTCCTCATACCCATAAACTGGTATGAGTGCCCAAACCTGAAGGGCAACAAGGCTACAGATTGCATTGATATGTTTAGTACGCACAACACATTGCACTGACCGTACAGTTTCAAAAACAATTATTCCCCATACATACAAGTGTTGGCCCTTCCCCTACCCTTCATATCTGACACTGCATCTGTACAAACTCTCTGCATTCTTAGCAGTACATTGATGAAGGTGACAATACACTTTGTCCCCTCTCTTGTATGGAATACTGAAGGGTAGGGATTGGAATCGGGAACTGGTTCCTGTAGAGAACCGGTTCTGTGTGTTTCAATTCCATGGAATCATTTGGCAGTTTATCTAATGATTCTCTTCTCGATTCCAACGCACGCTCGATTACAGCAAGCATGACTAATTCCATGATGACGTTTAGCACGTCGCAGACAAAAATGGCACCCACCAGATTTAAATGCACCAAAGTTTGGCTTCACTTTATGAAAAAAAGATGGCAGTCATTGCAAAATGGACATAACCACGTTGGGAGGGAACACAACAAATATGCACAAACATTTGCGCACACAACATGGAACAACGTTAATGGAGTGTCATGTTTTTGACGCTTCGGAGTGATACATCTCAACCCAGCAGCAGCTGCAGTAGCCAAGTTTTCACCTCTACGGTTACGAAAGGCAACTCTGGTAAGTAGCTATCCCACTGCCTATGTGCTTATTTGTAAAACATGCTATAACATTAGCGTTGATAAGATAAATATCCTTTAAGATAAATTAGAATCGATAATCTAATCGTAAAAATCGTATCAATTCCCATCCCTACTGAAGGGGATGAATTCACAAAGAGATTGGCTTTTTGAGTCATGTGAGGTTGTTTACATACTTGTGCATATAACCTCAAAATTCATATTGCTATTAACAAAACACAGAAATTAAAAAATTTGAAATTAAATAGGTGGAAATCCCTTGCATTTTATGAAAATGATGAGCTAGTGAAATGATACTTGCTTCCTCAAAACAAGTTACACTCAGCGGCTAAACTTCACGGGTGTGTTAACACCATCATATCAGCGACATAATCTTTGAAAATAGGACCTAAAGACGAAGCAAATACCATTTTGAAGTAATTTTTTTTAAATGCCACTATGAACACCAGAATGATTATGGCCAGAAATATCTATTTAAATGGTCATTTGGGCACCCAACTATTATTTTAAGACAGACTTAAAGTGAATATATATGCTTTAAAGAGAATAACATAAGCCTGCTGGGGCTTCATTCACATGCAAGCATACTGTAAAATACATTGCATAATGAATCATTGTTTCTAATAGGAATTGGACAATGTGGAAATGAACTGTTTAACTGACAGACAAAGAAATCAGTTGTTCACACATTCAAACACAGTCAACAGCTCTGTGTTAAACAGTTAAATACAACAACAGCTCTGACGGCTGTTGCAGCACACCAGCCATCCTTTAACATCAGAGATCTCAAGAATCTACAAAAAAAGGGTCTTGAGAGACTGCTAAAGGGTTTTTCATTCAAGTCTTCATAGTATGAAAACTTAAACATAGGCACTATTAGAATATAGTCCTCTGCTTGTCAAACAATTCAAATAGATCCATGTTAAGGTTCTGTTGAGGCTATGCATGGTTTTGAATTAATGTAAGTGTCATAATGTCAACTGAAGCAAAAAAGTTCTTACAAAAAGCAAAAGGGGACGTTAGCTTGGAGCATACCCATATCTGGTGATATGATATACCCGAGGCAGTTAAAAAGCTATAATAAAACAATAAAACGGTTCACTACAGCAGCAAACGACATCCATGAAATACCTGCCCGTCTGTCGGAACATTTTATAAACAGTGTTATGGGAATTTCTAAGTCTGGCTCTTGTGTATTCGTCTCAGGTCCCTCAGACTGCTGCAGATGCAGACTAAAGCAGGATGTCTCGGGTGTGAACGTCACTTCAGAGGTCAGAGACAGATCTCATGCAGCAGACAGCGGGTGTCGGGGGACAGTGGCATCAAATAAAGGGCTCTTGTTTGAGTCCTGGGTGGGACGGTATAATGCTGATGTATAAATGTCTTGCTTAAACCACCATTTCTTTGTCTTACTGTACAGAACTTGTCTGGCTACAGGCTAAGTCTGGTCAGTCTGACCTTTCTTTGCAAAGGAATAAATCTAACATTCATGTCTATATTTCTTTTATTCACCACCACAAGCAGGAAAAATTCCCATGACAACAGCTAACTGGAAATTCAGACATCTCTGGTTTTGGATTTCTGACAGATAGACGTGGGTGCTTAATTATGGAAAGCCATGCAACTGATTAGCAGTATATCAAATCAATATGTCACTAGCGGCCAATGATGTCAAGTCAGGATTGAGGAGATATGTAACAGTAATGAGGACTTCTGTTTTTCTGTTAGGCCTGTCTCACCAGATCCAAGGTAGTCTTCTCCAGGATCTCCACCATCTTCTCCAACTTGGTGTTTGCAGTGAAGATAAAATCATCGTCCACCCAGAGCACATACTTGGTGGTCACTTGAGACAACGCCAGGTTTCTTCCCGCAAACCAACCCTGTACACATGAATCCAAGCGGATTATCAGAACTGCTGGCCTTGTGGATGGATGATCCACTACACTATTAGGTAGCATGTAAACGGGCTTTATTCTAATACAAAAGAAGTGAGATTAACAGACATCTGCAGCCGTCTGGGAAGAATACAGCCGAATCAATAGGGTCCTCTGCCATCTGCTCTTCTGTGCTCCGCTTTAAACATTTCTAGATACATATGCATGAAGAACTAATTTACATCTTTTTAATGAGGTTTGAAAGTTGGCTTCTCTTCAATTTTTTACTTTATCTTTGTTTATGGCGATCTCATCCTCCATTGTGCATGACTTAGTGACAAAAGTGTAAGCTACAGATGTGTTATGTCAAGGTGTTCCCCACTGTAAATAGTCATGTTAAACTGACCTAAACATTCCATATATATATACAGTATATATATATACAGTATATATATATATATATATATATATATATATATATATATATATATATATATATATATATAAATAAATGTATACACACACACATACACCCCCACAGGAGCAGAAGAGGCATTATAAATTATTAATTACAGCAAAGGATGCATTTTGATATACTTCAGGATCAACACACATTGTTGTGTATGACACTTCATAGAGACGTACTCAAACTTCTTTACCTTTCCAAATGGCATGATGAAATGTTCAATGTAAGGCCCGGTCACTGGTTGCGGGTGTTCATTATCATCTGCTATCACTATTGTGATAGTTGGATAATATTGCCGTATGCTGTCAATGAGACCTTTGAGCTTGTCATAGCGTAGAAAGGTCTTGGTGGCTACGGTGACACAAGCGCTTATATTGTACTCTGAAATGAAAAGAGAATACACACATTAGCCCATCAGGGATGATCACCTGTCCCACCGATAAGCTACATTTAATTCAAATAATACATTGTGATGTAACTGCTCACAAACCTTGTTGATATCCAGAATTGTAAAGATTTGGGGTGGTTCTGTGGCCAATTTTAATGGTGAAAAATGACTGGTGACCTTCAGTTGCAAAGAGAACTGCATGACAAAACAGGGACTGTTAGAGGAGGAGGTGGGCGGAAATGAAGCATGGAGCATAACATACTGTTGGTGTCGTTGAAAGATATGCAGCCAAACCTTACTGCCTAACCCCAAACACATTTACTTTATTCTCTATGAATTCAATATTTAGCATTGTGAACAATTAATAATATAAATTATATATATATAGTGTCTGAAGGATAAGTTCACCTGTATCTGCTGTCCTAGGATGGAACTCCGTATTTGTATAGGTGACGAACTGCAGCTGCTTGTTCAGAGCAGAGAGAAGAGGACTCGAGAGAATCATGTGCTTGTCTCCTTCTCCTTTAGCAGAGACCATGTCCACTGTGGCAGCAACATCGAAAGTCCCCAGCGTTGCTGTCAAATATACCTGGTATACAATTTGTTACAATTACAAACCAAAGCCCTTGAGTCACTGCTGATTGCCAGCTGTGAATTAAGAGTCTGCGATCTGAAAATTCTAATATCAGTATGCTAACATGCTCACAAGCATAATGCAGGTATAATGTTCACCATCTTGTTTTACTGTATCTGCCTTCAGACCAACATTATCATCCTGGGTAATATAGTATAATCCTAAAAATTTAGGATTAGGCTAAAAATTTGAATGTCAAGTATGAAATTACCACATAGTTAGATCTTGATTTTTCTTTAAGACCCAAACCTGTGGAAAGAGAAAATCTTAATTAACAAACTGAAATAGCATATGCACCACTAGAGTTGAAGTTAAAATATGTATCCTCTATATCATGTATTGTATATATATATATATATATATATATATATATATATATATATATATATATACCCTTACCAGGAATGATTATAGTTTTGAGGGGTCGCACTTCTACACCCTGGGTAGGATACTGAAGAGGACTGTTGGCTTCAGCTATAATAGGTGCATCTGTGGGATTGTAGGACCTAAACATACAGAAAGGAAAGTCCTGCATTTCTAAACCACTGCAAAAAACACCATAGCTCTAATTACTTTCGGTAAATAACGACTAAAACATACACCGAACAAAAATATAAAACAAAGCTTTTGCTCTAAAATTTTCTTGAGTTAAAATATATGATCTAAGATGTGTTCTTTGGTTAAAATCCTTGTAAGGGTTGACCCTTGCGTATGTGTCAGGGCTACACTACTGATACACACACATGCATGACAGGATAGGGAATCTCGAGTTAGGACCCCTCCCCAGACCGACGGGTGTTTGTGTTCCTGGGAAAAGCTTTATAACTGTTGGTTTTCTTAGAGGGTTAAGTATTTGGAAAAGAATATTTTTGTAAATAGTTCAAAAGAGGTTCTTGAGACAGAGTCACCGAAGGCAGGTTTACGGGCACACAATGGAGGGTTTCTCCCGCATAGGAATTAGGGGATTGCTTGATGTGATCTTATGTTAGGCCAGTGGTTTGAATCATATAAGAGGATCCTTAATTTTAAGCTCTGCTCCTCTCCCCTTCCTTGTGTTTCGAAGCTGAAAGGGCTACACGTAGGGGCCCCTTGAGGGCACTTAAGAGCCTGTCAACATAGTCCAGAAGATCCGTGAGCACTACAGGCGGCGGATTAATGAACATGCTGCTGCCGGGAAAGTCTCAATTTTTACTTTTCTGACAGCAACCGGTTTAAAAAAAAAGCGTAGTCTTCTTCCTGCCTCGTATCTTAGCACTTCTACGCTAGGCTCTGCACCCCTGCACGACACGTGACAATACAAGCTTTTTGGCTGAGTATATTTGGGTCTTCTCTAATCCCTTATTTCAAATTTAGAACTCTGAATTCCTGTTTCATGTATGAATAAATATAGACCAACAAGGGTACAGTCGAACATAGGAGAAATAAAGCAGATGGCGACTGGGCAAGGACAAAGAATGTGTCAGTTTACACCTAGAATATAAACAATGACTTTAAATAGACAGCAATGTCAGTGCATTAAGGTGTGCGTGTGTAGGCTAGCTGTCAACTGATACTTTTCCACATAACTCAGTGACGTCTTTCCAAACATTCATCAGGCGCAAATCATGCGAGTCATATGACCAATCCTCACAAACTGTTATCTTTTTTTAATGACAGCTGAATAATACAACTTGTACTTTACCTCCTCTGAAAGCTGTTGTACTCCTGAGCTCTGTGACGCTTTACACCTTCTGGGTCTGGATGGGATTCTAAGAATGCAAGGTCGACCTTGTGAGCCCAAACACGCGGGAATAGCAGATTGGAGAAAGGCACGTGAAAGGACTCATCAGCCAGACATACGCATGTATTCATTGCCAAGCGACTGTATTGTGAAAAAAAAAAAGGTATTATTTGATTTGAGGAGGATCAAAATGACAATTCAGACCAGAATTTAAACAAAATAACAGGTATATCATCAAATAACGCACCATGCCACATCCTCCTTTATATGGTAGACACCTTCGCGATAGCCGCTAACTGCATCGTGAACTTTACCCTCCAGGAGTTTCTCTATTGCACTCCCCTGTCTCGGCTGTATGTTGACTCCTGAGCTGGTCCCAGGGATCCATGCATGAAACAGGACAAGCAGCACAAGTCCACTGATCACAATCAGTACAAGATTCCGCTTAGACCAAGCATGCATCTAGAATGAAGATTAGGAAAAACATGAAGCCATCACAGGTATTTGATCAGACTTTTTGTTGTTCAGAGCCAACTTAAAACATACATAGCGCTGTTAAGTCCTCGAATATATCGGTGTAAATGACTCTTAAGTAACAAGCAAATGCAGGAGACTGTCAAGCTAGGTTTGAGGTTATTCAGAAACAATGTCACCATAACACATGATGACTTGTGCACCACGGATGGTTGGACTCAAAAGCACGGCTCAAAAACAGTTCATGGTTTAGACAAATCTCAGTTTACTTTCCAGAAAAAAGGTTCAGTACACAGTAATCAGACAGACATGGCAAACAAATCCAAAAAAAGAACTAGGCAGCAGACAGGCAAAATCCAAAAACACAGAGAGAATCTGAACACGAGAGGGTAACAAAAGACTGGGACATAAGGCACTGAGGTACAAAATGAACTGGCACAGAGAGGAGGGAGAACACAGACTAAATACACAAGAGCTAACGAGACACAGGTGAATCCAATGAGGGCGGGGCAGACAATCAATCTAGGGGGAAAAACAAGGGGCAGGAAGTGAGGAGATGAAATGAGAGGAGATGTAAGTACCACAATAAAACAGGAAACACATGACCTCAAGGAAACTGACGAAATGTGTCACACCGGTCAGGCCCTAACCACAGTTGTGTGAAACGGAAATCTCACAACTAGATGCTGAAAATTTAGAATGTCTTTTTTAAGTGCATGAAATATCACATTGACATAAGTATTCAGACACTTTGCTTTGACTCTTGAAAATGAGCTCAAATGCCCCCCAATTCTCTTGATCATCTTTGAGATGTTTAAATGCCTTGATTGTAATCCACCCGTGGTGAATTCAATTGATTGGACATATAAGTCTGTCTATATAAGGTTTAGCAGGCAACAAATCACACTTTATCAGAGCTAAAAAAAAAAATCAAGCCATGAGAGCAAACTAACTGCGTACAGAGGTCCAACAGGATTGTGTCAAGGCACAGATCTGGGAAAGGCTTACAAAGACATTCCTCTCAGCATTAAATGTTCCTGGTCCTGGAGAGCTTTTGTTCCAATCAAGCAGTAACACACCTGATTCTTCTAATGAAGGTCCTTAGAAAGGGATCTAGTGGTTTATTAGTAGAATCAGGTGTGTAAGTGCCTGGTTGGGACAAAAACCTGCATCCGCAGTGGCTCTCCAGGACCAGGGTTGGAGAGCCTTGTCTTAAATGGAAGGAGTTTGCAACAACCAGGATCCCTTGTACAGCTGGCCGTCTGGCCAAACTGACCATTGGGGGGAAGAAGGGCCAATGGAAGGGTAACAATCCACCTATTTGGGCTTCATGGCAGACTGGTCAGACAGAAGCCTCTACTCAGTGAAAGAAAAGCAAAAATCTTTTTGATCAATTCATGGCTTTTCCCAATGACTTCATCACTAAAGCACGGAGCTCACTTCTGGGCAAAGTTCCCCCTGCCCAGGGTCACCATCTGTGTCAGCACACACATACACACTAGGGCTTTAATGATTCACAGACTCATGATTCAGTTCAGTGATGATTCAGTTTGTACCATGACTTTTGACCCACAGTTCAATACACCCCTTGATACACCTGCAAACATCCTCCAACTGCATGTCATGTAATGACCTTTCTACGGTGGTCGACAGGGGCAAGCACGCTGCAAACTGCAAAATGCTGCAAACACAGATATAATGCAAAGCGCAAAACACAAATGCATAAAACAAATGCAAAAAAAAGCAGAAGGACTTACAAACCCATAAAACACATGCAAAAGAAGATTGCTGCAATCAGAAACAAAGCAGAAGGACTTACAAACCCGCTAAACACATGCAAAAAAAAAAATGCTGCAAAAATCCAAAAACAGACCCCCAAAAACAACAAGAGAGAAATGCTGCAAATTAACTCCACAGTCCACCCCGATTGAACAAAAACAACAGCACGTCACAGTTAAAGTTGTGGTCTGTTTCCATTGCCAAGGAAACATGGTCGCTCTACTCTGCGTGCTGTTACCCAGTGAATACAAAGATGTGCTAATATGAACCATCAAGTTTCAAAATTAAACAAAAGCATTTTAACAAAGGGCATTAACATGTCTTTGTTTTCACTCAGGTTATAAATGGGATAGGGTGCACCATGAGCAGAGCGTCATGTTATCTTGGCAACAGAAACGGGCCATGTCTTCAACTGTGCTGTGCTGCTGCTTTTTGGGTATATGCTTGATATCATATCATGTCACGTTACAGGCCTAATACACACGCACACTCTCTCACACACACACACACAAATACACACAAGCTTGGACACACTATCCTATCAGTGTGCTGCAGTGTTGCAAGAAAATGAGGGGGCATTAACTGTAACAGTCTATTATTAGTCTCACTTCTCTCAATTCTCAGACGGATATGTAAAACAGCTGTGTGACCTCTACTATCCCCCCCGAGTTCAGGTCAGCATGCCCACACAAACCCACTTGGTCTGGTTATGGAGATGTGTGGAGTTGCCAGGACACCAGATAACCAGGCCTGCATAGGTAACCAAAGCCAGGTTATCAACCAAGGTTGACCTGTGTGCACAGTGGCAAAACTGCCTGTTAAAAACATGCTCATTCAGAACGACCTCCAGTGTTTCTGCCTCAACACATAAAAAATTAGAAGACATAAGAAGACATCCTCCACAAGTACTGTAATAATGAATATTTTTTCATTTCATGTACAATTGTTTTAATGAATGAATGAATGTGAGAAGAAAACTCATAATAAAAAGCGTTTGAAATAATGTACATCCTTAAACAAAGCAGACTTAATTTTCGGTGTTTTCCTCATTTAGCCTGTGTTATTTATTGGATTGCACTGAAAAGCCCATTTTACACAAAAATTTAGGACATTTATGTTTTTAGGTGAAAACAACTCACGGAGTTGATGGTTGACAGAACACACACTATTCTTTTCCTTATTTGATTACTACACACAACATTTAGCTGTTTCCTGTTAGGCTTTAGGCAATTTACAAATCATCACATTTTATCCTGAGTAAGACTATCTTCTCCTGATCCTACACTCTGGACAGCATACTCCAGCTTGTTCTCCCTTATCTGAGTTACTGTGTAGAGGTTTGGGGTTAAACATGGGAAGGAATATGTACAAATGTATGAAGGAAGAAGTTTGTAATGGCCAAACAACCTACAATTTTTTTTTTATGCTAGAGACGGATGTATAAGTATAATTTAAGGAGGGAAAACAATTAAAAACAGCCAAATGTACACACCACGCTCACAAGCGTGTGCTTTTCAGTTTGAGCAGTTGCCCTGCAGAACGTGTTGAAAGAGATGAGGCAAAATAGGCAATGATATAACACAAACCCCTTTTACAACAGCCAGTTGAAGTTAGAATTATTGTTACGCTGCCTCAATCAGTCTAAAAATTAGGAAGGTGGAATGGGCTCAGAGTGGTCACATTGGCAAGAGATTAGACAATAGAAAAGAGGAAGAGAGCAGAAACTTCTGTTAAACCAAATTCAAGAATTGCTCAGAATAAACTATCCTCAAGAATTTTAAAGGTTTATGTTCAAATTATTGCAATGTAATAGATAACTTAGCTTCATATGACACACTAAACAAATCAGGCAAAGCAATATACATTCACATATAGTCAGTCATAAAGAACACACGTCTGTGTTTTTTTCTCTGGGTCTGAGAAACACATGCTTGTTCTGAGGCTGTAAACCATCAATAAAGATTATCTTATTGTCCTGTTCTGTGTGAACAGTGTGAAGTTGCACAACACTAAGCTATTTCATTTTCAGTCGTGTGTATGCTTATGTTTAGTGTTCTATCCTTGTCTGTTTTCATCTCTTGTTTTTATTCTAGAAAGCACTTTGCATTTTATCTATAAAAGGTGTGTGTGTGTGTGTGTGTGCGTGTGTGTGTGTGTGTGTGTGTGTGTGTGTGTGTGTGTGTGTGTGTGTGTGTGTGTGTGTCTGTGTGTGTGTGTGTGTGTCTCCAGCCAAACCGCCTGCATAACCCTATATTGACACAAGGTGTAACAGGCTCTTTCTAGCTCTTTATAGCTATATCTATGAGGCTGGGAATGAGTGATGTTGACGCCCATTCAGTCGAGTGTTTACATTTGAAGCAGGTTTTTTGTAGCTAAGAACATCTGTATCACTGTTTTTCAATTAGTCTAGTCTCATGAGTTTAGTCATGCTGTACTGAGGTGGTGTGGTAATCGGGAGGTTCTGGAAATTTCGGCTCCCTTGACAATGGCCTCAGGGTTAGGGTTAGGGTATTTGCTCCATATATCCGAGTCATGGTTACCCACTTTATGCTGTAGAGCATAAAGTTCTCTCCCATCAGTTTTAAATTAATTGAATTTAATAATTCTTGTTTTTTGTTATTGTGCTATTGAACCTTTGTTGTCACAAATAAAAAAAAAATTCAAATTCAGAGTGGAGCAGCAAAGCCTCCTGGGAATGGGAAATATGTTTCAAGTCTATTAGAGAAATGAGACAGAGGAGCCACTCCTCCTGTAATATAGACTCTAGTTGAATCAATGGCTTAATAATCATTGACTTGGATTTACAACCACAGAAACATACTGCAACATGAAAAAGCCTGCTACATGAAAGTAAAATGAATCCATTTACAGCAAAACTCCAAACCCATGAATGACACAAAATCAAAAACACGCAAACTCCCAAAACAAATGCAAAGCAAAGTGCTGATCGCAAATGACCTTAGTCATAGTTCGACCTTCAGGTATTACAAGCTACTGCTTGCTTAAGACATTATTCATTTATTAACACCCTCTTCCTCTTTTACTATGCCCTACATAATCTACATGTAAAAAGTAGCATTTGGTCTACATATGTAATATTCTAACAGTGATTTTGCATAAGCTATAGGGCCTCCAAAATGTTATAAACAGCCCTGCTGGAGAAGTAGGAAAACTGTTGACTGAACCAGAGCTTGAGAAGATTCGAATGGCAGAAAATCATCCAAATGACCTTAAATCAATGTGATATCTCATTTTTTTAAATAATCTTTTAAAATAAATTCGAATGAAAATCATCAAGTCGTTATGATTGATTGGGGGGGGGGGGGGGGGAATAAAGAGAAATAAACAGCTTTCCAACCGGAAATATATTCTGATCACACGGGCTTGGCTGATATCTCCTGTTTCACAACTCCCAACTCTTTATTGAACACGTGTTGAGTATTATAATTTAAAAGCAGGTTACTGAGGACACAAACTCGTCGCTTTATTCCATACAGGATGCAAAATCAGTCCGTTTGTAAATCCTATTTGCATAGGATTATTCATCACTATACTAGAACTTCACTGTAATAGAAAGTTGGAAACATTGTTCTTACTTTTGCTGTTTCAGTTGAGCGGATGTTTCCCGATCATTGAATTCCAACCGCGGTTCTGTTCTATTAGAGAAAGGTGTTGAAGTGACAGCTGCATTTGACCCGGGACACAGCAGCGCGTGGGTCCTGGATCAGACTCAGACAGCTGAGAGCCACTCCTCTCACTCCTCTGCTGCGCTACCACCCTGCGCAGATGCAGCCTCGTGCCCTTAACCACTTGTTTTACCGGCTGACATGATTCATAGTTGACATAAGAGGAAGATAAAGTAACATTGGAAAAGGAGAAGTACCACCCTCAATTTCAATTCTCAATTTATAAACTTTTTTTTTTTAATAAACCGCATACCTATTGAGAGCGGTATCGTTTTGGGAGTGTGAACCCCGAATATGAACACATTTTTAATATAATGCCTCTCGTTTTAAGATTTCTACTATATAAAAATAATATGATTTAATAATAGGTGTGGATTTCTGTGGGGAAAACAAGAACTTTTATTTTGAAAGAAAATAACATTTAAAAAAGTAAATCATGTAAATCATATGTGGGTTGACTCAGCAGAGATCATAATAAAGTTTAAAAATGTAAAGTGTGAGTCTGTGTGTGAGCCACGCTGCATTAGTATATTACATTATATTTGAACCTGGTGCCTGAATTGTGTTTCCCTTTAGACATTTCCACCATAGATTAATGGTAAAAAGACACATATTATATACACCCTTGAATATAATATTGATTGTAGGTAAGGACATGAATGTTATTGACAGATGCATATGATCTATTGGTGTAATTATTATAATTTAATTGTTATAATGACATGATAACCTAGAGTCTTGGCAGCTCTCTCTTTGTCTCTGCCTTTGCTTCCTTCCTGTCACAGCGGTGAGGTTGTCTTCTCTGGGTTTTTCGTCATGTGTGCATTTCTTGTTTTATTTTGAAAGTCTAACCCTCCTCTCATTTCAGGTCACTTGCCCTTCCTCCCGTGTCACCAGTCTGATTGTCTTCCCTGATTCCTGATTGTGACCACCTGTTCCCCATTCCCCTTCATGTGTATTTATAGTCTGCATCTCCCACTGTCTTGTGCTGAAGTGGCTTTGTTTGTCTGCGTCATTGCACCCAAGCCAGCCCTTGATCCACAAGGCCTTGCTCGTTTGAAGTTTTTGTTGTAAGTTTCATAGCTTTGTTCAGATTTAGAGAAGAAAGTGTTTTATAGCCTTTGTCGTCCTGTGGGATTGTTTTTGGTTTTGTTTATTATTTTCTGATAGTTTTTCATCCTTCTGGATTGTTTTTGTTTCTAGACTCAGATAGGATACTTAGATTAGTGAATCCCAGATAGTTATAGTGTTTTCCTCCTCGTGGAGTGAGTTTTTGTTTTGGTTAATCTTTCCTTCTGTTTTTTTTTCCCTTCCTGTTTTTCTTTCGAGATTAGTTTTCCACTGCGATAGCGTGAGAGTAGTTAGAACTACTAACTACTACTTGCGGTACATAAAAGATCAGATGCATAAAAAAATGAACACACAATAAAAAAAAAATGTGTAAGAATGACTGAATCCAGGGTGGTACGGTTAGCGCTGTTGCCTCACAGCAAGAAGGTCCCAGGTTCAAGACCTTGGTCTAAGACCGTTTCTGTGTGGAGTTTGCATGTCCCGGTGTCTGTGTGGGTTTTTTTTTTTCTCCAGGTTCTCTGGCTTCCTCCCAAAGTCCAAAAACATGCTGAGCTTAATTGGAGACACTAAATTGCCCATGTAAGACAGTCTAGGGTGTATCCCTGCCCCTCGCCTGAGGTGTGCTGGGATTGGTTGCAGCAGACCCCCGTGACCCTGATGAGGAATAAAGGGGTATAGAAGACGAATGAATGAATCCGGATTCAGTTTGAGATACTACTCAAGCAAAAGACGTGATTCTGATTCTTTGGGAAGTTTTAAGAAGATCACATTTCCATAACAGATGCCTAATGAGGAGAATCAAACCAATCACGCACCGAGCATCACTCACAGTGTGACCACATTCATCAGGAACATAACAGAAATGAACATGTGGGAACAGTATAAACGTTGTGGAGCACAAACCAAATAACATCGCGAACCAATGTAGGGACACACACAACATATTATATTTCCTTCCTTCTTTATTTTCTTACTTGGATGTTTGCCCTTCACAAGTGAGAACTGATGCATCTTATTTAGTAGTGTTGAGATAATGCTATTTGTATTAATCCGTTTTGCTGTTTCACTCTTTATTTCCCAGTTTCTGTGACTGCAGCTGTGCCAGAGAGTGGACACTTATGTACAGCAGTCGTTGGCCTGGCTCTAAGCGATTATACCCGCATATTTCTAAGTGAATACCTGAGGATGCGACTGCAGGAAGCCTCGAAGGAGGCTGGTGGCTTTTGTTAGGCTGACACCTAGCGGCCATGGTTGATATAGGAACAGCTTTATCGAATCCCCTCTCTTCCGCTTCGCCTCTCGGTGTCTCAGAATAAGACATTAAAAGTCACCGTTGGTTATAAACTACGTAGCCTGTAAATCAACATCAGATAATTGCCATTAATCCTCTTAAAGACGTGAAAGGCTGCATCCTCAGCGCGTCACCGGCGTCCAGCCAATGACAAGCCGCGTTTCTATTTCTTTTTTTCACAGCTTACGCCGCGATGCTGAAGAATGTAAATCATTACAGTCGCCTTTCCTTCCTTCTGCTACTCTTATTGGGTGAATGTGACCAACATGTGACGATGTGACAGCGGAGGCTGGTGCCGTTTGGTTTTTTTTCCTCCTTCTTAAACATGGAAATATGTCGCTGCTTACGGAGTTTCAAGCATACCGTGCTCTCAAACGACTGACCCCCCCTCCCTTTCCCTTCCCAGCGAAGGTAAATAACACACTAACGGGTTCGGATCTTAAATGATATATATATGATTTCTGCTGGCTTCAATCTCTACACAAAAAGCAGAGGCTGCGGGGTTTTCTTCCTGCACATGGTCGCATATATCGCTGTCACAGTCACTGTCGTGTTTTTTTGTGTAAAAGATAAAACGCGAATTAGGCTGCCGCCATTTATCGACAGGATACAGTGAGCGGAAAAAACAAACAAATATCAATGACCACGTTAATCGTTAACCTCCGCCCGCAGGTTTGAGGTCTTTAACCTCATCTGTGAGGCAACAGATGACAAAAATCAAACACTTTTTTTTAGTCTCGGACGGTGTGTTGCGTGTCCACGTCAGTGCGACACATCTAAATGTTAATTTAAACGCGTTAAATCTGGGTCTGAATTAAACAAACGGAGGCGTGATGTCATCCTAGACAAATCCTGGAGCTTCTCCACAGACTAGAGGTTACTGGGACAGCGTCGGGTTCACAGTAAGTTCCCTCATTCAAGTCAGATCGTTTTGATTGAAGTTCACAGTCACTGGGTTGAACGGCGCTTTTTAGATGCTCCGAGTTTGCTGTTTAGATTTATTGCGATAGAAGATGTGAAGTGTGTTTTTTTAAGGCTGAAATGTCCTATTAGTGAGTGTGTCTGGTATAAGCTCCGGGGGGTAATTCCTGAAAATATGTTTTGTCTGCGTATAAAAGTCTGTCCAATGTGTTTTAAAGATGACGATACTAAAGTCTCACAGTATTTGTTTCTAGTTATGCGCATATAAAACAACAAAAAACTACTTTAAAAGCTACTCCTGCCTGTTCACGATTACATGAGATATACTTACAGTCAGCTCAAAATCATCACACAAATGTGACACATTTCAGGTTTGACTGTTTAGAGCTGCTTATTAATCGATTAGTTGCCAACTATTACATCAATCGCAATTGATTTGAGTCAAATGTCCAAATTGACTGGTTTCACCTGGTCAAATCTGATTATTTTCTTGTTTTCTTTAGTCTCCTATAGTAATAAACTGATGATCTTTAGGTTGTGAACTATCAATCAGGATTAAAAAAATGACATTTTAGGTTGCATCTTCATCTTTGGGAATCAGGAGCAACATTTTACACCATTTTATTAACAGTTAATCCATTAATAATTTCAATAATCAATATATTAATCGACTATTAAAACAGTCATTTGTTGCCATTGTACTGAACTATAAATTAGTGCTGCAATGAATAGTTGATTAATCAATTAGTTGAGCGAAAGAAAATGAATCCACCAACAATCTTGATGATTGAATAATCATTTGGAGACATTTTTTAAGAAGATAATCTGAATATACTGTGGACTGTTGATTGGGAGACAGAAATCAACAGACTTCACAAATCAATGAATCCATTCATTCATTCATCTTCTATACTCGCTTATCCCTCATTAGGGTCACAGGGGTCTGCTGGAGCCAATCCCAGCGCATTACAGGCAAGAGGCAGGGATACACCCCAGATAGTCGCCAGCCTATTGTGGGGCTGAATCGATTCATCGAAAAAAAAATAATCCACAACATTAACCACTAGTGTAAATGTCTGTTGTCGCACATTACATTAATTCTAGTGCCTTGGTGGTTTCCATGCAGACATGATGTGACTGGGGCATCACAGGGCTAGACACTCCAGTGTCACCATGAAGGGCCCTAGCTCCAGATGGGCCTTCTCCCTAGGATTCTTATTGGGGGCCTGCAGCTTCTATTTCTTCCTGCACCAGGTGTGGTATGAGCGGCGCTACCTGGTGCTGTCAGAGGCTCAGGACAAAGTCATGGCGACCGGGGAGAGACCAACCAGCTGGAGGAAGGAAGGAGCCGCTCTCATCAACCTGCTGCACCCTCGCCATACAGGTGTGTTACACTCTTACACACTGGTACTCTAGATATCAAATAATTTAGCATGTATGTTTTTTTTTTGTTATTCCTACCTAAGCGACCCTAATGAGGAATAAGCAGGTATAAAAGATGAGATGAGATATTATTAATATCAGATTTTTTTTTAAATTTAATAATATTGTTATCATGAATTCTTTTGGCCACTATAATCAAGTAGTGAAAATCTGATAAAGCCATACCCTACTATCATAAATATTGAAAATGTGTGTATCTGAATTCTAGCAATAATTTATCTATTACACTACATTATTGATAATAGATAGATATTAACCTCTTAAAACACACCCCTTTTGAGATTTTACACACAGTGAATGCGTATGCTCTAGCTCAGAGTTATCAAACGTGATATTGTTGCGTCACATGTCATTTAAAAGCCCTGACTATTGGCTATCAGATTTGGATGGTCTCATCATGGTAAATTTCCCGTTGGGTCGCATTGCTGCCCAAGCCAAAGGTGGTCTCCTGACCCCATACCTCGATTGGCTTGTGCTTGGTGTCAATTGATGCGAAACAACTTTGAGACCGTAAGTATTATGTTATTTGCACATAGAAACCAAACACTGAAATATAGTAATGCTGTAACCCTGCTGCCTCCTTGTACTGCTCATGGTATAGTGTGTCTTAAGAGGTTAACAGTTGTAAGGATACGAACATAAACAATATAATATATGATAACAAAAATTTACCAAATACAAATATATCCTTAAGTGACTTTCACATGAATATTTTCTGTGTCTCTCCAGATGAAGACAGCTCCGTGGCGGACGCCTTGTACCAGAAGGTCCGTGTCCTCTGCTGGGTGATGACAGGGCCGTATAACCTGCAGAGCAGAGCTCGCCACGTCAGGGCGACCTGGAGCCGCCACTGCAACGTGGTGGTGTTCATGAGCTCAGAGGAGGACGCGCAATTCCCCACAGTCGGCCTGGGTACTAAGGAGGGACGTGACCAGCTCTACTGGAAGACCATCCGAGCCTTCCATTACGTCTACGAGCACCACGCCGACGAAGCAGACTGGTTTTTAAAAGCGGACGATGACACCTACGTGGTGGTGGACAACCTGCGCTGGATCCTGTCCAACCACACCCCCGACGAACCCATTTACTTTGGCAAACGCTTCAAGCCATATACCAAGCAAGGCTACATGAGCGGCGGGGCGGGCTACGTGCTGAGCAAAGAGGCCGTCAAGAGATTTGTGGAAGGTTTCCGGACCAAGGTCTGCACACACACCACCCCTGTAGAGGATCTAGCGCTGGGGCAGTGTTTGGAGAAGATGGGCGTTCTGGCCGGTGACTCCAGAGATACTCTGAACCGAGAAACTTTCCACCCGTTTGTGCCTGAGCACCATCTGACCAGCAAGTTCTCTAAGAGCTTCTGGTACTGGAGCTACTGTTACTACCCGATTGTCGAGGCAAGTCCCCTGCATTCTGAGCTAGTCACTTTATTCAGTGCTGTGATGTGGTACTATGGGGTCGGTAAACGCTTCAACATCATACCTGGGCTCACGGCACCGTTACTAAAAGCACAAGTCGGTTAATGAATAGTTCAGTCATAAGAACGACATCCTGTGAGTGGATTAGCCTCGTTGGAAAGGGGCAAGTCGGGTTAGTAGAAAATCCTTTAATGTCATTAGTGTAAAACTGCACTTAAACAGAGGAAATTATACTTTATTTTTAAATGTATATTTCAGGAACCTGCGTTGCAACTGAAAGTGAGTAATGTGCAATGTACTGTGTGGTTTTCTTTTTGATGGATTCAACAACATGTATGTAAATGACTGCACAGGGGGATAATAACAAAATAAATTAATTTGTGATGACCTGGCACTTCTGAATTATGCACTCGAGCCCTGCACAGAACTAGTGAATTTTCATTGAAAAGTAGATGATTGCAGCAGAGACAATGTCCCGTCGACAAAGGGAAAATGGGTCAATTTGCTGCTTCTGATGCAACAAATGTATTGTACTTTGCAATTAAAATGAGACAGGTCCATTACTGATGGTTTTAGATAGTGACTGCCAATTATGTACTTCATCCCGTCTTTGAAAGGGAAACACGAAAAAGAAATCTTCTTTCAATACTAAAGCAATTATGTTTTTATCAGACTGTACAAATGGAAATTTCTGGTTTCAAAACTGATACACTTATAAAAATAAATTAATGAAATGACCTTAACAACAATGCAGTTTTCCTCCTACAATAACAAGTATCTTCTGTTTAGCCGAATATGCATTCATATCACGCTGTTGCCGTGAGCAGCATCCTTCATCATGATGACAGTGGGCAGAGTAGATTATTTGGTCAGTGTCACATATGTCAGGCTGCTGAAAATACTCACGACTTTACCAAATGTGTATTAATCCCCTGCGGAAAATAGTCAACTCAATCTGATATTTTATTGTCACTGTCACAATAACACAGTTATTAATAACAACAAGACAGCTTAAGCATCTTTGCATAGCAGAAGTCATAAAAAGTGCAAAACTGGCTCCTATATTTCAAAAAACTAATCAAATGTATAAATAACGTCTACCATTTAGAACAACAAAACAAACTGTTCAGCAGCAGGAACAGAGTGTAAACTGAAGGATGGTGGGTAGAGAGGGGGGCTGCCTGATGATAGAAGTCCAGTGGTCCAGTCTGCTGGGTCTAGATCTGTATCTCCTTCCAGAGGGCAGCAGACTGCAAAAAATGAAATCTTAACAGGTAAAAATATCTTGTTTTCAGTACAATTAGTCCAAAATTGACAAAATGATCTTATCCCACTGGCATGTAATTCAGCTCATTTCAAGTTTTAGTCAATCAAATTTTCTTTTAAAGAAAACGTTAGTCTTATTTTCTTGAAACAAGACCAAATTGACCAAAATCAGGAAAAAAGAAAACTTGAAATAAGCTAAATTATTTGCCGTTGGAATGAGATAATTCTACTCAATATTGGATTAATTGTCCCAAATATCTTCACCTGTTAAGGTTTCAGTTTTTTCAGTGCAGGTAGAGAAGGTGAAGTGCAGGCTGATCACGCAGGACATGAAGTCATGTACACAGCATAGACAGCTGGTGGTGGTGGTGTAGGTGGTGCTGATCTCCAATCTCCTGGGGATCAGCACCCCATGATTTTCCCCGACGTTTTCACCACCCTCCAGAGAGCCCACTGCCCAGCTTTATTACAACTAGAAAACCACCGAAAAAAACTGTCCGTCAATATGATACCAATAGCACAGTAGTAGAAGTTTGCCATGAGTTGCTGAGGAATTATACCACTCTTCAGTTTCCTTTGATAGAACAGACATCGTCTAGACCACTATTTACTCCAGATTGAGTAGTTTTTGCAAATAAATTCCATTGCCCAGCTGTTTTATGAAATTACTTCAGGTTTTGTTTTTTTTATCGCATGAAAATGATCTGTTTTTTTCATAGAAAAACAGATCATTTTCAATTACCTTCCAGTTAATTGGCACTAGTAAACTCAACCTTTTCAGCAACTGGCTCCTCGTGCCTGTAACTGTTAGTGCTTGTCCCCCGTGAAATAGACTATAAGTAATTCTTTTGCATTTGTTATTTTCTCTTTAATTTAATAAAAAATATGGACACATTTTCTCATTCAAGGGTATCGGAAGCTGTATTCAGATATGGATATGGATAAGGATTATTGATGCTAACTACTAATACTATATTTCTTAAATTGTTTTCTAACTTGTCATTTGCTAATGTGCTCTGTGTGTTACTCTCCCTCAGGGTCCACAGTGCTGCTCGGACCTTGCGGTATCCTTCCATTACGTGGAGGCAGATCTGATGTACACACTGGAGTATTATACCTATCACTTGAGAGCATACGGTTACAGGCCACGCTACCGGCCCGCCGTACGCCACCGGCTGAGTCCTGGCTCGCTCTCTCGTATGGCAGCGATGGCCGGACCTAAAGGAGTTCAAGTCGTGACAGAAGGAAGGAACCACACAACTGCTGCTTTCAATGTCAGGACAAACCAGACAAAAGCAGAGATGGAGACGGAGAAAGGGGAAAAAGACCAACCAAACTCACGCCTCACAGAGAACAGGACTGCAGCCGCTCAACACTGACTGTGAGTCCGCTGTGGTTGATCGTTTTCACTGAGACGTGTTGGATTGGATATACATTACAAAACACTTATGGCCACGTTCACTCAGTGAATGGGTGGAAGGAGCTGTGATACAAGATATACGCCAGCGAAATGCTTCGCCCTGTGAGATATGGATCACTAGTGTTTTCCTCCGGCAGGACTTCCTTCATCCAATCACAGTTCATTTCCATATTTGAACCAAATTAACATGTGGTTTAGCTTAATTATATTTTGCCGTCATTAATTATGTGAATTTAATGATGTATGATGTCACATTGTCACAGAAGTGCGCTTGGAGTGATAAAAGAGGAGTATCTGGTCTGAGCCAGTAATACAGGAACAGTATTAAACGGTTTTATCACCCTCTATACATAATATTTCCTAAAAATGTGGAACAGCGACAAATTAGCAGCTTCTGTCACAACTTATAAGTATTTTGCCTCTTTTTCATGGCCACAATTATATTTGATTTTATGCTTTTTTTTAAACGACATGCATGAATGTACAAGTGTTTTAGTCTTTGTTTCTCCCCATATTCTTTTTTTAGTTTAACCTTTTTTTTTAAGTAAGATATCACATTGAAATTGAAACTTCTTTTCCAAGTGAGACCTAGCCCAGACACTTTGTCTTAATGTTTTAAATTCCCTTTTTTAAATCCTCTGCAGTGCAGTATTGATTTGCAGCCATCGGTAGCCAAGTTGTTTTGTGAAAAATGGATTTTCTTTTTTATGAGATGCTCTGGCGTAGAGACGCGTACTTGAAACCCCCTGCGCTTCTGTTTGTAGCCTCGGGTGAACACAGTATTATATTAAACTCAAATGAATCGCTCTTATCAAGTCCTTTTATGGCCACCGGTAAGCATGATGTGATGGAACATTACAGTCGGCACTAGCTCTTAAGAATCACTTGTAAACAGCTGCAGAAAAAATGCACCCGCATTTGAAATAAACAAACTATGTATAAAAAAATTATGTTTATTTTGAACCATGAAGAAAAGGGATAACATGATAAAGAAATGCATCAACTGTCACTTCTAATTATGTTTCTCTTTTGATAAAACAAATACAATCTGTGTAGTTAATGGTCACTTTCTTTAGCCAGCTGGCAGATTTACAGTGTGAATGGCGTCTGTTCAGTCGTTTCCATCAGACATGTAGTTTGTGTTCTCTGTGATCTCTTTTCATTGTGGCCAGATAAACATTGGCTTCGTTAGGAATGTCTACAGCCCCTGAAGAAACCTGCAATAAAACACATACACAATACATGCTTATAGTCAGAATTATTCCTATAATTGTGTATTTCACATGGGTAAAATCAATGTTTTTAGTACACAGTACAAATAAGGAAAACTTAGATTTACTTTTTAGAAATTACATTTTGACAATCAACAAAAAGAGGTAATACAAGAAAAAAAATGGAATTTGAGTCAGCAGTGCTTTTTGGACTCGTTCAGAAGCTCTTTTGTTTCTTATGGTTTGATCTTTTCTATGCGAGGTTGAGTGCTAACTTAGATTTTCCAAGCAGAGGAGACTTTGTGATCTTCCATCTCCTCACCTCAGCCTGCACTTGTTGAGAAAAATGCCTCTCCTCTCCGGGTACTCTCTCCTCCAGGGACCATTATCTGTGAGAGCAGACGTTTCGAGAGTTCCATAAATATATATTGTGACTATATCAGTGGTGATGCTGTTGATAATAGCCGAAAAATTCATGAATTCACTCACCAGCCTCTGAGTTTCTCCTTCCCATGAGACCAACAAAAAGGTCATGCATTTCCCCTGTAACCAGAGGAATCAGAACCAATAACTAGCCGTGCTTCACAAAGATTTCCTAGAATTTCGAAATAAGAGCTCTATCGTGTCATTTTTAAATCTTGAAAGTCTTACTTTTTTGTGGCGCTTCTACGGCGTCTGTATCTGATTCTGATGGGAATACAATTTAAGAAAAAAGAGAAAAGGTGTCTGAAACAATCCTGGTCAAATGATGACTTAACGTCAAATTCCAAATTCCAAATCGTCCGTTGCACCAAATCTGTGCCACGGACGTATTTTACAAGTCTTACGTCTTTCCATTCTTTTTCAGGAGTTATTTCTATATTTAACCGTATTTTTTAATATGAACTTGAGGTATGGATTTAATCAGTGGTTTATATCATCATTCGTGAAGACTCACCGGCATTTCTTCTGCCCATCAGACCCACAAAACTGTCATAATCCAAATCGCTATACCGTTTCAGAATGTTCCGATTGGGTTTATCCAAACCTAGGGTCTGCTGCAGTTATGAGGGAAAAAAGAGGGAAACAAATGGATCAGTGATTGGGAAAATGTCCTTTCTTAACAATCTTGGTTATTACGCGTCTGTAAACCTACATCTGAAGTTGATCTGCGCGATCCGGGCTCCTCGCATCTGGAGCGGCTGTATTGAAGTTTCATGATGAGGAACAGAGTCACCAGCAGCAAACCTCTCCTCATTTTCTCAGCCTCACCTGTACGAGAAGAATAATCGGTCTTGTAAGGTTGCAAGGAATCAACCTGTTGCGCACCAAGAGCCGCGCAATTGGTGCGTAAAAGCGCGCGACATAAGATTTACAAAATGGGACAAAACGGCAACTTATTTGTTTTGTAATCAATAAATAGTATACAGCAACGGAGAAAAACACCACCCCAATATTTTTTTACGATGTTGATTTACCATTTACTCCCATTTTTGTCCTCCAAAAAGTCATGGAAAACCTTAAATCTACTTCTTCATTTATGAAGGAGACAACTTAAAAAAAAAATATTAAAAATAAATAGCCTATGAAAAACAACAGCATTTAGAGAATCTTATTTTAATTACCTGTTTTTTGTCGAGCAGATAAAGAGTCAGCTGTGTGCGCTCTGGCGCGGAGTGGAGCTGGAACAGATAGATCCTGCAGTGAGATCCAGTCAGTATAAATGAGGCGTCCACGCTTTGGCGTAATAAATAATAGCCGGCTACCTGGGTTACGCCAATCAGCAACTGGAACGTAGGTGGAGTATCAGGTCTTATGTCATCTTTCACTGGAGACTACGTAGCTTTTGCCCCCCAACACGTACGCACACCTCCAAAATAACGTATGTGGCAACGTCACGAGGACATAAGTTGGTGGACTCAAGCCCATCCCTTTCTTTAAGGTCATAATCTCAAACAACACAAATGGATTTTACAGAAATGTTAACAAATAAACATAACTAATCTTTAATTGCACCTGATCATGTTGTGCCAGATAAAACCCTTGTTTGTTTGCTCTCATCTCAAGCCTAATTTACCCATCTCAGTGCAATTATGCTCACACGCTGCTCCGGGTGCCTTTCCACTCCATTGAACCAATTGACATGGTCACTGTCCAGATAGCTTCCCAATCTTTCTAGGAAGTCATTATAAAGATAGCAGCTGCCTCTGCATGTCACAATAGAAGATGGTGAAGTATGTGATTAGACAGGCTGCAGCTGCACTGACTGCCCCGGTGCCCATTCATACACAAAATGTAAAATGAAACCAAATGTTTGTTGACCTATGAACAGTTTTTTGGAATAAAAGCTGTATTTCCCATCATATTCAATTATATCAAATAGAAATGAAATAGAAATGAAAGCATTTTTTTATTTAGTATGTGTAGACTTTTTATTACATACAAAACAAATCATTTCACAAGTAAGGTAAATGTAGATATTTTTGGTTCAGCCAGTGCATGCACAGACCAAGGCCAAGTCACGACTAAAATCCAGACATGGTGTGGGTTAGACAGATGCATTTCCTCACTAGTCACAAAGAGTAACACATAATTCCGAGGATCCCTCGAGATTGTTTTTATGGCCATTAAATCCTCTCTTAATCGTCTCCGACAGGTGCTGAGATGGAATGCCTGTCTTGTAACTTGTCTAAGGACAGAGTTTAGTATTTATCTACCTGAAAAAAACACATGACTCAGTTCCTCTGGCATTGCGTGAATATGTAATTCGTTAAGTAAAGCCTGAAAAGATATTTATGTATATCATGAAAAGTATTTTCCCTACATCAGCAGCAGTTTAATGCAAATTAAAATTAGTGGTCCAGAAACCTATAATTTTTCTTGCAATTACACAAGCGATTACTCTTGTGTTGGTGTTTGTACACCTATTCAGAATGCAAACAAGCATGAATGTTTCAGTAAATCACAGTTTGAGATGACAGCTGTAAACCAAGCAGGAGGAACTACTGCAAATATCAATGGCTGTGGCCTCTGGAGACAGAGGCCTGACGGTATGACACCAACAACAAAGCATCAGGCAAGAATCCAAAATGTGCAGTTCACAAAAGGTTAACATTTCTATGTTTTAGTAATGACTTCCCATTTCCATATTTGCTATATCCCATCCCTGTATGTAGTAGCGGCAGGCTGAGCTGAGGGGATTGCAGCAATGCAGGGGTTTGAGATGGGAGATCTGAGAGAAGTGAGGAAGTCATGAATTACATTTTTACATTATTGATGATTCATTTTTATACCCCCTGGTAATAAAAGCGATCCTGTTTTTGGACTAACGGAGAGAACAGGGAAAGAGTGCCAGGGGCTGTTTATCCACAACAAACTATGGCAGCAGAAGCTTCTCGTCCAACAGAAAAGTGAAAAATATATTTGTTGTTGTATTTTGGGTGTGCCGCAGGGCTAGATGGATGTCCTGGTATATATCACAGGTATTCACATACCCTGCAGACTGAATACTCTTGACAGAAACCCTCTGCTGTATTGTATTTGGATGTCAGTCAACTCTCCCGCCCGATTCGTGATAAAAACGGTGGCGATCTATCTCTATGAGAGCCTTTCAAAGCCGCAGACAGCTGTGAAGGTGGTTGGACAATATCTTGGCCTGACAGGTCAGCAGGATATTCACGCTTGGCTCAGTAACAGCAGGTGAGCCATGGTGGCTATATGTGGAGCAGTGTGAGAAGAGGCAAAAGTAACAAAGACAGCTCATCTTCATGCTAAGTTCAGTTATTATAAATGTGCATGACAGAGTGTGTCATTACTCGTTCTATATTTGTGGCATGCTGAGATCTACCTATTTTCTCAGTGTGACGATCAGTCATCTGCCATTTGAAGACATTTAAAGTTCCATCTGCAATGATCAAACAATATTTAAAAAAGGGAATGAAGCCAATTTGCTTTGCCCTTCTCTTATTTATTCTCATATTTATTCATGTCTGAATAAGTGTTATGAGCACCTGAGTGTCCGAATGTCAGCATCTTTATTCCTTTAAAATGTTCCTACCAAGTTTAACAACAACTTTCATTGAATAACGTTGCCTTTCCTGTACCAGGTTAATTCAGTAAGATAACCTTGCTATGAAACACACAGTATAGAGTAATGAGTCAAAACACAGAAAGAAAACCGGCGTGACTCAGTGGGCACATCATATTGTTTTCTAAAGGCCCCACACATAACCATGTAGCCCTGAAAAGGCATTCAGTTTGATTGGAGGTCCATGTAAGGACATGCAAATACAGATTCCTTCCTCTATGTGCCTACTTGTGCATGTTGTGGGGGATAGCAACAGAAAGGGCCTGGAGTACCATCATGCTGTTATATCCCCTACTGTCATTCTAATGGAGTTCCCAATCACCTATTTGTGCACACTTCCATGACTTGGGAGAGAGAGAAGATAAAGTAAGTTCCACCTTGGACATGAGAGTGGACAGTAACGCCACAGCTCTAATATAGAAAAGATGTTATGAAAGAAGGGGGGCAGAAAAGGAGAATCCTGGGGTGAGAATAGATGGTGAGATTGCGGAAGACGGGTGTAAAAATTGCAGGGTGTAGCTTTAGCTATATTTGAGTGGAGGATGCACAGCTTGGAATCTCTGGCCAATAAGTCCAAAGGGGATTCTCCATGTGTGAAGAGAGTAGCAGAAAAACACTTGTTCACACACTCAGTGGCCATCCCTGCTGTTTGCTGCTGCTTTGGGCGACATGAAGACTAAAATAAGTAGATCTAGATCACATGTGTCATAATCAAGGCCCTGGGGCCAAAACCGTCCCTTCACAAATCTTTACCCGGCCCGCATATCAATGTAGATTCTCAATAAATTTTGCTGCACCTTAAGTTGTATCTGCGGTCTACAGAGCAACATGTACCAAACCAAACAGATGAACATACACCTGCAAGCTAGCAAGCTAAATAGCCAGAATGGCACAAAAATGTTGGTGCTAAAATCTGGCAAGAGGTAGGAGAGGGGAGGAGAGGTAGGAGACTGAATACTCCTTTACTGAGTGTAAAGAGAAACCGGTGTGTCTTATTTGCCATGGCACAATCTCTGTTTTTAAAGAGCTATTGCAATGCTCGTGCAAAGTAGTCTGGTTGCTTGGCTCATCCAGTTGACTTAGGTCCTCGCCAAAGTCTGAAGTTGATCAGATGGGTGGTTCTCATGAAATTCAAAGGAAAGTCATATATACAGGTAGTCAGATTCCTTCCTTTATCTTTAAATGATGGTATGATGGAGCCACCTATTTACGAAATTCTAATAATATATTGTCATTGTGATGCAGGAATGTATAATTTTATAACATAAACGTATATTGCTATAAACAAAACTCATTTAAATGGAAAAAGTGTGTAACAGTGGTATTACTGATCGTCATGCTGAAAACTGAATTAGTTATACAAAACTCAGATGTGTCAGATAGATATAATGCAATAAAAGAACACAGTGAAGCCCATGATGCTGCTGTACATACTGTATGTCCACATTCTTCTGTGGACAGCTGAGGAAGAGGACGTCTCATAGAGTGGACATAAATGGCAGGCGGGCGGGTCCTCCCCTGCTGTGACATATATGCCTGTCTGATAGCTTCATAAAGCCAGTTGGGCAAAGACTGGTTTGTCCTTTTGTAACATAAATCAGACTTTTTTGGCTGATGTCAAGGCTGAGAAAAACTGTCTTTAAAGACAGTAGTTGGAAAAAGATTTTGAGTTAGTGGTTTGAAAGCACATAAAATCACTGTGGTGCCAAGGAGGGCATGACAGTTCTCTGTCTTCTGACTCCTTTCAAGAAATGCTCATCTAGTGGATGTACAAAAACAGATCTCTGTTTCAAATTGCCACATGAGATTGAAGGCATGATGTGTGATCTGCCCCTCTCCACACGCCAGTGATGAAAATTGAACCATTTTGTTGCGTAAGAGGCAATAGAAGGAACTCTCGCCATCTATGCAGTGCTGATCAAATATAAAATTATATTGTATGTAGCACAGCTGCTATCTTGGAAATGGCAGAGCAAGGAACATGACAGAAACAGAGATTCCTGGAATTAAATACAGAGACTGCTGGTTCAATGCAATGCCGGTTCAAAATGTGCCTGTTCAGAAAAGGCCTATTACCTGGTCTGTGTTAATGGTGCTTCAATGAAAAGAAAAATGAATACTGTTGATATGGAGTGTGAATGAGTATATAACTCAACAACGTGAAACAACAGCATGTGCTTTAGCTACTCTTTAGCTTTAGCTAACTCACTCTCACTGATTCAGCCGCTCCTCTCCAGTAGAGGTGAATTGGTAGCATTACTGCTGCATGATTGATGTAAATAAGGCAATATTTGACAGGAATCTATAACCTAATAACCATCGCCATAGTCCCTCTTGCTATACATGAGCATGAACATACATTGATCTGCTGCTTCAAACAAATACATATAGAACTGTTAACATTAAATTGTTTGTGGTCTAGATACAGTACATTACAAATTAGCATGCTTTTATGTTCCAAAGGCATCTGTAGATCAACTGTTATCATTGTCTTCCACTCCTGTTGGAAACATCACAACCAGCTCATCCAGGTTTCAGCAACACTACAGAGGAGGTCAGCGAAAGCAAGCACCGAAAAGGATTTTTATTTAATAAATTTAAACTTTCAGTCTGGTCAATGAGGAAAAAAAAACAATCAGAACCTTTGTAATTATAATTAAGAATGTTTTATAGTTACTGAGACATCTTTGCTTCTTGAGGAGCCATAACTATAACTTGAGAACATGTTCATAATTGAAATTTTGTGTTAAATCCATTTTGGAGGAGCTGTGCGCAGCAATAGATATCTAACACAGGGTTTTTATTTCATAAATGAGAGCTTGCAGGGCTTCCATCACACCTGGATATTAGACTTCCTGACCGCACTCCTCTACTGCTTATTTAATTCTCTTCTGCCTGCTCATAAAATTATGTCGAGGGAAATTATGGAATCATAAGATCAAAGTGTGCAATATAGTGACTGAGACACAAATTGGAAACCTTTAAACAGGCGATATTATTCATCCACTGATTGAATTTATTAGGAGTTTTATCATTTTTCACTTTGCAGTATGTATGTGTGTGTCTTTTACTTCTGAAAAGAGACAGTACGGTCAGCACCTAGGCTACACACACAAACAAACTGCAAATAATTTATTAAGCTGTGCTGTGACAAATACCCATGAGACAATGTGCACAATTTCCCATGACAGTGCTGGAAATACTATAAGCCGCATTGATCTAAGCTTTTTTCTATAGCAATTACCTCAGTCATTCCCTGGGGGGGTTGGATTAGTCCTTTCTTCTTTATTTGCCCATGTGGTCAGGTGGTTTCATGTATAAATATTTAAGAGGGTTAAAAATCCATCCTGGCTGATGCTCACCTTATACTGCACTTATGATTAATGAGTATCATATTATAAATTGTCAGAATGATGACCAAAGGTGAGTCCTGCACAAGGTAATTTTAGAGACAATGAAAAACTCGGCTATTAATGGCCGGTAGCATTTTTGTCCTTCACTCTATCTCTTTTCACAAGAGACCAAGTCAATGAAACACATTATTCATCGTTCACTCACCTAATTTGCTGGTCATATTACCTTCAAGAAACAGCTATTATTGCTTTTGTGGTCTGAGGGGTCAGCTATTGATCACTTCTGACACATCACCATAGTTTATTTCATTTCATGATCAACATGACAAATAGGAGTTTATTCCCACTGAGTTCAATGCAGGTAGATTTTTTTTTGGAACCAAGGGCCAGATTCACAAAACATTCTTAAGAAAAATAAATAGCAGAATTACATGTAGGGTGCATTCCTGCTTTATGCAAGTCAATCTGTTTTAATATTTTTGATCAGGGCTTACAGGTTAATGAACTTGGTGAAAAGGTCTTCAATAATCAAAACATACAGGTTGCCTTTTAGCATGATTGGCAACTTCAATATGTTTGCCGTGACCACCTGTTCTCATAGGGGCATGATGAGGTACTGGGATAATTTGGCAGGCATAGAATCGCTCACACTATGTTCAAAGACAGCAGAGACCACAGTTTGAGTGGTGTGCCCTACATCAGACATCCATATAACTGCATAAAAGTCCATCATGAAAGTTAACTGGAGAAAATCATGTCTTTTCAGACAGCAACTAATACATTTCAATCTCTATCTGAGAGGTCTCTGATCATTTTCAAGCCAGGACAGAAGCTCCTTGACATTAGAGCCATTGTGTGACACAGTATAAATCAAGGATTGGTCCTTCTGAGCCTAGAGGTCAGGAGGAGAATGGGGGCTGGAGCTTATGTCCTCCACAGGGGTTATGCTGTTGTGTCAATGGTGCACATGACACTGAGGTCATTGTCTATAATTATATTGGGTGAAGTCTGGATGATACATGATAGGTTAAGCACAGAATCGTGTTCTGGCTTTTTTTGGTGTTGTTTTTTTGTTGTTGTTGCAGTGGTTTTATACTGAAGATGTGATGACCAAGGCAAATTTCCCTTTGAATCAAAATTATGAAAAAAGGTAGGAGCAGTTGCAATTGTGATGCAACCTTAGTCAGTCAACAGGCCTTTTTAATGAAATGTGAAAAAAAGTGTTTACATTATTTTTTCCTGTACACCCTGTCATGTTATAGTAGGAATAATATTTTTTGGCGAGAGTTTTGATGGTTAAAATAACAGCACTGAGATCAGATGCGCATAAAAGTGTATTTTGCAGTAGGTTTGAATTTCACACAGCCTCTCACGACACTTTTATTTTTTCCGTTCAATTATTGCATGTGACACGATTTCACTGGTTGTCTGTCTCCCATGGAGCTGCAGACAGATAAAAGCCCCACCAACTCCATCCCCTCCACCCATACCCTCCCTCTCCACACACACACTCACGCAGAAAGACGCTCACACATACAGATGACTGATAGCCCTGGGCTCTCCTCCATAAATGACAAGTGCCATCCATAACAGGCAGGCAGGGGATGGTAAAGTGATTACGTTCATAACACACGGTGTCCTGGTAAACACAGCTGGCACCACGTCTGTCAAGCTAGATATGAAGCAAATTGCTCAGTCCATGTAAATTTATGGTTTGCGTATTAGGTTTGTCGTAACAGTAGGTTGTCATCGGCCCAGGAGATGGATGGACTACACCTTTATTCCACCTCACTTACTGAAGCAAATGTGACTGTCTGGACTAGAGGATGTCAGGAAAGTATAAGATAAGATAAGATACCAGATGGAGAATACTTAAAGTCTATTGTGAGCACAGAGAGCACATTATGAACTCATTGAATTTCACTATCTCATAATTACATACATTATGATTAATTATAAATATGGCATCACTGTATAATAATATTTTTTTATCTGACAGTGTAATGTCCTGATAGGTGCTTACTATAATACAGTGTCCAGAAATACAAATTCAAAAGCAACTGGACTTTCTAGCAACATCTTTACATTAGTATACATCTTTATAAACCCAGAAAACTGTATCACTGCCTTTAACAGTCTCATTTACCAATTGTCTCAACCATCTATTCAACTACCTTGGCCTCACTGGTAAAATTTTCTACAGGTTTCCGTTGTAATTTGTCAACCAAGGTGTGCCCCAAGGCTCTGTCCTCTGTCCCCTCCTCTTTACCATCTACATGCTGCATCTCAGTCAGTTTGTCTGCCACCATGTCCTAAACTTCTGCTGCTATCATACTGATGACACACAGCTTTATCTAAGCACCAAACCATCACCCACCCGCCCCCACAGGCTGCATACATAAAATATAAACCTGGATGTCAGCCATCCTATTCAAACATAAGGCTTGTGGTTGTGGTTCCCAAGGGTGTCATTCTGAACTCCACTCTCTCATTTCCATCTCACATCAAATCCATCACCAAATCTACCTTCTAAGATCCCAATAAAATCTCTAGACTCCACCTTTCACTCTCTGGATCAGTTACTGAGACCCTCTTTAATGCATTCATCATCTCCCACCTGGGCTATTATAATGCTGTCCTGTCTGGGGTAACCAACAAAGCCCTGGACAGGTTCCATTATGTTAAAATCTAAGCTGTCAGGGTTCTTATTCACTCTAAATGTTTTCACCACATCACCCCCACCCTCATCCACTTTCACTGACTCCCATTAAAGTCCTGCATCTCTTACAACATCCTCCTCCTGCACCCACTGTATCCGCCTGCATACATTAGATAAAAGAACCTCCAGAGTGGCAGCTCCACCCTCTCCCCCCCCTGAAACTCTCTCCTGGCTGAGATTTGCAATGCCACATCATTGACCACCGTCAAAACACTCCTGAAAACTCACCTGTTCATCAATGCTTATGACTCCTGGTTCCTCATTGACACTTTATGTTTGTTCTTGCCCCTTACATAATGTGTCCTTTGGTCTTGTGAATATGAATAAGTATTATCTTTATCAGAATTCTGTCCTCAATATGGTCGTATCTATATGAATCATGTATAATATGCAAATAACACAAACAGGCCCAACAGACAAGGAGTTCAATCAGATTGAAGATGTAATTGAAGATTGTTTTCTTGAGCTGTCTCACCACCATTCATAATAGCTTTTCATATTTTGCAGCTGTGAGCAGCTCCTCCTTTTCCTTTGGGCGTTGCATTCTGGGAAAAAAAAAGCGTACATCAAGAGCACACTCAACAATCAAATGTTTTTTAGTATGCACACTGATTTTTGTAGAGGATTGGAGTATTCATGTTGTCACTTTTCCAACACAAACACGCACACACAACCTATGTAGAATTACTATGTTGTTTGTATTTGGGACACATCTTTTTCCTGGCAGGTGCATCAATTGGCTCAGTTCTGTCAAATATCTTCCTGGGGAAAAAAAAGGTCTATGGCCAACTTCAGCTAGAGCAGACGTCCAATCAGCCAGAATAACTGAAAGCACCTGTGACAGTTACTATTGTGTTTATTTTATGGTACCATCGGCTTATTTTATGATACCATTGGCTTATGAAAATGAAAATGCAAAGCACAACAAGGAAATTAACTTTGAGGAAATTGTTGTTGAGTAATAAGTTTTCACATTTGATTCTACCTTTATTATTATAACAAATTATACATCTGGCTTCCTTCTCTCACATTTAGTATAAAAGATTTTCTGTGCACCTCCACTGTTTTAAAGATGAGGAAAAGGAGACACCAGAGGCATCATAGGACAGAAGGATAATTAGTGAGAGGCTATCACAACAGGATACTGTTGAATGACAACATTATTTGTTTCCTCCCATCAGTAACTCATCATCTAATTAAAGGTGGCACCCTATCTTTCACATTATATCCAATATGAAGCTTCAGTGTCAGTTTTGCTCATCTCCTACTTGCACCAACATTGTTTTCATCACCGTCATTTCCTGAAATGCTCCAGGGTTTACATTGCATGCATTGTGAGAGATTTAAATAGAACATTCCTGGTAGGACATCTGTGACTCCACTAATGACATCATGAGGTGACAAGCAGCTAAATTCCACTACGAGTTTGAGTCATCAGAAACCACCAATGAGTAGGGTCCAGACCTTTGCAGCCTACGATCCTGGTTACAAACTGTATGTTCTGCTAATGGTTATGATTTAATTGACCACTTTGATTAATTTTGGAAGGAAGAATGTTCACTTAGATGGGATAGAATTGTAGAATCAAAGATAGATAGTCCTTCTGTTTATCAAAAAACAATTCAGACTGCCCCAGGCTAAGGGCACAAAAAGGAATGTTTTATTCAGGATGTATTTATTCAAATATATTTAAGAATATTCTCATATGTTGCAACATTACCATTGAGCCTTTCTCTACTTTTGAAGAATTTCATCATTTAAAAAGTCAAAATCCACAACTGCTTTTATCACAGAATTGTCAGAACTATTTTCAGTTGTGGCCATTAAAGTGGACAACATTCTGTTAAATTTCCTAATGTGTTCTTGCTCCTACTGGCTCTACCCAAAGGCCACACCTTAGATCCAGCTTGGAGGTCAGAGACATGTGCTCTCACATTTTTAATTCCCCTTCTGCAACAATGCTCGGCTAAAAATTAGCTACCTCTGATTTCCAGATTTGTTCTTCAGTGGACACCTATACTTGGACCACTATATTTGTAATGATTAACCTTTACCTGTTCAACCATTCTAGACAGACCTGTACCTTTTTGAATAAGAAAGCTAAAAATATTTCTCAGCCCCAGAGAAATAAGGGAATGAATTAATTGAAGCGAATCAAAGCATGACACAAATTGTAGGCCAGATAAATAGTCTGGCTAAAAATCTTAATGAAAAAAATGTATCCTATCCATCAACATCAGTAAATAACCAGCATAACACTAGGCTGCTCTGTGATACTATTAGTCGCACTACAGATGCCCTCCCTAACATGATTGCCCTCTTCACAATGATATGTTAGGAGTGTTTATCTTTTATTTCCAAAGTCATCACAAGAAATCTAATTACCCCACTGTCTCTTGTAACACCCGAACTTCCTAGTTCCATTTCTCCTGCTCTCTAAATTTGTTTCATTTCATTTCAACTCATTTAGCCAAGACCATTACCAATATCCCTACATCCTGTTCTCTGGATATCCTTCCCACCCTCTTCCTTTTTTTTTTTTTTATTAGGATCTCTTTTAGCCAAACCAGGTTAATCTTCCAAGAGTCCCAATTACAATCGATTTACACAAGATAAACACATTTAAAATATAATATGATATACATTTATCATATCATAAAACCAACGAAAAAGAGAAACAAGAAACAATACAGAAACCAATGTTATAATATTGTAACTAGTTTATACATAGTAGGGCAGCCTTATTATAAAAAGTTATTAGGGTTAATGAATTTTTGCTTCGTAATGTCTGCATGGGAGTGGCTCCTGAATATATCAATAAATGTTTAATCCCATATGAGCCTGAGATCCTCAGATTCAACAATAAGCTGTAGATTGTGTACAGTGTAAGCAACTGAACAGGAGCTTGACTGATCAACTGAGTTGGTCTATAAAACTGATACTTTCTACTCTAATGTTATTTGTTTTATTATGAATAAGGTTCAATTGCATTTCAAAATAAAACCAAATTATAACATTGAATTACAGTACATGAGACACTCTGGTCTGAAAGAAGACCTGTCCATCACCTGATCTGTCACATGCTTCTAAACCTGTTATTAATTCATCATTATTATTATTGAACAAGCATGTAGTCCCTTACATGTGTTTCTATTACTTCTCAGATGTACTTTGGATCACTATCAATTGCTTTGGATAAAAGTGTCTGCTAGTATTAATCTATTATTAAGTATTCCCTTTCCGGTCTTTCATCCCTGCCTATCTAACTCAAAGTATTGCTTTTTCTGACTTTTAGGCCATTTTCATAGCAGACATTTGACATGCTGCAGGAGGAGAAGCAAAGATTTAAATAATAAAACAAATACTGGCTGAAGTACCTTTAGTTGCATTGCAGTTGCAGTTGAATAATATCAGCCAGTACTGCAGGTTCCACTTTCAAGCATTTTGTCTTTATTTGGTGTATTTGGTATATGCATGATTTTTGACATAGTTTCCTCAGGTATGAATAATGTTACACTATTTTGTCTGATTGACATGTGTATTAAATATTTTGCTCTACTCCAATTTCCTCAGTAGCAGTACAACCTCTTCTATTTTCAAGTCATTGTGGTGGTGGGATGTGGTTTGGGTTCAGGTACAGGGTAGAGATGGGTGGGAATGGCTCATGGAAGCAGTGCCAGGGGTAGATTAACATGTCACAGGTGTTTCCTGTTGGCTATGTTCTCCTTTAATCATGCAGCAGAGTGCCAGAGTGAGGAGAGACATGCATGCTGGAGCCAGAGAAGAACGGGACTTATTGTACTTTGAATTTGTGTTTGAGGGCCTGTATGCCGTCTTGGAGCATCAGGCAGGGAAGTGGAGGAGCGAAGACAGAGAAACAGATTCATGCTCTGAGAGTGTATGTGTTTGTGTTGATATATTCCCGTTTGAAGCAGTGAGAGCCTTGTGGGACTGCATCTGTGCAAAATTCTAACTATACAATGGAATTTGATGTTTATTTACTGATATGAATGAATGAATATTTTTAATGATTTAATACACAATTATATAGTGTAAGTATATGTTCTACAAGAGTAGAGTGTCAAAAGTGTAGGTATACATGTTTAACACTATAGAGCATTAGTGCAATACATGTGTAATAAATATACTATTATGTACTATAATAATATTTCCACATTAAAAAGTTTTCTAAGGATTTATCATCAGCGTAGACACCACATAGAACCTGGTGGTGTTGATATCTGATGGTGTTTTAAAATACGTACAAAATACATAATTTTCTCTCCCATTTTACTGACTTTGCCTCAACCTTACCCCTAAAATCTATGATTCTTAACAAAAGTTAATTACTGCAATGATATTATATTATATAGATGTGACTATCCTATTTCCTTATTTAGTCAGGAGTATGATAAAAAAAATTAGGATGTTGATAAAACCTATGGATTTTGATAAGTAGATTTTTATTGAAATATATTTTCAAGTAAGGATGCACCGAATAATCTGTAACAGAATATATTTGGCTGAGTATTGCAAAAAAAGCCACATTCAGCCTTCGGTGGAACGAGTTAAAAGTAGGGCTGAATAGCGGCATATGATCTAATGACACAATCAGGCAATCAAAAATCGTACAGTGACATGGTGACCTGGCGACTTTGTTAAAACATCGGCAGTGTGGAGATATTTTAAAGTGTGGTGACCAGGAATAGAATTGCAGTTTGCAACGAGAGTTCAACAAAACTATCTAGAGGGGTGTTCCTCTGCAGAGAGCATTAGCACTACTGCTTTAATTTGTCATATGAATGCCAAACTCACGTGCAAGAGCTCTTGGTTAAAGATAATGATAAAATTTAACAGCTGCATTTGATATTCGGTATTTGATATTTGGCCAAGCCTTTCATTTTATTCGGCTTCAGACACAAATTTTCATTTTGGTACATCCTTAGTTTCAGGTTCACTTTTGTGTATTGTTTTCTATACTTATAACCATATTTAACCATATTTTTTTCATTTGATTCACATACTTTTATTCATTATTAATCTTTTGATTTGTAGCATAAAGAAAACTTTTTCCTTTTTGTCCCGACTCTGAACGATCAGTCTTTTCATTTCTGCGATGAATTCACTGTTTGAAAACAGTTAATTAGATTCCCTCCTGCCTTGGCCTGTGCTGCGTCAGTGCAAAAGGGCCGATTGCCTTGACCGCCTACTCCGTATGAAGGACTCTGGACCATTCTCTCACAATCGTGGCTTTTGTATCGGGCTGCTGCCATGCCAACACAACTGAGCCACCAAGCTGCTGCTGCCTCAGCCCTCAATCTGCTGAAACATTACTATTAGTACATTAGGGTAAGATCATTATCAGAGCAACGTATCTGACTTCAGAGCCCAAAATGATGAGCATACAGTAGGTATTTGTTCACTTTCGTTTACTTTCATTCACCAAAATTAATCTTGTACAACATGGCCCCCCGGTAACCACAGTGTTCTGCGGAGAATGTGGTTATTTTGTGTGGGCCTAAGTGGGAGTTCAGTTATTGCCTGGATGGTTGAGAATTAACTTAATTTCCCCGGAGAGGACAAAGATATTGGCCACTTGAGGTTCTAGTAGAAATGCTGCAACCAGGAGAGCACCAATAAATGTTTGTCACAGCAGGGCTTTGCCTCTTTTTTGCTAGTTGCAAGGAAAGTTGAAAAACAGAGAACATGAATGGAACTGATGCAGACTCAAGAGTTGTGGTGTTGAAAGAAGTTAGTGAAGCTTAAGAGGTTAATAACAAGCAGCTGTTTTCTCCTGAGATGATAATATGCCTTAAAGATGTTAATCTGGGGAAGATCAACACAATAAGCAGCAGTACAAACATTGGTAATGATGTCACACATTTGAGAAAACGTTAAACCGAAAGGAGCAACCACCACGGTTTTGTCACAATTTTGTCACTCGTTAAGGAAACTAAATCACAGAATTGTGTGATCAGGTATATCTTTTAAGACTGCCAGGTTCAAGGTTCATTATCTTTGTGTGAAAATAGACTCAGATGGATTAGCTTTAATTGCAACACTTGAGAGGAGATCTACTTTCATGCTGCTAATATCATGTTCTGTTACATCATCTGTTACTTTTTCTTTTGTTTTTTTTTAGAATTTGCATCATGAGCTGTATAGAATATTAAAAAAGAGGAACAAATAATAGTGTGAGGGCCCTTTGTTTCTTCTTCATCTCAAACGTCTTTGTAGAGGTATCACAAATTCAACACTGAATTTAATTATTCAAGATTCAAGAGATTGTATTTGCATAGGCACAATATACACACACTGATCACTGTAATTGTCATTACTGTGCATACAAAAAGCAACTATTGCATGGATATAGAGCACCTATCTGCCCAATCTGCTTGTGGCCTTAAGGCCATGTGTTATACGTTTTTGAATGAATACAGAGGTGGAGGGGCAGTCGTAGAATATACATTATATGTTCACAACAATAGGAACTTGTGTATGTTTGTGTGTATCAGTACTGAAAGTCCTCTTTGTCTTTGTCATTACATCCACAGCACTGCAGTGTTACACAAGCTTGATGGGTGAATAATTCTGCCTGCTGATCCTTCGCAGAAAGGAAAGACCTTTTCACTTGTCATGCTGCATTGTTTCATGTGGACCTGCAGCACCATCGTGGTAGTAGGACCATCTAGTGGTTGAAATTGTGTATTGTTCCTGGATGACCTGCTGTGTTTAGGAATGCTTTAAAAAAAAAGTCCCCAGGGAAAAACATGAGGGCTACCCATTACGGGAAATCCACGACACCACACAATGGTGCTCTTCATCAGACAGTACAATGCAGCACCAGTCAGCTGCTCCTCCTGCTCGCTGCATCTGCTGCTCTCAGCAGAGATTTATTATTGCTCATGTTTTGGGTGGATGGTCTAAATGCTCCAATAGAACAAATGCTTGACTGTTCAAACCCATACAAATGTGTTTTGCATTTTAATAAAGATCCCAAGGTTTCCACAACTGTCAAATATGAATGATTGAATTATTCAGAAACGTCTGTGTAAAATGCTACCTTTTAGAACAGGTAGTTATACTGTCAAAGAGTGTGAAAAAATAGAGTTTCCCTAAATCTTAATGCAGAGAAACACAAGCATTTTGGCTGGTGACTCTTTCAAATATGGTCTGTTGGCCACTAGGTCTCACAGGTTCAGACTATGGAAGTAAATCTCTCTGACCAGATTTTCATATTTAAAAAGCTACTAAAACATTCGGTTTGATATTATGAGTATGAATTATTTGCCTCTGAAATAAATCACAAAAATTTTCCAAAATCAAACCAATATACAAACAAGTTATACATAGGGTATAACTTGATTGTCATCTAAAGGTAACTCAAGTATTTGAATCTGAATTTTGCCTGTTAAATTTGAGTTACTCAAAAAGGTGAAAAGGTGAAACGTTTTATTTGAAGTCACCAGTGGTTCTCTGTCGAACAATTGACCCCATGGGGAGTGAATGACCTCCTCACCATTCATGCTCCGGCACTGTTGTCTTCTGACATCTGTCGGAAGCTGGAAAACACAATAACCTCTTGACAAGGGTCCGCCCAACAACATTAAACACACAATAACTGAACTCAACACACCACCTTGTGGATGTTACTGTAACTATATATATTTTAGATTTCTAAATTAATTCAGACACATATTGTCAATGCATAAAGAAAAATCTGTGCTAGAGCTTTTAAATGTCAAAATCTGGTGAGACAGATTTACTTCCATGCAATCTGTTACATTCTCTACTATATCACTGAGATGACGTAAAACTTTCCAATGAGAGACAAAAATTAAAAAAAAATATATTGCAGAGCATTATTTTCTTCCTTCCTGTCCTATTTATCATCGTGCAACTTCTCAGGTTTCGTCACTGGATCTTAAATTGCCCGTGAGGTAATTCGGGCTTTTGACTTCAACATATATGAGTACTGAAATTTGAATGGTACAGACCAGATTGCAGCAATAATGTCTCTATAGCCAGCAAACAATAAAGAACCTTTTTATTTATGACAGCTGCCATAGCTGAGAATTCACATCTGCATGTATTGGAGACATTGTCTGAGATATTTTTGTGTCTTTCTTGACGTCATGGCTTTTTATTGATGGCACTGGATCACACGGTTATTGCTTCATAAAAACTCGGAAGGCATTTGTTTCATTTAATGATTTATTGACATTTACTTTTTTTTCCACCATGGTTTCTCTTGATACCAATAGTTTTTTTTTTACCATAAAGTTTCTTTTTCATTTAAATTACATTTATAATGTTTTACTCACATACACATTTATTGTTTAATTTTTCTTATTGCAATAAACAAGAGTAGCCAGAATGAGTCAGGTATTGCTACAGTTCGCCATACAAACTCTTTGTCCCTCTGACAATGAAATTCAAAAATAACTTTATTGGCAAGACAAAAGTACACCATAACCTCTCCATCTCTCTCTCTCTGCTCTGGGAGAGACTGGGGGCAGAATAAGGCTAAGGCTAGTAGCCTAAACACAGCTAACATGAAATACCTGCCCAGAAAATAGGAATCTAACATTTATTTCCCATATGTGAATAATGAAGATGAATCAATGGGACTTACCACAGAATGGACATATCAAGGACAATATGAGCATATCTGTGGTGTTGCTACTTGACTTACCTACCGGGGACAAGATTGCAGTATTTTGATTAGTTTGGGTCATTGATCAAGTCTCTGATAAAATCCGATGACTGATCAGCCCCTCCCCTCCCCATGCTAAACATGTGCAAATGTTTGCCTCCCAAATTGCGTTAGGCCACTTTTATAGCTCCAGGTCACCTCTGGCTCTGATTGGTGGGAAGTGGGGAGAGAGCAGGTCCCAACACACACTAGACTACATATGGTACACACACCAACAGGAAGGAGAGCATAGATCCTGGAATAGTATCTCACTCACAAAACGAACTCAGCAAAGAAGATTTTGTTCAGCAACAACAGCAACAACAACAACAAAAAAAAAAGAGCACAACGGTGGAAGCCGACGTCGTGTCGGCTTCATCTTTAAGTAATGGCATTGATGATGTTCCTCAGGATTCACTTATCAAACATATTTCTCACGCACAGAAAAGAAAAAAAATAATAATAATGCAACTCAAGTCCAGCTAATAAAATAAAAACCTGTTGAACAAATCTAGCTTTAATCCCTTGATACCTGGCGTAGTACCCTGTTCCCCAAGCAGAGATTACCATAGTATAAAGGCCCTTTAATATGAAGGGTCGGTCCCTAAGCCCAGCTACACCTCTGTCTCTCTTTGTCCCTCTTGCAATCCCTCTGAGGGACTGTACTCCTCATGGAAGAACAAAAGTCTGTCAGCTGGCGTGCTCCTGGTTTACACATGACTCCAGACAACATGTCACAACATGTCACAATGATAACAAGTCACTCTGATAAAAATTGCTCATTGCATTGCAATAATCAGACAAAGGTAAGACATTAGAGCTCATTGCTTCTCAATGAAAGGGCACAGTGTACATCTCGTTCAGAAAAGGGTGATATTTCAAGCTGTCAAGCTGAGCACGATAGGTCTGCCGTTGTTTATAGCCATCTTGCGCGGCTCCCCGCTGAGCGAGTTGATCTGCCTGTATGTCGGTCTGTCTGGCTCAACGCTCATGCAACCCACCTTCCCGAATAACTCCGAAAATCCTTCTTTTTTGCTGCCACGGGTGCAGTCATTGACATTTCCTACCTACAAAAATATTTTTTTTTCTAATCGTGTTTTCTATTTTTGCTCTTTTTTTCATTTGTGATATAAACATGACTCAACAGTCCAAAAACGAACGACAAAAAAAAAAGTGCTCACCAGTCTTTGTAAAAAGAAAACAAATCATGGTGCGTTTCATGGCTTTCGGTTGTAAGACAGGAAGTATCGATAGATAGATAGATGCCTTGGGCTTTGACGTCTCGACTCGCGCCGCTCTTGGCGACCTCGCTCGACCTCTGGCTCGGGCTGTCACTCCAGCTCAAGATCATTTCTCTGCTAATGTATTTGGCTTTCATCTTCCTCTCTATAATTTGTTCCCATTCAGCACCGTGGCTGCCTGTGACGGTGTGCCCTCTGCTGTAGCCTCGTGTGAACCTTTGGAAAGAAGTGAGGTGAGGGGTGGGGTGGGGCGGGAATGGATGAGGCCGACACGGTGATGCAGAAGCCTGACCCCGTGGGACCCTTCTGAGGCTGCATGCAGGACCGACCTGAATGCGTCAGTACAGAGGGTCTTCACCCGAGTCGCAGCTCCAAACCTGCACTGTAAATCAGTCTTTGAATGAAGACTGGAGAGATGTGAGGGTGTTAATCTTCTTTCTAATTACTGGATGTGAACTGCTCGCGAACTATGCTCTCTCCTGTACAAAAAAAAAAAAAATCCCGTTATTGACAGTAACCGCACAGACTCTTGCCATCAAAGGCGATCTAAGCTACAGATTGTGATCGTGTGATTATCAAATACAGCGGTACAGTATGTACCAATGTGTGACTTCTGCTGTTTTCTCACATCCTGTCTCCCCAGTTGGTCGGAGCCCTGCTCTGATGGTTATGGAAGTTGGCAGATGAGGCCCGCGGCGATTTTTTTTTGTTGGTTACCATCTATTTTAAAACACACGTTCGTACAGGCCTGTGTATGTGTGTGTCTGCATGCCGCCTGGGGTCAATCCATCGTCTGACCCGTACCAGCCCTGCTCTCACCTCACCCTCTCAGGAAATGACAGGGGAGCGCAATCCCCCACAGTCGCTTTCCTGCTCTCTTGACCCCCCCCCCCAACCGTCCGACTTGTTCGGCCGTAGCTACCACCTGCCTGTCAGCAGAAGTCATGTTGTATCTAGCGCGGACCTAGTGTCACAAACTGAAGAGATGCTGGCCTCCGGCACAGAGGGGGACATGTACAGTACCGTTGGAGGCCACCACAGCTACATGTGGCGCATACAGCAAAGACTGATGGAAGCAGCTACCCTACTGACATAACATTATTGTCTTGGTTTTTGAGGTGCATAGGATGAGAAGAACACGTTGAGCCATGATGACAGGAGAAAAACCATCCAGAATAATAACACTACATGTGGTTTTTAATGTTTCTAGAAAGGTCTGCACGTGTCTCTTCTGTAACTATTGAGGTGACCGTGACAGGGCCACAAAGGAGAGGGACCAGGGAAGGTAAGAGATGTACAAGGGAGTTCAATGCATACTGAATATCTCTCCTCTGCTCATTCCGTCTGTGGGTCGCTCAGAAGTCTTTGAAATGGAGGGAGAGTTTCAGGTAAAGGGAAAAATAGAGAGACGTACTTCTTCTCCTCTCCGTTGCTCATTTCCCTTGCTTTTCTCTCAAGTATTTAAGTATTTAAATGGTTGGATGTTTTTTTTTTCTTTCCCCCTGTCAATTGCAGTCTGTTGATCGTGTTCTTATCTTCACAGTGTGCTTTTTGGAGTGGCTGCTCCTGACTGGCCGAAGTCAGTGTGGGGTGTGTCAGTAAGGGGAGAAGAGGATTGGCCCGTGGGTGGTGCGGATGGGCCCGGGGGCAGGTCTCAGGATGGCGTGGCTGAGGGGCGGGCCTTGCAATAGGTGATGGTGCGGATGGTGAGCGGGACCTGCTGCACGGAGGGCCAGCTGGTTCGAGGAGGCTGCAGCGGCCATTGCCGCGGCAACAGCCAAGGGGCTGGGCAATAGCCCTGCACCCAAAGCTTTGGTGAGATCCTTTGAAAATGTCAAAGATGACTAAAAACAGAAGATGGTGAGAGAGAGAAAGAGAGGGGGGGGGGGGGGGTAAAATGATTAGTTCCAGAAAGTCATATGGAACACAAAACATGGCCACATGGATGAGAAAACAGATATAGACACTTTTTTCCTGATTCTTTTTGATTTTTTTTTAGTTCAGCTGAGGTAATATTTTCGGACGACACAACTAAAAACAGAAATACTGGCACCGTCTTTTCTTTTTGGGATGAAATCAATGAGCTCCAACCACTCCAAGGCTTCACAGGCCTTATGTTCTAGATTAACGCTGTCTGTCTGATCTATGGATCCCCTGCCTGCTGACGACTGCATCCACAGGAGGAATCAGGAGTCAACCGTGAAAGCCGAAAGGTTACCGTCAGATCAGCTCCCCTGTGCTTCTTGTGTCTGCTGAGGAGGGGGTTAGGCTTGCCCGCCATGCCGTCCCGGTGCCTTCGACTTGATATGTGCTGAGAAGAAAGGAACGGAAATGATTTCCAGTTATCATGGACACTCACTGAATAACCAAAATAGCATTGACAAAAAAAAACAACTAACAAACTTGAGAGCCAAGACCAATGGTTTTGATTTTAAGTGTGTTGTAATAAATAAAAGAATTTGTTCCATAATGAAACAATTCTTGTCAGGGGGAAAGGATAGTTGCTTTAACAAAATGCTTGCCACCATGATAGAATCATCATAAGATATTTACTTCCATAGAGCCAGTCAATGTTGGTAGAAATCTATATATAAAAACATGCTTCCCTCCTACCTGTTTGAGTTGCAGTTCAGAATTGACCCGCACATTGCAGATCTCACAGTGGAAGGTTCGTTCCTGAGTGTTAGGGTCCACCGGCCCCCCTCCCTGCTCTCCACTGGGCTTGGGGCCCAGGCGAGGATAGGCCTTGATGGGGCCAAGCCCGCTCCGTGCCTCCAAGATAGTTTTGTGTTTGGTACCTGGGGGCGAACCAGACACACCCGAAATACAGGTCATCAATGGCATTAGCCAAGCTGAAATGACATATTTAGAGGCTCATGGAATACGATGAAATAATGCAGCGGTGATGAATCACTATTTAGAACATCCGAGTCCACCTGTCTGAACTGAAATGAACCCGGACTACGTTTATCTGAAGCTCAAAGCCCTGATGAAGAAACAGTGACAGTGACAAATATCGGGCATGAGAGAAAAGAACATGATCCAGTGGTTTCATTCTCAACTGAATCACCACATACATAACATACACAGGGTATAATGCTGTTTTGTGTTTTTACCACTAGAGGGCTGCAGTCAGACAGCTGTGTATCCGATGATCTTTAAGATGAACTCAAAGCCCTCTCTAACGTTGATCTGACGGTAAGTGATTGATGATGTTTAATTCATCAGTCACACGGCTGTTATATGGTTCATATACAGTAGTATGCGCTGTGATAAATTGCATCACCACATCTGCCAGAAACGGTGACAGCGTTGGACCACTGAACCCTCGCTGTCAAGATCAATAATTTTGCCAGTAAATGTCAAAGGACTTTGGAAATTTAAGGGCATGTTATAATGAGAAGCAGGTTTTGTCTGGTGTCAGGATGGATCCCGAGTCAGATATTTGGAGCATGTACCTGCACGAGCATGAGCTGCACTTTTGTACTGTGCCACAACATATAAATTAGACTAATTAGCACAACTCAGTGTTTTGTCAAAGTGGGAACAAGTACATGTATTTTAAATGCGGTTTGGGAATGAGGCCCATGCTGTTAACGACAGCCAACGTCTCTGTCCCGTCAAGCGAAGGTGGTTGAGGCTTCAAAGTCGTGTCCTGTTTCATTGGGTTGGTGTGGAAAATAAAAGGGACATTTTTGGTGACGTTTGTATGAAATATATATATTTGTATGTTCTTAATTTGTCAAGTCAAACTTCATGTGGCAAAATTTTCAAAGCAGACTGGGACAGTTGCTGGGAGATGCTCTGGTATATTATCCTCCCTCCATTCCAAAAGGGCCAAAAAGTGTCCCAATAATTTATCCTTTAGTAATCACTCATTTTGTTCCTGGCTGGAAAATTTTTGTCATACCCCCCCCCCCCCCCCCAATCGACCCCCCTGCCCCGCCGTTACCGTTGCAGCTCACTCAAAGTGAAGCATCCCACTGTCATTGGCTTGGCTCTGACTTTGAATTTGAGTCACTCTAACCCCTTTGAACAGTTAAGGTTACAGAAGAGAGAGAAATTGTGGGGGTGGGCTGGGTGTTTGGGAACAGGGGGAAGGGTGTGGAATGAGGAACGCTCATGGCCAAAAATGTGCTCTCAGGGTGTCTCTTCTTGCCTTTCTTTGGTCTGACAATGGATGGCCCAGTGTATTTTTTTGTCTTTGTAAGGTTGACTCATTGTGTAAACTAACACACAAGCGGACAAGTCACATTTCAAACACAAAAATAGCCAATGGGTTAGACAGGAAACTGTTACATAAATGTTGAAATAACATTAAATACACATCATTCTTTCCCTGTTTTTGGCTTTTTTTGCTTCAAGTCTTGGCATCTGCACGGCATGTGCTTTTATTTTTGAACCCTGCTAACATACAGTTTTCTTTTCTGCGTATGAGTGAGGGTGATTGCTCCCAGATCCTTTTCCTGTTTCAAGTCATAGCGATTCCAGGGTTGAACTTTGGAGCCAACTAGCAGACAACAGACTGTGACCCAGGATCATGTTTAAAAGTTATATAATATATTGTGTGTGTGATCTCTTTTTATATACTGACATGTGCATGTACTGCACTCTGGAGGACGGATTTATTGTTTTGGAGTGAAAGCCTGCCAAAAGTGAAGTTATCCTTAATGGTGGCAATGATTGCGCTTCTATTGATTAATACTTCACCGCAAATTAAGTGGTATTTGTTAGCCAGTTTCATTTCAGGCTGATGGGCCTGTAACAAACATTACTCAAGACAAGTGGGATACACTGATTTTACTGCAGCCTCTCTCTCTGCATGCGGTGTCTGTTGATAAAGATCTCTGCACTAGGTTTTCTTTATGTGAATATACATGGAGGAGAGTCTGCGTATCTCGGAAGCTGAAATGGCCAGAAAATAAGCACAAACTGTCGTCAAATGGAAATAAGCTCATAAGGAGAGCTAAGTGAGAGCATAGACAATTTAAGTGTGAAAGCTGACAGAACATTCGGGCTCATATTGTGTTGAGCTCATCCCCATAACAGCCTGTTTTCTTTTATTTCCCTTTATAAACCCCTCACACAACAGGGTTACGCACCTTAACCTGCCACTTCTGCAACTTTTTCAAGGGGAAGGCTTCAGGCTATGGGAAACATTTTATGCTGTGCGCTGCAAATGGCAAGATAAATCATGAATGTTTTGAGTGAGGGAGAGCTGTCTTATATAATTAGGCCTTGTGTGAGTGAAGAAAGTGGGATGGGGGAGTGAGAGTGTTGCCAGTGGGAGAAAGCACACACACGCACGCGCGCACGCACGCACGCACGCACGCACGCACGCGCACACACACACACAGGTGAGGCACCTTCATGGAGCTCCTGAAACCAGAAGATCAGAGCTCAGTTACAGGGGTCATGCCTGTCAAACCGATCAGTTTCCTGCTGATCAGTGTCCCTGTCAGTACCCTCTGCCGGGTGGCCCTCAAGCTAAAACTCTTGAATTTAAATCTTTGGATCAATTTCAGAAAGCGAAGAGCTCTTAGTGTCGTTGTAGGCTGTTTTTTTATGTTGTTTTTTATATGTGAACAGCTTTGTGGTGCTCAAAGAAAAATAAAGAATTAACACGGTTAATTCAAAACATTCAATAAATAAAAATGGCTCCGTGTGCACCTGTCTGTTATAGCCTGTTAAACTGTAATCAATATAAATCTTTTGAATTTGAATAAAACATGTGATTTCCATAATTCCCGGGACACCAGCAAATTCCTCTGGAACATGATGTGATGTGATATATTTACCGTTTCCTGCGACAATAACAGCAGTATGCTGCTGGCTTTAACAGAGAAGATAAAGGATCAACAGTAAATCCAAGGGAATAATACCACAGTTACACCCACTCAGTGCGACTGGTAGCAATTTCTGGGAAGCGCGGCAATGTCAACATATCAGACCACGCCGTTTGCCTTACCTTTGTTGTGAGCTTCCAGCTGTGACAACGAATTGACAGCCACCTTGCACAATGAGCAGTACAGCAGCTTCTTCGCTTTGTCCTCCTCTGTCTCTGGATTGTTAGTCGGGCTGCCGGAGGCCGGGGGGCCGGCGGCTCCCGAAACCGGGAGTACAGATCCGGGCTGCTCTGAGTTGGTGCTGCCACTGCTGCAGCCTGGGGAGGAGGAGGAAGGGGGGATCAGGGGAGGAGTGGAGATGGGCAGGAGGGGGCACACTGAGGGCATGGGGGAGTCCATCGGTGGGGTAGGGGGGGTGGTCAGAGGAGGAAGAGGCCCCGGGGCAAGCAGGGTCCCGTTTAACTGTGACAGAGGCCGTGTTTCATCTACAAGAGAGAGAGAGGAACAAAGAAGGAATAGAATAAATGTAAAAAGCAGTGAAGAAAAAAAAAACAAACTACTCATTTTGTAGTCTGAAAAGTGGCCAGACAATAAAGTGTTTTACTATTGACTTCATTGTCTGTGGTGAAGCAAAATCCCCTTGAAAAAAAAACAAAAAAACTTCTCTCTTATGAAAAACCACATCACCAACCACTCCCAGTTGAATGTGGCGGGGACACTATAGAGAGTAGATCAGACAAACCAACATAATATAGTGCTTTTCATTTTCTACACTATAGGCTATAACTGATCAAGTCGTGTTCCCTTTAATTTGATCTTTGCATGAAGTTGATCCCTATAGGGATGGGAACATGTTTAATACGTTTGCAGGCTTTTGAAGATCTCAAGCAAATATTTCACTAATGTGGTCTCATATTACTGAGATGTTTCCAAAGGAAGAAACAGGAAACAGTCAGCTATAATAGATACCAGCTACCAGGTAGGTAGATACACAATTTTGTGCACACCTGTTATTTTTGGCGGGGTTAAAGGAAAATGTTGCCACAGTGCAAGACATGCAAGTTGAAAGAAAATATGATTAAATGAGTTCTCCACTTACTCCGTGCTTGCTTTCCCTCCACTGCCTCTCAGTTCTAATGTCTTTTGTTCCGTGTGTTTGAATGTGTGTGTGGGGGGGGGGGGGGGGTTCATCAGAGAACATGTTTATACATACATTTACAGACACATGTTTCTGATCAGTGACTTCCATACGCCATGTCCTTGGTATTCACTAAGCAATGGGTGTTGGCTGAATAAAGACCCCCTAAATTTGGGTGGGGTTTTCGATCCCCATTTCCCCCACCCTGTCAGCAGGGACCCAATGGGCCCTTCTCCAAACTCCACAGGATGTAGCGCCAAAGGCAGAGCATGGAAAAGCCCCACTAGATTATAGTATTAAAGGGATACTATTGGGTATTTCAATGAAGAAAACAAATATTGAATATAACTATAACTGCTCTATTTCCTTTTATGGATTCCTATTGAAAGAGTCATTTTGTGTGTGTGTGTGTGTGTGTGTGTATATATATATATATATATATATATATATATATATATACCACACCAACACATATTAAAAGAGGTTTGAAACCTGTCATACCCACCCCCTAATCAATACATTAATCCTATGGTAAACCTCTGTATTTGGCTAAAACAATACATTGATGGCCTATAATCTGCAATAACCCAAGCATCTATAATGAGTTAGTTCAACTGAAATTGCACAGCTTTCATTTTACACTTATAATGAACTAACAGAGGTACAATGTGGATAATCTTGCTGTAGGATGAACTCCTCCTCCTGACTTGATCATGGGGTTCTGCTTAGCTCTAGAGTTCTAACACTAGAAAAGACCCAGACATCAGGCTTCCGTCCATGCTTATATACAGACGGGGAGTTAATTAATCAGCAAAAAGCATCTCAGTATAGTTTTACACTTCTTTTCTCAAGCTTCTTTCTAAGTTCCTAAGTCTCTCCTCCTACTCTTTAAATGGCTGTGTGGGTGGTGACTGTATTGTAGTGACATCACAACTTCATGTAAGTCATGACTGCTTGTTTTAAGGAACAGTTTCTGAATACAAGCTGTGTATGTTTCTCTGTGTATTGAGTGTTTTTTAAACATGGCACAGTATTAAGTATTAATACGCTCTCTCCTGTCATATATACAGTAAATAGGGGTCTAATAAATGTATAAGGTATTCATTGGAATTAAATTTCATTAAAATGTAAAAGAAAGTGTGTTCTTTTGAGATATATATATATATATATATATATATATATATATATATATATATATATATATATATATATATATACACACAGTCCTATGGTAGATTGGATTGTGCATTATGTAATAGGTAACTACTGAGCTGCCCTGGCCACTCCATTGCATCATCTCTTATGAAGATGCCATTGTGAGTGCTTTCCATTCCATTGCTTTCCAAGATCAAAACTCCCTCTCTTTCCATATTGGAAGTTTCCAGTTGCAGCTGCTGGCAGCAAAGAGCTTTTAACAGATGTTTTGTTAAAAAGAGAAAAAAAAGGAATATTTCCCTCTCTGAGTCTATATGGCATTGATGAGTCCATAAACCTGGCCTGGATCAATGTGCTGCTGTGTGAGGGTTAGGGCTCTTTAGAGACGTCTGGGACTCATAATGTGCCTACTTTGCCACAGAGCTGACTGCAATGGTTAAGTTGTTTAAGTTGATTGCAGTCGGAGTTTGCACTTGCAGGTGCAGGAAGGACAAAGTAGTGAAAACACTAGTGATGAAGTTTGCCCACACAGACACATACACATGACTTCATTACAAAGCTGAGAGACGGATCCAGGATCTACCGGTGTCCGTAATGTGGTTTGAGTTAAAATCAATTCGGGGAAGAAGAGAGGTGGTTGGCCAAATAGTAATGAGGGATTTCATGAGCCATGATGGTCTGGAGATCTGCTGTACCAAACCATCACATCCAGTCACTGTTTCACCTCATACCACAGTGACTACACTCATCCCCCTTAGAAGTTCAACTTGAGGCCAATCCCTCAGGGCCGTCGAAGGCCCAGGAATTCTGCCTCAGTAATCAAAAATCACGAATCTCACTGAGCTTTCTGCCATATTTACGGACTAAAATGAACACACTCAAAGATTCATTCCAGATTCGATATTCCCTCAGAGCTGCAGAGACAAATTGCTATATTTTTCTCTGCTTGCCCAGAGAATCTGACTGTAGAGTTACTTGATTCTTCAAAAACCGGGGGATACGCTATGAGTTTAATTAAACACTGATAAGGCAGTTAACTGACCTTCCTCCCTGCTCGCTGGCCTCTTAGCTGAACAGAAGAAGGCATTATTCACTGGGAGAGGTCAGTAGAGGGAGAAAACTCAGTCCAGATGCTTTACACAGTCTGGTGTGTCTGCGTTGCCTTAATCCGCTTCAGGAAATTATAGCTATGTATAATATGCAGTCCATGGGGAGAGGTTTTGTTGATAAAACCATGGGATTTAATATAGTGTCAATTAAAATTCAGACCAAAAGAACTCCCATTGTCTGCTGCAAGAGTCAAAGTTCATCCTCATTTTAGCTCCTCTCTGATAGCTTCGTTGAAATTTAAAAAAAAATAAAAGTGGAAAATTAGTGTGGAAGCCTATTAGAGAGGATCTATGAAAACAACCTCATTGTTCACCGAATGTAAGTGATCCCACAGGGTTGGAAACTAATGTTAGTACTTTTTTTGTTGTTGTTATAGAACCCCTGAAAGCATCATAACTTCAATGATGAAACCAGTCCTATCCATTATGTACTGACACACAGGTTTAGTTCATTATAAGTGTAAAATGAAAGCTGTGCAATTTCAGTTGAACTAACTGATTATAGATGCTTGGGTTATTGCAGATTATAGGCCATCAATGTATTGTTTTAGCCAAATACAGAGGTTTACCACAGGATTAATGTATTGACTAGGGGTGGGTATGACAGGTTTCAAACCTCTTTTAATATGTGTTGGTGTGTGTGTGTGATCAGGGGTAAGGGTTGGACTCCAATGCCTTGTTCTTAATGATTTACAAGTTACGAAACCCAATGCTGGCTTTGCAAGAGCCCAGCCTCATGCATAATGCAGTTGGGTCGCTTTTTCCCCAATGGATCTGCAACTCTGAGTCACACACAAAAACACTCACTGACTTGCAATTTTTTTTTTTTTTTTTTTTTTAGAAACTGATGTTGATTACTTCCAGTAAGAATTTCATTGAAAAAAAAAAACGGTAAACTCCCTTAAAATGTAACTCCAAGACCAACATTAAATATAGAAAAAGGAGGAGGAAAAACACACGCGTAACTCAGTACCATAGCCACCTCATAGCCATGCAACCCGAGCCTTCACATGAAAGTTATCTGTTTAATTGACCTTGGGTGTGTGCGTGCTTGTGAATGTTTGCGTGGACTAAAGAGTGCTATAATATCGTGGTTTTAGCAGGGCCCTTCATTAGCGTGGGAGTGTCAGACAGAAGAGGGATAAAGAGGAGGGAGAGAGGGGGAGGAGCAGTGTTTCTCCAAGTAAACAGCTGCCTCTTCATCGCCCGCAGGCCGAGCCAAACCCTCAGCTCACCAGGCCAAATCCCCCAAAGCCAAGGGCCTCCTCTTTTGGGGGCAATGATGACCACAAACAATTTGAGGGTTGTAAATCCCATGACCTGCCCTGATACCCGTAAGGTTAAGGAAGCTGCAGCATTAGAGCAGAACTATAATTGACCTTTCACTGTTAAAAGGCCATTGTCTGCATTTTTTATGCAAACAAGAAATTATGTAATATAAAAGGTTACCATAGTGATGCTATACTGTACAACTGCATGAAATCCGAATCAGCACACAGGCCTTTGCGCATATCACTGAACCCCAACAACAAAAGCTGCTCTGTGATGTGCACAGTGGGAACTCTCCTCCTTGTCCATCTGTCTGCTCGTATTGGCCTGACCATTATTTTTCGTGTGTGCGCATAGTGCGAGCATTATGCATATAGACCAACGCGTCTTTGTCAGTTTCAAAGTATCTGCCCCAGAGTGACCTGGAGTTAAGTTCCACAGCTGAAGCCTTGGTGTCTGTCCTCCAGACGTTGCTTTCCCAGTTGAGACCATGCACAGCTGCCTGCTCCCAGAGATCTGTCCCCCCGGTGGGACAGGATGACACTGAGAACATGCACACACACACGCACACACACACATATATACACACATACACGAGCAAGCAGGCAGGCAACCCAGGAAGAGTCGGGGTTCCAGGGTCACAAGAAATACATGTAGGCTTGGATGGAAAAAGGCATTCTTTCACATGTTACTACTTTCAGATCTCAATCATGGTAAGCTTGTTTTGGCTCTGCATGCTCTTAAAGTTCACTCCGGGGAGGTCTCACAAACGGCGACTGGCCTGGAGTTGATCTCAATCCCCCATGAGGGAGAGATAGTAACACAGACTGACCTCTGAAAAAAAAAATCTTCAAATGTAAAGCGGTGCTATTCTTATGGATACAAAAAGAGTGAAACACCGCGAAAGGCTGCTCAGCACGTTGCAGAGTTTGGGCCTTTATTGGACCCGAGTTTCATCATTTCATTCATCATGTTTGCTCTGTGCCCTCCTGTCAATTGGGTGGAAATGTCTGCTAAACAATCCGCTACAGAAACCTTTGTAAATGTCACCAAAACATGGCTGGTCTATTCATTGCCTCGTGTTTGATCCAAGGACAGAGTGGTGACACTGAGAGAATGGAAAACTTTGGGCGGAGAAAGGAGAAGGGCGCACAGTACCCAGCCAAATAGGAAGATGAGCAATGCACGAAGAAGAGAAAGTCACACTGAGACAACACAGACTTGAATGTAGATGCTGCGGCTAAAAAAAAACAGCTTGCAATGCCTTGGTCATTCCCTGCATCCTTAACAACAGATAAACTGCCAATGGGAAATAACTTTTCATTAAGGTCAGATCAGCTGTACTGTCTCTGTCCTTTCAGACGGTGGCTTAGATTTAGATCCATCATCCTTCATAATAGTGTCATCTATATTTATATATTATCGTATCATATCATATTTTTCTTAATTAGTATCAGGGCTTATTATCACCACCCTAGGCTCAGGTCTATTTTGACTCAAGAACTCAAAGACACAAAGAAACATATGCACACAACAGTGGGCTTCCTTGAGGAGATGCCAATAAACTGTCATGTTACCAGGCCACATGAATGCCAACTCACCTGCTCTAAGTCAGAATGATGTACCCCAAACCGGTTTTACATTGCACAGCTGAACAATAAAATTGTTGTGGTCAGACCAGACTTATACTGTGGATCGTCTCTGGTACAATAAAGATGCCTCTATTTTCAGCAACCTGTCACTCACTGGCGCCATGGTTTTTATGTCATTTTGTCTACTCTGTGCTGTCCGTTGCATCACTATTGCCTTAAATAAAAACAAAATCAAATCTGTGATATAATCTAATGAAGCAAGAGTCTCTTTCACGACTGCGGACTATATTCACGATTGGTGTTCTCTTCTCTCTGTAGGAAATATTTACAACTGGAAATGTTTCCTGTTTTAGCACCGAGGCAGTCAACAGTCGGAAGATACAGGTTTGGTTCTAACGACCTAACTCAATTAGAAAATGGGGTCAGACACATTCTGTTTTTAATTCATCTTCCAAACTGCTTCATTTTAGTCGTCTGATCACTGGCTGTTTGCCAGCACCTGCCAGCTGCATTTAAGCTAACTTGGACCGCTGCTTTTAGGCTATATACTTTATTGTGTCCAGGGGGGAAAAAAAATACTGTTTCATCTGTCTCCCACTTTTTAAGTAACTTCCTCCCTATTTTGAGCTTAAATGGTGTCATTAAAAGATATTTTCCTTGTTTCAAAAAGAAACAGACTAAAGCCTTGGCATTTGAAAGCATTTGTTCAGTCGCAGATCTTCCATGAGACGAACATCTCTGAATTAAACGTTTATGCTCCCTGGATGCTAAACACTCCCGTTAGTACAAATAGTTTCTGAGGTTTTTGGAACCCTCTTGTTGGCCATACTGTAAAATGTTCTGCAGCTGATTAGACCACACAGAGAGTTGAGATGCTCACAAGAAGAACAACGCGCTGCAAAGCCGCCATGATTAGATGCATTTGTTATTCGTGCATATTTTCCATTTCATATTCCAGCAAAGCGATAAGCCCCCCGACAGTCGTGTATGGCAATGATTAATTTCTATGACAAAACTCAAATAAACACTTTGTCTGTTTTTTCCTCCTGGGATCATGTTCTGCTCTCTCACCCTGTTTGCTAGGCTCGCTGTCAGGGGGTCCTGGCGGAGACGGAGAAGTGGTGGGGGGCACAGTGTGAGGCTTGTCCCCCTCCTGAGGACGACTCTTAGAGGTCTCGATGCCTTTGACTCTCCTGGCATGGCGGTTTCCTTTGTAGTGGGCTTCTGCCTGGCTCTACAGGAGAACATAGAGAATACAACCATGTGTTTGTTGTAAGAGAAAACCAGAAGAAAAAAAAAATATTGCAGGATGGTTTAGACCCATTATGACATCCACACATGCATGTACGTCATTATAACAGCATGTTATTCAATATGCGCTGGGGACTGGAGCCACAGGCGGCAGGCAGGTAGTGACAGGTGGCAGGTAGATAGATAGATAGGCGGATTACAAGCATGGGAACAAAAAACAAGATGTAATGCAGTGGTGGTGACATTGAGACCTGTTCCTCAGTCATTCTATATGTTAAAACTTCCAAGTCAAACTAACTATAAATCAGCTTACAATAGCAGAGCAGGGAACAGTTGTTTCTGGATCATCCGATTGCCTACACTGGACATTACCGCTCAGCTCAAAGTACTTACATGCATCCTCTGCAGCCTAAACCTCTACATTCACCCTGACAGACTTGGCTCCAGCTTTACTACAGCCATGCTGACTGACATGCCAAAAGGAGGTGAACGTGGGGTTGATGGTATGTCATATCTGCCTGGAGGGCCCATAAGCCCCTCTCTGACACCGCTATCCTTACAACGCACACTCGTTTCTACAGTATCAAAGGGTGGCTGGCATACGTGGGTCCTTACAACACAAACACTGTGAGCCTTCAGCTGCTCTCTGCAGACACTTGCACAAAGATTTACTCGCTTGCTTGTGGAATGGTCAAAATGTAAATATATACGCAAGCAGCAAAGACCCCATCCTCATTGTGAAATGAGGACGTGGACTTTGAGCGCGGGTTCCTCCTGCATTCCGGCGGTGGGAAAAATGGCGCGGAGATTTATCACAGAAGCTAGTGTTCCTAAGCTCCCCTTGAAAGGCAAACTACTAGCTAATGTGTTCAAAGAGTAAACCACAGCAGCGAGTCATTCGTCAGGGGACTGCCAGGACGTCAGGAGAGTCTTTCACTATTCTGTGTGTCCATGCGGTGGTATGCGAGTCCAGGACAACATGGCGGACGAGATGCCAGGTTATACTGAGCTGTCGCCAGCCGCCTAGCTCACAGTGCGCTGTGAGACGAAAGCACACATACACACACACATACACACACACGGGCAGAGGATATTCATGTACACCTATTTGCCATCTGTTTCCCTTGTCCTTATCACAGTTTAAATGTCCCTCAATTAAAATCACAAATAGACCCCTTGCTGATAAAGCCACATTTTATCAACACTGCACTGGAATCAGCCCTGTGCGATTTTAACAAGAACATAGAGTGAGCAGATGTGCCATGTGCTGTGTCGGGCAAATGACATTGGTATTAAGGGGACCAACGATGATGATGATGATTATTATCAAGAGTCTCTCCCTGGATTGCCAGGGAGAGACTGAAGACTGAAGAGCAGCTGACAGCTGCCATAGGTGCTGAAAGGCTCGGAGAATTTGAGTGACACATAGGACATCACACTGACCACAGGCTCAGCAGAGGGATAGACTGGCTTGACAAAGGAGGCAGGGGGTGATGAGTAACATTCGGGAGCCCAGTTGTGTGTGTTTGCTGTGCGTCATGCATGCGGGCTGGCAGGGTGACACGGTTGCAGCGTCTGCAGCGACTGGGACGCTGCTTTTCTTGTAAATCATGATGTGTTTGTCATCACGGCCCCGGATATAGCAGAACCTCTGTAGCCTCCTGTCAAAGGGGTCTTAAGGAGCTGCAAAGCAAAGGCTGCAGATGAAGGCGGAGGGAACTGGGGGGGTGGGGGGGTGGGGTGGGAAGTGGGGCTCCTGCGAGAGATCTGATCTGTCAGCTGAAGGAAGGCATGAAGGGAGACAGAAAGTTGCGTAGCAGTGCATGGTTGAAGTGGCCACAGAGGCTTTCTCGACCTCTCCCACCAATCCAAGGGGATCAACTGAGTGTCAGTGTAAGAGCTCAAGAGTCAGAATGGATTTGATGTATAAAAAGCTGGACCGAGAATGAGATAGGAAAGGGACACGGATCTCAGAGACAGGAAAAGCTGCGGCACATCAACCTGTGATGCCTGTGTTTCATTATGCAGAGTGTTAAACTGAACAAGTGCTTTCTAGCATGACTGTAGTTCTGATGGGAACGCTGTGTTGTTGCAGCCACAATACAGCTGTGGCTCCAGAAGAGATGAAGCGAGAGAAAAAAAAAAGGAGTGGAATTTTAAAAGTGAGACTAAATAGTAGATAGACTGGGCCAATAAGCAAGCAGGGTGGGGGGAGGGAGGGTGCGAACAATAGAGGGGGTGAGCGATGAAGGAGAGAGGAAGAGGAAGAAAACAGGGGATGCTTATCAGTCCTGCTGCAGCAGCAGCTGCTGTGACGTTGGTCAATGCAGCGCGACGGAGCCTGTGATGTCACTAATGCAGCACACACCACCAAGGTTATTGTGCATAAACCACCATTTAGCTCCTCACACTACCACAATGCACAGGGACAGTAGGGCACAAGCCCTCCCCTCAACCTATCCTCCTCGCCCGTCCTTCCCCTCCAAGTCTCCTCTCTCCCTCTTTCCCAAGATGCACCGGGGCTGTCAGAATCAAGACCATGTATAAATATGAGCCAGACACTAATCTCCGCCCTTGATGAATGCATCTTATAATAACTAGTGGCAGGCAATTTTGGGCATTTCTACACTGTAAATAATGCAGTACGAAAGAGGGAGATGTATGGAAGGAGAAGGAGCAGGTTGCTGAGCATGAGACAGGCAGTGAGAGAGAGAGAGAGAGAGAGAGAGGCGAGAGAGAAAGATCAAATGGGACGAATGAATGATGGCAAAATGATGCGTGAAATGAGGAGAGCATGGGGCGGGAGCGGGAAGGCAGAACTGGATCCTTTGAAGACACACGCATTGATCAAGACATTACATCGTAAACCCCCCCATCGCTCTCTTTGACCTGAGCAACCCAATCAACTCGCAGATGGCAGATAAATAAAGAGAAACGTCAATATTAAGGGACAAAATGTCCCTTTTATCCCGAAGACAGAGTACAAACCGGGAAAATGAGACGGGAATGCAGCAAAGGATTCTTCGAAGTGTATCCCGCTGTATTATTTAAATCCATGAAATATTCATCCTGACTTAGTGTTATGTAAAAGCGAACGGCGGGGAGACGCTCTATGGCAGCGCGGAGGACAGTTTTTCTCCAGCTGAGCTTAGTAGGACAGAATTAAACTAAAGGCTACACAGCCTGCTGCAAGTTTGACATTGCTGATACTGCAGTATGGGCTTCTTCTTGTTTACACTGAAAGTGGCAATGACAGCAGCAAGGTGGTGTAGTCCTGCCACAACACCGAGGATTCATATGCATGCACATGTGTTTGCGTGTGTGTGTCAGTGTTGGCGTGCCTGTGTTTGCTGTAGGTGTCACCTATTGTTATTTCTCACATTTGCGCACAAATAAACAGAACATGAGGAGAGCCACTGCTCATGAAGTGCACAGGCAGCATCTTGAGTTAAATGTTCATATGACTGCTATATTAATATTTTTCTGAGATGTTTATGTGTATTGTGAGTTACTTGCAAGTTGGCATGATAACATATGATATTGTTTTGGCTATATTTTAAGAGACACATAAATGCAGTAGATTGGGCACTACATTCACACTTCCTTTGTAACCTTTCCTTCTCCTTTTAGCTGTCACAAAAAAACTATTCAAACCAACCTTTTGGATAAATATTTGAATTTTAGAAATTCTTTGCAGTTTTACTATAAATCCTTACTTAATCCAACCGGATATATATTTCGAGAAACAGATGCCACTATCTGATTGCTAGCAGTAGCCCTGAAAGCATTTCATCATATAAACAACTCGGCCTGCTTCCTGTTGCTTATGAAGATATGCAGCAGTGAACTCTGCAGACTTGAAGAGCAGACTCAAGATTACAGCCCTGCAGCTCCCTGACCACATAACCATGATTGTAGACCTGTAGTAGTATATATAGCGCTGGTCCACTCCTTAATGTTGTGTATTGTAGGTGGATATATACGCCCTGGCCCTGAAGTCTGCACCACTGAATAGGGAGAATCACAGCCAAATTATACACTGCACACATGACATTTGGCACTGGTGTTGTCATGTATCCATCCTATTAGTTTACAGAGAAGAACGGAATGGCTGGCAACACTAAACATGAAATACTTCCATACATTTTCTTTTGTGTGTGTGTTCATTAGTTTGTCATCAGTTACGCATGCAACTTGCGCGTGGGAGGAAAATGCCATCAAAGTCCCATCATGAGTTTAGATATAAACTCCACCATATGGACAAACAGATGAAGCTGCTCTTAGAATTAACTGAAAGAATTATACAAACGCATTAAAAAGACATACTGCGGTTAATTCTAAAGACATTCTTAGCCCGTGACATGCTAATGGGAAATTAACTCTCCCTATATTCATGATATCAATCGGCGTTTGCCAGCGTCGACTGGCAAGGGATCTTGTTGAAAGCGAAGGCGATATTTTTCTCTCTCTCTCTCTGGGTTTTTTTGCCGCAGTGATTGTTGTTTCTACTAACGCCGTCTTCAAAGAAATTAAATTCCAACAGGGTCACAACTGCCAAAACAAAGCCCCGACATATGCACCACATCCTCTGTGTCAATATCTGCTCTAGGGAGTGAAAACAGAATAGTGTGCCTTCCAAACACATTTTCTGAGGTAAGTTTGTAGGTGTATAAATAAAAAAAAAAAAAAAAAAAAAAAAAAAACATAAAATGCATAATGTGGAGGGAGAAAAATGCTGTGTATGTCCTGTACCTCTGAGTTGAAGCGGATCTGGCAGACATTGCAGGAGATGATTGGTCGCTTGGTCTTGACCAGTGGAACTCCGAACGTGTGGTTAAGTACGGCCTTCTGCACCGGGTCCATCTGCCCGAGAGAATGACAGGGGAGGACACAGAGAGAGGAAGCAAGAAAAAGACACATCTGTGAGTTATAATTCATACCGTATTGTTCCCTGTCCCGCCACTAGGTCGACAGGCCGGTCCGTCATACTGGCAGGGGGGAGTGACTGCACCGTGGCCTTTACCTCTGATGGTAGAGGCCAGCGTGGACAAGCGTGTTTACAGCGTTTATCTTATAAGACTCGAACGCTTAGTGTATGCTCAGCAAACACCGGTGAACAGTGTTGACAGCCTGTTGCTACAACTGACGCACCTGTTGCGTCGTCCCCGGGCTCAGGATCCTGATCCTGCCCAGGTTGTAGTTTCATACTGTCCCCCATGCGCTCATTATTCCAGCTGGGACGTCCATCATCGACGCGGTGTTAAATTAAACTAAGTCGCTTTAGCAGCTCTGCAGCATGTCGATGGCTAAGCCCCCCCACTTACACATCATGCCAGACACAAAAGACCCCACTTGCACTGATACACAGGGCTCCGTTCCCAATATTTATCTATGTTTGAAGCCGAATTTATCTAGTAATCATCTTTAATTGACCTTAGCATTAGCTCGGAGTTAGTGGCTGGTGTGGATTTCCACCGCATACAATCGTCTGGCATGACATCAGTAGCTAAAGCGGACAGCGTAAGGTGATGAGGCAGCGTGCTGTATGGATACAGAAAAATGGAATGAAGAGAAACAAAAGTACTAGGCTGCAGAACAATAATGGATATGACGCTGTGTGTTTTGAATTCTTAAGGCAGTGAGGGAATGTTCCAGAGAGTCCTCCAAGTCTGATGCAAGCCCGTTGGTTTGGTGAGTTTGACAGACTCCAAATGACCCAATTTGGCTCATCACTGCGTTTAATTTGACTAATCACCAGGCTTCGCCTTAAGCTACCTTGCACCGAGAGCCATCTCCTCATCCAACATACAAACGGCTCCGGACGTTGGCCTGAGGACCGACTGACAGACGGCAAAAAGAATATCCTTATAATTCAGGCACATACAATTTGGATTTCTGCACAGGGCCTGTTACCCGGCAACTCCAAAGAAACAGGGTAAACACAGAGAGAAAGAAACGGGGAGGCGGCCCGAGACATTTAGCTGGGTGACAGTACAGAAACACGCCATCTGGAAGAACGAAAGAGTGAAAGAAAGAGTGGGGGAGGAAGATTAATTGAGACGGATAGATAAAAAGAGGGAGGAAGGAATGAGAAAGAGACCGGAGAGGAGAAAAAAAAAAAAAAAGAATGAGGCCCAGGCCAGGCAATCCTCACATTGCACATTCTTATCTCATTTGGCACTGTTTCCCATATACTCCCCGTTCCATGACTCCCTCAGTTTCCCTCCCCAGAAGCAGCCCGAAGTCGGCCTTGGCTGCTGCTGTTGCTGTGTTCAGATGGAGGAGGAGGGGGGGGGGGCAGATATTAAGCAATGATGTTGCTGGACTCTAACTGTCAACGACTGCACAGATAGCTCAGCAGTGACTGTGCACAGCTGAAGCCAACAACATAAGACCGATAAACCATCGTTTTATAACATTTTCATCAACTCCTGCCAAATACACACATTTACAAGCAAATATAACTCAACAGTTGTGACGTTAATGCTGTGTGAGTGTGTGTGTGTGTGTGTGTGTGTGTGTGTGTGTGTGTGTGTGTGTGTGTGTGTGTGTGTGTGTGTACATCCATGCTGTGACCCATCATTGTCCATCTGGAGGAGGTTTAACAAGAGCAGAACAGGCCCGGTGGAGTAACTGTACACGTGAATCACGCGCTTATCCCCAGCCAGTCAGTCCAGTGAACTGGGTTTGGGTCAGCTATGATCCATCCAGTCGATTCAAGTTGATTCCAACGAGCCTTTTTGGAGGGTTGCTAATATGGCTTCGTACCCAAACCGCTTTCCAAAACATGTTCTCATGAAATAGGAGCAGTGATGTAATCGAAAAAGCGGGATTTTCCAAAACTCGCTCCGTCGCTCTTGACCAGGCTGATTTAGAGAAAACCAGCGAGTGCATATCAGATTGGCCGGGTTTCCTGCTTCAGCGTTACAAATCCCATAAATCGAGTCGGTTATCAGTTTAAAAAAAAATACATAAACACAAAGTCGGTGTGAATGAGTTTTGTAAAGTTTCGTGTCAGAGTATGCAGCAGTGTGAATGTGCCGAGGAGCTCTGCGGAGGTAAATAAATCAACACACACACCAAAACCAAACGTCAGCAGCAACAACAACCTGTTTTGTCATACTTTTTTTTCCTTTTCCTTTTTTTTGACAGTTTAATTTCCTCTCTTTTTATCTTCCCGTCTAGTTTTGTGTTCAATGCACTGCAACAAAATGTTTGGAAGTGTTGAATTGCAGCAACGAGGAATGCCCCCCTCCGTGTCTCAGCGGGGCCACTCAGCCTAGTCTGCACTGAGCCAGATTTAAAAAAAAAAGAGCCTTTGAAGCGCAAATTCTGCGACACTTCTGAGTCGTGCCCGGATTAAACCTCGGTTGGGTGAAAAACATAAAAAAAAAGAGACAAAAAACTCCAAGCAGTTAGGCACTCACCTTCTTCTCCTCCGCGTCTGTAGACGCTTGGAGCTGCATCGTTCCTCCCGTGTGTGTGCTGCCGGCAGAGGTGTGTGTTTGGGTCTCAGCATGTGCCAGGCTGAGGGTGTGTGTGGTACCTTCCTCACTCATTCAGCCTCCTGAATACAAACTAACTCAAACAAAAAAAAAAAAAACACTTGCGCCTAGTGATGCATTGCCAGTTTAGATTTCTTAGTTTATCCTCCTCGGCACCCCCGCTGCTTCTCTTTTGGAGATGCTGCTGGAGAAGAAGGAAGTGCCCGCCGCAAGGATTTTAGCAAATCTTTGTTAGCCTCTGTTTTCTTCTTCTTCTCTGAAACATCAACTAACAAGTGCCGGTCCCTTTCGTTCAGCCTCCTCCTCCTCTCCTCTCAGCTGCTTTCTCTCTCTCTCTCTGCCTCACGCTTTCCTGTAGTTCATTTCACTCCCTCTGCTTTTCCAGTTTTCTCCACCCCCTTCTCTCTCTCTCTCCTCTTCTATACACATACTTGATATGTCCAGATGGAGCCAGGATTGTGTATCCCCTTTTTTCCTTCTACTTGACCCCCCCCCCCCCCCCTTCTCCATGTTCACACCGTTGATCAAATGTCATCATCTGCTGCTTAAACTTTTGCCCCGACCAAACCGATCCAACCGCACATGAGAAGGCAGGAACTCCTCTCTGGTTTTCGTGCAACATTGGGTCTGAAGACACATGGGAGGTCTTTCAGCCAAACATCATTCCACACAGGCTGATGAAACCTCGCAAGGGAGTGATCTCAAAATTATTACCGCTTTGATTGATCAACCTCAGTCTGAAAACCCAGCGGGGAGGGAACAGGTACGATAAAAACCTTGATCAATAACCCCGAGTAAATTAGCATTTGAATGCAAATGTTGCAAGGTAAGACCCATGCTGTCGGAGAGGGAGCTGTTTATGAGGAGAGTGAGGGAGAGATGAAAGGGGAACGGACAGCAGGTGAGACTCTACAAGTCTGCACACGGCTTTGCATGATTAGACACCTTCATTGGAAATTCCTGAGTATGCAGCCCGAGCAGGACCACATCAGGCAAGGCAGCTCGTCTTGCAGTTTGTGCGTGCACGCGCGCGTGTGTACATATATATCACGACCAGCTGCTGCGGATAAATAATTCAGCCTTGTCACTGTCTAGAGGCACATTGGGTGAGACAGGCAGGTAGAGGACAAATCACATTACGGGACCATTATGGCTTCAGGAGAAGGCCATTCCTCTGCAACGGGGCTAATAATCCTCAACGTGAAGTAGAGTCTCATTAAGACTGTACAAACTCGTGGATCTCAGCAGAGATCATTTATTAGGAGAGAATGATAGAAGAACTAGCTGCCAGCCCGGCGCATGGACATTTCTCATTATTATTGCTGGTATAATGCTGTGTCTTCATTTAAGCATTCAGCATGTCCATATTCATCAGCGTGTTGGCACAGGAGGTATTTAGGATGTTGAAAACGATCGCTTTACGTGAGTTAATCCTAGTTCAAATTACGACCAGTATCAGTGGTGTAGTGGCGGTTGGTGGTTCCGTCAAAAATAAAAATCCCCAAATGCTTTTACCGGCCGGTCCAGCCCTGCCTGTGCCCGTCATCTGAGGTCTGCCTGACAGCTTATAGGTCCGTGGTGAAATCAACCTTCAACCCCTCCTAGTGACTAAATCCAGGGCTGAATTTATTACCCAGGAAAATCTCTGATTCATACAGTCATGTGAAATACATGAGACCCACGCAGGGTATGATTCCCTGATTGTTTAAACATTCATCCATCTAAAAGACAAATTGGCCATAACATATAGGCTGTGATGTAAACAGAGCTGCAAACACTTACTCTCTTAGTACACAAGGTCCTCCTGAATAAGTAGACTCAACTAAAAAAGCACTAAATTAAACAGGAAAGAACCTCTGGGAAAGCCGAGGGTCATGACTTCCTCCGATACCAGGGAAGTGTCGTTATTACCGGCGAACCAAAGAAAAGTCCTATTGCATTTTTACAACTCAAAAATCTCTTTCTGGAGCCATACTATACATGCTACAGTTTAAATCAATGCGCAATAGACGTCACTGAGCACAATAGCAGCTGTAAAATCAGGGTGAGTGTGCCAGCCAGTCGTTCATCCATTGTTTTTAATGCATTGCAGTAAAAGCGTTCAAGTACTTTCCGATTGTGTGATCCACCATGCAGTGGAGCTATAAGGTTAGAATGTCCTCCAAGCCACTCCTGTGGCCCCATCTCCTGGCCACAGGCCTGTAAAGCACCATTCGGGGGTGGCTTGCAGTGATCAACGGCGGCCGCTATTACTGTAACGTTCACCGCGTCCCTGCGGGCCTTCATACATAGTTAACGTTCTAAAGCGGAGGACGGGGAGCGGAGGGACCGCTACGGAATGAGAAAAAAAGAGACTCGGAGAGGGGGGGTGTCGCAGAGGCAGTGAGACAGAATGAAGAAAGAGCAAGCAAGAATGATTCAAGGGCTGTGCTAACAGACACAGGAGTGGAAAGCGAGTGCCTGCATAATTTCAATATCTCTATTAATCCATGTCTGCTGGGTGCACTCATACAGTCAATGGGTGCACCGCAGTTTTAACATCAATGAGAATGTTTCCACTTATGTCATGGCCCTTGGAGTTAAAATGGCTCTTTAATTAAAATTTGTTTAACAGTGTTTGGGCTGCTATTCCTATAGCAGATGCCAGATATTTTCATTCAGTGACATGAGACTGCTCTGTTGCCCCGATGCAACTTGCATATACCAGACTGACACATACAGATATTAAGTCTAACTCAGGAATAGCATCGCCCATATGGAACATACGAAGTTCACTTATTTTTACATATTGCTGATGAGAAACATGTTGGCATTCCCTAATGGAGTCTGGAGGAACAGGGAGCACATTGTGCTGAGTTGGCGAAATGCTAAATGTCTCTACGGTTTAATCTAAATGGTAAGATGTTAGTCAGTGCCTAGGGAAACAGGTAGATCCCTCTCCGTTAAAATAAATACCACATCAAACAAACGCTGGTGTTTGAAGTACACAGTTATAAGGACGGCTGTGGAAATGCTCTTCGGGGCTTCGATTTAAGGATGGGACAGAAAGAGTAGTTCTTGATGTGTGTAGATGAAATAGTACAGTCATAGGAACAACATGGTATGCAGAGTCCTGTCCAACACACACCCATTTGTTTGTCATGTATAGAATCAGGACACAGATGATGTCCTGCACACAGTTAAAGGTTCCAATAGTTTGAGTTATTTCAAAATTAAATCTTATTTTAAATCATCATCAATGTTTTTTTTCCGTATTTTCCTTCCCTATGCTTTTACATGCTTGGAATGACATGAGAAATAATAAAACTGAAAGAGATCCACAAGACATAGTGGGGAAGAATTAAATCAGAATGATGCGGCGAGTGCTCTGTCAGTAACTATGTTTACATGGACAGTATATTTATGATTCTTCCACTCATAATTTGATTGAGACAATAGTCAGAATAATACGTGGCCATGTAAACTGCGTTTGCCAAATAGTTTAACCCATATAATGTTGAGTATTCCAGTCACATTTTTCAGTCAGCCAACATAGTGGTCTCTGTGGTCTACCAGGTCATTTGCTATTTCCGAGTTAACTGATCTTTAATGTAAATGACGCAACTGTGCTTTACTCTCATCTCGTGTTAAGAGCAGCAGAGCAATGCTGCTTAAAAAGCAGACGTTGCATAACAATTCACCAGAACGCATGAAACACAGTGTCTGAAACTCAGAATCTCATGGAGGAGGTCCCCCAGGAATGTAAAGGTATTTCTTATATTTTCCACACGCTCACCGTGTTGAAGTTGTGAAAGAGGCTCATGCTGTGCGGAGGATGGGGGGTCTCCATGGGGAACTGCAGGAAGGGCTTCATGTCCAGGTGTGGCTGGAGCATTGTGGGGGTCCGCAAGAACGTCGGCACTGCCGCTCCGGCCCGGTTGATGCCTCCTACATTTGGGAAAAAAAAAATATATGTTTACCCAAACACATATGATATTCACACTGTACTAGAAAATAAATAGCCTTGTTAATATACCTTGATACAGTGCAAGATTAAAATGAGGGATACAAATTGTGTCGCTTATCACAGATGTTGCATTGATGCTTCCTGCGAGCCACTTTATTCCATTAAAGAACAATGAGCCACAATTAAAATGCAAAAGCAATTATTTCCCTGCAGCAAAGCTATGTGGCACCCCCAGTCGAACATGCAATCGCTAATTTGTGACAAAAAGCAACTTGAGCTGTTAAGGACGCTTGGATGGTTGCTGTGGAAATACATTTGGATTTTTTCCGACAAGCAGACAAGACTGACGCGCCAAAGTGCAGCAGCGGAAACACTGTAACGCCGAAGGTTTAGAGCACTTTGTAGAATTTACATCACCGAAGCCTTTCATTATACCAACACATTCAGATCAAATGAAGCGGGAATGCCACGGAGAAGAAAAGAATGCCACAGAGGCGGTGGGGATTCCTCTTATCCATCTGCCTGCCAGTCTACTCTCCTCTCCTGGAAGACATCTGCAGCTTGATGATAATGAGTTTCATCTCCGTGTGTTGTTGCTTTATGTCATCCTGACTCGCGCAAACGACTAGGATTACTTGGTTGTGTCCAATAATGGAATGAATGAATCACTGACTCTGATTCCTCTTCTTAGGTCCAACAAATGCTCCCTTGCTTTGACTTTATCCAACACGCTGTTTTAGTGGATTTTAACAGGACTCGCATAAATCGGTCTTTTATGAACATACTCTATATGCACGCGCACACAGAAACACAAAAACACCTCCGTCGATGTTTAATTCTCCTACAAGAGCATGCAAGGCTGTCATAATGATACACAGCTCCTTATTCTCATCATTGCTCCCATCTGCGTTGCCTTCCTATCCTCCTTATTCCGACTCACCTCCTCTTTAACCTCTGTCAAGGATGATAGTGATGGGGCCCACACAGGAAAACTCAGCCTCAGCAAGCTCTTAGATTAAGCCTCTTAATATCCGCAACTGGATTTCTGTGGCTTTCAAATTCCCCCGAGACTTAAAGCTCTGCCGCTCTCCTTTTTGGGATTGCTCTAAGCTACTTTCTCACTCCATTACTTGCTGTCCCTTGCTCTGCTTCCTACCGCAATTTGTTCCTACCTGCCTCCTCGCTTCCACATGTTAATTTGTGCATTATATGACACCTCTGCATTTTCATCAGGCTTTATGTCAACCGAATGTGATCAGAGAAAAAAAAAAAATATATATATATATATATATATATATATATGGCTGCCGCATTGGAAGAATATGGTGTTAGCAGATGCAGCCTCCAAAGTTTGGATTAGAGAGAGAGAGAGAGAGAGAGAGAGAGAGAGAGAGAGAGAGAGAGATTGACTTTGTCAAACAGAATGAAAGTGCTGTCTCAGCTGAAGCCCAGCTGCCTTCTGCTGCGCATCTGTGGGCCTCAAGGTGGAGAGGACCGCATCATTACCACTACTCAAGCATGTAAGTTTTCACCCACTAAAACAACCACAAATATATAAAAACATGCTGTGTGTATGAATGCACAAACATGCTCACTTAAATGCAACTATTTTTGATTTGTGCCTGCTGGTTCTGCTGAGCCGGTGGATTGCATTTGTCTCACCCCCATAGGCTGACTCAGCACTCTTTAAGTCCCTATCAAACATTTGCAATATTTCTCCTTCTGAACGCTGATAAGTGGTGTGTTTTTGTGTATTTGTTTAGAAATGAAAGCCTCACACATCTTCCTGAAGTAGGCCATGTCATAAATTTCTCAGCAGTACAAACATACAGTTTCACTCTTTCATGCTGAGCTCCTTCTCAGTGCTGTTTATTGTGATGATGGGAGAGGATGGGAGGTCCTGTAGCCGCTCTGTGAACCTCCTTCTCCAAGACTGATGAAGGCAGCTCCTCCTTTGGGGCTGGGCCGCCACAACATGACTAATACACTGCCTTTATACTGCATTTGTCATGTCACAATACCACAATACATACGCTGCATGTTTGTATGTGGTTCTTTGTACAAAGTGTGTGTGTGGGAGTATGTGCAAGTGTGTGTGTGTGTGTTTCTGGTATGTCTCTGCAGCAGGAGGAGCTGAAATCTGAGGAAGTAAGTGAATGGAGCTGAAACCAGACAGGAGAGATAGGAGCAGTTGTCCTTGGAGCAAAGACAGAAAGAGTCTGTCCCATCGGGGGCCTGTATGCATGTGTGAATACGTGTGTGTGTGTGTGTGTGTTTGTGTGTGTGTGCGTATGTGTGTGTGCATAAATCAAAGCGTGGCGGCTTTCTTCTCTCAGTGTATAATTACCCCATTAATTTAAACCTCTCTTTGGGGACTTTCTCACAGTGTAAATCAAACAAATCGCTGTATGGTGCAGGAGTGTGTCTGCGTGACCTGTACAGGTTTTCGTACGTGTGTATGTATGTGTGCAGTACATGTTTGTATGTGTTCCTGCCAGGCTTTACAGTGCACACTGACAATTGCTTCTCACCCAGAGCTAATAAAATAAGAATTCATAATTTTTTACCACTAAAACTGCTGAGTAATAACAGAACATTACACCATAAACGTCCATAGGCAATGTTCATATTGCAAATCACAGTAGTGCTCAATGCATAATCGACAACTTTGATAAGCAATTAATGAGCATAATGTCAAGCATTCAGTTGTTCTCGAAGTGTTAGGATGTGCCGCTTTTCACTCTTTTATGGTAATTTGAATTATCTTTGGATTAGGGACTGAACACAACAGAAGCATGTCATTGGGTTTCAGGAAGCTGAGATCAGCACTTTACTTTGACATTTGATGGACTAATTGATTGGAACAAATTAAAGAAATGAATGAACATAACAGTTATGTGCAGACCCAAGCAAATCTAAAGCAAATCACCACTCACAGAAATAAATGAGGACAAAACTGTGTCTTTGCTGTGCGTATTGCAACCCCCCCCCCCCTCTTCTTTTCTGACTGGTTCTTGGAGGCAGAGCTATATATGTCTGTGTGAGACAGAGTGACAGACAGGGCAGCCTGAAAGAGCTGAGGGGACTCCGACAGTGATTTGGATGTTGTTAAACCAGGAATCCTACAAGGCTCACGGAAGGTGACCAGAGGTCCTGGTACTGCAGCCAATGAATTGCTGCAAAAGTGTGTGTGTGTGAACATGAGCTTTTATACTTCTATCTTGCATTTCAGACATTGAGAGGAAGGGTATTTTTGGTTAGAATTTAAATTTTAGTCAGGATTTTGGTTAATATATAGTTGTAATAGCAATCTTAAAGGGCCAGCAGTACTGTGTGTGTGTGTGTGTGTGGGGGGGGGGGGGGGGGGGGGGGGGGGGGGGGTGTAGGCACCACACAGAATTAATAGTAAGAAAGCGAGACAGAGGAAGGACAAAACTGGCTTTCTGCAGGTGGAGGCAGAGGAGCAGGAGTCAAACAAGAAAATTGGTGCAGTATAGACAGAGTGAAGGGGGGAAAAGAGGGAGAACTAAAATTAGACAGCAGGCAGAAGAGAGATCAAAGGCGAGCAACTGATTCTCCAGTTTGGTATAATTCTCCAGCCTGTGTGGCCCTGATAAATCTGCTATTGGCCACATCCCGTGCCCCCTGCTCACAAAATGCGTACATACATAAACAAATCAGCGCTCCCCAATCCTTTTTTTCTCCGGGACACATTTTAATACCCTAACTTTGAAGACTGGAGCCAAAAAACACACAAATAACCACCTCATTCAATAGTCACGTTGTTAGGGAAACCAATAGAAACGAAACTATTCCAGTTTAGAGTTTTACATAATGGTTTTCCACTAATAAGAAATATACTGTTACTGTTGTATATTATAATATATCTCAACAGTACTATATATCACTATTATGATTCTGCAGGATTGTGATCACCCCAGTCTCTCTCTGCTGTTTGGAAAACAAGCCTGAGGAAAAATTCTCAAGGAAATCGGAAATCACCTTGTGTTTTATGTTTGTTTTTTTTACAGCCTTTGCTGCAAAAGCAAAAAAAAAGGAAAGATGTTTCTAATCTAGGGCTAGGAAAATAGTTCCATGTCTTCAGATTATCTAACAGGTTGTGTGGAGGTTGTGTTACACTGTGTTCAACCTTCTTTCCCATGGGCGTTGGGTGCATTCATGAGGGAACAATGGGAGCAGGGTAGTTGGCACAAGGCACACTGGACAGGCACAGATGTGCCAGAGTTGTTGGCAGTGGAGGCAGAGGAGAAGGAGGTGGTAACAGTCAGGCTGCCAACTTGCCTTTCTGCTGGGCCGTGAAGCAGGCACCTGTACTCCGCATGGCCCAGAGGGAAGAGAGCATCAAGACTACACACGATTTACAGCCAGCGCTGCCGACACGTTTGATGTTGGGGTATCACAGGCTGAAACGCTGATAAGATTCATACATTTGATGATACTGCCTTGATAATACAGGCTACGAATGGGATTATTATAATGAAATGACAGCTAAGAATTATCTTTTTGACATTTCAAAGTTTGGTGCCAAGCGGGTGTGTTGGTGATTAACTGTGCGGCGTCCATAATTTACTTTATCGACTTGGCGTGTTTGGCGCATTGAGATTTCCGACAAACCGAACCCTAAATCCTGAGAAAACCTGCCCGGTCTTATGTATATATTATGGAAAGAGGCCTGCATCAGTGAGATGATTTAAGGAGACCTGGGGCTGCAATGGGAGCGTCATCAACATAATCACCAACTTAGTCTCCCTCATCAAACCACTTTTCCTCTCTCTCACTCTCGCTCTGTCTGCTCTGTATCTGGAATGAATTTTTATCCAGTGAACCATGATACATGCGCACAACCTAACGTGTTGAATTTTGCTCTTTGCACAGGCTTTAGATAAGATCCTTTGTATCCTGCACCTAATACTGTAGTTTTAATTTCTACTGTTACTGCACTTTCATCTTTTGTAAAAAATTGTTGTATTTTTTTGGTATATTTGTTATCCGTCACCTGCCAATGATGTGCTGACACTTATTTGTAGCTACTTTCATTTGTATTTTACACCGATGTTTATTAATATGCGCTGTCCTTTTTAAATTAACAGGCACACATATTAGAAACCACCAGACTCACACTGGAGAAAAACCATTAGCAGCTTCTCAGACCCGGTCTGACAGTTCAAAGGATATTGGCTGTCTGCACTCTGGCTATACTCATGGCAGAGATACAAACTGGGGTTGCCAGACTGTTTCATAACTACTGTAAAAAAAAAAAGAAGAGAATCTTCGTGACTGAAAATGGCTTATTTATGTGTGCAGTCCTTTTGGTCAGGCGATGCTGTTGGATTTTGCTGTTATGTCCCTGCTGGTCCTCTGTATCATATAGGTTGTAATGTGTGACGGATGGCTGGCCAGATGTCTGACTGTCTCTCTCCATTTCTCTCTCTTTGGTGTCTTGCCTCCCTCATGATCAGCACGGTGTGTATTCTGTGCTGTACACAGCTGTGTCCGGGTCTACAGGAATAGCCAATTTATTTCAGCAGTGGAAGTGGCATGACCGAGCGCAGACACAGCACACAAGAGGGAAAGGGGGGAGAGAATGGAAGTTTGGCCCTGTTCCATTCAGTATTCCCTTCCAGTCGCGGGCCCAACAGGACACTGTGCCTCCCATTCACCTAAACACAAGTGCAATCAACAGGATCACAAGCCTGGCTGAAAGCCCTGCACGAATGCACAAAGGAAATAGCACACGGACACACTTAGGTTAGCAGATACAGACAAATGCATGAGCACACACATCAAAGACACATGTATGGGCATGCACACACATGCATGCGCACACACACAGTGTTCCAGAAGATAGAATTCGCATTATACTTCAATAGACCATGAACCTTTGCACATATAGTGGATTATTCAGTCAAGCCTATCAAAAGGTGATGTTCCTCTGACTCACATGCCTCTCTGGATTCCTACCCGTGTCTGTCGTGAAGCAAACTGTTTTAAATAGGCCTCGATATACCGTCATCCTCACAATATCTCACATTTTTAAGCAGAGGATCAGCCCGGTACCTCTGCTGTCCCCTGAAGATCCTGCAGAACAGATCACTGCACAGGCCATTAGCCCTAAGTGTTTGTCTGGCAACTGTATCCTGTGCTGCTTACCTTCATGGATGCTCTGTTACAGCCAGCTGTGGCAGCAGCCACCAGATAGCTGCCTCAGTCTCTAAGAAGTATGAATTTGCAGGAGGTGACGGTAAGGTAGTGATCTGATTTATCAGAAACAGTGTCCAACATGGTAATTCTTCCTACCTTCATGCCAAGCATGAAAGACAACCCCAAACCCGAGCTGGTTTGACCGTAAGTGACCACAAGAGTGTGCTGCTGAGCCCTGCTGTAAACTTCAATGCAGCCACTTTAAATTGTTATTTTAGCACCTTTATATAAAAAAAATGCTTGGTCCAATCAAACTTTATCTCCACCATCTTTTCTAATCATGGTATGGTAATTTTTTTTTAGATTCCTGTGAAGGTTAATGCATGCACACAAGGTAGGTGGATAGAGATAAAGATCTGTTTGATTTGCTGCCTGGAACCGTTGCTGTTATGCTACGCTATAATGGCAGGATTATGCAAGGAAAGCTTGGAAAGCTGAAACTTGATTCATTGCCACAAATGTTAGTTGGCCTCTATGTTTGTGTTCCGTTTGCATGTAAGGTATGTGTGTACGTGTATCTTTCTCACAGCGTCTGCACTTGTGTATGTCAGACAGTGTAAAAAGGTTATGAGGGCTTATAGCTACTGTGAAATGATACAGCGGCCATGCTAAGTATTAGTCAGAACATGTCTCACTCCAAATATACGCACTGCAGAGATGCTCGTGCACACACACACAAACACACACACAAATACACTCACACACACACTCACAAAACTGCAAACAACCCATTACAGTGCAGTGCCAATAGTGAAATATGATGGGTTATCTAAATAGCCTGCAGATAAATACTGGCTTTGTTTCAACTTTCCTCTTTGCGAGCATCAATGTGGCCTTACTGCTCATGAACAGGCGACATGTTTGTGTCACTGTACATTTTTCTGCATCAGGGAGGGTGTTAAACTTTTATCTCTAATTGTAGGTCTTTTACATTTTACCCAACCTACCAATTTGGAGAACAGCAGTTGTGCTAATTTCATCGTACAGTAGGTTACAAGTAAAGTACGGACTGCAGCATGTGTGGTATTTTGCTCTGTGGCTGGAATTTAAAAAAATGAAGGTCGAGCAAAGTTAAATCAACTTTGAGGGTTGAGGGTTCAAAACTACTTAAGTCTCACATGCATAGTTTATATTTTCAGGAGAAAGAACAAATGAGTTTATCTTCCCCTGACCAGGCACACAAGCTGTTCCCTTTGTAATAGAATCCAAGAATTTAATTCCAGATGCTACCGTTTTAACAGCAGCTTCTTTTCCAAAGCATTATCACATATAGCAAATCATGCAAAACACATACCAACTCCTTAAAAATAAAAAAAAACATACACTTTGCACAGATAAGGCAGGTTAAATCTTCAGTCTTTCCCAAAGGGGAATATTGTGCATAATGACAGAGTGGATGGGGTGGTAATGACACCCTACTGGGGATAATATGACAGACGCAGGCCCCAAAAAGCCCCCCAAAGATCCTACCTTGATCTCTCCTAAGTTGCTGAATCAAGGCTGGGAGGATTTAATTGCCAGTCTGCCTCTTTGGTAGACACAGAGGAGCTGACTGGGGATTCCAGGAGAGACGGAGGGAAGAAAGATGGAAGCAAAGGGAGGAGATATGATGTCAAAGTAATGGGATGAAATGAGGGTGAAGACAGCCCGCCGCTGATACCCCTGCCTACCTCACCTGTCAGCCCACAGCGCCACAATACACTGTGTCCAAGCACAGCCTACAGGCCCATTGCACATGAGACACAGAAGCAGATCACAACCCTTAATCCTTCAGATAAATCTCCTGCTGGCTCCGGGTCCGGCAGCAACTGGAGGCTGTTGGCTTTTGTTACTTGTGGGTTGAGGGATTGTGTATGCACAAACACAGCGACACGCTCACACACTGACATGCACATACATGCACACAGATCTGGTGGGCTGATCTCTCTTAGAGAAGCACTCCTGATTCACAGGTTGTAGCGCTGCGGTATCAGCTTTGCAAAGACAAATCCTCAGACTTAGTAATTTTCCCTTTCTTTTAACACATCTATATTATTTACAGATCCAAGGGCAATAAAGGTGGACCAGTGAAATGATACAGCTCTATCCCCCCTCCCACACAACCACTCCCGACTTATATCCTGTATCCTGTCTCTGATTCCACATTAAATCAATGACAGCACTGATAATGATGATGCTTCAGGAGAGTAGCCGTGTGCTGGGCTTCATGTTACAACTTGCACCAACTCATCTAGGACAGGATTAATAGACTTAATGAAAATACACCTGAATTCTCAGACTTGATACATTCCAATCTGATACTTAGACTATCTCCATAGCACCTAGCGGGATGAAATAATAACATATAATTATGTTTGAACTATAGTTCACAATGATTTTGCAGCGCAAGGCTCTGCCACTACTGTGTGTGTGTGTGTGTGTATGGTGACGGGGAGTGTTTGTGCTGTTTTGAGGTCAGTAATGACAGACAAATAGCTGTCAGGGCTAATGGGAGGGGACAGCCCGGGATGATGGGAACATAGAGAGAACAGCGCAGCGCCACTCAACGCTAGCCGACTGTGGCAACAGGGCACACAGCGCTGCCACAGAGTTCACACAGAGGGAGGGTCACAAAATAAACACACAAATATGCACAAACACACACAGCCCTGCGTGCTTACCCTTGTCAGGGCACTGGCTTACATCCCACCTAACTTCAACCCTTAGCATTAACTAAACAGTTATATAAGCAAATTCTATTTTATGCCATGTAAATTCTGAACAATAAACAATGAACAATGTATAGTTTACTAATATTAGTAACACATAGAGACCATGGAAAAGCGGTGTATATTGTGGTGTAAGTTTATGCTGTACTTGTTTAAATGGACATTTTGACACTTTTGTGTGCCATGACTCTGGATGGATTGCCATTGGAAGCTGGTGTTACTGCTGAGAATCCACGTTGACTGCATAAGCTGTAGGCTTAGCAAAGTACAATCTTTTCAATGCCAGGTTTGTGCCCACAGTCATCCGGTAATTGATACCTAAAAGCGAGGTTTTCAGTGTAGGTATTCCTTTATGTGTGTGTGTATGTCTACATTTAAGGGGGAAAGAAATTCTCACAAATAAATGAGCAAAGAAACAAAATTTCTACTACATATATATAGAGCCCAGCAACTGATTTCGAGAAGCACACCTTAATTGGGAATAAACTGCCATCCAGCAGCAAGAAAAGACAAACAGCTTCTTATCCCCCCTCCATCTCTCATGTTCTCTTTAAATTCCCTGCTGTCTGCTTTCTTTCTGTCCCAAGTTTTCATCTTTTTATGTATTTTCCTTTTGTAACAAACGCTCCTCCCTTGGCTGAGGGCCAGTCAGGTTTGTAATGTAAGATGATCACGGGGCTGTCCAGTGAAGATGTGTCTGAATGTTGCTGGCTGTAGGCGACGTCTGAGTCAATGATGAATGGACTGTTGGAATGCTGCGGAGGAACATTGCTTTGTTATGTCTGCTGAAAGACAGTAATCCACTGCAGCAGAGCAAGATTAGACTTATGGCACTGGTAGAAAAGGGGGAGAAAACACGCTGCCTGTATATCAGGCCACTGCAACAGGAAGGGATAACGGGAAAGAAATTTTTCGAAAAAGAGAGCGAAGTGAAAGAAAAGAGACAAGGTGACATTCTTTGTCTGAGATGGCAGTGCACCAGAACATGTCCCCTTGCTGCCTCCCACCATACCTCCACCTGTCCTCTGTTGTCCATTGTTTCCCTCCCTGCACGCTGTTCAAATTTGCTCCCACATGGTCCCTGCCGCACCACCCCACCCCCGACCAGACCTACACGTCTCTCCGATCTCCTCCCCTCCTTCTCTTGTTCGTGGTAGTGTTCACACACCCAGGCGGAACAATAGCCACTGACTTTCTTCCCATGCACCTCCCAGAAACCTGTGCCCTCAGGTATGGAATTCTATCACTCAGACACAAACAGGTGAATCAGCCCGAATGCTTCAGAGGAGAGCAACAAAGGCACCAGATTCTGTCTTAGATTAGGCCTCCAGACCTAAGGGGGGAGAAAGGGAGGAGGCATGTTGGGTGGGTGGAAAAAAAAGGGGATGTGGGGCTTATTAAAATATACCTGTGATCTTTGAACAGCAAACATATTGTATCCTTGTCCTATGTTTGCCAGTCCATTTCATTGTCTTCCATTCCCCAAGGAGGGTAGAGGGCAATATGCTATCAGCCGAATAGAATGGGGGAGGAGACTTTATGTGGCTGATGGCCTGCAGTGTATCTATGAATATGGACTAGCCTTGTCTAACAAATGATGTCCTCTAACATGCTGCTCTCTGTTCCTCCTTTGGCAATCCAACCACAGCCTCAATCTCTGTAAGTGCTGGTGTGTGTGTGTGTGTGTGTGGGGGGGGGGGGGGGGTGCGCTCTCTCTCCTCTCTAATGTCACTTGTCATTGCTGTGACCATAAATGACACTTTTGTTTGAATCAGCATCAATCACCTCTCCTGCGCAAAGAACCGTAGGCATCTGGGGAGCCGACGACGAATTTTAAAGGTTAAAACAAGATCTGAAATTTAAAACATCGGGCCGAAACTGTGCGTTGAGACTTGAAGTGGAACACACACAAAAAAGAACGTGTCCCTATGGATGCTAATTCATCTGGATGAAAGAGGGAACCTCCTTGAACCACACCTGGGCTCATTTGTCAAAGTAGACAGCAATGGGCCTCATTCACCTCAGCATATCTTCCTAAGTTTTGTAAATAAGGATAGGCACTGAACCTGTTTGATTTTTTTTGTGGTGCTTCTTACTTGAGTCGCTAAAAGACAAAAATGATCACACTCTAAAAGTCAAATTAATTTTAAAGGTCCCACAGTGTGTACTTTTTCTGGGTTTTATTTGAACTTTTATATATCAAGTTACTAAATCATCTCAATATAGGTTTACATCTCCTCTCCCAAGCTTCTCTAGAAAGAACAGGTTGTTTAATGTCTGTCTCATTAATATTAATGAGCCTCTCCTCTGATTGGCTAGTTTGAACGGTTGAGAATGGGGGGGTAGGTGGTGACTGTAGAGTTCTGATATCACTACTTCATCGAAGACAGCCTGTTTAAAGGCACACTTTCTTAATAAGGCCTGTGTGTATTTCTCTGTGGTTTGAGCAATTTGAAATGTGAGACGGTATTTATATACACTTAGACCTTCCTGATAATCAAAAAGCAATTATAATCTCCCAGTGGGGCCTTTAAAGCCTTCATTCTCAAATTAGCAATTAAACGCTGTCAAACCTGGACAGCAAGTCTGTTTTCTGTTCCCGGGAATGGGTGAGGAGCCTTCTTTGGTGGTGTGGTGGAAGTGGTACTGCACATCTGTGGCATGAAGCAACCTATACAGAGCTGTAGCCACAATGGAGGACACTGAGGTCATGACTTCTGTATTTTTTCCCTTAAGTTTTGTTTCACTTAAATTTTCTCCTTAGGAAAAAATATTTCAGCAAGTGAAATCAATGTGGTCTCACATGACAGAGATTCTCATATATTTGTCTCCTTTAAAGTGAAAGTAAACACCGTCGCAATGTTACTGCCGACTGCAGGTCTATTTTTAGAACGCATTGAATGAATCAGAGAATGCAGCTAAGAGGCTGCATCAATCAAAGTTAGCATTTCTTCCAGCAAGAAAGACAGAGGATGACCAGACAAAGAGGAGGAAAGGAGAAAATTGTAATATTTGCAGAGAATGAGAAAATAGTGAAGTAGCCTACAGTTGCATGCAACAGCCAATAGAGATGATAACCTGCAACCTACTGCAAAGTACATGCAATGAATATGAATATCTTAAGGTCATGTTTAGTCACAGTTTGAATTATCTATCAATAATAGTCTTGATAGAGTTGATAGAGTTTGCATGTTCTCCCTGTGTGTGTATATATATATATATAGCTCTGAACCTTTAATATTATAAGCTGTATATAAAAACTGTAGAAGGCACAACCATTATTTCCATTATTTGCATGATCTAGTCAGCATTTAAATGTGTATAAATATCTTCTTGAGTGGTAGTAGATTCTGTTAAGAACAAATCCCAAAAATGTAAAAAAAAAAAAAAAAAAAGTCAGAATCTTTGTGAAAATTGGCGGTTTATGTGGGTTTTAAAAGGAAATTTCTTGTGTTTTCCTTCTGTCACATAGAAGCCTTTATGGTTTTTCTACCACTTCCAACACCTTCAAGTTCAGCTGAGGCACATTCGGTATATTTTTCCATGATAGTAGGTGATGCATTATTCAGTGAGTACCGGTTGATCTTGGCCGTAATAAATCTCTGGTCAACAGAAGATGTGTGGACATAAACACACGCATGCTTGCACACACACACGAACTTGTATTCTCTAGTGTTGATGCATGAGTATAACGAGGAACTGCATCCATGAATCACACCTCTGTGGAGAGATCTTAAACAAAGCGTTCCATGGATGAAAGGAGCTCTGGGCTTTGAAAGTCTATCCAAAGCAGTATGATAATGAGAGTAATGAGAATATCAGACACTGAACGTGGTGCAATATGCTTGTTAAACGTGACAGCTGACTTACATCACAAGATCAATCGCGTGAAGCCAAACACTTCTGAGGCAAGTATTCTGTCCTATGGCCAAAGCAGAACTCATTTCATTAGTTTTAAAGGCGCATTATAAGAACACAAATACATGGTCACAGACTCTCACTCACAAACAAAGTAGCAGGGACACAGATGTCGGCAACACTGGGCCCTAACTTTATGGGTTATAAAGTACTTCCCAGCCTGTAAAAACATTTGTACTATATCTTTTGTGGATTCAGAGGGAGTTACTGTATCTCATCTTGGGTTTAGGGAATATAAACTTAACAGAAATTCTGTATTACAGACTGGAAGTGTCGAGTTTGAAAGATGTGTGATTTACCAGATCAGGAGGGCCTGGGGGAGCTAGGAACTAAAAGCAAGGATACATCAGTTCAAGGAATGCTTTGACATTTTGGGACATGCTTTGCTTTCTAGATGAGAAAATTGATACTGCACTCATGTGTGCACAGTAAATATAAAGATAACACCAGTAGCCACTTAGCTTAGTTTAGCGCAAAGGCCAGAAACGGCTAACTTGACTCTGTCACCTGTAACAAAATCCAAGAACCAGCAAAGCTACATGTTAAATGAGCTTTAGCTCATTTAACATGTAGCTTTGCTTGGCCATTTGTTAAATTGAAGTGCAAAAAATGACTTTCTAGAGTTTCTGAGGTTTCTATCCTCAAAGTTATGACAAGACTCTACTGTCTGCTGCTGGTATAGTATCAATACATAACCATATGAAAGTAGAATAAGTACTGTTTTATATAACTCTTGTCAAGTACGTGAATTAGCATAATTCCCCAAAATGTCCAGCAAACTTTCTGAAAGTGCAATGACAAATTGCTGAAATGCACTTTTAAACAAGACATTGAACTTAACCTTGAGCAACTGGCAACCTCTGAGCCCTCTGATGATGTGTTTACAGGCAGTAAAGTGTAAATACAGTATTTGTGTGTGTCTCAGTGGGCGAACAAATTACAGTTCCTGCTATTAAATCCTAAAATTGTCATGCTGGAGCGCATGGTGGTTTTAACCTTATCCAAGACCTGGAGGTGACCTTGAGCTTCAACGGCTGAAGTGAAGGAAAACAAATTAGCCATGCAGGCGACACGCGCATACACGCGTGCGCGTGTGTGCGAGAAGGACCGAGACACGTGGAGAGGACCGAGTGCTGACTTGACATAATCTCTTTTTGTTTTGTCGGATGATTCAGGAAGCCTGTATCCTCACGCACTCTGCCTGATTTCTACCTCCAACCCCCCATCCTCCTCACGAATATCAACTCCCCCACCACCAGCGCCGCTCGTCAGCGGCTTGGTGCGTCAGAAGATCGCAGGGAAAAGAGGAAGAAGGGGAGAAATCTGGGACGGCGGATCAGGAGGGAGCGGAGAGGAAGAGAGTTCAATGGTGTAGCTTAGGTGCTGCTTGCCTTTGCGGCCGGGGCCTCATTGTTATTGTGATTTATTTTTTAATGAGCAGCGCTGCCCTCCCCTCTGCCATACAAAGGCCTGATTGAATCTGGCATTCCATTAGCATGTTAAAGAGGCCCAGCTTCATCTGTGAGCCGTTGACTGACAGTGGATATCATCTCTGTAATTGCTCTGTATACTGGAGCCACTGCCAGCGAGCAAGAGAGAAAGAGAAAGAGAGCGAGAGAGAGAGGGGGGAAGTTGAAGAAAGATAAGGCGGGTGGGATTAGGATTTAAAAAATGTGTGTTTGTGTGTGTGTGTGTGTGTGGGGAGGGGGGGATGCAGGAAAGAGGAGGAGAATTGATGAGAGGAGCTGGTGGATCGAGCTACATCTCTGTATATCTCAATTTGGCATGGTTGGTACCCCATGCTGAGAGCTGGGAATAGACTGTTTGAATACTTTTTTTTTTTTTAAGCGCTGACACTTATCAACACAAAAACAGTGGCAGCATTTCATAACAGACGCATGTACAGGGCTGTTATACAAGGAGATTAGGCTGTAGTGATTATGTGTTTATTAACGTGCAGCGTACAAGCAAAAAGGCACATGGAGTTGGGCTGTTCGTGCCGCCGAGCGCGTCACGTCACGTGCAGTAAGGACACCCGACGCCTTTGTGTGACAGCATCTCACCCCTGTCCCCTGCTCTCTCTCCCCACCTCTGTAACCCCAATGTTTTTGCTTTTAATCTTTCCCATATCTGATTTCTTACTCCCTCTGTTCTCTCCAGCTATTTCACTTCCTCATCCCCTGCATCACTGAGCACCTCCTCCCCTCCTCCTCCTCCTCCCCTCTCCCTCCGTCGCCCTTGCTTACGCTCTGCTTTTCTCCTTCTCTGTTGCCTCTTTCCTTCTCTCTCTCTCTCTCTCTACCCCTTCTTTCCCCGTGTCCCTCTCTTTCTCTGCAGTAAATGGTAATTAAACAGCGTGGTGTTGAAGAGCTGAAGAGATGGTTATCCTAACTCCACATGCCATGCATCCAAAATTAGCCCCACTTCCTCTCTCCTTCAATTCCCCTCCCTGTGTGTGTGTGTTTGTGTGTGTGTGTGCAGCGCCAGCAAATTTTCAATCCTAAGGAGACTAGGTTGCAATGAATGATGTCAAGCACAGAAGTACTTGTATCACAAATCTGCACAACATTGCAAAAGAGAACGCTCAATAGTGTCAACATTCCACACTTGATCCAAACTCATTAGGTTTGCTACTGTTTGTCCTACAACAGTTAGAACGTGTTGACGCTGCATGAAGTCTTCAGGTACTTTTTATATCTTCTCAGGATTCATTTGAATGTCATGTAACATCATGCAGTGATAAAAAAAATAGGTGGGAGTAATGGGGCTTTCATATTAGAAATGACAATGCACAAACCACATTATGTCACAATGATGTCATTAATGTGGTAGGTTAATATCCTCAGGTCTTATTCATTAGGGTTTTGTGATTTCTTTTTCTTTATTGAGTGAATGAAGAATATATGTATATAATATTATATATTCATGATGCAAAGGAGATACTTCAGTGTATATGGTAAAACTTTAACCAGCTGAGTCAGATGAGTCACTAAAGTCATTAGAATCCTCTTAGCACTGTGGATATCGTCCTGAAATAAATTTCATGGCAATCTATCCAATGGTTGGTGAGACATTTGACTAAAAAACAAATTGTCAACCTCATGGTTGTAACCGATGGTGTCAGGTGTCAGTAGGCTTTATCTTCCAGGGGCTGCAAATATCTGCACAAAATGCCATGGAAAACTATGCAGCATTTGTTCAGATATTTCATTCTAGACTGAGAAAGTGACTGTTTTTAAAGCACTCGAGCGAGGAAGAAATATATTAAAAACCCCTTTTTTTTTCCTATTTTGTCAGCCATATCAGTCTGGATCAAATAGTGCAAGGCAGAGACACAGAAACAACCATCCCTAAAGCATAGCATGCCTAAAAATCTGATCAGAATTTGTAGACAGTACCCTGGAAATAGGTCTTTTTTCCCATCAGATTACATCAATAATTTAATTTAAATTTGGTCTAAACCAGCGTCATTAAAGGAGAAGAGCAACACATGTACACATCAAACCCTGTTTTTGTTTTTTTACAAAAAAATTATCCACATCAATGCAAAAATGTGGCAATCTATTTCGATTAAATAAATAAATGCATCAATGCTTTTTCAAAAGTTGATATACCTCTGCTCAGGAATTAAAAGGGATTTTTTTTTGTTTAGTTTTTGTTGCACAGTAGATATGCATTGCACAGTTTGTGCCATGAAAAGACTGTATCTCAAAAAATAATAATAAAAAAAGAATGCCTTTTTTATTCTTTTTAAGAAGAGAGTAAATACAGCATTGTAGTCTTGTATGATAAAGAATAAATGCTTTCTTGCAGTTATAATTTGTCTGGAATGAGCTAGAGGTGAGAAAAGATGTCTGCAGCCCAGTACCTATTTCTGATTCGGCTAGCATCTTGGGGCTAAATTAGCATAGACCTACAGCATAACCTCACATACCCACATCTCTGACTGTCAGCAGTGGAGATGCATTTTTGCGACCAGGTTTTGACAATGAGGAAGAATGCATTGCATCGGTTCTATTGATTCAATATTGGTACTTTAGCCTCCAAATCATTGAATTGCATTGCTAATTCTTCATTCAAGCATCCTCAGGAACCCACCACCTTGCTTTCCTGTCTCTGTATTTTCCCATATTCATATTTGCATACAATATAACCATCATCCATAAAAAACAAAATCAAACTAAAGGTCTCTACCAAAAGTGGTGAACACATGAACACTGTGTACCTTACACACATGCAAACACACACATTTATGCATATATACACACACCCCATAGTCCTCTTTACCCTCCCTCCAGGCAATCCCTGCTCCACTAACACACCATGAAATCTCTAACACTCACAACAAATTTACATGACATTACTGCTGAAGTGCTAGAAAATTGTTGCCAGAATAGCAACTGCTGAGATGTATTGTGCCTGTGTGCTTGTGTGTGCTTGTGTGTGTGAGTGATAGCAAAGCACAGCAGAAGCTTCGGTACCCATTTACATTGTGCTGATTGTCAAAAACAGAATTTCACCAATGGCTTGCAAAAAAAATGAATATTAGTATATGTTAATGAATTCCACATTTGAGTTGAGACTATAGGCCTATTTGAGTCCGAATGTAATGGTCTCCTGTGTGTTACTCTGGGATTAGCATGGTAATCATGGTGCATGTTGACACACACTGTTAGTCAGATTGATGTGTTTGTTTGAGTGGTGCAGGGCTACACAGCTTTACACACTGACTGACTGCATTATCCACTTGCTACTAATCTGTGACTTAATGGCTTTCCGCAACAATGTTGTTCCCGCGCACAATGTTTTATTCAAATGCTCACGCTGTCCATTCGTAAAGTGTTGAGATCTATCACTGTTGCTTTCCCTTACACAAACACTCTGTTCAAATCAATGTAGCCGCGTCTGAAGAGGTAGTTTATCACAAGCAATTAACCTCCAAGTAATACTCTGTCTCAGACCAGGCAAATGGGACGCGTCGGAGTTTCAGCTTCGATGGATATTGGTGCAGAACCCGAGGCCAGTTTTGACAAATGTGTGTGTAGGACTGTGTCGAAATTAGGGGATGGATCGGATCGGCTGGTAGACAGATTTGTATCCGCAGCAGAAACCAACACATGTGTACTTCAGTGTTCATTCCCGTCCCGCTCCTAGGTGCTATAAACGTGTAGTGCTGTTATATATCATGCATACGTTTCCTGGAAGGACTCCAGATTTGACCACGCCATTATACGGCTATGGCATCTTAGGTTAAGGATTTGCTGATGTCTCTGATAGGTTACATTCTCATATATCTGGGTATACCTGGCATGTGTAGCAAAACAACCGAAGGCACCGGTGGCAGTAACAATAAGCGTCTCCTCTCAGAAACAACTACGGCGTGTACATTATGCAGTTTGTATGCATGTACATGTCACCATCGCATGCATCTGTGAGGCCACCATCGCCGTGGCGGAATGTTACGGTGACACAGGCGGAGGAGGTTTCGAGCCGCCGCTCCACTGCCGCTAACGTTAACGCTACAGCAATGACGACAGCGAGCCGTTATGTAGCCTTTCCCATTTTCTGCCCTGCGTAATGCACGAGTCCAACGCCCTCCCTCCTCCACCCCCCCCCCCCCCCCCCCCGCCCCACCCCCCACCTTACTCTCATCGTGATCTCACAGTCCTGCTATCAGAGCCCCAGACTGCGGCAGCACGGGGCAGTGAGACGGAAAACACAGTGATTGTTTCTGATGAAAATAGAAGGGCTCGGTGAGAGGGCAAAACACTAAGAGCGAGTGGGAGAAGACGGACAGGGAGTCAAAGAACGACAGAGCAGAGGGGAAGGGAGAATGGACGACGAGGCGCAGCGAGACGGAGAGAGCATTAGGGCACGCCATTTTTAAGGTCACCGCGTGGATGTACAGGCTCAGGGGAGACTTGTAGAGAGTAACAGCTCCACTGAGGACTCTTGGTTTTGCTGTGTATATGCGTTGAGTGAGTGAGTGAGTGAGAGAAAAAGAGAGGCAGAGTTGGATTTAGAGCCAGAGCTGGGCTGACCATAAAGAGTCCCACCTTGTTCTGCACCATGCACACACAGCAACCCAGCTGCCATCCTCGCTGCTCCGCTCTCTATTCTCCACCAGGGCCGATGGGGGACATGCATCATTCATGAGCAAGTACTTATTTGGCTGCGTCATCTCCTCACATAACAGTCAATAACTTTTTGTTCCGGCAATGGATTTACCTTTATTCTATTCAGGCAGCAGGGTGCACTGGATGCACGGCAGATGTTAAATGATGAATATATTCCTTCTCCGAGACACAGATCAAACTGCAGGAAGCTGCTCTAACGGTAATTGGATGGCGAAAAAGATTGTTTTTAACAGAACTTTCCACTCAAGTTCGATGCAGTTTCCATTAGAATATGTGACACTTACAAAACCCTAGACACTTCAAAGGACAGATTAAAATTCGTTCATATGTTTTTTGTTTCTGAGTTAAAGATTAAAAACATAGCCATTTGGAAACGAACACTTTAATATTCATCATGCCGTTGATGAAGGAGAAAAGAGAGCAACCACATGTCGAGAGTGTAATATGAAAGGGTAATTATCTAAGATCTGCCGTGTCCTGCCCCCAGCACCCTTTTGCCTGGCCTGTCCTCCTCCTTGAGTGCCTGTGTCACAGCCTGCTGAGAGGCTGCCTGCTGTGAAGGTCAACCTGCCTGCAGCTATGGATTACACAGCCGCGCACTGTCAGGCAGAATACGATACTGCCCTTGAGGGGAGGTCTGGGGCTCGGGCTGGCAGAGACAAGCCCTCTGGAACTTCTGGATCCCACCGGGACACTACCAGTATCCATCCATCCATCCATCCATCCACCTATCCATCCACCTATCCATCCATCTAGTTCAATATGATTTTGTGCAACTTGTTATTTGATAGACTATTTTGATTCTGTGCCTCTTTATACTTCTACTCCATCACATTTATTTGACAGCTGGCCACTTCTCATTTTTATATTTTGCATCAAAGACAATGTGTACAAGATTAAACAATTGTTCCCCAACCTATTTGTACTTGTGTCTCCTTTGAAAAAACAATGTCTAGTTGTGGCTGCTTGTCACGTTTTAGATCAAATTTTCAGCAGTCCTGCCAGGCGTACTTCTCAGACTGTTTCATTTAAGTAACTGGTCGGGACCGAAAGAGGGAAAAATAGCGGTACATCCGATATTTCTCAAAAAAAGAAACTATATGAATAAAGTCCAGGAATATGTCACATTTTTCATGTATGTTTCATGTTTCTTCTATCTGTATTATTGGTCACAGGAAGACACAAAAAAGACAGTTTACTTGAAACAAGTCTTCACAGTTGCTGCATGCCCACCTCTGAAGTGTCTGAAAGAAATCCTCAGGTATCAGAGTAGCATTGATGGGCCAACAACAGCCATAGATGACTCACAACACTCCCGGCAAACATAAGAGGGAATCTAATCCCGCAGTCTTCATCAGGTGATATCAAAGAACCTTCAAAAGAGTATTCATGACTCTGTTTTCTAGCCCCAATTCAATGAGGGGGGAGGGGGTGGCACCTTTTATCCTGCAAAATGGTGCAATGAGGGTCAGCTTTCCTTTGCGTGGGACAGGAGCCATTGGACAATTGCACTCCCTGGAGTAATGCCACTGTTTAGAGGTCGCAAGAGACAAAAAAGTATATAAGCACGCACGTGCGCATGCACACACTCGCGCACACACACATTTGGCAGATCGCGTTGTCCTTTGCTGGCTCGGCTCTCCCTGCTGTGACCTTAATTTGTTCTGTCTTGAGTATGAGTGCCCACCGGGCAGCTGATGCACCTCACGGGAACAAACTGACAGGACGTGTGAACATTACGTACATGTGGGTTTGAGCATATGTGGGAGAAAGGCGGAGGGGAGGGCAAAGACTGTGGCAAACACAAAAGGGCAGAGAGAAAGACTGTATGTAGAGGTGCACATGTGATACGTGTTTGGGTGAAGCAGAGGAAACGGGAAAGGGGGAGATATCAAGGCTGAAAGCGCTGGACGCAGGGGCCTCCAATAAAAGAAAAAGAACACAAGCTGTCTCCCTGCTGGCTAATCCTCTAATGAAGATTTGTGACGGTGGCTGGCTGGTGATTATTGGCCCAGCACAGAGACAAAAAAACATCTTCGGTGCTACTGTAAATACAATCTCTCACATTTACGCGAGCTATCACAGGTCCAAATGAGAAAATTAGGATGGAGGCAGAAACACTGCTGTTACCATGCGGGCTGGCTATTTGTGCTCTGACAAACTGTCAAACCTGATGCTAAATGAACAAACGAACTCATTACAAGCCCAAATATTAAACAACATCATTCAGATGTGGAGAATGCGATGTGAAGTCGCTCATGTTTATTCTTGTCTCATCGGGCCAATTGCACTGATCTTGTCTATGCTAATCTTATGGAAATGCTTGTTTTTTCATCCTTCCTTCCTGCTACTTGTTACATTTCATCTGTGCTCTTTTGAACCACATTAACAGCCACTGTCGGAGTTTTAGTGTTAGCAGGAGTTCATCCCATAAAAGACACTGCTGCATTACAGGAAACTGAGCCAAGGCACAATCTCCACACTTCCTTCATAAATCTCTACTTAGATCTTTGTGTACTACGAAAACAAATGCCTTTATATGTGGCATAAGAGCTTTCATAAGAGCTGCCCTCAAAGGAAATTAAAGAGCTTAAAAGACTGCATGTGACAAACAGCAGCGACCATTTAAATAATCATAGTAACGTACTGGCAATAGGTGACCACAGATACCATATTACCCCTATGGCCCTTGCAGCCTTCTGATCCAAACCACTGGCACCTCACCTTCCTGATCCTCCTTTCAGCCTCCCCCCACTCCCCCCAGGCAGGGGCAGGGAGCTCTGATGCAGGTCCTGGCAAAGCCCCGGTTCCTCCTCCTCCTCCTCCTCCACTTCCCCCCTCCTCTTTCTCGCTCACTCTGTGGGGAAGGGCTGCTTATTCAGAACAGGACTTGTGTGGAGACAGGTGTGCATACCAGACACCGGCATTAAGCCCTGTGCCACGCGAATCCTATAACTACCTGCTAGTGAGGCTTCCCCGGCTCTCATCCAACCTTGAACTAAACCATTTCCAAAGAAGCCTTCGGTAGCTGATAAGACAGCACAGAGGGCAGGCTTTGAGCTCCACCTATACTAACACCTTTTCGCCACCAGGCCTTTCTCTGTCCCATCGGGGCAGATTTAGCCGTTAGGGTTGGAGATTTAAGCTATTTCGAGCCGTTCGTGTAACATTAAGGATTATCTCTCAAGTCTTCTTGGAAGCAAAAGCCAATTCATTCGGTCTGGCTATTCCTGTGGAAGTAAAATGAGAGCTCCTTGGATGGATGAATGGTGTCACCCAGTGAGGAGGATGTCCTTGTGACCATTAGAAAAGTTCATGCAGGGCTGTAGGATGACATTCCCAGTGGCGTGTCAGATATATAAGCTCACATTCCATGATTGCATGAGTCAGATGATACGGAGATGCTCAGGCTTAACGGATGTCGTTGGAAGGAAGCATCCATTTCTCCCCGTAGGCCAGCATTAACCGAAAAACTGTCATCTAACCCCATCTCCAGTCCTTCTCATCTCACTGTTTGTTCATTTCCTCTCTGTATTTATCCTTTCAGTGCTCCCTTAAGCCTCCCTCCTCCTACGTCAGGGTGCTATCTGCCAGGGGTGGGGGGTGGGGGTGAGGCTGAATGGTGGGGATTCCCCCCCCCCTCTGGTTTGTATATCCCTGCCTTTGAGTTAGTCTATTTATATCCCTGGTAGGAAAAAAATGTATCCCCCTCATAGTGGTTCATGCCCATAGATCATATACATCTAAAATAAAAACAAGACTATTTGAAAAATAAACTGAAGCACTGGAACATGAGACCTTTCATTAGTGCGAATAAGAATAAACTCAGAAATGGACTTTCACTGTCAGCACTCGCGTGACAATAGAGACGATGCAGCGTTCATGCAGGCGAATTGATGATGCAGTAAATGAACCAGGTGTCACCTTCTTCCCAGACTTGCAGATATGTGGTTGAAAAAGTGACAACACGGACACAGAATACCGGACAGGGGTCCCTCATAGAAGCAGATATTTTTCTTAGTCTGACGGGTAGGCTACTGGAGCTTATTGATTTTGATGTTAACAGTGCATTTTTTTTCTTGCAATATTTTCTATTCAGTGTTGAAATTTGAAGTTTGCTGCATGACATGCATTGAGTTAATAAAACAGTGACTTGCAAAACTGTCATTTAAGGTATTGGCACTTCTGGCCAAGTGTAGCTCCATAGCCAATTGGGGGATTTAATTTTGGCATGAATAGAAAATGGTAAAAAGGGAATTTAACCTTGTGTTTTGTTGTATATGATAATTTTCTTTGTAATTATAGAAATTATGGTTTAAAATATTACTGCAAATGCATCGGTCGAGTTCGAGGTATAATTGATTCATTTAAATTTATAATTGTTTTATAAATGTTACTATAGCAGCTAAAAGAATTAAGTCTAATAGGCTCCATAGACTAATGTCTGTAAGCTCATTGTGGTTCTGATTTATGTTCATGAATAAAAGCATTTCAAAACACCCAACCCCCCCTCTCCCGGATTTTTTTATTGTTTTACAAAACACATCCTGTCCTACACCATTCACCCTCAATCCCACTCTCTCGTTGTCTCCCATTGGTTGCTAATTTCCCCCTTTAGCTTCCTCCTCTCTAGCCGTATGCCCCCCATGAATTGACTTTGCTGCATCTCAAGGAGAATTGATTTCTTTTTTGGTCTTTGTGTGAAACCCTATCTCAACAGCACTCTGAGGAATTTCCTCTTCCCTCCAAAGCTGGATGGAGCTAATTCTCTTTCATGAGGACACTTTTCACTCCATTTTATCTGTCTGCCTTTCTCTCTTTCTCCCCCCCTCCTCTTCTTCCCCTCATCTCTTCTGAGCATACAGAAATAGAGCAGGCATGATTAATGCAACATCTATCGCCGCCAAACGTTAGCTTTGCTCAACCGTTTTATGCTTGGCTGCTGTTTGGGAAATTGCTATTCATGCACCTTCCTGTTCACTGTTACTGAATTATCACGTTAGTTGATCAATGAAACAGTTTGGCTGTTTTCATTGAAGAGCCTGTTTGGTAAAGAGGCTGGAGCGTCGGATTCTGACTGAACATTGCACCTCTCATATTCCGATAAATTTGATGAGAATCTCCTGCTGCTTCACACAATGCAGCAGGGAATTGTTGCATTTAAGTCAAACATGTAAAAAGCAATATGAAACATGATTTTTCAAATGCTGCCCTGAAGCTATTTAAAGTGAAAGTGAAGGTTTTTGGATGTTAAACCCTGTTGCCTGGGCTCTTCTCTGCAGCTTCTGTACACTTTGTAACATACAGAAGCGTCAAACACGTCACGAAGCCTATGCTCCGTTTGCAACATTACATCACATTTACATGGTTTTTTGAAGCCATTGCTTGCCAGTTTCAAAATTTCCAAAATGTTTAGACTTCCTTGGTACTCTACTACTGCAGTGCTTGCTGTCCTGGCTTCAGTTTGAGCAAATGGGATCTTGATATTGCATTCACGCTCTTTTTAAAGGCATTACTGGACTGATTTAAAAAAAAATAAATCCCAAAACATGTGCATTCCTAAGACACAATGTTCTTAACAGACATTGTGATTCACAACTCTTCACTCACGCTTTAACAGGCCTATATTGTTTTCATATCTTCATACTATACCCGCCCTTGTAGGAGATGTAAAATATTAACCCTGATTCCATGCATATACACTGTTTGTCTCTGGTTTATATTTAAGTCATTTACAGAATCACTACAGATGATCATTAGCAACAAGCAGTGATGATTAAATCGGCCTTAAATCACGATTATGCCACTGCAAATGTTAGTGTTACTGCAACTCTCTTAAGTGAGGTTATGCTATGACAACAAGAAGAAAAGAAAAAGAAGAAGACTGTGCACACTTAGGCGCTATAAGTGTTTAATAATGAATCCAAGCTTCTGGTCTCCAGAATTTCTTCAGGGCAAATGTTTGACACGAGGGAATCCTGAACACCTGTGCACACAGCTGTGCTATGTCATGCAAGTACATTTGGTGAATAATGTGCAGTTCAATTCATTTCTCTATCCTAATATTCAAATTGACAGAAAATCTATAGTACATCACAATACATGAAAATGAATCAAAGCAAAAAGCAATCACATACTGAGCTATCAAGAGGAAATATTAGTGAAGGGTATTGTACAGCAGAGACATCTGGAAAGTATATTACAATAAACATACACGATTAAGGCAATGCTGCCACTTTGCAAACACTAGAGCGCTGCTGTGTGAGGAATTATCTGCGCTTCTTTCCACTTTGTGATCAGAGTGACTGTTGAAGCATACAGAACATTTTCCAGGCTCCAACTCCCAGGTGTCTTGTAGCCCCAGGATTCCCAGTAAGTAGTCAGCCAGGCTGCCTATGTGGATGCACTAATGTAACACCATAATCACACACAGGTGCATTTTCGTGCTTCGCAGAGCAACAGCACCAGGCTGATGCGGGCGGCAGGTGCTATTGCACTGGTGTGTGTCGGGCAAACTGTACGTTTTATTCAGGCATGTGTGCGTGTGATGAAAAACTACATCCTGTTTACATTGTGTGTGCGTTTCTGAGTTGAAAAAGAACCCGTCACGCCGAATTCCCCGAATGAAACCACGCATACCTGTTCTCGGCTGAAATTTTAATGAATGGTCTTCGACAGGGGCACTGCAGTGAGGCCAGTGAAGCAGTGGGAGTCCGAGGCAGAGACACCTCCTCCCCCTCCCACTGCTGCTCTGCAGCGCTACACACACACACGCGCACACATACGCTGACCGGCAATGCACACACACAGATGCACTCACAGACACAATGGGTTGCCAGTCCAATAACAGGCCTATTCATTAGAGTCTCTTACAGACAGTATTGACAACCTGCTGACACACAGTCACTCCAGCAAACAAATGGAGCAATAGAGAAGAGCAAGGAAGGAAGGGGAAGAAGGGAAGAGACCTGTTACAGCGGCTTTTTGACTAAGGTGTGCTGTCTGCAAACCACAAGTGAGTTAGGTGAAGGTGAGAGAGGAGATGCTACAATGCACATACTGTACATAGAGGGACATCATCACCCCCCCCCCCCCCCCCCCCCACACACACACACACACACACACACCATATACACACAATGCAGTCCCCTCTCAGGGTGTTATATTGATCTTGCTTCCTGTGTCACATACAGAGATATGTGGTGTTTTCCAATTACAATTATGGGAATTGGTCTTCGCACATCGGCCTTTTGAAATGGTTCGCCACACAGAGGTGCCATTGAAATGGTGAAATGGGTCAAGTGCAGTGAACTATCTAATCTACACAGAACTGTGTCCCATCCATCCACCCGCTCACCAGAAAACTATAATACCCACTAAAAGGAAATGCCAAAACAGTGGGACACTTGCTAGAAAAACTTGATGAGTGCACATAAAGTAACAGAATACCCATTTTACCAGTAGCATGGCAGTGTGAGATTTAGCACTCACAGGTCGTGGTCACTAATAATAATAATAATAATAATAATAATAATAATATATTACCCAAGATTTAAATATTTCTCTTTCTATTATTAAAAAAAACACCTGCTTTGCAGTCTGCCTTCTCCCACACTCACTCTGAAAATCCTTATGGCATCACAACAGGTGCCATTTCTAAATATGCTTGTGTCCACTACAGAGAGGTTGATGTCATTGTATGTCAGCAGGAACACCAGAAATGTGCATATTTACACGCAAGCACTGAAAAGATTTTTTTTAATAATAAGGCCACTTCAAACTTTATTTCTGAGTGTTGCCAAAGAATAACGAAGTAGTGGAGCATGGTTTGATCAGCATGTCTTACTGAAGAATTCTCCAGTGTCAGCTGCACTAAAGCATCCCAGTTATAACTTGAATATTCAAAGAAGCCTAAAGGGACAAACTGTGCTATGCATACCAAATACTTGGCTCATTAAAGGAGTTATAATTACTGTGTCACTTTGACATAAACAAAGAGAGCAGAGCAGTCATGGGGAAAATGGAAAAGAACTGCTGCTTGAAGACATATTCTCTGGTGTCTCTTTGAGCTGACCTCTGGAACCAGGTGAATGGGTGTGTGATTTTAGAGGAAAGAGTGAAGGGGAGGGGTGAATGGAATGAGCAATAGCTATGCAGACAGGTCAACAGAGAGACAGATTTTATGAAGACGGACGAGACGGGAATGGGCAAACAAACACAGAGACAAAGAGACAGATAGACTGCGCAGCCCTGAGCTCAGGAGGTCAACTCTGACTTAAACGTACAAGACAGATGAGACATAAAACAACAGCCAAACATGAGCTGATCATGAACAAAGTGGAACATCCCAGGAATGCTACTCACCTAAACAGCCGCCATGCACAGGCAGCATTTTGGTGTGACAGCTCGGACTTTACAGACAAGTCTTATCTGAAAGCAGATTCCATACCAGGAGCTCCCTTCGGGTGCCTTGGGGAGCTGAAAGTGTAAGAGGCTTTTTAGACAACATGGCGGCGATCGCGGTGACGCCACAGTCAATTGAGAGGCTGTACATCGGCAGGAGCCCGGCGATCATGTTCTCTATTAGGTCGCCATTGTTCTCTTGCTGCTTCGCTCTGTTCTCTGTCCGCACGCTTTAATACACAAACGCACAACAGCAACAACAGCAGCAGCAGCAGTTTCATAGCCGCTAACTTGGTGCAGAGCACCATGACAGGCAGAGAGCTAAGCTGGCAGTCCGCAGCTGTGCGGGGAGAACACTGTACAACACAAACACGGATCCACCGCCATTGGCAGCATCAGGACTGTCATCGCTATCACCGCGGCCAAAGACCTCTGCCAGGGCCTCGGACTTCCTAGATATCGTGGACTTTTGCATACAATATCACAGACGGAGCAGCACCGGGAAAGGTTATCCGCTCAAGGTCATACGAAATAAAGGATAGGAAGACTAATAGCCATGCAGACACGGCTGGGGGTGACTGCGGTTTAAGCAGGTGTTTCTTATTTCATCAGATTTTCCCAGAGATATCCAAATGAGATGTGTTATCAGCAAGGCGCAGATTTATATTGGTGCGCTGAATGAGGGAATTAGCTGATTGGAGGTCCGAAAGCAGCCGGCTTTCAGAATCGTAAAGGTCATTACAATGACATTACCCTTTTCAGAGGAGGAAAGCAATAAATGTCAAATCGCTCAGCAGCCACATCATCATGCATTTGTACCAGAATGTTAGGAATTGAAAAATCGCAGTGTTCAGACAGAAATAATGAAAGATACATATCTGAGGGGATATCTTAATAAGGAATAGTCTGAGTTATCTTTTTTGGCAAGTGTTAAGGGGGGAGGGTATTATGGAATTTGATTTGATGTCTCATATTATCCCGCCACAAAAACACAAAGTCTACCCCAAAGGCTAAATTTACCACATTGCACAAGCCACATTCCATGTGTTATTAATTCTACCACACCTGTAGTGCCAAACAATCAAAGCAGATGCACTGTAACAACACCCCATGAGCACAAATCATTGCCCTTGTGAACAAGTTTGCAAACAGTTTTCAACAGAAGCACTAATAGGGCTAATACTTTTGTTAACACATCCATCATGTACAGGAGCTGCTACCAGCTGCAGCTTGATCAAGACGGTGCTTGTCTAACTGTTAAATGAAGCTGAAGTCAGGTGAGTGTTCACTTTCTGACCAGCTGCAGAAACTAAAAATGTAGCCCATGCAAAAAAAGACACATAGACACGCTGAGAGCATGAGAATACAGAACAAATCTTTACAAACTTGAAAGCGAGACATTTACATGCACAATCATAGACGTGAACTTTTTTGACTTTCTTACAGGCACGCGCTCAACGAACACGCATTCTTCACACTCACACACCTCAGACTACATGACTCCGACTCCCTATAATCATTAGAGATGTCTGCTCGAAAAACACGCCTGCGGGGGAGCAGAGGAGCAGAGCTGCGCCTGAATCAGCCCAGGCATGCGTTAAAACAAAGTGGCCTCCCCGGCAGAGCACATAGCAACACGCACTTTAAACAAAATACACACATGCATGCAGAGACACTAGCAATGCACAAATTAGAAGACTCTTGCAAGCTGACACGCACTGCGTTTGCATATTAAAAAACAAACACACACACAGCACGCACATCCAGAACCGGTCACATCTCTGGACTTACAGTGGCAAGCTCCCATCCTCTGGATGAATGTACGAGCTGAGTATTGTAGAGCACAGAGACCACACAGAATCCCTCTCTCAGACATGGTCACTATGAGACCAGAATACTAAAGAAGAAAGCGCTGGCTGAATTAGAACAGACCAACCATGTATAATAACTAAAAGCTGTAACTGTGCTGCAAGGGACTGAATCCTTTTGTGTATTTCCCTTTTTAAAATGCCATTTGTGTGATGACCTGCTTAATCGTCACTAATGAGCACATTATAAGGACAGGTTAGGTATTGTAAGGCAACCGCAATAAATACAAAAAAAAAAAAAAAAAAACACTTGATGTATTTTGTACTGGCTATTTATAAGGTTTCGCATTTTATGTTAAATTATCAGTGGGCTGCCATCACACCGATTTTTTTTTTTTGTCACTTCACCTCTTCTGGCAGAATGTGAGAATGGATCAGTCCAGTCATGTGACCAAACAGCCCATAATGATACAGTCCGGCTCCAAACACTTTGACCTTCCCTGTCATCACTCACACCTGCTGTATAAATGGCACACTATTATCGTAATTACAAGTACTAAGCATGATTTAAAGGGTCACCCCGGTCCTCGGTATTGACAGATGTCTGTGTGGAAAGGAAACCGAGTGGAGCACGCTATTAACACAGAGCTGCTGGTGGACAACTTTAAGTAGGGATTAGAGACCCAATGACACGACTGACCTGTCTGAAATCCCATGCACCAAAAAGCAACAACTCACCCAAAATCATGCTGTGTGTTGCCTTTGGTGTTCCTGGGTTGACAAGTGCGCCCTCACTGCCCCCCCCCAGTCTCGCTTTTCTTTCGCCAGGGGACAATGGCTCCAAAATCTCTTTTCAGAGTTCCTCTCCACTCTCCAAAAAGAGGCAACTCAGAGAGGCAGTGCTAGATGTGAGGAGAGACTGCTGCTGCTCCTGCTGCTGCTGCTCCTGCTGTTGCTGCTGCTGCACATGCCGTCCTGTGTGTCTGCCCTCTCCAGGTGAAAAGCTGAGTTTATGCAAAAAGAGAAAATATGCGTATGTGTGTGTGTGTGTGTGTGAGCGTGTGTGTGTGGAGGAGGGGGTCCAGTGTCCCTGCAGTTGTGGCTCAGGTAAGCCTGAGGACAGTATGGAGGGGTTTGCAAAGGAGTAAGAGAGAGGAGGGGGAGCCTAAAGTGTGACAGCCAATCACAGGGGGAGGCTACAGAGCCCAGATCTTCTTCTCCACAGCAGCCAGGAGGAATTGCAGTGGTCTCCAACCAACAGCTGGCAAGCAGTTTCTTCTCAACTGTATCATTTCACAGGGAGCTTCAGAGGGAAGGTCTTCACTGAACTGTAAAGTCGGTGCCTGCTTTGGTCTTTCTCTCTCTCTCTCTCTCTCTCTGTAAAACACACTCCGTTTCCCACTCTGTCTTCCTCTCCCTCTCTGCTTCTTGTTTTTTGGGGTTGGGTATAACCTAAAGGCACCTTACATGCCTCTGCTCTGATTGGTGGCAGCCTCGGCCAATGAGAACGGCGGCAGACACTTGTCATCATGCAGAGTGGAAGTCATGAAGGAGAGACAGAGCTTGACTGAGAATGCTGTCTCCCCCCCTCAACCACTGTTTCTCCCTCTCGCTCCCCACATTCTCCTCAGCCGGTGTGACTGTCAGACCGTTTTGTTGCGTTTGGAGTTTATTGCCCCTCCCCCCCTTTGTCCTTTGACTCCGCATGCATGCAGACTTGTCAAAGGATTAACCTTTTATCCCGTACGGTTCTTTCCTTCTCTCCTGTTTTTCTCCCTCCATCTCTTAACCTGTCCAGGCAAGGTTACGCATTTTATCCACCTCTGCCTTTTCGTCAAAGGGATGGAATTTAGGGAGTGGAGCAGGGAGTGGAGGGGGTGCCAAGCAAAAAAGAAAAAAAAATTTGGAGGAGAGATGAAATAGAAAGCGACAGAGCGGAGGAAACAGTGGAAGGAGGGGCAGAGATTAAACTAAATACAAAGTGACAGAGGGATGAAGAGACATGGAATGACAAAAAGAGACGACCGGGGACGACGCAATACAAAGGCAGAGACAGACAGGGAGTTGGACATGGGAAGCCTGCAGAGAATTAAACTTAGCGATGTCACTAATTGAAGAGGAGTTTCACAGCCAGCTTCATATGGTCCACCAAACCAAAAAAGCCACTCAAACAATTTCTTCTGTCATGTCTGAGCACTCCCGTCTCTCTCTCCCTCTCTCTCTCTCTCTCTTTGGTTTCCCCTATGAAGAGGAATCACAGGATAGCTAGCGAGAGACCTTTTGAAAATCACACAGCCACAATGTTATTGAGAAGCTCAGCGCTTAAAAGAAGGCTTAACAAAGCTGTCAAAAAATTAATCCCCTTAGGCGGGCATGCTTGCAAACACACAGATAGAAACACGTGAGCCCGGGGCTACAGAAAATGCTGCCTGATGTTCATAGTGCCTCCTCTTGTCCTGCTCCCTCTTTCTCTTTTTCCTTTCTATCTCTAGGCTGTGGCTGTGAGTCACAGGGTGTTGGAGTGAATACTAAGAAGGCTCGCTGACTCCTCCAATACCCCTCTGCACAGCAGCTCCACTGCACACATTTAAGCCATTGTATATAAACACTGACAGACTTGGGGGGGGGGGGGGGGGGGCACAAACACCCACACACATTTGCACAGATTGTAAGTCCAGTTAAATCCACTGACTGCACACTGCTGGTGTAGCTCTCGCTGTAACTAAGGGGTGCACAAAATTATCCTACTCCCAAGACTGCCTCCGAGATTTGACACCTGCAATTGCAGTGAAAATAATAGCACAGACTCACTTAGAGGCAGATGTGGGGCAAACGTCTTATAATGCAAAATGACAGATGGACAGGCTAGAAAAGGAATTCTAGCCTCTGGGGTCCTTGTATGAAACACGCAAGCATCCATCAATTCCACAGTAGACACTGAGAATATTAGTTTTTTGAAAATGGGACACTAGCGGCAACGATAGTTCATCATTACAGCTACGCATGCGGGTCCGTCTGTGTGTGTGTGTTTGTGTGTCAGCAAAAGGGCTAAGATAGGGTTTCCTCATTAGTTGTGTTGGTATCAATAATTCAGAAACGGCCCTTGTTGGCGTTCAATGGTCCGAGTGCTAATGTGCTGTCAGGCCAACGGGGGCCCAAGGCCCAGAGTCACTTTAATAGATGTCATGATGAGAGGGTGAAATCGGAGCATGGAGATCCTGTATCATCCATAGGCAAGAAGAGCGAGGGAGGCGAGGCAGGGCAGACAAGAAAGGAGCGGGGAGACACGGGTGGGGTGAAGGCCGCTGGGGAGAGGACAGATGGCGTTACTGGACAGGTATGAGAGCGGAGGGGTGATGAGGAGAATCAGGAAGGAAAGAGGGGTGGAAATTAGGCTATTAGGTCACTCCATTTACCATCGGCGACAGATCAATCTTTCTGAAGATGATGCGCTGACCTATATCACCTCTGGACGGGAGGACATCATGGGACACGTCAAGTGGCCACTAGGGTGATATTTTAAATGAATAATGAACTGACCCATCGCCACATTTGTCATCCATCTCTCTCACTACAGGTACTTTAACCATCAGGAATTGGTCTCCGTGGACACACGATACAGCAAATAGCTTGTTTATCTTGAAAAGCAACGTGAGTGATATCATATTGGAAACACTTTGTTTTTACAAGTCTGTAATTTCCAAATTTGTATCTAGGAAATGAATAGGGAAACATTATAATTTGGTACTAATTATAGGAAAGATTGAAATTCCCTTGAAAGCCAGTTCAACCTTAAGAACATTTGTATTTTGTATTCTTTATCTATTTATGTATGAGATATTGAAATTAATTCTTGTTTGTAGACAAATCTTGCAGTTTTTTATGTCCAGCTCACTTGGAGCTGCTCTAACTACAGCACCAGCAAACACCAGGAATGGAATATATTAACTGGAAGTGCACCAATCGAATAATGTTTTCCCATTTCTATTTCACTCTTATCCAGAATTAGTTGACTACTAGAAAATTATATGGAAACCTGGTCAAGTTGTGTTAACTTAGAACTTTACCTTAAGGCAGTGGGCATATTAAGTTTACATTAGTTTTTACTCAAAATAATCATGAAATATAACAAAAAAAAAACTGAGTGGAAGGGCTGCATTAAGATTGTTATTAAATTAGATTTTCATTCTAACAAAGAGCTTACAGCTAGATATGCTGCTGTTGCTTTGTCAGCACAGAGGTCATGTGCAAAGCTGATCTCAGCAATGTTATTACAACAAGACAGTACAGGAGCAGGAACTGAATTCAATACTAACCTTTATCATGGTTTCCATTGCTTTCATTATTATTATGAAAATATATACCATTTATATATATATAAAGAACATTTCTATAAATGCCACAAATAATGCTGGGAATTGTGCTTATATGGCAAACCTGTTTCTTTAGGACATTAATTAAACGTGTTACTTGCAGCTCATTCATTCAACTAAATAATTTAATCAAGTCAAAAAAAGAAATTTTATATACTAAATCACTAAAAACTGTAATTAGAAACCAATTAAATGTTTACAACCTCCAAATATTCCCTAACTTGTTCATTCTACCTTTAACCTTAACATTGAGCTCAACACTGGTTAAGCTTGTGAGGACAAGCTTTTGTCTTCAGATTGATTGTGAGGTTGCACAATGTGTGTGTACACAGATTGCCATCCCTACAGTGTGATCAATACACACGCGCATGCACACATGCACACACGTAAAATTGGATAGTCAGGATGGTGATTAGTGGTTAACACATGCTGCCCTCTACTGGTGCATAGCTCTCAACACAAGAGTCGTTCTTCTTAATCAATAACTTCAAATTTGACAAAGTATTTCAGCTTAGAGATTCCAGTGCTAAACAGCAGTTTGGAAAAATGATTCCATGTAAACGGAGTAATATGATCTCAAAGACAGGTCAACACATCCAGACATGCAGGCATGCGACACAGCTGGTGTCACTTTGATGGCCTGTCAGACTGAATTAGAAATAACTTGCTCGAGCAGAAAACTATCCATACAACAGACTTGACAAAGCTGCCAACTACAATATCGTCACCGGGACTGTTTTTTGAACGAAAAGTTGAATAATATAGTATAAGGGCAAACGTGAAAGGAATGACAGCTGAGTATGGAGGACTTATGAAGATTTAGTCATTTGATGTGTAGGAACAACCTGCAAGCGATATTTCATATTTAAGCAAGAGAACCTCAAACTCCCTCCATTCATACAATGCTACAATCTGTCTTTCTTATTCATTCCTGGAGGGGACATTTACACTGCACCAAGCAAATCTGCACTCAGTGAAATCTGCGAGACAGATTGTAACTCACTTGCAACAGCTCAAACACTGTGTCAAAATTCAATGTCAAAATCCTGTTCATCATCAATTCTAGCCACATTTCATGAGCCTGAGTCTGCAGGCACTTTGCGACTTTCCCAGAAACATTACCCCTTTTTCACTCTATATTTGCTTGTGTGGTGTAATGAAAGGGATTGTTGTTGATACAGAGTCTGCACCTAGGTCATATATCATGCGTTGGGTGTGCTCCTGGCACTGTGGTGGTGAATTTAGAGACTGCCTATGAAGGTCAAAGGTGAGGGGCCAGGCAAGCATCAGGCATCAGTATGCTTGCACTTCCCCTCATAATGTGGCAAAGCATTTACTACCACTCAGAAACTATAAATCACAGCTTATTAGGCTCTGACCTCTCAGGTAATACTTAAGGAAAGCGGTCATATCTCTCTGTAAAATTAAAGCAAATCATGGCAAATTCTCTACCTTTACGCTCCATTAAGCGCTTGCATAACATAGAACAAATAAGTAGGAGTGAAAGGACCTCTGCATTCCCCTTGAACTGGCCTGAGCCTGCAAGTCTGACAGTTAAGCATATCAGTTTGCAACCGTGAGGGATAATCATCTCACTAAATTTAGACTATTGATCAGATATGTGCAGGAAATGTGGCCAAATGTACAGTATGTTTCCTGTGTATTCAGGCTTTTTTCTTTGTGCCACAAAAGACTCGGGATACAGGTTCTGTTTTTTAGGCTATATATGATGTGGAATTTGTAATGCCTTTCTCATTTAATTCTTAATTCTTTGCCTTTAGGCATAGTAGGTCCCACATTAACGTGTGTGTGTGCATCTGTGAAATCTTTTTTTTTTTATTTTGAGTAATTCTCTCTCTATCTAAACATAGTGATTGTTTCATTTTATGACAGGTATGTCATTAATGTATCCATTGCTTAATTTTCAAAGTGTATTTGACACAAGATACATCAAAAACACCTTTTTTAGGATTCTTGCATGTGAGTACACAGGTGGGTGTGCCTGTCCTGTGAACCCGTGCCTGCCTACAGAGAAGGAGAATGTTGATGTTGACTGTCACACACTCACACATCCCTGACATTTTTACACCAGCACTGGAGGACAGAACGTCAGTCTTTCCAACCGCATCCAGCTCAAACATTTGCACTCATACTTTCATTCATACTTGTCGAAACTTTGTTGCAATCATTTCTGTTATGTTTCCCTAACCGAACTAAACTCTCATGTCTGACACACAGTCGTTATTATGGAATGCTGCGTGTATTTCAGAACACAGCAATTTAAGGTAATTACGTTCTCCTTAAACTATGGAGTCTATTTCTAAAGCTGAGACCTGCTTCAGCTGAGAGTGATGTGGCGCTTGAAAAATAAACTTAGATACAAAATCTCCTTCACAAGCATCTTATGTTCATCGTATTTTGTCCTGATAACCAAGAGAAGTGGCTTCACCTTGTCTTATTTCATTAACTGAAGAGTTACCATAACCAGAACCACTGCCTGTCTATACCTAACCCTAGACAAAGTCATTAATCTCAAATGTAATGACTATAGGGTTGTGCTTTTTGTCCCTAAAATGGAGATGAGTTCCCATAATATGACTGTATAGATATTTTTACAGTAGGTCTCCACAACATGAGGAATAGAAGTATACACACACATACACACAGACAAACACACACACATACACACACACAGGATAAGATCAGTTTCGTCTAAATATGTGATGTTCAGTCTGGGTGTGAAAGCAGCAGGGGACAGGTGGAGCTGTCAGGACGCTTGTCAATGCAGCAGACATATGTACATATTTTAGCTAAGAATGAAAACTCAGTATGAAAATCCGTCCCTTATAACCACACACATACATTCATCTGATCATTCGTTAAAGGAAATGTACAGAAATAAAAAAAAAAAAAAAACTCACTTAATTATGACCTGCATTTTATATGGGAGAAAGAAAATGTATCCATGTATTTTGTGCTCTCCCAGACAGTAATGCAAATGGAAGCAGACAGATTTAGTAGATGGTAATAGCCTCCTTTTCCTTACCTGTGCTCCACATTGATTGCACCGCTCAGTGCTCCTGCTGCTCTTACAGGGAGAGTCAGATCTCAAGTCTCTGTGAAATCAGTCCCAGTATGAAACTGGACAGGACTATGATCAGGTCAAAGAAAGAAAAAAAACGTCCAGAAAAGTTCTTCAACGGTTCTCATTCACACAAAAAGATTTCAAGAACAGCGCAGGCAAATAACATCCTCATGCCCACAATGGAAATGTAAAGGACATGTGGAAATAGAGACCATGGCAACGAACACACCGCTGCTATCACCTCCCCTTCACCTCTCTACATCCCTTCTCCTCCCTCCTCTTACTCCCTCTCTCTCTCTCTCAGCCCATGTGTGAAAACAAAGTGAGAGCAAGAGATTCCGGCAGCTAATCGTGGCAGAAGAGACGGAGGGAGCGAAAGGCTGTGGCGGGGCGGCCGAGAAGGGAAGAAGAGTCAAATGTCAATGAAGGCATGGGAAGTAGAATCGAGGTACAGAGCACAGAGGTGAGATAAATTTCAGCCACTGAAAAGATTTACATTACACATGGCTGGGAATCCACGGACAGTGAAAACTGTTGCAAAACTGTCCCTCACGAACGCCCACAGCTATGAGAGCGACAGTCGCCAATTGAATTCTTCAAACTCTGTAAATAACAGTTATGGAGGTTTATTGCTGAGGCTGTCAAGTACAAAAACGACACATTGGTGCAACATAGACACAAACCCTGAGAATGAAGGGCTAAACTAGTAAACCGTGCACCTATGGCACAGCAGTGATGAGCGTAACAGCAAAAGTTAAGATAGTGAAGGATTTGAACGTATAAAAGCGTGCTAAGTGACAACAGTAGCACGCCTGTGCAGGAATTCAGAGGTAGACGCCATTCAGCAGTGGCTGCAGTAAACAGCCACACATCATGCCGGCCACTTTGAGCTGATGTGATATGTCATCAAAAGCCGACGTCCAGTTCACTCCAGACCTGCTGCTCGATAACTCCATACGTCACTGACCAAAGAGCCGCCAGCTATTGGAGTGCGACACACGTACATTATATAATAACACGTAATCTCGGCCTCATAAGCAGGCGAGCTGTGTCTGCGGCACTCCCACAGGCACTCTGCTGGAAGAAAAGGTTAGAAGGGGAAAAGGACATCAGTTTAGAGTTGTAAGCACATTTCAGCACCCAGGGGCCCGAGGGATAGTGTTACAGGGACACACACAGCCGACCAGGACTATCTTTGTCTCTCACAGTAATAAACAGGCTGGTAAAGTTTACACTATAAAGCCATTAAATTGAAAAAGCGGTTTTCTCGCCATTGTGTCCTTTTTTGAAAAGCCTTTTCAAGCCTGAAAAGTCAGTTTCATTCAAATTAAGAGGTATTTATTAATATGCTTATACATATCTGTGACTGAGTTAAAAATGTGTGATGTGGCACCTACCAGACATTAGGGAAAGATCAGAGTAGAAGAAAGTAAACATTAAGAAATAATAAACTTAAACTCGGTCAGACTTTGCATACCGAGACGCAAATTTCAAGAGAAATGTGGGAAATGCTCATCACACACAGCATCCTTGAATCTCTCATTTGCCAACAGGGGGAGTCAAATTCCTTTACTCTCTCAATAAGAACTACATGTTAGTTCATGTGGGTGTTAGATGTAAGATTTCATTGAATCTTTTCCAATAAGAAAGCACAATACATCTTGTGTATGCAATTTCATTCCTTGAGTGGATCATGAAGATCAAGCTAAATCAATTTTCATTTCACAGCTGTGGAGTACAGCATCTTAAAGGACAGGTACACTGTTTTTTTCAAATGTGTATAAATAAATATAACTGGCATGTCCATGTGTACTGTAGATTCAAAGTTCACTGTCGGTCACTGCAAATTTGTTCACTTGTACATATGTCATGAAAAGATCCCTTTCTAATGAGTTTCCTGTTTGAGTAATGGGAACAAAAGGAAAGCAAACAGTGATCATAGAGTAGAGAGTATACTGCCACACTGAAGATGCCACCACACTGGCTTGTACCATTGAAATATGCTCATTCATTAAATTCCACTCTTCGAATCTATGTTGTATAAAATATATAAAGATATGGTTAAGCCTTTTAGGATTCAGAAGACTAATGTTTTGATGTTGGCATTGTATCTGGATTTAGTAAGTGAGCATTATAGAATCTATTTCATTTTTATTTAAATGATGATTTAGTGCACCACTGAGACAGAAAAAAACTTGTAAAAAAAGTTGTAAAGATGCATAATGAGCAGCTTTAAAGTGCAAATACAAGTAAGACAAGTAGACCAAATTAAAGTAGACCAAACCATTATTTCAGCTTAGCCCCGCCCACCTTGAACCAGAGTTTAATCAGACAAAAACTGAAAACACCTGTGAAAGTCTGCAAGGCAGTCTGGGGCCATCAGCCCATGTCGACCTCAACACCCACATGGTGAATGAATGTATGTTAGTTGTCTGCTGAAGTTATGGCCAGCATAAATGTACTGAAAATCAGGTTTGACTCGTATAACAAAATGTACAGTCAGGATTTAAGAGAACAAAGTTTTGCAGATTGGCCGTTTAGAGAGGAATGTAACTGCACACCTGAAAAGGTAAGCCTGTGATAACCTGACGTTTTATAATACTTATTCTAACTGGAGCGAAATTGTGAAAGTACAGAAGCACAATATGCATTAAGTTACATGGGAAAAGAGGACTTTTTCTGCAAGGAAGACTGTAACTATAGGTAAGATGGGGCATACAGGGGGTCAGACTGGGTACATTTCTGGGATGGCTGTTCAAATTTTTGTCAGAATGCATCAGACACTTTTACAGCTTAATCTACATTAAACTTCCAGAGCATGGTATTAGATCCATCTCATACAATGGTTCACAGGCCTTCAAATGCAGAACTAATATGCTGTGTCTCAAATGGCAAAGTTCTGTACTCATGCTTGCTATGAATGTATGTGTGTATATATGGATATGTATGTAAAGTGACAATGATGGGTAGTGCAATGCACCCAGATAACCCAAATGATGTATTCAAAACAGTGCTGAAGATAGAATGGTAGACTCTTTTCACCATAGATGCCCTATATTGATAGAGGTAGCGTCAAATGTAACCGTGGTGATATGATTGTCTTAATGGAATCTGACAGGAGCAATGAACTTAGTGCGTTTTATTATCAATACTTTGATAAATGTCACTGATTTTCACATTTTTTTTTGTCATACACCTAGCTATGAATAAGGAATAAGGCGGGGTTTATTATTCATAGTTGACTTAATATTAATTGAATGTTCTGATATGAAGTACATATCAGATCTTATGTATGTATACATACATTAGAGAACACATGAATGCTTTTATATCAGCTAAAAACAAATTCTGTCTTAACCAACATGGTTAGCATTTGAATATTGTTACTTGAATGCCTTATTCATGGTTACAGTTATACTTCTATGAATAATATTGTCTTATAATTTGCCTTATATTGGGAATGCATCATCATACAAATCTGTTGATGGGTAATTTATTTGTGGAAGGATGGAAGTGGGAATACAGGAAAATGATCAGACCAGAATGAATGTAATTTAAAATACAATAAATACAAAAAAAAACAAAAAAAAACAGTCAAGACAGTGGATTCAATGTTCCAAACATGAGAGAAAAAAATAAAAAGAATTATCATGGAACATAAATCTATCACAAGGGACCTGTTTTGATTGTATTGTATTAGTGAATGCATACAATAAAATATTATACTAATCATAATAGAACAATATGGCTGTCAGTTTCCACTGAAATTCTTTTAAGACGAGGCAAAAAATATCTCTCTCTGTAATCTCTCTATGGTCTGGCTGTATCACCACTCCAAGATGGCGACCTCAATTCTCGTGTCCCAGCAGCCATTGCTACGTCTCCGTAATATGTGCATCTCAGTGGCTGCCATCATACCTACGTAGAACAAGGGGAGGGACCACCAATAGCAGAGATTTCAAAGGAAGATAAAAACTGTTTATTATTTTCACTTTATGACTGTTGATATTCTTATTTTTGCCTGAAAACATATTAACACTTAATAAAAAGTGACCTATAAAGGTAGACAGATTTAAGCCTGAAAATCCCCTCATTATCTGGTGAGTTGCAGGAAAACACATGATTGGCCAACTTTTTGACTAGGCTATTATTCACAATAGTCAACCAATACAAAAAAAAATACCCGGTATACAATTCTATGAATAAAATAATTATGACTATTATAAAAGCAGAAATTTTATCCCATTTATCCAAGGGTGTGACATCTGATTTATGTTTAAGCAGGTGCCAGATTTAGTTTCATTGCATCAGATGTCCAGTCTACAGACCCTCTGCTCACCCTAGTCTAGTCGTGATGGATGAGCTGCTGACACCTCACTGGACGAGCAACATTATATGCCACGGTAGCAGCTCTTAAACCCCTCAAGAGCCAAAAAGAGATCATCCTCTAGTTTCATTCTGACACTTAGCCTCTTGCAGCTCTGGTCTCTTGTTCTTGCGGTGAATGAGTTATCAGCTCATAAACATCCTTAATTGAGTGCTCAGTATTTAGACTCTAATGTTCAACTGTTAGGCTTTTTTTGTTTGTAGATGGCCAAGGCTGGGTTTGTCCACTGCCCCAGTGAAAATGAGCCAGATGTTGCCTGCTGTTTCTTCTGTCTGACGGAGCTTGAGGGCTGGGAGCCAGATGATGACCCCTGGTAAGAAGAGCGTGTCAATGTCTTCAAGCCCTTTCATTTGCTCTTCAGCAGGACGCACATTGTGTGAGGGGTTATAGCAGTTTCAGAACTGCTTCTTTTCATAACTATTACTCAGACTCATGTTATCCATTGCCAATAAGGGACATATTTTAATATAAGGATTACCATAAATGCTGCCAAAATGGGCAGTACTTTATGCCTTTCTAGTCTTTTCAACTACTCAAAGGACTTCATACCTAAATGGTTAATTAATAAATCTGAGTTATATTTTAAAACTTAATTAGATGCAAATATAGCAGCTGTTGATCATCATAATGGAGAACTGTTGTATTTATGTCCTAAGTGAACTGGATTTATTTAAGGATAATGGAGCATTCCTCTTTCTGGGCCAGATTCAGATATTGAAATGTCTTCCTTTACATTTCCTCTGGCCAGGGTTGAACACACAAAGCGCTCGCCAAACTGTGGATTTGTGTCTTTGAAGAAAGACTTCACGGAACTAACTATGGCTGAATTCTTTCACTTGGAAAGAGAGAGACTGAAGATCTATGTCGTGAGCGCTCCTACTATCTGTGCAGATTGCCTGCAAAATAAAGCTTCACCAAAGTACCTATGTGGTAGATACTGACGTTCTCTTTCTTTTTCTAGAGGAAAGTTTGTCATAAGAAGATGGCCTACTTGAGAGATAACATCAACCGAACACGCGAGAATGTTAAATCCCTGTTGGACTCTCTATGATGATGTTGAAATTGTGGAAGGGCATTTAAATTATTGTCTGTAAATTGTTTTTTGTTTTCAGGAAGAGCCTTTAGTTTTGACTCAGTCTGTCATGTAAGTTAAAATATCAATAAAGTTTTGAAGACACACTTTGATTGTAGTACTGACTTTGACCACAAGATGGTGCCTTTCTCCTAAATCTGCAGTTTTCTCTGTCATGTCAGAGACAAACTTTATGCAGCTCCTAATCTTACACTCAAAGCCTGCACAAAGGCAATCTGAAATGAAAGCCCACATTGAGCAGATTTACAATGTGGGCGATATTCCCCCTTTTTTTTTTTTCCAACCAAATACTTACCGTTTTCCAGAACGTGCCACCATCTCTACCACCCCTTTTCAAACCTTGACCCTGGACAGATGGCCTAAAGCCCCTCCCTTTCAATACCAACTGTTGCCCCAGTAACATCTGTTACATATAGGGGGACAGTGTGCACACTGAGAGGGCTCACCAGGACACTCGTCTAACCCTGTGAGGAGGACTGAGATTTAGAGAAATACTGGAAGATGTTGCAGTTGGCAATGGAATTGTTGAAAGGTTGCTCGTGCAGTTAACACTACAAAGCTCTGTCACAGTGCGATGCTTCATGGCCCTTGTTTTGCATTTCGAAAACAGTGGTTTGACATTGCAATCATTTGCCGGAGTTGGCATAAAATCTCTAGATGTTCATGTCTTTTATGTTTTAGCTTTCAGTTTGTGGAATGTGTAAAATGAGTCTGTTTGTCAGAAGGGAGGGTTGGCTGGATGGAGAGCAGGATTAAAGATGCTATCTCTTCTCCAGCCTTCCACTGTTCTGGATTAATGTCTAATGTAAGACTGTGGCAACTGAGCCCAGATCAGCTGCTTAATTCTCTTTTATCCGCTTGCTGCAGAGCAAATTGAAGAGAGAATATTTGTAACCAAAAAAAAAGTAAAACACCCATAGGTGATGTAACATTTCTAATGAAACTGCTATGCTAATATTTTAAGCTGCTATGCTTACAAGGCTTTCTTTTTTTAAAATTATGCTTTCAAATCTAGGCAAGATATTCCCCCAATCATTCATATTATATTTTGCTGTAAAGGCCAAACATATAATTTCAGATGCAAGTAGATGTCTGAAGTTACTGTGGGAGCTGTTACTAAATATACCAGCTACAAATTCCAAAGAGTTAAAGGATGAAATGTTGTTTTTTGAATTTTCAGGCAAGTATATATATATGTTTGTACTGTAAACATCCATTGCAAATTAGCTATAAATACTGTGGTATGGGGCATAAAACCATGCTATATACTTGCATATAGCACAATTATGCATGATATAAGCGGTGCAGTATTCTCATATTTGATAAGTACACAGATCATATAGAGCATGTTTATAGTAATTGCTAATGTAACTCTAATCATGGCTTATACCCACATCCCGAGTCAATCCACTTACTCATGTGTGCTCCAGAAAATGAACAAAGAGGATGCCATGGCGTGACTTCTGTCCCTAAGCGGCACAGATGTGATAGATGGGCTTATCTGTGGGAACGGCACAAAAACTGTTGATTTGATTGGATCATAACTGAGGTGTGGGTCATATGTTTCCCCCACACCCCAGATTTATAAGTATAAACCCATCAAAATGTATTTAAATGGACTCATTAACCTAATAGGAATTTGCATAGATTTGGTTCTGCTCGGATCTAATTAATATACTGTGACAAAAGGTTTGCACCAATGGCCTGTGCTGCAGTTTTCTAATTAATGAGTTTCTGCTAAACAAACTGTAAACAGCAAGTGTAGCAGATGGACAAATGGACAGATGTTACTAACAGAAAGTTTACAACCTGAGCTTTCCATCAGGCCCCATCTGTTGCTCTTGCGCCTGGTACCTCCCTCTACCCTCCTCCAATACTTCTTCTCTATATCCTCATCAGCATCTATCACAAAACGGTCTCCCCTGATGCTCCCTAAACTGCCCTAAATGAACGACATCACCATTTACCCTCTCGGCTGACCTTGTCTCACCTTCTATAAATATAAATAAAAGGCAAATTAATAGCATGTTATCACATCTGAGCACTGCCTGGCAGGATTTTAGCATCTCTGATGTGCTTATGAGAATATACAAAGCAAGATGCAATCAGTACGTCTTTATAAAGGCTGGCATATGCACTGACCAGCAGACAGACATGTCCAGTCTGCATGGTAATCCTGGGTCAAAGCTGTGAATGTCTCTAGATCAGGTTAAATTCACTGATAGATTACCAAAGATATTCTTCCTTGCATTATAATTAGGAAGAAACTAAAATCCCCTTTCAGTTCTTCCTCTCCCTTCCTCCACCACTAATGTTCTCCCACATCCCTGGAAGCACGGCTTGCTGGCTGCTCGCTCTCTGACGCCACGGCCCTCCTACCTTTGGCTGTTTTTTGTGCCTTCTTCGAAAAGGGACCTCCATCTGTCCCTACACTCAGCCTATTGTGGTCTACCAAAGCCCAGCAACTTCCACAATGCAGTGGGCGTGCAGAGGGGGGCCAGGGTAAACACGACAGCATCCAGATCCCATTAGAAGCTCTTTAACTCCTACACCCTAATACTCTCAGCGAACTCTGGGAGGAGAAGGCCCACCCCTCATCCTCATGCACACAATGTCACCTCGTGCACCATAGGTAATGAGTCTGCGAGCTGCCCTCTTTCCTCCCCTCCCATGTACGTTTCCTTTTCTGGTTCATGGTAGAACAAACTCTTATTTTATATTTTTGTCTTTAGCGTTATTTTTCTGACCTTATTAAAGTTTTTTTTAAACAATTGTTTTAGCACATTTGAAATAAACCCCTGAGCACCTTGGTTAACTTGGGGCGATTTGAACTTCAAACAACAAAGTACTTTATATTTTACTAAAAAGTTCCTCTTGCTGCAGTAACTGTAGCATATACTCTCTTCCATACAACTACTTCAATACTCAATGTATATCACATGTTTTTCTTTCCTATAATTTCGCATCCACAAATATTTCAAGCCAAGAAGAAGACATTTTAATCTGTTGGTTCACCTCTCACAATAGATGTTATGATTGAATGTGAAAATTTACAGTGAACTGGGCATAGCATTGAGACAAGTATTTAAAATAAGACTTTCTTTAAGTTTCTCATAAAAGTTTTTTTCGTCTTTTAAAAGACATTAACATAGACCACCACCTTTGGATATAAATTAGAGGTGAGTGCATTCAAGTCTTGCTAAAATGAACCTCAGGAATGGTAGTCATTTCAGATAAAATGAGGTAAAGTCTGGAAAAGTTAACAAAGTTTTATTTTTAATTGGTTCCACCATGTTGACCTTGACCAACCCGATCCTCATTTTAATTCCCCTTCCTCCCATCCCTACAACTTCTCACAATGTCAGCCTTGCCATCTTTCATTGTTTTCCTCTGTCTCTGCCCAAATCTGTTTCTCCATCCATCTCCTCAGTCTTTCTTCCACCAGCTGCTCCTCTAAGTCTGGGGCGTCTCTGTTTCGGGGTGCTCCACCTCTCAACCTGGGCACTCAGATCCCTATGCTCCCCACAGAGGCATGTGTGTATGTACGTGTGTGTGCATGTGTTCTACATGCACATTGTGGTCCAGGAGGAGGTGTGTGTGTGTGTGTGTATGTGTGTGTGTGTGCACGGAGGGGGGGGATCACTGTGCTGGCCCCAGCTTAAAGGCAGAGGGATTACCGGCACACAGACACTGATTAAAGCCTTCCAGCCTCCTATGGCCCCATTAATACAAACTTAATCACAATGCTTTATCCCTCAATCTAGCTCCTATGGATCAGGACCTTTTCATTTTAGTGGGAGCCACTCTTGTTTGGCCAGTGGATTAAGAGACACAGAAACACAGAAACTAAAATATATGCACGAGAGTGAGAGGGAAAGAGAAAGCAAGTTTCATTCTACCCTTCCAGCACTCTGTAAGGTCAGATTTCATATTTTACTGTTTTTGTTGATGATGTCAGTTTCCAGCGTCAAGCTATATTTAACTCAACATTAGCATTCTTTGTTATTATGACTCACGTTGTTGGTATGCTAGTGTATAATAATAAAAACCACAAAGTTGTCATACGAATTTAGAAATCAGGCATGCAGGAACATTGATTCTTTGTGGACTGATATCTGACATGACCTCCCTCTCCCATGGGACAGTGACTGTGATCAACATGGCTTTACAGAGCATGTTCCCATTAAGATGTTGTCATGGCCTTATCATAGATAAGAGCCACTCATCTGTTTGCCACAAGTACTTTTTTTGTAGCACACTTTACAGTATTTTATAGAACCATTTTATCATTGCTTGTTTGCACCATGGAATATAAATTGAATGAAAAAAACCTCATTAAAAAAAACTCTAAAAAAGTTTTTTTTTTTTTTTTAATTCATAGCAATTATAACTTCTTCCTAAATTGTTCCATGTAACCATCAAACTACATTTCCACCACTGTGCCCCAATTCCCCAAGACTGCATCCCTGTGTTTTGTAATCTTGTATCTAAAGTTAATTTATGTGGATTATTTCTATATCCACCTACTCATGTATTTGGACTTGGAAGGATAATCCACGTACCCAGCCCCCCACCATTTTTTTGCCGTGACAAAACAGGAAAGACACAAAGAGGGTGCACGCCAGCTAACTCTGCCAATACTTTTTTTCACAGGCCAAATGTCTGCCTGTGTGCAGAGCTATGTGTCATTCCTATGCCAAGGCTGACACGCTAGGAGCAGGAGAGGAGGAACTTTTGAATGAGGAGCAGGAACCTCAGTCACCTCTCCTGCCCTCTGCCTCTTTTCCCCTTCTATTTTTTTCCCCCTCTCAACACACAGATTCCCCTTTCCCTCTCTCATCCCTCTCGCATGCTCTTACTCTCTTCTTTCGACCCCAAATTGGCCCAGCTGTCCATCACCCCCCTCACACACACACGCACACACCCCCCGCAGTTCCCCCAGCTGTCTGCCCTCTCCAAACGAGAAACCCCGCAACAATACAGGTCACAGGTCAAGAGAAAGAACAGGCTGCATTCACAATGGACCAGTGGCGCCTAGTAAAACAATCATTCCCTTTTTCTCCTCCAGCCTTTCTCCACCGTTGCCAGGACTGGAAAAGACAAACCTTTGGAGAGGTAGCTGAAGAGGAGGGGAGTTCTCTTGGACAACAGCCTCCGGGGTACCTTCCGCTTTTAAAAATTGCCAAAAGGACCACAATGATAAACACCAGCTCTTGCTCTCACCACTCCATCTTTGCACTGCGCCACCCCGTTCTTTGTTAATTTGAAGAGCCATCATGTTCTTCAACATGATCTTTAAAGTCAAAACAGAGAGTAGTCAGCTAAACGATATTAATGTTAGAAACTAAGCCAATATATTCTGAGCCAAATCTAAATATATTAGAATTAGAGTTTTATATTTGATTGTATAATATGTGTGAATTTCACATTTCAAAACATGCTTTATGATACATGTGATATGTATATTATATATGTATATTATATATATATATATGATACGCTGTATATCTTTCCAATTAATACTGAAAAAGACAAATTAATACATAACATCCATAATTCATATGCTTTGTCTTTGAACAGACATCTGGAGCTTTTCTCTTTTTTAGTAACTATGAGTTGTATTCTTTGAAAATGAGTTTTTGCCCCACAGTGTTTTGGCATGAGCCGGATGGGAAAATAGGACATGTGGGAAAAAAGGCCGAATGCTAGAGCCTCAGAAAAGCCTCTGTGACATATTCACCTGTTCCCCATAGCTGTTTTCCCATGGCCCACAACAGTCTCCCGCCTGACCTGATAGAAAACCCCAGAGCAAGCCCCTGAATGACATCATACATACACACACACACACACACACACACACAATCTTGCAACAGATCTCTATTGCTCCGTCACAAAGTACGTCTTTATTCTAGTGTGTTAGTCTTTGTCATTTTCAATGGTTCTAAAATCAGTGTGTCCATGTTCGCTATTGTGAAAAAACACAAAACCCCAAGGCTCTTGGCAGACTTTTTCTGACGTCTGTGATTACTTTTTCTCTTTCTTATTTTTTAGTGTGTGTAATGGCATTGAAGACATTATCAAAATAACGGGTTTCTATCCTTTTATCATGTGCCTTTATGCCATTAAAGTATTGAGAAAAGTCCCTCTATAAGTTGTTAGAAATATGCATCTGTCACTGCAATATACTGTGAACAGCTGACTGCTGACTTGTTAAAAATAAAAACTTAATTTCTCTAATTCGGATTTGTAGCATAATTGCAGAAAATAATCAAAATTATTCTTATTACGGGGAAATGCAGGTAAACTTTCTTTAACATACTAAACACAATTTGAAGATGAAAAAACAGATCTATTATAATGAAAACTCACTCTACTATGAAAACTATAGGGTACAGTAAGAACTCTCTCTTGATTTGAACCACTGGATGACAAACAAAAACTCATGCAACGCAAGCATTGTTACTATGGAAATAGTATATAATATAAGAATATTTATTCAATTAAGTGCGAAACAGCAAAATATTTACAACAGTACAGTATGACAAAAATTGTGACACCAAATGAACAAGTACCTGAAAGACCTCAAATAAATAATTTAAATACAGTACAGCTGCCATGGCTGACAACAAACCAAAGAGACAGTGAAACAAAAACTGTGCTGAAAAAGATATTTAAAAAAAAAAAAGGACAAGACGTTATCAAAATAAATATTAAATACAGATATAAATAAATGCATTGCTATTCTTATGGCAAGAAGGACATTGGCGGTAGGTTTCAGTGCACAATTTGAGGTGGTTGACTTTTTTGATCAGTTCCTGTTGATATGCAGACTTCTAAATCCTGTTCTCATGTTTTTTTTGTTCAAACCTTTTCTCTTGGAAGATCCATGTAATGTAATGCTTAGGGATATGGATATTTGATTTGGTAAACTTATTTACCTCCACTCTGTAACATCAGTGGGGCAACTTATTCAGAAATACTTCTAATCCAAATAACCTATAACAAATAAAACAAACAAATAAATAAAATATTTTTAAAAAGTTATGGGTTTTTGCTTGTATCAGGTAGATTGAGTTGAGGTGATAAGTCTCTCTCTGAGCATTCAGTGCTCTCTCACAGTACTAGATAATATAAATGCAAACCATTGTGTCTATACAGTCAGCACCATGACTGTGGTTTTACAGCAGTTTATTCAGTTCCGGCTGTATTTCAGATGGTTCCCATCTGAGAGGAGATCAGGTGAGAAGGACTGAAGGGGTCAAAGGCCACATCCAGGGGCAGCTCATAACGTGATGCCTGAAAGAGTGGGAGGCCCTGCGGCCCCCCTGGTAGGGCGCCCGGCGTGGAAGCAGGGTAATGGTGGGACGAGAGGTAGTGGGCATGGTGGCCGGGGTAGTTCCTCTCCGACTCGTGAGGGGACGGCTCCTGCTTCAGGGCAAAGTTCCCACTGATACTCAGCGGGGGGGTGAGGGGCCCGTCGTATGGAGGGGTGCCGCTGCTGCACTCGTTATGGGCAGCGTTGTCATATGCTGACCCCTTGAATCCCTTCATATGGAGGAGGTGAGAGGCTTCCAGGGAGCCGTAGGGGGGGCTGGGAAGGCCCGGGGATGGGTAGCTGAGGGGATGGCCACCCTGACCCCCCACACCACCCAACCCCTGGCCCCCGCACTTGTCCTCGAGCTTGTTAAGCATCATGGGAGTGGGTTCCAGCTGCAGGCAGCCGGCCACAAGGTTGCTGGTGGGCTGAGACAAGCCTTTACACAGCATCTCCACAAAGCCGTGGCTCTCCGGGGACTGGCCGCTCTCGAGCACCTCAGACAGGGCCCAGATGTAGTTGCGGGCCAACCGCAGAGTCTCGATCTTCGACAGCTTCTGTGTCTTGGAGTGGCAGGGCATCACTCTGCGCAGGCTCTCCAGGGCGTCGTTCAGTCCGTGCATACGCGAGCGCTCCCTGGCGTTGGCCTTCATCCGCCGTGCGCGGAACCGCTCCTGCCTGGCTTTGGTCATCTTCTTCTTCTTGGGGCCTCTCCTTTTGGGAGCGTTTTCTCCAATGTCCTCCTCCTCATCCTCTTCCTCTTCCTCCTCCATGTCTTCACTGCCCAGTTCTGTGCAGGAGTGAGCGTTCAGGCCACGGTGTCCCCTCATCTCCGGGCTCTGCTCTCCATCTTGAGAGCTGCCGTCCTCTTCCAGCCAGCCGAGGGAGCTCACCAGCTCACTGACATCGCTGCTCTTTCCGAATGGTTTGGTCATCATTTTGATCTGATGAGTAACACAAAGCATTTGTCAAATCAACTATTGCAACCTCATGTGCATAAACCTGCTCTATAATATCTATCATTGTTTTGTGACTGAGTCCCTGGCATCTGGTGACTTGCAATTGATATCCCATGAAAGAAAAGAATGAGTGGTCTGATTTCAGCACCGCAGAGTGGACAGCTCACTCATCTCAGGAGCTGGTATAGTTCCTCTGTCTGGAGACATATCAAAGCTATTTACAAGAAGCAACCTAATTATTTGAATGGGTAATACATATTGCGATATTCTAATAAAAAAGCGACAGAGTACTGTTTTTAGAAAGAACGCTCCCCTGCTGTTATGCTGTAGCCGCCCCAGAGAAGCTGTCAATCTGGGACACGACGGGATTTACTCAGCATATAAAACTCAAAGATTAAATAGGCAACATAGACATCAACAAACATGAGGTCAATACTGTTTATAACGGTGCTGACAGTGGATTTCTCTGCTCTTCTTTTAGGTTATTAAATATTTACATCCTGCAGAATTAAGGCATGCTATATATATATATATATATATATATATATATATATATATATATATATATATATATATATATATATATATATATATATATATATATATATATATATATATATATATATATATATATATATATATATATATATATATATATATAGTATTTAGACAGTTTTATATTGTTTTGGAAACAAACTGCCCCACATAGTTATTGTGCACTAATGCGTAAAAGTGGGACAGATCACTATAATTTATGAATTTACAACTTTTGGCACGCGATTGTGTCTTAGCATAATTAGGTTGCAGGATAAAATGCATGAGTTTAATTAAAAGATCTATGAAACATATCAATCAGCTTCACTGGATTTCATTCTGATTCCTGTAAGGTAACACGGAAGCCTAAAAATGCAATTGCTGAAATTAGTAGCTCAAATTTATGTTTGTCATTTATTTCATTATCGTCTATTATTATTATTATTATTTCTCTTTGACCTAAAATGAGACAATAACTGATAAACTCACCTGTTTGGATTCACTGTTGTCTCTGCCAAAAAAATAACACTAACACAAAAAAAGATCAGCAACAGAGTGAATAATCCAGACCCGCTGCGTTTCTGTCAGAGTCCAAAATTCTTCAGCTCTTCAGACACCCATGCGCGCACATGGAACTTTCATCTCCAAATGGCACGACCGGACTGATTCTTTTGCCTTTAGTCGGCTGAGGCCCCTCCCTTCCGCGCCCCACCCACGACCAACCCATTCAAACGCGCGTGGCTGTCTCGTGGCCAGAAGTTTGACCCACTGAATGTGTGAGAGAGGCGCGTAGTGGGTGCTTCATTTGTAAATCAGGAGGTCCTGAAGGAGAGGCTCATAGTCGAACGTTATCAGTGCGTAAAAGTTCATGCAATCAATATGTCCATCAGCACTGCGTTGTGATGCTGCATTACATATTACCATCAGATCACACACTTACTTGGAGCTGATAGGACGAAAATATTTAGGATAGACGCTTAAATAGTTCATTCTCCGCCATCATCTCCCTCTTGTGCCAAATCTGTCTTCTCTTTATTTCCTATTTTACAAAACTGTTGCAAGAATTTAAATTTTGACCACATTTTTTTGGCTAAATGTTGACAGCAGAGAGGAGGGTCCACTTCAAAAAATGCTTCCAAATTAGGCATAAATCTCCAACGCTAATGTCCACGTTTTAAAACCAGCATATCTCGCCTATCACATCTTAACACTTGGAAATGTTGGGGGGAAAATTCCAGTGTTCTTTTTTTACCTAACGTCATGTGTGTGTTAACTATACTAATCGATTTGTCTATCACTTCATTAGTCGGTTGGATTAGGAATTTTCCACTTAATTAAACGCAGTGTCGCCTGGTAGAGAGACGCTCTTCCATGTGTGCGTATATAAGTGATTTTGACAGCTTGGTGTGCGGAGAGCAGGTGTGTGCGTCTTTAGCCCAGTCGTTGGATTGTTTTCGTGATGTTTTTTAGCGTCATATTCTGCCCCCAAGGACTGTCTTATTATATTGATGCAATAAAGAACAGACAGGTAGGCAAATTTAAAGACAGTAATAAAGTTAGTATCCTATCATTTCAAAATAACAGTGATGCTGTCTAGGGATTTTCTATGTTCATTTAATTTATTTCGTTATTTTTATTCGACCCAATAGAGCGCGTGCAAACGTCGTGAAAAGCTTATATGGCCTTTAATGTTTTTACACTGATTGTATCTCAATATTGAGCATTTTCCCCAGTTTTGACTACAAATGCCTAGGCATAATAAATGTGCGTGGCTTGCCGCAAGCGCCGCGGGGGTCTTTTGTCATCACTGGCCATTGACAGCCGGGGTCTCGCGACTCGCACGTGCCCCCGCATTGATCCCATTGAGTGCGCGATTGCGCACAGCTGTGCTCGAGACGAGAGACTGAACTTTGCCAACTGCACCGCGGGCTCCGTGTTTACAAGTGTGCGACGTATACTTCGAGTCTGGAAAAAAAAATAATAATAATAATATTAAGACGTGGTCACGTGGCTAATCGGCAACGTCGCGTAAAAACGGGCACTTGTCCAACGATTTATTGAACAGACCCTAACAGATGGCAGGATGTAGGGTTGGGGGAGGGGCATCTGTTGCTTGGATGCTCACGCGTCACTCGCTTGGCCAAAATGATGTCTCGTGCTGAAACAGCATTTATCCACCCGGCTAACGGCCCTAATCACTCCTGGCCAGTGTGTGTGTGTGTGTGTGTGTGTGTGTGTGTGTGTGTGTGTGTGTGCAAGGGTGTAGGTTTCGTTTGAACATTGAGGGGGTGGAGGAGCACTTTAGGCGGGGGTCTAGGGCACATACACTTCATTACTTTTTTTTTTTTCTTACTTGCACCAATTTACAATGGAAATATATGTGCCCATAGGTAGTATGTATTCCTATAGAAAAGTGGAAGCTTAAGCAGATTATTCGTGTTTGGCCAAATGAAGGTGTGTTGAACTGTTACACAGTCTTAATAGACACTGGGTAAACACATGGACATACATTGAGATAAGGAGACACATGCAAATACAGGTATTGTAAGAAAAAGCCTACAATTTATTTTGACAGTTTGTATGTCGATCTACATATCAGTTTTGAAATTGTATTGATAGGACAAGTGAAACTGGACTTCAGACTAACCTCATACTATAACACCCTGGGCATTTTACTATTATATGTGTTTATAAATAAATGAGTTTAGACCCAGATTCTGTTCTGTTAGGTGATAGTACTGGGATTTCCTGAGGTTCTGTGAACACACCTTGGAGTAAAAAGGAGCCATGGATGTAAGATTCAAACCAGTGTCTGCTGTGCTCTGCTCCTACACCACTGCAGCGTACCTATGGGAGTTTACCTCTTAATGATAAAAATGATGTTTTGAATCTATCTATCTATCAAAAAAAATCCACAAAAAAGGATACACACCATTGTGCCATGTGCAGGCTATACCCGAAAGTTGAGGTTGATCCTACAAACAAGCAGAGAGATACATGAGGTACAGACAAACATAGGGAGATTATAGATAGATAATGATGTTTTAAATATCTGTTAAAAACGTCACAAGGATACACATAATTGTGCCATATGCAAGCCATATCTGAAAGCTGAGGTTGATCTGACAGATACGTGAGCCACAGACTCAAAGACACACAGATGCTCCTTGCTTTTATAGATAGATGCACATGTTCATCGTTCCGTATCACCCATCAAGAAAACTACGTTCCCAAAATGCAGTTTACTAGAGGTTCCCAGAATTTCTAAAATTAAATTGAGAGGCAGAGCCTTCAACTATCAGGCTCCTCTCCTGTGGAACCATCTTCTTGTTTCAGTCCGGGGGGCAGACACCCTACATTTAAAAACTGGTCAAAAACTTCCCTTTTTGAAGAAGTTTATAGTTAGGGCTGGGCCTGGCTGGCCTAGAACATTGCTATGCTGCAATAGGGTTAAGGAGCTTTTGGTTGTTGGAGGGTCTGAGCACCTGGAAGCTACAGTGGATCCTGTCACTTCATCCTCCACATACACCATGAATTAATATATTTATTTTAATAAATGTCATACTCAAGCCTTTTCCCTGTATGTATTATAGTTCTGGAAGACGAATCCCCATTAAAGGGCCTTTTAGGGATTTTTCCCCTGTATGATGAGGGTCTGAGGACAGGGGATCTTGTGTTACTGTTGTACAAACTGTAAAGCCCATTGAGGACAGTCTGTGATTTGTGATTTTGGGCTATACAAATAAAATTGACTTGACTTGTCTCAACTTAAATATTGAGGGGGATATATCCCCCCCTGAGGTCTGTGTCTGTGTGTGTGTGTCTGTGTGCATCTGTGTGTGAACCAGACATTGCACGTTTATAGAAAACAACTCTAATGTGATTTGCCCAAAACTCCCCAAGTACCTCATACCACCCCCCTCTCAAGCACCCACCCACCCACCACACACACAAATACACACATGTACACAAACACACGTACGTACACACACACACACACACACACACCACACACACAGTGTACAGTGCCCTTCAGTCCCATGAGTGAGTGTGGCCTCTACCACACCTGCAGCCTGCGTGGGGAATTGAAGCCTTGCAGTCTCCCACAATCCTCATCGGTTTCCCAAATGACTGCCTTAACGGAAAGGGAATTGCATCCTGCTCCCATTTAAGCAGTAACATAGATAGTCAACCTTCTGGAAGAGGTCAGGGTAAGCACATCTGACCTGAATCATCGTTAGACGAGTTTACACAGTTTTAACCTGTGTACCCAAATAGGTATTATCTCACAAATCCAGTCCTTTACTGACCTTTGTAACTTGTTTAATTTTAGAAGAACATTTAGTCTTTTAGTGTTTGTTATGAGAAGTTTTACAGTTTTCTATTACAGCAAAGAAGGCATTCTCCTGAAGGTGTATAAAACATTTTCTTTTTTAAAAATATTTGACCAAAAGAGTACCAGTCTGGCATTATCCAGTCTATTTGAGTTCTGTTGATGCCTCCTCCTCACAAAAAACACTGCCACAAGTGAGTTGTCTCTCGCTCTGGTCCCCCTGGGACTCAGAGTGGAATGGGAGGGATTTGTGCGCTGTGCTGACAGATGGGTCCTTGTTCCTGTCTTTTTCTTCATCTCTATCTCCCTCTCCCTCTTTTGCTAAAACACGGACACACTCGCACACACCAAGACTGCACGAATACAATAGGAATTAAAGCTCTACACACATGCTCCCTGCTCCGCTCCTGAAAGCTGAGCCCCTTGTAGTCATCATAAAAGATGGAGGGAGCGTGGATTTGCAAAGAAAAAGAGGGGGGGGCTTGGGTGCTATGGGATGGGGGTGATGTGGCACAGAGCTGTGAGGCTGAGATTCTGTGAGGTGATGAGATTCTATTGTTATCACGAAAATTAAAAGTTTGGTCATTTCAACCGTTTGATTTGATTTGTATATAAAGTTCATTTATAACATTTCTGTGAGTTTTGAGAGGTTAGAGCAACTCTTTTCTGTGCATATGTACATTCTCTGACTGTTTTTCCAGCTGTCTGCTTTTTTATTTCTAAGCTCTACAATAATTTGTGGGTGTTAGTGTTAAGAAGTCCCAGGGCACAGTTCTCTCCATTTGCTGCTCACTGAGGCTGAATAGGGTTACATAGCAGACTTTCCTGAGGGAGAGACTGACAGGCATACTGACTCTGCTGCATACAGGGAACATTAGTGGTCTAACACACACATACACAAATAGTGAATCCTGTATTTTTTTTTTATCTCAGTCCCTTGAAGAGATCCTTATACCATTGCTTTTATCAATACTTTATCCACAATGTTCTTTTAAACATACTTAAAAAGGATTTTGTACATAAGTCAAAATGTTGAATCATTTTAAACTCTAACCTTAAACTTTGGCGTAATATGTTTTTCTCCACATTATATAAACTATATTATACAAGACAACTTATGCAAGTTTTCTGTGTCACCTGCAGCCCGTATATACTTTGCACCTCTGCACATCTGCTTGTGTAAGTAATGTAAATACTTCACCTGACTAAAAAGGTTTCTAGAAAACGGGATTCCATTTCCACAAAACTATGGCATCAACACCTCAGAGTCGCCCCGGATCACAAAGTGCATTTTGATAAGATCTTGCAGAATTTCACGCAGCCAATATGAGCAGATTGTTCGCAGCTTATTCCTCTTCCTTCAGGCTAATGGATTCGGAAAACATTCCAATCGGGCAGAAATGTAGCTACAGAATGGGAATCGGGCCTGGGGGCAATTCTCACTAAGTGGGGAGAGAGCCATTAAACAAAGGTGCCTGTGGTTTCATATTCAGGATACTTTACAACCTCCGTCCCAGGACATCAACAGTGTTTTTGGGTGTGCTGTTAAGAGGGGGGCAGGAGGGGGGGGGAGATCCATCTGCCATGCTGCCGGTCCTCGGGGAGATGGGCATGTCCCAGGGGTGTTTTGGAGAGAGAGGGGCTGAAAGGATTACACCCAACCACTAATCAACAACGGTAATCTGCGGGCCCCCATACAAAATCCCCTCCGATCCAAACAACAATTTGGGACAGAAGATAAAACCCTCAGTGTACAGGGACGTCTTACTGATGCCGAACAACCTGACAAATACAGGGACAAATCACAGGTGATTTTTAATTGGGGGAATCAACTGTGGAGGTGTGATTGGCAAAGAGCCATCATGTCTCTGTGATCAGGTGCAAGTGTCCCACAAGTGGCCTAGTCTGATTCCCAATGTGACCATTATGCAAATACAGCAAAGAGACAAGGCTGCAACATAAATTAGTCTAACCGATAAAAGCACTTTTCTAATGAAATCGGATTGCAAAAGGCTTGTATTGCAATATATTCTATTGTAAAGTATTCCTAAATCTAAGTGGTTCCTTCCTTGTGTTAGACTCATTTTTCAATTCCTGCGTGAGTCGAACATATCTGTCCTTTTGTCTTGAAGATAAACTTCTAATATCTGATTTTAAAGCTGTCACAAGGTGGGCCCTGCAGAGGATTTTTTTTTCTAAATGTTATCCAAAGCCTTTGTCACAGCAGGAATGGGCATGAGGTGTACCTGCTGAGTTGTTGTCCTGGCAGGTCTCTCCATCCGAGGGAATAAGAGGGAATCAAGTTGCCACTAGTTTCATGGTGCCTTGTCAGTATGGTTTTTTTGATGTCTGGGGCCTTGGGTGGGGTCTGAAATCTGGCAGCGGTGGGTTTAAAGCTCCACTGGACTATAGAAGATGCTGCCTAATGATGGTGCCAGTCCTCCAGGGCATAGGGAACTGGAGCATCCTGGCCTGCATCTCCTCTACCTCCTGCAGTATGCCCATTGGCTAGGCGGCCTCTAAGCTCCCTATCCCCATAGCCTCATTGTTTAGTGGGCCCGGCACTGTCAATATTAAGCCTGGCTAATGTGATCTAGAGGCAGCTGGAGCAGCCCCGATTATTACCATGACACAGCCGACTGAGGGGTGTAATATCATTAAAAATAAATCAGGTGGTTTGGAGATTTGCTGTAGCAGGGGGGACTTTGAATGGCATTAGGTGGGAGAACTGCCATAATTTCATTAGTGTCATTGGGGAACCTCGGAGGATCTGTTGAAACGTTCCCTTTAAGTTGGAGGAATTGAATCTGCTTTCACAACACTGCAAACAAATTGAAAGAAAGGGAAAATGATTATGATAATTTTTTCCCCCCAATTAAGTGTCTAACAATTAAAAAAAAATCTATTTTAGACAAAGAATCACACCCACACCAGAGTATCTGAATAATATTTCAATTTAACAATTATCCTATAAGGCAGATAGTTCACTGAAGGTAAAGTGTTTGATTGCAGAGATAAAGGATAGTCCCGTTCTTATTATTAGCCTCTTGTGGTGGATTATTGTTGCAAATGATGAGGAAAACGTGAGGCTCTACTAATCTTCTTAAACTGTTTGACACTGAGCTGTCTGCTTGGCAGACTCATCAGCAATCAGCTGGTTGTGGTGAATAAGCCTCTGACGGAATATATTAACATTTCAAAAACCAAACGATAAAAAAGGGGGTTTTATATGTTTTATATCAATACGCTCCTGTTATTTTAATAATGGGCTCGATCGGGTGACTTTGTTGGGAGGTCTTTTTTTTAAATCTAATTTTGCATGTTCAATCCGCTTTTAAAGGGACAGAAGTGCCGTTGGTCTCGCAGCAAGGGTCTTATGTCGCTATTGTTTCGAGGCTCGAGACACATAAACGGTGATTTCAAGGCCCATTGAGCTCGCGATGGATTGTGCCCAAAAGTCCACTGGCGAGTGGAGACCATTGATTATTGGAGAACTGGTTGAAGTGACGCTAAAAGTTGTAAATCTGGTTTCCGATCTATTTATTCAACCCGTTTCCCTGGAAACGTGCCACTCGATAGATAGATAGATAGATAGATAGATAGATAGATAGATAGATAGATAGATAGATAGATAGATAGATAGATAGATAGATAGATAGATAGATAGATTAAATTATTATTAATAAATTATTATATAATTGTTGTTTTTTTAAAATGAAGATAGGTGTATAGAGGCCCATTTCCAGCAACTATCCCTCCAGTGTTCTAATGGTACAATGTGTCTGCTCATTGCGTCAGAAGGCGAATGTAATAAACTTTTCTATTAATTTTTTATATAAACTTTTGAACTGTTATTGTTTGTCTTGTCCGTAGTCACAGGGTCTAAGTCTATGTGCTGATCCAGTGGTGGAAGAAGTACTCAGATCTTTTATTAAAGTAAATGTAGCAATACCACAATGAAAATATACTCCATTACAAGTCTTTCATTAAAAATCCTACATAAATTAAAGTACAGGGGTATTGGCAATGTAGTTAAGTAGTATAGAGTGAAAGGAAAAAAAACAGTCCTCTTATAAAATGGCCCTGATTAATGTTATATTTAACAGTATGTCATTTGAATTTTACTACTCATTCATTGACAAATATACAAAAGCAGCATTTTATTTTTATCCAGGTAGGATAAAAAATAGTGTTGCTGGGTACTGAAATGAAAGGAAAGAATATATAACTAGGTTTTAAAAATGTTGATTAAAAAGGTGATAAAGCTGTCAACTAAATTTAGTAGAGTACAAAGTGTATTTCCCTCTAAAATGTGGTAAAGTGGAAGAGCAAAGTAGCATGAAATTCAAATACTCAAATAAAGTAAAAGTACTAAAAAAATGTATTCAAGCACAGTACTTGGGTAAATGTACTTTGTAACATTCCACCACTGGTTGTATCAAAACTTGCTACTTAAGTTAAATGTAATTATCAGGCAGAGTTGCGCAATGGCTCTATGTGGTAGTAATGACATCTAGTGGTATAATGTTAAACTACAGTCTCCATTTTGCTCCAATGTTGCTATTCCATATACAAGGCGTAAGAAAGGCACCAAATTGTATAGGATAATCATAGGGTTTGTACTTTAAATGTTAAACTCCACAGGATTTATACAAAGTAAATATAGAACACAAATAGAATAAATGTATGATAACTGCCTCTGAAATGTAATGAAGTGGAGATAAATCAAGGAGCATTAACTGGAAAAAAAAACTCTGCTGTTAGTGCCATTAGAAGTCAAATAACGTGTATAGTTGCTTATTTGGTCAAAACTATTTAACAATGATGAAATCCAATGTAATGGCATCTGTTATGTATAAACAGAGCTGCATGTAGTATCCATGTATGCACAGTTAAATACCACAGCCATAGTCGTCCAGGCAATACATAGTGTGTGAATCTTTCATCCAGTCTTCTTTCTTTCCTTCTCAGAGCAAAATCATAATTTAAAGTTTAAATTTAGCTCGAATCATGGTGAAATGTTCCATTCAATTTAGCGTCAGTGCCAGTTGATGTAGGAAACAGGGCGAATACGAGAGCAGACACAAGAAACAGCCAAAATAGAACAATCTATTATTAGCTACATGGTGGTTTATTAAAGAGAAAGAAGCAGTATTTGTTCACATTATTTTGATAATGAGATTATTATGATGATATTAAGGTAAGGTCTATGTATTATTATATTAAGCCTGACACAGAAACCAATCAAATTACCACCCCCCCTAACACACACGCACACACATTTGTGACCCAAATAGAAGCGTGTGCTTGGTGTCATGCAGCTCTCTTGCGCTCTTTATTCTATGCTAAGGCTTTCATCTCCATCCCACCTACGTTTAGCCTCTCTACTTGCATCCACTTCTGCCTCATCCACCTGTCAGTCCCTGAGCATCATCAGCATCATCATCATCATCCTGTTTTTCTCCTTGCCACACCCTTCCACAGGATACACACAACTGACACACTTTACCATCATATCTCCTCTCAGCCCACAGCAGCAGCTGGTGCAGAGATCTGAGACTGCGTCCCAGACAGACTGAGAATGGCTCCTAAAAGAGAACCCTCCATTAAGAAGTCTCCTTCACCAGTGTCCCAACCCAGACTGGGTCCCCCTTTCCCTTGCCTCCCTGCAGCTCCAAAACCAGCTCCAGAGCAGAAGCCCAGATTGCTGCGTCCTTCGGATTCACCATTTGACCCCAGTACTTTAGAGGTGAGTGGAGAAATTGCAGTATACTTTTTATGGCAAAGTTAATGTGGCGCACATGTTATATTGACTGATTTAATTCCATGTTTAATATAGTGTTTGATAATTCTAGTCAACAAATTAAACCTTAGTCAAAATAGTGTAGGCTGTTCTCATTTACTGTTCGTGAATATGGTGAATAGTGATATTTTGTCAGATGTCAGTTACTAATGTAAAAACATCAACTGCTGATTACTGTAGCTTTTTTAATTCTGAAGCTGACTAGACAGACAAAGCTGTCAGCATCGATGAGAGTAAATCTAAGCTAAAAAAAGAAGTGGGACACTGGCAATGAGGCTGCCACACCATGAGTGGCCTCCTTAGGGAGAAGGAGGTTGTTCCCTGTCAGAGTATATGTGCTATTTATTTCAATGGGCAGGTTAATATTACATCATATTAGCAGCATATACCACCTTCGTGGTTGCATCTGTAAGAGGGAGTAAAATTCTCTATAACTCAAAGTCAAAAATGTATTTCCATCAGATGTTAAAATGTAAATTGTATCTCTGATCAGGTGCATACAGAATATATATCCTTATACTTCTGCACTGATGATGATTCTACTAAAGCATGTGAGATACATATCATAGATGGTATTGGATTAATGTATGAGAGGGACAGACAGTGTTTATTAGGCCTCACTGGCACACCTCACATATATAGGTGAGTAAAGAACTATAGAGCAGCTAACCACTATACTGATATATGCAGCATGAGACATGAGACAAAGACCGTGAGGTAGTTTCATAGTTTGCCATGCAACATTATTTACAGCATTAAATACGCACTAAAATATCAACCAAAATCACTATTGACTTTCACTATTTTGGTATATTTTACATTTACTTAACTTTTATGGGAATCTAAAACTTGTGTCCCATTTCAGTAAATAGTCACTAAATAGATGTAAGTGCTCTGATCAATCAAACATAATACAAATATGATGAAAAAACTCAATATTTCAACTGATGCCCACATTAGACTTTGCTCCAGTGTGCTACAGCTTTGCTGGTGCTGCATCTCTGCTGCCATCTTCATGTGCGTTGAATGTTATCTTATGTATGCACTGCATGGTTTAACGGGGTGAGACTGTCCTATTTCCACTATGAGCATATTTGGGCCGTGTTCAGACCCCCACTTCTGCTCAAACACATGACAACAGGTCAGAGCTCCTGCTGGGCGCAGACAGCACTTTAGGAAACATGGCATCAGGCCATCTCCTTGGACCTAGATCATTTCTGCATGGCCAGACACCCGCATCCATAATGCAAAGCCGAGCAAAGTCGCTCAGTGCAATTATGTTCAAGTGGGGTAAAAATTTCAAAACATTTTAAAAACCATGCACACATAACTAAACATGCCCATATGTACAGTGAGTAACTTCTCATTCAAGATCCTTTTTAGTGCAGCTTCAATATAAGAAACTGAGAACAATATCCACAAATGACCTTTTCTACAATATGCATACTAGACACTAATATGGCAAGAGGCTTTAGCAATCTGATAAGGTCAAAAGGGTATATTCAAAAGTAATTTTAGCATGGCATTCCCTCTTTCCCATACAATCTTTCCTTACAGAGCTGCAGGTATAGTCATAAAACGAGCACATTTCTTATTAATGAACATCAACTGAATGTACCACTTCATTTATCTGACTAAAACTGTTAAAACTTCAAAATTAGCTTCAGCTGAACTTTGCATTGTTGCATTTGCACAGCATTGTTTTTTCCACAGAACAAGGATTGCGGACCCCCCCCCCCCCCTCTTACACTGGAGTTACACTAAGCAGGACAAGGAAAAATAACAGTAACGCTTGCAATGTACATATGGGCATGTGCGTATTATATCCTATAAACAAACACAGATTTGAAAAAAACTATGACCATATCCGAGGTATTTGATCAGCATAAATTTAACTTAGGCCTTATTTTCTATTTCTGCTATGTGATCATAATCATTTACTTTTAATGCACTTACACACAATAAAAACAAAACAATCTTTATAAATATGCACAAGAAGAGACTATATACAAATGAAACCATTGATGTAAACTGTAAACAGAACACAAATAGGGCAGAGTAAAGAGTGTACAGAGCACTCTGCATTTAGTCAAGTAACAAGTTATTTGTTCCATATACATGACAACAGAATAATAAATTGCATTTTTAAGGAGTTTTACTGTAGAGTCAAATACAAAGAGTGTATACCTCCTAATACTTACGGTACTGATGACTGGTGACTCTACTGAAGCTTGTCAATTACATCAAAGATGGCACCAGACTAATATATCACAGGGACAGACTGGCATTACTGGCATTTTTAGACATATTGGTAAATCTTAGCTGCTAAACCGCTATGAACCGCTAACCACTAAACCATTATATAATATATATAGCATAAAACATCAATTCAATTTTAGGTAATTCTGTATTTCCTAATTTGTCTACTGGCAAATGTTGCACTTCCTTATTTAACTCAGAGCACTAAAACACGAACCAAAATCACTGTTGAATTATGAACTATGGAATTTTATTTTGCATTTAGGTATATCTTCATCCGTCTGAATGACTAATTAAGTCGCCTATTAGTAAATAGCTAATGTCTGGGTTTAAGGGGTCCATGTCATGCATTGCTAACCACACCGTACCTACAGTAGACTTTGTTCCTATATATGGACTGTGCGGCTGCTCAGGGCCCTCCTATAGTGACGTCACGACGCACAGCTACTGGGGTTCTCTCAGTCTGCCCGTCACACATTCTTTGGTTTGCCGACGCCTCGGACACACCTCAGCCGACACAGCCATGGTGGGTTTTTCGTTATACTCAACTTAACTAACATTACCACATGTATTGTCTAGTTGACGAACAGTGCTATGCTTTAAAGAAAAAGAACAAAGACAGTTTAGCTCTGCAGTGATGGGAATTTACCCTTTAATATGAGGATTGACTCCCTGGTCGTTAGCGGAAGTGCAACTTTTGAGAAGCTAACTTACGTTAGCTTGCACGGCAGCTAAAGTTACCAATCACGTAAAAAGCTAATTAACGTCGCCAAAGTACCCGCTTTTAAATGTATTATTGCAGAATGTGCTACACTTGGGGAATATGTGGTTTTAGTAAATCTAACTAACTGAGAATGTGTCTAAAAACCTTTGAAGTTATCCGGCGCTAGCTTTGTATTGCGTAGCAAAAGGAACCATCTTCATTTAGCCTAATTTCTCTTTGAAACAGTCTGACTTCTCGGAAGATCAAATCCTCGGTGAGTTCAAAGTTTTCCGTTGTGACTTTTCAGACCCCCACTTTGTTTTGCACGCTTTCATTCTTGCTTTGTTCGGATGACACTTTGCACTGTGTCTCCACTATCACCCTGCTCTATGCCCGCCTCCTGTCATAGTAGTAACGTTACAGGTTTTCAGCTTGTTCTTCTCTATTTCCGTAACGTTACTGTTTCACCACTTTCCACTTGCAATCGCTTGTTCTTTCCAGATTGAATTTAACCTGGATCAGATTCATGGTAAGTCAGTGTAAGGGGGACGCCTTAGCACAAAACTGATGGCTATCTCGGAGTGTTTAGGGTGTGATCTGCATGTTGGGTTTTGGATAAACAACTAAATGTGAATGAGTCGCTTTGCACTGTTTGGTACGTCAAAATCAGTCATATTTAGCATATAAAGTAATTATATTTGGTGGCTTTGACTGTGTGTCTCATTGTTTTTGTATGTGGTCAATCATGCATAAGCAGTAATGTAACTTATAAAGTCAAACATAGCCACAGCTCATATGGTCTGTTGGACTGTAGTTATTCCTTGTTTATGCCAGCTTGTCATAAATTTTGCTTTGTTATCTTTGAAGCTGCTCATCACTATAAGTTTGCCCTTTTTTGGTGCTGCATCCAGTGCTGGATGGTTTTTGTCCTAGGGCTGGTTTGTTTAATCACCGTTGACATAATAGGCTATGGCTACTCTCGCTCTCCTCCTACTTTCCTCCACTCCTCAATTACCAAATATGGTGTTGGGGAAAAGTGCTCTCATGCCAGAAGGGAAGAGACGCATTCCTCAGAACAGGAAAAACTCCACAACAGTGCCTGAGTTTTTTTTTTTTTTTTTTTTCTGGGGATTGGCTTGTTCCATAACATTAGGAACAGCCTGCAGCCTGGATATTGTGTAATCCAAATCCACGTCCCCCTGATTGATGGCTTTTAGGTTTGACTTTTTGTGTGTCTTTTGAGATAAAAACAACAGAACGCCTGTTGATAGATCACAGCAAAGTCATCAGTGACACGATTGCGTCATTGCTGACGGTTGATAAAGCCCATTTCATTCCACTGCTCAAATGCTCAATACTTCTTAATGTTAATGCTAGCATAGAAGGTTCAGGTATCTCAGGACTTTGACTATTCAACTGACTTTGTCAAACTTGGGTAATTAACTAAAACTGAGTATTATTTGAACATTCATCTTTTAATATATTGTTTCATAAAGTAAAACAGACAAATACTTGTTGGTTACATTTTTTTCAAGATTTGACTTTTTTTATTTTCAGTGCTTTATATTTATTTTACTAATGGTCAGATAAAACTAAGGGTTATTTATACTTTGTAATTTGAGCCTGTAAAATTAATAACTGTTGAATAAAATAAATAAAAACGCATTGCACAATTTAACAGAGTTTGTGATGACGAGCAGTGACTGGTCATCAGTAGAGTAGACGAGGAGTTCAGACAGATAAGCTGGTGCTAGTCTATGCAGTGTTTTTTTTTAAATAAAGTTAAAACAAACACTAATGGATTGATTGTGATGTGTATTTGAAGCTTGTATCTGGTGATACTGGTCTTGGCCATGTCTTGCTGACTTCACGATAATATAACTCTTTAAAATGTTAAACATTAGCAACCGTTTTCTCACTTTACCATTTAACTTAAGAACTTTATCATAATTTTATCCAACATTGGTGTAACACTAACGTTTGGCATGTTCACACTCTGGAAAAGATGACTATGCATTTTGTGTGTTTAATTTCACTGTGTTCTTGATGGTGTGTAGTGAATAGTGTGCGACTGATGGGGTGATTAACATAAAAATGTTATATTTGCTGAATCGGCAGGTTGGAGGGTTTTGCAATGTCAGAGAGCATGCTGTTTTTTTTTTTTTTTTTTTGTAATCACACTATACCATGCGGAAGGTAAGATAATTCAGATAATTGTAGGTTAAAATGTAATTAATTAAAAAGGAAAGGAATTAATTAAAAAGGAAGCTCTTTTAATTAATTCCAACAAACTTGTCTACACAACATTAGTTTAGAGTGACTCATAGAGGTGTACAAGTTACTAATATATTATTGATTAGAGTGGCTGGAATTATCTTTCCTATCTATAAGAAAGTGAGGTAGCCATTTCAGTGTAGTGATGTTTGCCATAATTCCGCTTTAAAATTAAGGCCTGCCTGTAGAAAAGAAAACCATAATTCTCAAACTTAATAACTTCTCATAATCTGTGCTTTCTCTTATGTTATTATTTTTTTTACCCTTTTCTTCCCACTTAGTCTGCATACTTTTCTGTTTTTGGTATTTCATCTCTTTTCTTACTGTCTCCATATCATCCTTTCATACATTGCTGCGCAACACTCAATTTTTACAGTGATTCATGTCCCTCCTCTTTAAATTTCAGAGTTTAAGGAGGCATTCCTGCTGTTCGACAGGACAGGAGATGGCAAGATCAGCTTCAGTCAGTGTGGGGATGTCATGAGGGCCCTGGGACAGAACCCCGTCAATGCTGAGGTGCTTAAGGTCCTTGGCAACCCAAAGGCTGAGGGTGAGGGAGAACGATTTTACTTACTTCCAGTTATGTCTTTAAAATATCATATAATAGACTTTTCTGGGTTTTATTTGAAGTTTTGATACCCCCCAATATAGTTTTACGGTACTCTCTCAAGTGCCTTGCTGGGGCTCCAGAAAGAGCGGGTTGTTCTCTCTCATAAACATTCACGAGCCACTCTTCTGATTGGCTGATTTTTTGCTTGGAAACCAGAAAGTTGGAGCAGATAGCGCTTATACAGGTGGAGAGATCTACTGCATGACATCAGACAAAGTCAAGGATATACAGACAACCGACTGTTAAACAGCAAAGTTTTTGAGTTTTGATACATAGGACAATGTATGTAAATCCTAGACGTTATCTGGAGTAAAAAAGAAATTTAAAAAATACATGAAACTCCCCTTTTGCATGTTATGGGACCTTTTAAATGTAAATCAGTAGCTTGTCGGTGCTGATTTTTATCCCTCTACCTAATCTTTCAGATGCAGTGTTGTGCTGAGACTCCAACTTCCCTCTCTAATTCTGCTTTGGTTGTGTTTTTGCAGAGATGAATTCCAAGATGCTAGATTTTGAGCAGTTCCTGCCCATGTTCCAGGCCATCGCTAAGAATAAAGATCAAGGCTCCATGGAGGACTTTGTGGAAGGACTGCGTGTCTTTGACAAGGAGGGCAACGGCACAGTAATGGGAGCAGAGCTACGTCACGTTCTCACCACGCTAGGCAAGTGATAATTATATCATACACACATAGATATTTGGTACTTTATTACTTCCAGGAAAACTTGAAAAGTATAATCCCTAAAATGGAAAGCTATCAATGTAAAATGAATTAACTAAGACTATATACAGCATCAAGGATGATCTAGTGTAAACATTAGAAATTTACTTATATTTCTTATTCTTTGCTTTCATGTTGAAACAAATCATGCTAAAATCACTCACATTGTTAATATTAATGTAACTCAATGCTTTATTTATTCCCTTTTCAGGTGAGAAAATGACAGAGGAGGAAGTGGAGACACTCTTGGCGGGACACGAAGATGCAAACGGCTGCATCAATTATGAAGGTGAGTGTATGAAACAAACCGCGCAAAGATGGGAAGCTTGCAATAATTAAGCTGACAGTGTGTGAAAAATGACATGGCTATTAATCTAAAAATCGCATGACACTCTTTTGTGTTTGTGTCGACGTGTGAAATATTGTGTCATTTGAGTGGGGAAAGTTTGAGTTTCTGTAAATGTTGCATGTACATCCTAGTTATCTAAAGGGAACTCTAAACTAACAGTCACTGTGGTAACGGTGGATGTAGCATATGAAGAGGTAGGTGCCAAATCATATTTGTGTCGACAAGCTACAAAGTCTTGAACTGATTGCGTTACGAGGCCATGTATAACATCACCGCTCACAGTGTGTTCACTGTTCTTCCTCCACAGCATTTGTCCGCCACATCATGTCAGGCTGAGGGATGGTACGGGCACTGGGTATACTATGAGATGGCACCTCCAGGCTTTTCTGCATTTTAGCAGTTAAATAATCCACTCCCATTAGGCCTTCCTTGCACTAATAAACTGTAGTTTTTCTCCTCACATTGGCAAAGTAGAGTTGATCCCTGCGGGAAAGCCTGGTGGTCCCTCTTATCTTTAGTACTGAGGTTTTGACCCATGTGTAGCCTCCTGCTGTTCTGTCTCTCCCTCCTGCAGCCCTCTGTCTTGGCCCTTGGCTGCAGCATGCCCCCTCTGCATGTGTCTAGGATTCCCTTCAGGTTTATAAAGGGGATATGGTGGACACACAGGGAAATGGCTGGTCTCATTCAGGGAAAGGCTGGTGGCTACCGTTGAGTCATTTGAGGTGACGGGTGTGGAGATCACAAGGCAGCTCTTCTAATCTCATTTGCATGTCTTTAGCGTTATAAAAATAGGCGTTTCCTCTGTTGGTGTTAGAGGTGCTGCTCTACTCTGAGATAATTGATAAAAGGTTCATTACCTAGATAGGTTTTAAATTTGAGTATCGCCACCAGTTTTGGGAGAGTGAACCAGTCCATTTCCTACTAACCAGAGAATTGCAACGAGTTGCTCTTGTGCTGAGTGTTTTCTCCTCTGTACTGACGGAAGCTGAATTTGTAGCTGGCCTCTCTCTGACTGGACTGTAGTTCCCTGATTTTCTCCCCTTTTCTCTGCTTCTCAACTAGAGGAAAGCATACAGTGAGGATGGCTTCTCTAACCAGCTCTTCTTGGATCATAGACATGGCCAAAATGCTTTGGCTGGCTAGGAGATAGAGATGATTCCCTCACCTCATCTCTCAGTACCCTCTTTAACCCTTCTTTCCTTCCTCTGGGTGATCAGAATACAGGGGATCTTCCTCCAAATGCAGCATTTCCTACCCAGCCTCACCAAAGCTGGATGAGGAGTGGGGCCTCAGCTCCACATGCTGTAGTTGGAGTAGGTCTCTGCCATAATCTGGTCTGTCTCTGACATTTGTCTCTCTCGTCTCTCTTTACAGAACTGGTCAGGATGGTCATGAACGGGTGAAGATGAAAAGCGTCCAACTTTTTTTTTTTTTTTTTACCCTGTCACATGTACCTTCTTTTTGCAGTTAGCCTTCTACAGTCCCCCCCACCCCCATCCCCCCAGCCTTTTCCATGGATTTGTTTTCCACATTTAATTTAAAAAGTGCCTTTACATTCCCCACAAAAGACAACCTATGTCCCTGGCTATTGTTGCCAGGTCCATTCACACACGTGACCAACTTGTATGCATTCAGGAGTCCTTTTGCTGGCATTGTTTGCAATAACATTCCAAAATGCAGCGTTTAAGACTTCTTAAATTTGGATAATGATATATTGTAACTACTGCTACTAGTGTGTCAATATTGGATGGGACTTTAATATATATATATATGCACCACAACTGTTAAGTAACCTACTGTATCATTGGCTAAGACTTGCTTTGGCTGAGGATGATTTTCCTCTGATATCACGGTAAACCAGTATATTCTAAGCCATACTATGGTTGCGTAGAAAAAAAAAATTTCAAATGGGTTCCCATTGTTTTAATTCACCAGGTTTTTTTGCTGCATTTAAATAAATGTCTTTCCTGAAAACATTTTGGTTGTCGTGAGAATTTGTTTGATTAAATAATAAAGCAAGTTAATTTTTGACTGCCTTGTAATAGCTTTTGCACAAGTCTGCTGCTGTCTGTACAGTTTTTCCATTGACACCAGATGGCAGTGTTGTTGCAGGAATCTCCCGTGTTACAAAAAATGGCATTGTCAAAATATATGGTGTTAAATACACTAGAATCTTGATCAGCTGTGTTTTAAGACAAATGAGTGCAAATTAACTTATTTGATATTTTGGTATTAAAGTTAATAGATTATTATTAGTCTGAGACAATTTCACTTTTTCATTTTGGTTGCAAATGTTTAGGGGCATTATAATATAAAATTTTAAACAAAAACAAATAATAGGTTTTGCATTTTTTGTGTCCATTCTGTCAGTTCTCAACGGTGATTTGGTGACAGAGCACCATAATATCGCCAGTAAAAGGCTGTTTGGTGGCTCCATGACCTTTTCTTAATTTTCCTCACAAGCAGCCACAACTATTTCCCCTCATTAGGCACCACAGCTATAGCGAGTGTGGAGCTTATGTGTGTGTGGGGAAAGGTTCAGGGGGGTGTCATAGTCCACTGCTGAATAGGTTGTCCACTAATTACTCTGTGTATGTGTGTGTGTGAATGTGTGGTCGATGGAAGTCAAGGCTATTGATTATTGTAATCCTCCTATTTGTGAGTCTGTGATCCTCGTGGCTATGCATTCGACTGGGGAATCACTAATGGGCCTCAGCGCAGCCTGTCTCAGACCTCTCCCTGTCCAATTAACTTTCAACTGGAATCTGCCAAGGGAGAGAGCCGGGGGCTGGGCCCAGCCATGGTGCACCTATATCCCTTTTTCCGTTCGGAAGCAACAGATTCACCAAATCCTTAAAGTCCAGACTGCCAGCAGCTCTCTAGTCTAATTAAATACTTCCCTTTTCGCTAATAATCTAAGAGGTGTTCAAGATTCATTCACTTTAATATGGACATGATGGCCCTCTTTACTGGTTTAGTAACTGTTATATTCAATATTATGGCCCCATGAATAAACATGAAATGAAGTATGTATAAATCATGCATGGGGATAATCGGTAGACGAGTTTTATATCACACATTAAGGTACAATTCTTACTGCGCAATTGTAATATGAATTTATAGCCACACCTTGGAAGATTTTATATATATATATATATATATATATATATAAATAAATAGCAAAGCAGCCCATAGTATTCTTATCTTCTTAAAGTAGAGGGGAAAAAATGTGTCCTAGATGATTCTGATTACTAACAGACAATATTTTCAATTTAGAGCTGTAGTCTGTAGACAATAAATGCTACAATTTTAAGAATTGATTATTGTTTTAAGTAAATTTCCCAATAAAAATTACAACATATCACTGCGACCAGCTACTCAAATGTGAGCATTTGCTGTTTTTCCTTTGTCTTATACGATATTAAACTGAATATCTTTAGGCCTTGGACTGTTTATCTGACTAAATAAAGCATTTGTTGTGTCACCTTGGGCAGTTCTTTTCTGTCTGTGTAGACCAAATCTGAAAATTGATAATTGATTTCAATCATTGAGAAAAAAATAGAATAATAAAAATTGGAAACGACACCTCTAGTTTGATTAAACTAGAAAATATGATGTAATTAAGTTGAGTGTTTAGTGCTATACATAGCACTGTAAACATACTTTACGTAATTAGCGCAGCGTCCATTAAATGTCATGATCAATGAATTTAAAGATTTCAATGACCTGATTTTATCAAATGAAAATGTCACCAATTCCTTAGATGGAGTTCTTGTTATCAGTGGGCTGTGCAACAAATGATCCAGGTTCAAAACCCCGATAAACAATGTGCATTCAATTCAGTGAACACTGAGCCAATTTAGTCTGTTTGTACAGTTGACCATGATATTGTTGCATTTAAAAAGTGTACATTGGCTGGATTTTTGTGGATCCTGGATTGATTATAAGCTGAGATCAATATAGGAGTTTTAATGTTTGTTTCTTGGACAGTATGTTGAGACATATCGGAAATCCATCGAGTAGCAGCCAGTGGCTGTGTTCAGCCACTGTTGTTTCGATCTCAGCAGCGGGTCCACGCAGGCATGTCATATATCCATTTCTCCACAGTCAGTTCAAGTGGTCACTCAAGATAAAACTAAAAACAAGCCTGTATGTGTTTATGACTGTTGAATTTACATGTCTTTATTCAGGACCTCCTCCCCACCGAATCAAGTAAGAACACAGACAACGTAGGTATAGATATTTTAATAGCAATTGTCTACTCAACCTATTCAACATACCAGATAGTCCATCCCAAGATTACTGTTTATACATATGACATCTTGACATGGTCTCTCAAAAATAAAGTATGAAGTAAGTATGGCAGTGTAATTACAGTAGCATGTCTGTAATGTATAGTACAACATTTAATGAAAGTAAAACACTGCAGCTGTCACTTCTTCACTGCCTCAGTATCTTACAGTATCTATATATCGGCTCATACATGCTGACATATCCGCACTCACACACACACACACATACACAATATTGTCATTTATGCACTCTGCAATTAAAACCTCATCAAACACAACTTCCATCCATGATGTGCTGCGAAGTGTTGCTTTGTAGTAACATGTTCTGTGTCATGTCGCCATATGGCGTCCTGTGGTATGGTGGGGACAGGGGAAAAGGGTGAAACATCTGTGTTGATTCAGGTGGCCTTATTTCATCAGTACTGTCCCAATTCAGGGTGAATCGCAACAGGGGTTTCATTCATTTCAGTTGTGCTCGTTCACTTTGAAGCATAGACGGGGGGGGGGATATTTTACGAAGATGAGTTGCAAAACACAGGAAAGGCCATTAGAACAGAAGTCGCTGGAACAGAGAGCAGAAATGTTGAACTAAAAGACTGAAGTACAGTAGGTGTCTCTTTGCCTCAGCAGTCATCTTGATTAATGGCGCCCTCAACACCAGTATTGCATTAAAAGTCAGACCGATCGTTATATTCTAGTTCGCACAATGTCAGTTAAATGGAACACGTTAATATATTTTAGATATGTCAGATCCACAACGTGCAATTGTTATGTGCACCTGTACTGTACATATTCTGAAATTCATGTTTTTGCACACTTAAGGTGGCACCTTTTTGTGTCAGTGCAGTTGCTCATGATGACTGGCTCAGTATCACACAAATTCCACTTATCTTAGATGTTCACTTGATCCTTACTTTTGTTGTGTGTGTGTGTGTGTGTGTGTGTGTATGCATGTGTGCATCTTTTTCTGTGTACATGGAGGCACTGTGCATATGCATGTGTGTGTGTGTGTGTGTTAATTTGTCTGTGTAAGTGTGAGTATGTTTAAGATGGTGTCTCTGCTCCTTTCTCAGTGATTCAGGCTTAGATTCAGTCCGGGTAGATGAGGAAGCCGGAGAAGGTGCTGTACTTGTTTGTGTTCCCTCCGTGGACCTTCCCGCCGTCCAGCTGCACACACACCTCATCGCCCACGTCCAAATGCAGGATCACACTGTTGGAGGCGTAGTCGTAATTCTGATCAGCGTCCTGAGCGATGGCGCTGGCTCTTACCTGTCACCCACAGAGGACACACGCATTGACAATTAGACCGGAGACGAAACTGAACAAACACTCGCAAATGTCAACCGTCACTTTCTCAACAGCTCCGCAAGCGTTCATCGGGTCCTTAAAAGTGAAACTATCTCATTCTCTTTCTCTCATCACATTTGTCTTTCAGGCATGGTCATGATGAATTATTAACCGCCTTAAAATGAAACACTCATGAGAATGACATCACCTCCTTATAGGATCCGCAATGGTGGTGGCTAAACAGATGGACGCCGCTGTGACCTGTGACCCCCAGGGGTGGACTGGGAGCCACAGCCACTCTGCCTTTTATCGATCGGCTGTGGCCGGCGCTCAGGGCAAAGGAGCAGGGATGGAGATCTGATTGGGTTGTGGCGGAGATAAGCGCACTCACTGGGGACAACAGGTTGTCTATGGGGAAACCAGCTGAGCAGAGAAACAGCATCGCTATCCACACCAGCTATTGACCTGTTGCTTATGATCCTAGGCCAGCTCAATATGCATGATATTGAGTGGCTACACCTAAGCCAGACAGATTCACATTTGCATGCTGTGTGTGAGTTTGGTCGTATTGACCCAGCAGCAGTGGATCTTTACTTGTTTGTTAACATGTTTAATTGGGTTTACTTGTTGTAGACATTTAAATAAACAAGCCTAAATTAAGATACAATTGTAAAGGATTTGTGAATTTATTACTGTACTTTTCATCTTATTATCTGTAGCAACATACCAAGGGTATATCGCAGTATTATTTAATGGAATGTGAGCGTATGTATATGTAAGCCTTTTTTTTTTGCTGTACAGCCATTACAAATTCTAGTCTGTAAGTATAATAATACAATAAGTTGCGTTCTTATAAATCTCCTAAGTAGGACGTATCAATAATTCTGATGCAGCAAGCTCCAATCATTAGACATATGTCAGTCATCAGTGGCCTTGTGTCTGGCTCAGTGTCCATCTACGGTGGGAGCACTCAATCTATGTCAGCCAGACAAGCCGCGCACATCTCCATGACAGCCACAGAATATGATCTGCAACTCAACTACCATCATGTCATCCCCATCACCGGGACCCTTTTCCCCCAACGTGCAGGCATCAATTTGAAAACAGTCAATCGCTGCGCAACAGAGCCTGAATCGCTGTGACTAAAAAATATGTTCTTTTTCCCCCCCTGCACCAATCCGTTTTGCCCTCGTCTGAACACATTGTTCACCATCTGTCAACCCTGGAGTTATGTTCCCTCGGCTGGACACTATCTGTATATCTCCGTAAATGAGATGCTGCAACCAACATACAGCATGTTGGCGACCAGTGGGGTAAGCACATCCCTGTCCACTCTAAACCAGATTGATTAAGGGAGCAGAGAAGTCGATCTCCCGGGGCTTCACGGCTCAACGACCACACAGTAAAACCGACTACAGCTATTGTTACACGGCTACAACAGTCCCGTTTCATTAGATTTCAGATTCTGTAGTCGATAAGTGTTTTTAGGCTTAGCTAATGTAAACCACATGAAATGGTTATATCCCTTACTGCAGAGCTACTCGGCTTTTCTAATTTCATTAAGGATACATACATACTCTAAGCCTTTACTCTTTTACAAAAGGTAAAAATAGGTAAAAATAGCAAAGGGGAATACTGTCTGGAACAATGATAACTGTACTTCTGTGTGTCTAGAAATGAGTCGAATGAGCCTGCACAGACAACTAGAAACCTGGGTATTATTAGAATCATGTCTAAGGTAAAGCCATTGTTCCACTTACTTTAATTCCATATTGCAGTGTAATTTAATTCAAATAGCTTCTTTAAATAGCCTCTGTGCTGCTATATCATGTGAATAGATAAGGGAGCTAAATAACTAGGCTACCGTATCTCAATACATTCTGTATTGAATAATAATATTATCAGTATAAGAGTCGTATACTTATAAACTATTAAACTATGCTACAGCACGTGTGTTTAAAAGAAATGTGCTGTTTCTGAGTGAATGAATGAAACAAAAAACATATTAGGTTTATTGGTTTTGAAAAGATTAGAGCTCAATAGAGCATTGATATCACATAACCAAACTAGACAGAATCAGTGTGATCTGGCTGTGCAAAGTTGGTGGAGCACCAACATGGAAAGAAACAAGCCTCGTCTCTCTAAAATTATCCTGTTGTTAACAAGCCGACTCATTTAATTATTTGCTCTCTTCACGAAAATATGATGCAAATGGAGATATAAATATATTCTAGTGTGTTTTGATGTCATGTACATGTACAACAGGTAGGTTCGTGATTTTTCAAGTCCATCTTAAAACAACAGTCCCCTTCAAAAACTCTTATAATTTTAGTGATAGGGGCCAAAATCTGCAGTGTGTACACAGTAATATTTTTCTAAACATTTTTAAAGCACTAAAATGAATGTAGGGTTTAAAAATATCTGCTTGTTTTAATTTGGACAACTGAAGATTCATAATGGCTTTAAATAAATGAGGCTTTTCAGACTTTGTCCAAAATCGCTTACATTGTAAATGCATTATTATAAATGTCTAATTTTTACAGGAGGACAAAAACACTTTCCTTTACTTATATATTCCTTTATATTTGAGTATGTTCTTTAGAGCAATTTCAACATTTATAAATGAAAGCAATACATTCTCTTACATTCAGTTTCTTTATAAATAGTCCAAGAGTAGAATGTGACTATTTAGAAATATATCTGTATGTAAAAAAATACATACGATATGCATATTTAGCATTTAGGAAATATTTAATTACTGTTATAGAATCAGATCAACAGTTTTAGAATTATTCAAATTAAGACCTTTTTTTGATAAGATATCTGCAGCAGATTCAGAACGCTGCTGCTCACAGCCTCACTAAAATCAACTAAGTGGGGAAAAAAGTGCATCATATCACTTAAATTAAAGCCAAAAGACTTTTCTCTTTGGCGCTGCCTTTCATTTAATTAATTTTGAGGCTTCTGATTCATGTTTTACGCTGCACGTTAACTTTTACTTGATCATTTTAGCCCTTTCATATTCCCTTATGCTCCTTTCACATTTTGTCTCAATGCCTTTTTATGTTTATGTAAAGCAATTCCCTTAGCTGAAATCTGCTATACAAATAAACCTGCCCTGCCATGACTTTTGTGCACTCTCCTGTTATCCAAGCCTGCTCAATTAGTTTAATTAAACACTGAACATAATTCACCCTTTCTTAGGGTCCCATAAGACCATCTCTCAAATAATGACACCAATCCATTCATTCACTCATCTGTAAAGGTTATATTGTTGTCCAGCCTGACATGTGCAGTGACAGCCAATATCACATTTGCATCTTTGGCTGCTTCTGACAGAGTGATGCTGTTGCAGTCCTCCCTATCGACACCAGGCATATCAATCAATCAAGTAATTAAGTGGATTGTGTAGGGTGTCACGCAATCATATAACATTAGTGAAATGTAAGGTCCTTCAATTTGTGAATTAATAAATAAGGTTAAATAAAATAGGAGTCATTATAAATATATGTTGTTGGAATCCTTAATCCTTCTTGTCACCTTATTCTTGCAGGTGCTGGTGCGAATATTATGGGTGCACCACCTGCTCATTATTTTCGCCAAACAGTGTAACGGAGGGAAACCTTTCCCTTCCCCCCCCAGGCCCTTTTGGATTCTCACGACTTAATGTGTTGAATTGTGATAGAATTCTTTACAACGCCATAATATTCACTCTGATCACCCAGCGTGGAGATCATTTTGCCGATATATGATGTATGAGCCGCTGCTTCGGTTGACGTTCCTGTGTGTGAAGGAATAAGGCGAGCCATCCCTTAATGCAGATAGCAGACAGTGAGGCATGGGAGAGGCGGTGGGATTAGGACAGGAAGCCGACAGAGGAGATGGATACGGCTGGAGGACACAAACTGATCCGTGTGAACCGGGCAGCGCATTGTACTGATCCCAGAGATGGAAGGGTTGTGAGCCGTAAGGTAGGGGCCCCCGGGGCTTGCCTGTGGCCGTCTCTGTCTCCGCCTGGCCCCTTTCATTACAGGGCCTGGAGGAGTCGGGAGGCGTGGTAATGGTGGTGATGGTAATGGCGGTGAAGACGGCGGTTGTGGTGGTGGCGGTATGAGGAGTATGTCATTTCTATACAAGTGTAGCCACAGCGCAGATGTCAGACAAGGGTAGACAAAATTAAGTGGGTGGGAGAGGGTGGGGGGGGCTAAAACAAGGGCCAGAGTGTTAAGGAATAAGTAGGGAGGGGGCCTAGAGTAACAGACTGATCAAACAAGCCTATTTTGTGAGACCGGGGAGATGCGAGAGCATATGAAGTCTTGTTTTTATCTATGGTGCTGTGCTCCACCGGTAATAAAACTGACAGGATTCATTCACTGTGATATACTGACCTCTTAGAGCAGCGAGTAGAAAGTAGCTGTTAAACTTACCTAAGGGACCCCGGCACATAGGGGGGGTTGGTGAGGGAAATAGAATATTTATTGAATAGGTTTTCCTTCTCCTCCGGGAGCCCGAGGATTACATGGTGAACTATACCTTAGATTGCTGTAACCTGCTGCTGTTCAGTTTTACAACGTGTGGACAGCAGCACAGTAATGGTCACACCTGTGGACAGCGTGAGTGGAGCTGAATTCTCTTAATTAGTAGGCTATGTTTTATAATTACTTGTTGCAATATGATATTTAGATCCCTAATAGTTTAAAGAAGGGCACATTTGACTTGTCTTCATAAACAAACTCCACTCTCTATCGAACTCTTTCTTGCCTCTTGCTGAGGCTAATTATCTTTCACCTGTAGCATATCTGTGTGTCTCTATGCCAGGAAAGTTAATACAGGGACTGGTTTTTGCAGCGAGTGATGACATTTTAACACTACTGTGTGAAATAAGTTGACCTTTAACTGAGCTATTAAAAGAATCTATGACAGGTATATATAAAAAAACATGGATGAGATTAAAAAGGAGCCAAGCCAGTATCTATTTGTCTACATTTCACATTGTATTAAGGATATTTAATAGAGATATTATAGTGGTGCATTATTGGAATATAAATGAGTAGGTGAGCGGCTCACATACCAATTAATAACGAGGAGAAGTTCTGTCGTGAAGGTATGCATGACGTATTACCATCCTTCACAGCATAAAGCATGCAACATTAGCATAGACCGTCTAATAACATTTGCTACCAAGCTGGAATATTAAGTAGCAAATATCCCATATATCCCTTACCGTGAATTAGGAATAGAGTGATTAATCACATAATAGCAGTGGCGCCAATGGGAAATGCATTCAACTCCATTTAAATTGAGCGAAGCTAAATCAGTATTAAATCATAAAGTATCATACAGATATATTTTGTATCTATCTTCACCACCTGGGTTTGAAAACATGGCGTTGCAGGCTTTGTGATGTTTCTAACCGTGCAAATAACTTCAGTGTGAGTCAGCTGAGTAAGAATAGGGTGAAACGGCATTGAGCAAATATCACGTTGGAATTGCGCTGTAATTACAAATGAAGCAACTGAAGTGAGACCCTTTTTGCAATCACAAATCCCCTTACTCTGAAGTCCTGTCATGCTGTAATGATTTGTGAAAGTTAGATTGAGGTGTGAGCAGGTAGGCTTTACAGAGTGGGGATTTAGTGAAGGTAATAGGTATCGGATCTACTGGAATCCCATGGAATCCCTGCCACAGTCAGCGGATCCTCCTGAGATGTCTTAGAATTGCATTATCCCCTCACTCGTGTCACATGACACAAATTACCTCCCGAGTTTCACTCGCGCAACAGCCACCGCGCACACACCAGCTGCCGGTGCAGTAAGCCACTTTAGACATCAGTAGCAAACACACAGCAGAGTTTTATATTAAGCATTCCCAGGAGAAGAATTTGTTTCGGGACTAATTAATTAACTGCATTTTAAACTGTCAGAAACACACCTGCAGTTGCTGAACTGGTGCATAAACACAGTTTGAAGACTAGTTTTCTCACTACTTCTGGCCGGCCTTGATCACTTGTCAGGCCGAGATGTGCGGAGTGGGTGTCCATTGGTCATCGTGCCTGATCTCATCCTGGCCTTCACTCCCAGGCTCCCTGATGCCTCATCTACCAGCCCACTGTCTCCAGACCTCCATTAAGTCATCTATCTTCCTCTGCTCCGCCCCCGATCTCCCCATCAACTCACTTGTCTTGTTTTGCTCTCCCATTCACTGTCTCCAAGTGGATGTCTCAGCATGTCCCTGTCATGTCAAGTCTCTTGTGCTTCATTCATTCTCACTGGAACCATCCTGGCACTGTTTGACTGCCAAACGATCGTAAGCCTACAATGACCTTATCTGTTGAGATGTAAAGGTTAAAGCACAAATGGAATGGGTAGATGGAAAATGTGTGGCTTTGGTAATGCTTTTTTGTTGTTTTTTTTGCTGAAAAAAATAGTGGACAGACAAGACAAAGTATCAAATAAAGCCTCAGCACCTATGGCAATGGTAAAAAAGGCAAATTCCACAATCAGGAATGCAACCTGTCAAACATAGTGCCCATTTAGTAAACCCTAGCCACTGCCTCAGGCAGACTACCCACCTGCCTCAGGGCTTCAATAACTCCAAACATGATCAGGCATTCTGCAGAATTTCATTTACACTCCATTTTTATCTACCATCAGATCTGTTAAGATACATCACTGAGTGCTCTATTTAACAGAACTGTTTAAATGGGGGTGGGGGGGGGTGGGGGTCCATGTGATGGGTGTCACATGGACCTGGTTGAAGTTAAATAATTGAGTTGAGCGAAAAGATAATTAATGGAGAATCAATGAACAAGCTGGGGTTAGAAGAGAAAAGTATAGCTGTGTTCAGGGGATCTAATCTAAGATGTATAAATTATTTAGCAGGCTAAAATGACTGGAATGACAATATAGGACATTCGGCAGGCAGCTTTAAACTCATATTCACCTTTGTGGTCTCATGCATATACAATCAAATGATGGCTGATGAATGATTTTCAACATTTAAATTTACATCTTGGCAAATCAAATCTAAATGAACGATTCCAATGAGTCCATGATTTAGTTGAAACTGTGAACCATATGGTGTGAATTACATCATAGCCTGTGTGCACCTGTTTGAATGGCGGCTGTGTAGCCTACACTACATGTCTAGAGAGTGAGGGTTTCACGAGAGAAGATTTGCATTTAAAGTCCTTGATGAATGAATGAATGAATGTAAAATGCAACTTGAAGAATGTTTCCTGAATTTGGAGTCCTCTGATTAAATCCCTGTGATTTATCCCACCTCCTCTCTCCTCTTCCCCCCATCAGCCCCTCTGTCTTTAATTAGTGTCTGGGGAATGAGGGAGTGGATGAGTGGACTGTCAATTTTACATTTATTATTTATTTAGCTGAGGTGTAAACTGACTGGTCCACATACTGACAGGCATTTCTCCTGTGCTCTTTTGCACTTCTGTTTAGGCGATAATCAAACTCTGTGTATGATACTTGCTAATTAGACTGCTCCTTTTGGCGGCGGCTGCATTCTGCCACTTGTCATTTAGTGGGAATGCAAATATCTGTGGCTGTGATTTTAGACTGTATAGCATGAATTCCCCTTAATGAGGGAAGAGATTGCTATTTCATTCTTTGGCTGTCATGTTGCCACCTGCTAAGTGGAATGTGCTCTGAATCTGAAGCGCTCAATGTTACAGAGGTGAATGTGAGTCAATGGTAAGGCAGGATGGTCATCAGTGAAAAGGAAAACTGTTGCATGGCCGTGTGTGTGCATACATACATACATATAAATGCACACCCTCTGATGTACACACACTTTCATGCATGCACATACTCACACAAACATCTACTAACCAGGCCGTTCTTCCTCAGGTCAGCCCACATGCTGGTCCCGTCGCCACCTCTCATTAGAACATGGTACGTAAAGAAGTAGATGCCGGGCAAAGGGCAGGTGAATTTGCCAGTGCTGGGCTCATAGTAGTTACCTACGTTGGTCACCACATCGTCAAACTTCAGTATTTCATTCCCCTCATGCTGCTTGCGTAGCCCTGCGTAAAAGGCGATTTTGGGAGTGTAGAGCGAAGGAGAATAGCCGCCAGGACCTGGACCCGCGGGCCCCTGCGGCCCTGGTTTGCCTGGCTCTCCAGGTGGTCCACGTGCACCTTGAGGGCCGGGGACCCCTGGAGGGCCACGGAACCCAGACTTTATCTTCTTCCCAGCGTAATCCTGGGGTGGCGGAGACACAGCTGTCAGCTCCTGGCCTGGCTGAGATGTGGTGTAGGGGTCACATACCATCCTGCAGCTTCCGAGCATTTCATAATGGCTCCCCGCACTTCCGGTGGTCCCTCCTTTGGTCGTGTGAACCAGCAGGGGAATGGCCACCAACAATATCAGAACCATGGCCACACCTACAGCAGCTCCGATGACACGTTTCCTGCGGCTGAGCCGCGAAGCGGCCAGCGTCAGGAAGTCCTCTTCCCCCTTGGCTGGAATAGTGCCGGCCAGGTTGAAGCCTCTCAGAGAAGCAGTATGTAAAGGTGAAGGAGGAAATGGGGAGGAATCGAGGGGGAAAGTGTATCACCGGGCCAAGTATGAGAGAAAAGGCAAAATGGCAGCCAGCCAGAGGGAAACAACCAGATGAGGGGTTTCTAGAGAAATTCTACAGATGTCCAGTGGGCCTTCTCAAAGCCTAAAGCCTTAAACAACTGACAACTTTAGACACCACAGTAAGTATAAGGACGTGAAGGCAAAAATCTGCATCTCAGATTTGTGGCGACACACCACAAAAGCATAATTTATCTGTCTCTTATTTTTGTTTTCTTTCTTTCTTTCTTTCTTTTTAGTTATTCTGTCCTCCTCTAGTTCTGTTCAATTGTCAGCATCAAAGAGAAACCATGACTGGCAGTGAGAGGGTTGTTGTGGAAGCAGAGCTTATTAAAAGTATGCTGTGATGAGTGCTGGTGCCAAATTCAGCTCATTGAGGAGGGGCTGGTGTTTGTTTTGTTGGATGAAGGATAATTTACAGTTTCTTCAAAAGAAATTGCTCCTCTCGAGCCCCAACCGCTACAACGCACAGATTTCACCGCACGTGGATGTCTCACTTAATGCCATGACTGTGAGTGACAAAAGTTAATCACAGATCCTTTTCTGACACCATCATTTTGTTTCCACTGGCCACTGGTTAAAGAGCTGCAGGTTAAAACAATAACACCTTTGTCAGCCTGGGTTTGATTTTGAACCTCTTCTGGCTACGTGTGGATCTGAAAATACAGCAAACAGAGCAAAGACAGTCGGTAATTAATCTGCTCTTATTTACCACTGGTGTGTAAATAACTGAATAAGGAAATTGCTTGAATTTAAACTGTTTAAAAAAAGCAATAAAGATATTTTTATAATGAAATATGATTAAGTTTTGTAGACAATGAATGATACTTTAATTTCTTGTTTATTATAAGTGATATATGTACATTTTTATGCAAATGTGTTATGATCTACAACGCGTTTATATTGGAAACTTCTAAAAGAAAAAGGAAGATTTCTTCTTTTTTTTTTTTTTTTAAAAAAAGAAAAAAAAAACTCACCATCTGTTCTTTGTAATCCCAAACTATTTTTTTGGAAAGATTGGCTAGAATTCTCCGCGCTTCAGTCCCACAGAAATCTTTGGAACCGCTGGAGCGCCAAGCGGAGAGTTGGAGAGCCGACGGGCGCGCAGGAGACGCCTTGGAAAGTGGTGAGAGTTTCTTAATCAGTGCTTAATCCCCTTTTTATCCTGTCCGGGTTGAAATGTGAGTTCAAAAGCCGCGAACGCCAGAGGTGATGAAGACCAGAATATACATGTTAGAACACTTTTTTTGGCGCAATTCCAAATGAGGGAAGCGCAACCTGACGCTCCCATCCAGAGTGTCTGTCCACTGTAGACCGCCTATCGCAGTGTTCGGTCCATAGGCAGCCCTCGCCGACACCTGTTAGAGCTCTCTCTCTCTCTCTCTCTCTCTCTCTCTCTCTCTCTCTCTCTCTCTCTCTCTCTCTCTCTCTCTCTCTCTCTCTCTGCATTTTCAATTCAATTCAATATGCTTGATTGGTAACAGAATGTCAGGTGATCAATAAAGCATTAAAATATATATATCAAATAAAACAATTCAAAATGAAAACAATAAAACAAATAAATAAAAGATAACAATACAAGAATAAAATCTCTATAGTGTCAACAGTGATTCTCCTCTTATGTTTTATTCTATATTTTAATTATTATTATTAATATTATTTATGACCAAAAAAAAAAAATCAAACTACATTTTTTTTTCAATGGTGGTTAAAGTGTAGGCTTCACCACTGCCTTCCCATCTATGTCTTATTAGACTGACATTCACCTGTTGTTAGAGAGACCAACTCTTTACAAGCCAAATGTTTGATAAAGGGCTGCAAAACCGAGGCAGATGTTTTCATCTTGCGTGCGTGTGTGCCGGGGAAGGGGAGGACAGTGGAGGGTGACTAAGTAAAAGCTGCCTCGGCATGATGTGTGAGGAATGGAAAGGAGACACTGAATGTTCCCCAGACCATTGTCTGTGTGTGTGACTCGCATCCCACAGCTATAAAGCCTCATTAGCGAGACACCCTGCCCCACACACTGTACTGCTCTTTTTCCTTTACCTAAAACCATGCACCGCGCAATCATATATAAAGCCTTTCTTCTGGCTTACGTGCACATACACACAAACATGCACATATAGGCATATTCAGGTATACAAAAGGTTTTTTTCGCCACCATTAGTGATGGAAGGACACGCTTTCTATTCTTGATCGGTCACATTTGGGCTATATATATATATATATATATATATATATATATATATATATATATATTACATATTGTTTTTTTTTCACCACCGTTTCACATTCACTAGTGATCAGCTTTCATTTCAGGAACATCTTGGGCAGCTTTTTAGCTCATAACATCATTTCCTTGGGTGTGTTCCCTTTCTGATCTGGGAGTTTTAAAAATGTTATGTCCAATGCGCTGGGAGCGAGGGAAATAAGTCTACATACAGTATTGATAACCCCCTTTTCATTAACCGCCACCTCTTTGACCTCCCCTCTCCTCAGATATGATGACCACTGGCAATAGGGATCATTCGACCTGATCCCACCAGACATGGAGAGGGCGATAATCGCAGACTTTTAAGGTGTTTTTTTTCCCATGGAAGGGTTGGATTTAGTGGGAAATTGAGGTGGAGGGCGTGGGAGGTTTGGGGAGCGATGCCCTGCGGTATGTCCAGCGGGAAATATCAGTAGAGCTGAGCAGTGCAGGGACGAGTTAAATGCTATGTCAGTCCCAGTTTGCAGGTCAGTCGGTCTGGCCTGCTAGAACAGTGCTCAGAGGTCCTAAGCAGCATGGGGCAGATAATCATTGCCAACAGTCAGAGGCAATATGCTCAGGATTGGATTTTTAAAGCCTGTTAAAATATTACTGAGGTGATTAATATTGAAATATGCGCATGTCTTTCAGCTGTCTGTCTCCCTCGATCCCTATTCTCTTCTTGATTTGTTCCCCTTAGTATTCGCACCTACCTGATATTTGAACAGTGTGCATTATGTTGATGAAATGTGTGTTTTTAATTTAGTGCAAATGCGTCATCAGGTCAGTTGCTCTGACTGCGTCGTGGCACACACACACACACACACACACACACACTCCACTCCACTGTCACCACTAGCAAAAGGAGCCATATAGGGGAGTTAGAGTTATTAGTTTGTTTAATAATTAATTTCATACATTGTGATACACCAAGCATAAATCGCTGTCTTTTGTGCACAAACCTGCATAGCTTTTCTTTTTTTTCTCTTTTGTGTAAACAAGTAAGAGAGGAGCAGGAATGTATTTATGGCCACATTACTCATGTTATGTATCTCCTCTGTTATGGCTGGTTTGTCTGCATGCTTTCCTAAAGACATACTAATTCTTCAGTTCAGCCATCCGCAGCAACGTTTAAATAACTCCACACTTTCAGTTCCTCTAATTTATGAGTTGCACGGCGCAGAATAAGCCGAATGTTTCTTCTGCGAGTGGAGTAATAATGTGTGGAACCATCTGTCAGTGATATATGTTTTCGTATGTCTTATACAGGTATGTGACATATTGTGTTTTGCTTCGAGAGAGTGGCACCGTCGTAAAATCCACACGAGCGCAACATGGTGTGACCAACACATACTGAGCATCAACTCTGAGAGATGATGACATATCGTCCCCAAGAGACACGTATAGCTGCCGGGGAGGCCGCCACTCCCAGGGGGGGCGTCCACTCCCGTCTTCCATAGTTAATACTGACAGGAATCCACCTAGATAGCTCCTTTTTCTGCTATGTAGATTAATCTCTTGTAAATCAATCTAGAGGTCATTAGGGATATAAAGAGGTGATTTGGGACAAGTCTAAAACCAGCAAATTGTCAAAGAATGCACAGCTGAGGAAAGACAGACGCATCTCTGCAATTAAAGACATGTCTGCATACAAGGTGTCACATTTAAATGTAGATACATCTGATAATTGCATTTACTTTCACCCTTGATAATTAGGATGCTCTGGGATATATTCTGGTGGATGAAACAAAAAGTAATGGAGGTGTTTTGTCACACTGAAAATGTGTCACATTTTTAGTGAGATAATTCAAAAATCTTTTTTTTTTTTTTTTTTTATTCAGGCCCACGAGCCCATGCGTCACATTGTTCCTGCACTCTCGTATGAAATGCGTTATTTTCTCCCTCACTTACCTGAGCATGTGTGCTTACTGTACAGTGTGGATTTATAAGCAGCCCTTGCCAGTGTGGATGTGTCTACATCCTGGTGCTGTGCTGTTTCATTAGGCTCTGATTATGGGGCCTGATGCAGAGTGACAGTGCGCAGATTGAGTTGCACAGCCACTCTAATTCTCTCTATTAATAACAACCCTCCACACTACCATCCTGAACCACATTTATTTATCACAATTTGTCATCTGTCCGACGCTCCGCCCCTCCCCTTCTCCCCTTTCTCTCGTCCTCCCTCTTTTTAGCTGTGTTCTCCTCCTCCTCCTCCCTGAAGGGCCAGTTATCCCCTGCACCTCCCCACACCCACCTTCTCCTGCTCCTCGCCCCAGCGCCGCTCGCCTTCAGCCCGGAGACATGGTCCAGCATACAGAGGGATGTTCTCCCTCTCCTCTTTCGCACTCTCCTGCTCCGTCACTTTTAACGGCACACTGGAAGGAGTCTGATTAATCAAAAGCACTCCGGTTTTTAATTGGCCAAATAACCGTTAACAACTTGCCTGGTGTGAACTGTTTTGGTGGCAATCTGCCGGGGATTACAATAAATTATCATAAAACAAATCTCGATTTGCAATTACAGGACAGTTATGATTCTCTTTTCTGGCCCTGCAACACATACAAAACCTTGTACGGCATAATTTATCATTATAGATGCATTTAACTATGCAGCGAAATTGATTATTTTTCACATTAATCCCAGCCATTTGGAGTTTCTATGTACACAAAATGTTGGCATTTAATCAATATGTATGCTGGGATATGCATACAGTATTATTGCATTATTGGTAAGAAAATATTCCCGTAACTAAAATCCTATTTCAGCCCATCTCTCAGTCAAATGGCCCTTGACCCTACTCAGAAAGATGATTTATGATTCAGCCTGTCCCTTAGGCCCTGCTGTGCCACTCCAGTTTTCAAGCTGCGTTCACGCTCATTATATTGACACTTTTAGGATATTCATTTACCCCGGACTCAAATTTCATCACACGAGAGAAGTTTTCTCCAGAACTTACAAGGATGCACAAACGTGTTTAGTGAGTCAAAAAAAAAAAAGTGAGCCTACAAAAGCCACACTTTCACTGCTGTGTGTTGAAGAAGTCCATGGCAGCAGGGTTCTCCTAATTACACCACCCTTACACTCCTCAGCGGTGCCCATCGCTACCCACAAACCCCCCTCACAGAGAATCAGGGTCCCTCAACTGTTTTCTTTGAGCAGAACTGGTGTTTGGGGGAAACAGAGGCGATTTTCATGTGCAAATGTCAGTCAGTCCGCTCCCAGCAAACACGCGGCCGTCTTCTCCAGAGATCAGGGCTTGAGACACAGCCTGAATAATTTAGCAGCTCTGTGCCACCATGCTTTAGGGTCGCAACCTTCCAAAGTGATGACAGAAAGACGTTGGCTGACTTCCCTTCCCATTCAAACCCATTACCACTTATTTACTGTTCCTGATTCCGAGCAGACAAAGCAGATGGCCGCGCGGGGAAGAAAAAAAAAATCACCGGCACTGTATAAACTGTGTCTAAAAGCGGAGCACAAGCAAACAATGACATTTTCAGAGCGTCCCCAAGTTGGCGGTGATCCCCTCCTGTGATAAACACACACCGCACACATGATCACCCAATCACAAACAAAAGCGATGATGGACACTCACACAGAGAAAAGGTCGAGAAGTGACACACAGCAGGGACAGATGTCAGCGAGAAAACCCTACCGATGTGTGATGGGTGTGAATTAAGATTCAGATCGTGATGGGGGGAAAGGGAAAAAAAAAAACATCAAATCTTCCATTTCAGGAGGAGGAGAGATTACAGTGATTTTCAAGGTATGACAAGGGAAAGCACGTAGCGACGTAGAGGACAGAGTGAAAGAAATTGATCCGTCCTTCCTCACAGACACACTCTACATTTCTATCATTCAGAGGGAGACAGACAGCGCTTGGTCTGACAAGAGTGGTCATCACTCATCTGCAGCGCGGCTCTGACAGCGGCATGACGAGGATGAATGGACTGTTGGCTATTCCAAGCAAGATGCATGTTGTCGGAGGAATGATACATTTATCTGCCTCATAATGTCTTTCAACCATGATCAGGTCTCTCACATCCCCTGTTCAATTATCCCTCAGTCCGTCCACATGTGTGTATTTATAGCCACCAATCCTGCAATCCAAATCTTCTATTTCTCATGTCGCCACTATATCTGACACACTTTTCCCTACACGTCCACTAACTAAAAGAGCATTGGGTTGATTGCATTGTTTTTTAGAAAACAGTCTGCGCATGAGTGGAAAATTCAAGACACACACACAAATACAGCCACAGTACAGGAGGATGTTGTTGGAATGTAAGGAAGCAGCAGTGAATTGTGTATTAGTGATGCAGCGGGACATTCCCATGGAGATGTCAATCGTGAAAGCCTATTAGTCCAGCCGATGAGATGCAGGATCGCTAAGAAAGACTGGGGGAACGGAAGACACGTCCCGCTTTTCCCCTCCCACACCTCCATCTCACCTTTTGTCATGCAATGCTGTGATACAATCGGTCAAGTCGGACCCGGTCCTGGTCGAGCTGCACCCATGAAGGGTTTCGAGTGTCACCGGGCACGCAGTTTGGCCTCATGTCACGGGAACACATTACAAGGGCAGACAGAGGAAAGCGAGAGGACACAACAGATCACTCTGAATTATTGAGAGTGATTATTTGGTGACTTATAGTTGGTGGCTGTCTGAGCTGGCATGATAAATTGTGCCAAGCAAGAATTACACTTTCTCCGTTCTCCACTGTCTATTTATCTGCCTTTCTCTGGCTGACCACCCCCTTCTCTAGTAAGTTTTCATGACCTCTGAGGAAGCCTGTCCTCAAAAGTCCTGCAATTAAGAAGCGCGTCTGATAAATTTCGTGCACTCCAGAGGTTTTCTTATGTGTTGTTTCCCCTTTCGTTTACACTTGAAGCATCTGGCTGACAATTTCATTCAGAGCTAAACTCCTTTTTTTATAGCGAGGAGAATGCAGGCTACGAAAAATGTGTTCTGGTGGAATGGGAAAAAAAGGCTTTGCCACTCAACTTGAATTGGATAAAAAAGACTATTAAAATAAAACAAGCGAATTAAATGGACGTTCTGCGGCTCCTCTGGAGGAAAACAGCCAAATGAAGATTTTTGTCTCCCTGTCTTCTCTGCGGATTCACCTTTTAAAGAAGACTTACATACATAATCATAAACTTCTTTTTTCATGCATAATTAGATGTGCAAACTTGATTTTGTCCTTTTCCTTTTATGGTAAGATATCCTCAACTCAACTCATCCTGAGATAATAGGTAACTCTGCAAAACATCATATTAACCTCTTTAGTATTTTCTTTTAGTATACCACAATAGTTTTATCATAGCAAGTAAACATTAAAGGAAAGCAAGAATCAGGAGCAGTGTGCCCTAGCGATATTGTCTAACTTGCCAAGATCCTGTTCATGATATATTTAAATAAACTAAATAAGAGCTAAGAAGCGGATGGGTTCTGTGGGGATATGGAGAAGCTGGAAAAGATGAGTTTTCAGTAAATGGGCGATGGGGTGTGAGTCTGCTTTTCAGACTGAAGAGGGAAGGTCATTCCCTCTTTGGGGACCTAGCAGGGAGAGGAGCGGTGACCATGTGAAAACACGACCAGGGAAAGGAGAGCTAAATGGCTGACAGCGGCTACAGCCTTGGCCAATGAATCCTCTTATGTTACACAAGCCCAAAGATTGAAACACACGCGTACCATGGCCCTCGACCATGTGAGATTCGAGGAGCATCTCCATCACAGGGGTGGTTTGGTGACAGCGAAAATTCCGCAGGCCGCCGCATCATCCCGAATGAGCAGCGAGGGCTGGAAGAAGTATTTGGAGGCAGGAGCTGCAGAGGAAATGAATAAAGCTCCAACATGGAGCTGGTGTGAGTCCCCAGTCGGATGCAGCTCACATTGTAGGTGGAGTTCACATAGCAAATAGATAAACTGATTGATGAGTGGATGCACAGTGCAGGGACAATCTTGACTTTGGGTCGAGCCTGTTAAACCCGAGGACTCCTCTCACAGTGAATAATAAGAGCAGGAAGTTTGAGGTTCTTCTAGAATTTCTGTGCTGTATGTTATCCTCTTGACTCTTTGTTTGCATTATTATTGTGCTCATATCAAGAGAAGCATTCCCCATTTCTAATTGACATTCCCTGTTGCATAATGTTTCTAACTGACTGATCAGGTATCAGAGATGGAGTTCTTTGTGTAAATGCAGTCTGAATAATTCATACATGGCTGTCAGAGAGAGAGAAGGGGCATTTTAGAAATCAGCTCGCTAGGCCCCTGAACATGAATAATTGATCTGAACTGATTAAAGTTTGCCGTGATTACCCCTCACCCCCCCCCACAGATAAAAATGCCACACCTGTGTTTGCCGTCTCTTTACTTAGTCTCCTGTTTCTCTTCTTTCTCTCACTCAACTGATTTCCAATTAACCACATGTGATCGCGCTGTGTGTGGTGGAATGTACGACACGTCACTCTACTGCTCTTGTCTCATATTATCAGCTGGACCGGAATCCAGTTCATTAAATGAAGCACTTGCATGCAGAAAACAGTACTGCGCTGCTGTCCCTGATGAGATATACAATTAATCTATCCTCTAACTGCAATTTTGAATATCAGCCCTTGATTCGCTCCCGTTGAAGTGTCAAAAACCACACTTTGTGTTCCTCCTTTCCCCTCAGGCAGCGGATAGATACCTCACATCGCCACAGCCTCCATCTCAAGCACAGCTGTAATTGCAACAGGCATAGCGTCTGATCCACGGTAACACTTAAAGATATCGTGCTCCCAGCAGAGCTGCCTCGATCAGCTTGTCTCCGCTCGTTCCATCCGAACACCAGATAACACACACGTGGACGTAGAGCAGGCTCATTCTGCTTCGGGATCTCCTCTCACTGCTCTTAACCTTCAAAGTCCAAACTAAAGGATGGCACTTTGATCCGTGTTCCTAGAGCCGGAGAAAGAAATGTGTGACAGAGAGCGACTTGAAGGAGGAGAGAGGCAGGAAGCGGGAGGCAGTGTGGGAGAGTGACAGCTAATGACAGTAGCTACAAGCTGCGACCTTTAGAGCGATCACACAAGCATGACGAACCAGGCTCAAGGTGACAGAGAAATGGGCTACTTTGGAAAAGGATCTTAAAGACAACAAAGCTTTATATAGGTAGGCTACACCTGGTGATTAAAAAAAAAACCTGTGGTTAACTGGTAAAGATGAAATAATCACTGAGACGGTGCAGCAACTCTGTAGCAGAGAAGCAATGTTATTTAACTTTATTCATCCAGATGAACTGTGCACGCTTGCTCTGCACCGCATTACCACTGCAGTTATACAAGCTGCACCACTGACACGCAAACACACAAAATGCATTTGCTCTGTTTTCCGTTAAGCAACTGAAAAGCATTTGGGTTCTTGCGTTCTTTGTTGAAGTTACGTACATCGACAGCAGACACAGAGAATTTGTCAGTTTGTCTTTTTGCCCTTACACAACGCAACGTCTTGCTTCTTTTAACTCTACTGTTCATATCCTGATCATTCACAGCATTCATTCATAATTAATAATAATTATAATAATGCATCTCATTTATATAACACTTTTCATACAGGTAATGCAGCTCAAAGTGCTTTACACATAAGTATACAACAGTAAAACAGCAAATAAAATTGGATAGACACCTGACCAGAATTCAAATGAAACAGCAGCAATCTGGAATCAATAAAAAGAAACCAAAGAATGAATAAATAAATAAAGGTATGTTAAGCACACAGTTTGAGTGGGGGCCTATAGTGGGCAAAGGCTGCCTCTCCAAATTGTATTTTGAGGAACTGCTGGAATGTTTAGCAGACCTTCTGTGAAGGACCTAAGGGCTCATGAAGGGACATAAAAGGACAGTGACTCGGTTAAATAAGAGGATGTTAGAGCTTTGTAAAAAAAAAAAAAAAGTAGTAGGGCTATAAAAGCAATACAAGGGGATATAGGAAGCCAGTGAAAACTGGAAAAACAGGAGTCATAGGCCCTCTCCTCTGCATTTCTGTTTGAAATCTGGCAGCAGAATTCTGTCTCTATACCAAATTTATGCGCAACAAATTGTTAATGAATACCTCATCAGTCACAGATAAATGATCCATCCTTAATGAAGCTTTCAGGGAGCAGGTTCATTTTTCGTTCATGTAGAAAAAACTATATCAAATACAAAAATTGATTAACCATGCACAAATGTTTTTAAAAAGTTAAAATATTTCAATCTTTTTATTATGGGTCATATTAGGAGGAGTCATCTGATTTTCTCATTAAAGCCCTGTCAAGTTGTTGTTGGCTGACTTCTCACACTTTACTGAAATAACCGGAAGCCTGTAAGGTAGAAAAATCAGTCTAAAACCGATACATTTTTAGAAAATGGGCAACAGTGATGAAATTTGCAAACTCATAGTTGGCTGGAACACACAAAAGAGTTGAGTCAATCCAGTCAGTCATGGAGGACTCTCAACAGCAGCTCTTGACCATATTTAATAATTAATGCATAATTAAATAATGAATAGCGCAGTCTCCATCAATGAGACACCTTTATTGCACTAGTGGGTCCATCACATCGCCGTCGCTGGGCTTCAGTGCTACTCTTAGGTAAATGTGGGGATAAGCAGTCAGCACAATAGACCCAATGATTTGCAGGTTTTTAACAAAAAAAGAGGGAGGGGAGAAGAAATGGAGGTATACAGTACAGGGAGGATATGTCCAGCTTAGGTCCCTGGTGGAGCTTTTCAAGTGGCTGGGTGCTCTGACTGTCCTGTCAGCCCTGAGCACACACCCCGTCCTAAAAAGGAAGACGGCTAAGAAGAAGAAGAAAAAAACAAAAACTCCCAGCTAGCATCACACACGGCTGGCCAGGGCCTCACTAGCAGTCCACTTGTCTGCTCTCCCCTCCACAGAGCCTTCGCGAGAGCTGGGAGGAATACTAAGAGTCTCGGCATAGATTTTCTGCTGGGGGGTGGTGGAGGAAGAGCAGGAAGGCTGTTGGAGGGTGGTGGGGTTGACTGCCCACATCAAACTCCCCTCCGTTTCTCTCACCCCTCTCCCTTTCTCCTCCTCTCCTTCTCATCTGCCTGGCTCTGGAGGGACCCTCTGTTTGTCAGCCAGGCAGTGGAGCGTCTCCCTCTAACCCCACCTCCTCCTGCTTCTCTTTCTTTTCCCTTTTCTTTCTCGGTTTCTCTCCACCTCCCTCCCGCTCTGTTTCCTCTTTCTTTTCACAATCCCTGTTGCTTGCTTTCTACAGGTCTGTTAAACAGCCTCTCCACTCCTTGTTCAGGGGAGTGTCTATTGATAAAGTCAATAAAGGCCAGAGATTTATAATAAAACAAAACATTTTGAATAGAACTATTAATATTATTATTATTAGTAGTAGTAGTAGTGGTAGCATTGTAGGTATTATTATTAATATTAATAGAAATTAGATTGAAATTCCCATTAGTATTTTCAATTTAATTTATTAGTCATAGTCATTGTATAATTCTGTGACTTTGATTAAACATGACAATCATTAATGACTGTGTTTGGCTGCCAGCTGTGAAAAAACATAATCAACTACAATCAGCAGTTACACTGGGATCAATGTTCCTCTCCAAAATAAATAAATAAATGAAATGACATCATCAATAGCAACAGGGTCAACTCCGCCCTTTTTCCTTATCTTAAGAATTCTCCTGGTTCTTCTAGTGAAAATTGGTCTCAGCAGCTTCATGGGCAGTTTTTAAGAAGAAACCTCTAGCTAGAAGCATTTAGTGTGTCTTGCTAGTGGTGAGATAAAAATGTTTTGTGAATATAGTCCTGCAGGTTTTGAGACATCCATCTTGAAGACTTCCTCCTGCATCTGAATACAATGAAGGTGCATTTGTGCATTTGATTTCTTCTGTGGTCTTCACATTCACCACAGTGACAAATGATGCTAAAAAAAAAATGACAACATCCTTCCACAAACAGTCTCCTCTGTGACTCAGCCACAGAAAACAGGTTCCATCCTTCCAGTGAAAAATGTCATGGGAACACAACCTCATGACTGATCAGATTCCACTTTCTCTTGGCTTCATCTGGTGTCATCTTTTCTTCCTCCCTTTCCTCTTTCTGCTTCCCTGCCTCCTTCTCAAGCCCAGTCTCGCTCCACACGTGTGCCGAAATAAAAAAAAAGGGACAATGTTGGCCTCTATTGATTTCGGAAGCTGTGAGATGACAAGTTTGGTCTCAGATCGCCCTGTTTACACCCAATTCACTGCAAGCTACTTGTGGTCTCAGAGAGATGGACAGAACGGAGAAGGAGAGAGAAAATGCACCGGTGTCTGAAGAAGACGGTTACCTGTAAGTCTGTCTTGCTGCAGGCATTTATGTATATCCTGTTTTATCTTCTTATTTCTTTTGTTAAGATTTGTTTGTGAAAGTGCCAGAGGCGGTGCCTTGTGGAGCACCGCTGAGCTGCCAGCTCAGATTGCAGGAAGTGCCCAAAAAAGAGGAAGGTGAATCACAGTGGCATTCGGAGGAGGAGGAGGCCAAAATCCAGCACGGCTGCAGATGTGGCCTGCAGCTGGGACAGGTAGCTCTGCAAACTGCCATAACAAAGGAACCGGTGGCATCAACTGCATCACTCCAGCTCAACACCGTCCCATTAAAGGGGAGCCGCACCACCAATTAAACACAGCCATCCATACCACAGTCAGAGAAAACAAGAGCTTCGGTCTCTGAAGGATTCGAGTTGACAACGTTTTACTGATCTGTCATTGTTTTGCCAGACAAACCCCTGACTCGGTGTGACCTCTGAGCCGCTTAGCTTGTTTCCCCCTTATTCTCTGAAGCAACTGACATGGACGGAAGTGTCACATGTGATTTCTATAAGGGCCCCTCTTCGGTGAGACACACGTGACAAATGTGCAGGATCTGCCGGGTTGCATGCAGGGATCCTTTCCTCCAGGATTCGAGGCGAAATTGGTCTTAAACACGGCGCCGGTGTTAGTGAAATGCAGCGATTAAATAACCAGTCTATTGACCGGCCTGCCAAGGCTTGTTAAACCAAACAGGCAGCTATTCGGAGACAAAACCTACATTGCATCCTTTTATTCTAACAACACATTTCCATCCTCCCCTGCAGCTATTTATCTACCTTTCAATTCTTGTCGGCTTTCATTCCTTCCTATTGTTTTCAGCTGTCTTCTCCCCTGACCCCCGCCCCCCGTGTCTCTCTTGAAAGATGCATGTGGATTTCTGGCAGCTTGCTACGTTTCTTTTCACCAACTTACATGCCACGATTCCATGATAGGCCTACGGAGCTCGCTTTGAAGCTTCCCTGTATCCCTTATCCCTCTAAACATCTCGAAGCATCATCAAAGACCACACATTACGTGGGTGCCAGGGTTCGACTGGGAGCCACTGCAATTCAAGCATCATCGCTTGCAGCACCGCTGAAGGAGAAGAATAGCGAGTGCGAGGGGGGGGGGAACGCAGCTTTTCTCCCCGCGTTTGTGTCCATCATGTGTCATGGCCGCTCTTGGCTTTCATGTTCTGTCTGGCTGAGTCTCCTGCTCCAGCAGTCTCTGTTTCCTCGCTGAAAATCGGTGTCCCTCAGAGGCAGGAGACGCTCTCCACTCTGCATCCATTTCAGCTCAACTCAGCGTAGCTGGGCTCTGCTCTCACCTTGCTGACACCAGCTCCTCAGCAGACACCTCTCCGCTGCATGGGCTCAGCTGGCTGACAGGCAGCTGTCCATATGGATAAAGCAGGAGAGGACACACTGTACTCTGAGTCGACCATCACTGTCTGCTTTCCTAACACCTTTGCTATCGCAACCTCGTCGAACATTATTTAAAATGACACCAGGTGACTTTTTTTTTCCCCCTTTCTTTTTTTTTTTTGCTGAGATTAGCTCAAACGATCTACTCCCTTTTTTTGTGCAAAATGCTTTTTACATCGTTTCAGCTGCATTTTGCTTATGTAGAATAATTTCTCGTGCTGCATCTCAAGTGTGGCTAATTGTTGGGCCTAATATAGCAGATTTTGACTGTAACACTTGAGAAGTGGTCCATCGGGAAAGGAAAACTCAGCCGCAGGGGCCCAAAACAAGCCATCGGCTGATGAAGACAAATGTGCAAACACATGATGGCAGAATTGCTTTTTGGTTGAGTGTGATCGGCTACGCTCAGGAAGGCGGAACCAGGAGTTGTGATTTATAGTTTTGCGTTGTCCCAGGACCACCACTGTCTGCTGCCTCCCACTACTGCAATTACCATGTGTGTCTATTAAAATAGTCCTGCTGCCCACAATGCATCACCTCAGCCACGAGAGGAGGACAGGAGAGGAGAGGAGAGGAGAGGAGAGGAGAGGAGAAGAGAGGAGAGGAGAGGAGAGGAGAGGAGAGGAGAGGAGAGGAGAGGAGAGGAGAGGAGAGGAGAGGGAGGAGTTTTCACTTCCCAGAGATAGTCTTGTTATTCAAACAGCGTTGTCCACAAAAGCATGATACAGAGTAAGAGTGCAGAGCAAAAAGACACTGCAGATGATGTGATAAAGGTCAAAAAGAACCACGCTGAAAGGTTGAGGGGTGTATTGTGTGGGAGTATAAGGACAGAAACAGGGATCTTCCTACAGTAGGTCAAGTATGACTTTATTTGGATGTTTTAAACCACATAAATGTGCAGTTTAAGTATCTGCAATTGGTCCTAAAAGCAGTTAGGTGTTTTTATTCTGGTAACATCACCTCTATTTATTCAATTTAGCTAAACAATAAAACATCTAGTTTGGTTCTATGTAGTTTGTTTTTTTTAGATGCAATTGTGAATTTCACAACCTATTCAATCTTGTTTTACATCACATGTCCTCCTACATCTTATCTGTATCATCCCTAGTCCTGACCACACCAAAGGCTGGATTGCTTCAGGTTGCTTTGGGCCTTATAGCATCTCCTAGTGGACACTGTCTGCTGCTTTCATTCCCATGGAAATAAATTACTTTGAATCATGTGATCAATACCTTCAGGTACTTGACAAATAAAAAGCCTTGATATCTTCTGAGCTTGCTTATAAAGTGGATTTCCCTGCAGTGTTTCCATTATGGGTAATTTTGATTTATAGTCAAGGTATGTAGTCCGCTGCTCACAGAGTTTGTCAAACATTTGTATCTGTCTGTATCAATTACAGTTTTATTTAGAGCTAATAAATCATTTTACATAAGGTAAGTAGATTTATTTCCTTTCTCAAGTGACTCATTTCTACAACCCAAAAAATGAGCTGAATCACCTTTTTCTTCTCCTTAATGAGAGCTCTGAACTGATAATGAGACTTGGCACTGGGCTCTGGTCAGTGTCATTTATGCTGTAATTGGCCTAACGGTGTAAAGGGCAGCCATGAATCAGACTAGACAGAGAACTAAGTGGCTTACAGTGACAAGACTGAGAGAACGAAATGCAGGTAGCTACTGTCACACTCAGGAGAGTTTATGAAACGATATGATGATTATTACACAAATGAATATATGCATGCAGGATTCCATGAATGAATGAATAAATTTGTTAGTTTCATGCCATACCATCTAATAGCCTACTACAGTATTCCACAAGCGACATATTCTTAAATACATTTTCATGCATTTTCAGTGTATTGTACACATACTTCAGGAAAAAAAGAAAATATATATCTGCTTTACCATCATTTATATGGAACCTACAAACATGATTGTTAATGCCCCAGTATTCTCTAAATCATTCAAGAACACAAAGATTTACAGTTACAAAAACAGTTTTTTGTTTTTTTAAGTTTAATAATCATTTTTTTATGATATAAATTCATGTCATTTTCAGTGTATCATAAAAATGCAAATCAATGGAAGAGCCTGTATTACACTTTAATATGAACATCTGATTTAAAAATGTAAAAAAAAAAAAAATCCTTAATTTGGGCCTCACACACATAGACCATTTCCTTTCAAAACCGTTTTTTTTTTATTATAATAAGATAATTACATATGAAACCTCTACATTTTACAAATACATACATCTCACTGGTTCATTATAAACCACTGAAAAAATTAAATTTCTAATCACGACAATATTGGTTTAAGTAGCATCTTACATAGTCTACCATCCTTCATACTCAGTGATATATTCCAGAATAATACATTTATACAAACAGGTCAACATGGCTTCTCAAAATACAGCCAACAAATATCTTATCGACCTGAAAGGAATCTGCTCCCATCATTTGTAAACTTAAACTCAAAATGCCTCATATCTTCATACTAATAAAATAAACAAGTTGTTTTCCAGTTGTTGTAGATGGATGATTCAAGGGTCACATAAATGATTGAGGTTAGAGGGAGGATGGGGTTGTGCTGTTCACACTGATATCATAGCTCATTAGAGAAATTACTGTGGACTCGATTGATCTCTGTGACCACGAGCGCATGTGGTTCAGGCTGAATTTGTGAGTCATCGATTTCTATGGCTTATTATCTAAGTATGAATATCTTACTATACAGAGAGAGGTGAGAGCAGGATTACAAGGAAATAGAGGTATTGATTGGGTCAAGAAGTGGGGGCTTATATTTCAGAATTCCACAAGACAGGCAGGATTTGTCATCAAAACGGTGTTGACTGGATGAGATGGGAAAATATCCTGATGACTCACATTATACCTCAGACATTTGTTTAAGAAAATATTAATGTTGTGTTGTTAATCACATAATATTATTATTATTATCTATTATACAGGTTATTGCACCCGGAATTTACCTTGTTTCATATAGCAGGGTTATACCCTGCTATATGAGACCCCCCACAAATACATCTAATTACAGTATGGATCATCAGCCTCCACATTACAAACTATATCCTTTGAGGATCACCTGGATCCCAAAGTTACAAAATCTTCAATATGATTCTAAAATGATCCTCCAATAAAATCTATAACAGGACTCAAATAAAAAAGGCCATGCATATCCTCTTATGTGAGTCTTTCTAGTGGGAGAAGTTGGAAAACATTAAAACAACCTGAAATGCATGGTAAACTGTATTTCATAATTTTGTCCGTTAGATGGCAGTGTCGCTACGTGTTTCCCATAGACGTTTTTTTTTTTTTTTTTTTAAATATGGATACAGGTATTCCACTTAATTTAATACAAATATATTCATAAAATGAACGTAATATTTAAAAATGGAAATTTAATATAAACAAAAGTAAACTAAATGAATAAAATATAAATAAACCTTAAAAAATAATAAAATATAGAAGGCGTTTCCCGCGCGTGACGACAACCCGGAAACAGGAAGTCCAAAATAAATTAAAGAGCTCTTTTCTAAAAACATCGAGCTAGTTTATTGCTACGTGCTGAATGCAGAGAAAAAAACAACACTTCAGCTTCTGTAACAACGTGAGTTCACTGTAACTTACCGCATATACACCTTAATGTTGTATTTAGCTTCAGATATTCCACACTAATGTTATTTGTTTGGAGAATTTCGTTAGCCCGCTGCTATTAAAAACAGTTACAACTAAAAGGGTTTTTTAAAACAACTGCTGTTTTTTTGACAGAGTCGTGCTGTTGATTATTCCTCCGTCCTGTAATCGTATCTCTGCGGGAACATGTCTGCTGGCAGAGCAGGATGCGGGGCCTTAGTTTTCACCGCAGTGCTGAGCCTGTTTCTGCTGGATGCTGCTGTGTTTGTGCAGGCGAAGGTAAAAAAAAAAATACTAAATAGTATTAACTGGATTATGATCCAGATCCGCAGATCATCTCATGATATGATTTTTTTTATAATAGTTACCGTCTTGTCATACATACCCTGGATAATCATGAAGACGTCACAACTTGTTTGGGGAAAAAATTATATTTATCAGTCAGCCTCCACATTAGAGACTATATCTTTTGAGGATCACCTGGATCCCAAAGTTACAAAATATGTAATGTGATTGCAGCGTTATGCTCCAATAAAATCTATAACAGGACTCAAACAAACATGCATATCCTCTTATGAGTCTTTATAGTGGAAGAAGTTGTAAAACATTATTAAAACAAACTGTTTTGACCTTAGTTTTATGAACATTTCAGAGTTTTGAGGATGTCCGCTGCAAGTGCATCTGCCCGCCGTACAGAAACATCAGCGGCCACATCTATAACAGGAATGTCTCCCAGAAGGATTGGTAATAAACAATCTATTACACGCTTGTTTTTTACTAAATTAAGTGTTGCTCATGTTTCATTTCTTAATTCACTGTACTAGTGTGTCTGTTTACTGAGTAGACATGTCCGACATGTGTGTTTCACAGTAACTGCCTCCATGTAGTGGAGCCCATGCCGGTGCCCGGTCATGATGTGGAGGCCTACTGTTTGTTGTGTGAGTGCAAGTATGAGGAACGAAGTAGCAACACCATCAAGGTACTTCTTTGTGATTTACTTATCAGTCAATCATTGTCTATTAAACCTTCCAAATCATGGAAATTGGCATTTTCATTGCTATGGTCACCACAGCGAAGGTCTAAGGTCAGAGGTGTCAAACATGTGGCCCAGGGGCCAGAACTGACCCTCTAAAGGTTCCAATCCAGCCCACTAGATGATAACTGTACAAAGTGAGACAAAAATGTCCCAGTTCCTGTCTCTCTACAGACATGTGAAGTCAGTCAGAATATTTTAGTGCTCAAAGGATAAAATATTAACACAGTTTATATATATATATATATATATATATATATATATATATATATATATATATATATATATATATATATATATATATATATATATATATATTTTAATTTTGGTAATTTGGTTTGTACGACAGGAGATAACTTCACCTGCTGCTTAAAACACTAAATATGTGATTAAATGCTTTGAATTAGAAAGTAATATGACTGATCTTAAGCCACCATATTGTTAAAATTGCACTTTTTTTCTTATGTCATTGTGGCAGTCTCGCTGCCCCCGTAGGTTCCCCGGCACCGAACAGACCCACAACAAGTCCAGTCTCTTTGTGTTCAACGGTTTCCCCGTGCTTTATTAGCGCGCGCACACACACACACACACACGCTGAGGCCGTCTGCAGCCGATCGCAGGCTTCATGTGCTGCCGTCTGCTCGGCTCTCCTCGTCCGTTCCTCTCTTCCTCCCCGCGGGTCCAGCCTGCTACGGTTTTAAAAGAGATGGTGAGAGTAATTAGCGCACCTGTACTCACTGCTCAATTACTCTCACCTGGCGCCGCTCCCCTGAGCCCTCTCCACACCTCTCTCCTGCAGCCGATGCGCCACGCCCCCTCCACATACCTCCACCGCCCGACTTAGGCCGGGGAGCCGTCCGGCCTAACCTACTCCCCCCCCCCCGCCTCCCCGTGGGAGCGGGAAAGGAAGTCGGCCACGGCCATCTGCGCCCCCGGCCTATGGATCACTGTGAACTTAAAAGGCTGTAAAGCTAGATACCACCGAGTGATCCGGGCGTTGGCATCCTTCATGCGGTGGAGCCACTGAAGGGGAGCGTGGTCCGAGCAGAGGGTGAATGGGCGCCCCAGCAGGTAGTACCGCAGAGCATCGACCGCCCACCGGATGGCCAGGCACTCCCTCTCCACCGTGCTGTACCTGGCCTCCCTCTCCGACAGCTTGCGGCTGATGTACAGCACTGGGCGGTCGACGCCCCGCACCCGCTGGGACAGAACGGCCCCCAGCCCCCTGCCCGACGCATCAGTCTGCAAGACAAAAGGGAGAGAGAAGTTAGGTGTGTGGAGCAGAGGCTCCCCACAGAGGGCCTGCTTTACCCTCTCAAGCGACACCTGGCACTGCTCCGTCCACTGGACCGGATCTGAAGCACCCTTTCGGGTGAGGTCGGTTAAAGGGCTGGTCAGCTCCGCGAAGTTGGGGATAAATCGCCGGTAATAGCCGGCCAGCCCCAAAAACCGCCGCACCTCTTTTTTGGTCTTGGGCCTTGGGCAGGCTGCAATCGCTGCTGTCTTGTCTACCTGCGGACGCACCTGCCCGCCGCCCAAGTGGTACCCCAGATACCGTACCTCCCTCCGTCCAACTTCACACTTCTTTGGGTTGGCCGTAAGCCCCGCCTGCCTCAGTGACTCGAGCACCGCGGCCACCTGCCGCACATGCTCCGCCCAGGTGTTACTGTGGATGATGACATCATCCAGGTAGGCGGCAGCATATGCGGCATGGGGGCGCAGCACCCGGTCCATGAGGCGTTGAAAAGTGGCTGGGGCCCCAAACAACCCAAACGGAAGTGTGACAAATTGGTACAAACCGTACGGAGTGGAGAAGGCCGTTTTCTCCTTGGACTCTGGAGACAAGGGAATCTGCCAGTAGCCCTTGGTCAAATCCAGCGTCGTGAAAAAGCGAGCCGGGCCCAGGCGATCCAGGAGTTCGTCGACCCGGGGCATTGGATAGGCGTCAAACTGTGAAACATCATTCACCCTGCGATAGTCCACACAGAACCGGATAGACCCATCTTTCTTGGTTACAAGAACGATGGGGCTACACCAGGCACTGTTGGACTCTTCTATTACACCCATCTCCAACATAGCTTTCAATTCAGCCTGAACCACTTTTCTCTTGTGTTCAGGTAGCCGATAGGGCCGCGAACGCACCGTCACCCCTGGGTGAGTCTCGATACGGTGTTGAATAAGGCTTGTGCGTCCTGGCAGGGGGGAAAACACATCAGCGTAACGCTGCTGCAACCTGGCAATGTCTGCTCCCTGGGACGGTGAGAGATGGTCTTCACAACGGAGCGGGGCAGGATTGGTCGATTTTGGTACCTCGGGCCCCAACTCATCTCTCTCTCTAATTGTCGTCACCAGGGAAACAGGCTCCCCCTCTCTCCACGCTTTAAGGAGGTTGAGGTGATAAATCTGTGTTGCCCCTCCCCTGTCAGATCGCACAAGCTCATAGTCAACGTCACCCACTCGCCGTGTGACCACAAAGGGCCCTTGCCACTTGGCGAGTAATTTCGAATTGGAAGATGGGAGCAATACAAGCACTTTATCTCCCGGTGAAAATTGTCTCAGCCTCGATCCTCTGTTGTACAGCCGCTGCTGACGTTCCTGGGCCCGGAGCAAATTCTCACGTGATAACTGCCCTAGTGTGTGGAGTTTTGCTCTCAGGTCCAGGACGTACTGAACTTCGTTCTTACTTGGGCTTGGACCGTCCTCCCAGCTTTCTTTAACCAGGTCCAGAACCCCCCGTGGTTTCCTGCCGAACAGCAGCTCAAAGGGAGAAAATCCCGTTGAGGCCTGGGGTACCTCGCGCACTGCAAACAACAGAGGATGTAGCCATTTATCCCAATTATGATTATCATCGTGCACAAACTTACGGATCATGGACTTCAAGGTCTTATTCAGGCGCTCCACGAGGCCGTCCGTCTGAGGGTGGTAGATGCTGGTTCGAATAGCCTTGATGCCCAATACCCCGTACAGTTCTCTCAGTGTTCGTGACATAAACTGGGTGCCCTGGTCAGTCAGGATCTCTTTCGGGATCCCGACTCGGGAGATAACTTGAAACAGCGCTTGCGCCACACTCTTTGCAGAGATGGTGCGCAGCGGCACTGCCTCGGGATATCGCGTTGCGTAATCCACCAGGACTAACACAAAGCGATATCCCCGTGCGCTCCGGTGAAATGGCCCGATGAGGTCCATCCCGACGCGTTCAAATGGGACCTCCATCAGTGGTAATGGGCGCAATGGCGCTCTCGGGACGGCCGGTGGGTTAACTAACTGGCATTCGGGACAAGACGCGCACCAGCGGCGCACGTCTGCCCGAATGCCTGGCCAATAGAATCGGGCCATTATCCGGTTCAGTGTTTTATCATATCCCAGGTGTCCAGCCATCGGGTTGTAATGAGCCGCCTGGAAAACTATTTCCCGACGGCTTTTCGGGACCAACAACTGGGTTATTATGTCGCCTGTCTGAGTGTCACGACTCACTCTGTATAATCTGTCCCTGCGTAAAGAAAAATGTGGATATGATAGCGCTGCGTCAGGGCGCACCATGTGACCATCAATTCGTATCACTTGGTCAAAGGCAAAGCGCAGAGTATCGTCACGAGACTGCTCGAGTGGAAAATCTTCCATGGAGTCAAACACGGGAACCTGCGGAGCCTCCGGTGGAGGCACCGCCGGCTCCCCCTCCCCGTCTGCAGCGTCGGACAACCTCGCGTCGCCGCTAAGCACAGCGCACATATCCCCTGTCCCTGTCGGTCGCGAGCGCACCCCCACACATTGCCCCACTAGTTTATCAAACCCCGGCCAATCTGTGCCCAAGATCAGAGGATGCGCCAGGCGGGAACTAACCGCAGCCTTCACACTATGCTTTTTTCCCTTGTAGCGAATTTCCACCGGCACCACAGGATACCTGTGAATATCCCCATGCACACACCTGATATCCACCCATCCTGCCTCTAACAATGCCCCAGGTCGAATCAGGTTCTGGTGAACTATAGACTGCATGCAGCCCGAGTCCACCATTGCCTGATGTGTACCCCCCTGAATCCTTACCGGAACGCTGTACGTCTCTCCTGGACCGGGGGAGGGTGCCGGGGGGCCGACAACCCGGATCACCTGCCCAACCTCCATTAGCGGACACTCGCGGCGGAAATGTCCGGGCTGCCCGCACCTCCAGCACTCCTGCCCTGCCGCCTGAGGGACCCTCTGTGGGCTAGGAGCAGCGCCCGTAGCGGCTGGACCCTGTGGGAAAAAAGGAGAGGGGACGTTAGTGCGAGGGACAGGGGTGGGACGGGTGGATGGTTCGGGAGGGGGGTCGGGTGTTGTGGCGGGTCTCCTGCGGGGTGCCGGGCTGGGACGGCCGGAGGACACTGGCCGCGCCTCCGATGTCTGGCCCCGGGAGAGGACGGCCAGATGGTCCTCCGCGAGGGTGACGGCCGTCGCCAGGTCGGCGGGGCGGTGGCAGCGCACCCATTCCAGGGTGCCCGCCGGCAGCCCCTCCACGAACTGCTCCAGGACGATCTTCTCCATCAGCTGCCCCTCGCCTGTGGTCTCCCCCGGCTGCAGCCATCTGTGGGCGGCGTCCCTCAGCTGCTGGGCGTGGACGAAGGGGCGGTCGGTGGGACCCAGCTTGGCCCCCCGGAACCTCCGCCGGTGATCCTCCGCCGAATATCCCAGCCGGTCGAGGACAGCCCTCTTCACGGCCCGGTATTGTCCCCGAGAGGAGGCAGGCAGGCCGAGCGCCGCTGTCTGCGCGTCCCCCGCCAGCAGTGGCAGCAGGCGCACGGCCCACTCTGCCTCCGGCCACCCGCACGCCGATGCCGTCACCTCAAACATTTCGAGGAAGGATTGCGCGTCGTCCCTCTCGGTCATCCGCTGCAGAGTCACGCCGGAGAGCGGGGGACCCGGTACCGCTGCCCCCGACCGAGCCAGCATCCTCTGCAGCAGCTGTGTTTGCCCCTCGACCTGCAGCTGAAGCGCCGAGAGCTGTTGTCTGCTGGCCGCTGCTTGGTCCCGGCTCATCGCGGCGACCTCCGCCAAGATTTGGGCCAGCGCCGTAACTGCTTGGGTCTGCTGCGGCTCGGACATGGTCTCCGTGCCGGGTTCTTATTGGGCGCCAAATGTGGCAGTCTCGCTGCCCCCGTAGGTTCCCCGGCACCGAACAGACCCACAACAAGTCCAGTCTCTTTGTGTTCAACGGTTTCCCCGTGCTTTATTAGCGCGCGCACACACACACACACACACGCTGAGGCCGTCTGCAGCCGATCGCAGGCTTCATGTGCTGCCGTCTGCTCGGCTCTCCTCGTCCGTTCCTCTCTTCCTCCCCGCGGGTCCAGCCTGCTACGGTTTTAAAAGAGATGGTGAGAGTAATTAGCGCACCTGTACTCACTGCTCAATTACTCTCACCTGGCGCCGCTCCCCTGAGCCCTCTCCACACCTCTCTCCTGCAGCCGATGCGCCACGCCCCCTCCACAGTCATCTCTTCTGATTTGTAAATTGAAGATTAATTAATCATGTTAATATTTATAATGTATTACTTTAAATAAATGGAGAAGAAACTTGATTAATTATATGTAAATTTTTACTGGTTTGGCTCACTTAGATCAAATTATACTGAATGTGGCCTATGAGTTAAACAGAGTTTGATGCCCCAGGTCTCAGTGATGTATAAATACTGTGCTGTGCATCAGATACTTGAGCCATGGAAAAACTAGTTCTGTGAATTTATGATGTCACATCTATACAGCCATTGAAATCAGCAAATCAGAAAAAGAGGCTCCTGAATATTAATTTGACAGACACACAACAATGTGTTCTTTCCAGAGAATTAGGAATAAAAAACAATAAAGTCCGTGACATGAGGCTTTTAAATGAGAATTCCATCTACACATCCTATTGTTTGCTTAATAAAAAGATAATGGAATGGACAGAAGAACTACTTGGACATGTGGCTTGTGAAGAAATGTGAATACTGACTTTTAATAAGCATTTCAAAGCTTTTTAATAGATAAACATTGACTTTTAAAATATTCCAAGAAATAGTTTTATTTCCATTCTAAAGCCAATGACTACACTACTAATTTCTAACCGTCTTACATCCTGTCTATCTCAGGTAACCATCATCATTTACCTGTCTGTTGTTGGCACGCTGCTGCTCTACATGCTGTTCCTGCTGCTGGTTGATCCTCTTATCCGCAAACATGACCCCTACACCCAACCCCTGCACAATGAGGAGGACTCGGAGGTCTGTTGACATGAACGTTTACACTGCGCTGATTTTTTTTTGAATATGATGTTCTTGATTTCATTGATTTCTCGGTCCGTGTGTTTAGGAGATGCGTCCACAGGTGGATAACCAGGGCAGAGGGAACACGGTGCTGGAGCGGGTTGAAGGGGCCCAGCAGCGCTGGAAAAAGCAGGTGCAGGAACAACGCAAGACAGTTTTCGACCGCCACAAGATGCTTAGTTAAACCCCAACACAGATCTGGAACCAGAGGTTAGAGGAGGTAACTTCCCTGAACTCAGCGCTACAACACCACCACCAGCTGCACCATTATTAACCCCTCTAACACTGCAGCGCGCTGCACTTTCAGAATTATTATTTCCTCATTAAGACATCCAGATCTCATAAAGTCAGATGTTTTTTATTTAATAATACAGAACACTATAGACCAAGTTGCAGTTTATACAAACTGCAGGCGTGTGCTTTCTTTAAGTAATGATCATTTAAGTATTTCAGCAATTTGCAGTGCAACAGATTTGAAATAGTTTGATTTGATCATTGAAGCTGTTTTTTTTGTCTATATAGCTGTGACTGTGAATTGGTTTTAAGCTTCCTTGTGATAAATGTTGTTTGTTGCTCGCTAATTTGGTCAGTTTGTCTTGTAGCATAGGTTGTTACATCACAAAAATTAAGCTTTTTGTTTGTGAATTGTCAGTTTAGCTAATCTGGCAAATGAGAGTATCCTATGTGCTGTTGCCAAGCATTGCACATTTTATTTAGCACTAATAATAATTTATTTATAATAATTATTATTATTATAATTTATTTGTACCCCATTTCCGTGCATTTTAACCTGAGAATAATACAGATTGTACATTTTGGGCTTTGTAATCTAAGAGCTTTGACCTTGTTGTTTTTCAGTCCTATTATGTGCCTTTTCCTGTTTCTCTCATTGTGTGGGTGAATGTGTTACATCAAACTCCAGCGCAACATTTGGCTCTTATGTGTAACAGATGGAACAATCTACTCTATGGTTTTTGGCAGGTGTATCATCCACTGTTTGGCAGTTGAGTTTGCATAAATTTGAGATGAGTAAACCTGATGGTGGCAAACGTCTGACTGGCTCACGCTGAATTTATATTCCGCAGCAGCGCTTTTGATGGAACACGCTTTCCCCATGCAAAGAGAGAAATGGAAAACGGGGGGAATTTAGAAGAGCTTTAAAGCCGTTCTCAATTGAGTAAAACTTCCGCCACTGGAGAACATCCTAAATCCGTAAAGCTGCTGATAACGCACTTTAAGTGTGGCAGAATCAGGATGCCTCATGGCCTTGAAGGACCCTCATGTGCATCATTATGTGTCAGTGAATCCCTCTTCACATCCTACTACTGAAGCTCTCAGCTGGGGAAGAAAGGCAAAGCGACTCACGCAATCCTGTACTCAATGTGAACTACTGAATTTGTATTTGTGTTTACTGGTTTGATTTATCACTGAATTGATTCTCAGTATGATTTCATATCACGAGTATCAGTGTTTTGTATTTTTTTTTTATCTCCAGCCTAACTGCAGCATTGCAGTTTTCATTTCTATACATTCAGCTTAATGTAAAATAAAACACACTCTGGTTGAGCTAAATGTTTTTTTGTTTGTTCTTCTTGCTGTTTCCTGACATAAATGCTACTGTTTATTGACACTAGGGGGCAACAGAGTACAAAAGATGTCGCTCTCAAGAGGAGCGACATCAGCCGGTGGTGTATTTTTCATATTCATATCATATTTGTCTATCATATTGCAAATTTATCCTAATGAATATTTTCGGACAAATTTTAAATCAGAAATTCACAAATTGAGTTCTTTATTTACAAGAATGGAGAGTTTGACCATCACAAGCAGTCTCGAGTGTGTTGCTCCACCTGCACAATGTCAGTGTCTTTTCTCTCCTGTTCATACTTTTTTTTATTCAGTTTAGTGAACAATACTGGTGGAGAGCCTCTTGTTTTGAAAGAGGGTAGATTGAGAGAGCTGGTGTTGATATTTTCCCAAACCGTGTCTCTCCCCCCTTCGTCGTGCTCTCGGCTGCCACTGCTGCCCTGCCCCAACCCCCCTCTCTCGATACCATCTCCTCCCCGCTTCCACCTCCTAACCCCCAGCCCACTTAATGATCCCCAAGCATGGCCTGTCAGTGGCTCACAGTCTAAATTTAAACTACAGCAGGGCCAACTGCTGCTCCTCCAGCCACTCTGTGCTCCTGTTATTTTTCCCTGGCTTGGGGGCTTTTTCTGTCAGAGGCCCTCAGCCAGGAGGAGAGGCCTGTGACTCTGTGTGAGGGAGACAGAGTCAAAGGGAGAGGAGGAGAGGGCGGCGGAGGGGCAAACACAGGATAGGCAGGTCGGGAACCCAGAGAGGCCTCCGTCACGAGGAGTTACATCTCAGATTTAGGATTATACGGCGATAGGACGACTTTCTCCAGGAACGGGAGCTTGTCACGGGCGGAGGCGTCAGGATGGCAGCCAACGCGGAGGCGGCCAAGCCGGTCATCATGAACGAAGAGGAGCTGAAGAGGAAGCAGAAGGAGAAGCTGAAGAAGCTCCAGGCCACGGGGGGAAACCCACGACCCGCAAGGTCCCTCTTCTTTTTCACACTCAAAAATCCCTTCCGCAAGGCCTGCATCAATATCGTGGAGTGGAAGTATCCTTTTATCTTTTATACGAACACACACACACCTATATTATGCTTATACAACGGAGAGAAATGTGTTTATAATATCAATTAGACTCAGGAACGTTTGCTTATTCAGCCCCATTAAATAAAAAAATATATAACTGAGTAATTAGAAGCGATCTAATACATTTACAGTACTCAAGCTGTTATAAAGGTATTGCAGCATGTATGACTTGGGTTTAGGCCACTTGACAGTGAGGATATAGGGAAATTATGTGTATGCCCAAGGCAAGTCACTTACAAATCTGTTAAGTCCACCCCTGAAGTGATAAGACTGTTGTTATGTATCTGGCGGCCCTGTGTCAAAGTCAAGTTTGTAGCCTTCGGCTAAGCTGCCTCTTTAATTCTAACTAGGTGGCATTCTCCTTTTAATGTGGAAATAGTCGCCCTGAAATCCTTCCACTGTGTGATGTCTGAAGCACGAACAAAAGGCAGACTGCTGAGTGATGTTAAGGCCTCTATAAGGGGTTCCCAGCATTTAGCCTGATGTCCATTCCTGGATTATAAATATTTTTGTGTCAAAAATAGAATGAGTTGATCATAATTATCTAGTGACAACAGCCTCATCATTGCAGCATTTTAAACAGGACATATAACGCCGTATTTTATTCTAGTGTAAATTATTTTAAGCTGTTTTATTTAAATTAGTCCCCATACGCTCACACATTTTTGTTTTAAACAGCAGTAGAAGGTAATCACATTGATATGCCATTCTTTAACATAATGCATATATAGAACAAAATTACAGAAAAGGACCAAAACTCCTTTAATAATCGTGCTTATTGTACCTACAAGAAATTATCAGCTCACAGGTGTTAGAATAAATAACTGTGTCATAGAATCACTGTGTGTTTAAATGGTTTGGTCATATTCTTGGGCTCTGCAGCTGTCCTGTGGCATCACAGGGAGACATGATGCTGACCTGGCAGGGGAATTCTCTTAGAGCGCCCCCTGTTGACGAGAATGAAGCAGGACAGCGGGCTGGGTTACTGTGCTGGCTCCCCGGTGGGGCTGCTGGAGGGATGATGTTTCAGACAGCATCTACAGACACGGATCATTGTTAAATGAGCTTGATTTCGTTTACTTCATTGATTACACAAAGTACAAAGCAACTAAAACGGATAAAAAGCATTTGTTTTCTAAAAGCGTCTGCTTTCTTTTCTCTACACAGTACACAATGAACTCAAATTGTATTAATATTAGTATTTATAGTATAGTAGTATTTATATTTCAACAGTCCTGCTTGTGTATTGTTCTGATCCTGAGCTTCCGCACCCAGAACCTTTGAGATCATCATCCTATTAACCATCTTTGCAAACTGTATAGCTCTGGCTGTGTTCCTACCCATGCCCGAAGAAGATACCAATAACACCAATATGAGCTTGGTGAGTATGAGTGAAAACACGCACACACGCTCGCTTTAATGACTCAGGACTCTATATGAGGAGCCTGGATCCGGTGGATGAGCGCAGTTGATAGTTGTTTGGGGAAATGTGATATGAAAGTATCTCACCGGGTTCTGCAGGATCCAGTTTTCTATTATGACCAGCAGATGACAGTGTGCAGCTGTCTTCAGAAATACAGACGGGTCCAGCGTTGAGCCAGTTTAATCAAAGACTCAAGAGCTAAGCATCTCAGCTGGTCACTCGTCTGAGTGCCAAACCCCATTTAATGCCTCCACACACAACTCTGTCCATCCCATCTGTGCGTTTCGTTTATCCTCTCTAATCAGAAACTGGCTGCGAATAAGACAATGGTACAAAAGCATGAAAATGAATTAAACTTTGAACATACAAATATGAATGTGTTTACCTACATGGATAAAATTAACAGAATATAAAGACATCGGGTACATTAATCGCTCAAAATGCCTGCAATTGTTTCTGCACAAGCCTTTAAAGCTAAGCTCATTATATCTGAGTTGATGGCTTTTTGTTGGTTTATATGGCATATTCTGCAAGACAATAATTATAGAAATGTTTGTTATTGTAGTTATGTATTCTGCCAAAAAACTGAAATTGTTTAAGGTTCTAGAGAACAGTTTTAGGGCTCCGCTCACTCTACATGTTAAAGGAATGTAAAACCAGCCCAGTGGCAAGTTTTTGATCCCTGTAAGCTGCGTATTGCATCTGTGTGTGAATGTGTGTTCATGAGTGTATATCCTCCTACTGTAGCTGTGATTTTACATTGCTGCGAGGCTGTGGATAGTGCAACCAAGTTTGATGGGGCTCAGAATGATAGACTTCGAGAAGATGTGCGGATCGCTGTCGCTGGCACAATCGTCAGCATACATACAGCGCCCACACGCAACACCAGAGCTTGTATCAATCTTGTTGGTATACAACCAACTGACCTAGACCCCGGGTTGGAATTCAGTGAGTCATTAGATATCTGGACCTGAAATTGACCCCATTTCTTTAATATCTTTACTTTGGCGCACTCGCCAGCCCCCTCAGAAATCCTTCTTACTTCTGAGTGCGCCATTCCTCGGAGGTGAGCGCTGTAAGAAGAGCTGATCACTTTCACCCCTACGGTTGCTCTTAGAAGTAGGTCGGGCCGGTTCCCACTGACGCAGGCAGAGGAGTCCATATATCTCCTGTAACCACACTCATGAAATATGATGGTGTGTAACATCAATATGCTGCAACATAGATGCGTCTTTGGTATCCCCTGTCACCCTGCTCGGTTTAAATGGGGAAAAAATGCCATTTTATGTATTATTTTCAATATATGCAAGGCAGCGTTGGAGGTTCTAACTGATTCAGATCTTGAGGACTGCTGCTGGCTGGGTGGGTGGTTCAACCAAACATTTTTGACCTCATTTTCTTTAAAAGGATTTTTTATTCATTCATAGTATGCATCAAATGAACTCACCAATTTTTATAATGACTGGGCTGGATTCCCATAGAGCTATACTATACCATATTGTTCTCAAAAGTTCCTTTAAGTCCAAAGATGCTTAAGAGTTTTAAGCAAAGACATAGTGTTTCAGTAGTTAAATAATTCTTCCATTAGGTGTGGAAATAAAACAGGTCCTGCTTGTATACACAGTCACCACTGACACACACATGCAATTGTGTGTTGAACTTAGTGTCTGAAAACATCAACACTGATGATAAAACTGTAGTTACAGGCCCAATATCCAATATTTTTATTCAACCCCCATGGCATCTATGTTTATCACCTCAGAACAAAGCTTTTCATTGTTTTATTTGAACAGTTTGGTGTGTTGGACTGTCTTGCAGGGCTCTCAAGTTCGAGCTCACTCTGTGACTCATATGCCAAATATCTGTTTATACCCTCTGAGGTCCTCTTTAATTTGCATCCGCATTAGCTAACAGGCTATCAAATCTAAAGTGTTCATCTATTGCCAATAACTGTACACAGGTGCTAGATGTCAGTGCTGTGATTTTCTGCGACCGTTTTATACTTTATTGGATCTGGAGGTTATAAGTTTTCTAAAATGCAATTTCCTGGTTTGCGTTTATCTTTCTGCAGGAGAGTCTGGAGTACATCTTCATGATTATCTTCACGTTAGAATGCTTTTTGAAGATAGTGGCGTATGGGTTTGTGTTCCACGAAGGCGCCTATTTACGGAACTGTTGGAACATATTGGACTTTGTCATCGTCTTCATGGGGTAAGATGAGCTGCAGGCTGCAGGTGGATTTCTCTACCACCAAAAGGCCACATCTTCCTTTTGACCACATCTAAATAACTGCTGTTGACACTTTAACAGCTGCGAATGTAACTGAAATATTGCCCCGCTAAAGTGTGAACAAGTGAGGTCTATAAGATTATTGAATGAAGTCAACATTTCAGCCTGTTTAAGAAGTTATTTTGTTTGTTATTTTATGGCCGTATATATTTTTTCTACAGTCTCTTTACCTTTGCCTTGGATACCATCAATAAGATAGCAGATGTGCCAATGGACAAAGGCGGGGGTTTTGACATGAAGGCGCTGAGAGCCTTCAGAGTGCTGCGACCCCTTCGCCTCGTCTCTGGAGTTCCCAGTAAGAAACGATGCTTTAATGCTTTAATCCACTGCAGAAACTGTCTTCCTCTTTATAGCATTTGCTCCATTTGGAAGGACTGCTGAGACTTTTTTTTTTCCCTGTTCACGCTTAGGCCTGCAAGTAGTGATGAACTCCATTCTCAAAGCCATGCTGCCTCTGCTGCACATCGCCCTGCTGGTCTTCTTACTGGTCACTATTTATGCCATCATGGGCCTGGAACTCTTCAAGTGCAAAATGCACAAGACCTGCTATTATACTGGCACAAGTATGTATAAAGACTGCTACCAGGCACTTTTGAGGTTATAAAATTTGTCATTTATAGCCGCAACTGATGTGTCATTACTCATAAATATTAAATTAACATTTTGTAAATTGAATTATGAGCTAAATTTGGAAATCAACCTTCATTTTCTCTCCTCCGGGCCACAGATATCTACGCCACGGCACTAGATGAGCTGCCCGCTCCCTGTGCTCAGGCCGGTAACGGTCGCCGCTGCACCATCAACGGATCTGAGTGTCGCCCGGGCTGGGAAGGCCCCAACAACGGCATCACCCACTTCGATAACATCGGCTTTGCCATGCTCACCGTCTACCAGTGTATCACCATGGAGGGATGGACCAAAGTGCTCTACTGGGTTAGTGACGGCTTAGCCGCTGACACCTCCATATTTGTCAGAGTTTCAGGTGTTTATTGTCAAAAGCAAGACACAATATCTAGTAGGATGTGTCATCTGTGGCTGACCATGTGTTGTTTTTCAGATCAATGACGCCATGGGAAATGAATGGCCCTGGCTCTTCTTCGTTCCCCTCATTCTGATCGGCTCCTTCTTTATGCTCAATCTGGTTCTGGGTGTGCTCAGTGGGTAAGACGACTCCACAGCTACACGACTCTCTGCTTCTTCTGGTGAACAAACAATCACACACGCTATATCTGCCCCCCCTCGTCTCTCCTCTCAGAGAGTTTACCAAAGAGCGAGAGAAAGCCAGGTCACGTGGAGAGTTCCAGAAGTTGCGAGAGCGCCAGCAGCTGGATGAGGATGTTCATGGCTACATGGAGTGGATCACTCATGCCGAAGTCCTTGATGCTGACAGAGAGGGCCAAGGTCAGAACTATAATCCACCTCAGCATCCATCCTGGGTAGACAAGCCTTTAAATTACAAGTGTTCTTCTCCTGTCAGGACTCCTGCCTTTGACCAGTGGAGATTCGGACAAAGACAGCCTGTATGACCTGGAAGGCAAGAGTCAAATCGTCTACTACTAGTAAGTCTCCATTGTAAATGTGTAAATGTGTAAACATTAACAGTAGCTTGGCACAGTGAGCCAACGTTATGTTTGTGTTCAGTCGCTTGGCCCGGCGCTGGAACCGGTTCTTAAGGATGAAGTGCCTGGTGTATGTGAAAACCAAAGCCTTTTACTGGCTGGTGATGTTCCTCGTCTTCCTCAACACCCTGACCATAGCAACGGAACACCACCACCAACCGGAATCGCTCACTAATTTACAGGGTTGGTGATGAATATCATTCTGATAGGAAGCTGTTGTTTTTGCATAAATCGTTTTTCCACTCAGCATCATTTATTCAATTTAATCTTTCCCTTCTATTATATCAACAGATGTGGCCAGCCGTGTACTGCTGGTGCTGTTTGTCTTAGAGATGTTTGTGAAGATGTACGCTCTGGGTCCGAGAGCATATTTCATGTCACTGTTCAACCGTTTCGACTTCTTCGTGGTGCTGTGCGGTATCCTAGAGATGATCATGCTGTCGGCTGGGGCCGCGACTCCCCTGGGTTTCTCTGTACTCAGGTGTATCCGGCTGCTGAGGTTTCTTAAAATCACGAAGTGAGTGGTCGTATCGTTTTGAATTTAGCCGTCATAGTGCAGTTTACTGTCATTTTAACGTGTCTCCTCTTTCAACCGCTTGGCAGGTACTGGACATCTCTGAGTAATCTCGTGGCCTCTCTCCTCAACTCCGTCCGCTCCATCGCCTCCCTGCTCCTTCTTCTCTTTCTCTTCATCGTCATCTTCTCGCTGCTGGGCATGCAGGTGTTTGGTGGGAAATTCATTTTTTCTGATCACAGACCCAGACGCAGTAACTTCGACAACTTCCCTCAGGCCCTCATCAGTGTGTTCCAGGTGAGACTGACTGGACCCCCTGTTTAAACTCAAACATTCAAAAAGGCATTATCTACTTCATTATTGAACATTATTGTCATTTTATTAACCCTTCACTCTCTCTCAGATCCTAACAGGAGAGGAATGGACCTCTGTCATGTACAACGGTATTATGGCCCACGGAGGGCCTGTCATCCCTGGCATCCTGGTCGCCATCTACTTTGTCATCCTCTTTGTCTGTGGAAACTGTATCCTTCACATTTAACTCAGCATTTCATATGGTATTAAAAACCTGTATAAATATCCACATTGCTATATAATAATGACAAGGTTTTTTTTGTTTTCCTGAGCTCAGTGAAAACAGATATCCTTCTCAACGTCTTCTTGGCCATCGCCGTCGACAACCTGGCAGAAGCTGAAAGTCTGACTTCGGCTCAGAAAGAGAAGGCGGAGGAGAAGTTGAGGAAGAAGCTGCTAAGGTGAGTGGAAGAAAATGGCAAAACAATGCTGCTCTGTGTGCTCCGCTACAAGCCCCTTTTCTTTTCCTGTTCTCCAGGTCCAAAATGCCAGACAAGACCGATGAGGAGCGGGAGAGGATAGCCAAGAAACTGGCAGAGCAGAGAGCCAAGATAGAGGGCATACCCACCACAGCCAAGGTTAGTGTTGTTCCTGCTATGCTTTCATAAGTTGCCTCTAATAATCAGTCACAGTAGTTATAATATGTATGCATATGTCTTTTTTCAGCTCAAAATTGACGAGTTTGAGTCCAATGTCAATGAAGTGAAAGATCCGTTTCCACCTGCAGACTTCCCAGGTAACACAAAAAAGTGACTATAGACCTGATTTTCTTGCATTTCTTGACTTCTGCCGCGTTTCTCATTGATATGGTCGTAGCAGGAGGAGGTTACCGACTGCGGGGATTTGTATTCATTACACTGGCTGTTTACCAGTGCTGCCGTCTTGGCTAAGTTACAGTATAAGTATAGTAACTCCTCCCTGAGCTGGTTTTATAGCTGGATCTAAAGTTAGGCTGTTTTCACACTACTCTGGTGACTACCATATAAAGTCTACTACGTGATTCGGTATAGAGAGATTTCCTTTTTTTTTTCCAAAAATAGATATATTTTTTAATTGGCTGCAGCTTGCCTGAATGCCACCTATAAGAATGTTTATTGTCTATATCATTTGTGCGTCTTTGCTTTCTACCAAATGGCAGGTGACGACGAAGAGGAAGAGCCTGATATCCCCATCAGCCCTCGGCCACGACCGATGGCCGACCTGCAGCTGAAAGAAGAAGCGGTTCCGTTGCCTGAAGCCAGCTCTTTTTTCATCTTTGGCCCTCAGAACAAGTAGGCACCATACGTGCCAGCCCGAGACAACCTGTCACAAAGTTTATATTTCAGTGCGTGTATTCTATGCGCTTACATTTGCCTATCTGCTGGTATCCAGGTTCCGTAAACTCTGCTACAAAATCATCAACGCCTCGTCCTTCACCAACTTAATCCTCCTGTTCATCCTCCTCTCCTCCATCTCCCTGGCAGCTGAGGATCCCATTGATCCCAAGTCCTATAGAAACAAAGTGAGAAGCCGGGTCTATCACTACAGACAGAACATTATCTGTTGGAAGGACAACGATAACAACCCTGCTCTCTGTACCTTTTCATCCAGATCTTGGCCTATGCTGACATTGTCTTCACAAGCGTGTTCACCATTGAGATTGTTCTGAAGGTAAATTCACTTGATACCATACTCCTGAAACTGAATTTTTTTTATTAAAGCTGATATTCTGTTTCGGTGTTTACATATTCTTGTTTTCATTTAATCTTATTCTTGAGGAAAGTCATGGCTGATTAAAAAATTCATGCATTTTCCAGAAACAGTTTTACATTGAGGAGGATCTCCTATAGTGATGCAGATTTCCACTAAAATACCATATTAAGAAACTGAATATGTAGATCGACCTATGAACGATAAATTCTAAATTAAATAGAATTCAATGGAACTCATTCTTTCTGTCATGAAACACTGTGTATAACTGTATCATATCTGACTAACAGATGACAGTATATGGCGCATTCATGCACGAGGGCTCCTTCTGTCGCAACTCCTTCAATATCCTGGATCTGATTGTGGTTGGAGTCTCTCTGCTTTCTATGGGAATGGAGTGAGTTGAAACTGACGAATGACAATCATCCTTGTAATTTATTTATTTATTTTTGCCTCTTTAATAATTTTGATGTGCATGTCAAGATTGGTGTTTGTTTTCTGTTGTACGCAGATCCAGTGCCATCTCTGTGGTGAAGATTCTCAGGGTGTTGAGGGTGCTGAGGCCTCTCAGGGCTATCAATAGAGCGAAAGGATTAAAGGTACAATGCACAAATAAAACCCCAATGTCTTCATTTCATTAAATCTCCGCCATGAATCAATATATAGTTTAAACTTTCTTTTTTGACTTGTCGTTGTTTGCCTGTATTTGCAGCATGTGGTCCAGTGTGTGTTTGTGGCCATCAAAACTATCGGCAACATTGTCCTGGTCACGATGCTGCTGAATTTCATTTTTGCCTGTATAGGAGTGCAACTCTTCAAGGTAGGTTTTTATAATGTTCACACCGTATAGATATGGTAGATATTAAATGCCCAAATGAAAACAAATCAAACAAATATTTGAAATGCAATATAAATTGTTATTTTTCTTTTTATTTATGCATTTACTATGGCTTTAGTTTTTATGAGGAGATGCATGGGAGCTTTTTCTGTTTGAGATAGTGAAGCAATGTCCATGACAGTTGATTTTTTTTTTTTTTTGTCTCTATCACAAAAGTGAAAAAGTTCCCAAAAAGACACACACTGAAATACAAAGCTCCCCTGTTTTCTGTGTTTAAGGATCAATTTTAAGGAAAAATCATTCAGTTATTCAAGACAAAAAGCTTAATAATTGTCATTTAACATATGTTTTTCATTTAATTTTGGCACACATACATAAAATAAATAAAAACATTTTCAAATAATAACACATACAGTGTATGTCACCTTATTTCTTTTTTTTTTTGATTGATGTTGATTTGTTACTAATGTCACAAATTATTTCCCTCCCAGGGTAAATTCTACAGCTGCACAGACCCGGTGAAAATGACTGCGGAGGAATGCCAGTAAGGCAAACAAACTTTCACACATCATATATTTCATCTATATATTCATCTGTGCTGTTTAAGACTGACCATTCATTGTATCTGCTCTTAGGGGATCCTTCTTGATGCACGTGGATAATTCTCTACAGGACACAGTAGTGGCTAAGAGAGAATGGCTCAACAGTGACTTCAACTTTGACAACGTGCTCTACGGCATGCTGGCTCTCTTCACTGTTTCCACGTTTGAGGGCTGGCCGAAGTAAGCACAGAATACATTTTTATTTAACAAATTGCCTCTTTGATGGGATTTTTTTTTATCCTATCTGTTTAAGATAGACAAAATATATTATTATGTGGATATCGTGTTGGATGTAATTCCATAGCCTAGAACTAAAGATAGCAAAAGACACTGTATCCTTTCTTAATCCTCTTGATTATAAATTCCATCTATACAAATTAGCCTCATTGTATCGCTGATCTTTATCCCGTCAATATCCCCTCTTCTCCCAGACTATTATACAGAGCCATAGACTCAGACCAAGAAGACATGGGCCCTGTCTTCAACAACCGCGTGGACGTTTCCATATTCTTCATCATCTATATCATCCTCATCGCCTTCTTCATGATGAACATCTTCGTGGGCTTTGTTATTGTCACTTTCCAAGAGCAGGGCGAGCAGGAGTACAAGGACTGTGAGCTGGACAAGAATCAGGTGCACTGAGACCCATATAGATCAAGTCGTGGATAGTCAGAGAATCCTCGTCATTTCTAGTCAAATCCAGAACATGTGTAGAAGCAGTTATATTTATTTATGTATTTTAACCTTTACTCTGCCTGCTCTGTCTCCCTTTAGCGTCAGTGTGTGCAGTACGCACTGAAGGCTCGTCCTCTGAGGTGCTACATCCCCAAAAACCCCTACCAGTACAGGGTCTGGTATATAGTCACCTCCTGCTACTTTGAGTACCTCATGTTCTTCCTCATTATGCTCAACACCTTGTGTCTGGGGATGCAGGTATGTAGACAACGGCCATGTAGCAAACCTAAAAACACTGAGCATATTGAGCCTGCTGACAGATAATATTCAATATCTTCAGATGTGGGTGTAAGTACTTTTAGTGTTCAGTGAGTGCTACAGCATGTAATTAATAAGAAAAGGGAAGCCTTGGAACAGTGTTTAGAAAATGGGACATAACAACTTTCCAGCAAAATCTCAGATGAATTAATTTTGGGCTAGTTTGGAGAATTTATTCAGCATGTCCTACATACTTCTTTGTGAATTAATTAGGAAAATCAAGCTGTGTATGGATGTTTTGGAAAAACAATTAATTATAAGTTGATGAAAGAGGATTTGACAACACTTACTTTTACTTACTTTTTTATTTTTATTTTAATATAGGCAACATTTTAAAGTTTATTGGTTTAATTTTGATGTTGCTTTTCAAGAATATTGATTTTTTTTTTTTAGAAAAATGCATTTCAATTTTAAACCAGTATATTACTGTAATGTTAGTATTTTCTACCAGTGACATCTAATAATCTTCCTTTAAATATTCTATAATACTAGATCAAATTTCTACCATGTACTGTACATGATTAATATTTGCTTTTCCTTTTGAACAGCATTGCAACCAGTCAGACCATGTGACCAAACTGTCAGACACTCTGAACTTGATCTTCACCGTGCTCTTCACAGTGGAGATGATTCTCAAGCTCATGGCCTTCAAAGCGAGGGTAAAGCATCCGACGTTTGTCTTTCAGCCGCAGATCCAGCCAGTCTAATGTCCCACTATGTCATCAGTGCTGTGTCTGTCTGCACAGGGCTACTTTGGAGACCCCTGGAACGTGTTCGACTTCATCATTGTTGTTGGTAGCGTTGTTGACGTCATCCTGAGTGAAGTCGATGTGAGTACAAATAATGAAGCATTTATCTCCTAATCCGTTCTAATCGATTCCGCGGATATCAGATTCTCCTTGCAGGTGTTGTTCCTTCTGCTGTCTTAATGACACATTCCCAGTTAATAGTGTGGATCATATTGAAATGACGAAATGTATTTATTCAATGCTCTGACCCAGAAGCACATTATCGTGGCCCAAAAACTGATTGGTGCCAGCAGAACTAGCTCACAGGACATGGTCAGTACTGTCGTTGGCCATTCCTGCTTCAACCCCCGCGCCCTCCTCAGTGTCTAGTGCAGCCTCAGAATCATTGCTATTTCCATCACCAAATCACTTTTCATTATTCCCACAATGTTCCATTACAGTACTTTCAGTGACTTAATGTTTGTGTGTTGGATTGGGGATTTTTGAGTTTATTTATGTCATACTGCTACACAACCAATGTTTTCTCCTGCAAGTTACGGTACTGTTTTTTTCTCTCCATTGTTGCACTTCATTGTCCTCATCTTTTGTCATCTCCAAACACAAGCTTGTGGCAAGTTCTCCATCCGAAACCTCGTTTGAATCGTCTCTTTCCTCCCGCTTTCCTTTTGCATTGGTTCTTTCTCGATCCCTTTCGTCATCCATGCGTCTTTCTCATCACCTGTCTATCCTTCACAGACTGCCCTGGCCTCCAGTGGAGGGCTGTACTGTCTCCATGGCTGTGCTGTAAATATCTGATCTCCACTGCACTGCACTGCTGCATGAGCCTGCTGTGTGAGCACTCCACTATGCTCTCTACTAAACTGTACTGAACCTCGTGTGGCTCAAAGCTGGGTTACTGCCGGTGAAACATCCGTGTTTCTACCGGCTGTCTAATCTTATGTAAGATTAGATACGGCAAAGTATTTGCTATATTGCGTTTTAGTATGGCTTAAATAGTTTATACAAAGAGGGTTACAGCAAGTATTAATTATGGCTGGATTGACTGAAAACTGTTTAGTTTTACAATAAAGTGTGTATATATTGTTTATTTTTGCATGAATTATAAATTTTAGCCGTTATTCTACTTTTTAGTAACTAAGACTTGTCTTTTGGAAGCTTTGTGACTCATCAAAGGTGGAAGAAATGACTCTAATATTAACCCTAGAGATTGTAAAGCATATCATAATATTGTTTGGCAGTGGATCAGTGCCATGTCTGTTATGTCTAAATTGCTTCACACAATAAAACAATACTTTTATAACCCCCATCACACACACACACACATACATGCACACACACACACACAGACAAATAGTAAATGATTTTGCAATTAATAAAGCACTAAATAATAATAATAATATTATAACCTCTGTGAATTATTACTAATGTAACTACACTACATGGTATCTTCTTCTACTTTGTGCAGGAGACAAATCCCATGCAAGCAATTGCGGTAAGCCCAAACTATAGCAGCATTTCAAATACGCAACGTTTTTCTGTTCTTCTAGTTTTCTAGTTTTGTTCTAATCCAATTGTTTTTTTTTTGTCTTTTTCCCTGCAGGCCTCTGAAAATGCCTCCGTTTCCATCACGTTCTTCCGACTCTTCCGTGTCATGCGTCTGGTCAAGCTGCTGAACCGGTCGGAAGGCATCCGCAACCTGCTGTGGACCTTCATCAAGTCTTTCCAGGTTTGCTGCACTGTGGTGGTCATCACCACCATCATCGCTTGTGTTCTTCGTTCTGCTGCCCAGCGGTCACTTCCCGGTGATTTGACTGTTTTGTTTGTGTCTTCAGGCTCTCCCTCATGTGGCTCTGCTTATCGTGATGCTTTTCTTCATCTATGCTGTCATCGGGATGCAGGTACAACCTTTAATATTTATTTTCTGGAGTGTTTCAGCAGTGCATTGATTTTGACTGGGATTGTAAAAACCCTTCAGATCTTTGGCAAGATAGCCTTAGTGGACGGCACCCAAATCAACCGCAACAACAACTTCCAGACATTCCCTCAGGCTGTTCTCATGCTATTCAGGTGAGTGTCAGGAGCCAGGATGAGGTTCAAAACTTTCGGTCCCTTGAGTTAAAAAACTCACTTTGTGTTACGTGTTCAGATGTGCTACTGGAGAGGCGTGGCAGGAGGTCATGATGGCCTCTATGTACGGGAAGAAGTGTGACCCCAAGTCTGACTTCCTGCCAGGGGAGGAGTACACCTGTGGGTCCAACTTCGCCGTCTTCTACTTCCTCAGCTTCTACTGTCTCTGTGCCTTCCTGGTGAGCAGCGGCCAGAAAGTCATCACTCCATCTTTGAGCTGCATAGTGTGATGCTTAGTATTTGTTGTAATATTTTAATCAAAAAAACACTAATAAAATCATTAAAATATTACTTTATTTTCCCCTCCTGCCTACTGCAGATCCTCAACCTGTTCGTAGCTGTAATCATGGACAACTTTGACTACCTGACCCGGGACTGGTCTCTCCTTGGTCCACACCATTTAGACGAGTTTAAGAAAATCTGGGCTGAATATGACCCTGAAGCCACGTACGTCTGTCTGAACGCCGCACTGAGATCCACTTATATTTATGCTCAGTTAACCTCTGGGATATCAGGTTAACCCGATGCCACTCAAGATGACTATAAAGGTTTCTCTCATCTTTACAGGGGGAGAATTAAACATTTGGATGTGGTAACACTGCTGCGACGCATCCAGCCTCCATTGGGCTTCGGCAAGTTCTGCCCTCATCGTGCTGCATGCAAGGTACATACAGTGGTGGACAGGATCAAAGATAATGTGATTATACAGGGACTTAATAGGAGTTCAGTGACATCAAGAATAATAATAGTTGTCAACTTATTCACTGAGCCTTTAAATTAATATTTAAAAAAAAATGGGAGATTAACTATTATTATTATTATTATTAAGTGCTAACCGAATGCTCAAATAGTAGTTTTTGGTTAAAGAAAATATAGATTTAATGTAAAGTATTATAATATGTATGTATATAATATGGCATAATAGATCTTTTAAATAATAAGCAGGAATAAATTGTACACATCACACATAATCTCCATCTCAAGCTTCCTCCACCAACTACAATAACAATAATGAATGATACATTGAATTCAGTGAACTGTTCTTTTACTCTATTCCTCACCGGTGTCCGAATTCTTTTTGACTTCCTGTCCGCAGCGCTTGGTTGGCATGAACATGCCTCTCAACGGCGACGGTACCGTCACGTTCAACGCCACCTTGTTCGCTCTGGTGAGGACTGCCCTCAAGATCAAAACAGAAGGTATAGCAGATTGCAGTCAATATACAATAATGTGTTTACTTCAGTTTTATGTAGGTATAATAATCCCATTAAATGTCTGTGTATTGTTCTGGACAGGTAACTTTGAGCAGGCAAACGAGGAGCTGAGAGCCATTATAAAGCAAATCTGGAAACGCACCAGCATGAAACTGTTAGATCAGGTCATCCCCCCAATAGGAGGTGAGTCTCTCGATGAAAATAGAATGGACTGATTTTTATAATGTAATCCAGTATTTTTTCACACTGATTACATTACTTGACTTCCAGATGATGAGGTGACAGTGGGGAAATTCTATGCCACCTTCCTGCTCCAGGACCATTTCCGTAAGTTCTTGAAGCACCAGGAGGAGTATTACGGCTACCGACCCTCCAAAAAGAATGCCTCAGGCACAGAGATCCAGGTATTATCATTATTATTACTATTATTATTGGGGCCAAGCAGCAAAACTGCGAAGGCCCATAGTGTTTGTGCATTTTCTTATCATTCAGCAATGGAAGTCCATGGCAGCCCATAGAAACGTCTGGTAAAAAGTTGTGAAATTCGGCACACTGATTGAGGACATTCCTCTGATTAATGTCACCAAGTTTCATGATGCCACCCCAAATTCTCTAGTGCCACCAACTGGTCAAAGTTAGAGATATATTTCTGCATGTTGCTTTCTGCATGAACAGTGCATCCCTGGAATCCTTGGAGCAAGCTGAGGTCGACACTATGACCTCATTTTCTGCCGTTAGTTTTTTGGCTTTTATCAATATATTCACAGGTCACAAATTTTGTCTGATCGACATCAAACTTCACACACATCATCTTCAGACCATGACTCATAAATGCATTAATTTTTGTCTTCAGAACTAAAACTGTCAGTCTGTAACAGTCAATCAACTTAGTACATATACTTCCCTCTGGGACACGCAAGAAATATGGTGACCTTTGACCTCGAGGGTGCTCGTAATTGGCAAAAAATGTGTTTTGGCCCATATCTCATGATGTTTTGGGGTTAGCAACAAAATTCCAATGCCTGATCATACTGTGGATTGTATTTGCCCACCATGTTGGATTATATCAAAATCAGCAAACATGTTCCACTGACCACATAATTTGGCTGATCGCCACCAAACATAACCCAGATGATGTTTAGAGCCTGACACACTTAATGATGTGATTTTATTTTCTATCAAAGCTTTCAGCCATCAGAGCCAATTGAATTTATTGGCGAAGTGAAGCCACCTTATATCTCAGCCAAACTTGAGGTGTATCAACATGAACATGACAGCAACTAATATTCCTCCTTTTCCTCTTCTTGTGAACATGTTGCTTATATATATGCTTTGCATTTTTCTAGGCGGGTTTGAGGAACATAGACGAAGAGTTGGCTCCAGAGATGCACAGGGCCATTTCAGGAGACCTGCAGAACGAGGAGGAGATGGACAGAGCTATGGAGGAGGCTGGAGAAGAGACTATTTTCCAGGTAGAGAAACAACTTGTCGGGACAATGTCTGCATCTACTGATGCAGATATTCTGGATTATCAACAAAGTGGAAATTTGGTGGCTAGTTCTGCTGAATGTCAATTTAGTTTCTTTTGATTAAATCATCACAGGCTAATGCCTGCATGTGTGCTTGCATTGCTCTGGATTTTCCAGCGTACACACGGTCTGTTCGGGAACCAGGTGGATTCATTCTCTGCTGAGGCCGCCAGCATTCAGCCACAACAAATGACCAACCAGCGGCCCCTCAAGTTCTCTGAGAACCAGCCTGATTCTCCGCCAAACTCTGCTGACTTGCAGACTGGCGAGTTTTTCCCCGCAACTACACCAAAGAACAACACTAACAACAACGCTTTCGCCGAGTGAGTAACAACCATTTTCAACCGCAATCCCATCCACCAAGAAGACTAGATGACATCTGCTTAGGGAGGCCATGTCTGATGAGTGGTGCTTCTGGTTGTTTTTCAGATTTTCATTTGAAAGAGAAGGTAGTCCCGAGGACCTTTACAATCCCAATGAGGATGCAGAGCCAGGTATGTAGGAACAGGATTTGTATCATGACACGTTTCCAGACCTCAAAACACACTTGTTACCCAGTTATTTGGAATATTAAGAAAAATGTTAGTAATCATAGAATTATTTTTTATTTTATTCTGTATTATAAGTGGGTGTTATGTTTTTTTTTTTTCCCCAGCACTTTACATTGAACATATCAGGACAAAATGTTGAATTCCAGATCAGATGAATGTCAGATGAATAGGAGCCCTGTAAACTTAAGGCTGTAGCTGAACAGTTATTATCAATTAATTTGCCAATTGTTTTTTTTTCAGATTTATTTATCTAGTCAATAAATTGGTGAAAGGGCTGATTTCAATTAACCATTAAATCGCTTATTTTTTTCTGTCCAACACTCCAAAACCCAAAGAGAATCCATTATTTTCACGTGAGACAGGTTCATTTTTGTTCATTGTTGATAACCTAATTTATAATATAGTTTATTTTTTTACACCCTTTATTTTTTTAGACAATCTGCACGCTTGGAGCCTCGCAGGAAGAGCAGGCAAAACACAGGTAATATTTTATAAAGTCAGAGTCATCCAGTGTAAAAATGATGAATAGCTCCTTTTACATATTATGGATGCTCGTCCTCTCTTCAGTTTCCTTATGACCCGAACTATGGTGACAGTCAGAGTCTGAGCTCCCACACCGCGGCTGACCAGCTCGTCCAGGAGGTAAGTGAGGGAAGTGAAAACGCTGCCTGGCTGTTCAAAATAGCAGGAGATGTTTGATTCACGAACAAAATAACTTAAACATTTATGGGTATTGTGTGTTTACAAAAATAACTAAATAATTATACAGAAAATAATGTCCTTAATTTGGAAATGTATCCTCCCATATCTATTTTCCCTGATAAATACCCAATATTAAAAACAATAACCCTATAACTAATAAAAACTTACACTTTTAACTAATAAAGACTAAACTAATATTAAAAAAAAACTAGACTAGATTATGAAAACAAAAATAAATAAAAAACAAATTACAAAAATCCCAAACTATTATAACCTTGGTCTTTGATTAAATATCATATTTGTCTTGTTATATTCAGTTCAGGAACAATCATTACAAACCATCTTTCAACTGAGGACATATTCAATTACTGACTAAATCTGTGAGACGTAGGATATTTTATTTGAACTGCAACATCCAAGTGAGCTTCATCAAGCTATGATTCAAACTCCTTCCATTAGGTTTTCCCGATCTATCGGCAGTATCGGTTTCAGTTTGACCTCATCTGTAGCATCTCTGCTACTTAGTGTGCACAATGTTGAGTCAAAATTGATGAAAGAATATTTTGTTATAATTTCTTTTCTTTCACATTTCTCAAATGTGTTACAGAGATAAGAACTGAGCTCCAGGTTGTTTTGTAGCTGTGCCTGCACGCCTTCTTCTGCAGGGTTTAATAAAATATCACATTATCCTTTACTATACAAACTGCCTTGCATGAAATTGCTGTATAATAACAGTATACCTTAATAGAGTGGGAGCGTCTTCTGAGTTTGAAGAATTCTCACTAATTGTAATACATGAAAACATTACAGATGCTTGTTTTCTCTCACAGGCTCTAGTAGAGGGCGGCCTGGGCTCCCTGGCCAGAGACCCGGAATTTGTCTCTGTGACTAAGAGGGAGATGGCCGACTCCATGCACACGAGCCTAGATGACATGGAGGGCGTGGCTCGGAGGATCCTCCAGGAACGCTCTATCAGAAAGAGACGTCCCGTCCCCGTGCCCCCTCCTCGTGCCCCCGCCGCAACGGCACAGGAGATGGAGCAGCCGGATCCGGCCGTGAGGAGGAAGAGACGCCCGATTCCCGCGGTGCCTTCCGCCCCCGTTCAGTATAGACAGGATCCGACTGAGGCCGACTCCAGTGTTTAAAGGCGGCCACTTGAGTGGACGTTGGTTATCATTTGATTCTTTTTTAACACTTCTAGGTGGCTCCACCTCACTTTATCGAGCTTGTTGCCCCTGTGACAATCTGTAGCTACTAGGCTGGCTTAAGGTCTGGAAAGCGGGTTGGCTCAAGTTTGATATATTGTCAAATGTGGTTAAAGCCCACCAATGAAAAACAATACATCTGATGACAAAAAAAAAAAAAAACATCTTCAGATTTATTGAAACTAATAAAAATCACTAACTTATCTCAGAGCGAACAGATTGACGCACTTCTTTCTTTGTAGCATTTGTTGAGGTTATCCATTCCATATGAGACAACCGTGTGAGTGAGCTGAGTGTCTTACTGAAGACTCACTGAGGGGGGTAAGAGGCCGCTGACTGAAGTGACTCGGTGAATACAGGAACCTGGAAGCTCCTTTCTCGCACTGCAGCCCAGTGAGGACAATGGAGAAGGACCCCACTTTGGGGATCCGATGAGTTTCTGTGTATTCAGGTCCAGAAACCGATATATAACGACCGAACTATAAGCATTTTGCCTTTGTTGGTAAAGCAGCGTCCTCTGATGAGTTAGGACTTGGGATCTTTTTTTGCCTTTTATTACTGATGTTTTCTCCTGTTCACTAATGGTGTCAGCAGATTTTACAGAGGAAACATATTTTTTTTTCAATGAACATATTATAAACGGATATTTAGTCATAATAAGCCATACTGCCATTTTTTTTTTTATTTAATTTTTTTTCCAAGTCAAGTTGTTTAATTACATAAATATGTAATACCTATGTTATAATTATAAGTTAACCCAGACAGAGAATGTATCTACAGCATACCTGGAGTATCGTAGATTTAGCTTTGAAGCTCACTGGGGTCTGAATACACATTTTATTCAGAACTGCATGGGCATCATTTTTGCAATATTGCACTTGTTTCATGTTTTATGCTTAAATGCAAACATTTGCAGGCCCATCAGAGGACTTTTATCTTATTTTATTTTTTACATTATCTTCTGATCAGCCTGTTTTACATACACGTTTAAGGTTTGAGTGAAATTTACAGCTCAACCTCTCACCTTGATTCTCCTTCACTTCTGGATCTGTGCCATTATGGTTGATGTTACGTTGGTGTTTTTCACCATTGGCAAGAGAAATAAACCATCCGAAACATTCTTTCTGTGTTAGTTTTCTTTCTGCAAACCAAAAAACCAGCAACACAGACTGTGACCCTGAAAAGAAAAAAAAAAGTCTTGTACTTCAAAAGGTGAGTTTGCTCCAGTAAATACTAATGATAGAAATGAGCATTAGTGCAGTCAAAGCCTTGACACGAAGATATGTGCATGCATAATACACTGCCCCCTGCAGAAGTTAGTGTGAAAACTGAGAGCCTCTATTAATAGTCTTGCCTAGCAAAGCATCGACTCCCCCCTTATGGAATGGAAACTACTGCAGTAAGATACATGCTGCATTGTGGGTTCAAATAAGTTCAAATAAAACTCAAAAAGCTTAATTTATTCAAATTTTATTTATTGAAGCCAAGCAATCAATAATACAGACCTGACAGAATATTCTCCCTCATGTTGATTTTTTCCATTTGCCTAAAAGCTGATTGAGAATATTACTGAGGGAATATAAAGAGCCTGTCGTTACTCATACGGCCTTATTAGCTCAGCACATTTCCTTTTAAATGATCTTGTTATAGCACCGCGGGATGTGGCTAACTATGAGTTTTATTTAGCGATCACACACAGGAATGTATTCACCATACCGTAACAAGTTTCCTGATCAAGCTTTAAAAAAAAGTTGCACATATGAAAATGCAAATACATCCTTTAGTACACAACAGAGTACGCGAGAGTTTTACAGCACATCATTGGAAAGTGGGCCAGAAACGGTAAAAAAAAAAAAAAAAAAAAAAGCTCTGAAATTCATCGGCACATTATCACATGAAGGAAACATGATACAAATTCTGCAGTCTGTTAAAAAGTTTAATTTTCACTTGATTAAAATACATTTTTAATTCAATATAAGTCTTTCGTTGCCAAATTAAGAAAGGGTTGACTTCTAATAATGTACATAAATCATCACTGTCGCCATCTATAACGAACAACCCTGCACAACTAAAAAAAAACAAAAGACTAACTCACTACCGTAGCATATCCCCCCCCAAAAAAATACACCTAAAAAGAAAAAATCGATAGGAAATAACACGACTCCTAATGGATACATGATCTGTGACTGCAGACTACAGCAAATTGAATGTTAAACTTGTCAAAACAACAGTGTTGGGAGTGCTCGTCCTATTCGTTGGGGTTTGGATTGGCGTCAGGATATTGAGAGAGATCGAAGGTGAGCACTTTGCTGATGACACAATCTCCTTGCTGTGAGTAGAAGAGAAGGGACATCAGTTTATTTTATGTCAAGGCTTCATGGAAGATATATTTTGCTTCATATTTTACAATATATTTTAAGAAACCGTACCTCTGGATAAACACCAATCAGTGAGTCTGCCTTGGTGTAGAATTCCTCCTTCAAAGAAATGACGATGGCCTGAAAGTTCATCACTGACTGGTCTTTGATGTAATTGGCCACCTTGAGGAAACAGAGGAAGGTCAGGACATGCGGTTTTGTACTGAATGAAAAATAATATAAAAAGAAAAAAAATCACTGTGACTAAATCAATAGCAGCTTTGAAAACAGCTCATGTCACTTAATCAAATTTCCTTTTAGAACAGACCTTGCCAATGTTAGTGTTGTCCAGAGCAGCATCGATTTCATCCAGGACAAAGAAGGGGGCTGGTTTATAGCTGTAGACAAGTAGGAGAGTTGTTATTTATAATCCTGCGTTGCATACATCTTAATAAACCTACAAGCAGTTTCAATAAATAATACTGTACTAAGTCCCTTTTTCTTTAAATCAAATATGTATGACTCCTTCTGTAGGAGCACTCCTTCCTTGTTTCACCTGTGAATAGCAAAGAGCAGAGCCAGAGCAGCGACAGTTTTCTCTCCTCCAGACAAGTTATCCATGGGTCGGAACCTCTTCCCCGGAGCCACGCAGTTATAGTTGATGCCATCCAGGTAGGGCTCCTCTGGGTTTTCTGGGCCCAGGAAAGCCTATAGGAGAAAGGCACCCTCATAGGTTTTACTTGGAATACATATCATTGTAGCCATTGTCAGAAAACTCTTTTGGAGATGTACCTGGGCGCTGCTGTTGCGTGAGAGGGCCTTGTAGATCTCATCGATGTTAGTGGCCACAGACTCGAAGCACGTATTGAAACGATCAAACCTTTCCTTCTTGATCTGCTCAAAGGCTTGCTTGGCCTTCTTGGCTCTCTTACGAGCAGCCTCAAACTCTGAAGTGATGACAGAAACACAGTGATGAGATTATTAACAGCTCTAGGATGGTACTATAAAGCTAATGATAACCCAAGGAGCCTTTCAGGGAGGGACCAGTGTTTCTGTTCTGGTCCGTGTGTTCTGAAAGTTTTAAATTTTCTGAAAAAATGGGAGAAATACCAGTCAAAATTTATCCGTTTATTGTAATGTCTATATCTGTTGATTATGTCACAGATATTAAATACATAAAGTGATGGTCAGCTTGCACTTTCACACTGCAGGTCAAGAGAACTGCAAGAATCATGTGAATTAACCCTAATTTCTAAAATTATCCTGCCGTCTCACCGTCACTGGTCTCTTGGAACTTGTCCCTGACGCTCTCGAGCTTCTCCATGGCCTTCATGTTGGGTGCACTGATCCTCTGAAGGATGCTCTGCTGCTCGTTCAGACGCTGCTGCAGTGTGTTCGTCTCTGCCTTGATCTCCTCCTCTGACAGCACATCCTGCAGGAGGTCAAACAGGGTTCAATTAAGCATATGTGTACTTCCTGAGTGTAGTGTAGAAATTATAACTCCTCAGATCTTTGCTGCAAATGGTTCTTTTGTCTCCTTCTTTGATGTGTTGTAAAGCACTTTTAGAGAGAGAGAACAGTGCTACTTACAGTGCTACTTAGATTACCATCAAGTAGAAAATAAGGAACACAAATTTGAGCTGACTGTAGATTTAAATAAAATAGTGTTTCCCACAGACCAAGTAGCATTGACCTCTGTGTGTGGGGGAAATGGCTTTTTTCTGTCATTTTCGCTCACACGCGCTCTCACTCCCTGTGCATGTGAGCGAAAATGATAGAATCGCATTGGGGGAAAAAAAGAAAAGAAGAAAGGCCAATTCAATTTGTGCTTCTCAGTTTTAATTCTACGGCGCAGCACCACACAATGGTCTATGCGCGGAAAACCCTGAAAGAAGAGGCCACTTCAGTTTAGATGTAAAGCCTGGGCGTTCTGTGGGCTTTGCTACCTTAAGGTCTTCAGACAAGTTGCTGTAGTCGATCTCTATGAGAGCCTCTTTAGCCAGGACACTGCTGGACGTCCTCTGGCTGCTGGATTCGTCTGTCTGTGAACTGCCCTGGAACAGAGAAACAAAAAGTGGATGTGATTTTCTGTTTTAATCCCAATACTACGAAGGTTTCAGCACATTTGATTGCGGTTTTTGTATAACCTCTCCCTGGCTGATGTCATCCATTGTTCCGGAGCGAAGAGGCAGTCTGATATCCTGCATTTTGCAGGCTTGCAGCAAGTTGTGACGGTCACTGCGCTTCTGCTCCAGTTTGGTCTCAATGGCGGTCACCTCCTTCTGGAGATGCGTCAACTCTCTGGAATAAACAAGCACACATTTTGTACCAGAAAACAACTCAAAAGATAATAAATATATTCATATGATAAGAATAAATAGCAAACTTGAGCCACTGACTTGTTGGCCCCGCCCAGTTTTTTTCGGATCTCCTCCATGTCGTGGTTCTTGTCGTTGACTTCTGATTTCTTGGTGAGGTGCTGGTTCTTCAGGTCCTGCAGTTGGGCCATTGTCTCATCAATGATCTTCATGTGCCTGTGCTCCTCCTACAGAGAGACATGACATAAAAGATGAAAAAAAGAGACACAAAGACAGAAGAGATAACATTTAAGCTTTTGAAGCTCAACTTATAATTTTTTATTCTCCGCTTTACCTTCTTGAGTCGCTCTATTTCTGCTTCGTCCTTCTTTACAGTCTGCTCCCACATCATGACCTTCTCCTGGTCCTCCTTAAGCTGGTTCTTCTCATAGTCCACCTGGATCCCCAGACGGGTCTTCTGGGTCTCGAACTCAAGGCTGACACAAAATGACAGATGTCAGCTTTAAAACCACGCAGACAACCTGGAACTGACTGAAAATATCTGACCTCAACTGGAACAGAAAATTGGAATTTATTTCTAAACTCACCGCTTCTTTGCAATCTCATTCTGCCTCTTCACCTTCTCCTCCTCGAACTCTCGGATGTTCCTCACTCCAATCTCTTTGCAAAACTCTACAAACACCTCATCCTCCACCTGGATAAAACAAACATAAGTCTTACTGCATTGGCTCATAATTGTAAACACATTTCTAAACAGAATCCACTTCTGTGTGAGTCTCACCAGGTTCATGCGGTCCCGGAGGTCATTTATTTCCTTCTCGCGGGACTGGATGATTCTCTTGATGTCGTTGATGCGAGGGCCAAAGTTCGCCAATTCGCTCTCTAACTTAGATTTCTCCTGCAGGACACGAAGAAAACAAGGTTAACGCAGAGGTCACTACAGAAGGAATAAAGAGGAAGAAGAAAGTACTGATCTGTAAACAGGTTGTACCTGCATATTGAGGGAGAGGTGGCGAGTTTTTGTCTGTTCCAGGTCACTCTGGGAGTACTTGAGTCTCATCTGCAGACCGTGGGCCTGAGACTGCACCTGACGCAGCTCTGCCTCCTTCCTCTTGGCTTTCATTTGCTCCTACACGGAAACCGGGGAGTGGAAATTTGTGTGAGTTTACATGAAGTAAAACCATTAAATAAATAAATATATAGTACAGGCCAAAGGTTTGGACACACCTTCTCATTCAATGTGTTTTCTTTATTTTCATGGCTATTTATTTACATTGTAGATTCTCACTGAAACATGTTTATGGTGTTATGTACTTAACAATAAAGAGGTGAAATAACTGAAAACATGTTTTATATTCTAGTTTCTTCCAAAATAGCCACCCTTTGCTCTGATTACTGCTTTGCACACTCTTGCCATTCTCTTGATGAGCTTCAAGAGGTAGTCACCTGAAATGGTTTTCACTTCATAGCCCTTCATGTGCCTTATCAGGGTTAATTAGCGGAATTTCTTGCTTTATCAATCAGTACACAACTCCACGTGTTCATTCATAGTTTTCATGCCTTCAGTGAGAATATATTAGTAAATAGTCATGAAAATAAAGAAAACACATTGAATGAGAAGGTGTTTCCAAACTTTTGGCCTGTACTGTATATAGGAAAAGGATTTTTTTCCTGAACAAAGCACAACCTCCTTACAGAAGGTCTAAGTTACCTTGAGTTCTTCAGTAAGTTTTTCCTTTTTCTCCTTGAGCTTGTCCACCGCTTTCTCATCCCAGCGTCTGGCCTTGGCCTTCAGGTCGCTGGCACCTCCGGAGATGACTCCGGACTTCTGGAACAGAGTTCCGTCCAGGGCTACAGTCTGGACGCAAGCAGACACAAAGGGATTAGGTAGAACAAAAGGTTAGGTTCCTATCTACTGAATGAGCTAGTGATTTTTAATAGTAATTTCTTCAGATGAATAAATGAAGTTAAATACCTTGTGCCTGTATGGCCCCCCAAAGGCAATCCTTCGTGCATCTTCTACATTCTCACAGACCAGAGCGTTGCCGCATGCGTACTGCAGGGCTTTCTTGATGTGGGGGGGCTCGTAGCGAATTACATCGATCACCAGCTTGGCTCCTCGCAGTTCCCTCAGTTTTTCATCTGTTGGTTTTACCTTTGATAAGATGAGAAGAAAAGCAAATTAAAAAGAAAATTAATCAATTTAAAATGACCATTGATTTGTTTTCTGGAGTGTAATCTTTTTTAGCAAGAAATAAAGAAAGAAATGAATAATCAATAGTTGAACCTACATTAATGGGATTTTAATTAAGTCTGGAAAATAAAGCAAGTTTTAATTTTGAAATTGACTTGTTTTAAATACATCTTTATTAAATTGAATACAAAATTTTATTTATTTTACTTTTTGACAAGTGTGGTTCCTTGGGATTAGACAAGGGTTGTTCCCTTTTCTTTCTCATTAATTTAATGAAATTTAGGATTTCCAATTTCGTACTGTACACTACAACTACTATAAAGACAATCGGATGGAGTTAAGATCCGACTCTAGTATTCACCTCAAGATAGTCAAGGGGAAGGAAAGTCTCAGGCTCTCCTCTCTGCTCCTTGATGTATTGAATACAGTCTCTGCCGGTTTTCTCAGAGTCGACAATGATGGCGTCCATGTTCTTGCCCAACACTTTGGTCACAGCGATCTGATACTTCTTCTGAGTGGGCTGGCACAGGTCGATTAGACGACCATACTGAGGGCAGAGACAAGCATAAAAGCAGGTTTTTATGAGAAGCAATATTCTTGAAAGCAGAAAAAACTTTGATAATATTGCACTGAATGCTGCCACAGTTGCCTTACCACAGAGCCAGGGTAGAGCCTTTTAATGCTCTCCATGATCTCAGCCTTGCGTTGCTGGCGACTGTTTTCCTGCCTGTCAATCCTGGCGTCTCCCAGCTGCTCCATTACCTATATTAAAAGCCGACGATAACGGGGATTCTTTATAGACTTTTTCACAGCCGACAGTTTTTACTTGTCAAATCCTGTTGAAACTAATAGCATTAACAAACAGGCCAGTGCCAGCGTCAGTCTTGCGCCATGCTGACTTACTGGCATGTCTTTTTAGAGCACCTTAATGGAATGGAGCCCACCTTTAATTAGCATTTGGCATATTGGTCCATTTATCCATATGGAGGAATTACATTTGCCATTTCTCAGTTCGATATATGCAGCAGCAAGTCTTGTTTAAGAACTGTACAGCAGGGTGATGCATTACAAACATGAACTCAGCGTCCTCCTACGATTACAGCACACTGAAAACCATTAACATCATTTAAGTCACCTTTTCTTCTGTTCCCTTTCTTTGAGAGTGCATCATGTACCTGGTTAAGCTCCATGTTGATCTCATCGATCCTCCTCTTGGCCATCTCCACCTCGTCGGTCAGCTCCTCTTCCATGCGTTTCTGCTCATCTAGAGACTGCCTGAGGTAATAAGACAAGCAGATGTGAATGTGGGATTGTTAAGGAGCTAATTACAGAAACCACGAAACCAGCTGGTTAGTTCAGTTGCATGGAGCGTGGCATACCTGCTGGTGGTGATGTAATCCTCTAATTTCTCAATACGCTTCTGGTTTTCCTCAATTTCACGGATCTTCTGTTTGATTTTGGCCTGAAGGGAAATGACAACATGTTACGGTCGGATGCATTCAAACTAGTTCTGGCTCAGGAGAAATTTGATGTCAGTCTTTTTTTTTTTTTTTTTACCTCTGTCTCCACTTTCTTCCTCTCCTCCAAGTCAAGGCGGTCCTGGTCGGCCTTCTGGTCGCGGTTGAACTTCTCCAGCTCCTGTGCCAGCGTGGCTGCACGTTTACTCGCCTCCTCCTTAAGGCGATGGTACTGCTTGACCTGGAGGGCACGCGCAAAAGTTGGAAAATCAGTGGGACATGTCAAGCCATTTTTAGATTCATCTGTTTTAATTAGCACATAAAGTTGAGCTGCAATTCAAAGCCTGAATTCTGCATTCGTTTAACCTATTTTTACTATCTCATACATTTCAATCTTCATTAAGACTGTGCAATTAATTGAATTTTGATCATGATTTGCGTATCAAACGATCTTCAAACTCTCATCATCAAATTGAAACAATTTGTCAATTTTCTTTACACAATTCTTCATGTTCATCTTCATTTGTTTATGGGTATTTCTAAACTAAATCAAATCCTGCAGCTTATAAAAAATTATTTAAATTGAATCAAGAAGCCCATAAATGTGTACATTTTAACATATCAAACCTGATTTTCCTCCAGTGTGAGGTCCTGGCCCTGGCTCTGTGCCTCCTCCTCCATGCGCTCCTCAAACTCCTGCTTGGCCAGCTCCACCGATTTCATCTCCTTATCCAACTCATCCATGTCAGCCTTGCGTTTCTTGTACATCTTCTGGGCGTTTTGCAGTGATTTACGTGCCGCCTCGAGCTTCTTGATCTTGTGTGAGGTGTTCTCTTTGGCCTTGATGTATTGCGGCCTCTTCTGGTTCAACTCGGAGTCCTTCTCTCTGTGGGCACAGTCAAGTCATTGACACTGCACTAGGTATTAAAAGGCATATGATCTAGGTCATCCTAAAAGCACGTCAAACACAATTCGACATCACGGTTATGTCACTGTCACTCACTTGATCTCTTTCTCAATGGTCTGCTGCTCCCTCATCAGCCTGCCCAGCTCCTTCTTCTTGTCCTTCAGCTCCTCTTCCACGTGGTCCATCTTTTTGCGGTCCTTGTCAATCTCCTTGTTCCGTGCGCCCAACTCTTTGTTGAGCTTCTCGATCTCAGTCTCGTTATGGAACAGCTTGAACAGCTGCAACTGAACACTGGCCCTGGCCACTTCATCCTTCAGACGCTGGTAACGCTCGGCCTGGCAAAATGACAGCAAGAAAGCGTGATGCAGTAAACTTAATGCATTTTGTTTTATTATGGCTTTTATTTTAGAAGGCTATATAAGGCAATGTTATATTTAAGATAAACTATTTGGACATACCTCTTCTTTCTCTTGCTTGGCTTCTTTGCGCTCAGCAGCAATGTTTTTCTTGCGATGGTAATTGAACTGCGTGTCCTCCTCTGCTTTCACCATCTCCTTCTTCCTCCTCTCGTACTCCTGGGACAGTTCTCCAGAACGTGAGATCTCCTCAAACAGAGCCGTACGCTCTTTGGGGTTCTTCATAGCAATGGATTCCACAGCTCCCTAAAAGGGACAATAAACAAAACTACAATAAACAAATAAAACTAATTGCAAATACCATGTTACCAGATAAAGATCAATTTTACATCAGAAAATATATATGCTACTCACTCATACCAGTGGGTAAGTCAAGACAAGTATTACAACAGAATGTCAATATATTTCTTCTAGAAAAAAGATGTACCTGAAAAACCAGGAAGTTCCGAGCCTTGATGAGAATGCCAAGTTTCTCTAGCTCTTCACTGTATTCAGGTAGACCCACCACCTTGCTGTTGATGCGGTACTCAGAGGAGGAACCTAACACACGTGCCACATTGAAGGAAAAAAAATGGAGACATTAGCTCATCAAAACATGATGCAAAGAAATACTGTTCACTAAACTTGTACAAGGGAAGTAAATAATCATTTATATGTAAATAAAACCAGAAGGATTTTGAGGACATCAAATCTTGTTTCAAAATATTGTATAGTGTATGTTTCTGCAGCTAGACTAATATTCGTTTAAAGAAGCTGAGGTAAATTTACATTAAAAAAGGTTTCAACCTCAGCCACAACACTAAACGTATTTTTATCTGTAGTAAAACACAATATTATTGTTACAGTAATAATATATATCGTCAATATCCCCATCATCAATACAAGAAAACAGTTTAATATAATCTTAGTAGTAAGTAATATAGTAATGACTATTTTAATATTTAATGTAGATTTGAGCTGTTTGTGCAACTATTTAATTGGGTCCTATTTAAACATTTTACAGAATGTATTGATGTAGTGTAATGATCCTCAGTGTGATTTCTATGATTTTTCAGACACACAATGGATCTTTGAACTCTTATCTTATTAATTATTGAACTTTGCATTGCAGATAATTTAGCTTATTTCAAGTTTCTTTTTCCTGATTGGTATTAGTTGTTTTGAAATAGAGCATTTTATCTGTAGTAAAACACCTTTTTTGCCATCTTCTAGCTATATTTTCTCTGTCGCAGTAACATAAATAGATTCTGACACTTCTGTAGACACCTCACATGTTGTAGATGTCTTTTGATATCAGGTTTAAGTAAATAACCTTTGTGGTTGTAGAGGTATTTCTACTAACAACAACTACAACAACAACAACTAAAAATAAGCCTGTGACTTAAGTGGTTAATATTGCATTAGTTTCAGTTCATTTCCTTCAACTTAGTTGAACTGAATAGCATGAACCACAAATCACACATGCCAAAATGACTGCCAATGAAGGTTCATACCAATGATGATCCTTGTGAAGTGGCGCTCTTCTCCATTATCCTCCTGGTAAACCATACTGACAAAGGCTCTGTTGGCAGCTGGCTTCCCGACCGGCGCTCCGTGAATCAGATCCTTCAGAGTCTTCACACGCAGGTTACTGGTCTTCTCCGCCAACACAAAACTGATGGCGTCCATGAGATTGGACTTTCCTACAACGCAGGAACATTTAGATGTTCAGAATAACAATCTTTATTGGCCAAAGATGTTTACACATTAAAGGAATTCAACCCTGATTTGGGGTGCTCAATGTATTCACACACACACACACAATACAACAATCTTTAGAAAAATGAACATTTAGCCCAGATGTTTAGTAAAATATATACATATAATATGGGAACATAAATATACAGTTAACAATGCTATTACTGCAATTACTAGTTAACAATACATATGTGCTCAATAAATCCAATAAAATCAGACAGTCCTGCAATAAAACATCATGAATGTAAGTATGCATTCTGGCTGATCTGGATGATTTTTTTATACATTTCTCCGGTTATACAACATATTGTGAAGAGTATACATTTCCTTGTTATATTAAATGTTTACGGAGATAAAAACATGCTGTTTGATAACGTAATGTTACACAAGTTCACTCTAGGATGTGCACACAGGAAATATTAGTGATAGAGACGGATAAGTACACCCCGACGTGTGCAGACATAAATCCTATGCATGCATATACTAAGTTGTATCTGGCAGCAACAGGGCATTAGCATTGTGTTTACTGCAGTTTGCATCTGCTGCTAATATCACAACATACCAGATCCATTAGGTCCGATGATGGCCGTGAACTTATGAAAAGGTCCAATGATCTGTCGCCCTTTGTACGACTTGAAGTTTTCAATCTCTATCAGTTTTAAATAACCCATTGCTACTGTATTTGTGGCGCTATTCTGTAGAAAAAGAAATGCACAGTATCTGCTAGTAAAATGTTAGCTGGCTAATGCTAACAACCGATGTTTCCTGACAACAAGCTGTGTCAAAAAAAGAATTATGCATGCGAATTAATGAACCTCTCTGTTCGGTCTATTAATTCATTCGTCACATTATGAGACGCATCTTAAGGTTAATAATTCAAACGGGTTAATAAAGCTTCATAAAATAGTCGCGAAGCGGTTGTGACAACAATGCGCCATTTTACAATCCAACAGGAAGAGCCCTTGAGCGCGCGAGACACGTAACCGCGCGTTTTCTCGCGAGATCAGTTTGATTTCCCTGGGGTTCACTTGTCCTTCATTCCAACAAAATATCGAAGTTACATAACAAATGTTATTGTTTGTTTATTTCATGAAGAGCCAGAGGTTTGTAAAACACCAGCCACTATTGTGATTCAGCACAACTCTTAGCAACAATTAAGCTGTTACCATGGTTACCAAAGGACATCTAAACACAACAGGATTGCAGCGGAGCAGCACTGCGGGGTTTTTTTATGGATGTTTGGCCCCAAATTAACAGAAATAATTTGTCAAAGGTAAGTGCTGCTTTAGATCAATGATCCTGCCTGTCTGTGAAACAAATGCTTGAATTTGAAAAACATTATTCTCAAGCATAATGAAGGTTCACTGTTTAAATCAATCGGTCTATATTTGTCACATGTGATCACAGTATAATCACAGCGAAATGTTACCCTGTCACCTCCAAATAAATAACCAAATAAGTTACCATTACAAATAATCACCAATTTGCAATAATAGTATGGTTGAGCAGTAATGGTATCCAGTTTCCTAGGGGCTTGATGAGAGAAGCACTTTCTGAGCCCCTTCAGCACCTTGACAGCAGTAGGGATCAAAGGCTGCATTGTGTGTGATGCTATCATGTTATAATAGGATTAAATCAGCCTTAGGATGCACTTCACCAAAGCCTGGTTCATTCACCACAATTTCTTTCCACCTAGATATCATCAGCAGCAGCAGTGGAAAAACCTTCCTAACCATCTGAGGGCAGCACAGACCCTAATGTTAGATTTAGTAAAATAAATCTGGAGAGCATTTTCCTTTTAAATCGTATTCTTTTCTTTATGTTATATGTTGTTGATGTTTTACCACTTTATTATCCACTGTGAATAAAAAGTTCAGTACAAGATAAACACATTATTCTTAAGGTATTATTATAAACCACCATTGTAATGCTGTGTCCCCTCTCTCCAGGCTCATTAGAAACTGTGAGGAAAAAAAATGTACCAAATGGGTTTGCCTGATGACCAGCCCATCGACGCGGCTGTGGAGAGGCGAAGGTCTGCGGAGGCGGCGCGCAAGGCTCGAATCTTCAACTCCCGGGTGCGTGTGATTGGCGTCGACCTTGATGCTCTCAACCAACAGGTGCAGGAGAAAAAGCATCAGCAAGCCATGGGGAGACAAAGAGACAGAGCTTTCGGTAATAATAGTGTTCAATATATGTACTGAAAATGAATGATCACCTCCACCCCTAATGTCGGCACTGCTCAATAGTGTATCTATTTCCAATATGTTGTAGATAAGATGAGAGAGACTCATGATGAAGCACTGTTGCAGCAAGACATTGATGAAAGAGAGAAGCGGGCGGCTATGCATGCTGGCCTGACCCAGTACTGGGCCACTCATCAGCGTGTGGAGGACTCACGAGATGCTGATCTCAAGTGTGGCCTGAAGGGGGCATTCAGCTACACCGCCCCACAGGGTGAGCTGGGGCCTGCTAGTATGCAAATCTTCCAGGTTGGTTGGCAGATGTGTGTCAATGACATCCAGCAAATGGCTGAATAAATAATCCTGTTTCTCCTCAAGCACGGTTTCCTTGTTTCCTCCACAGGGAGAGGGCACTGGGGAGGAGCAAAAGAGGAGAGAACAAATTAAGAAGACAGAAAGAGATCTGCGAACACAGAAGGAAGAGAAAGAAAGAAAGCGCATGAGAGACGAGCACAACGGTGAGGCGACACAAACCCAAGTACACAAACACACACACAATAAGCACAGCTCTCTGATGAGCGAACATGATGTACACAATAGCCTCTGTAAATCACACACAGGCTTCATGCTTTCCTGCACAAACAATCACATACTCCTACGCACAGCTCTTATTTCCAGGTGGCATTGATGTATGCTCAGCCCAGAGAGGCGTTATGTATGTGTGAGTGTGTCATTGAAGAGCTTTTTGGGTAAAGACGGATGTGGAAAAACACACAGAAGATTTCTAACTTTGTGTGTGTGTGTGTCACAGAAATGCTCGTGACCAAAGAGCTGGTGCATCAGGACCTGAGAGGGGTTAAACAAGATGCTCTAGATGACGAGTGTAAAAAAGCCGCCCGCGTTGCCCTCGACGACTACAACCGAGCTCTGGTACAGTACATGTTCATACACAGATGGAAACGCACCACCTGCTGATGAGGATGCTCAAAGCAAATTTCTTTTTTTAATTATTTATTTATTTCTCTATTTTTTTTTAAGAGTGTCCTCATGTGGGGTTTTGAAATTAGAAGTGCTAAGTGAAAATGTTAAGTGATGCGTACACACGCTTGATGGAGGAAAGGCAGCCATCATATTAGCTGCAATATGGATGATTAAACTGCCTTCATGTATGTGTGGGCCCAGTCTGCTTTAAAAGCCCTCATTTAGCTCCTCTCATTTGCCTAAATGCACTCAGCTGAATCCTCCATAGGGAGGCATATAAATCCTTCAGGTCATGGTATTTTTCATGATAATTATGTGGTTTCTCTAATAACCGCTCACATGCATGATGCACAAGCAAATACGACTGTCTGAGTGAATCTCTCAGGAGGACGTTCAGCATATGTATGACTCTTTCCCTCTGCACTAGAAGAAACCACATTGTTGAGGTTGGGTTTCCTGAAGCACCTGCTACTCTAATGATCATGGGACTGATCAAACTACATTCCCGGATCAGTGGTTAGGCTTCATCGGGTCCCTGTTCCCTACAGGCTGCGGAGCGGGTAGACAGACTGAAGGAGCAGCGCAGGAGAGAGGAGATGGAGAATCTGGCAGAGTTGTCGCACACACTGACGTCGGACATGATGACGGAGTGTGCAGCGGCAGCAGAAATAGAGGTGGAAGCAGGGCAGCCGCCGCGAGTTCTGACAGACAGATGGAAGGGGATGAGCCCTGAGCAGCTGCACACCATCCACAGGGAGAGGGAGGCCCAGCGCCTTGAGAGACAGGTACTAGAGTCATCATTACACTCACTCACACACACGCACACACACACATACACAGTACCAGGAGCACTGCTCCAAGCTCTTTGGCTCCTTAAATATCCCTACAAGACTGTGCGTCTCAAACACTATTGAAGAAAAAATCAAACCACTGCAAATTTATATTTTTTTTCTGATTTCACCGGTTATATGTATGTTTTTGGGCAAAAGTAACATTTTTTTTAATCATTCATCAATCAAGTACTGAAAACATTTCCCCAAAATTCCAAACAAAAAAATATTGTTTAGAGCATTTATTTGCAGAAAATGACAAATGGTCAAAATAACAAAAAATATATTTTCAGACCTCAAACAATGCAAAGAAGCAAGATCAAATTAATTTAAAAACAACATAATATTAATGTTTATGCTTAAGAATACTCCAGACATCAATATTTGGTGCAATAACCCTTATTTTTAATTTCAACTTTCATGCATCTTGGCATGCTCTCCATAAATCTTTACCATTGTTCTTGGGTGACTTTATTTCACTCCTGGTACCTCTTTGAGTAGAATGAGTTGTGCATGTGTTGGAATTCAGCAGACGCTGGAATGGAATGGCTGGAATACGTGATGATTTCAGAAAAAAAATGCAGGGGTCTCCTATTTTTTTTCCAGAGCTGTATATTAGTGAGCTCCCAGAACAGCATCAGTGCATGTTGGCATCTTTACTAACAGACAACATTCTGCCAAAATATATTCCCTCATTTAGTGTTTTGAAGGTGGGGGAGAGCACTTCACTTCACTTGGCTGAAGGCAATAGCATAATATTTCACATCTTTTAAATACTCATCCAACTATTCAGTCACCTGTTTTTCTCTTTTAATATCCTCAAATGATTTTACCATAAGAGGCCTAATAAAATGATCCATTAATTCAGAAGAAAGCAGAGTTGAATAAAAAAATAAACATCATTTTGTTAATTTACACCTTTGTTTCTCGGCCTCTGCAGAGACAGCGCAACGCTGAGCGGTCTCAGAAGGCAGCGTGGGATCTACAGGTCCTGAAGGCGTCCTTAGAAGCAGATGAGGAAGAGAGGAGCGCAGAAGAATTGAGGAGAGAGAAGAGGATTCAGATCAACCAGTACAACATGCGGCTGGCCAAAGAGCAGCGGGAACAGTGAGCACCACACACTCACTCACTATTCAGGCTGCAGTCAGCAAATCTATTTTGGGTGCAGGAGATTATGGTCCCATATCATAGAAAGTGAGATTCGAATAGGTTTTTGATTATAAGTTCTAGGTGTTATATATGTGCTGTCCTATGTTTCAAAAGGCTCAATCCACAGAGAAATGCATAAAGCCCATATTCAGAAAATGTGCTGTCAGCACTTCCGTGATGTTGTGATGTCACCACTACACAATCAATGCCCAGCTCTTGTTTATAGCAATTTGAAATCAGCCAATTGGATATATATGTATATGTATATATATATATATATATATATATATATATATATATATAGGAAATGTAAAACTATATTGAGATGATATTGCGTAGTTAATGTTAAATCCACAAATGTATCTGGTTAGGAATATCACACCTTAAATGAAAGCCAAGAAATGTGTATAATATGGGACCTTTAAGTACTCTAAGGTAGGACACAGGTTCAAATTCAATTCATTTTTGGTGAATTTTACTCACTGTGTGATTATTTGTGAGCGCTGTTGCCTCACAGCAAGAAGGTCGTAGGTTCAAGACCTTGGTCTGGCGACCTTTCTGCATGGAATTTGCATGTTCTCCCCGGTTTTCTCCGGCTTCCTCCCATAGTCCAAAAACATGCTGATATTAATTGGTGACTCTAAATTGCCCGTAGGTGTGAGTGTGTGAGTGAATGGTGTGTGTGTCCTGCGATAGGCTGGCAACCATCTGGGGTGTATCCCTGCCTCTTGCCCGTAAAGACTGACCGACTGATTATTTGTGTCTTTGTCTTCCCCAGTCACGAGTACCTGAGCAAGAAGCTGTACACCAATGAACCCACTAAGGCCTACTTTAATCAATTCAACACCTGCTCCCGCTGACCACCTCAAGCAGGTTGTATTCCTGAGACAATAAGAAATAAAAACTATTCATTGTTTTCACACATTCAATGTGAATTGAATCCCGATGAATCAATATGTCCTGCTTTTTTTTAAGTGACGCATGCATTGCATTGATTTATAAGCGACTTTTGACAAAAACAGCAACCCCTTTTTCAGTACAGATTGTTCCACATACTTTATTTTTCAGTCATATATCCAGTTACAGTGGTAGATTCATAATGCAGTTACAGTTATATTGGCCCCATATGTGGCACAAGTCCACCCAGCTCATGTTGTGCTAATAGTGCACCCCACACACCGATTAAAGAGGCACATCTCCACTCCGGCAGTGAAGACACTCTCTACCCCTCCATCCTCCCCTGTTTTCTCTCACCCCTCCCCTCCCACTCAGGCATTAATATTAAAACTGGTCCGATTTTGATCTCTGAAGAAGCTCCTCTAAACAAACGACTTAAACTTTTGAAAGTTTTTTTTTTTCATCTTTTGCCTATAAAAAACTGGAAAATGCAACAGTGGGAAAGTAAAGGCCGGTGTCCCCGGCTTTCCTCTCAACACATGAAAAGCAAAGAGTGAGCGGCAGTCGAGTAAGTACCTGTGTGTGTACACTCATTCCTCATTCAAAGCTAACATTTGCCCGAACAGTGACAAACACAGATATTTAGCAGCAGACAGTCAAGATAGAATATTGGCATATTTTGTGTCATCCATTGCTCCCATATGAAAATAGATTTTTTTTTAGTTTAAGTTTTATTTGTCCTGAGTGTGTCTCTATAACTGACAACAAGGAGCTTACACACACCTCCTTCAGTGCCACCAGCCTTTCTAGACATCCCGTGTACTTTACCTTTGTAAAGATTGTCAGCTGACATGTGGCTAGTGGCAAGCATTTATTTTAATAGGGAGAACTGAGCTAGCATCGTTGCATGTAGGTACTCCCTGTGGTTATGCACAAACTGGCTTGCTGCATCCTGCCTCTCATGACTGCATCCGAGCAAAAGAAAAACTCCACAAATATTCGCTTCACTGCAATGCATTGTTGGATGGTTATGGGCATAAACGCAATCCAAGCTTTTATTGTAATGTAACTACGATCACTAAATGACACTAATGTACAATTTTTGAATTTTCAAAATTTTTGAAACATTTGCAAACATCTACAGAACAATGTGGATTTTTTCTTCTTTTTTTTCCTTTTTTTAAACGTCTTTTCCTGGTCTATGAACTATTATTTTTGCGTAAAAAGCCAAATAGCACGGCAATAGTTAGTCAAAAACATCGTTGGAATTCATAGCAATAGTACAAAGAAGAAAAATTACAACTTGCAACATTTTAGAATTAAGTTAAGTGGGTTTAAGCCTGCACATTTTTCACATTTTTTTATATCAAACATGGATGGGTTCATCAAAACAATCTTTAAGGGTTGTATTTACATTCAGTGGAGAAAAAAAATCCAGGTCTTCCATAACCACTCATCCTTCCATTGCCTTGTAGCTCAGATTTAAATTTTTTTTTTAACCTGTAGCATCTGAATACAATGTCCGCCCAACCCTAAAAATAATACATTCTCTGTGTTTGATGTAAATACCTTTATTTTTGTTTGCCTCTGTTTGCCTTTATTATACATCATTTCACCTGTCTGCAATATGAACTTGCATTGATGAGTGTCTGAAAATAAAACTTGAGTGTTTGCCCACAAGACTCCCCCTCTTTTAATCTGTAAATATAAATAAATACTGCTCTTCAAACGATTAGAAATTAGCATATTAGGAGATGGACAGGTATGAAAAAAAGTGTTAATTGGAGACAACAATGTTTTAATACAGCGTAGAAAGAGACAAGGACAGATACAGAAAGCTACACATAGGTCTCGACACAAAAAATTACAGTATCATTTCCAATAATGACATTACACTTCTGGTGGGAAGGCGAGAGAGTAATGACATCAATCTGGTGCTCTATGCAGACCCAGCAGGCACAGGAACTTATAAGGAGCATGTACATATCTATAATACTGTATTATGGCTAAATAGATAGATGTAGATGCAGCTATATACACCAGATGCTACTCAGCATTTTCACAGCAAGTTCCCCTTTATGCATCCAATGTTATTAATAGTAAGAAACTTGGCTTCACTTAGTTCCAATGAAAGCATCTCCATCTATGAATTATGTCAATAAAGAGAGGTCATGAATTGCTGAGTTATTTCATAAATAATGTAAAAGAAATATGGAAAAACAAAATAGTAAATAATTAAAGTAAACAGTTTGTAAAAAAAAATATTACAAATTAAAAAAAAGTCACTGGCAATAATAATCTGAGACATCAAATGGTAGTACATAAATCGTGTTTGAAATCATATAAAATATGATAAATATCTAAGAGCTTTTACAGCAGCAGATGCTGGCTGTTCCCCCCACACAAGGCTCCACCATCATCCGCCTCTTTCTACACGCTACTCAGCTTCTCTATAGAACAAATCCCTCTGATGTGTCTCTACCTATACAACAACATTCTGCCTTCGCTTAGCTGAGAGAAAGAAAGAGAAGAAAAGGGAGAGAAATGAATGTTAGTCGTTTAGATATGTTGTAAACTACACAGATAAAGGAGGATGAGAGGGGTCAAAAGACATCTTCAGGTCAGAGAATCGCTGTTTGTCGCGTCAGTCACACTCGAAAGACATTGTCCACTACTTTGGACTAAACCAACTCCTTTGGTCAAAAATAGTCCAGTCAATCAGATGACGGCCAGGAGCATCTGAATTGTCAATATATTGATTGTGTGTTAGTCGTCAAATCTACAGATCGGCAAGTCGGCGGGGAACAGGCGCGTATGGGCACATATGTGTTGACATGTTGGTCCCTGGGGATGTGTGGGGGTTAATCGAGGATGGTGACTGAGTTGGCCATGCCGTTGGTGGCCGGGGGGGCGGTGGCGGGGTTGAGCGGGGAGTTCTCCGGCGGGCCGAGGATCGCTTCCGGGCCCTCGCTGGGTCGGCTGAACTGGCTGGCCAGAGATTCATCCATGTTGAGCTCAGTGGTTATGGCACTGCTGCCGTTGAAGTCCAGGTTGTCCTGGCTGCACAGCTTGCTCTCCTCGCACAGCGACGGCTGGCTGGCCGTGCGCTTTTCCTCAAGGTCGCTGCGGTTTAGGAAGGGAAGAGTGAATGAAAGAACGAGAATGCACAGAAGAGGTGAAATGTAAAAAAATAAATAAATAAATAGAATAAATGCAACTAGGATTTTCTTTTTTTCAAAATGCATCCCCTAAAATATTCCATTGTGCAACCTTAGACGCATACATTACACTATGATTATAGCAAAAGTTAAAAGGTAAGTCAGTAGGTAGGTAAAGCATTGGCAGGGGATAATAAATCAATGGGTTTGGAATAGCGAAAACGCATCAAAGCATACCTTTCTAGAGATCTGCAAAGCAGGGCCAGGCAGTAGGGAGAAGAGTGAACAACGGAAGGAACAGAAAGGGTTAGGGAAAAGCAAACAGTGCTGAGGGAGTGTTAGCAGATAGAAGTTTAATGATCTGTAGGAACATAACGGAACACTCCGAGACATGGTGCGCTTTCAAATGACAAACCTATACTCTCCAAAGGTTTCGTCCTTCATCGGCCGTGCTTCCGAGTCCATTGGCCCCTCTTCTTTATCTTTCACTGAGAAGGTGAGAGATTATCGGATTTCAATATCACAAAGATCTCAAGCATGTTTCTCCCTAAACCCCCATTTGAGACATTGATAATGACATTCTACCAGACAGACAGTGAGATAACAATGATACGCTCTAAACATGTTTCAGCATGTGGTGCAAAAGCATTTGGACCATTCATAGACGTTATCTGTTTATTTCTGTGGTTTAAAAGTCGACTGACTTTCAGCATATTAACTACTACAATTACCATTCCAAACACCATAATTATGAATTGTTCAGAAATACAATGCCAGTGGGTATGGTCGGATTTATTATTCAATTAGTCCTTGCTTTTAGCACAGACGATTAAATCTGATTTAAAAGTAGAAACACTTGTTTTCCCTCTCCCTGTGGAAAGGGATGAAAACCTGGAGCTTTTCTCCGACCAGTCAGAATGTGGCCTGCAGGTTGCAGTTACTCTCGTGGTTTGTGATTATTATTTCATGGTTTCTTTCAGGGCAGAATCTCTTCCTTACTATCACAGTACCGAGTAGCACAGTAGATGCAGGTCTGTTTCACTGCGGGTTTGATGCGAAGCCTGCGAGAGAGAAGGTTGGCCAAGTGAAAACTCGCCAGTTATTTGGAGTTAGAGCCACTGAATTGATCACAAGGAGCTGTTTATAGAGTTTTTTTGAACATGGGGCAATCTTATTTTACAGTCTTCTTTCCAGTAATCTCCTTTAGAGCCGTGCATTCCTGGAACTGCTTGGCTTCCCTTTGCTCTGAAGTGTCATTTTCATTGTCAGGGAGCTTTATGGCTCCAGACTGTCCAGTGTTACGCACAATGCCTTGTGACCTTAAAAGGACATGGAACCGCTTGTCTAACACTGGTTTATTCTCACAGGCAACATTGTAACCAGGCTGATTCTTACAGTGCAATATCTCTCTCTACATAATGCAGGAAATCTCTGTCTCTGTCTTTCTGTTTCTTCATCTCGCCAACTGTTCATCCGTACAAGTTCACACTTAGCGGGTGTATTTCTGGGGACGCAAGTAATTGCTGTGTCCAGCGTTGAATGTGGGCTCATTATAAAGCAATGAATTATTAAGCATTATTAAATATTGACGGAGCATTTCCATTTCAAGTGCGACACAGCTTTTCTGGCAGAATTCATGCCCGCTGTGCCAGTAAAAGTTTAAGCAGTCAGGCCAGTCAACTGTACTTCCCCCTCTCTGTTCCGTACTTTCTGGCTTTGCAGAAAAAATATAGATGATTCTACATTTATACACCACTACCGTTCCAGTGTATAACATTTTTTTATTTGGCATATCTGTGGCATACAAATCCATCACTAAAGAAAAACCCAATGGGAACTTCACTTTCACTTGTAGGCTAAGGATTATGTGATGTTATTTTTACTTTTTGGGTCCTTTGATCTACTGGCCAGTGGGGAAACAAATAAATAAAATTATTTTGGATGCACATTTTTTTTTTTAAATAGTTCATAGTTACATATTTCATTTTTAATTGAAGCCCTCATTACATTTGATATGAGAAAATAATATTTATTTACTAATAGAGTCCTTTTTATATATAATCTATGTCCAATATAATTCACTTCTTTTATGTTGTTGGTTATAATCATTGTCTCCTTACATCAACTACATTCATTTTCAAATGCATTTTATGAATTGAAGCAGCAATGTCAAGCAATTGGCCTGGTTCTGAATAGGAATGTTTTAATCGGGCGCTATACTAGTCATCACTGACAAATGCTTATAACTCCTCATGGTGGTCAGACCTCAGTCTATGAGTCAAACTTGCCTGAATACTTCCCCCCTTTACTCCTCTTGATGAAGCAGAGGATGAGCAGTGTCAGCAGCAGCAGCACGATGGCGCTCACGAGTCCAATGAACCAACCCTGTGTTGCGAAGCTTGACTGCACCACTGTCATAGGGGAACCTTAAGGGGAGATAGAAGAGGGATGTGCAAAGAATAATAATTAAAAAAAAAACAAGGAGAGATGAGATAAAAGAGGCAGTAGAATCTAGAGCATTCTGACTGGGCAGCATTTCACTAGAATACAGCATAATACACCAAACAAACACAAGTAGTGAATCAGTTCGTATGACTAACCAAGCTCTCTTTTCAAAAGTGTTTGAAAACACGTCACAGGCTGTTCGAGACGTTCTCTGCCGGATCGGGGTTTATATTTAGAAGTGGGAAGCCCAGAGGAGTGGCAGAGAAGATGAGAGAAATACAGATGCATGAAGACAGACTATATTCACCTGTTCCCTCAGTCTCGATTTCAGTCTCCCAGATGGTGGTGTTGCTGTAGGTGACGCGTATGCGATACTGAGAGCCAGGAGTCAGGCCCTGGAGCTGGTAAAAAGACTGAGAGGAGTTCACCTTTTCTATCTTCTTCCAGTTACTGCCACCTGCAGAGACATAACGCAAACCTTGCGTGAATTCTTTCCGTCGTTCAGGAAAGTGAACTTATTATTCCACCTATTATTGTAGGTATTCTACCATTTTTGTTGAGGTAGTGGATCTGGAAGTTAACGTTCCTGTGCCTTTTCTTGGCCACCCAGCTGAAGTTAACTGCGTTTTCCCCCGCAGACAGGCTGATGTTGGCGGGGGGAGCTGAAACACATTCAGACGGAGGAATGACATTTGTGATATAGTATAATCCGATCCTGTCTGTGCCACGGAAAAAACGTGGCCAATCGGCGTCGTACCTCCGTTCAGTGTGGTGGCACCCTCCCTCACTATGGGCTCCCCGTCCCCAGCAGCGGTGCGACCCCTCAGGTAGAAGCGGTAGTGGCTGTGTCGGTCCAGGTTCTTTAAGGTGAGGTGGGTGACCGCGGAGTCGTCTATAATCTCTACCTGCATGGGGCTGTCGTCGCTCTCCACAACTGACCGCAGCACAGACGTAAAAAACATTCAATCAAGCAATCACATTGTTAAGGATGACATGAGACTGACTGATGAGCATCACCAGCAGGTCACACTTCTGACATTTCTCCTGTGCTATTGATTTTTTTCCTGGAAACGTACCACGTGGTGTCCAATACGGATGCGCCATAGAAGCACTTATTAAACAGAAGAATTTATGTGTTGGGTGTCAGTAAGTCTGATGGATGAGCACGAAATGCGAACAAGACTCACCCTGTTGATACTGGAGTAGATATCCTATCAGGACGCCATTTGGCAGAGCAGGTGGCGTCCAGTGGAGGGTCATTTCTGTCTCTGATGGGCTGTCCAGCATCAGGGACGAAGGAGAACCAGGAACTAGCGGCGACAAACAGGCCTGATTAAAATGCATTGAGCTTCACCTACTTTCCCTGACACCTTGACTGTTCAATAATATCAATCACTGCATCAGTTCCATCCCTCACCGTCAACTCTATAGTAATTCACTCCCTCCCATCCGCCCATCGTGTTTCGTCTTTGTCTCTCCCCATTCATCATTACGCCACCCCTCCCACTTTATCCATACCCTTTCCCATTTAAACCTTGCTGCCGCCCTCCCCCTCCTTCGCCTCTCCCCCGTCTACCCCGCTTTGTTCCACCCTTTCTCACCTCCCTCGTCAGTCGTAATGGACATCGTCTCAGAGAGGGGTCCGTCTCCTTTGCTGTTGTACACGCAGACGGCCAGGTCATAGTGGGAGAACGGCTTAAGGTTACCGATCACCTTCCTCTCCTCATTGGCCCCAGTTTTCACCACTATGGTGGGCTCTAACTCTTTGGCCCTCCGGCCGCGATGACCCCTGTAGCCTTTCCTCGTCAAGTGGATCTGGGGCCAGAAATAGAGAAAATATCAACTTGTGTTTTTCCAAACATTTTATACATTTCTCATATCAAATTCAGCAAATGTCTGTTTGAGAGCTGTCGTCACATCTGAAGGGATATTTGCTTATAGCAGTATTAAAACTTCATAAAGGACTGCTACATGGAACAGGAACACGCATTACAGACGCAAGTGAGAGGAAAGGAAAGCAGTGTGATGTATTTGAAGGTGAGATCATTTAAAATCTTCACAACCTTGAAACCTAGATCTCTGAAGCCTTTGCCTGCTTTAGATCTGGCTGCGTGTGCTGTAAACTCAAAATATGAACTATTCATGAGGACACAGGCTGAATATGTTGGCCAAACAACAGAGGAGCTACAGGATCAGTACCTTGTAGCCCAGCAGGTGTCCCCTGACTGTCTCTCTGTCCACAGCTGCCCAGGTCACCCTGATGGCAGTGCTGTTTAGGATTGCAACACCCACATCCATAGGAGCATCCAATGGAACTGAGAGACAATGACACACAGGAGGGTGAAGAAAAGCCCGTTGCTGAATAACCACTTAGCAACAAATTTTAAAATATTCTATTTTACCGTCCTCTCCTGAGAAACCGATGACAGGGTCTGGCTCAGGTCCTTCCCCTTTTGCATTAACAGACTGCACTTTGATCTCAAAGGCGGAAAAGTTGCCAACGTCACTGATGACAAATGGCGGCGCGTCTGTGTAGTTGGTGTGCCAGTTGGGTCCACTGCCCACCACTCGCCTCCACAGCACCCGATACTTGAAGTCCGGCCCATTGAAGTTACGCCTATCCATTTCCTGTAGTGACAGGAACAGAAGTGGTTGAGCCACAAAACCTTTTTTAAAATGTGTTTTACCATTTTGCTTCAGATAATTGTGCATTGAGTCAGCAGGCGTACCTCCCAGGCGATGACGAGAGTGTCTGGGTCTGTGGACTCGCTCCTAACATCTTCAGGGTTATTGTCGGGAACTGTGATTGGGGGAAAAAAATCAGCGTTTACTGTCACAATGACAACTTGTAATTACAAAAAAAGGATATGCCATGATCCTAACCTTCAGCAGGTGTGTTGTGGATTTCTGACAAATTGCTGGGATTGCTCGTGCCCACATCATTGATGGCAATAACCCGGAAACGATAGGACATATAGGGCCACAGGGGGAGGCTGGTGCGCTCCTGGTTTCCTAGTACTCTTTTCAGCTCTTCTAAACCCCTCTCCTTTGAGCCTTGGTCCTCAAATGCAATCACATACTCTGCAGAGCCAAGAGAGATAGAGTCAAGGAGTGATGGGAGAGAGACGGGAGGGAGCAGTGACAGAGTGATATATATATATATATATATATATATATATATATATATATATAGTGTCTTCACTTGGTGACACTACTGAAAAAGCTATGAAAAATGCTACTTTCAGTAAAACACAAAAATCACAAAGAATGTACCAATATTAAAGCTGTTATGCCGTTACATACTGTATGTATCTGAAGAAAAACAGGGCAAATGGTGTGCAAGAGTGCAATTGTCAGCATGCGTGTATGAGTGTGTTTGTCTAAACCTAGCACAGCGCTGTTGTGGTCATCTCCAGGAGTCCAGCTGAGGGTGACTGAGCGATGCTTAGCGTCACTGATCTGGAGGTGGGTAGGAGGATCTGGGCGATCTGAGGGAGACAGCAATGATCTCATTAGCACAACCACTGTTTATGAGCAAAAGTGTTTTTTGATGAGACAGTATATGTTCAATGATGTTACCATATAAAGTGAGGGTGCCACTGGCTTCAGCCATGTCCAGCTTCGTGATGACCTGACACGTGTAGACACCTTCATCTTCCGTTTCCGCGTTAGCTATAATCAAGTCTGGTCCATCGAATGTGTATCTGAGGAAATACAGTCTTCGTATTATCCTGATTTATCAACTCTCTTTATTCATTAGTATTATCATGTTGTTTGTTTTTGTCAAACAGATAAAATTCTAAAACATAATAAAAAAAAAATACATGTATGGGCCCTATTTATAAGATGTAAATGCATGGCCCTAGCATGAGTGCAGTTTTGGGCCACTGTCAAAGTCATGTTGCTATTTAAAGGACGGCAGACGGCATGGCAGAAGGTGCTAGGGGAAAACGCATGGTGCAGAGGGGTTGTCTTAAGTTTCATAATTATTCATAGGTGTGTTTTGTATGTAACATCAACTCAGCCAATCAGTGTCATTTCCCATCCCCTTTAAAACCCAGGTCAGGCTTGGATGCTCCATGTTTCCATATAGCAATATCTAGAGGCAGATTGCCAAAAAGTAATTCAATTAAATTAATAGATTGAAGTGACTGAACATTATTTTGAATGAGGGGTCAAAGGACGATTATACATTGCTCCTACACAAGAAAAAAAAACTGTGAAATAATCTAATCTTTCTAATCTAATATAATCTTTTGCCCCCAACAAAAAATGGACAAAACAACAACATTGATAAAAGAGTCACTCCTGTCAGTATTTGCTAAGATTATCCTCTTTACTGTCAATTATGTTACACTTAAATCTTTATCCTTACTTTTCATCACTGTGGGACTCAAACAGTTTCTGATCGTTCTTTCTCCACTGAATGAGTGCGAGGCCCATTTTGGGGTCAACTCTGGCCAGACAGGTGAAGATCGCTGTGTTTCCAGGCTGCACCTTCAGAGCCTGTGGAGGTGACAGGATCACTGTCCTGTCTGGAAGAGAAAGCAAGAAGTCATAGGATGTTGAGACATGTGGCATGAAGCACAAATTACATCACTGCTAAGAGACAGCAAGAGAAAAACATATTAAAAGCTGGGCTGTCTTGATTCCTACAAGGTGAAGCAGAAACTTACGAGAGGCTGGCAACTGATACATTTCATTGTTTTTATTTCTACAAAGAGTGCACAGTGTGTGTGTGTGCGTGTGTGTGTGTGTCTTACTCACTGAGCACTTCAAGCTCTGCACTGACTGACAAGTTGGTGTTCTGCACAGTGCAGGTGTAGAAGCCCTCATCATCATGGGTGACATTAGCAATCTCAATCCCTCCGTTGGTCAGTGGGTTAACTCTGGGATCTGCCAGGAGCCAGGGGTTGCTGTCGCTCTGCCTGGAAAAGACACATATGCACCCCAAAATACATATTAGAAACCTTGCAAACAGACAGAAATAAACTTCAGCCTCTGCAGTGGCTGATGTATCCACCGTTTTAATTGCAACTTTTTGCAGTGGTAACATTCACAATCACAACCCAGATCAAGCTATTTTTGGCTCTGAATTTATGCATATAAATAGCTATCTATGCAATAATATTATCTCTGTGAAATGAAAATCTCTCAGAAAACAAACTAGAGTAACATTACAACACGACGGTAGATTTGGATGCTCAAGTGCCTCACCAAATGATTTTAGGTTTAGGAGAGCCAAAACTTTCACACTCCAGTAAAGCTTTCTGGCCTTCTGTAAATCTGTATGTAATGCCATGCTCTGTGAGGATCTGGGGCGGCAGCTCTGCAACAAAACGCAAAGAGAAATGAGATACGGATGCGCACACACACACACACACACACACACACACACACACACACACACACACACACACACACACACACACATAGACTCAGTCCATAGTTCAGACAGCCCATCTCAAGTTGCCACTCCACTCACATACCATACTCCTCTTACTGTAACATATATCAAACAGTGTACAACTGAAGTTGTTAGTGTCTGCTTGTTTTGTTCAATCTTGGTGCAGCATTTGACACAATTTATCATTCATCAGATATTGCAGAGACTAGAACATTAAGATGGTTTAAATTGATTTTAGACAGAAATCAACAGGATTCTGTGCTTGGAACAATACTATTCGCCTTATGTGTGCTTTCTTAAGATAATATTATTAGGAAACACTCCATACATTTGCTGATGATACCCAATTGTATTTATCAATGAAGACAGATGAAGCCACAGTTAACAAAACTTTAACCATTCCTTAAGGACATAAAAACTAGGATGACCTGCAATGTTCTGCTACTACCCTTGTGCTTGGCCCTAACCACCTCAGAAATCTTAGAATAGCCGAGAAGATCTAAAAACAGACCTAATATGGGAGGCCACAGTAGGGTGAGGACATGTTCAATATTATAAAATTCAAGACTGTGTTTAAGGTCATACACAAACTCTGGACTTTAACAAGACAGCTCCTTTGTTCTATTCCTTGTTGAATTGCAATAAAGTAACAAGTGGACCAAGGTCAGTGCCATAAAGTACACCTTGTAAGGCGGAGGGGCCCCACATACCAAAACGCAGTCCTTATCAGTGGATATAACTCCCTATTCTTACAGAGAGGGGAGGTTTTGTTCAATTTGACCTTGTAATCTGACATTGTTATGAATGATTTAGCACTGCTCGTAAGGATTGTGGCTCATTGTCAATAAATAATAATAAACATCAGCATATAAAACCAGTTTTTATGACATGTCATGTTACAACAATACGTTCCATGCTCGAGTGTTTCTACGAACTTCTGTCCTAATGCTGATACCGCATTAGGACTGCCTAGCTCCTTGTCCAACAGAATATTGCATGAATTGCAGCATTGCCAGGTGACAGCATTTTAGATACTGCAATATGTAAAATTAATTTCAAGTTATCTGCTGCAAATCTTTGTTTAATGAAGTCTGATTGATCGATACAGTTTCATGTCTCTGGATGAACTTGAACCTACATTCCTATCCATTTTTATTTTTGTTAAACCAAACATTAATGCTGTACATTCTACTTTTTATAATAATCTACTCCACGTCAGCAGGCCGTCTGAACTCTGTATAGTAACTAATATTTATGGCTCACCAATGACGTAGACGTTGGTGTTGGTGAGGATGGTCCCATGCTTGTTGGTGGCCCGGCACTGGTAGATTGCAGTGTCTCCAAAGTTGACATCATTCAGGATCAGAGATCCACCTGCTGTCAGAGTACGTCTGGAGTCCTTATCAATTGCTGTTAAAAAGCACATACATATGGTCAGCACAAGCACAGGAACTGGTGAGGTGAGGTATGCGCAGGATGGTGTGTGATCAGACCTGAGAGAGGGATCCCGTTGATGGTCCAGATGATGGTAGGATAGGGGATGCCATCCGCCTGGCAGTCTAGCCGGACATTCTCACCTGGGGCATATAGCTGACTGACTGGCTCTTTGGTCCAGTAGGGAGCCGCTACATGCGAAAGAATATATTGATCACAAACAATACAAGCAAAACATTACATTCTTAAGTTACACTGTTGGAAGCCTTTACACAAGACAGCGCTCAGTAAAACTGACCGGCTGAGACCGATGGGTTACACCCTATAAGTGTGAAAATCTCTAAAATGAAACAAACAATGACCATTGTGTTTTATTTTATACTTAAAAGGGCACTCTGTCAATTTTATAAGTCAAAGTCTGTTTTCTAGTCACAGGGTGTACTGCTCAGCTTGTGACAGTTGCATAATGTCATCTGTTGGCCTGAAGGAGCTTTGTCAACTCTGACAAAAATGATTCAGTTGAGTAAGACATGCTGGCTCAGACTTAAAGAAGCAACTTTTAATAGAAATTAAGGACATGGAGTTTGACAGACTCAGACATTTACCTGGCAGAGAGGATCTAAGGAATGATGCTATTGAGTTGCATTTTGAGTTAGAACTCAACTACAGACTTACTACAGACTTAATGTCAGGATATGCCTTTGCATGTTTATTTTAAACAGTTTGCTTCATCTGGCCCTTGCTAATGCCCGAACATGAATGCACTTTTGCTTGAAAACACTTTAGCATATATACATCTGTCTGGATGTGTGGCTACAAAACGTCTATATGAAATTTCTTAGAATTTTTTTTTTCCTACATGAGTCTGTGTGACGTACCTTCCACAGTCACACTGTAAGTGTGTGAAGCCTTTCCTTGAGAGTTCTCAGCTATACACTGATACTCGCCGCTGTCGCTCTCTGAGATATTACTGAAGCGAAGGCGGCGGTCAAACATGTCTTTGGTGGTCCGAGACTCCGACAGCTCGCCGTCTTTCCTGAGCCACGACACTTTGGGGGTTGGACTGGAGAAGAGAAGAGAGGAAGGAGTTTAGCAGAAGAAGGGAAGAAAGCCGACGGCAAGAAGCAGAGTTGGCAGGAGGCAGCAAAGGATAAGTTATGGAATGAGGAATGTAGGGTGTTACCGGTAGGTGGAGAGAATGATGGATGTGAGACAGTTAAGATTGATTAAAAGGAGGGGCTTGACTTTTCTGATTGATGGGGGCAGAAACACACACATTCTCAAACACGGACACTCACAGGCCTTGGACGATGCATTCGAGCTCTACGGTCTGGCCCCTGAGGGCGTGGTAATTGCTGTGGCCTCCAGTAGGTTTCATCATGTGGGGCCTCCTGTTCCGCAGTACTGAGTTGGCTGAAGGAGGAGAGGGAGAAACACAAAGCAGGAAAGAAAGATTCATACATATGTATAGGTAATTTTCAGATTGCCCTGCTGCTGACACAGCAGACACTTTAGACACATACATATGCAGGGTGTGGAATCACATGGAGAAGATTTTACCATCCTAACAACACATCATTGAACAGATTTTCTACACAAACACACACACACACACACATACGCGCACACACAGGTCTTGTGTTAACACGTGTTCATGTCTCTGACCCCTAGTTGGGCCACAGATGCTGGCAGCCACATCTCAGTGTGAGTTGCATCTCATTACCACTGGACTGAGGAGGTGATGGGACCCCTGCTGTTTCTGGGACCATCCATTTGATACGGTCACTGCTTTGGTCAGCACAATACTCCACTCCATGGACGTGCGTTGACTTTGGTTTAAGAATTTGGGCCTTAGCGGTTCCTGAAAAATGCTATTCTGCATAGTCTGTGTGCCAATATCAACTGATTTCCCCAAAGAGTACATAATGGGAACAAGCAAAGAGACTGGTATTTATGTAGTTTTATGGTCACTTAGTTTACTGCTGAGCTGGGAAAGTTCATTTCACATCATCACCATCTGGGTGTGTGATATTGGGTAGATCGCTCTTGGTTTGCATTTAAGGAAAATCACTGCCCATCTTTACAGGCTGTCTTTTATAATCAATAATGTACAACAAAAACATATGTATTTGGTTTTGTTTTTTTTTAATTATTTGTTAGGTAACAAAAGAGAGGAGAAACACAGCCAGAGACAAAGTATACACTAAGTAGACACTGTATATGGGTGCACATTTTAAACCAATTGACTAGTCTAAACTTATTTTTACCCAGATAACCCAATTCTGTTCATTGGAACTATTTAAGCCCCCCACCAAACAAAAAACTGTTGGCAATGTGTTTGATAAGTTGTTTCTGGAAAGATATGTTGCTGCTGATATGTTTAAAATGTAATTTACCATGAGCACAGTTAAAATTCCATTCACCTTACTTTAACTGATTATCATTATAAAAGTACATAACAGCAATAATTAAATTAGCTGATTATACTATGAAGTTTCTCACCACCTCATAAAGTATGCACATACACTTTTAAAAGAACGAACATTGGCAAATTGACCGGAAAACCAATAGTAGTCCAATAGTGTGACTGTTGGACTGTCCAAACCCCCCAACGCACTAATAGTAAGTGGGGGGTTTTGGAGAGGAAAGATTGCGTTATTTAACATATACAGCAGTTTGTGTCCTATGAGGCTACCATACTGTTTTCTGTGTCAGTAGCAAAACTCACAGGGGTTGACGGTCAGAGTGATGGGTTCCTTTGCGAGAATAGTGCGTGTCGCAAGGTACTGAACATTGCAGGTGTAGTCATTCCTGCTGTCCTCAGTGGTCAAATGGGCAAAGTATAGGTTGCCATCCTTCCCCACCACCACCCGCTCACTCAGCTGGATATGTAATAGCCCTGTAAAGACAGGGAAGATTAGAAACAGAATGAGAGAAACAGAAAAGCTTAACAACAGAATGAAGTAGTATGAGGAAATTGAGGAGATGCAACAGGATGAGAGAAAAAAAAAAAAAAAACAACAGTTTAACAGTTGAAGATTAGCAATAAGAATAGATTCTGCTTAGCCTACAAAGGGTGATGAAGACATTCAAAGAACAATACAGAGATAAATGTACTAAAGAATATTCTAGGCAGAGAGAAAGAGAAAAAATAATATGCTTTCAGAAATAAATATCAACTGACATATAATGTGATAGAAGCAGGCTACAAAAGGATGGAAAAGAGGCAAGAAGGGCTATAATTGAAGTAGAGATGGAGGGATAATGTACTCACTCCAGTCCATCCAGTGAATGATAGGCTCCATAGAGCTCTGTGGGGGATTACACTTCAGAATAATACTGGTGCCTTCTTCAGCCTTCAGCTGAATCTTTTTTTCTTTCTGCTGGGACGGGGGAACTAAAGGAAAGCAAGTAGAGACAAAAACATACGCATAAGTTTGAGTAGATAAATTCTGTGAATGTACACAACCACTTGTACGCACGTTTGCTCTGTCTTGTTACCTGAGACAAGCCGCATCACAACTTAAAGTCGACTTAAACACAGAGCACAGCGGTTAAGGAGCTTTATTAATAAATTCTCCATTCGAGGAACTTCAAGGTGAAGAAGACGCCAGATCATGTCTTTTCTTGTCAAAGAAGAACGGCCTGATTTGTGAGTCATACGTGTTTGCTTCTCCCAGCTCCTCCCTCCCCTCTGCCCATTGTTCATAACCCCACAGGAGCTACCGAAGAGTGCTTCACATGACATCAACTCAAGAGCGTTTCTGGGGAAACCGTTGTCAGGGAAACTGTGAAGGAAGGAGGTTGCCCAGGAGAGGGCCAGTCACACAGGTGGATGGATACGCAGAGGTGCTCTTTTACTTTTGCCCGGGGGTCTGTGTGAATGTTTGCGCTTGTGTGAGCATGTGTTCATGAGTATTGTGCTGATTACCATGTTATCGAATATAATTACTTTCTGGGTGGTGGTACTCTGAGATCTCAGCATGCGCCACCATCTGCAAACGACTGGGTGCTGTATAAAGCAGGGCGAGGAAATAAGGTTTATATGCTGGCTCTGCTCACAGCTTTGTAAATCACTCTGTTATTGCTGGTAAAAACAACAACTCAGGTCGCTTTCAAATCTGCTGGAGGGCATTTAGCGCTAACACTGGAACTGACATTTACCAGAGGCATGCAGTGCTGTTAATGTGATGCAGTGTGTAAAAACATATCAGAGGTTGTTTGATTTGTCAGATACAAATCTGTAAAAAAAATGGCTACATTTGAATAATATAGTTATTAACTATCCTCAGAATTTGGTGTATTTCAATAACTTCTCACTGGTTGTGTTAGGTGTATCAGTCGTGAGTGTTCTCTTACCATCCATGGTGAGTAAGGCCTCATTGGACACGGCTGTCCCCAGTTCATTGGATGCGTAGCATACGTATTTGCCTTGGTACTGCTTCAGGGTGTCCATAGTATTACTGAGTGTGTAGAACGCAAATGAGCCAGAATCTTTAGAAACCTTCAGCTCCGGGTCACTGCTTGGATCAAACTCCTCTCCATCCTTGGTCCATTGGAAACTTGAACACAGAATAAGTTGATCAGTGACACTGAAGGCATGAATGTTCATTCAAATATCAATCGGTCATGCTACGGTTTTATTGGTCCCAGACTCTTATGGAAGATGATGTTTGCAATTTTTCTCAGTCACTTTGGTGCATTTGCCACATCACCATTAACATTTGCACGAGAGTTAGTTCAACCTCCACAACATTTAGTCATTTGTCCACATCATAGTGGCAGTTCAATTCTTAACAAATTCCAAAAGCTTTTGAACATGCCTGTTTGATAACATTATCATTATGTTATTATCGAATTATTATCAGATTATTATCTTATGTCATGTCAATTAAATGGACTATATTTGTGGATGATGAATAGTTATTCCCTATAAAACTAATTGTCTTCATGTCATTGTTTGTGTCATTACATACAAAAATGTTGAACTAGTTGTCACAATCTGTCAACCAAATTCTATACATTTAAAAAAAAGGGCTCTAAACATGTCTCCTGGATTGAACAATTTTTCTCAGGTGAACCTCACTGATGATAAGAGGTCTGTGAAGCATCAGTTGTTGGATGTGCATGAATGATGTACAATACTGTGTATGTTGCATGTTCATTTCCAATATGTCCTATAATATTTATATATATTTAATATAGTTGTGCAGCTCTTCCCAATGGGATTTTATGCCAGTGGTAAATAAGGCTATATTATTTCTTTTGCACAATGCTATGGACAAATTAGAATTGCAAAGTGCATATGCGGTAAAAGTGTGAAACATACATATTCAGTGGCACTTGCACTCATTTACCACACTAAATACAGTAATGTGTAACTTTACTGTAGTTTTCAAATGGCTGTATGAATAGTGCTGTCTTGGGCAATTCAGGTAGTGTCACAAAGATGTGACTTTTTTGCATTGGAAGACACTTACAGAGTAAACTGTCATAATGAGAACAGATGACAGAGCAATTTGACTATCTTGTTCATAAACACCAGTGTCAGGACTTTTCATTTTGATGACAGTGACACTTTCTTTGACATGAATGCTTGCTTTTCAGGAATGAACTATCCATTTTGAGCAAGTGACACACTGCAGGTTATCAATTAGGTTTTGCTGTTGTATTAGTTGTTTTGAGATGCATTAATGCAAATGCATTAACTGCAAATAGTGATAGTGAGAAATGCACCAAAGGGAATAAGAAAAACTGTAATTAGGCCGTAATGTCATAACGACCAAGTAAACTGATTTGAATCAAAGAAATAAATTAGCATAAACACACAGAAAGCTTTTTATAGTGACATGTTAAAGAGCAAGCCTCACACAACTCCTGTCGTTGTTCCCCTTCTTTTGTTACACATTTTCTTACAATCATACATGACGCACTTTGTAAAAGTTGAAAGCAAGACACTTGTATTTGACATTATTGTGTAATCAGACAAAGGCCATCTTCTTCCTCCCATAAACAAAACACAGGCCATTTCTCAGTGTGGCTGAATCTGCTGTCATGGTCTTAGCCTATAAACAACATTCTTTCTCCATCAGAGGCTTATGTGCTCAGCACTTTGAAGAATGTATTAATGTGTAACATTTGATATATTGTACTTATAATATCATAAAAACATAATGCTTATGAATATAGCATAACTTGCTGCAGACTTAATTATTTATGCACATTCTCTATGACAGTCAGTTTTGACACACGAGACGATGCCCTGTCATGAGATGCCCTTACATGTCGCTGAATTTGAGGACACGAATGAATTGCTGCAAAATTGACACTAAGTGCCCCGATGGGACTCATAAGCTTGTGCTGTGTAATTGCGACATTCATCTTTTATTTGGCGATCGGTGCAGTTTTTTTTCACTTCAGAGCAGCTAAGACACTGTGAAAAGATTGCTCGGGGGTTTAATGACATTTATCCCTTGTTGATATGAGAAATCTGACTGGGACAAGCTGTGCTCTCATGTAATACTAATATGTAGCTGTCAGCTGAACAGGGAGAGGGAAGGTCGCCGTTCTCTTTTGTCTAAACAGTGGCGACGAGCCTCCGTGATTAATATGGGGTCATTGGACGATTGGTTTCTACATGCACGCATGTGTTTGTGTGTGTTTGTGTGTGTGTCTGCTGACTAACATCGGTGAAGGGTTTCCAGACGCTTCGCAGTTCATGACAAGGTCTTCAACGCTAAAGACAGTGACAGACTCTGGCTGTATGAGGATCATTGGAGGCGTCTTGACTGCAAAAATCAAAAAAATAGTGTAAGTTAATGCTCACATACACATTTGATGCCCACATGATTTCAAAAAGATATAGAGACATGCACACATTTGGAATTGCACTGCATTCTTTATCCTGCTACATTCACATGACCTGCTTTTATTCTGCATGCTGCTGTAATATCTCCTGCTATGACACATATTACCCCAATGTAAAACACATATCCCTACGGCCGTTGTTAATACCTTAGCAAACAGCACAGAATAACCGCAGACACCACTCATTTTCATACTTTAACAGCTGTCGATAGGCAGTCAACATCACTTTAAAAAAAAGGCCCCCCAGAGGAAGAAATTAAATGTAGAATGAGGGAAAGAGGGAGCACAAGAGGGCAGGCAGAGAAAATGGGTTGGGATGAGAAGAAAATTGATACAGCATAATGTAAATTCATGTGTAAGAGATATATGGCACAGAGCCTGAGAGACAGGGAGAAGGAGGGATCGAGTCTGGGAGCCTTGGGGAAATGAAGCAAGGATTTTAAAGGAAGAAAGTAATAGCCATCAGAAGAGGTTTCTCTTTCTCTGTACAGTCTATAACAGCCGTAAAGCAATGTCTCTAAACAGTCTCATAAAAACCAATATGCTGGGATACTGTATTCAGCTATGTTTGATTCTTCTGCATGTTTCATGGCAGATCAAGTTATATTTTTTATGTTCTGCTCTACTTATAGACAGAAATGTTATTCTCCCCCCCCTCGCATAGCTTCAGGAACTATACACATAGGCTGCTTGTAGTGGAATACAGGTCACAGCTTCATACTTGTTAGTGGAGTATTTAGAGACAGAATCCAAGCAGGAGATGAATTTACATTGTGTAGGTAAAGGAGGACACAGAGGATGGAGTCGAGGGGGGGGGCTGATGGATGAGTAAAAGGTGATGTAGATGGAGAGCTGAGTGAATAGAAGTGGGATAAAAAGAAAACACATAGAGATTGAACAGAAAAAGGGTGACAGGCAGCAGAGGATGTAAAAAAACAAACAAGGCAAAGGTTCACAGAAATTCAGAGAGAGAGAGAGATAGGGAGAGTGAGGGAATGTAATGAAAGAATTCCCACTGATATAGGAAATAAGCCCATTTCCTCAGCTGATCAAATTGAAGTTTGGGCTGGAGGCCGTGTTCCATTATTGGCAGGGGAGGAGGAGGAGGAGGAGGAGGAGAGGAGTCGATGCTTAGTGCTTTAACTCTTCTTTATTTCCCTGTGTCTTTGATCTGACAGCCCTGCTGCCTCCTTACAGTCAGGCGGCTCCTTCCTCCTCCTCGTTCCTATAGGGATACTCCCCTATTGGGAGCTGCCGATGCGAAAAACACACGTACATGCGGTAAGAAACACACACACACACGCCCTCACGTACAAACACACTCATCTCCCCGGCTGCGCGGATGATAAAACACACACTGAAACAGACACATAAACACAGACACAAATGCGGGCATAACGCTGCAGGCACACGCCAACGTGTGCAGCAACGGGGTACTGGCTGGAAAATACCTCCCTGGTAATGACAGTAGGTACAATAGCCCATGCCAGCACCTGCATTAGCAAGACAGATATGTCAATAAAGGTAAAAGCACTTACAATCACTTTGGTGGTCTGTTAGTCCACAGTGATGGCCAGATAAGAGGCAATGTGAGAAAAAAACATTTTAGTTCAGTGCACAAGAAGGAGAAAGAGAATGTTAATAGATAGTTAGTTAGATAGATAGATTTCATTGGTAATTGAACAACAATTATGATACATGCACGATTTACCCCTGTATTGTCACCTGTAATAAAACATAGCTTTTAACCCCGGCCTCCTTGACACAAATTCTAACACATCTCCTTTATTGATCACTGCCCGTATGGCTCTTATTGACATGGCAGAGGCTCGCTAATTGAAAGGCCGGGTGGACACCTTGACCTTTTTACATCTTTGACCTATTTCTCCTCCTCCCTACTCCTCATCATCCTCCCTTCATTCTGTTCGGCCCCCTCACCTCTGTGTCACCCGGCCCCTTTGGGAATTAGAGTGGGATATTTACTGCATTTCATCAACATTTACAGGACGTGTGCATGCGTGTGTGCACATCCGAGTGCCTGGCTGCATGCACACTTGTATTTAAATCCATGTGGGTGCAAGCAGGCCTAGATAAAGACAACCAACACAGAGCTGGAAACAATCTTCTCTCTCTTCCATTTGGAGGTCTGTGGGCAGTCCAGCAGCAGCAGAGGTGATGAAGATCAATTTCCCTGCAGGACTACAAGCATGAGCTTTCTAATCCTCCACATATTGCATCCAGGAAGAAAAAAAAAACAAAACCTCTGTGGATTTTTGTTGTATAACTCAGTTCTTGATTAAATCACTCCCCAATCTGATTCTGGTTTGCACCAAAGAAAACCAGATCAATAGTGGGACTAATCAATGCAGTATGAGGGGATCAATTACAAACTAATTAGACACAGCACAGGAACAGATGAGAGCTGAGCAAAGAAACCTCAGACGGTGCAACCGTTTGAGCATAATGGCGCGATCCAAACCCGAATATTGAGGTTACCGAGAGAGAGAAACATGTTTATTCTGCTCATTTGCACAAATTAATCATGATGAAAGATCATTAGCCCGCTTTGATGAATCAACAATGCAATTAACACAACAAATAGATCTTTGAACCTCATGGAAGTGTTCGGCTTCCATTGTTATTGAATGGTACAATATGAACCTGTACTCACAGTTGGAGGGTATGTGTATGGCTGCTTGGCTGGGCCGGGCAGCAAGGGAGAGGAGGAGGAGGAGGAGGAGGGGGAGGCGTGAGGAGCACTGCCCCCTACTGCCGACCTGCTGTCGCTGCGTGTGAGGCATTGCTCACTGTCCCATCAAAATCCCACCTGCTCACACGCACAGCGAAACGCACGCGGAGGGCAACCTCACACAGCGAGCAGGTGCGAGAGGCTACGGTTCTCCTCCGGGAAGGCCTCGGCTTCGCCTTGTATGTCTTTGGTCCCTGCTTTCTTTTTCCTCTCCGTCCTTTCGTTTCTCTTCTTTAAGTCAGGTCCACACCCTCCTGCCGGTCTCCTCTCTGAAAGATAAAAGAAACAGAGGGTGGGGGGGTGAGAGGAGCGAGAGAGGGAGGGGGTGGGGAGGGGCCATGTGTCAGAATGGGAGAAAAATCACCCTGCGCCATGTGGTCAGACCCATAGACAGACCGAGGCATGGAGTTAACACACCAATGAGGAGTTAACAGGACATTTCCAAACACAAAAAAACACTGACAATGCCTATCATGGAACCTGTTCCTCAGTAAAAGTAGATTTAATTTGGGTAATTACATGACCAGTGGCCCATATGGACGGACCAGTCAGCATGACAGATGGACAGAATACCACGACAAGAAGCTGAGCAGAGCCTCCCAGTACCCAGATGGGCCGTGGATAAATGCAGATTGATGATGTGTCAAATCAGATAATACGTGAGACGGACAAACAAGCAACAATTAGGCTGACTGGTCGGGGCTGCGTTGCACGGGCTCTACAGTTCATTGTGTACTTGGGTGATAGTGCTGTGATAAGTGCGCGATAAAGATGCTATCAGTCATGGTGAGTGAAGCGAGCCACCCCTGCTAGGAGTCTATCCGTTCTCCATCTGTACCCTTGGAGCTGGTCCTCGCCCCAACATGCAGACTGTACTCCCCCGCGGCCCCACGTGGTGCAGCCTGCTGATTGTTTACACTACTCACAATCGCACAAAGAGCTGTTATAGCGCGCCATGATTGAGTCGTACATCTGAAACAAAGGAAAATGGCGATTCCAATTTAGAAAGAGGGATGGTAATTTGCCAGGCCCGATCGAAAAAAAGAGTTTTGGCTCTGCGCTCCGCTGCTTGTTGGCAATGCCGCGACGGAGGGATGGGTAACCTTGGAGAGAAGAGAAAGGTCAGACAGGACAGGAGATGATGGAGAGGACAGGAGGAATGGTGATTATCATCCATTTTCTTTTTTTTCTCATATGTAATGGCCAGCCAGTTAATTACTGTGGGTATTTCTATACCACTCAGTGGATAAAGAATACCTTAAAAAAGGGAGACAGGAATGTGGGATTTGTCTACATCAACAGAGCCAAATTAGATGAAATTAAAGACCAAACAAGAGCTAAGTCCCTAATAAGGCAGTTTAAACTAACAGCATTAGGATTAAATGAGCCATTACACTCACTTGCTTGCCTTGTCAAGATAACGGCACAACAAGCACACAGACAGGGAGTAGAAGGAGGGGTGTAGAGGGTGGGGGGACTTAAGGGGATAATGAGGAACAAAAAAAAGTGCAAAAGTGGGTTTGAGGAGAAGATGAGAGGGAAAGGTGGAGGTTAGGAAGCAGAGAGGGAGGGGTGAGAGGTGGTAGGAAGAAAGGATAGATCTAGAAGGAGGGAGGGAAGGGGGGGGGGCATGACAAGGGGTGACAGCCGTGACACTAATCCTATACATCAACTCACACACATACACACATATGTAGAAAGCTCCTCCAATCAGTGTGCAATCGTTTGTTTGCTCTCTTGTCGTCCTCCCTCTTCCAGAGACGGAGGCCGCTTTGGCTGCTGTTCTCTGGAGACAGGGCACCAATTACAGTGATCCGGACTTAAACTCTCTGAAATGCCATTAGAAGAAGATGAATGAAGCGGCGCTAGTCAGGGTATTAGCAACGGCGTTAATGTGATCTAAGGTGCGAGCTCGCCTCTCAGTGCCCCCTTGAAAAGGGATGGATGGTGAGAGAGAGCCGAGCGGAATGAAGCAGGGACGTTGGTTAACGACGTGTCGCCCCGTAAGCTTGTCATGCTTCCAAATCGCAATTCACCAAGGGTGTGCGTGCTACGTGCACACACATGCACACACACTCATAGAGAGCGACAGACACACAAAGGAGGCTGCAATGCATGGATGGACGGCCAGAAAGGAAGGCGGACACAGCCACACACCTCAAGTGGTCTGACAGAAGAGATCAGACAGATAAAAGGGCATGGTCCAGTGGATTCCAGTCAAGAAGCAGACCTTGCCAAAGAATATTCCAGTCATGTTGAATAGGAGCAGTAAAGGGGAACGCTATAATAGGTTTGGAAAGCAGGGCGAGGGGGGGGGGGGGGCAGAGTCACAGACAGACAGAGAGGTGGCATGGAAGTTTGCCATGTAAATTAGGTAATCCCAGCCACCCAAACATGCTAATAGCACAAACCGATGTGGCCTGCATGAGATGCACTAACACACAAATGCACCATTCCGAGCTGTGTGTGCGGCATGGAGCCCTGTGGTCGCTCCATTATCACAGGGGTGAGACACACTGACATCACAGCAGACGCCTGATTTCACTTCTTTAGGGCGTCCGCTGTGCAGCTGTCAGTGATCCAATCCCAGCCCTGTTACCTGCTTCATTGAACAGGGTCAAAGGTCAGGACTGGGACGGCTGCTTGCATCTGGGTCTGAGATGACCCGCCATCATGTTTCTGAGTGCTTTTAAAAACTATTATCACCGCTGGGATGTCACGGGGCGCCATCAGAAGTCACTCAATCACAGGGAAGATTGAGGAGCGAGCGGCGAGGTGATTTTGAGGGTGTGGCCGTTCTTATTCTCCCCGACAAGAAAGGCCTGACTGCAGAAAATTAGACGTCAACACGCAGTGTATCGAACTCGCCAAATCGACTGAATCAATTTTGCAACTTGCTCAATTATTCATGAGACCCTGTTTTGGTTACAGAAACTCAAATAAGCATGAGAACATCTTGTATCACGCATGTGTTGCTGTCATTAGTAGCGTTTAATTGCTGGTGTATCATTGTGGTGTCTCGCTCCTTGTCATCCATTAAATAGAAAATTGCACATTCCCTTTTTTCTGCAAAATGCAGTAATTAGCATTAAGTAGACACATTGGTTGGACATTGCCAAAGACTTTTCATTGCTGAATACGTGCCCTGATCTATCGAAGAGGAGGACACAAGATCAAGCACGAGAGTCAAATCATATTCAGAGTTTCGCACAGTACGATCCCCATCGTTCCATCCACCCACATATACATGTGAGACTTTCACTTGCTTGTTTGCCTCATATCCTCACGTATCCTATCCGTGTATGGAGTTGTGTTGTCGACGAGTGTAGTCTGCTATATTTTCTCTCGACACAGCGAGTTATGCAAATATCAGTTCTGAAGAGCTTCACTGTTCTTTGATTGTATGTGTGTGTGTGCGCGTGTGTGTGTGTGTTGCTCTACCAGCTTCTTCCAAGTGTTGAGTGTTCAAACATGTGTGCAGGTCCTATGTCCTGTCCTGTCATGCCTCGCTTTTAAATATTAATTACCTCCCGCTATGAAGATGTGTAGAGGGGAGAGGATGTGGGACAGAGGGAGGGAGGAAAAATAAATGAATACATGCCCCCCTTCGACCCCCCCCCCCTTCTCCCCTCAAGGGTTTGTCGGCCTGGAGAAACATCAGGCTGATAAAGGGACAGACGGAGGGATGGAGGGAAAGATGGAGTGATCTAGACATAAACAAAGAGAGAGCTTATAAGACAAATGGACTCCTGGAGTTGGGCATTACAGGAGCATTGGCAGAGAGAGATTATAAGGGTCAATGGATAGTAATAGTGAGGGGGGTGTGGGGGGGGGAGTCTGAGGGACAAGGTGATGCTGAAGGGGGGTAGATGATCAGGCCCCCTACAGAGTGAATTATTCATAGAAATCTCCTTCCTGTCGGCGCAATTTGCCCTAAATTCACCCAAATTCATAATTCATTCGCTCCCCTCACCACAGACTTGGTTTGGTCCCAGACTGATGCCGTCCATCCATACCTGGCGTCTTAGCTGTGTCTCTCCTTCGCTCCCTCCCCTCTTCCTCTCTCTCGCAGGGTCATACTTAATGCATGAGCCTGTTGCAGTGAGACTAGCCTCAGATCCGATTTGTCGCTACGGCGGAAAAATACCACAAATCACGTGAAATAACACTGGCTACCTGTTTGTGTTATAAGGAACATGTCCTGCATCGCTTGCCGTTTGAAAAGATCACATTTCTAAGAGTTTTTATTCGCATATTCTCAAAGTTTTTCTACTTACGAGCCAAGCCTTAATAATAGGAGCTTTCCAAAACAATGAGCGCCCATTATCCTGTCACCTTTTTATCAGTCTGCTCTTTTTACTCTTTCAGCTTCCTTCGTAGCTGGCACTAAAAGCTTTTTCCCATTTCCCACTGATCACTTTTCACAATACGTCTCATAGCGTCCCCCCTCCTCTACTCTCTTCTCCTTCTCTTCTTTCTATATTTCTATACGCCTTTCCTCTCCATCAATTTAATAAACTGCTGTGGTAGCACTCTGGTTTGGACAACAGGCAACACGGGTGATTAATTTAGTATTTGCAACTTTAATAGATAATGGGCGTTACGGCACAGTGGAAAACCAATATCCCCCTATGCTGGTACTCTTTGTTTAAAAGGCCGAGCAACTTGTGCTTCAAGTCCAATGATCCATGGTCAACATCAAATGGAAATTTACCAGCAAAAAAGAAAAAAAAAAGGAAAAAAACTGCAGAGCTTATCTGGAATCAGGGTACACAGACAGCACATTTATCAATACCACTATTAGCATAAAGTCAGTGGTTACATACTTTGCTACTCCCACTGGTATTGGTTTCAGGCAATAGAATGCAGGCCGTGTTTCGCTCATTTTCCAATGCCTGCACTTCAAAGACCCCACCTCAGCGGACCCCCCCCCCCCCCATATTGTCAAGGGTTATGGGTTAATATTGAAGTGACACAAAGCTGGAGAAAATAAAGGTTGTCAGCGGAGCCGTGAGGGCAACCGCCCACTCTTGCTCTCTATCCCGGTTGCCATGACAACAGGGTCTCCACGCAGCATCCCCCTCTTGTACATACAAATTCAGTTATTCACACACATGGACACTAACTGGTTTGCGGTATCACTTACATATGCGCATGCACGTATGCACACTCACTCATTTGATGACCGTCCCTTGCACACACACACACACACACAAGCATGTATAAGTACACATGTTGTACTGACTGTCTTTACATCTATGTACTGTAGACATACTTTAATCAACATGTGGGAAAACATGGTACACAATGGCAAAAAGTGCTTAAATTGCTAAAATATTAAATTTAAGTTTAAATCACAATCAGACTGACTGAAGGTTATGATAAAACACAGAAGTACATGATTCCCATCATCCAAGGCCCTTCAATTCTCTACTCTCGTGCTCTCCTTTGTACACCAATAAACACACGTGCAGTCATCCCTCCCATCACCACGACTACAAAAGGAGCTACCTCTGGCGTGATTTATTTATTGATGTTTTTTCCCCTTAAGACACAATGGGAATGGTAGAATAAAAGAAGCGGTGAATAATTCAGGGCGAAGGGAGTGGACTCATTAAGACATCCGTGAAGGATGGAGAAAGAGGAGAGGTGGATGGAGGGAGGGAAGGACAGAGGAAGGAAAAATGACAAAGAGAAAGAAAGGCAACACCGGCGGGAGACCAAAGGGGGGGGGGGGGGGCGGCCTGACAACAAAGTTGACAACAAAACAGTTTGAATATTTTATAAAAAGGGCAAATAAATAGAGAAAGAACAGAAAGACAGGTTTGAAATATAGAAATATGGATTAAAGGAAAATTAACTGTGAAGTTAAAAGAGAGAGAAGGGATTATGGGATCACTGTCCAGTAAACACGTTACGTTATAGTGTATCAGATTCCCTGTGTGTGTCTGTGTATGTCTGTGTGCATCTGAGTCCATGTATTTTTCTATGTGTATCTATATCAAGGATCAGCCCATGTGTCAGCAGGTCAGCTTATCTCTCTTGTCAGCTAATGGAGCTAGTCCTGCAGACAGAGTGCTTCCTGCAGCTCCCTCTGCTTAACTGATAAGGTAATTTTTGCACGTGGCTTACCTCTAAGTCAGTTAGTCACAGGAAATGAAGATGCGTGGCATGAAAGAAAAGAATAGGAATAGAGAGCAGAACAGGAGTTCTATGTGTTTATCCTTGTAAGATCATAGCTGTTGGCTTTTGTGTGGGAAGGTTAACTGAGTCCAACATGTGAACAGTGCTGTAATACTGACTCTATTTCAATTTCCTTTCAATTCACCTACAATTTAAATGCAGTAAATATGGCAAGAAAGCAAACTGTTCTGGCTCATTGGCAAAATAAACACAGACAATAACAAGGGGGAATAAATCCATTTTTTTTCTGTTAAATGACAAACGTATCTGTATGTACACACACACTCACACACACAGCCCTGAAGTCTCACTGCTCAGTCGCACTGCTGCACGCCTGCCTGTAAGCGTCATTTGCTTCATTAGCAGCAGCATCAGTCAGATTCCGCGCCTTCAGCACAAAGCGCGCTAATTACATGACACACCCTTGGCGTCATGCAGGAGATATAAGATGTGATGCATACAAACAAACCCCTATGCACACCATGCACCCTTGCAAGTGTGTTGTTTTGTATTCTCTGCTGAGCCGGAACATGCGGTGACAAACACATGCAGCTTATTATTTGCAGAATGACTTAGCTGCCACTCAGACCATAGTTAATGGCAATCGGCAGAGTAAAGAGGGGCAATCATGACAATATGAAATTACGTGGAAGAGCCATTAGGAGTGACCTTCTCTCTTTCCCCTCCCTGCTTTTTTTTCTGTCTCCTGCCATGTCCGACGCGCTCTCTTTTTATCTCTCTCAGTCAGCCTCTCCCTGTTTTCTCCTGTTCCTCTGGAACCAACAGCGTCACTTATGTTTTTTCCTTATTTTGACATGCGTTCTGACCTTCATTTACACTTTACTATTTTTTTTATCACCTTCATGACAACATACACTATCTGCAAAGCGAAGCTCAGTCCTTCAGTAGAAATGCTTTCATGCAACATGCCTCAGAAAGAAAATGTAGAGGGAGATCAGATGGGTGAAAAGGAGTGTGCGTTTGTATGTGCGCGTGTGTGTGTAGTGTGTGTGGGTGTGTTTGTGCACACAGCCCTTTAGGATCATAACGGCGGCAGTCTGGCCAGTAGGCAGTAGCTGACAGCAGTATAGAATCTGTCTGTTTCAGCACTGAATCTAGATGCAGCAGCTTAACACTGTTGGACATGACAAACCATCTATAGAATCACATGTAACAGCACCGCAGGGAAATCAGCAATCGGAGCAGATGTTTGAATATCTATACCACTGCATATACTGTATAAAACATAAGCATTACATGACTTTATGGTGTGTGTTTTTTTTTCATACATGTAGGCATGCATACATAAGACTATAAATCCGGAAAAAAAACAGCCTTCTGTCATTGCGTCTGAATTAAATTTGTATGCGTGCATTTGTGTTTGTGTCTGGGTTGCCTCCTCGAGTGTGCAGGTGGGGCCAGGTCTGTGCTGGGCTGTTGCAGGTAGTGATGTCCTCGGAGGGGTTGTGCAGTCACTCAGCAGACAGAGCGGTGGAGGAGGGGGGGGGGGGGGGGGTGGAAGGGAGTGGTCCCATGGGTCAGGTGATAAGTGGCCCATATAGCGCTGGAGGACACAGCTGCCAGCAGCTCGTGTGACACGCAAAGGACACGTGGCGACCTCCGCTGGGAGAACTGGCATGCCACGCCCCGAGGAGAGGGGCGGAGTGAGTATATGTGACCTACGACCTTCCCCACAACAGGTTAGATAGGATTTAGAGTCTTAGAGAAAAGCTCTCTCGCTGAAGAGATATCAGCAGTTGAATGTGCCTAACGTGAAACTGTGACACGTCTCAGTTTTTGCAAGAAGGCTCTGTTTTTGTTTCTGAACAAGTCTGAATGAATGACTCAGACAGGTCGTGTTTTTGGATTCTAAAAATTCTTGGAATTGACCAATGACCTAGGCAGAAAGACAGGATGATGCAGCAGTGGAAGGAGACTAAAGTCATGCAAATATCTCAATTTGATCAAAAAATGGTAATTTATGCTATGAGGCTAATGAGATTGATTGAGGAGAGGCAGTATATAGATACAGTAAATGCTGTATATATGAATACATCTCCTCATAGGGAAAAACACATGACTGTTGCTAACAGGCGCCAATTTCCTTCACAAGACTTATAAACATTTGTCAAGGTCTCTTTAGGCTGGATGTAATCCTGTCTTTTCCACCACTTCAGGGAAATGAGCCGCTGGCAAGGCAAGGTCACACACAGTGCTTTGCAAAGACATTTGCATGAAAGAGCCCCGGCGGCACAACGACTTTGGATTTATTTTTTTAACCTGATACCGGACATGTGGAGACATGAAGGATTCACACATGAAATTACAAATAGCACATGAACGGAAAGAAACCTCTGACACACTAAGTTGCACTGATACACATACGGTATATTTTTCATTGATGAAAGCAACAAAAAACAATTTAAAATTTTCAGGAAACAGTGTGAGCACAACTAATCAGATATCACATTTTTGTGATATCTGACTTTTGTAAAACAGAACTCTCAGCTCACAGAACCCGGTGTTTTGCATCTTCAAATTGATTAACCAGCCCAGACAAAGGCTCCTTGGCAATCCCATTAACTTTGTTAAAAGTTGCAAAAGCAGCACTTCCCCTTAAGTGCTCCTTCATCTAATCAAATAACAAGGTCTTCTGGGGAAGAGTCAGGAGATGTAGTGAATGCCTATGGAGTGCAAACTGAGTACAAAGTGTGTGTGGGTGTGTGTGTGTGTGGATGAGAACAAAACAACAGAAAGGTTAAAGAGTTTTGTGCAGCTTCCTGTATTGTACTGTAGCTCTCATAAAACAACCTAGTCTCCCATGTACAGATTTGAATTGAATTGAAAAAAACAATCACAACCTCAAAAGCTCTGGAATCCACCTTACAGCACTTTCAATCATTTGACAGGACACAGCTAAGCTGAATCTTCATTTGCTATAAGTGCTAATATTCTAAATGAACAATTTTATTGAATTCCAATAAGAAAATCAATGTTTTCTCTGCCATATTTTAGATTTTCAGTCAGGCTCTGAAGTGCTAACATCAGTGAAGTTCACATGATTCAAGTCAAAAAGAATTCATTTGTAAAAAAAAATCTAGAATCTTCTTTTCTTGTGTGTGCATGTGTGTTTGTGTGAACAGGTGTTTACTCAGGCGCTGACAGGTCAGTATTGTTATGCATGACTCGTTTGTTTGTTCCGTGTGTGTGTGTGCTGTGTCTCGGGCTAGGTGTCAATAGCCCAGCCTCCCTCCTCACCCTGTTATCACCATGACAACCTCCTGACTCCAGCTCCACCGTGCACAGCAAATATTTCTCTCCCCTCCCCCTCCCACATGTTCATCCTCCTCACCCCATCCCCCCACACACCCACCTTCCTTCTCTCCCTCCCTCCCTCCCTCCCTCTCCCTCTCTCTCTCTCTGTCATCTATCTGCACTTTATACTCCACAGCTTCATCTTCTGTCTCCATCTCTTGCTCTTTCCCTTACTCTGGCTTTCTCCGGCTGCCGTTATGTCTACATGCCGCCCGTACTTGAAAGAGTTCCTCCTCCCTGACTGTCGTCTTTGCCAAAAGTCTCCCCTTTCAGTTTTATTCTCTATTCTCTGCTCCCTGCTGATTGTCTCTCACTCCTCATATCAGCACAAAACTCACCCTTTTCTCTCCCAGGAGTCCTTTACCCCACCCTTCCCTATTCGTCTGCTTCCTTATAAAAAGAAGCTTACGGAACACTGTCTTCAAGCCGCCCTGCACTACATCTCCGTTACACCCCCCCCCCCCCTCCACAGCCGCGATCATGCACAATGACAATCACAGGTAGAGTTCAATCAACCTCTACAGCTCTCATCAAGCCTTGGAGAAACAGCCCAGTCTGAGGGGAAATTTGCAGGCTGGCACAGCATCAATATGATCCCCGGACCCTAAGTGCTGACTAACTCCCATCGCATCTGTTATCATTATCATCACTAAACCATTTCTGCTCTGTAACTAAATCCAATCATTACCAATGAAGTCCGCAGCAGAGATCTATTTGAGGCGGAGCGGCTTGCCAGACTCCATCAAAGACTGCAGTGTTATCTGAGGCACGCAGCCCCGTCTCTGCTGCAGACCCCTGTCTCCGCAAATCCCCCTCCCCACATCGCGGCACGGCTCCAGCCCCTCCACGCAACGGTATATAGTGGCGCAAAGAGATCAAGGACGTGACATTTCCCAGAACGCACAGTAATTTCCAGTGAGGCACAATATGAAAGAAAGTAAACAGACAACCTGTCCCGGCACGCCTGTGTTTGGATCCGTCCGCTTGTGTCTGTGTGTGTGTGTAAGTGTGTGCAAGTGTGTGTCTGTCAGATAGTGAAAGACAGTGACAAGTGTATCTGGCTTTAATATTTTATTTTCCAGGAGGCAGACAGAGTGAATAAGAAAAAAAAAGAAAGAAAAAAAGTTAGAATGCTGTTTCATCTCTTCTGTATTTATATTGTTGTGCAGAGTTTCACTGCTCGCCTACATCATCTTTTCTTCCCCATCCCCTCCTCTTCCTCCTGGGGTGTTGTTCTCCCCCCAAACCCCCCCTCCACCCTCCAGATCATGTACTGAAGGCCCCAGCTGTGGCCACGGCTCCGCTGCAGTTTCTCGTCTCTCTTTCCCTCCCGTTTTGCTTCAGTTATGAGAGATGACAGAAACAGTTCGGCCACAATTCCGGCGAGAGATGGGGAGGAGAGAGCGAGATGAGGCCAAGGGGATGCAGGGGAAGCTCTGGTGACCTTTCCCTGGAGCTAAAAAGCCATTTAATGAGCTTTTCATAGAGTTAAGGCCAACAAGGTCTGACAAACCACATCTACTGTACACACACACACAAAACAAAGACGCCCGTGGCCAGCAGCTTGATACTCATAGTTAAATAAATGAGCAACATGTTGCACACAGACACCTTCTCGTGGAGAAAATAGACCTGTGCGGTTATTCCAAATTAGTTCACTAAATCCTGCGCTATAGTGGCAGATATCTAAATCATCGCAACATGCTGACGATGCTGGTTCATATATAGGACACCCACAATGCACATCAGCAACTTTTGCCAGCAAGGACCAGCCAAACAAATGCACTTTTCTACATGACAACATTTCTCAAACAGTTCTTTTATTTGAACTGAAAGGAGGAACCAACTTCCCTGACACTTGTTGAGTCTGACGGGCCCCCGCAGGCAGGCTGAGGGGCCAAAAAAAAAAAACAGAGGGAACAATGTGTATGACGGCTTCATGGCTATAGTAACAAACCTGTCATCTAGCATTTAATGTTAGCTTGTTGTCTCCCTCTGAACCACAGTCATAAATAAAACACAAAGTGTCAGGGCCACTGGATTGAGGAGACAGTGCAGGAGAAGAGGAAAGACTGGAGGAAAAGGGGGGTAGGGAAGTGAGAAAATAAAAAAAAACAAGACTTGTGACTTGTGACAAAGTGTCAAGATGGATGATATATTGGTACTTGTTGAAAATGAAGTCCTCTCAAAGCATACAGGTGTAGTCCTGTCAGTCCAAAGGTAGCTCTACTATTTGTAGGGTTGTGTTCCTTTTACGTAATTATTAAAAGAGCTGAGTTGTGCGTTTATGTCCGTGCGTGTGTTTAGCAGGTGTGCATATTGACATTTTAATTACTGCAGGATCTACATGGTTCTCTACCCTCCCACCTCTCATGGATCCCTGTATCTTTCACACATTGTCCTCCCACCTTCACCTCCTCATTCTAGCACATCACACTTTGACGGTACAATCAACATTATTAAAAGGTTACAGATAATAAGCCTCCTTTTTATTTCCCTCCCAATATTTCACACTCTCTCTACTGTATCTGTAGCCCCATCCAACCGTGTGGGGCCTGCAGGATGAGATCTTCACTTATGTGTATAATTACCTCGTTAAGCTCGTTAACAATGTCCAGACCCTCTGTCTGTTCTCTCTAGCTTGTTCCTTTATCTCCATGTGGTTTATTTTCTGCTCTTATCTGTCTTTATTTTGATGTGACATCTACACCCCTGAATAAATGTGTTTTGTCCCATGTGTTGCTTGGATTGCACCTTGTATCGTTTCCTCATATGAACAAGAAGCCCTACACCATATCTTCAGTTATTACTTCTTGTTACATCAATCAGTCCTCTTTTCAGTGGGGATAAGCAACAAATGAATAATGAAAATCACTATACTATATATAAGTGCTCCCAGCAAGTTCGGCCACAAAAACACAATTGCTCAATTCTTCCACTATGTAATAGAGCATGATGGCTGACAGACAGCTTTTTAGGTAAATGTAGACTTTCATTATTGCAACTTGGGCTCTCTGTAACATGCCCAATTACTTCTGATCAATTCAGACAATAAGTTCTAACAACTCCAACACCTACTTGATTTAAATCCACACTCACAAGAAGATAATGAGATTCACAAACCCACCTCAGATATACCATATAATATAACAGACGTCCATGGCCTAATTTACTCAGGCTATTTGCAAATAAAGATGAAGATGATGAAGAAGATGAAGAAAGGGATTTGAATAGGTTAAAAGCCTTACTTCAAAGTCTCCATCCATCTATCTTCTACTGCTTATCTGAGTCGGGGGCAGCAGCCTCAACAGAGAAGCCTAGACTTCCCTCTCCCCAGCCAGGTTGTCCAGCTCTTCCAGGGTAACCCCAAGGTGTTCTCAGGCCATCTGAGACACTGCAGATGCTGCACCAATCCACTTGTCAATCTCCCACTCTATCCTTCCCTTACCCGTGAAAAAGACCCTGAATTACTCGAACTCCTCCACTTGAGGCAGGATCTCCTCCCCAACCTGGAGGCTGCACTCCACCCTTTTCCGGCTGAGAAACTTGAGTGTGAACAGCTCCATAGAGCTGAAGGTCACAGTCTAATGAAGCTATCAAGACCAGATCAACCACAACCTCAGCCCCTCAACACCTATAAAGGTTATGAACAGAATCAGTGACAAAGGGAAGTCCTGGCGGAATCCAACTCCTATTGGAAACAAGTGCGACTTACTAATGGCAATGTGGAGTTCTGACACCAGGCATACGGGGACTGGCCTACGTCAATGGGTCCGGAACCCCATACTCCCAGAGAACTCCTCACAGGACTCCCAGAGGGACAAGATCAAATGCCTTCTCCAAGTCCACAAAACATATGTAGGTTTGACAATCTTATGGAACTTCCTCTTCAGGATCCCTGAATAGACCTTCCCAGGGAGGCTGGGGGGTGTGATCCCCCTGTAGTTGGTGCACATCCTCCAGTCCCCCTATTTTGAGTTATGTCAACCAAGACATAACATCCAGAGCATTGAGGAACTCCAGGTGGATCTCATCTACCCCTGGGGCCTTGCCACTTAGGTGCTTTTTGACTACCTCAGTGATCTCAGCCCCAGTGATAGGCTAGCCCACCTCTGAGTCCCCCAGACTCTGCTTCCTCAATGGAAGATGGGCTGTTGAGATTGCAGAGGTCTTCCCCCATACCCACCCATAATATCCCAAGTCAAGGTCAGCAGCACCCCACCCCCACTTAACACAGTGTTGACAGTATACTGCTTCCCCCTCCTGAGCCACCAAATGGTGGTCCGGAACCTCCTTGAAGCTGTCCAGAAGTCAAATGTTCTCAGCAAACCCTCATAGAACATTTGGGTTTTCCAGGTCTGGCCGGCATCCTCCTATACCATCGGTGCCAACTCAGTTGGCTCATTTGACAGCTCCGCCCCTCTCTTCACCCGAGTGTTCAAGACATGTGGTCACAACTCTGACAACATGACCACAAAGTCAATCATTGAACTGCAGCCAAGGTTGTCCTGGTGCCAAGTGTACATGTGGATACCCTTATGCCTGAACATGGTGTTTGTTATGGACAATACAGAAGTCCAATAACATAGCACTGTTCAGGTTCAGATCAAGGGGGGATGTTCCTCCCAGTCAGTCCCCAGAAGGATCGCTCTCAGACACCCCCTCCAAAAAGGACAGGTACTCTCAACTGCTGTCCAGTGCATAGGCACAGACAAGAGTCAGGACCTGTCCCCCCCCACCCAAAGGTGAAGGGAGGCTAGCTTCTATCTATTACTATCTCTGCACACTAGCTGTCAGATCCCTCCCATGGGTGGTGAGCCCATTGTAAGGGGTCATCCCAGTAAAAATCTCTGTACTTTCATATGAATGATTGACATTCATTGATTCATTGTTTGGTTTACAGTACATCTTTTATATTCTTTCTATAGTTTTTCAATGTTTTTTTCTCTATTTTTGAGCTGCTATAATGGGTGAATTTCTACTTCAGAAATCAATAAAGTTTTTACTTTAATTCCATTCATGCATGAATATCCTTTATGAAATCATGCAAGGGGTGACACGGTGGCGCAGGGGTTAGCGCTGTTGCCTCACAGCAAGAAGGTCGCAGGTTCAAGACCTCCTTGGTCCGGGGTCTGGGACCTTTCTGTGTGGAGTTTGCATGTTCTCCCCGTGTCTGCGTGGGTTTTCACCGGGTACTCCGGCTTCCTCCCACAGTCCAAAAACATGCTCAGGTTAATTGGCAACTCTAAATTGCCCGTAGGTGTGAGTGTGTGAGTGAATGGTGTGTGTGCCCCACGATTGGCTGGCGACCATCTGGGGTGTATCCCTGCCTCTCGCCGTAACACGCTGGGATAGGCTCCAGCAGACCCCTGCGACCCTAATGAGGAATAAGCAGGTATAGAAAATGACTGACTGACTGACTGACTGACTGAAATCATGCAATACATTCAGATGTTCTCATATGTATTCTGTAAGAGGAGGCTGATCAGTCAGAAGGGAAAGAAGAAGCAAAGCAACAGGGCTTTTGTTGCTCATGTTGTACATGTTGTCTCTGACATTTCTTTACTCCTTGACATTTTCTGGTTTTCTCTCTCTGTACTTGAATCTCTTTCCTGCTGCTCAGAATCAATTCTGACACTCCTCCCTCTTTGTCTCGGTGCGTCTTGTCTGACATTAGCCTGTTTTAACCTTGCGTTGCCCTCATCTTCTCTCCTCCAGTTGGTGCCTGCACACATGCGGTGGGCGTAGTGTGTAATAGGATGGCACAGTATAGGTGAGATTAAATTAGCCCAGTGTATGGGGATTACAACCCACTCAAAACCTGATCCCCTCCCACTTTCTGTAATCCAACCCTAATGAATATATCATGGCAGATAAAGCGCCTGAGAAGAATACCAGTCACAACACAACTAAGACATCAAGCGGATTCAAAATCCAAACAGTCTGTTTCCTCACAAACATCTGCCGTACCTAATGATGTTGTGTTGGTTCAAGTGTGCATAGATGCTCATGTTTCATGATCCATATATTTCAGTTATGGGCAATTGAAACAAAGTGTAGGTATAGAGCGGGCAAGAGACATCTGAAAAAAAATCAATACACTTCAATGGAAACACTCCAAATAAATAATCCTTTAGATGAAGACTGACAAACCAAACTGTGTTACGCATGTGATAAAACGATGCCTGTCCCTGTCAATTTCAAGCAGTCACCTTTAATTCAACATAGTTACTTTGATGAGTCTAACAGTCATTTCATGTCTCCTTTTATAACTAGACTAGGCGTATCTTTGCTTCATTCGCTTCACATCTTATAGCTTTTATGTAGTTTCTGTAAAACCGATCTGTGACCAAGCACTGCAACTTTATTGACTATGAAGTGTGCAATAAAATAAGTCAAAATACAGAAGTTAAAGTATTAGAAAAGGGGTTACGAAAACAGGGCTGAAGTTTGAAAGTATAGGAGGGAATTATTTAGTAGTTCAAATAGTGCACTTTTACAGGGAACAGAGCAGTACAGAGGTAGAAGACATCAGGCTGATCTCAGAGAGGAAATACTTGCTTTATTGGTTGACAGTCTCCGAAGTATGGAGATTCTCAAACCCACATTAGACATAGGTGTGGTTTTTGAAACTTCTAAAGTGTGTGTGTTGCTTTTCCTGTTTTGATCAGTGCATAATCAAACAGGATCACTACATGATTGAAAGAGCCATTGACTCATTTCAAGAGGAAATCTTATTCCTCAAGATTACATTGTATTACCATGATTTATTATGGATATAGTGCCAAATGCTGTTTTAATGTGATGTGTACAGTGACCTTGAGTGTTAGAAAGGCACCTTCAAATAAAATTTATTATTATTATTAAATGTGTTTGATTAGTATTACACAAGGATTATTATTAGCTCATCGTATGTCTGTGCAGAGACTTATTACAAAGGCACACCAAGTCAGTGTGATACAATTTAAAGCAAAACCCAAATCTCAAGTAGAGATACCCCAAAGTAGTGTGATGCCTCTGAGTTTCATTAAAAATGCAGCCGGCCTCTCAGCAAAAAATCAATAAATTAGTAAACCAATGCTGTCATGTCCCATTAATAAACAGCCTGTGCAATGTAATCAAAAGCCAAAGTGGAACAATGAAACATGACTCCCTAAAAGTATCGCAATAAGGTCATCAGTGTTTGAGATATTGTGCTTTTACGATTAACATTAGCTCATCGTAGGTTGAAGCAATTGTATCCATGCATTGTCAAATAACAACTGAAAGCAGCTTGAAAAAGAAGATGAAATGCTGCTTATTTTGACATCTGTAATCCTCCTGCCATCCATGATAATGCAGAATACACATATTAAATATTATAAAACTGCATTTTTTTTGTTAGAAAGCAGCATTGACTGCTGAAGAACTTAAAGGTTGAACGTTTCTAGCTTGTTAGATAAAGTGTGCGACGTTTCCACATTTCCAATATATAAAGTCATACAAATGTAATCACTTTCAGTCATCACTTTTGACCCATAGTGTGATTGTGTGTTTATGTCTAGAGAACCTGCTGCCCTGTATTTGCTGCCTGCTGCCTGTATTTTCTACTTTTCTCATTATATTGATGGACAGGGACATCTCTGTGAGATAGAATGGGTAGGGGGAGTATGCAGTCAGATCAGTCTCATATAGAATATATGTGCACAGAAGGATCCGCAAATATATTTTCAGATTTATATATATAAATGATTTTGTGCAGTCTTTATTTAAATATATCTGGCTCTCAAATGTATTTCTGATGCAAAAACAAAAATATTTCTTCTTTTTGAAGACGAAAATGTATCTGTAAAATACTTGTCTGTTAAATATATATATTCTAAAATGTGACTCGTGCTCCATTTGGAAGGATTCAACAATTCAAACAGTATATATTGTTGTATCCATTTGGCTTGAAGCCATTTTTACCCAGAAGCCATTAAACTTACAGACTTAATTACCGTAGCTAACAATGTGCCCATCAAACGCTTGACATTATCTAATACAAATAAAAGGCAATAACTAAATAAAGTAGTTCAGTGTACTCATTTATGACGGCATCTCACCGGCTAGTTTAATAGTGACTTATGCACGAACACAAATGCACAAAGAATCTTCTTTGGCAATCAGCGGAAAACTTTATAGAGACAGATACATGCAGTTGAACTATGGTTTTGAAACACACTGAATAGAGGGTCAGTTGAGTATAATTATAGTCAGTGATGTGAACAATAACATGTCTTTCATAGAGCTGACAACGATCCAGAGGGAGGGGATTTCTCTGTTGCAGACACAAAGACGTCATTTTGAAATAGATTTTCTTAAGTAATAAAAAATATGCGTTATGAATTTCCTGCATTTAAAGATATCTTTTTTACAATATCCAGGGCCTTTTGATTTCATTTTTGTTTTGGCAGGAATTTATCTCTCTCCTGATTCCGGCTAACATCTGCCACTGGGTTCTAGTCTAATAGTGACTCACGCATGCACACAAGTGCACATAGAAACTTCTTTGACAATCAGCAGAATACTTCATAGAGACTGATACATGTAGTCGGGAAACAGACTGAACAGAGGGTCAATTTAGTATAATTATAGACACTGATGTGAACAATAACATCCCTTTCATAGAGCTGACATTGAAGCAGCGGGAGCGACGCTAAGGGGAATTCTCTGTTGCAGAGACAAAGGCATAATTTTGTCAGAGAAAGAAAAAAAAACGTGAGGGGAGCATCGAGATCAGGCATGGAGCTTCATATCATCCCTTATTCATGTTCAGTCAGGGGTGTATCTTTATTTCTTTTTTTTTTTTAAATACGGGACACTAAAGAAATTTCATTCAACGCAGTAAAAATGAAAATTTGCACAGCAAAAATGAATGAATTATATTTTTTAAAGTAATAAAAAAAAATTGAATTTCCCCCATTTAAAAATATTTCCTCAGGCACATTCAATTTCTTTATTGGTTTGGCAGTATTTAATTTCTCTCCTGATTTCAAGTAGTATCCACTACGGGGGTTCGAGTTTTGTAATTTTAACTGCCAATATCACATACGTTACCCAAGGGAATTCTACAATTTCTCCTCTTTCATACCATCACCTCTGGAAGCTGTAATAAGGTAATTCACTCTGCCAAATGAAATTCATTCCCATACATGACGCCTCTATTTGTGCCCTATAGTCTCCATCACAGGTTCAATTGTATAATTGGTTTGGATTTATGAGTCTTTGTCTGCGAACCTCGGTCATTATTTTGATTAAGACCCCCCGTTGCGGGCCTTGCTGTCCGCCACTGCAGGAATACCGATATGACGAGTGAAACCAAAGACCTGCACAGCGTGAGTGAGGGAATGAAAGAGAGACGAAAGCCAGCTGCAGTAAAGGAAGAATAGATTACTCAGGTTGGCAGGTTTCACTCCTGATGTCTAAGAAGAGAACATGACTATAAGTGATGAATGGTACCGGAAGGTTCAGAGAAATTGCCTTGACAATCCTCCTTTCATTTTGTCTCATCTTCCATAGCAGCTTTTATCTATGCACCATCTCCATACCACCCTGCTGGCTTTTAAATCAATCCGTTACATGTTTAGGTTTTCCTCGCTGCCTGTCTCAACCCCCCCTGCCAATATCATTCTCGCTGGCCTCCTTCCCTCCTCCTCAATTCTCTATAATCAGTTACCAGAGGCTGTCCTGTCAATCCATCTGACCCTTAGCTCCCTAAATCAACACAATGTATTCTCCACCAAACCCTGACAGCATGTCAACGCGATCCCCCACTTGACACCCAGTGGGCCGACTCCCATCTGCACAGTCTAAACCAAACAGCCTGAGAGCTGCAGCTGGGGAGTGGGGGGGGATAAAAACTCTTCATCTTGACAGCATCCTGAAGGTGTGCATGTAATTGCACGCGCGCACGTGCACGGCGACGAAAAGACTCACACACATCGGAGGATAACTCAAGGGAGTTCTCTCTCTCTCAAATTGAATGGTAGGCAACTGGATTGGACAACAAGGAAGACATTTCACCTCTTATCCAACGACAGTCATTGGGGTCTTGTGCCCCTGATGGTATCTTATGTGAACCACATTCGTTAGGGTCTTGTGACACGTGGAGAACAGTCTTTAGAGCAAGGTGTACCCCTGGTGAACAGCGATTGTTGAAAGTCATCCGAGGTTAATTTGTTGATTTACCTGTGTACAGATGAAAGGGTGACATTATAGGTGGGAGATAACCCCTGTTAAGGGATGCTTTTTCCACTTTTACATAAATGGCTTCTTTCACTCCTCTTTCACACCATCTGTTCTCTCTCGTCCACAATCTTGACATTGCGGTCTTCAAAGGACTGTTGAGCCTTTTCCTTTAGATGGGAATAGACAGCTAAGACTGGACCTGAAGAGTTCGCCCTTCTGTGTTGGGCCATGTATTTGTTTAAAGGTTATTTAGTTGCCCCGATGTATCAGTGCTTGCATTCCTCACTGCATTGAACAGCATATAGCAGGTTGCTTTTTTGATCGTGCGGTGCCTTGTCCTTTGGGTGTAGCAGTTTTTGTCTGAGAGTTTTACTGGGTTTGAAACATACAGGGATGTGACCTTTGTTAAAAATCTGACAATGTTTTTGCGTTTTGCCAAACAGCAAATTCTGATCGCCACAAGTCAGTAAAAGCTTGTAAATCTTGGATTTTGATCTTCACCCATGTGTCTTTTGGGACAACTACAAGTTCAGTTGCCTATGATTCAACGAGAGAGAGAGACGAGAAATACGAGAGAGAGAGAGAGAGAAATAGAGAGAACACCGACCTATATGAATGAGAATATTCATAGTCAAGGGAGTTCACTCGCAAGCCTTTGAATCTGCGCTTGTGAGTTTGTAACGTTACAACTATTATTCTCAAAGGGGGATGAAAAGGAAAGCAGAGATGAAATAGTCATTGTTGACACTAAGACTCCCCCTCTCTTTAACCCTTGTTTTACCCCATCTCTGCTTTAGCGGCTGGTTCCCCTGAAAGTGGCGGTCTTTGATCAGTAGCAGACGCTTAAGTAATCAGGCCAGGGATGCAACATTTGAGAATCTTTAATTTGGTGCACTGCAACAGGAGCTCTCGCTGAGCGTCTGTTTGTGTGTGTGTGTGTGTGTGTGTGTGGGTGTGTGTGTTTGTGTGTTGCAGAGGCTGTGCCCGTACGGATGTGTTTCTGCGTGCGTTCGGCCTCACATATCCTTGTTTGTTGAGCTGGATGACTGGCACAGGTGCCCCGAGGCTATAACAGGTGGCTGAGGAGCAGAGGGCCGCAGCAGCGCTGCTCTTCCCTGGAGTTGCTAACTGGCAGATTGAGAGCAGATCAGTCCTCCCCACCTACACAACACCAGCTACCTATTCAACTGCAGGACTAAAGGCATTTGGAAAAGGGCCAGTCTCTGCCTGACATTATCATCCCAGAAAAATCAATACAGCGTCAATGCATGAATATCTGAAAGTACATTTTTCTCACTACCGCTCATAATCTTCTTCGACCACAATCAGACTAATTATATGTGAATCGAGCGTTTAAAAGTCTTCCTTTTAATCTTTTATCCCTTCGTTTCTGCAGTTCCTTCCTTGTTACTGAGGCCCATCCTCCCTTGTGACCTTGCCGTTTCCTACATCCTAGTTGATCCCTCCTTCTCTCTCAATACCTATAGCGGCGAACGTGCATTAAAGGATGCAAAGTGCTCTGCCTTTCAAAAGGAAGTCCATCTCCTTGCTCTAATCCTTTATATGTTTTCTCATGTTGCTCACACCGTCCTCCACTGCCTCTCTCCTCTCCATTTTCATTGATACCTGTCTCCCTCTCTCTCTTCACATAAATCCCTCTTTCCATCCATCTCTTTGATAGAACAGCTCAATTAGCAGCCGGAGTCAGAAGGGAGATTACATTCTGCACCATACTCTAGCGAGGGTAATCATACACTCCGAGTCTAGCCAGCTACTCCGAAAACAACAACCCTCCGACAGCAGCGGCTCCCAGCGCTGTCTAGAGATCCGCTGCCACTGCCATGCAAACCCCATTGCATTAAGTAGTATGATAATGTGACCAGCAGTGGGTCTCTGGAGCATTTCTGCCACAGACAGACACACACACACACGCATGCACACATTCATGCCAACACACCCTCTTCAGCAGCAGCTGTATCTTGATCTATTGTGTGTGTGTGCAGTGCAGTATGTTTATGGATGTTGTACAGATGGTAACAACAAGTCATTGTCAGCCGCAGCCTTCCCTCCCCTCCCCTCCAGACCCTGGAATGGGTTCATCTGGGACAAGCTGCAGGCTACCGAGGCATGGCGGGAGGGAGCTCAGGTTCACCACATCACTAGCACACACATGCCCTCGCACAGTACGGGCGAGAACAAAGATACACGTGCACGTTATCATAGTGAATTCTGTCATATCTTTGTGTAAGGTGCGATCACGTGGTGATGAGAGGATGCACAGAGATGGACATGCTCGCACAACAGCAGACGTCCATCCATAAACATCTCACAGAACGCCCTCGCAGCCTTTAACAGCTGCTTCTGGCAATTCAGTTTTCCACATCATTAACACAACTGGAGGAACATTGTCTATTTTCCCGTCATAGGGTAGAACAGATGTGTAGCGTGCTGCAGAGGGTGACAGTAGGCAGCTGGATGGCAGGCAGCCAGGTGAGCGCCTCCGTTCATGGGCACACCTCCACAGTCTGCGAGCCCTGCCCCACCCTGATTTCCACTTCACACGCATCTCCGTCCTTGTAAATATCCATTTCGCTCTCTCTGTCTCCTGTTGATATCCAAATCTCATTTTTTTTTTTGTATTTTTTTGCCTACTTCCACTCCCCCCCACCCCCCCACGGGATTTGTAGTTAAAGGTTATGAAGCTCTGTCATCGCCCCGGCAAAAACAGACCCACTGCAGCTAGAGGACATAAGATTGGTGGACTAGAAAATTGTTGTAGTCTGCTCCGCTGCGCTGCTCACTCTAAAGCTGAGCTTCATCCTCCACCTCAACGAAAATCGTAGCATCACATTGCAATCATGGGCCGCACTTAAAATTAAGCCACTCAGCTATTAGCTGGGGGAGGGGAATATGTAGAGAGAAATGAATATTCATGTTAATTTGCCTGAAAAATGTCCTCAGTTTCCTGATAAATGCATGACGCAAATTAGCATTATATATTCTTCACTGTCAAAAGGATTGTTGCTATAAATGTAAAAGAGATGCAACAGATTTAAAGTGCAGTCCAGGAAAAAAAAACAACCACCAACAAATTGTAAAAAGAGTGGATTGAAGGAAGTATTCTAGTGCAATCATGACCAATAAAGGTTTCAGTGAGACTGTACAATGGAACACAGTATATTCAATATTAATGCCAGAGGAGACCCTGTTGCATGTATGCTGAATACTCATCCAGCAAGATATATGCACAAAAATAAAAAGGAAATAAAAATGTTTTCTCTAAAAGTAACATGCACCAACAGGTTATCCATCACACTTTTGCTGTCAATGCTGATATCCCCAAAACGTTTTTAAACAATTAAAAGTAATGCAGCACTATGATGGAGTATAAGCATTCGAGGCCCAGCAATATGCTTGAATAAAACAGGGTTTGATATTTGTCTTTTTTTTTAAACTAAGTGTGTTGAAATAGCTGTAATTTTATACTTCCCCTGAACACCAACGCACATCATGAGGTTTAAATGAATTTCCATAGAAAAGACTATTGTATAGGAAGCCGTTAAAGTGATTTACATGAACCAGACCGTCATCTTTTACTGCCAGTGGAGGATGAGGCAAAGGTGCGATTCCATAACAAGCCACCTCCACCTA